>CM066032.1:1139713374-1141194976 GCA_033557465.1 Ichthyophis bannanicus
CACACATTAGCACTGATGGGGACCTGCAGCATAGCCTATCTCAGCAAAGCCAGGTGCTGCGAAAATGGTGCTGGGCACCCCACCTCACCCTCAGGGTGAGCACAGGACCCACACACTGTGACGGTCTGTAGCTACTCTGTGCCACTAACACACACCGTCGGCACCCCCTACCAGGCTGAGGTGCTGTGGGGTGCATACCCCATCTTGTGATCATCTGTAGACTGCTGATTTGCATGTGCTGTGCATCCTGGGTATGGGTGGGTTGACCCTATCCTGGTAACCACAGCAGAATGTTTGTGTGGTGCCGTGCAGTCCTCCTGTAGCCAGCCAGGGGCTTGTTAGCAGCTGTACCCACTGGTTACTTCACTGTCCGTGGAGCCAGAGATCATGGGTTCAAAACCCACAGTGGGGTTCATTGATAGGGCTGTCTGAGGCATTGTCTATTTTTAATGTACATTAGTGCAGCCAGCAGAAACACCCTCAGAGTACTGTCACCTTAGGGTGCCTCATAAGGTGCCCTATAAAGCGCCTTATAAGGCGCCTTATACGGCGCCCTATGAAGCGCCTTATAAGGTGCCTTATACGGTGCCCTATAAAGCGCCTTATAAGGTGACCTATAGGGGACATTATAGGGTGCCTTGGCAGACAGTGCACTTTATAATGTGCCCTATGGAGTGCCTTCTAGGGTGCCTTATGCGGCACCTTAGGTTACGCCACTGTGAGGGTGTGTTTTCTGGCAGCACTATTTAAAGTAAAACTAAAATTCCTCACAACCCAATACTTAAACATAATGCCTCAGCCAGCCTTATTCATTAGGCACACTGGGGAATCAAACCCATGACCCCTGTACCATCTGTCAGTGTAGTAACCATTGTGCTACAGCTCTGTTTCTGTGTTTGCATGTCTGCGCGCCTTCTTAAGATTAACGCGCAGTAACATGCCACGGCTCCCTCTATCATGTAACGCTCGTTAATTTATGACGCCTTGTAACGCACGTTATCGGTAATGATGTACCGCCCATGTCCTTATTTGGGTATTTCTGCCTCTACCGCGGATCCTAATGCGAATGGCATTACCGCAGTTTAGTAAACATTCCCCTAAGATATTATGCCCCGAACAATTTTTTAGCTTTGCTGCCCTTAAGAGAAAACCAAGGAAGTCCAAGTGGAAAGGTCTTTTTCCTTTATTCTGCCTCCCAGAAGCAAGCTAAGAGCTCAACAGCCAGGAGCCTCAGGCCCTGTGGAGGGTGAGATTCTAAGGACTAAACCAGTTTAGAGCAAATGAAAAGAAGGAATATTCCATTCAGATGAGAACTGGGTGCACTTACCAGGAAAGAAAGAGGTCTTCGTAGCTTGTGCCTTTCCTGCCACCCTGCAGACAGTGTACAGTAGTCTAGCAGTCTGCAGTCTCAGACCTGGTAAGGGAAGGATCTTGAAGCACCATCTAGGTCTCGGGGCACAGGGGAGAGGAAGCTCCATAAATGAATGCCAAGCGCAGGATAAAGTGAAGTTTCTAGTTCCTACTGCCAAGAAAATCCAAGTATGCCATGGGCTATTGTTGGCAGACAATGGTGAGAAAGCAGGTGTGGAGTGGTTGTTAGAAGAACTGAGTATTTTCGTCCCCATCAGGGTCTTGGAGACAGTCTTCTCCCAGCCCCTCGGGACCCCTAAGTTACAATTTGTTCTCTAGCCCCAGCAAATCTGCACATAGGAAGGGGAGGTTGGATGCAGAAAAGTCACCTGAACAAAGGACCCCTGGAATGGACACTAGGTAGGATAATAGCCTGAGCCATCTGTCCAGAAACAGGTTCAGTTGCCCCCCCCTATTGCATTCAGAATACAAACATTTCTTAGAAAAAAAATCAATAACCATAACTTTCATTTAGCTGTTAAGAGAGATCAAATAAAAGAACTTGGAGAAATTAAGGAAAAAAATACAAATAAATATATGCAGATTATTTACATTTCAGATTTGGCAAAAATCCATTTGGTACTAAAAATGCTTGGCTGCTGAAGTTTGCGTGCTAAGAAGCTGCAAAGCTTTAAATTCAGAAAAGAAGAATAGTGTATTTTACTTTAAAGTATGAAAAGGAAGGAAGGGTGAATGTTGAAGATCTCTATGACAACCAGATTGTGAGTTTCCTATCAGTGTTCTCAGCATACCTTCTTACACATACATGTGGATAATTATTAAAGCTTTTCTGTATGTAAACAGTTATTTATCCATGGGAAAAGCCCCAAAAAATTGTCTCCCCTCTCCTCCCCGCATCACACAGCAGGCAAAAATACCTGCGCCATTCACGGCATGACTACTTTTACTCACATCTAAAAATGGAAGGAGCCATGGATTTGGCCCACAGGCTGTCTAAAAACTGCCTCTTCTCTGATAAAATTGTCATTTGGTTCCTTAATGGGAAGGAATGGAGTGAAGGCATTTAGTGTTCATTTTTGGTCTTGAAAGGCTGGCAGTCAATTATCCAAGATTAGTAGCTAATTTATAAAAGGTTTGTTGTGTAGACAGAATATACTGTAAGATAAGGCCCCTTTTCTCTCAGGGCCTTAGTTTTATTCTCTGTAGACTGGGGGAAAGGTCGATACCTCATGCCAGCACTTAAACTTAATATGACAGTCTTAATCATGATTCTTTTTCAAAGTCATTCCATGCAGATTTCCTTTCAGATATATTCACTTTCCTCCTGGGAGGCTGAGCGATAGAGAAATTGATCAAAGCAGAATAAGGTTTAGTGGCGAGGTTACTTTCAGACTCATTTTACAAAAGATTATGTAGCACTTACTTGGCTTGCATGTGACATGCAACTAAATCCAGCATAGGTTCTCTTGTGCATTTTCCATTTGCTTGGGCCATTTTATTCTAGTGAAATACAAATTATTTCTTTCTTCAGGCATGGGCTAGCAGAATATATCAAGTAATATTGAAAATCATTTCAATTCAGACATATAGTAATAACTGAAATCTTTTTTGCAGTTTTTTTCCCATTAGATTACATATTCTCATTCTACCAAATAATGATATGTGTCGCCTTGTGTTGGACTTTTCATCACACAACATTATGTATTAAGCTAACTTCATGATTGCTGACTAGAATGCCACAAAGGGTGTATGAGTTTATTAGCCGTATTAAACTCGCACTCTTTAAGTCTAGAATAGACTCATTACAAAAGCAAAGCATTCAGGTGGGAGAGTTTACCCAGAATATTAGTGCAGAACTTAGTGCTATAAAGCTATTCTCTGGTGAAAACTGTATCCTGCTACCTTAGATAGAGCCTACTAAAATATTAAAAATGAATAAATAAATAAATAATATAGAGTTCATCAGAGTTAATAATTGCTGTTTCCATTTTGCATAATGAGACAAAGTGCCTGGGGTACAATCATATTTTTTCTAAATGCTTTTATAATGCCTCTTCTCTGCCCCCCCCCCTCCCCCGGCAACTCATTGGGGTATCCTCATCTGTGGTCTTCAGAGGTTTGCTGTATGATTGATCAGTCAGTACTTCTCCCTGAACATTACAACTTTCTCTGCAGGGTCTAGTGATCTGCGTGAAAGAAGAACCATTGTGCTTACATTTTAGGTAGCTAAACACAAAGGGAGTGATTTTAGAAGCCTTATTCATGAATTACATGTCGGTCTGACCACTGACATGTATAATCGCATCCATGTATAAATGGTAATTTTAGAAAAGGATAATTTTACACGTGGATTGCCATACCAAGTCAAAAGTAGATGGGGATATGCCAGGGGTATAGCCTGGGCAGTACAAAAAGCTCCACGAGTTTTCCCCATTTCATACAGCGAATGTACATGCAAGCTCAAAATTGCTCACGTCCGGATTTACACTTGTTCCCCGACACAAACACGCATGGGAAAAATGCTCTGTTTGCTCCTTCCTTTACAGGACAAATCAAGGGGGATATCCCCCTTAATCCTCCAAATTGAAATGGTACAAAGATGGGGTCCTCTGTAGCTGAGCAGCGTCTGCACGTCTCAGTTTGCAAAATGGCTTAGATGCATGCGTGAGTGTCAACATTTACATGCGTGCATTGCGAAATGCTAGTACTTACACGTGTAAGTTAACTGGGTTACCTCCTACAGTTTTCCCTGTGCATATTTCTGAAATGGCTCCTTCCTCCGTATGTGGATGTGCATCTTAACAACAGTTACACCTTTAGCAGAGCTCTTCCTAAAATACTGTCAAAATTAAGTTATTATTATTATTTATTGAACATTTTTATACCACGCTTTCCATAGGATCAAGCCCAGTTTACAGTAAAACAACAATTTGAATAGTACAGCTAAACATATACATATTCAGGTTACAGAAAATGTTTAAAAACTATGTACATAGTAGGGTAAACAGAGAACATCGAACAGTGACAACTATTTACAAGCAAGGTGAGGGTTAGGGCTTATGTGAACAAGGCAGCAAGCTTGAATTACAGTAGTTATGTCCTGACCTCGATGTCTCAACTCTGATCTCCACATCCTGTCTGAAAGGTGCTTTAAAGAAAATGCATTCAAGGTCCAAGCAATATGTATGTTGGCATTTTATATTAATATATTTTAAGTAATTTGGCTATGCTGTAGGAAGTGCAAACTTGAATTTGGTGTTAGCTGCTTTGCTCCTAATAACATCTCTAATTGACAGTTAAGAGGAGCAGTAGAAGGGTATCAGCAGAATATTGACTGATAGTGAGAGGGACTCGCTTGAACAATTTAGCAAATTGTTTAACTTTGTGGTTGATAGTGCTCCCCCATGCACACTTTTCCACAACTCTGTAGCTGCAAAGGCTGTAGAGTTTGATCTTGCTCTGAGTCGTAATGAACAGACTAATTAACTTTCTTAGCTTTCTTCTAGCTAGTGCCATGTTTCCAGTCTAAATCCAAAACCAAAAATAGAGCAAAAAACAGGCTGAGCACTATAATTTATATTTATATGTTGGAAGATTGGTCTTGAGGGACCATCCCCTCTCGCAACCTCTCCTCCGTTTTACTCAGTGAAAGGTTTTTTTTTTTGTTTTTTTTAAATTGTAAACCCTTGTTATAATCATGTGAACAAGCACACTTCAATGTGCCTCACACAATTAGAACATAAAAAATTCAGTGAAAACTGTGAAAGTGACTGTGCATGCAATCCATCTCAGGAAATCCTTTCATTAAACTGCAGTAATTCATTGTTGTAACCACAGCAATATTACAAAATAAAAAACCTTTCACTGAGTAAAATGGAGGAGAGGTCGCGAGAGGGGATTGGTCTCGAGGGACAATCTTCCAACATATAAATAGAAATTATAGTGCTCAGTCTGTTTTTTTGCTCTATTTTTGGTTTTGGATTTATCGTTGTAGGGAATTGCTATTTTGGTTTCTGATGTTTCCAGTATAGTCGGAAACTGCTTCTAGGGGTGCGTCACCGGTATCTGTACACCTTTGGATAACAGCTGGTTGATGCCCTAAGCCAGAATGAGGAGGGCACCCTAGTCAGCATTCCCAGTGCTCAAAGTGAGAAGGAAATGAGAGTGATGTTGGATGCCTTTCTCCTGAAGTACAGGCTACGAGTGCCATTAGTAAAGATGCTCTTGTATTGCCCTTGACAGTCTCTGGACTGCAGTGGCCTCCTGTGAGAAAACTGTTACCTCACTGGTAATAATTACCTGCATGGGAAGGCTCAGGTTAAAGATGCTGACATAGTTAATTTGTCTGAAAGAGCTACAGTTTTGGAACAACGTTTAGTTAATCGGTTCAAGGCTGCTCTGATCCAAAACAGTAATACGGGATGATGTCCCATAAGCTGGGGAATCTGGAGAATGCTGCGAGATATTTGAATTTTTGGATTTTAAATATTCCAAGAATCTCCTTTTTGACACTTTAAGCTTTATTTCTAAATTATCTATGGGGCATATTGAAGGAACCCGAAGGTGTCTTACCTCTGATACAGTAGATAAGGCCTATTTCTTCCCCCCAAGGTAGGGAGATGTGAGTGGTGTCAAAGGACAGTTTGGATCCTTCAACTTGTTCAGAAAATTCAGTGATGGAGGAAACACAGAGGAGGACTTTGTTAGTTACCCTCATATTTCCTCTGCCCTGAACACCACTAGGACCACCTGGGTAGAACCTCCAGTAGGAGAGGATCCAGGTGGACCTTTGTGGGTCTGGCTCTGAGGTTGGTGGGCCCCTCTGTAGGGCCTCCATGGCTGAAATGCTTTTCAGCCATGGAAATCCTGAATGGAGTGCTATTTCCAGGGGTGGTGGTAGTGGATCATGGGGGGCTAACTTAATTGAGGGGGGTTGTCTTATTTAGGAGGAGATTGGGAGGGGGCACTGATGTTCAGCAGCCTATATAGGCTGCGCCCAAGCTCCTGGTGGTGTGGCTGTAATTATCTCCACCTCTGGAGTGAAGGTAATTGTATTTGCACTATCAGCAGTCGTAACAGCTTGCAGCAGTGTTTTGAGAACTAGCTGTTACCAGTCACAAAGCCCATTTTCACCCCCAAAACATCCCTGATCTATCCCAAATCTGCAAGTACAGAGAGTACTGATTTTACCCTGTGCTGTCTAAAGTTGGTGACCATAGCAGTTACCACGGGTACTTAGCACACACTGAACCCTGTTGTAACCCACTTACTGCACTTTAGCATAAGGCCCCATAGTCAATTAATGCTTCCTGATTTAATAGGAATTTCTTAATACTTAGGCGCCCTTTTACTGAAGCGCACTAACAGTTAATGTTTAATGTTTATTTATTTGATATACCATCATTCGTAGTTACAGCAGAGCGGTTTACAATATTCAAATTATAAGGAAAAGGCCACTGGCCGGAAAGGAAGAAAAGAAATTACAATGTTGACAGGACAGTTAGAGGACAGACATGCATATGAAATAACAGAGAAAACCAAGACAAGAGGGGGAGTGTTAAGGGGTGATATCACACAAAAGGAGAGGGGAGGTCAAAGGCTTCGGAGAAAAGATGAGTTTTGAAAGTACTGTGATGTTGCTCGAGTCTGAGTGAGGTGGGCAGGGAATTCCAAAGTGCAGGTCCAATGAAAAAAAAAGCAGAAGTGCGGGTGGACTGGAGGTGAGTGCGGGAGGGGGAAGGGAGGTGAAGACGATTAATTTGTAAAGACCGAAGGGAGCGACTAGGAATATGACATTGGATAATGTCTGCCAGGTATTGCAGTGTGTGTGTATAGAGGACTTAAAAACATAAGAACATAAGATATGCCATACTGGGTCAGACCAAGGTCCATCAAGCCCAGTATCCTGTTTCCAACAGTGGCCAATCTAGGTCATACGTACTGTGGTAAGGAAGCTCATGCTGAGTTAGAAGAAAGTGAAAAAAACCAAAGAATTCACCCTAATAAAAGGACCTATTTTGCAAGGTCAGAGAAATAAAACCACAACCACACCTAGAAACCAGAAAATCCCCAGCTGGAACAGGTTTCAGAGTTCCCCTAGGGGAGTAAGGGAGAGTGAATATAGACCCAAGGTAAAAGACCCTTACGTCAGTAAGCTCCCTGATTACCCAGGTGCCAGAGGGCAAGCTGATCTCTGTCACCTGGGAAGAGAAGAGGTGGGGCTGGAACCCTGTAGATTTAAGACTAGGTTAGAATATACAGAAGCTAGCAAGGAGAGCAAGGGGAGCAAAGAGAGTAAGGAGAGCAAGGAGAACAAGTGGAGCAGCAGTAACAGGAGCAGGAACAGCAGGAGAGGAGAGTGCTGGAAAGACCCAGAGAGAGGTACAGAGCACGAGAGAGGAGAAGCTGCTACAAGCCAAGGCACAGGTACACGCCTTAGAAACCTGTCCCATACTGAGCAGTGCAGAGTTGCAGGAGACACTCTCAGCTCCAATGAGAGGCTGTCAGCTAAGCCCAGTGAGCTAGAAGGAGAGATAGAACCAATGCAACTAGGAGAACCTGAGGCAGCTATGAATGAGGAAGATATATTCATGGATTGCTCTTTGTGCCAAGCCTTAGCTACAGAGGGGTTGATGGAAAGCCAACTTTAAGAGAAAACTCTCCAGAGCAAGGTAACCTTGAAAAGCAAGGAAGATGTTTTGTGAATTCCCTGTGTTAAAGAGGGGAAACTTGTGCTGAGAAGTGAGAACAAGCTGAAGCTGTATAAGTGTGCTTGTTAAACACCTGCTATCCTGTGCAGTGAGACGGCAAGAAGCCAAGCTAACGGTGAGAGGAAAAAGCTTTTGTTTTTGCTTTTGAATGTTCCTAAGAAAACCTGAGTAGAGCTTTGTTTGCTTATTGGAAGTTTGTTCTTGTTGGAAGTTTTGCTTTGCTTATAAAGAGGAGAACAGCCTGGAAATGTTTGGAACTGAAAAGAAAGAAAACTGCCATTGAAGAAAGCTGTTTGTATTTATGCTTTAACCAGCAAGGCTAGAGAAAGCTGGAAGCCTTGCTGTTAAAGGGGTTTTTGCTTTTCAGCTGAAGAATACTGCAAGCTGATATTTTGTTTTGACCTTTTGCTTATGTCCTGTTGTGTTTTTGAAAGAAACCTGGAGAAATAATCCTGAAAGAGGTAATTTATGAACCTTGTATTTGAGTTTAATAAATTTCTGTCATTGCCTTATCACAAGAGCCAAACTACAAGTTTTTTTTCTACCTGAAGCCATATGTGTAGCAGTTAAACTACATTTCCCAAGAAGCATTGTGGGGGAAACAGTCAGAGAAGGCTGAAAAGGGAAAGTTTCTATTAGAACCACGACCCTCCATGCTGAATGCAAGGAGCAAGGGTGTGACAGTACCTAGCAGTTTCCCCAAAAGACACAGGTTCCTCAATGCTTGTACTGGGTCAAGTACTGATATCCTGGGTCCCTTCTTAATAATGGTTTATGGACCTTTCCTCCAGGAACTTGTCCAAACCTTTTTTAAACCCAGCTACACTAACAGCCTTCACTACATCCTCCGGTAACAAATTCCAGAGTTTGATTACACGTTGAGTGAAAAAATATTTTCTTTTATTAGTCTTAAATAGTTTACCCTGTAGCTTCATTGCATGTTCCCTAGTCTTTCTATATTCTGATAAGGTAAACAATCGATCTACGTTTACCCGTTCCACTCCGTTCATTAATTTATAGACCTCTATCATATCTCCCCTCAGCCGTCTCTTTTCCAGGTTAAAGAGCCCCAACCTTTTTAGCCTTTCTTCATAGGAGTAGCCTTCCATCCCCTTGGACTTGATGGACTAGGGTGAGGAGTTTGAAATGAGTGTGAAAGTGAATGAGCAGCCAGTGAAGGTGAATCAGCAGTTGTGTAATATGGTCATGGGGTGCAGAGTGTGAAATGATCCGTGTGGCCGTGTTTTGGATTCGCTGTAGCCTATGAAGTTGGGATTGAGGTAGACCTAAGAAGACTGAATTACAAAAATCAACGTGAGACATTACAAGGGACAGCATGAGGGTAGTGAGTGCTTGGGGAGTAAGAAAAGAGCGAATTGCTCAAATCTGGCGAAGAAAGAAAAATGAAGTTTTGGTGATGTGAGAGATGTGGTCCTGAAAAGAGATATATGAGTCAAAGAAAACCCCAAGATACTGGAAACTGGACACCATAGGAATAGGGGAACCAGCAAAAGAGGGAGACAACGGTGGAGAGGGACTGCCATGGGTGAACCAAATGGCGAGCGTTTTAGTGATGTTTAAGTGAAGACAATTTGTTGTGAGCCAACCAGTTACAGAGGAAAGACAAGAATTTAGAGGAGAATGGTCAGGATGAAGGGAAGAAGTGTGGTGCAAAAGGACAAGATCGTCAGCGTAACAGAAGGCAGAAATCCCATATTGTTGAAACAGAAGAGCTAGTGGTGTCAAGAAGATATTGAAAAGAAGGGGGGCTAGTACGGACCCCTGGGGGATACCACAGGATAAGGGGAAAGGTTCAGAGGAAGCCATTGGGGTGGTAAGAGAGAGAACAGTGTAGGAGCGAGAGAAAAGATAAGAATGAAACCAGCGGTATACTGTGCTACAGAGTCCAGCTTCCCATAAGCGTGAAAGGAGGAGAGAGTGGTTAACTAAATCAAAAGCTGTAGAAAGATCAAGAGAAACCGCCACCGAGAAGTCACCACAATTGTGTGCCACGTGCAGTTCATTAAGAAAGGCAAGAAGGACAGTCTACACTATGACCCGGGTGAAAACCTGATTGACAGGGGTGAAGAAAGTGTGTGGGAAAGCTGAGAGAAAACTGTCTTTTCAAGTATCTGAGAGAGGAAGGAGAGATTAGAGACAGGACGATAGTGTGCAGGGATATGAGGATCAAGGGAAGGCTTTTTAAGTATAGGGCATACAAGGGCGTTCTTCCAAGAGTGGGGAAAAATGCCGACCGAAAGACTTGTATTAACCATAGTGAGAATGGAGGGGATAAGAGCGAGAGAAGGTGTAAGCAGCCAGGAAGAGGGTAATGCACACTTTAATGTATGGTAAGCAGTTAACATGGCGCTGAAGTAATTGTTACCGCACTGGCATAACAGTTACTGGGTGCTAATTCTCACATTAACTGCCCACTGTGTGATGGGGTAAGGAATAAGCAGGTTATGTGTGGAGAGTGAGCATTGTCTGCACATTGCAGTTAGCATACTGTATGTTCTATATGCTGCCAATGTTGCAGTTAGCACGGATGCACTTAGTGCTACCTTAATAGGTAACATACATTCGCCCGTGGTAATTGCGAATTACTTTATGGTAAGGGACCTTTCAGTGCAGTAACTGCTGGGAACATTCTGCACATGCCCTCAACATCTAGTGTGGGCCAGTTGTACTTACCGCTTGTTAGGTTTTGCTCCTGAAGTGGCAAAGTGCAAAAGCTTACCACACTTTAGTAACAGGGCTTCTTATTATTTATTTTTATTTAATTATTTAGGTTGGTATGTAGTTATTTTTTTTATTTAAAACCCATTTTATAGTCTGCTAATGTATACATTCTAAGTAAAATATAATTTACATAGACATTATTAATCACATACTTTGCTTAAACAAACTAGGGGTTTCTGATTTACTGAAATTATAATAAATAAAAAGTAAAAAAAAACAAAAATGGTAAAAAGCAATAAAAGTACATTATGGTAAATCAAGGTATTTTAGTAATTTATATAAGTTAGCACAGGGGTGTAAATTAGGTAGTTGCAATTCTGTAAATACGCACATGGAGGCCATCAAACGTGCATTCCCATAGGTATGCACATGGATGGAGCTTGAGTGGAACAAGTACTTACATGCATAATTTATAAAATACAGGTGTATACACATAGGATACGTACTGTTATTTACACCAACACTAGAGATTGAGGGTGGAGCATGGATAAGAATACCTCTGGCTCCTTTCAAATGGCTGCTGGGAACATCAGGGAGCATACTAGTGGTCCAATGCTCCTGAGCAGGAAAAATAATGCCAGGTTAAAAATGACATGATTTATTCCATAAAAACATAGCTTGTGAATTCAAAATCAAGCTGCATTTTTCAATTTGCAAAGTAATGAGATAATATGTAGTAGACTAAAGTGCATTATGGTAAAATAACACACAATTTCACTGTTTAATATACATTGAGGCAAAAATTGAGCATTGTTTTCTTATACATTAGCAATTAACCTCCAAACACATTTTTAGCCAAATAACACATGTTAAATGGGCAAATTGTGCATTATTTGTGCTGCTTTTAATCTGTTCCTGACTGTCTGGCCTGGGCCTCAGTTCTTGGTTTTCTCTCTCTGATCTTTAGAAACAAGTGAGAAGAAGTGGAATGAAAATAAAACACACAGAATTATACCATAACAGAGTACTTCTAAAGCTTTAGTGAGGAATTCACAGGCCTGCAAGCCTGAGCAGAATTCTGTAATCCCTACCTAGCTTGGCCACAGCACTTTCTTTTATTAGGAAAAAAAAATTGCCACAGTGTACAATTTCATCTTATCACTGCATTATATTTTTGCTTCACTTTTTGTTTATCTGCATATTAGAGATCAAGCTAAACACTACAGGTGTCATTCGGTCCCGTAAATAACAGGGATGGATGTCTCGTTGGGACATCCATCCCCGCTATTCGGCCCCCCTGCCATTTCTGACTAACCTCCCCTTACGAACAGGGAGTTTGTACAGGGAAGCTAGATGGGGGCGGGAAAGGGGTAGCATAGAGGCGGAGACAGGGCGGGCTGTGGGCTGTCTGCGGCCCCGGACGTACAGCATGAATTTGGATGTTAGCCCTGTAAGTCCAGGGCCAGCAGAGTAGATGGGGAACTTATTGAGTGGAGGAGTGGCCTAGTGGTTGGGGCAAGGTACTTCAGGCCGGAAGGTCGGGGGTTCAAATCCCACTAGAGGACAGCAACCTTGGGCCGGAAGGACTGGGGTTTCTAGTCCCACAGGTGCTCCTTGTGGTCTTGGGCAAGCCACTTAACCCTCCATAGCCCATGTTCCCTGTAAAATAGTTATCTCCAAGTTATAATGCCCTGCTCAATGTAATTTCAGTTTGTTCAATGTAAACCACACTGATGCAGAATAGCATGGCATATGAGAGAATGTAAATAATAAATAAATATTCCAACACTGAGGTGGAATAAGTTCCCTAGATGGGGGAAGATGGCAGGCCTGAGACGCATCAAATCCAGGAGGGGGTGCAGGAGATTCCCCACAGCCCAACCCTGGCTGTGGGAGGCCAGATCAGGGGTCAGGCTCCGAGGAACGCACCATATTATCGGTAGCCAGGAATCACAGCTCCCAAATGCAGCTGTGGTGCCATGGCAACCGGACACCATGGCGCCGCGGCTCCATTCAAGAGCCCTGACTGAGTTAGCCGGATGGAGGCCTGTATGTGCAGGCTGACTGTGATCGGGTCCTAGGCCTGAATGTACAGGTCTAGTCGCGATTCTGATCCCAAGGGCTAGACGTGCCCCACAGGATCAGAATCACATCTGCCCCTGTGCATCCAATTCCACTCAGGCACACAGGGACATGGACATCCCGGACGGAATGCCCCCCTACATGTTTCAGGTCAACTAGACACAGATATATTGATCACTTCTAATCATGGAAAAATCCTGCAAGCAAAAACATTCTGTCTAGTTCTCAAAAACATCTGTAAAATATGACCTTCGCTTGTATTATACACAGAGAAGCTGTTCTCATTCTTCATATTTCTGAACCTTTTTTCAGTACCCCAGTACCCTACTTTGAGTTCCTTTCTACAGTCCTCCCTATGGTTATGCAAAGAGTCACTGCAAAAGAATGGTAGCTCAAACATGTCCAAATCTAGAATAAGTCTTCTGCCACAATGGGGAACACCTTCTGCATCACTTTGCAGATGCCCCTTCAGAATCCTATACAAAACTAATCTTGGTCTTTATGGAGCAGAATAAAATCTCACTACTTCAAAAATAGCTCCAAACAAACAACGTTCAAAGTGGACACAATCATTCATGTAGAGAACAGTAGAGAACAGTTGATTAATTGGGAAATAAAATGTAACATTATCACCAAAGTGCCCAGAATGTCTCAGTCCTCATAGTGCTTCAAAGCAGAGTGCTTACTGCCTATTCTTTGTATTGCGCATGTTAGCATCAATGACCGTTCTGGGATTTTTTGTTATGATAATCACCAGTTCTCCACCACCTTCATGTCAAAATCTACTGAACTTAAAACAGTTTCTTATCTTGTTTGTTCTCCTCAACGCCTTTCTTTGGCACCACTCTTGCGTTTCACTCTCATAAGGAGTTTCTTCAGGAGGCGTTTTTTGGAAGCCTGGTGCTTAGAGATAAGAGTCGTTTAGAGGAATGCGGGCAGCATTCTTGATAACCCTCCTGAAGAAACTCCTTATGAGAGTGAAACGCAAGAGTGAATGAAATATTCTCGCAAGTGTAACCCTTCCCCCTGTGACCGAGGCCAGTACCAATACCTCAGAGAGCTAATACGTGGGCGTGAAGTCTGATAATTAATGCATTGTTTTCCCAGTAAAAGGATAGGGTAGGTCTCTCTAGTCCTGTTTAATAACCCCTTTTGGATTTACAGTGAATTGTTCACCTAGGCTCTTATTTTTATATGGCAGTCTGACACTCCCTCTCCTCACCCGGTGCATCCCAGGACACAGTACTCAAATGGTTCCATTCCTACCTCTCTAACAGGCACCGGCAGATAAAACTGGGAACAAACATCTCCAGCTTCTACCACCAAACACAGGGTGTACCCCAAGGATCCACCCTATCTGCGCTCCTCTTCAACCTATATCTCCAACCCCTCTGCTCAATTATCAAAACACACAACATCAACTTCCATATCTATGCAGATGACATCATGCTATACAGTCCGTTCCACACAAAATGACCCTCTTTCACCAAGGATACAAGAATGCTTCACCAATGTCTCCCACTGGCTAACAACCAATAACCTCTCAATCAACTATATGAAAACCTAAGCTCTATTTATTACACCACATTCACCCCTCCAACCACTTAAACAACATACAAATAAATGTATGCCCAGAGCTAAAGTACCTTGGCATCATCCTCGATCAACACCTCTCATTCAAGACACAAATATCAACAACAGCCAGGACAGTGTACTAAAAATCCAAAACTTTACAACGTCTCTGCCCTCTCCTCGATCCATTAGACTTCTGCTCAGCACTCCAAGCTCTAATCCTCCCACACACTGTCTACTGCAACACAGTCTATAAAGGATTAACACAGTCTACTCTCCTTCCATTACAAACCGCCCTCCATACTGCCGTACATATCCTCCAAGTAACATCCAGATTTTGACAACATCACCCCCATTCTCAAGCAGCTACATTGGCTACCTCTCTCCAGTAGAACCAAATACAAAACCCTACTGCTAACCCACAAAGCTCTCCACTGCCAACAACCTACTCATCCTCCAGTCTCTCCTCCAAACACTCAACCCCAACAGACCCAAAAGACTATCCACAACCAACAAACTTACCATACCCCACTCCAGAACAAAGAATAACCAGCAAACATGCCGAAGGGCCTTCAAGCTATACACACCATTTCTCTGGAACTCTCCCAAACCCAATAAGGAATATCACTGACATCCTCTCCTTCCGTAAACACCTGAAGACTTTCCTAGTTTCCGAACACATTAGTCCTACAACCTAACCCCAACCAGTACGAGTACCACTGTATACTGTATATATTAATTGCACCCAAACTGTCAATTATAATTAATTTAGATAAATAGTTAACCGTTATATGTAACTTTTAATCTCTTTTCAATGTGAATCACTTTGACCTGGTGAAATGCGGTATATAAATCTAGCAAAATAAATCAATACGGTCCCTAAGGCTTAGGGATGTAACTGAAGTGGACTTTCCTTCTCCTACTGCTACTACTGATCATTTGTATAGTGCTACAAGGCATATGCAGTGCTGTACAGACACATGTAAGAGACAAGTCCCTGCTCATCAGAGCTTACAATCTAAGCAGAACAGCACAACAGCTGAGGACAAGGGTACATCTAGGGGAATGGTAAGGAAACACATTGGAGACTAAGCATATCAGGATCCAAAAGCGGCCTCGAAGACATGAGCAATATTGATTGCATGGTTGACTTAGGGATTTTCCCCCCTCTCTCCCTTGTTGGGGAGTCTGGGAAGAACAGTGATGGACATTGATTGGGCTGATGGTTTGAAGGAGGCTAGGGAGAGACATGTTTGTGATGTTTCGATTTCAGGGGGTAGATTGTGGGAAATGTGTTGGGCTGTTGCTGGACTGATCTTTTCTCCCGTATTTGATTAGGTCATGTGGCCCTTTGTTCTTGTGGGGTGGGTGGTGGGCAAGGTGGATAGGTGAGGGGGAGGAGGGTTGCGGGTATGGGGTGGGGTGGTGTTTAAGAGGATATATGAAATTTATTTATTTTTATTTATTTATTTTATTTATTTATTTAGTATACCGCTACTTCCAGCGATCAGCAGCGGTTTTTGATTACAGATTGGAAATTGTCAAATCATGACAGGAAATTTTTGAGGTATAAACACATTGATTAGACAGGAAAGCACAGCACACAGAGAACTATTTTACAGGGAACATGGGCTATGGAGGGTTAAGTGGCTTGCCCAAGACCACAAGGAGCACCTGTGGGACTAGAAACCCCAGTCCTTCCGGCCCAAGGTTGCTGTCCTCTAGTGGGATTTGAACCACCGACCTTCCGGCCCGAAGTACCTTGCCCCAACCACTGTGATTTTGAGGGGGTCATGATGTTTGTGGTTCATAAGATGAATGTGTGGTGGCATGAGACTGTGTGACTGAAGGGTATGACTGAGAAAATGTTGGCACTGCAGCATCAGAGGCAATATTAGTCCTTCTACAGGAGGTTTATTTGAGTGACATAGAACACGTAAAGCCTAAGCGAGACTGGGTGTTTACTTCTATTCTGCCTCTGTCCCTGTGACTCATAAGACAGGTATGACAGTGTTGATCCATTGTATAAAGTTCCCTTTGAAGAAAAACAAGTGATTCCTTGTTTTGGGAAACAAGCAACGTAATAATGGGAGGGGAAATTCTAGCGTATGTAAGTGCTCATTTAGTGAAGTCGGGGGTTTTAGTTGCATTGTTTGCAGTGGAGGTGTGAGAGTGTTTCTTTCGGGCTAGAACAGAAGAACATAAAATATGCTATACTGGGCAGACCAAGAGTCCATCAAGCCCAGTATCCTGTTTGCAACAGTGGCAATCCAGGTCACAAGTAAGTTTGTAAGGGGGGGGGGAGTGGTTAACAGGGCGATGTACTCCATCTGTTTAATGCCACACATATTGCTTAGAAGCAAGACCAAATCAATGCCACTTCAGGCTCATCAGACTACAAAACATTTGTCATCTTCAACTGATTCAAAACATTGCTATTAAACTTATCTCAGGAGCTAATAAGCATGATTGTATCACCCCTCTTCTCACTGGCATTGTCTTACCTGTTGGATTCATTATAAAACACTCATATAGAGCCATAAAGTTTTTATTTTGACCTACCAACATTTTTATCAAGTCTTCTAATCCATTAGGTTGCTTCTTGCACTCAAATCCTCACAGCAAACTTTACTGGGTATCCCATCATTTAGGGTTGCTTGCCTTGTGTCTACATGGCAATCAGTCTTTGGTGTTATGGGCCCCACAGCTTCCATTAAATTTGAGGTTTGAAACCTGTTTTAGAAAATTTCAGTCTGGCCTTGAAACTTATCTTTTTACTTTTGTTTTGAGACCAGTTCGCCTTCTCGGCTAATTCATCTGGATTGCATTTTGGTGGGGTTATTGACCCTGTCATCTTGAAACAGAACGCACATTCCTTGTTTAATCTGTATTTTAATTGTTATAATTATCACTGATCTTATTTCTGTTTCATAGTTATATTTTTTTCTATTCCATGTTAATGTAAACCTCTTAGATGTCTGATTGATTAGGCATCAAACCAATTATAAGTTGCATTCTTTTTGCCATTCTCCCACTGAGGCCATGTTTATACAATAATCTTGAAATTGTTAGAATCGGTATTTCCCCGAACCTCAGCTAGCGACCTTTGTAGTCATTTAAATACATTTTAGGCCTTGCATTGAGCTTCCTTAGTACTTTCCTTAACCCATGCCTATCAACTTTGCGAGGATGGCCCAATCAAGACAGTATCTTGGACAATGATGGTCCTGACAGTGCCCCACAGGATGTTCACACTGAAATTTTCTTGCAGCCTTACTTCGATCTGTTCTATTGGATAACTTTATCCCAGAGTTCTTAGCAGCTCAGTGTTGAGGATGTTTAGACCTTTGCTTAAAATGGACTTCATAAAATAGAAATAGCTTGATTGTTCATTGAGGAATATTTTTATCAAGTACAATTTTTAACCAAGTGTGGGTCTCGCTGAGGCAGGTTTTGGAAACAGCTAATTTGGGCTTGCTATGACAAAGGGTGCAAAACTTATGCAATCAAGATTTTTAGGTTTCTTATTCTTATCTTTCAATAGTTTTATAGCTGTTCTATCATATTAATAAAATAGAAAATCATCACATTTATGAGTATTTATATAGGATATATTTGTTTTTGTGGTAAAGATTAATTTGTGTATATTTTTTATTTCACTTGACGGACTAATGTGAACATATGCCCATACACTGCCTGAAATGTATATGTAATATTTATCGGGTTATTTTAGAAGCTCTATTCATGTTTTGGATAGCTAAAAATGGGCATACATATGTCTGAAGCACAGAGACATCTCCGGAGCCAGTTTAGAAAGCGGTTTTAGAAACGTCCCTGGCGTGACCTTCTCCAGTCACAAAATAGGCATCAGAAAACTACTCATTTTGCCAGCCAAACATCCAGAGGTTGTAGAGGAAGGAAGTACATTCATATCCTCTATATTTTCCATGTTGACAACTAACACTGTGAATGAGGGCTCTTGTTTTCGTTTTGCCATGCCGATGGATGTCCTTTTATGGCAAACTAGCATTTGATAGACATCCTTGCCCCAAAGTTTTGAAGCAGGAACATCTGTGTGGACACCAGTGCAGGCATCCATGTCAGGGACATCTATGTTTCTATAATTAGGCTAAAAAATAGGTATCTCTAGTGTTTTCCTGTGGATGTCCCATGTTATCCAGTGTTTTGCCAAGTGTTAAGGCTGCCAGAATGTATGGCAGAGCAATTGCTATAAAATGTTAAGTCCTAACAGTAACACAGGCTTCTCCATTGCCTGGTTTATCTATGATGATAAAATTAACTAACATCCAATTCTGTCTGACAGGCAGCAAATTTGTAATCACTAACGAGCCGATGCAGAAAGACCAACGTGTCCTTTGCTTGGAGATAACGCAACTTACTGTATAAGCACAAGTTCTGTCAGGCCAAATGCAGAAAAGAGACTGGCATGTGCTTAAACAGCAAAGGAAAACCAAGCGCACACAGTAATGCCAAGCATATTTAAATTATAGGCAAATGAGCTGTGCGTATTAAAAGGGCTTGCTAATATTGTCTGCGCCTGATGCAGAGAAATGGGTAGAGGATTTTGTAAGCACCCAAAGTGCTGATTATCTACGCCTGGGTCTGAGGTGGCTTAAACATCATGTGCGTGCCCCCGACAATATTTAGATGGCATCTGGGGCTTTCTCTGATACCTGGATGATCTGAGGGAAAGTGTTAAATTTCCCCTCAGATGAACCAGGCTTCGGGAGAAGCTCTCAATACCATCTAAATACTGTTGGGGAGCCAGTGCCCCCAACAGAAATCAAATCCATGGTGGCCCACCCACCCAATTAAAAATATGTTGGTGGCCCAGTGACCTCAAACCCCCTACCCCCTCCTGGTACCTTTTACAATGGAGCAGGAGCATTGACCACTTGCCACCGCTCCTGTGCCACCATCTTGAAAAATGGCGGTGCCTGGCCCCATATGGTGCATCCTGGGATGCACTGGGTGCGATCAGACTTCCTTATAAGTTAGAAAATACCTTATATGGTAGTCTCATAAAAATAAACTCCCAAAAGCCCTTACTCTTCATAAACTTCAATCATTATAAGAGCCTAGATGAACAATTCACTATAAATCCAAAGAGGGTTATTAAACAGGATGAGAGAGACCTATCCTATTCTTTTACTGAGAAAACAATGCATTATTTGTCAGACTTCACTCCCATGTATTAGCTCTCTGAGGTATTGGGACTGGCCTCATTCACGGGGGCAGGGGTTACACTTGCAGGAATATTTCACGCTGCAACTCATAGGCCTTCAACTAGTTTTTTATGATTTTTAAATGCATTTAAAAAAATTCTAAAAAACTTAGCTGATATATGTAATGCTCAATCCTCAGAGCTTGATGTCACTGCTTAACCCACTGTGTCACAGCACTGAGGATTGGGCATTACATATATCAGCTAAGTTCTTTTGAAACTTTTAAATGCATTTAAAAATCATAAAAAAACTAGCTGAAGGCCTATGACTGAAAGGTTTTTGGGGGTTCAAAAGATAGGGAGTTGCAGCATGAAATATTCTCGCAAGTGTAACCCTTCCCCCTGTGACCGAAGCCAGTCCCAATACCTCAGAGAGCTAATACGTGGGCGTGAAGTCTGATGCATTGTTTTCCCAGTAAAAGGATAGGGTAGGTCTCTCTAGTCCTGTTTATTAACCCCCTTTGGATTCACAGTGAATTGTTCACCTAGGCTCTTATTTTTATATGGCAGTCTGACACTCCCTCTCCCCACCCGGTGCATCCCAGGATGCACCATGTGGGCCAGGTGCTGCCATTTTTCACGATGGTAGTGCAGGAGCACATGGGCAATGCTCCTGCTCCAATGTAAAGGTACTAGGAGAGGGGTGGGGGGTCCGGGGCCACTGGGCACCGGCTCCGCAGCAGTATTTTGATGGCATCGGAGGCTTTCTCTGATGCCTGGATCATCTGAGGAGAAGTTTGACACTTCACCTCAGATGATCCAGGCATCAGGGAAAGCCCACGATGCCATCAAAATACTTCCGGGGCGCATA
Organism: Ichthyophis bannanicus; assembly: GCA_033557465.1. Classification (NCBI taxonomy): domain Eukaryota; kingdom Metazoa; phylum Chordata; class Amphibia; order Gymnophiona; family Ichthyophiidae; genus Ichthyophis; species Ichthyophis bannanicus. Next base: position 1,139,733,848 of record CM066032.1, read on the forward strand.
TGCAGATTAGCCACACAGTGCCCCTTTTTGTCTGAGAGAGCATGCGAATCTTGCACCAACTTTGTGTGCATGTGTTTTGCTTGCTCTCCCAATTTAATACGTGGCTAATTTACATATGTGCCCCTTTCTGCATGCCGGCGCTGAAGTTGCACGCTATCGTTGCACTGTATAGAGGTGTGCAGAATTAAGAGTGTGCGACTTCAGAGCCGACTTTCTGCATTGGCTTGTGAAAGTCATAGTGGAAACAGGGGAGCTGAAGAAGTTAGAGTCTATCTGGCAACTTATTAAAGGAACCTGAGAGACTTAGTACTAAAGTTATCTATTTAAATCAGGCTGTTATGACAGCGGGTGGCATTCCGTTTTTGGGAGCCCAGAGTGTATACCCTCTCCTGGATGACACACCTCCTCCTGGAAAATGCTCATGTCACCCCCCTGCTGGGCCATCATGGAAGAGGTGTGCATAACTTCTGCTGGCTTGACACACTGTCTCCTCTCCAGGCCTGGTGGCTGTTCCTTCACCGGCCAAAGTCTTTTGAGAACAGCTGCACTGTGAGTCTTCAGGCGGGAAGGAACAGTTGCTGGGCCTGGAGAGGAGGCAGCATGGCAATCCAGCTAGGGTTGCCAACTTTTTCACCGAGAAAAACCCGACACCTGTGGCTCGCCATGCTCCACCCATTCTCCGCCCCTAGTCCCACCCCTGCCCCGCCCCCAGCCCCACCCACAAAAATTACCGAGGATACGTGTAGGCTAACTTCCTTGGTCAGATAATAATTAAACTGGGAACCCCAAAATCCAAACATGAAATGTACAACACTGGAGAAATAAAACTATAAAGTAATTTCCTCTTGCACTAAACAAAAACGCAAAGATGTTAGCAATACACACTTCCCAGACCAGACATATTCCAGTTAATAAATTCAAAATAAAAAGTATTTTTCTACCTTCTGTTTGGGCGTTTTATTTTTCAGTTGCAATTGCTCCAGTCACTTTCTTCTGGTTTCTTCGTGTCTTCTGCAAGCTATCCATTTGTCCTTTCTTCTCTTTCAGATGTTTTCCATTCTCTCTCTATTTCTGCTTTAACATACTGATTGTTTCCCTTTTGCTCTTTCCCCCAATTCTTTCCTTATTCCTTTATCATCCGTTTAAATTTCACCCTTCCATTCTCAAGCCCCTCTTACTCTCCCAATACCGGCCCATCATAGACTTTTCTTCCACACAAAATATTTTTTCCCCTCTCTATTCTCATTCCCCATCCATTCTAGTCTTCCCCCCAAATCAGTTCCCTTATAGTTCTAGACCCACCCAGCATCCATTCCCTTCTAGTCCCATTCTCCCATGCCCCACATCAGCCCATTTCCAGTCCTATTCCAGCTCTTCATCAGCCCATTTCCAGTGCTAGCCCTCACATCACAGGCCATTTCCAGTCCTAGCTCCCCCCCCCCAATCACAGCCCATTTCCAGTCCAAGTCCCCCATCACAGCCTATTTCCAGTCCTAGGCCCCCCCACCATCACATCCCATTTGCAGTCCGAGTCCCCCCACACCATCACAGCCCATTTGCAGTCCGAGTCCCCCCGCACCATCACAGCCCATTTGCAGTCCTAGCCCCCCTAATCACAGCCTATTTCCAGTCCAAGATCCCCCTTCCTCCACCATAGCCCATTTCCAGTCCAAGTTCCCCCCCCCCCATAGCCCTTTTCCAGTCCAGGTCCCCTCCACCCCATCACAACCCCTTTCCAGTCCATGTCCCCCCCCCTAACCCTTTTACCGTCCATGTCCCGACCCAATGAGTGCCTTTTTGCTGTGCATGTTCCCCCCCCCCCATAGCCCTTTTCTGGTCCAGGTCCCCTCCACCCCCATCACAACCCATTTCCAGTCCATGTCCCCCCCCCCCTTAGCCCTTTTACAGTCCAGGTCCCCCCCTTTAGCCCTTTTCCAGTCCAAGTCCCCCCCCTTAGCCCTTTTCCAGTCCAAGTCCCCCCCTTTAGCCCTTTTCCAGTCCAAGTCCCCCCCCCTTAGCCCGTTTCCAGTCCAAGTCCCCCCCTTTAGCCCTTTTCCAGTCCAAGTCCCCCCCTTAGCCCTTTTCCAGTCCAAGTCCCCCCCTTTAGCCCTTTTCCAGTCCAAGTCCCCCCCCCCTTAGCCCTTTTCCAGTCCAAGTCCCCCCCCCCTTAGCCTTTTTCCTGTCCCAGTCCCCCCCCCCCCTGAGCCCTTTTCCAGTCCAAGTCCCCCCCCCCTTAGCCCTTTTCCAGTCCAGGTCCCCCCATCACAGCCCATGCAGTCCTTGCCCCCCCCCCCCCGGACCAGCATCGCGGCTGTCTGAGGCTTCAGAGGGAGCCGGGGAAGCCCGCGCGAGGCCCAGGCTCCCTCTGAACAGCCACCAGCGTGAAGAGCCTTTACCTTCACGCTGGCGTCTGTTCCTGTGAAGCCGCGAATGCTGGGAAAGGTTAAAGGGCAACCTTTAACCTTTCCCAGCATTCGCGGCTTCACAGGAACAGCCGCCAGCGTGAAGGTAAAGGCTCTTCACGCTGGTGGCTGTTCAGAGGGAGCCGGGGCCTCGCGCGGGCTTCCCCGGCTCCCTCTGAAGCGGAGAAAAGCCGGTTTTTTTGCTCAGGCCGCTCCCGATCTTGCGGCCAGAGCAAAAAAACCGGCTTTTAAAGGGCCGGTTTTGCCTCTGCGCCGGCAGCCGGCCTGGCCGTGGAAAAACCGGCCAGGCCGGCTGAAAACCGGCCAGTTGGCAACCCTAAATCCAGCAAATGTGTGTTTGTCATGCGTGACACCCCCCCTCTCCTGGCCGGCTTCTGTGAGGGAGCTACACCCACCGCCCCGCCCTTGGTACACTATTAGATGACAGAATCAAACCAGCAGCTGGGTTTGTCTGGCAGACTACAAGTACTGGTGGTAATGCAGGTGTCTGCATAATTGGATCTCTCTGAAAGGCTGCTTCCCCAATCAAGCCCCACTCATCCAAAATAACATTCAAATGCTATAACACAGCTTTCTCCAGAATCTTTGCAAAACACATCATGGGGGAAATAGGCCATAGTTTCTTACAACACAACTTCTTCCCCTTTTTAGGAATGGGGACCACCATTGCCTTCTTTAGGTCCATAGGGATAAAGACCCTGACTCAAGGATGCATTTACAAGGTCATCCACTCCAACACATCATTAGAAACTGTTCTCAATAATTGGCCAAGGAAAGGGTCCAAGTGCATCCAGGCAAGATGCAACTCCTTTATCAAACAATGTAACAAATCACACATAAGAGGCGACAAAGAAACCCACTTGACTCCTTCTGCCAATTCATCTCCCACCCCAACTCCTCTATCCACCCCTAAACACCTCAATGCTTTCACCTTCCCAAAAAAAAAATCCACAATCACTTCCACATCCAAACCTCCCTCCACCCTCACCCCCTGACCCTGACTCAACAGCTACCTCACTACCCGAAATAACTTGCATAAATGGCCACTTTCCTTAAATCCTTCTGGGGACACATTCATACAGTAACATAAACCTGTTATTACACATGTAAATGTCGCATAAGCCTTCTAAAATGACCTCCTTATTGTTTTTTTTTCATTTTCAACAATTATTGCAAAATTAGTTTAAACATTGTTGTTCTCTGATGAAAACAGGCAAATAGAAGACTGCCAATCTGATGCCTGTGCATTTATTTAATGTCTCCATTATGTGATCTGCTTGACTTATATTCCACTTTTGTGCTTTTTTATGTTTATTCCACTTTTCTTAAATTATAGGCCCATTGAAATTTGCTTCTCATATATTGCAGTGTGATTAGATTGTACTGGTAGGGCGATACATCATGCTAATTTTTGCAGAAGTTCCACTGTTTGCATATTTTCTTTAAATAACATGTTACGACCAGAATGAAACATGGTTAATGGGTAGATGAATGTTTTTTCTCTATAATTTAGGTATTTATCTTTCATATGCATCCCATTTGAACTCGTTCCATTTCTCTTGAGCAAAATTAAATAGAATTCTAAATTATAATTTTTCAAACTGAATGAAAGTATCATGAGAATTTTATGCTTTGTGCTTTCTTTAATTATTATGTGAGCTATTGGGTGGCAATTTTTTGAGGTGCATAATTAAAGACAAATGTTTAACCGCATTGGTTTTTATAACCTTATTATATCATGTTGACACTTTAGGAAATGCAACAAAATAATTAAGTCGGTTCTACACCAGGAACAATAGCTGCATTGTTAGATACTACCTCAGCTGCAGTTTCAACACATCCAATCCATTAAGCTTTTGTAAGTAATGACAGAAAATCTACTAAACAAATTCATAACCCATAGATGATCCAGAGATCTCTTTAGAACTGGAAAAATCAATTGCTATTATACAGTACCTGCATTTTGAAGTAGAGATTATTATTACAGTTTTAAACTGTGAATTTCTTAATATCTATGATGCTCCTGTCAGGTTTTTATGATTTACAAAGCTAGTTATGCAGTGCTTTCTAACAAAGTTTATTTTGGATATATTATTCAATAAATTATTTTTGGTTTAATTATCCCCAATCATTTAAGAGAAATATCATCCTACTAAATAAATAAACAGCTGTAGCACCTATTTACATCTATGGGGGCTCTCCTATAGAAAGGTATTGAATATAAGTAACAGTACACTGCATACTTTGTCTTGAACCACTGTCAGAAAACTCCTGCCAGTTGTGGGGTGCCTCTATGTGTTCTCTGTGTTAGGGCAGTTGATCTATGCATCAGGCCATGGGCCCCCTCCACCCACATGAAAGGGGTCCATACTCCTCCCAAAGCAAAGGCTCAGCACCCCCCTATAAGGGGCACAGGCTACCCAGACGCAGCCTCTAGGTCAGGCATATAGAACACCCACCCCACAAACAGTTGGTGTTCCTGGGGTAGGAGGTATGTCACAGAAGTCACCCATTCTCCTAAACTGTTGAGGACTCTGAGTGTGCACCACAGTACAACCCACAAACCATCATGGAGCAGGGGACTCCCAATTGGTCCACAGCTGAAGCACAACAGCTTTCCATAAGCTGAACATCCAAAAACCTATGGAGCCACACATGCTTTTCAGGTAGGAGAAACACCTCATTCCCTCTCCAACATGCCGGGGTGGGGGGAGGGGACACTGACCTGGGAGCTTCAATACAGATAGACCTTCTTCAGTGGTTTAAATGTAAGCCTGTTCTTTGAGCCAGCAGGTCACAGACATGCCCTCCAGTGGTCAGGGTGAGTGGCCATGTGCCCCCAGAAAAAGAACCCATAGTACCAGCATGGCCCCCAGGTGCATGTGTGCACTATGTGCTCTCCCCCACCCCCTCCCATGTGGTTGGATTGCACATTTCCATGCCAGACCAACATTTTGGCAGTAATAACAACACCCTGTTTTCATACTTCACCCCTAAATGTCTTCAGCCATCTCTACCAGTCTGGAATTTTCAAGGGTTTTTTTTTTTTTGATTGGTACTTGTTTTCATATTACCTGAACTTTTGCCCTCATCCTTATTGTCTCTTTTTAATAGAACCTCTCCCTTCTACACAGCCTCTTAAAAGTATTTTACCTTGACTACTCCCATAATGCTCCCTGTTTCCCCTCAATCATCCTCCTTCCTACCTTCCTTCAGTTATTCTTCTGTCTTCTCCTCTCCTCTCCTCACCACCTCTTGTTATGGCTCCACATCACTTTTTACTTCTACTATTGACACTCCCTAATCTTGTCCCTCTTCCCTTCAACTTCATACCCACTCTCCTTATCACCCCCTCTTTACCACCCTCATTTCTTTCACCATCTTGTCTTCCACCCTTTCTTCAGTTCTTGAACTCCATTTTTTTCTCCCTCTCATCCATCCCTCTTCTCTCTCTCTCTGAAAGAACCTCATCCTCCTTTCCGCCATGCTGTCTCCTCTCTATCTCACATTCTTTTACTCCTTCTTCTCTCCTTTAGTGATATTAATCCTAACCCTGATACCCTAGATTTCTAAGAACATAAGATATGCCATACTGGGTCAGACCAAGGTTCATCAAGCCCAGTATCCTGTCTCCAGCAGTGGCCAATCTAGGTCATACATACCTAGCAGTTTCCCCAAAAGACACAGGTTCCACAATGCTTGTACTGGGTCAAGCACTGATATCATGGGTCCCTTCTTAATAATGATTTATGGACCTTTCCTCCAGGAACTTGTCCAAACCTTTTTTAAACCCAGCTACACTAACAGCCTTTACTACATCCTCCGGTAACAAATTCCAGAGTTTGATTACATGTTGAGTGAAGAAATATTTTCTTTTATTAGTTTTAAATAGTTTACCCTGTAGCTTCATTGCATGTCCCCTAGTCTTTCTATATTCTGATAACGTAAACAATCGATCTACGTGTACTCGTTCCACTCCGTTCATTAATTTATAGACTTCTATTATATCTCCCCTCAGCCGTCTCTTTTCCAGGTTAAAGAGCCCTAACCTTTTTAGCCTTTCTTCATAGGAGTATCCTTCCATCCCCTTTACCATTTTGGTGGCTCTTCTCTGAACCTTTTCTAATAACGCTATATCCTTTTTAAGATATGGCGACCAGAATTGCACACAATATTCAAGGTGCGGTCTCACCATGGAACGATATAGAGGCATTATAATATCTTTTATTTTATTTTCCATTCCTTTCCTTATGATACCTAGCATTCTATTTGCTCTCTTGGCTACCGCTGCACACTGGGCTGAGGGTTTTAACATGCTATCCACAATGATGCCTAAATCTTTTTCCTGGGTGGTGGTTCCTAATGTGGAACCTTGCATTGTGTAATCATAGTTTGGGTTGTTCTTCCCTAGGTGCATAACTTTGCACTTGTCCACATTAAATTTCATCTGCCATTTTGATGCCCAGTCTTCCAATCTCTCTCTCACTCCCAAAACAATTCCTCATGCAACTGCTCCAATCTCATTCATATCTCTCTCCTTTCCCTCTCATCCCTCCCTTTCTTCATATCAAATAAACTCACATTTACCCATGATCACTTTATTTCTAATTCTCTCCATCTCCTGGCTATTACTGAGACCTAGTATGTTTCTGATGACACAGCCTCAGTCGCTGCCCTCTTTCACATTGGCTACCAATTCTCCCACATGTCTCGTCCTACTGGCCATGTTGGAGGTGTTGGGTTTCTACTTTCTCTTTCATGCCAATTTCAACCCCTCATTCTTATCTCAGTCTCACTCCTTTCCTTTCTTTGGAGTCCATTCCATCCACCTTTTCAATCCCTTACCAATAGCTGCTATTTATAGACCCCCAGACAAATCCATCTCTACCTTTCTCTCCAACTTTGACTCATGGCCTTCCTTCTTCCTGGATTCATCTTCCCCCTCCCTTATTCTTGGTGACTTTAATATTCATGTTGACAACCCTTCTGACCCCTTTGCTTCTAAGCTCCTTTCCTTTACCTCCTCATTCAATCTCCAGCTTTGCTCTACTGCCCCCACTTATCAGCATGGTCACTGCCTTGACCTTGTTTTCTTCTCTAATTGTTTACCCTCTAATTTCTGTACCTCAGTTTTTACCTTATCTGACCAACACCTGCTAAGCTTCACTCTTCTTCATCTCTGCCTCAATCTCGCCCAGTCTCCTCCTACGTTTTTAGAAATCTTCATGCTATCAATCCATTGCCTCGCTCCACCATTGTCTCATCACTTCTTTCCTCCACCTTGTCTTCTAAGTCAGTTGATGAGGCTGTAGTCTCATATAATTCTGCACTCTCCTCTTCTCTAGATGCTCTTGCTCTTTCCATACCATGTTCTATCAGGTGCACTATACCTCAGCCCTGGCTGTTTTTGACTATCCATTATCTATGCTTCTACACCTGCTCAGCTGAGCATTTCTGGCTTAAATCCCAAACCTGTGCTGACTTTCTTTACTTCAAATCCATGCTTGCCTCCTTCCAATCAGCCATAACACTCGCCAAGCAAAACTACTGTATCCATCTGACTAACTCTCTTTCCTTTGAGCCTTGCCATCTCTTTTCAACTCTCAACTCTCTTCTCAAGGCGCTTCCACCTCCTACCACTCCTTCCATTTCTGCCCAAACCCTAGCCGGCTATTTTCCATGACAGAGTCCACAAAATTACACTCCAATTCCCTACAAGATTGTCTTCATCCCTCCTTCTCCTTCTCAATACCCATTCTTCCCCTCTATCTCTGCTACCCTTTTGTCTTTTTCTAACATCACCGAAGAGGAAACCACTCTTCTTCTTTCCTCCTGTAAACTCACTACCTGCTCCTCTGATCTTATCCCCACCTATCTCCTTAACTCCATCTCCTCCTCTGTCATCCCTTCCATCTCTTATATTCTCAGCCTATCACTCTCTACTGCAACCTATTTGTCTCCCAGCAGCCTTCAAGCATGCTTGTTTGTTTAATTATCAACCCATCTCCCTTCTTCCCTTCATTTATAAACTTCTTAAATGTGCAGTTCTCCACTGTTGCCTTGAATTTCTCTCCTCAAGCCCTTCTGGATCCACTACAATCTGGCTTTCATCCCTTACATTCTACTGAGACAGCTCTTGCCAAAGTCTCCAGCAACTTCTTCCTGGCTAAATCCAAAGGCCTTTACTCAGTCCTGATTCTTCTTGACCTTTCTGCTGTTTTTGACACAGTTGACCATCACCCTCTCATCGACACATTGTTCTCACTTGGTTTTAGGGGCTCTGTGCTATACTGGTTCTCTTCTTATCTCTCCCATCGCTCTTTCAGTGTTTGTTCTGGTGGTTCCTCCTCTACTGCTATCCCACTATCTGTTTATACCCCAAGGGTGGACACCATCCTGGGCCCCCTCCTTTTCTCTCTCTATACCCACTCCCTTGGTGCACTCATCTTTACCCATGGCTTTCAGTGCCACCTTTATGCTATTGACTCTCAGATCTATCACTACATCTGATATTTCTCTGACACTCCAGACCCGAATCTCTGCCTGTCTATCTGACATTTGAACTTGAACATGGCCAAAACCGAACTTCTTATTTTTCCCCCTAAACCCCCTTCCTCCTTTCTCTATCTCTGTGGATAGCACTCTTCTACTTCCCTTTTCATCTGCCTGCCACCTTGGGGTCATCTTTGACTTCTCTCTTTCCTTCTCCAGACGTATCCAACTAATTGCTAAAACCTGTCATTTCTTTCTCTATAACATTAACAAGATTGGTGGATCCGTGGAATAGTCTCCCAATGGAGGTGGTAGAGATGAGGGCGGTATCTGATTTCAAAAAAGCATGGGACAAACACAGAGGATCTCCAAAGAAAAAAAGGTTGTTGATATGGAAGGACAGACTATATAGGCCATGTGGTCTTTTTCTGTCATCATTTTTCTATGTTTCTATTTCCCCTTCCTTTCTGAACACACTACTAAGAGGTTTATCTACTCTAATCATCTCCTGTCTAGAATATTGCAACCTCCTCCTTTCTGGTCTCCTTCTGAATCATCTCTCTCCCTTTCAATCTGCTGCCAGCCCCATTATATTCAAATAATCCCTCTTCTCAAGTCACTTCATTGGCTCCCCTTCCATTTCTAGATCCAATTCAAACTTCTCCTTTTGACTTATATATGCATTCATTCTACTCTCCTCTCTATCTTTCCTTTCTCCTGTATTCCTACACCTCTCCTTGTGAACTCCACTCTTCTACTGACTTCTCTCTGTGTCCTTTTCTTCCACTGCCAAGACTTCGATCCTTTCACCTTGCTGCTCCTTATGCCTGGAACAAACTACCTGAGTCTGTATGTCAGGCTTCATCTCTGCCCCTTGCTAAAAACTCACCTCTTTGAAGCTGCTTTTATATCCTGATCCCTTGTTTTGCAATGGGTTTCCTTGCCTTTCCCAGTTGTAGCCTTGTTCTCAGCTGTTGTGTATCCTGATTAGATTGCAAGTTCTGATGAGCAGGGACCATCTTTTTACATGTATTTGTATAGCGCTGTGTACGCCTCGTAGTGCTATATAAATGATTAATAATAGTAGTAGTAGTTGTAGTAGGAGTACTAATCCTGATGGAGTAGCAACTTTGGTACATTCATGGAGCACATACCCTATATCTCAACCCCTCCCCAGCTTATTATGGCATATGCAGATCTACATATCATACTGGCATATGCAGATCTACCTCTCATCCCCTCTCACATCTTACCAGTGTATATGCAGATCTACATATCATACTTTCCGAACTGCCGTTGCTTTGCAAGGATATGTGTACAGTCTTCTGATGATGGGTCTTTTTTTTGTGACTGTCAGGGTCATTTTGTTTTGCTGTGCTGACTGCTGCACATTGATGTCTTCCAGTTGCCACAACCTTAGGAGACCACTTGATTTGCCCTGGGACAGTATCAGCTATGGCTGTCTTGCCTGTTTTCTGTGTGGGGTGGCTATAGCCTGTTACCTCGATGGGGTTCATGTCCACACCATGTATTCAGACCGTGCTGGCCTGGTGGATATAACTATCACCTGGCCAGAGGCTGGCTTTATTGACACCAATGCTAATGGCATGTTTCATGGTCTATACACAACTCTCCACCCCAAATCTGCCCTAACTCATTCTTTCTATGAAGTATGTTGGTAGCATGGCTTTTTTGGTGCGGCTGCCTTTTTGCCATGTGCTCCTGGCTACCGTGCTTTAGTAAACATTCCCCAATGTGCTCTGTTCTCTCTCATGGACTGTTTCTCCACAAATAAAAATAGCCCTTTCTATGAGATAACAGTATGTTTGCCACCTATCTCAATGTCATAAGAAACCAGCTAATTCAGTCCTGGTATTACCCTATTCACACATGGATTTGTAGTTTTGATTTTCTTGGGAATCTCAGTGGGACAGTCAGAACTATGATCCATGCATAACCAATTTGTGTGATATTTGGCAATAAAAATTATATTTTGAGTGGGAAAGCAGAAACCACCATATTGCAGATGCTACAGATATTTCCACAAATACAAATTCATCCTTGACATACAGAATCTTTTAAACCCTGGATGTGTTGTCTGGTGGACAGCTGTAGGGATTCCAGTAGATGCTGGCTGGTCAGGCCTTTAGGGGTGAAACATGATGTTTTATGTGGAAACTATAAGAAAAGGAGGGGAGCTGGACCATGATAAAGGAGACTTCAGATTTAGTACTGACCGTAAATTAACACAGTATAACATTTTTTATTTGTTACACACTTTTCTGTTAAAAATGCTGGCGTGATATGGCATTTTTTTAAACAAGAAAATAATATATATTGATATAGACACAAAGCAGTAAGATACCATATCGTATCAATACCTTAAAATTAAATAAAACATACCTCATCTTAGAATAAGTCACCATACAGAATCATAAAACAGAAAATGTAAAAATAAAGAAGCAATCTCAGAACTCTAAAATATAGCAGATAAAATGCATAGAAATAAAGGTCAATAACTGAAAGGTCAGAATCCTAAAAGCTATATAGTCATTTGTAAAGCAGGCCATTTACAAAATGGAACGGCACTGAAGGAGATCCATTCACAGAACCTCACACGTTTTGGGACCTTTTTACAAAAGTGTCGTGACCATGCACGTTTAGTGCAGATCTGTGCTAACAGTTACCATGTTCTAAAAACAGCACCAAGGTAAAAAATCCATGGCACGTGTGGGTTCAGGGTGGAGGGTGGATGTCACCACCTAGCAATAGTATTGCAAGATTGCTACTAGGGAATAGATCCTCTACTTTAAAGCCAGGCAGGAATGAGCTGGAGTGAAGGGGGATCACTATGCTCCATTCAGTAGAAACAAGGAATGACTTGGGGTAAGTGTTAGACGGTTCAGGGGTGGAGGGCGATTTGGATCTTGAACTTATTGTGGAATTGTGATCAGGGGGTTGTGGTCGGGGGGTAATGGGTTAGAGGAATCAGATCCAGCGTTGTCATGGGGACATGGATTGGATCTGGGGGTGGGAGGATATACTTGTCATCGGCGCTTGCTGCTGTTGCTTTTTTTTTTTTTTTTTAAGGAGGATTTGGGGTAGCATCTAGCTTCCTGTTACATGCATTAGCAAATAGTGCAGATGCACCCATGCTATCTACCGAAATATGTTATGTGGAGCCCATGCAGTAAGTGGCTGCTGTGTGTGGTAAATGCAGGGCATTTACCACACAGGATTGACAGCGAGCACACCTTACATTTTGTGGTTGAGGTGCGGTAATTGTAAGACTTTACTGTACTTCAATAAAAGCCCCTTTATTTCTTTCATCATTGGAAATGATAAAAAAAATGTCTTCTTGGATGATTTAAAAGAGTGGAAAGAATATAAGGAGACAGATGCTCAAATACTGGGGTATATGACCATTTACAGCTAGATTCACTAAACCGTATTTGCATGCTCAAACACCATTATTCATTAATTTATTTATTTAAAATTCTTAAACCCCACCAAAATACTGTTATTAGTAAATAGTCCCATTGCGTGAAATGGGGCCTATGGTAAATGATGCATGTGTATGTGTATTAGTGTACATACTGTAAAGGTGATAGTACACTTTAGTACTAGGCCTTAGTACCTTAAAAGCCAAAGTTGCATAAAAGGATAAGGACATAAAATATGCTACACTGGGTCAGATCAAAGGTCAATCAAGCCCAGCAATCTCTCTCCAACAGAAGCCAATCCAGGTCAAAAGCAATTGGCTAAATACCAAAGAGTAGGCCTGTTTTTGGTTGCTCACTTCCAGGGAATAAATGGTAGCTTTCCCAAGTCTCTATGGCTAATAATGATCTATGGACTTTTCCTCTAGAAACTTGTCTAAATCCTTTCTAAACCCAGTCATGTTAATTGCCTTGACCACATTCTCTTGCAACAAATTCCACAGTATAATTGTACATTTAATGAAAAAATGCTTTCTACAATTTGTTTCAAATGGGCTACATATTAGTTTCATGCAGTATCATCTACACTTAGTAGTATTGAAAAGGTTAAATATCAGTTTTAGTTTGCCTAGTTTTATGTTTTTGATGTTTTTCTATATTCTTATTGTATTTTGTCATTGTATGTAATATACTGTTTGCTTTCTTTAAACCACTTTGAAAGGCAATATACATTTTTTAACAAATAAATACTAAATGAATAAATAACCATTCCTGGCCCGATATTCAAAAGACATTTACATGGCTAACAGCCAGTTAACCGTGTAAGTGCCTGCTAACCGGATATTTGACGACACATACACAGGTAGTGTCGTCAAAAATCCCCAAGTCCCTTACGCGCCCCTTTATTAGCCGTCTAGCATCGGGGTGTGCTGGGGTGTTCCGGGGCATAGTGGAGGCGGGGAGTGGCGCTAACCGTGCAGCACTGATATTGGAAGCTGCATGGTTAGCGCTTGCCGTGGAAGTGAATATCAGGGCTTTGAGGGATCTGCGGACAGGGCTAAGCGGCTATGGCACTTAGCCCTGCCCAGTTGACTATTGTGTTTACCTGTACCACCCCACTCATGATTTTCTAGACTTCTGTAATCTATCAACCTTGGGCTGAAAGGACTGGGGTTTCTAGTCCCACAGATGTTCTTTGTGGCCCCGGGCAAGCCACTTAACCCTCCATTACCTCAGATACAAAAATATAGATTGTGAACCCTTGGGGGACAAGGGAAATATATATACAAAACCTGAATGTACACTGCTTTTACTTGTAGAAAAGCGGTATATAAGCCTAGTTAAATAAATAAATAAATATCTCATCTAAGCCTTCTCTTCTGCAGGCTGTTTTTTAGCCTTTCTTCATTGGGATACTGTTCCATCCCCCTTATCATTTTGGCCATACATCATCTCTTCATTCAGAGTGGAGCAGTAGCCCAATGGTTAGAGCACTGACTTAGTAACCAAGAGACCAAAGTTTGATTCCCACTAGCATGCCTTGTGGCCTTGGGCAAGTCACTTAACCCTGTAGTGCCTCAGAAGAAAGGCCTAGCAGTCTACCTCCGGTCACATTGCCAAGCAAATCCAGGTGCTGCTGGGTCACCAGGATTCAGCATGGACTCGAAGACACACATTACATTGCATTGACCAGAACTTCGCGTAAGATATAATCACACCATGGATCTTTACATAGGCATTTCATTTTAGTCTCCATTCTTTCTAACAATTACTAATGTTCTATTTGGGTTTTGACATCAGCACTCACTGAGCTGAGGATTTCATGTGTGGGGGCCATTTTGCTAAAGGGTGCTATGGTTTTTCACCTAATGAGTGAATAGCACAAAAATTGATGTGCATTAGGTGCAAAGCCTCCAAATTAACTGTTGAGGATGTGGGCATGGACAGCATGTTTCTGGCAGTTTATGCGCAGCGCTGTACCCTAATGCAGGGTGCTAATACTATGAGTACACTTAACTCTATCTAGTCAGGTAAAGGCAATTGCACCCATGCTAATTGCAACATTAACAGGTAGTGCACAACATGTGTTCCCCACGCTACAGTACTTGCAATGCACTCATCTCACACACTTTCCCTCCCTAACCCATTTACTCATCTCAGACACTCTCCCTCCCTATCCCACCCATTCACTACACGAGTTACAGTTATCCGCATGAATCAGCACATGGTAACTTTCCTGCCCACGCGCTAACAGTTACCACAGGCTCAAGCATGAGGTTACTGCATGTCTTAACCAGCATTAACTGCATAGCACACTTTAGTAAAAGTTCACAGTGACTCCAAAATCATTTTTCTGGGTGGTGACTTCTAATATGGAGCCCAGCATACCTATAATTTGGATTATCTAAAATAAATCGCAGTGAACTCAAATGAACATTAGATAAAGTGGGAGACAGATGAATCCCACATGTTGGTTATCAGCTGTTATATTTCTTTATTTAGGGGCATTTTTAATAAAATATGGTGAGGCTATGCACTTAACATGTATTTGTTGTGAATGTTAAGTGCAAAGCCTCCAAATTAGCTGTTGAGGGTTTGATCAACATGTTCCTGGAAATTAATGCATGACTGAGTACCTTAATGTGTGGCGTACTTAATGTGTGGCGTACTTAATGTGTGGCATACTTAATGATGCCCATAGAGGTGTCATTAGATGCATTCATGCTAATTGCCACTGAAAACATGACAATTGTCCTCACAGTAGCGGCAATGTCCTGTCCATGCCAACACTCAACCCCAAAGTGATCCATGCCCGGAACGCCCCAGCACACCCCGATGCTAGCCGGCGCAATGCACGGTTGCATGTCCCTATGTTAGCGTTCCCAACTGCCAATTGTTGCACATTAAAATGCTTGCTGATTACTAGGCTTTAGTAAAGGGGTCCCATATTTATTAACAACATTTGTATTCTACAGTTTCATAACACTTCAAATCAGTTAACAATAAACACAAATCAATACTTAAGATTATAAAACATAATTAAACATAAAATTGTATAAATAACATACAATCCAGGAAGTGTTAATCTAAAAAAATGAGATTTCAACTGTATGTGAAACGTCAAAAGATCATTTACCCCTCTAAGTACAGGTGACAAGCTATTCCACATCAACACCCACTACAGAAAAAAAAATCATTGATAAGTCTCCTTCAGTTATACCAAAGAACTGATGGAGAAGCTAAGGTCCTAGCATATTGTGATCGAATAGCATGTTTAAAAGTGTGCCGTTTCAATGAAGACTGTAGCTCAGAAGATTTTTCTGAGTTTAAAACCTTAAAGACTTATACAATCATCTTATATCAACATGATACAGTACGGGCAATCAGTTCAGATGAACCAACAATGGAGCATCATCATCATGAGATCTACTGTCAAAAATTAGCCTCACAATAGAATTTTGAAGAATCTGCAATGGTTTCAATGTAGCCACGAGTAAACCTATGTAAAGTTATCCAGAAATAGTGACATCATAACCTGTATTATAATCCAAAAGTCAGGTTCCTCCAAAAAAGGTTGAATCCTATGTAAAATATGCAACTTAAAATAGGCTAAATGTATGGACCAAAGAATTTGAGCAAGCATAGATAATCTGCAGGAAAAGTTCATGAGCTGTTATTATGATAGACCAAGAGAAAATCATTGCTTATCCCTGAGGATAGTAGCATGGATTGGCCACTGTTGGAAACAGGACATAGAGCTTGATGGACCATTAGTCTGACTCAATATGGCAGTTCTTAAGTTCTTATGTTCCCAAACACCTAACTTCGAAATGTACTTAGACAATAGTGCCATTACGGTTCAAATTTGATACAAGAATGAAACCTGGAACATGACACACTATCAGTGCCTCAGACTTTGTCAATTTCAAAACTAGCCCCTTATCTCTTATCCAATCTTGAATCTTTGAAACTGTAAAAGTAATACATCAGAATTACTATAACACAGTGCAGGTGAAACAACATCTCATCTTCTGCATATGATCTAAAATTCAGATCAAGTTCAACATTATGCAAAATGGTACTAATCAATATGCTAAACAATATAGAAGAGAGTGATGACCCTTGTGGCAATCTGCAATTCAAATTTGAACAAATTTGATTCTTGACAATCACTATAGATCCTATTCTCCAAAACTCCTTGCATCAATTTAGCACTGGAACAGGCATCCCTATTTCATCTAATTTATGAATGAATATATTATGATCTCACATATGGCATGCTGATGTCAGGTCCAAATGCATCAGCAAGGCACAGTTTCCATTATTAAATTTTTCAACCACTGCAACTAATACAGTTTGAGGGTAATCATGTATTTGATGTATATCAAGGTATTTTAACAGAGAAAAGATGTTGTGGTCTATTTAGTCTACCCATCCATAACAGCTACCAAGCTCTATAATCCCTTTTTCGGGACAATTTCTCCAAATGAGTGAGTTCTGCATATATCAGGACAGTCATGGACCTCACTTCTAAGCCAGGGTATGTAGAGTATGATCTCAGTTTCTCAAATTTACTGCTTACGCTCGGTGTAGTACTTGCATCATGCCAAAGAGATCCCCCTTGTGGAGTTCATAAAATATTACATGTATGGGTAATTTATCAAGGTGTGCTTGGAAATTCCTCTTAATTAGGTCTGTGGCACCCAACATGATGGGAAATAACTATATCTTTATGCCACATTTTCTTGGCTTCTGACTGCATTTCTTGCTATTTGAAGATCTTTTCCTCTCAATGCAATTCACAGAGTAGTTGCTTGGAACTGACACCTCTATAATCAGTGCAGTTCTGGTGTTTTTTCTTCTTTACCAAATAAAGTGCAGCTTCCAGGCATCTAGTTTTTATAGGTCAGAATGGGAGTATCCCAGGTGTTTATAACCACTTCATTCTCTGTAATCCCTTTTAGGGTCACGATCCTAGTTCTTTTCAGGCACAATTATGTGATAGTGTTACAAAGTTTCCAAAGTTTCCAGTGCTATTTTACAGTATTGTGCCTTTCCATATAGACATTTTTGCTCATTAGAACTTCTCAGCCAGCTATGAGGTGAGTCACTGTTTCCAGCTCTTTCCCACAGATATGTCTGCTTTGCCAGTTTTTTTCAATGCTCGCTGTAAACCATTTCACCCGTAAGCCACTGTCCTGGGCAGCAACAATCAATCTCTCGTCCTTCGGTTTTAGTTCACCTCTTCTTAACCATTCATGTGTCTGTTCTTGATTGATAAAGGGTTCCTGGAGTAATATTCTGTATTTCCTATTGTATTTGTGCATTTGACACTTGTTTTTCCTCGTTTGTTGATCTAGTTCTTTGTAGAGCTTTTTTCTCTTGTTTTGAAAACTCTGTTACTTCCTTCCCTGTGTGTGCTTGTGGATCCTCACTCATTCCTTCCAGTCATCAAAACGCTTGCCCAAGTTTGATGATGAAGACAGATTCTGGGCGTTTACTTTCATATTTCAGCACTTTTTGCGCATTTGGATCCCATGATGCAGTTAAGTAGGCCTGGAGGCCTATGATAATAGCTCTTTATGTGTAATCAGTCTATGAGGCCTAGCCCTCCTTCAGTACTAGGGATGTATAGTCTTGGCATACACTGATTCTTGTAAATTAATTAATGGACATGAGAGAGCTTTCTTGTTCACACATCCAGTTTTTCAAGAGCTTTGGGAGACTAGTCCATAATCCTAAAGCTGTATGAGAGTACAGGAATTACCAGATGATTAATAGCATGTATCTTATTCCTTGATTTTAAAGCACTTCTCAATAACAATTTTAATCTCCCTTAGTATTCTTTGAATTGTGGTGCTGGTGGCGAATACTGCGTTTACCATGGACTGACCAAAGAACAAACCAGTCAGTACTAGAGGAGATCAAACCTAAGCTTTCGTTAGAAGCTCAGATGACAAGACTTCGACTTCCATGCTTTTGACACATCATGCGAAGAAAGAGATCATTAGAGAAAGACATCATGCTTGGCAAGATAGAAGGTCAACGCAAAAGAGGAAGGCCAGCAGTGAGATGGATCGATACAATAACAGCAGCTACGGGCACCAGTCTGTCAACAATGAGCCACCTGACTGAAGACCAAACACAATTTAGGAAAACTATCCAGAGGGTCGCCGTGAGTCGACACCGAGTCAATGGCACTTAACAACAAAACAGTATTCTTTACTGATCTTTTCTCTCAGTAATTTCTGCTTAAGTGTTGGTCCTTCCTCTACCCCAAGATACATTTTCTTGTTCAAGATCCTTGATGGTACAGCTCTCAGCCAGGGAGATGTTTTCCGTTTTGCTCAATTTTCCTCTAAAAAATAAATGTTGCCTTAGCACATTTATCAAGGCCAAAAGTCATTCTGATGTCATCAGAAAAGCTTTTCACCACACGGAGTTGCTCTGCTAATTGTTGATCATTGGAACTGTAGAACTTCAGATCATCAACAAAAATTAAATGAGATGTTGTTTCTGGGTTCTTACCTTCTTTAAGATTCAGGCTAAATCTGTATCCCGAAGAGTTGATGAGAGTACTCATTGGATTACGTGCCACACAAAACAGAAGGGGCAAAAGGGAATCTCCCTGAAATATTCCTCACTGGATCTTAATGTTAGGAATGATGTACTTGACCATCTTCATATCTCAAAAAGAGTGTGGTCTGTTATATTGTCATGGTGAACTTAATGTACTGTATCAAACCAGGATTTATTTTGTACATTTCAAGACAATTTATTATCCAAGAAAGTGAGACACTGTCAAAAGCTGTCTTATAATCAATCCATGCTATATTGAGATTTCTGCTTTTCTTAGCGTTGGCCATGATGGCCTTATTCAACATTAACTGTCCTTTGGTTCGATATGCTCCCCTCTTATTGCCCTATTGCTCTGTTGCCATGATGTTATTGGACTCGATATGATCATATATTCTGTCTGCCTTTATTGCAGTGAACAGCTGACAGGTTGTATGTAGACAAGTTATGTCTATAATTATTGGGACTATTACTTTGGTTCCCCTTCGTAAGGAGAAATGGTTCTTCTGTAATAAGCCATTGAACAATTGCTGCTTGAACAATTGATTTTTGCAGTTCACCTGGTCTTGGTCGAATGATGTGAACTGTTTGAGCCAAAAGTTGGTTACTCCATCTGGGTCAGACTCTTTCAGTTTGGGGCTTGTTTTAACCTGCTTTCTACCTCTTTCATTGATACTGCAGGCCATTCCATAAGTTTGATGTTTGCTTTTTCTAAATGCTCCCGTATGCAGGGTGACCATTCTGCTTCTTGATTGTGCTCTATAGGGTCCTCATATAAGATTCTCCAGAAGGTTTCTGTTTGAGCTTTGGTTGGTGGTACTTTTACCATATTAATGTTCTTTCCTAATTCTCTGTAGAATTGTTTTGGGTTCCCTCTAAATAGCTTATTTTGCTATCTTTCTTTTCTATTTTCTTCATATCATCGCAGTTTTTGTGCTTCTACTGCTACTTGCTGGCGATGTTTTTGGTGATGTTGTTCCTTTTCATTTTTCTGAGTTATTGTTGCCCTTATTAAAAGTTAAGTTGGAGCGCCTGAGTGCAATGCAGACTCTATGGTTTCCATCTAGCAGGGGGGTTACTAGTAAGATGTATTTTACAGATACCCTCCCTTATAAGGCGGCTGAATGGTGTGCTGTCTTACCAGTGGGTTTTGGAGCTAATTCTTCAATTAATATGTTTTAAGCAGGTGAAACCTCTACTGGGAGATTATTCCATGCATCTACTACTTTTTCCATAAAGAAATATTTCTACATATCACTCCTGATTCTATCCCCTTTCACCCTTATCCTATGTCACCTTGTAGCAGAGCTTGCTTTCAGTTGAAAGAGGCTCTCCTCCTGTTCATTTATTCCACAGAGATATTTAAACATCTCTATCATATCTCCCCTATTCCACCTTTCCTCTAAAGTATATATAGTAAGATCCTTAAGTCTGTCCTTATATGCTTTAAAATGAAGACCATTAACCATTTTAGTAGCCATCCTCTGCACCAACTTCATCCTGATAATATCCTTTTGAATGTGTAGTCTTCAGAACAGCACACATTACTCCAAATGAGGTTGCAAAAAGACCTATACAGAGGCACTATCATCTCCTATTTTCTGTTGGCCATTTTCTCCCAAGCATCCTTCTAGCTTTTGCCGTCAACCTTTCTACCTCTTTAGGTACTTTAAGATTGTCAGACACAATCATGCCCAGGTCCTGCTCTTCTTTTGTGGACAGAAGTACTCCCTCCACCTTACACTGTACTGCTCCCTTGGATTTTTGCAGCCCAAATGCATGACACTGCATTTTTTAGCATTAAATCTCAGCTGCCAAATTCTAGACCATTCTTCAAGCTTAGCTATATCCCTCCCCATGTTATCGACTCCTTCCTGGGTATCTACTCTATTGCAGATTTTGGTATTATCTGCAAAAAGGCACACCTTACCCGACAGCCTTTCTGCAATATCACTAACAAAGATGTTAAACAGAATCGGACCAAGGACAGATCCCTGTGCCACACCACTGGTAACCTCCTTCTCCTCAGAGTGAGCTCCATTTACCTGTACCCTTTGCTGCCTCCCACCCAACCAATTTCTAACCCAATCAGTAACTTTAGAGTCCATCCCTAGGGTGCTCAGTTTGTTGATAAGTCGCCTGTGTGGAACAGTGTCAATGTCTTTACCGAAATCCAAGTACACCACATCTAGGGCTCTCCCTTGGTCCAACTCCCTGGTCAAAGAAATCGTTCAGATTTGTCTGATAAGATCTGCCTCTGGTGAGTCCATGCTGCCTACGATCCTGTAATCATTGGACTCCAGAAATCTCACTATTTTCTCTTTGAACAGTGTTTCCAATAATTTACTCACCACAGAGGTTAGACTAACTGGCCTGTAGTTTTCAATCACATCCTTACTTCTGCTTTTGTGTAAAGGGACCACATATGCCTCACTCCAGTCCTCTAGCACCACCCCCGACTCCAAAGAGGCTTTGAAAAGGTCAGTCAGAGGAACCGCTAGAATATCCTCAAGTTCCTTCAGTATTCTCAGATCTATCCCATCCGGTCTCATCACTTTGTCTACTTTTAGTTTGGCTAGTTCTTTCCGAACACAGTCTTCTGAAAATCGTTCGAGATCCCCGTCGCTTCTGTCCCTATTTGTGGGTGTTTTCTGATGTCATGCTCCTAGCCGTTCATTTGTGAAAACAGAAATATTTGTTAAGCAATTCCGCTTTATCCTCATCAACTTCTACATATTCCTCCCCTTCACCTTGATACCACTTTAGCCCTCACTCTTCTCACTAACATATCTGAAAAATGTCTTATCCCCCCATTTTATTGCATTGGCTATTCTTTTTCTTTGCTTTCCTGACTATTTTGCTAGCTTTTCTAAGTTTTTCCAAATACAGATGCCTGTCTTCCTCTCTCTGTGACCTTTTATATTTCATTTCTTCTTCTTTACCTTTTCAGCTTCTTCTTTTGAGAAGCATAGTGGCCTTCTTTGCCTTATACCTTTATTTACCTTTCTAACAAAAAGGTTGGTTGCCCTTAAAATATTGCCTTTGAGTTTTGCCCACTGTTTTTCTACATCCCCCAGCTGTTCCCATCCCACTAATGACTCCTTGAGATATTGGCCCATCTTGGCAAAGTTAGTTTTCCTAAAATCTAAGACCCTCACTTTTGAATGAATTTTATTAGCCCTAGTCTTATTGCTGAACCACACCATCTGTGATCACTGGATGCGAGATGATCTCCCACTATAACATCAGAAACACTTTTACCATTGGTAAGCACCAAGTCCAGTATGGCACCTTCACATGTGGGTTCTGTTACCAATTGCCTGACTAGTTCTCCCTGTAGAGAATCCAGGATCTCCTTACTTTCAGTTACTTTCAATTTATTGTGGAACATATAAATTTCCGGTCTTCTTTTGTTAATGGAGCATGCTTCAGCTTAATGTCTTGGATCTTCCTCAAATTTCCTTATTGATCTTAATCCTTTTAAATACCCTTCTATCAAGGATACCTCTGCATGCAATGATTGTATTTTTCCTTCAATGTGCTTTTTCAAAGGAGAAATGTTGATTGTTCTCTTTTTCTTCTGGTTCTGCACGTTAGTTGGTAATATTTTTGCAGTAATAATTTTAGCAGCACAATATTGTATTCAGTTTATTTCAGTGATGTCAATAAATGGCCCCTTTATACTGGATATGACCTTATTCATCTTCCTATCCTTAGATGTTAAATTGAGCTTGGGTAAACTTCCCTTTGCCTGGAACCCAGCATATTCATCTTTTTCCATATGGACTAGGAGTTTGATCTTGAATTCCTCCACCTCTGAGTCCTCCTCCCTTTCTTCCTCCTCTTCAGTTGATTTACTGGCCTGTCCTGTATTCATCTCAGTCTCCTGCAGTTCCAGATCTCTAAGCTCCATCTCCCCCCCCCCCCCCCCACAACTGCTCTTTCTTTTTCTGTGTATTCCTTTCTTCAGGTTCTCTCACCTAGGACTCCTCCTGCTCCCTGTCATTCTTTTTCCATGGAAGTCCTTAGTTGCTTCAAGATGTTATCACTCACATTCTTCTTTACTTTGATCTGCAAAATTAACAGTCCTAAATTTGCATCTGTTGCTTTTTGCAGTTTTTCTTGTAGCAATTTCCTCTTTCTTTCAGCTTTTGGTGGATCCTCTTTGTATACCCTCTTGATTTAAATATAGGATTTGTAGTATAAAAAAGCAGTATATTATCAACTCTTTCTCTGCAGAAGTTCATGTAACTGTAGTTAATCCTCTTAACGTTTTCATTAATTTCTGTGGTTTATCTCTTGCCACAGTGGGCTCAGGAACAGGCTCAGCAAGGCCTTTATCTGTGGTAGGGATGGTATCTACATCTGCAGTGCTTGCACTATGACAACCACCATCATTAGCCTTAGTACGTAAGCTAGGGGTGGGCACCTTTTTATCTTGGGCGATGTGCGGCCAGTATGTATTTTTCTTTTTTATACCTACCATATTTCAACTGTGGTGTCGTTTTGCTCAGATTTCATAAAGCTGTTAAACAACGGGATCACTACATGAAGGTACTCAGCAAGACTTGAGATGGGAACTTTATTGTCTCCCAAAGATATGTACATCAAGTCTTTATTCATGAATTTTTATGGTACACACCCCTTTGCCCCCCCCCCCCTTTTTTTCCTCTTAGAGATCCTCTGTGTTTATCCCATGCTTTCTTGAATTCAGATAGGCCTCGTCTCTGCCACCTCCACTGGGAGGTTATTTCATGCATCCTCCACTTTCTGTAAAGACATATTTCCTCTGATTACTCCTGAGTGTATCCCTTTTCACCTTCATCATATGCACCCTTGTTCCAGAGTTTTCTTTCATTTGAAAGCGACTCTCTTTCTGTTCATATATGTGACAGAGTTAAACATCTCTATCACCTCTCCCCTATCCTGTCCTTCATCCAGAGTATACATATTGAGGTCTTTAAGCCTGTCCCCATCTGCCTTCTGACAAAGACCACTGATCATTTTAGTAATGCCCTTTACATTCACTCCGTCCTGTTTATATCTTTTTTGAAGGTGCAGTGTCCAAAATGGAACACAGTACTCCAAATGAGGTCTCACCAGAGACTTATACAGAAGCTAGCTAGTTCTCTGCCTAAACACCCAAGCATCCTTCTGGTTTTCGCTGCCACCTTTTCTACCTGTTTGGTGACAAGATCATCAGCAACAATCACCACTCCTTTGGATTTTTGCAGCCTAAGTGCATGACCCTGCATTTTTTAGCATTAAATCTCACCTGCAAAATCCCAACCATTCTTCAAGCTTTGCTAGATCCCTCCTGATGTTAGCTAGACCTACCAGTGCGTCTATCCTTTTACAGATTTTTCCATCGAGGCAAACCTTACTCAACAGCCTTTCCTCAATGTCCCTAAAAGAAAATGTTAAAAGAATCAGACCAAGAACCAATCCCTGCAGCACACTACTTTATCACCTTCCACTGAACTAGTTTCTTATCCAGTCGGTCACTTTATGGTCCATCTCCAGGGCACTCAGTTTATAAGTCACCTATGGAGAACGGGGTTAAAAACGAATCTAAGTACACTACATGTAGTGCTCTCCCTCAGTCCAACTCTCCAGTCACCCAGTCAAAGAAATGTTTTTGACAAGATCTCTTTCTAATGAGTTACATTTGTAAAGGACCTCTTACATGCAATTTAATCAGTCACTATTATGAAAGTAGATGCCGTGGACTGATGGTGCATACTATCACTGTGGGTACAGTTTGGGCAGAGAGCACATTGACTTGCATAATCTTATAGAATATGGGCCATTGATGCATGTGGTCATTTACATTTGTTCTAGAGCTGGTATAAATGATCGCAGCTTCATTTACACATATTTCATGGCCACTTGTGCTAGTTCTTTATAACATCAAGTCCACACAGATTTGACTTCATAGAGTAAGTACCATTAACACACATAAACACACACATACATCTAGTCATTATTTCCAGAATTACTTCCTTTCTGTGCTGTGATTGAGCAAAACCCAGAGTGTGAATTATGAAGAACATTAAATCTATAAAAATACTCTCCTAATTGTTTTACAGCAGCCTCCAAAACTCTGGCCAAAAAAGGGGAGCTTGCAACTGGCCTGTAATTCCTACATAATGATTTATCTTGTTTCACAATCTTTAAAACTGGTAGAATTATAATCTGCTTCAAAGCTGATGGAGAATCTTCGGATGTCAATGCTTCAGTTATAAACTCCAGAATCCACTTTTTACCCCTCCTTTCAATAAATGGGAGGGTAAGGGGGCAAGTTGGCAATTACCCTTACAAAATTTCCTGTTTTTATCGCCTCTTATTTTAATGATTTCATCCATCTTCTCTTCTGTATCTATTCCCGTCATGCAATTACCGATTTTACAATATTTCCAAAAGATTTAACCTCTATTCTCATCTCCACATTGAACCCATCTCTATTCCTACCTCTTTCAACACCTCAGCTCATAAAATGCTTATTTTACTCTTGAAATATAAGGCTAATTATTTAGCAGTGGAAGTTGAATAATCTGACTTATCTGCAACATCGCTCACCTGTAACAACTGATTAGCCACTTTAATTAGACCTTTTATAACCTTACCCCCAGACATAACTTGCTGAGTGTTCTATTTTTGTTTAGCTTCCATTCTCATTTTTATAATATTTTACTGCATTTTCTATTCCTTTCTATCTGCTTCCATCCTGAATTGTCTTCAAAACCTTTTTCTTTCTTCAGTAATTTAGTAGAGTACCATAGTCAATCTAGGTTGTTTCTCTTGTGTTATTAACATTGGTATAGCACATACAAGATGTCCACAGTACTGTGCTGAAACAGAAAACAGACAGTTGCTACTCTTCGGAGCTTACAATCTGGTCAAGATAGGCAAATAAGATGTATAACAAGAAAAAGTGAAAGGCTTTGAGTTAAGGCAGCAAGATACTTATTTTTCATATAGGGACCACTTCAATTTATTGGGTAAAGCTACTAGAAACTGGAGCTCTTTTCCAAAGACTAACATTCTAAAAATGAAAAGTAGAGTTGGGGTAGATGGGGGAGGGCTGTCAGGTGAGTTTCTTGGAACAGAGGTTTCTTTTTTTTTAACTTAATCTTTGTTAATAATTTTGTTATTTTTTAACATACAATATCTTAACAGTGCTCACTCCAACTTGTCACCCATGATACAGAGAACCAAGAAACCAATCAATTAAACATTGAAGGTGACCTCTTTCCCCTAAGAACTTCCCCCCTCCCACTCATTTCCCCTCCCCCTCCCAATATTATTGCATACAAGTCTAAACCTACTCCATTTCCAATCCTACCCTCTTTCCCTTATATTTACTATCTATTTTCTAGGTGCAAATGGAGCAATAAAGGCTTCCACTGCTTATCAAATTTCTCTCCCTGATTTATCTTAATGGCCGTTAAACGTTCCATATTCAACACCTTGCATAATCTGAGGGTCCAGTGAGACAATTCAGGGACCCCGCTTTGTTTCCATTTCCAAGCTATTTCGCATCTAGCTGCAATCAAACATGCCCGTATGGGTTTAAGCCATTTGTTGGGGAGGTTATCTGGCCACCTCCCCAACAAAATCAGCTGGGGGCATAATTCGGGTGTCGTCCCAAAAATCATGCCCAGTTGATCCAGAATCTTTGTCCAATACAATTTTATCAGGGGCAGTCCCACCACATATGTAGATACGTTCCCCGGGCTCCACAACCCCTCCAACATTGATCTGAAACATCCGGGAACATCTGATGAAACCGGACCGGGGTGTAATACCATCTCAGTAAGATTTTATATGCATTTTCCTGAATCGTAGTACATATAGATGATTTTGCAGATATTGCATATATCTTCTTCCAGCTATCCCCATCCCACTCCACCTCCAAATCTTTCTCCCATTCTTTCATATAATTAAACTTGTCCTCTGTTCCATTGGCCGAGTGTAAACTGAGATATAGCCCACGGATCAGTCCCCAAGATTGAGAATGTCCCATCCAGAGGGCCTCCATATCATTTAATCTCTCCTCTAGCCTTGCTTTAGTAACTTTCTGACATAAGTAATGGGTTACTTGCAAAGAGGCAAAGAAGTCTCTATTCTCTAAATGATATTCCCCCTTTAAGTGCTCAAAGGTTTTAATATTGCCTGCCTCCATCAATTTCACGAAGGCATCTAAACCCCGCGCCTCCCAATCCCAAAATATTCCATCTCTTCCTGGTCCAAAAGCAGGAGTGGCCCTAAATGGAGCCAGCAAAGATACCCCCGGTTTCTTATTTACCCTGCTCCATCCTCTCTGCCATTCACACCATAGGTGGCGAATATAGGGATTCTTTGTCCAGTCCCATTGAAGAAGGCCCTTTTGCAACCACGGTATATAATGCACCCCCTGTTGTTCAAGAGAAAGAAAGCACTTAGAGGCTACCGGTTCCCTCCATTCCATAACTTGTCGCATTTGTGCAGCCAAATAGTAGTCTGCAATCTCTGGCATCCCCAAGCCTCCCTTTTCCTTTACACTATATAGAACCTTTCTAGCTATGCGTGGGGGGCGATGTCTCCACACAAAAATAAATAACTTCCTTTGCAGCTTTTGTAATACAATTCATGTGATTTTAAGTGGTAATACTTGAAAAAAGTATAACAGACGAGGCAAGACTGACATCTTGATTACTGCTCTCCGACCCAACCAGGAGATTTCCTCCTTATTCCATTTTCCCAAATCCTTTTCTATCTGTCCGATCAGCGAGGGGTAGTTAGACCCATACAGGTCGTCCGGATCACTGGTCAGGTGCACCCCAAAATATTTGACCGATCTAGAGGCCCAATGAAATTTGTAACACACTTGCAAGTGCCTCACCAGATCTGCTTGTAAATTTATGTTCAAGGCCTCAGTTAAGTCCCAATTTATTTTGAAACCTGCAACTGTCCCAAATTGTTTCAATTCTGTCATAAAATTCGATAAGGATATCAACCGATGTGTGATAAACAGTAACATATCATCTGCAAATAATGCTAATTTGTGCTCAGTATCTCCTATCTGCAGTCCCCAGGCATCACAGTTCCGTCTTAAGTTCCCCGCCAACGGTTCCATAGTTAATGCAAATAGTAAAGGGGAAAGTGGGCAACCCTGTCGGGTACCCCGTTTTAATTGGAAAAATTCAGAATACTTCCCGTTGATTTTAACCGTGGCTACGGGATTAGCATATAGTGCTTTTATCCATTTCATCATATTAACCCCGATACCAATTTTATTCAACACTTCAAACATAAAACTCCACTCTACGCGGTCAAAAGGTTTTTCAGCATCGACCGCTAACACTAATAAGCCTTGTTTTTGCTGCCGGGCAACCCATATGGCCTGTAGTGCTCTCCGAATATTGTCCCCCATGCTCCGTCCTTGAATAAACCTGGTCTGATCCGGGTGTATAATATTGGGTAGGACACTCCTCAATCTGTTTGCTAAACGTTTTGCTAAGATCTTCCCATCCGTGTTCAGCAAAGATATCGTTCGATATGAACCACACATTATTGGATCACGACCTGGTTTTGCCAAGACCAATATCCCTGCCTGTTGCATCGACAGAGCCAGAGGGAATCCCTGCAACACATCATTATATATACGTTGCAAAACCAGTGCCAATTGTGCCCCAAATTTTTTATAAAACACTGTTGAGAACCCATCCAACCCTGGGGATTTATTTAAACCCAGCCCTTTTATTACTTGTAATATTTCCTCCAACCCCACAATCCGATTCAATCTTTCCCAATCAGAATCAGATATTTCTGGGAGCTCTCCCCCCCCCCCCCCGTAAAATATTCTCCTGCTTTTCCTGCTGTACACTCCCCTGCACTAGAGTATAAAGTTGTGTAATACTGTACAAATTGCTCTCTGATTTCTTTAGTTTGAAAATGTAATTTATCCCCAGACCCTTTAATTTTTATTATAGTGAATCGCCTCTCCCTATCCCGAAGCTTCCTAACTAATAGTGTACTTGCTTTATTATTGAATTCATAATAGTGTTGATTGACCCTTCGTAATTGGTAATTGATGGATTCCATCTTTAAAGAGATTAATTTTGTTCGTGCCTTTTCCAATTTTTCCCTAACCCGTACTCCTCCCCCTCGTTTATGACGCTGTTCCAAATCAGTAATATCGCTCTTTAATTGATTTATCCTACCTTCCCGCTCCTTTTTTTTCCGGGATGCCCATTGTATTAGTTCCCCCCTTAACACAGCTTTTAATCCATCCCATTGCATCCCATACACTATCTCCTCTGTATCATTTATTCTAAGATATTCACGAATTTCCTCTTCCAGGCTCTGAATCACTTCCTTCCTTCCCCTTTGCACCTCTCGAAACATTGCTTTCCTCTTTTGTGGTGTGTTTAACCCTCTCACATTCAAGGATCCCACTTTAAACCCCGCCATCAAAAAGGAACTGAATGCCAAGCTCCATTGCTAGCTCGTGGCGTGGTGTTCCTCCTGCCACCCTCCCCCAACCCCAACCCCAACCCCAACCCATTCCCTTCCCGTCCCTCCCCATACTGAGTTCCCCTCTTCCCCTCCCCCCTTTGTCCCCCTTCTTTACCCCTCCTTTCTCCCACAGGTCACCCCCTGTGGCTCCTACCTTGAGGAAGAAACGCACCTCCCGGGACCCCCTTTTTTAAGGCCCCCCCCCCGTAAATCTCCCCCCATCCTATGTCCTTTCCCCTACTAATACCCCCTCCCTCCACCCAGTGCATACCCTCCCCCCTTGAAACCTCTCTATTGTCCTTCCCCCTCCCCCATACCAAACTCCTCCTCCATGCTTCCCTTTCTAACTGAGCCCTTCTACCTCATAATACTTCAGCTAATATGGCTAACTTTTACTTTAACGCCCACAAGAATACTTATTACAACTATAACACACATGCATGAGATAATATGCCAAAAATGAATAGTTGAGGGGGAAAGCGAAATGTCCATCAAGCTAGCATCTCCGCTTCCCTCTCCAATCAAAGCCAGGAGTCTTCTCCCACCTCCACATATATCGAAACCTCCAGATACTCCCAACTCAGAATCAACACTCAAGAGTTCAAAGTGTAAGTCCGAGTCCCTCTTTCTTTCCTTCCTCATTCCTCTGGGAGAGGTCCAGACAAACGATGCAGGCGGCAGCCTCCATTCGGGATCCGTTGCCACTTCAATCTCTCTAGCAGCGATGACTGGTCGCTCTCTTGCTCTAGTGCCTCCGGTTGTGCTCGGGTCCGAGGTAAGTTCGGAGCTTTGGCCTTCTCCAAACTCAGCCATGCCTCCGAAAAAGTTTTCACTCGTTTGATCTCTCCGCCCATCTCAAACTGGAGCCCGAAAGGAAACAGCCATTTATACTTAATTCCTTCCTGCCGCAAATACTCCATCACTGGGCGCATCCCCTTCCTACGCTGTAAGGTTGAGGGGGCCAAGTCCTGAAATATTTCAATGGTTTCACCGTGTCATTGCCATTTGCCTTTATTTGCCGCCTTTCTCATAATCTCCTCCTTCAATGGAAAGCTAGTCAGACAGGAGATAATATCTCTAGGACGGTTCCCCACTGGAGATCTTAAGGCCCTGTGAGCTCATTCCAATCCAATCTCTCATTTTCCTGCCAGCTCCTCCTGATTTCCTTCGTCCAACAGGGCTGCGCAGATCTCTCGAACTACTTGGTTCGCTTGCTTATATTGATCTCCTTCAAGGACCCCCCGTATCTGAACGTTACAGCGCCATGATCGATTTTCAAGATCTTCTATTTTATCTCTCAGCTCCCCATGCTCAGTTTGCTATGTGCTGTACATACGACGGGTAGTCTGTGCCGCCACGATCACTTCATCCACGTGTTCCTCCAGTTGATCCACTTGCTGCCCCAGTGCAAGCAAATCCTGCTTAAATTCAGATAGTAAGCCTTTTATCTCATTCTTTACCCCGACTACCTCTGTTTTTATTTCTGGGCACCAGTGCCACAGGTCTTCCCGCGTGCACTGTTCTGCAGCATTCTCCGGCTCCTCCGCCATCTCCACCTCGTCTCTCTCACTGCACTCTGCTGAAGGTGTCAAGGCAGCATAGGAGGATTGATATTTCTCCAACTTTTTTCAAGCCGACATTGTAGAGATTATTATTGCCACCTCCTCAGATATATTGCATATGGTAGGGGCACCTACTGCTCGTTCTTTTTGCTAAATTTCTCTTCGTCCCGAAGAGAGCTCCGTGTTCAGGTGGCCATCTCAGTTGGTGACGTCACTTCCTCCCGGAACAGAGGTTTCTAAATCAATAGCTCTTATGTTAATGTTTCCTTCTTGCCTCCATCAAGAGAGAAAGTAAAACACCTCTTTCAACCCCAATTCCATATCATCTTGCTAGACCAGTCCAGACAAGTGGGTTGTGTTCCGCTACCAGCAGATTGGTGGAGTCAAAGAACCAATGAAAGTTCACATTTTAATGACATCGCTCCCATGCCTCTATTCGCCTCAGCCACCAGAGGTCCCTTCAGTATTTCTTTGTCTCCAGCAGATGATGGATGGATTTTCTCCTCTCTGAAGAAAATCTGAAGAACTGAGAGGAAAAGATTGATAAAAAAAAACACTCATGACAGGAGGAGCTATTGCTTATTGTGGATCCCAGGTGAAGCTTTGGTGATGTTTTCTTACACAATAAGTAAGAGGAAAAGGAAGGTGACTTCTAACACCCCCCCTCCCCCGTCGCTGTAGCCACAGGCTCTCCTCTTTACATTACCTGTACAGATGACACTGGATACTTTTTTTTGCTGACTGAGCATGCAGCTGTTGGAGAGGTCCAGAGTGTTGCGGCCATAGGAATCGGCTCCTTGGGACTCGGTGTGCTGCCTTCTAGTAGAGCTGAGATGATGGCTGACTGCACCAGGTTTCCCTTCATCTTCCTTTGGATTCTATATGCCTAGACCAGCTAAGTTTTCTCTTGAAGTCATTTGGGATGCTATCTTGCATCTGGGAGAGGCTCTAGTCCCACATGTGAAAGAGTTACAGTCTTAAGTACAAATATACATTGTTGCTATTTCTAAATATGCTGAAGTGTTATCTACTGATCAATTGGCCTGTTTTGCCCTGGACAGGAAAGTGGAGACCAGTGGGTCTTGTACCAGTGGCATACCAAAGCATCTTTCATCAGTCAAATTTAATTTGGAGATGTTAGAAAACACCATTAAGGCATCAAATTCGAGACTGTTGAATTTTCCTAAGGATCCACTAACCTCTCCATGAGATATGTTTAAAAACTATTTGATGAATGACCTGGGTGTCCCGGCAGAATCCCACCCCCCGTTGACACTGGTTTATTATCTCCCTATGGGTAAAAAAGTACTGAGCACTGTACAGGGAACACCCGGGCAGCAAATGGATGTTTTGGACATATCTGCTATTCTAGAAGGTTCAGATCAGTGCTGGCTACTTTATTGGTGACCTTTGCCCATTCCTCTAACCATTGCCCAGTTGGGTGGTTGGTTGGTTTTTAAATTCCTGTGTAAGTATTTTCTACAAACTTTCCCAACTTCTTTTTTTTAACTCTCGGCACCCTAGAGTGACACAGTCCCAGGAACCTAAATTGATATGATTTATTTTAGCTGTTTTAGGGCTCCCCTTTTTTCCTTTTGGCACTTAAAATATTGTTTCATAACTGCTCCCCCCTTGTCAGATGAGATAACTGATGTACTATTGTATTTTTTCTTCTCATTGTTTAGTTGATTGATGAATTACTACTGTCTGCTGTTTAATTTACAAATGTTTGCTTGTTAATTTTGAAGTTTCATAAAATTAAAAAAAAAAGAAAAAGCTCATGACAGACCACTAGACCACTTTGAGGGTGACTCACTCACTTGAACATGGAGTGGGAGGTTCTACTAGACTGCAGTCACTTATGTAGCTATAGGAGGAGAGGAAATTGGTTCAATTCCACGCATTTATCATGATAAGAGCCTGTTGAGCAGCCACAAAATTGGAAGGATTTGGAAGAATCTGGAAGAGTGCAGCACCTGCTCCCTCCTCCTCTGTCCCCCCTCCTCTCTCCCAATGATAGCAGAAAGCTCTCAGAGGGATCTTCCTGCCAGCCACCTTAAATGCAGTGCTGCAAAGCCAGTAAAATAGTTTTATGGGAGTAGAGCTGAGCCTGGCATTGGGTCATTTGCCTGTGGCTCTCAGGGGATGAGTACCGAGGCTTGACCTCGTCGTTGTCCTTATTGGGGGCTACTGATTCCATCTGTGTGGGATGCAATTCGGGGTAGACTGCTGACTACCATTGGAGTAGTGTGGGTGTCTCCTGCTGTATTCTGCACGTTAGTAGCATTTTCTCCTCTTGTGCACCTGGCGGTCATGCAGTCTGTATGCGTTTTCCACCCTGGCAGTTCCAACGCACACTCCTACCCTAGAACCTGTAATGTACATTGCAGTAAAAGCGCAGTTAACGTGTGCCTTCAGCCCACTGCACCCTTAGTGCGCACTGTTGTGATACTTGCCTTAACTCTCTGTCTTCTTCTAGGAAATGTTGTTTGGCCTGTGGCAAGCAAGGTGCCTCATCTCCAGATTCTGGAATCTGCTGTTCTTGCATGGCAGTTTCTGATTCATTCCTGGAGGACCTGCTCCCTCTCTTTCAGTCGGGGGATGCAATTAGTCTGACCTTGC
The DNA here is from genome assembly GCA_033557465.1 of Ichthyophis bannanicus. Lineage (NCBI taxonomy): Eukaryota > Metazoa > Chordata > Amphibia > Gymnophiona > Ichthyophiidae > Ichthyophis > Ichthyophis bannanicus. The sequence goes on from CM066032.1 coordinate 1,139,767,463, forward strand.
CTGCCTCATGGCAGTAGGTGATGGATGGCACTATGGATAAGAATATCCAAATGGCCAGAAGATCTGGCACCCTTGCTGTGAGACACTCATCATCCTCTGGGGGGGGGGGGGGTCTGTGGAGGCTGACCCCCCAAGTATTGGGGGGCTCATTTCTGAGAGAAGATCTTCCAGACTCTGGGTGACCTCCTCAGAATTCTTTTTTTTTTGCAGCAGGCCTGGTCTTTCTGACATGGAAATTCAAACCCTGTGACCTCTGAGTGCCCCTGGACACATTCTCGTGTGGGGCAGGCAGAGTGTTTGTTTGCCTTTGACTAAGCATCCCCAGCTTGGGGCACTCCCTGGAGATGGGGAACAGCTGGGAGCTGTCTGAGATTTTGACTATGACTTGGATTCAGATGGCTAGGTACTGGGCTCTGCATAGCTGTAGAAGTACTCTTGTCTTCAGAAGATTGTGAAGAGGCTGGGGTGATCTACCTGTTTTGGAAGGAGGATCTGGCAACATTGATTGCCAAGATTTCATCTTCCTTGAACTGAAAGATACTTCCGAAAAGGAGCAGGAGCCAAAGGTACACCCACTCCTTCAAGGGGTGCAGAAATCCACTAGTGTCTTCCTGTTCCCAGATCTGATCAAGAATATGATCCGTTCAGAATGGGACTCTTGCCTAAAGGGTTAAGGATGTGTAAGAAGATCTATGCTATCCTGGAGAAAGAGTGCATTGAGTGGTTTGGCATTTCCAAGGTTGATGCACAAGTCATGGTGGTTACCAGATGGATCACCATTCCTGTGGAAGGCAGAAGCATTAAAGGATTTTCAGGACCATAAGGTGAATTTGTTGTTGAGGAGCCAATTTGCTGTGGTGGCTACTATTCTGTAACTAGTGGTATGTACCAGCCTGCTGTCTCAAGCCCTGTTCCATTAGATTCAGTCTCTTCCACTGGATGATACTACCTCTCTTTTTGAGTTGGTTATAGCCTTCCTTTCTGATGCCAGGTATGACCTGGTACATTTGGCAGCCACGGATGGTGCCCTGATGATGATGCCAAGGGATTGGATTTGACTCTGGTACTGGACAGTGGACACATTTTCCAAAGCCCGGTTGGCCAAACTGGTTGGTAAGAGGAGGTTTCTATTTGAGCCACTTTGGAGAAGCTGCAATGGACCTGAGCGAGACAAAACTTACCGCCTTCCAGAAAATAGGTCTAAGGGGCCTGTGAAGCAAGTTGGTTCCCCTTCTCGTCCGCTTCCACTCATTCACTAAGTGCATGCTGGTTGGATTCCCCAGGATTTCAGGTTTTTCCATGTCGGTAAGAAGAGTCCCTTCTTCCCCTCCCTTTCTGGGCTTTGGGTTCATTCTCAGTCCTTTTTTGGAGTGCATGGGCCCAGGGACTCTGTCCCTTCCAGAGGAGGATCCTCTCAGGTTGGGTAATAAAGGTTTTGGGGCCCATTCCCTGGCTCCTCCAGTTTGAGGCAAGCTTCACCTTTTCTTTACTACTACTGAACATTTGTATAGCACTACAAGACATATGCAACACTGCACAGACACATGTAAAAGACAGTCCCTGTTCAACAGAGTTTGCAATGGAATGTGCTTGGGTTACCGAGAATTGCTGGGTGCTAGACATCTTTCAGTTTGGCTATGTCTGGAATGCATAGAACTGATTTTGGATCATCATCTCCCCTTGCGAGTCTGCACTCAAGTACCATTTGTGTGGATCACCTTGGACAAGTTACTGTGCCTAAAAGTGGTGATGCCCTTCTCACCAGGCGAGTGGGACATAGGCAGATGCTCCATCTATTTCATGGTGCCCAAAAGGATGGTTCCTTCCATCTCATTATGGACCTCAAGAAGGTTAACGAGCACTTGTGTGTCCTGCACATCCAGATGGAAACCTTCACTCAAGCAGTGTGCCGTGGTAAGTTCTTGGCTTCTCTGAATCTAGCTGCGGTGTATTTTCATATCCCAATCCAGGCGGATCAGCAAAAGTATTTGTGTGTTGCTCTGCTTGACTTTCACTATCACTATCAGTTCACTGCCCTCCGTTTTGGGCTTTCTACTGTCCCAAAGATATTGTCCAAGGTCATGGTAGGGGTGGCTGTGGTGCTGCCGCGCCATAGGATTTGTCTCCATCCTTACCTGGACAACTGGCTCATCTGGTCCCGTTCCCTTTCAGAGGAGTCTCAGTTTGTGTCCCAAGTGGTGTCCTTTTTTGGAAAGCCTTGTCTGGGTAATAAATCAGGAAAATAGCTAGCTGTTGCCTTCCCAGTCTCTAGAAGTCCTGGGAGCACATTTTGGCACTCGAGTTGGCAGTGTTTCCTGCCAGAGGAGAAGGTCAAAAGACTGTTGGATTGCCTGGTGATTTTCTGTGCGCAGCAGGCTCCCAGATTCTGGGATTATCCTCAGCTCCTTGGATTGATGGTGGCCACCATAGAGATGGTGCTGTGGCTGCATGCTCACATGTGGCCTCTCCAGTGGTCTCCGTTGAGTCGCTGGTTCCAAAGTCCTCATGAGTTTGAGCACAGGCTACCACTTCCAATGATGGTGAAGGCCAGCCTGTGGTGATGGCAGCAGCAGTCCTGTCATTTGAGGAAGGGCATGCCACTGGACTATTTCTTCTGGATCTTTCTAATGATGGATGCCTGTCTCTTAGGCTGGGGAGACCATTGCCAGGACTGTATAGTCCAGAGCCATTGGAACTATAGAGAAGCAGTATAGTTCATTCACAGAGGATCTCTAAAGGAAAAAAGGGGACTGTTTTAGTTGTTGATATGGAAGGACAGACTAGATAGGCCATGTGGTCTTTTTCTGTCGTCATATTTCTATGTTTCTATGTTGAGGCAATGGCCATCAGGTTGGCTTTTCTGCATTTCTGGCCCCTGGTAGAGGGCTGGGTGGTTTGAGTGTTTTTGAACACCATGGCTTATGTCAGTCGGCAAGATGGCACGAAGAGTGCTGGAGTAGCTCTGGAGATGGTTCTCCTGTTTGCCTGGGCAGAGAAGAACCTCCTAGCCTTGTCGGCTTAACACATTGCTGAAGTGGACAGTGTGGAAGTGGATTTCATCAGCCAGCACTCTCTGGATTCTGGAGAGTGGGTCAGGAGGCATGTCAGTTGATTCTGCACCACTGAGGTCACCCCTAAATGGATCTCATGGTGACCTGTTCCAATGCCAGAGTTTGTCAAATAATCAGTTGCTAAAGTCTGTATGTGTTTCCTCCATGACCCCTGGTAGGGCTTGTGATGCAGTATATAGAATGCTACCCATGCAGGATTGTTCTGGTGGCACTGGTTTTGCCAAGGAGAGTGTGGTTCGGAGACACTATGTGACTCCTGCAGGTGCCTCCTCTTTGATTGCCCCTATCTCAGGCCCTATTGCAGCAGGGGCCAATCATACTAGAGGACCTAGTTCCCTTCTCACTTATGGCTTGGCTCTTGAAAGGAGATGGCTAGTGCATAAGGGCTACTCTCCATCAGAGGTCTCTACTCTGCTCAGAACACAAAGAAGGTCTACCAAGCTAGCATATGTGCAGATGTAGTGCCTCTTTGAGCAATGGTGCAGCATTCGGCAATTGGCTCCGGAGGCAGCCAAGGTGCCCTCTCTGTTGGCCTTTCTACAGGATGGCCTGAAGAAGGGCTTTTTCCTTAGCTCCCTGAAAGTTCAGGTGGAAGCTTTGGCCTATTTCTATGGTCCGGTGGCTAGTAAGTCTCTAGCCTTGCATCCGAACGTCTCTTGTTTTTTCCAGGGGTTCAGCATCTGTGTCCTCCCCTCCTGTCTGTGATCCCTTCTTGGAATCTATGTCTGGTGCTCAGGGCCCTGATGGTGGAGCCTTTTGAGCTATTGAAGCATGCTACTTTACAGGGTTTGATGCTCAAGACAGTCTTCTCAGTTGCAGTTTGTTCCGCAAGACGGAATTCCAAACTTCAGGCTCTGTCTTGCTGAGATCCTTATCTGTCTTTTTCTAAGAAAGCTGTTTGAATTTGGCCTGTGCCTTCCTTCTTGCCTATGGTGCTTTCTCTCTTTCATGTGAACCAGGTGGTCTGCCTGCTCTCCTTCTCTAAAAAACAGTGTCAGGGGAAGGATAAAGATCTTTGCCTTTTGGATATCCAGAGGGCATTTCTTAAGTCCAGCCATCTTTTCATATTGTTTGCTGGCCTATGTAAAAGTGACACAGTGGCCAACTTGTCCTTGGGGCACTGGATTGAGGAGGCCATTGCCTTGGCGTATCTGTTTTGGAACCAGCTGTTTCTGGAGTGTTTGCATGCCCTTTTTACCCAAGCACAAGTGTCCTTGTTTGCGGAGCAGAGCTCAGTAGCTCCTGCAGATATTTGTCAGGCAATGATGTGTGTATTACTTTTGGATGTACTACTGTTTGGATGTCCATGGGCGGGTGGACACAGCTTTTGGCTCAAGGGTTTTGCGAGTTGCTGTGTCTTCTTCCTGCCCAGTGAAGTTGCAGCTTTGGTAAATCCCACTTGTCTGGAATGGTCTAACAGGACAGTATGGAACGTGAGATTTTACTTACCATTTAATATCCTTTCCTTGTGTCAGCTCTCTGTTTTATTTGCAACCAAACATCTAGGATTGCATCAATTAGGTAACTGGAGAGTGTTTTCCCATTTAATAGCACAAAAGAAATAAAAAAACATAAGAACCAAAATGCCAGACAGAAAATAGGATACTTCTTAAGCCTTGTAGATAAATGTTTATCATTTATCTAGACACAGAGGACAAACTGCCAGCTACTCCACAACTAACCATCTCGGTTCAACATAATCTTGAGGCTCTTTGTATATCAATTACTCATTTTGCCAAAGCAAAAATGTACATGGTATTTTTAAATATCTGGCAGACCTTCATTTTAAGAAAAAAAAACATGATAGAGAGTGCATAGGGAGAGGAATGTTCAGCATAAAGAAGGAGTCAATAGTGCCTCTGTATAGGTCTTTTTTGAGACCTCATTTGGAGTGCTGGATGCCGTTCTGGAGATTAAAACTTCAAATAGATATAAACACGATGTAGTCAGTGCAGAGGATGGCTACCAAAATTCTCAGTGGGCTTTATCATAAGGCATATGAGGATAGACAAAGATCTCAATATGTATACCTTGGAAGAAAGGCTGGAGAGGGGAGATATGATGGAGATGTTTAAATACCTCCATGGTATAAATGCATAGGAGTATAACCTCTTTCAATTGAAAGAAAAGTGTGCATGAAGGGGGTATAAGATTAAGGTGAAAGAGGATAAACTCAGGAGTAATTTGTGGAAATTTTTCTTTATGGAAAGAGTGGTAGATGCATGGAATAGTCTCCCAGTGGAGGTAGTAGAGACAAGGATTGTATCTGATTTTAAGAAAGCATGGGAAAGTACAGAACAATGGGCTGCATGTCAATAATGGGCAAAATGGCAGAAACCATTATAAAAAAAAATATTTAACATGTAGATAGCCATGGTTTATTGAAAGAAAGCCAACATGAATTTAGCCAAGAATTTAGCAAGGAAAGTCTTGTCTAACTAATCTCTTATATTTTTTTGAAGGTATGAATGAAAATGTAGTTAAAGGTGAGCCGGTTGATATACTGTATCTGGATTTTCAGAAAGCCTTTGACAAGATCCCTCATGATAGAATTTTGAGGAAATTAAAATGTCATGGGCTCGGAGACAATATACTGTTGTAGATTAGGAATTGGTTAAAAGATAGAAAACACATAGTAGGGCTAAACGGCCAATTTTCTCAATGGAGAAAGGTGCATAGTGGAGTCCCCCAAGGATCTGTGCTGGGCCCACTGCTTTTTCACATATTTATAAATGACCTGGGAATGGGAATAATGAGTGAGGTGATAAAATTTGCAGATAATACAAAGTTATTTAAAGTTGTTAAAACTGAAGAGGCTTGTGCAAAATTGAAAGAGGACCTTGACAAATTGGGAGACTGAGCATCCAAATGGCAGATGAAATTTAATGTGGACAAGTGCAGAGTTATGCACTTAGAGAAGACCAACCCACACTAAAATTACATAATGCAAGGTTCCGCATTAGGAAACAGCACTCAGGAAAAGGATCTGGGCATCATCATGAATAATACATAGAAAACCTCTGCCTAGTGTACAGTGGTGGTGAAGAAAGCAAATAGAATGCTAGGAATCATAAGGAAAAGATTGAAGAATATTAAGGACAATAAAAAGGATATTCTAATGCCTCAGTATATTGTCTGCAATTCTGGTCACTATATTTTAAAAAGGATATTGCAAAATTAGAAATGGTACAGAGGAGAGGCTTAAAAGATTAGGGCTCTTCAACTTGGAAAAGAGATGTTCGAGGTGCAATATAATAGAGGCCTGCAAAATTATGAATGGATTGGAATGGGTAAACTTTGGTTGTTTACTTCTTCAAAAAGTAGAAAGGTTATGGGTCATACAATAAAGCTACAATATAGTACATTTAAGATGAATAGTAGAAAATATTTTTTCACTCAATGAGTAATCGAACTCTGGAATTCGTTACTAGAGGATGTAGTAAAAGTTGTTCTTGGTTTAAAAGAGGTTTGGACGAATTCCTAGCAGAAAAGTTCATAAACCATTATTAAAGTGGACTGGGGAAATACACTGCTTACCCCTGGGACAAGCAGCATAGCATCTGTCTACCTTTTGGGAACCTATGACCTCGATTGGAAACTGTTGGAAACAGGACATTGGGCTTCATGGATTCTTGATCTGACCCAGTATGGCATATTTTCTGTTCTATGACAAGCATATACAAGGAAAGAGTGGAAATTTTAAGCAAGAAGGCTTGGATCAGGAGAAATAGCTGTCTCCTGGTTTGGATTTGAAGAGCACTGATTTAAAATAGCACTGTATATAAAACCAAATAAATAAATAAAATAACAGACCCGGCGGCGAATCACCACGGCCGGGCGCAGGCAGACAGTGGCAGGCCAAGGGTTAACCTTGGTGGAGTGGGGGGGGAGGGGTGCTGGGGCGGCCGCAGCCAGCTATAGAAGGGAGGACAAGGCTGTGGTCTGCCCTCTTGCCCCTCCGTTCGATATAGAGACAGGGCGCACACCCTCCCAGCCCACCCAAAGATTAGGGGGGGGTAACATTGTCACAGCTTAGCAGGAGAGCTAGGGCCCATAGGAGAGGACACACAGCCAGACATTGGGGTAATGGGGAGAGTGGCCGGATTGGAAGTTGTCCTCCCGATGATGGTCAACAGAGTCGCAGCAGGAACAGTGAGTAGTTTCATGGCAGGGGAGGGATGGACGAAGATGGACATATCAATGACATTCAAGGAACCCTGCTGCCGACCTTTGACGGGCTGGGGCAGAGGCAGAATGAGACATGCTGCGACTAAAGGAGGGGGAAGGGGAAGGGGGTCTTAATGTCTGCTTTAACGGCATGCAGCCCCTTCCCCCCCCCCCACGCTGCACGGAATTTAGTGCAGCGGTACGACATATGGTACTCTGGGGACTGTGGGCAGCAGGGGAAAGGCTTTGATGTCATTTCCCCCCCTCCCTTTCGGGCATCATTTGGAAAGGATAGGCTGTGCCTCTTGGGGGGAATCTAGGGCAAGAATAGCTCAAGGCAAAGAAAATGGACTATGCTGGTTATTAGGTTGAAATGGATAATTGTAATATACCGTTGTATGAATATGTATGGTTATGCTGTGGCCAACAGGTTTGTTGTTTCCAATATTGTCAAATAAACAAAAATATGTTACTTGAAAAATGGCAGAGTCTGTGGGCTATGTGCGGGGGGGAGGGGGGGAGGAGGGGGAGTGGGATGGGAGTATCTACCCGAGGCCGTCATGCCAATTGCCTGGTTGAGAAGCATGATGTGCAACTCTGAAAGTTTATTGGCAGTATGCAGTACAGTAAGGTGAAAAGCACAGAGTTTGGAGCAGGCAGTGAAGGAAGAAGAGCAGTACAATGAAATATCACCACTTAAACCTTCAATTTGCTGTTGATAAGATTACACGGATGATAAGTACATGCATGCATTTTTACTCTGATAGAATTTCGAACTCAGAGCATGCACGTCCTTTCATTTATCCCAGGAAAAGCACCTGCACACATTACGAGCTATTTTGCGTGGATACCATTTTCAGAGTTAAAACAGGCCCATACTTTTGCAAAATTCCATACCATATCGAAACCCTGCCTCCAGGAATTGCTACCCCTGTAATGGGTAAAAGTGCATACATGATGACGGCACACACCTACCTATCTTTATCTTTATCTTTATTTTACACTTGATAAACCGCTTACGTCAAGACATTAAAGCGGTGTACAATAAAATAACAGGTCAACACATATACCTATATCTGCAAAGAGGACATGCGGCTTTATGAGAGTCCATTTCTCTCTTTTACCCATGAAAATGACCCTCTCTGGGATCTCTTTCACGCCCCTCTTAGCTCATAATGGCTTAAAATACATACATCTAATTTATAGGAGCAAATCAAATTTATTTCTATGATTCTATTCAGCTTCTTGGTGAATATGATCCTCGTAATCATTGTAATTCATCTATATTTCTAATTTTAACTAAATCTGCAGTGTTCATAATTCATAGTTGTATATGTAAATATCATATTTGTGTATGAGCAGTGTATGTCTGTTCAAATAAGAAGAATGGGTTAAGAATGAGAATCCTCACTAAAGAAAATGAGAAACTATTAAAGAGGCATATTTCAGTTTTCCAGTGCAACTTAAAAAAAGAGAGAGAGAGAGAAAAAAATGGAGAAAAATATTACAGCTTGCCAAAAGGACTCTGGTTAATATCTCTCTGATTTTCTATTTGTTACCTAATGACACTATTTAAGATTGACTGCCAGAGCACATTAAACTCACTGAAATATTCTATACTTTGCATGAAGACCAAGTCTTCACCCAGCAGGAGGAGAGTGTGATGTGCATTTATTCCAGTCAGGCTCAAAGAAGTGTGAGGGATTTTTTTTTTTGGTGGTTGTTTTCTTCTGACAATTGTATAATATGAAAACCATCAAACCAGGATGCATACACTATAATAAAGCTGTTTTGTTGCAAATAAGCTTCCATTGCTTTAGTTTTCTGCTCATGAGAGAGTCAAGAAATTCTGTAGATCAAATACAAATCAGAGCTGAAATGTGTGTATGAGATTAGAAATTATTTTCATCTCTTTGACAGACTTCAGGGAAACTGTGACAATTACTTGCCAATTACAATGTGAACCCCCCCACCCCCAAATGACAGTACATAACATCTCAAACAAAAAGTAAAATCGTTTATCGAGTTTCTTTCTTTTCAATTGCTCACTTTTCTACAAGAGTCGAGGTTGGAAAGGGATATCCAAGTAGGACATTCAAAATTTGCAGCATATTTTACAAAAGGCTTGCTTAACAGACTCTTCTAAAATATATACACACCCTGGCAAAATTATGTGTATTTAGAGGTAAGCATAGCAGAAACACCCATTCTAATGTAACCAGAGGTTAAAAAAATAAAAAGATTTACTTTGTGGGGGGTGACCCATGTCCCCCTGGGGCCAGCTGAGTGCTGCCATGTGTTTTTGTCTTTAATACTGCTTCTCAAACGATTACAGGCAGAGGGGCTATGTTTAAGCTAAAATAAAATTAGAAATACTGTAAATAAAAGTGTTCCTTACTTTGGGGAGAAGCTGAAAGCCCCGAATATGTTTTTTGGGCTAAGAAGCCTTATTCAAAGAAAACAGAGTTAAAAGAAATCTGAGGTTTTCAGATCTGCCCTGGGCTGGCGCAAGCTCTATGCTAATGAGGCAGAATTCCCTTAAAGGAACAGTAGCTTCACTGTAAAAGTACTGATTTTTAGAGAATTTAAAAGTTGAAATTAAAGAAATATAAAGTTAGAGTTCAGGTGCAGGAGATGCACTCTCCTGAAAAAATACTCGGTTTTGGGAAAAAGTGTTCATTAATGCCAGAAAATCACTTGTTTTCCCGGGACAGAGGGGTTTCTCCTTAAAGATTAAAACCCTTGCTAAAGGCTTGAAATTATCCTAAAAAGGACTAATCCATGGTTTTCAGACTTTAAAAAGACCATCTTACGGGTAAAAAGGATTTGTTTTATAAAAATTGAGTTCTGGTTCCATTAATGTCTATGGCAGGCTAGAAGAATGGTGTAGGGATCTCTTTAAAAGTGACTGTCTAAGGCAGGAAGAAGCCACTTGTGATGCATTAAGGTGTTTTTGTCTTAGCTGCCCTAGTGAAGTAAGATAAGGGCTTGTAAAATTTAATTCTGAACCATCCTTTTAGGAAAAAATAATTTGAAGTGAAGGTTTTGAAGTCTTAGCATTCAAAAATTCTGGTTGCTAGGAATCTGCTTTGTAGGTGGTGGGGAAGGTGTCCTGGAGAGCAAGAAAGAAAAGAATTACTAAGGCTGCAGGGCCCTACCTTGCAGGCCAGCAGTAACCAGGCTGGTGGCGCGTGGCGATCCGGCTCTTCGGTGGGCCGCTTGGGAGGGAGGCATCATGGGAGGCCTGGGTGGCATCATTTAAATTGATTTGCTCCTGGGGGTGAATGTCGGCATCGGGAGCCAATCAGGAGTGGGGGAGGATGAAGGAGGGAGAGAAGAAGCTGGGAGAGCCGGCGAGACCCTCACTCATGGTTCGCAAGAGGGGAGGAAGGCAGCTGGTGTCCCGCCCTCCCGCCCATTAACCGGGAGCAGTGAACTGGTTATTAGGGGGTGTTGCAGCTGGAGGGGGTAGCGGGATCCCAGAGGTTTCCGTGGTCCGGAGCCTTAGCTATTAGTAGGGCGGGGTGGGGTACCCCCGACTTGGATAACCCCGGTGGGGCTTTTGCTAATAATATGGCGAAGCCAGAAGAGGAGTGGTAGCTTGGTAGCCGTGGATGCTGCGGTGGAAACAGAAATGAATTCACTTTGCTAACCACATGGCTGGTGAGACATTTCTGTTGAAGTGGAGGTTTAAGTTGATTGTTTGGATTTGTTGTTGGATATGGTAAAATGTTAATAAAGCTGTGACCGGTGTAACCGGGTAGCCGGACCCAATGCTCACCCCTGCCATCTACTTACCCTACCCCACCACCCCCCCTCCCATCATAAACCAACCTCGTATGCGGTCTTGACCTACATGGAAACCTAAATAATCACCAGAGACCATAGTTGGGCAGAAACTGGTCGCAGCTTTATTCAACATAAACCAACCATTAACACTTATAACAGTAGACAAGCAATCCCATGCCCCGCGGCTAGATCGGCCATATGATTAGCAAGGTGACCTCTCCGCCGCCCCCCCCCCTGCACAGTCAAGGCACCAGCCAATTGCCAAGAACCCCTCCCTGACTTGGCCGTCTCAGTAGCACAAGCCGGCCCGGGTTTAACCGGGTCGAGGGCACCCCGCCCTCGCCCACATGGCCTACCGCTCCAGACCCCGGAAACCTCCGGGATCCCGCCACCTCCAACCAAGCTGCGACAACCCATACCCACCTGCCCCACCACCAACTCCACGGGTGGGAGGGCGGGTAGCTGGCAGCGTGCGCCTCACCATGCGCCACGATGCCGAAAGGCTCGTGCGCATGCTTGCGCGTGCCGACGGATCCCCCTCACGTGCTCATGCGGGGGGATCCAATCCATTTGAAGCATTCCTCGTCTTCACGGCCAATCAAGCCACGCCACCGCCAAGCCCGCTCCCGATGCCTTCCCCCCCCATTACCCCTTCATCCGTTGCCCAGAAAGGGCGTGAGCCGGGTCCCGCATCGGGCCGGGGCACCCGATTAACTTGCGGGTGCCGGGACCCTGCCCGCGCCCTTAATTTTAACTGGGTAGCCGGACCCAATGCTCACCCCTGCCATCTATTTACCCTACCCCCCACCCCTCTCCCATCATAAACCAACCTCGTATGCGGTCTTGACCTACATGGAAACCCAAATAATCACCAGAGACCGTAGTTGGGCAGAAACTGGTCGCAGCTTTATTCAACATAAACCAACTATTAACACTTAAACAGTAGACAAGCAATCCCATGCCCCGCGGCAAGATCGGCAACCAGCCATATGATTAGCAAGGTGACCTCTCCGCCGCCCCCCACACAGTCAAGGCACCAGCCAATTGCCAAGAACCCTTCCCCGACTTGGCCGTCTCAGTAGCACAAGCCTGCCCGGTTTTAACCGGGTCGAGGGCACCCCGCCCTCGCCCACATGGCCTACCGCTCCAGACCCCGGAAAACTCTGGGACCCCATCACCGGCACAGGCCCTTTAACCGTCTGTGCCGCCCCCCCCCGAAACTTATTTGCGACCAGTTCTGCTGTTCCGAACCACCTTCTCCAACACCTCCTGCCAATCGTTAAGCAGTAAGTCGACCCCGACCGGGGATAGGTGAACCCCGTCACTCCGATAGAGACCCGCGCAACCCACCTCGACCCATGAATGCTGGACCTGATAACCCCCCTGTTCACACACCCACCGTCCAATTTGACGGTTAATCTTAATCAAACCCCTGGACCACCTCCTCTGACCCCAGCAAGCTGGTCTAGGTACAATGTCCGACCATACCACCACCAACCCCTCCCACCAATGCAGCACCACTGCCAAATCTTTCTTTGCCGCGTTAATCAATTGCTTGCAAGTCCATGACGACACCTCATTGCCCCCGAGATGCACAAGCAGAATCTCTGGCTGTCTCCCAAGCTGCAGCTGTTGTCGAAGCAAGGGTAGCATCTGGGTCCAACACAGCCCCCGCACACCCAGCCATGTCACCGACAACATTGCCATATCAAAGTCAAGGTTGATCCCGACCGGCCGGACTGCCGCTCGATTTTCAGCCCAGAAGACAAAGGAGTGCCCAATCATCCAACACTCCCGTCCACCATGTCCCCCATCTGAAAAAGAAATCAACAGTTAATGATACCCCCCCCCCCGTTTTCTACCCCCGAGCCCTACAAACGTACATAGCCTTGGAATGCTTTAGACTGCCACCTGCCTATACTTTAAATCTGCCTGTTCTCAAACCCCAACTCCGCGGCACTGGTTGCCGCCCCTATACGAAAGGAATGGGCTGCAAATTGAGTCGCATCCTCACCCAAACGGTTCAGTACCATCTGTAACACCGCCGAAAATTGAAAATGCGTCAGTACGTGCGCATTCTCATGCACAAACAATCCTCCCTCCACCCTTGGACGGACTTGCAAGTAGGCCCACATTGACGAAACCGGGCAGGTGGTACCACCAATTGCATTGAGGATTACCCAGATACCCCTACCCCGCTGATCCGTCTTGGATTTCGCCAGTACTACCTTTAATTGCCCCCTGTCCATCTGGATGTGCTGTAAACGTAAACTGGCACCTGACTCGTCATTCTTGGAACGCGCCACCAGTTCCCCGACTCGTAACGCCCCAAAGAAAGCCAACGTAAATGCCACCCGGAAAAGCACCACCTCGTAATGCGACCTTGCGACTCTCAGCAACTCAAGGCAAAGTCTCTTGAGCAACGCATGAGACACAGGATGCCTTCTATCAGGCGGAGACGGCCTGTAACGCTCCCACCCGCGCAACAGCCTCCGAACCATAAACCCCTCACCCAACAAGCCCCAACCGACGGCTTTCGCAAAAAACCCGAAACCAGCAAGATGCCCCTTGACAGCCGATCTCGACATCCCCTGACCTTTTGCCCAGACTATATACTGTCCTAATAATTGGTCCGACACCGCGCCAGACCGCCATCCGCGTTCCCGTAGAAAAGCTACTACCATACAGCAGCCTCTCCGATAAGCAGCCCAGGTACACTCTGCCACGGAACTCCACAGCAGCTCCTTCATCCCTGCAGGCCACAGCTCCACAATCTTGACGGGACCGCTCTCCCTTCCGTATCCGCCTCTGGTGCCAATTGCCGGAACCACTCCAACTGCAAATGAGAGAGAGCATCAGCGATTTCATTAGCATGACCTGGAACATGACGCACCTTCAACACTAAATTTAAGCGCAGACAGCCAAGAACTATATATCTCATTAGCGCTGCCACCTGCAAACATTTCGATTCACTATACTAACTACCGCCGCATTGTCACACTACCAAACCAACCTGCGATTACGCAATCTGTCCGGCCACAATTCCATCGTCACTAGCATCGGGAACAACTCCAAAAAGGTTATGTTCCGCAATATACCTGTCTCCTGCCAATTCTCTGGCCATCTATCCGCACACCATTCCCCTTTGAAATATATACCCAAACCAAACCCCCCCCCCGCTGCGTCAGTATAGAGCTGCAAGTCCTCGCTCAAAATCTCCACCTCTTTAATCACTGAGGTCCCGTTAAAGTCCTTCAAAAAGATGTCCCAGACTTTTAAATCCTCCTTGATCTCTTTGGAAACCCTGATACGATGATGCGGCTTCCTTGCACCAGCGGTCGCTGCCGCCAAATGTCGCAAGAAGACTCGCCCCATCGGAATCACTTTACACGCAAAATTTAAAGATCTGATCAAGGCCTGCATCTCCTTCAGTGTTAACTTAGCGGAAGCCAGGGTGTTAGCCACCAAGACTCGCAACCGCACCACCTTTTCAACTGGCAAGCGCGCTACCATCATATCCAAATCTAACTCAACACCCAAAAATGTGAGCCGAGAACATGGCCCGACTGTCTTCCCTTCAGCCAGCGGTACCCCCAACTGCCCTGCTAAGACAATGAAACCTTCCAATAGCTCCTGACACACTGGGGATCCGCTTGCACCAACAAACAGAAAATCATCCAAATAGTGGACCACCTCAGCTCGACACACTAGTCGAGTCAGAGCCCACTGCAAAAAGGTGCTGAATTTTTCGAAGTAGGCACAGGATACCGAGCAACCCATCGGTATGCACTTATCAAAATAGAAGCCACCAGACAATTGAAAACCCAAGAATCGAAAAGCCGTGGGGTGCACAGGCAATAAACGAAATGCCCACTCGATATCGACCTTCGCCATCAGCGTGCCAGGCCCAACTCTCCTTACCAGCTCCTCTGCCTTATCAAAGGACGCGTAGCGGACCGTACACCACATCCACGGTATGTGATCGTTAACCGAATTTCCGAGTGGAAAGGACAAATTATGTAACATACGAAACTTCCCCGGTTCTTTCTACGGTATAATCCCGATCGGGAACACCATGAAATCCCGATAAGGAGGTTGTCGAAATGGCCCTGCAATCCTGCCTAACCGTATCTCCATAGTCACCTTTTCATGAGCTATTGCTGCAAACCTCCGAACCGATGGAGAATTCCTCGCGGCTGAAACCGCAACCGCCCCCCCAACAGGTATCAAAAACCCAAACTGAAACCCCAACAGTAACAATTTTTGAACGTTCGAACTCGGGTAACCCCGCAGCAACCTTCACAACGTCTCCACTTTTATCGGCGTAGGGGCGACGTCAAACACCCCCAGCTGTCTTACTGGCAGGCAAGGTTGACACTGCAGGACCTTTTTTAAGGCATTTGGATGCTGGATGTCCGCTGCCGCAGGCAGAGCAAGCGTGCCTGAATTTGCAATCCGGGAAGGGACACGTTGCCCTGTTATACAGCCAGCAGACGTCCCCAACCATACCCGACGCCCCTCTGGTAGGAGATTGGACCCCCCCACCCCGAAAGGAACGACTCATCCCTGCGGTAGGTGTCGCGCCGCCCCTCCCTTGCACCCCCCCTACAGACGTCCTCACAGACATCTGGGTAAGCCACAAATTGAAGTCTTGAGTTGCCCAGGTCAGCGACTTGTTCTCCTCCATCTTATCCCGAAACTTCTCATCATAATTCAACCAAGCCCACCCCTCGTGGGTATGAGAAGCTTCAAGAATTGTATCCGCGTAAGCCAGCATCATACCATACTGACCCGGACGATGCTGCCCCCACATGCTAGCCAACCTCAAAAAAGCCGTAACCCAGTTAACTACAGTCTTAGACACCTTCCGAATCCTGCCCGCCTTCTCGTCCTCCTTCTGCTTCTTCTTACTCTCGCCCGAACGCTTACGACCTTCCAAAAGGCAAAAAATGTCAATATATTTACGTTTTCGAATTTGTTGCCGCTACTTCTTCGGCACCCCCTCCCAAAGTTCCGATAAAGTTGCCACATTCTGGTTCGCTCCCACCATCCCAGACTCCCGTGCCTCAGACCCCGCACCGGGACCTTCCGATGATGATCCTGACGACTCAGACGAGGAGGAAGACGATGAGTCGGAGTCCCTCCTCCGCCGACACAAGTGCTTCCATTTTTTAAACACCTTGCCCTTTTTTTCCCTCCTCTCAACTTCCCCTTCACCCCCCACCCCGGCGTCCAACACCAACTCACCCGCTGTTGAAGCGTCCATCCTTGCCGGTGTACTGGACCCTTGAGCCTGCTCTTCACCCGGTTGCTGCTCAATCAAACCTTGAGTCACCGAACCTTCCTCCCTGCTGGGGTGCGGTACCTCTCCACGGGCATCCATGCTCTGCTGTTGGCGACTGCTGACACCAATCACCGGTCCTGGCGAGCGAATATATGGAACCTGTGGAGAGAGAAAGGGAAAGCCCTGGGGAGAAAAACTGGCAGACCAGACAGGATGCCAGACCCCTGCCCAATCAACTGCAGATGGGCCTTGACCCCCTCCCATCCACCATTCCCAATCTAAGCTCTGCCCGCCTGGGGCAAAGCCTTGTATGCCCCCCGATCTGAAACCCGCCGTGGATCCCATATCAATGCCACTCATGGAAGCAGGCACCACTAGGGGCCATGCCGTCACCCCCCCATGGGTAAACCAGAGCACGGGCGCCAGCCTGCGCTGGAGCGTCCCCCCCTTGACCCACGATCCCAACCTTTGCCATCATTGCCCCACCCTCCAATCCCTTGCCCATCCTCCTTTATACCCTCAGGCCCCAACCCCCTTTCCAGCGGTAAGCCCCCCCTACCATGCCTGCCTGTCCTGTGGCCCGCCCGTACCCCACCAGCGCGACCCCCGGACCTGCCTCTCGGCCTAGAAGGTCCCACTGCCCTTCCCCAAGCTGTTGGAGTCTCCTGGCTCACCGGGTGTCCCAACTGCCTGTTGCTCCTTCCACCCATTCCTCCACGCCCCCTACGACCCAACCGTGCCCTGCTCAGCCCTGCAGTATCCTTCCCCCGCCCACAGCCTGCCCTACGTGCTGGCATGGGGCAACTATATATGTAATATTATTATTATTATGTATCTTTTTCTTTTTTTTTTTTTATATTCCTTTTTTGTGTTTAGCAAGGTCTGGATGTCCCCCGTTCCTTTCTTGTAATTATTAATCTTCATTTGCAATTAACCGCAGATGTCAAGGCCTGCCGTGGGTCCACTCCTCACTCCGCTCTAAGCCCGCCTCGGGGTCCCGAACAGCGACGCTGACGTTGCCCACAGCTCGGCTTATTCCGCCGCCTCCGGACTCCACCGAAACCGTCGCTTGATCGCCTGCTGAACCATCCAGATGGAGCTGTAGCTGGCAGCATGCGCCTCACCATGTGCCACGATGCCGAAAAGCTCGTGCACATGCTTGCACGCACCAACGGATCCCCCACACGCGCTCACGCGGGGGGATCCAATCCATTTGAAGCATTCCTCATCTTCACGGCCAATCAAGCCGCGCCACCACCAAGCCCGCTCCTGATGCCTTCCCCCCCCCATTCCCCCTTCATCCGTTGCCCAGAAAGGGCGCGAGCCGGGTCCCGCATCGGGCCAGGGCACCCGGTTACTTGCAGGAGCTGAGACCCTGCCCGCGCCCTTAATTTTTATGCCAAAATTGTAGTTGCGTGATTATTACGGAATGGGGGAGTGAAAAGGGGGGTTGGGGGAGGGGGTGAAAGGAGAGCACAGTGTCCGTCGTGCCTCGGTTACATGGGTGACTGTTTTTCCCTCTCTCTGGCAGTCGAGGCTGAGGAAGGCAAAGCATGGTGGGATGTCTATGTGTGTACTGCGGGGTTAATCAAAGTGAATTTTAAGCTTAAAGTGAAGCACTTGATTGGAAATATAGTAGAGATTGATTAACTTGTTGGTTTCTGTACATTTGAAGAAGAAAAAGAGTATTTGGAAGCTTTTTTGAAGTACTGTATTTCCCTGGTTATAAGTCGCAGTTTTTTACATAAGAACTTCCGGGTGCGACTTATATTCCAGAGTGACTTATATGCTAACTTTACATACAACTTCGATCCAGCCAATGTGTGAAAAGGAAGCACAAACAATCATCAACCAGAACTTAGCCTCTCAGCATAGATACTCAATGGGTGAGTACAGATTGGAGCATCGTCAGCGATCAAACAATTAAATCCGGCTTCATAAAAGCTGAAATCCTAAAGAATCTTGATGGTAATGAAGATCATGATGATGAAATGATGACGCTGATGACGAAGAGAAAAACGGAGGTAATGAGCTGCCACATGCTGCCACATGAAATTTGTCAACTGTTCCACAGCGACACTGAAGATGAAGATTTTGACGGGTTTTCCTGAAAGTGACTCATAAAATAACCAGTATGTTTATACTTACAATATATACCTTTGTACAGCAGTTTTGTATGTTTGTTTCAATAAATGTATCCACTTAAATATGATTGGCGTTGCTTTATTTTTATTTATCGTAATTTTGTCTAGGTCATCTCCACTATTCAACTTTGAAACTTCATGAAGCTCTGAAAAGGTGACAATATATTAATTTGTTATTTTTATTTATAGCAACTGGTTAGGTAAAATAGTGGCGATACTTTCAAGTCTAGCGCCACTTAAATGCACGTGGATTGGGCGACTTATACTCGGAGGCGACCTATATTCAGGGGCGACTTATATTCAGGAGCGACTTATATGGTGAATTTGCAAAAAAAAATGT
This sequence comes from Ichthyophis bannanicus, assembly GCA_033557465.1. Classification (NCBI taxonomy): domain Eukaryota; kingdom Metazoa; phylum Chordata; class Amphibia; order Gymnophiona; family Ichthyophiidae; genus Ichthyophis; species Ichthyophis bannanicus. The sequence continues at coordinate 1,139,786,258 of CM066032.1, forward strand.
CACTTTTCCACCTGTGCGACCTATACTTAGGAGCGACTTATAACCCGGGAAATACGGTACTCTGGTGAGCACAGCTGTGATTTATCAGTAACTGCTATTGTTCTGAGTTTAAAACTAGTCACAATGGCAGCTGAAGCAGAAATTTGGATTTGTTACTGAGTCAAATCTCTCTTTTTGTAGAGACTCTGGGTTGAGGTGGTGTGTTTGCCATCCAGTTTTAAAATCCTGTGAAGTCTGGTGTAATTTGGGGGAAGGAGGGGAAGTGATTCTAACTGTAATCTTGTGCACCTTTATCAAAAAGGGTTGAGAATTCTGAGGACTTAAGGGTCCCTAGGAGTGGAGGAGTAGCCTAGTGGTTAGAGCAACTGCCTAGCATCCAGAAGATCAAGGGTTTGATTCCCACTGGCAGTCCTTGTGACTTTGGGCAAGTCACTTTATCCTTCATTGCCTTGGAAGAAAAGGCTGGCAATCTACTTCCAGTGATACATTGCCAAGAAAACCCAGAGGTAACTGGGTCACTATGAGTCAACACTGACTTGATGGCACTAAAAAAAAAAATAAAAGGGTCCCTAAGAAAAGGAATAAAAACCCTTTGTACTTCTTTTGGGGTAAAGGGTTCCCCTTACTATGGTGAATCAAAGGAACTAATTAAACTCAAAGGGCAAATCCAGAAGAATATTCATTGGAGGAGAGGAAAGGTTCAAATTAAATCAGTTTATCAGTGATTGAGCTGTGCTCTATCTGGGTTAAGCAATGAGTTATTAGGATGTTGAAGAAGTGCTAACATTAACTTTTATTAAAGCAAGAAGCAGTTTTTGAATTGCTAGTGAACTGGTCTGAGTGTGTCTGCTGAACTGAAAGGGGAAAAAGTTAGATAGGTATTCATTAATTATTCTTTGTTTTCTTAGCACAGGGACAGTGAATAGAAATGATTCCGTTTTTCCCTTAATTCAAACCAGACTGAATAGCCTCAACTGATTAGACTAAGGTTTTCCTTTTTGAGATATTAAAGTTAGGTTAGTAGGAAACAGTAATTGGACATCGCTGGACTGGCTGCCTGGAGGAAAAAGGAACCTGAGGAACTTCTACCACAGACTGCACTGGGCCCCAACTCAAGAGAGGAACTTTGAAGAATAATAGTAAAAGTTATTTGTCTTAATGATGTGTTAAACTGAAGACCTGAAAATGTTGTTGGAGGTTGGTAACCCAAACTTCCTTGGACTACTGTTGTTATTGGAAAGAAAACTTTTATTTTTTTGTATACTCTGGAACCAGTCTTCTCAACTGATTGGCTCTAATTTATTTAGTTACTAATAAATTCCATTTACAATTTCAACCTCTTTGGTAAATGTGATTATTTGTTTTTGTGCTGACATCACCTCCAGAATAAATCAATTGTAACATCACATTGGTATACTAACTAAATCCATTTAGTTTATTTTCCTCTCTTCTCTGATTCCTGTATGGGAAAAGCGAGAAGAGATCTGGATATTGAAGATTCCTGTACGACTCCAACAGGAGGACTATTAGACTCAGAGGTAACCGCTTGGCCTAGACTACTTACCGGTATACATCATTCCAGGGATTTATTTATTTATTTATTTATTTATTTAACAGTTGCTTATATACCGCTACCTTCCACAGATCAGGTGCGGTTTACATTGAACAAGGAATGAACAGATTTACAAGTCTGTTTTACATGGAACATTTGTTAACTAGGTACAATTTTGCTGTTTTACATGGAACATTTGTTAACTTGGTACAATTTTGCTAAATACATTAATCATGAATGACTAAATATGGTAAAACTTGTTAAATAACAAACGAACTTATTTACATATTTTGATCTATTACATATATCTATTTACAAGATTTACAAGTAGTTATTTAGTCGATTTTAATTGTAATTGTAGTTAGCTAGGAGAATTAGAGTTGGTGTACCCTAGGTTGCTATTAACCATTACCTGTCAGAGGTAAGGTATTTTCAAGTGTGCCAAAATGGGAGGTGAATAGATAAGTTTTTAATTTCTTGCGGAGTTCCTTTGCATCATTTAATGCCCTTATTTCTTCAGGGAGGGAGTTCCATAGGGTGGGAGCTGCATGTGAGAACACTTTTCTATTAGTAGTCTTTTTAGCAGTTGTGAATTCTTTCGGGGTCCTAATTCTATTCGTGTGGCCTCTCCGTAGCGTAGTTTGGGATGTGTCTTTGGTGATAAGTTTTGTTAAGGGGACTGGGGCCATTGAATTTAAAGTCTTAAATGTGGTGATAATCAATTTGTGATTTATTCTGGATTGAATTGGGAGCCAGTGAAGGTTTGCTAGTATAGGGGTAATGTGTTCAAATGGTGGAACCTTCATTACAATTCTTGCTGCTGCATTTTGGGCAAGTTGGAGTCTTTTAATGTTTTGTTTTGTTGTTCCTAGTAGGGTGAGATTTGCGAAATCAAAGTGTGGTGTGATGATGGCTTGTACAATGCTCAGAAAATCATGTAGAAGTACAAGAGGACGTAATTGTTTTAAAATTTTGAGTTTAAAGTAGATCTTCTTAGTGATGTTTCTAATATGTGTGTCCATACTAAGGTGTGAGTCAAGGGTGACACCCAGGTATTTCACTTCATTTTTTATAGTGATGTTGTGATTTTGGAGAGTGATGTGTGTTGGAGGTATGTAGGATTGATTTTTAGTTACTATTAATATATCCGTTTTAGAATGATTGATATGGAGATTGTGTTCCTTTAGCCAGGTTGTTAATTCAGAGAAGCATTCTGTTAACAGTTGTAGTGGGAGTGTTGGGATTGTGAATGGAATGTACATCATCATGTCGTCTGCGTATATGTGGTAGTGGACTTTAAATTTCTTGAAAATGTCACAGACCGGTTGGATATATATATTAAATAGGAGGGCAGAGAGGGCGGAGCCTTGTGGGAGACCAATTTCCTGTTTGTATGTTTTAGAAGTTTCTGTGTTAGTTCGGACGGTTTGTGTTCGATCAGTTAGATATGAGGTGAACCAATTTTGTACAGTTGAGTGGGTTCCTATTTGTTCTAGTCTGTTAAGCATTAGAGCATGGTGTACACTGTCAAATGCTGCAGAGATGTCTAGAAAGAGTAAGGGATAGCAGTAAGAGTCTGGTAGCGCCCTCTGGTGCAGGGCTACACTATTAAAACAACATGTTTAGAAAAAAGAGAATGGCATCACTTGGAACATTGTACACAGCAACATTTGCAAGAGAAGGTGAAGGATTTTGCAAAGCTGTTCATCCAGGTGGAGCCGATTCAAGAGCCAAAATGGACGTTTTGGCTGTGTGAGATCTTCATGAACACCAAAGAGGTGAAAAGAATTCTCTCTTTCACTCCTCGAAACGTCAGGTTCAAAAGAGCCAACTCAACGATTAGACAAGAATAAGCATTCACCTAGGGCAGCAGCTTCTCAAGAGTGACAAAACAGCAGCAGCAAAAGCAAAACAATAGATCATGACAGACACACAAACTCAAAGAGCAGCAATTCATTCTTATACCTGCAGGAAGTGTGAGCACATCACATATACATCCAAAGCAAAATATAATAATTAAAAGTATGATGATCGGGGATGAATTTACAGGACTGCTATGGGAGAGGTGGTGTTGAAAAGATCATGATTGTCGAGTTTAATTAGCAAAATCTTGGGGGAGGGAAGGGGACCTAAAGCTGAAGATTCACCCAGGTTGCCCATTATCCTTGCGCTGGCCCTGCCTGGGATCAAGTGTAACTGCCAGTGGAAGAATATTTCAAATTATGTGTATTTCTATTGCAAAACTGGAAATGCACATATAACTTTACTATTTGTCAATACTATGCCCAAAACACACCACCTTCAAATCTTGCATGCCACTGGTATACTCTTGTAAGTAGTGTTTTTTTTTCTAAAATTGCTATTTTTATTGTATTTATTTATTATATTAGATAAAAAACAATCAATGAAATCAATTACAATCAAACACTAAAATGCACCAAAAACTGGAGGGGGAGGGGGAAGTGGGATGCAACATAAAATAATTCCTACAATTAAGTGAGTAACCGTTAACCAAAGCCCAAGATTGACATGCATATGACCATTTACACATGCACATAAGGTTTGTACATGTTTAAATTACACCTAAGTCTTCTGAAATTGCCTCTTTTATATTCTAGTTATTTTATTTGATGAATGTGTCAAATAAAAGTAAACACATCATCGGTTAAGAAATAAAAAAAGCCTTGGAGGATCCAGATGTACTCTCTCTCTATTTATCAGGTTCATTAATCTATATGTGATGCTCATTATCTCTTTGTGAGGATGCATAGTTGCTCTCTTAATATCACCACCATCTGTTTACTGGGTGGAGCAAGTCTAATGAGCCTGTACACACTATGATAGCCCCTCACACTAAGGAAAAGAAATAATAAACTCCTGCCTACCATTTAGTCCCTTCATTTTCTCATTTAATATGCTTAGATTTGCAGCCCAAATCCATAGGATTCAATCAGTAGAAAAGGAAAAGAAAAAATTCACTTGTAGTAGGGAAAAATCTGACATAAGACCATAAGAAATACCATACTGAGTCAGACCAAGGTCCATCAAGTCCTGTGTCCTGTTTCCAACAATGGCCAATACAGGTCATGAGCACCTGACAGGTTCTCAAAAAGGTAGATAGGTTCTACAATGCTTGTCTTGGGGTAAGCTATATATTTTCTGGGTCCTTTTTAGTAATAGATTATGGACCTTTCCTCCAGGAATTTGTCCAAATCTTTTTTAAACCCAACTACACTAACAGTTTTTACTACATCCTCCGGTAGTGAATTCCAGAGTTTGATTACACATTAAGTGAAAACATATTTTCTCTTATTAGTCTTAAATAGGTTACACTGTAGCTCCATTGCATCTCCCTAAGTCTTTCTATATTTTGATGGCGTAAACAATCGATCTACATTTACCTGCTCCACTCCATTTATTAATTTATAGACCTCTATCATATCTCCCCTCAGCCGTCTCTCTTCCAGGTTGAAGAACCCTAACCTTTTTAGCCTCTCTTCATAAGGTGTATCCTTTCATCCCCGTTACCATTTTGGTGGCTGTTCTCTGTACCTTTTCTAATTCTGCTACATCCTTTTTAAGATATCGTGACCAGAATTGCACACGATATTCAAGGGGCAGTCACACCATGGAACAAGTACCACAGACAAAGGAGCGAGAGGAACAAGGGCAGTAGATACCAGTAAAAAAAAAAAAGAAGGGTCTTAAGCAGGGTTTTAAAATTTTTTAAATTGTCTTTTAGGTGAACTTGGGCCAGGATACAGTTCCACAGTGATGGGGCAAGGAAGTAGAAAGCTGAATGTCTTGTGCGTTCATAACAGTCTTTGGTGAGGGTGGGGAATAAGCAATCTGTTACTGTGCAAAGAATGCAGGTAGCATGGGTGAGGGGAGGGGCGTAGGGAATGACAAGGGCCAACAAGTAGGCGGAAGTATTATCATGTGGTGATTTATTGACTAAATAAGAATTTTATGGCAAATTTGAAAGGAAACTGGTAAACAGTGGTACTGGGTCATGAGAGCTGTAATATGATCATATTTCCCCAGTGTGAGCAAGGATGCAATGTGCTGCATTTTGGATAGTTTGTAACTTTTTCAGCTCATAAGCAAGGCTGCCAGCATAGACTATCTTGCAGTAGTCTAGATGGGCAATTTAGCTGCTGAGAATGATGGAGGTTTGGACTGTAGTGTCGAGGAAGGGGCGAAGGGTGTGGAAGCATTACAGGGCTCCAAATGATGCCTTTTTGACTTGGCTGACCTGGGAGGAGAAGGAGAGATGTGAATCAATAATGATCCCCGAGTATTTAAAGGAGGGTTCTAAGGTGATAGATGAATCACCCAACAGCAGGGAGATGGTGGGAATCAGGCCCCTGCTGGTGATCCAGGTGGTGATAATTTTGTTGATATTGAATTGGAGGGTGTTAGAATGAAGCCAGGTGGATATTAACTTAAGACTGGAGTTAACATGCATGTGGTTGAAACGGTGAGGATCAGAGTAAGTGATAAGGAGAATGTCATCAGCATAGATGTGAAAAGGAAGTCCGGTTGAATGGAGGAGAGTAGGTAAGGGGATAAGGAAAATATTAAACAGCAGGGGGGAAAGTGCTGAGCCTTGAAGGACCCCATATAAGGAATGCCCTGAAAAATAATTATATAAACCAGGAAAGCACTGTCCCGGGGAGGCCAATACTGTAAAGGTGGGAAAGGAGGATATTGTGGCCCACTAGGTCAAAGGCTGCAGAAGAATCTAGAGAAATGGTGTTGCCATTTATTCAGACTTTGAAATAAACTTTCTGTAATACCCTATAAGTTCTACAAAAGCTCATAATTGCTTCTTAGTTTTAGGAATCTTACAGCTTTTAATGGTTTCAACTTTAGAAGCTAGAACTCTTATCAATCTATTCCCAAGTACATGTCCGAGGTACTGTATCTCTTTTTGGACCAGAGCACGCTTTTTGGGATTGACAGTGAGGTCTGCCTATCTAAGGGACTCACAGATCACTTCAAGATGTTCTATGTGACTATTCTAATTGCTGAAAAAATGCATTATATATGTTTGCATTCACATACATTTGATGGAGGCACTGTATGATGTCAATAATGTGCTGAAAGTTTTCAGGTTCCCCTTGATGGACAAAGAGCAAGGCTGTAAATTGATACAGCCCTTGTGACATGATGAAAGTGATCTCTTCTGATGAAGTTTCCAGGTATATTTGCCAATATACTTTTGTAAGGTTTAATGTAAGTTATGTGTGTATGTATATGTGTGTGTGTGTGTATATATATATATATATATATATATATATATATATATATATACAGTAGAGAGGGAGAGAGAGATAGAGATATTATGCTCTGCCTAGGTGCTCAATGTTATCTTCTATTTTAGGCATGGGGTACATAACAAACTGAGATACTGCATGGTACTGATTTTATATTGTCCAACTCTGATTAAAACATCCAAACATCTATGCAATAGGCACTACATCTAATGTCTCTGCCCTGCTTCCAGTGTATCTAGAGTTGAATCCAACATCAGCCCTTCTCATCTAGCCCAGGGTTTAATGGGATTAACTTGGTACATTTGGGTTTTGTTTCTCTCCTGAGTTACCTCATAATCCAGGGCCCCAATTCTCCTTTTAGGGTTCAAATCATTTTTATTACCAAGTCTCCTTTTAATCTCAAATGGATCCTTGTACCTGGCTTCTAATTTGTTTGAGGACATAATGATCAGTACCAGTACCAATATTTTATTATGGGTCTTGAATCCTCTCTCCTTTATGATATTAGGCATTTTATTGCCTTTGGGCTTTTTCCAAGCACTTCTTGGGAGCTGGGATACCATACCGTCTCTCTCATAGTTGGTGAACATATTCATCCAAGAGAGAGGTTCTGCCTCAGATCCTGTCTGTGCTTCTCTAGCCACATTTAATAAGCCTTGTGGTTAGTGGCTATGCATTAGGAAAAAGACCAGAGGGGCCTGAGGTACTTCTCTGATTGTGAACTACATTGACGGTACAAACTGGTCCAAGTCTGTCACCCTTTCCCAATATACTTTTTAATCATCCCTTTTAGGGTTTGGTTAACTGTTCTACCAACCCATCAGTACAGTACTTCATATTGACTTCCAGAATCGAGATGAGGACTTTTCCAGGTTTACAGAATCTTTAAACCTATCCCTTCAGGTTTCTTTTGCCTTATGGATCATAGGCTTTTTCCTGGTGATTCTACACTCTTCCCCCCCCCCACCACCACCACATCCTTTCTCAACATCCAGAACTTTCTCTGAGCTCCACTACCTCATGTAAACTGGTAGGTCCTTGTTGAGTCACCCACAATTTCAGGGTGAGAGAAGAATATTTAAATATAGTTTCTGGATTACAAGCCACCAATTCTTTTGGGGGAAGTTTCTCTGGTTCTATCAGCTGGACGCTCTGTCCAACAATTTTTGTGCCACCACCCTAGTTATTTCCACTTTTACAATATTTTCTCCTAAACCTTCATCTTTAGTCTTCCCTGTTCAAACTCAGCCTCTTCAGGCTATACTAAATTATTTGTTTAACCTTCTGAATGTTTGCTTTTTTTAAAGTTACTCTCCATGATTTTTCCACCTTTCAGGCTCTCAGGGCCTGTAATAATTATGGAGAATAAACAGTCCAGGATTGTTAAAGCACAGTGTCTTCTTTCTGACATGTGCAGGATGCTTTGTGTCCAGAAACCCCAATCAGCTTTTGTGTTCCCATAAAATGAAATCCATTATATTGTTAAGGTCTGCCTGCGGTGCTATTCCTGCCGAAGACCTGTAATTGTTGAGGTTGTGGCTATGAGAAGAAAGCGCAGGCTTATTACTCCTGACCTGGCCTTTTTCTCATACATTTCTGACACTAATCAGATGTGTCTAATGCCTTTATTGTAAGCCATCAAAAAGATTAAGGAATTAAGTAGGCCAGTGAGCTCTTTGCAGTACAAATTATCCTCCTCTTCGCATTCAGAGTGATTTGAGAAAATTCGGTTTACTTCACATTTCTACTTTTTTTATTCTCTACTCCTCTTTTGTTCTTATTTATCTTTACAAATATAGAGGGGCATTTTCAAAGACATGTATGCAGTTTGCAGACCTGCAATCCGTGTTAATGCCGCCCTGGGGGATATTCAGTGTCACTAGCAGGATTAGTGCCGCTCAATATCCCTGGGTGCCACTACTACATGCCCCGATGCTAACCGTTTAGTTTCAGGGCATTTCGGGAGCATTCTGGGGTGGAGCAGGAGTGGCACCCATTGCTAACCAGCCAGCGGCAATATTGAGCCGCTGCCCGGTTAGCGATACGCAGTGAAAGTGATGTGCAGGAAACCCTGGCTTAACTTTTGCTGTATTAGCTAATTGGGCAGCAGCTCCCCGGTTTGCCTCGCAGCAACGTGATCAACCTGGATATTCAATGCTGGAGCCAGATATAACCCTGGCATTGAATATCTGGGTTTAAATTTCAGCATCAATGGCTAGACATTGGTGTTGAATATCCCCCCATAATTTCTGACTTTAAACATCTCTGTGGTACACTATATTGTTATATAGCAAGTGACATAGGGGCCAATTCATCCATTTCAAGGCTAGAGAGGATGAGAAGGCAAATCAGGAAGGCTGGTGAGTAAATATATAAGGGAAAATGGGAGAGCTATTCCGGAAGCAAAACAAAGGTGAAATGGACATAAGTGGCCATATTTTATTTATTTATTTTCAACATTTATAAGTGACTTAAATGCATTGCTCATAGAGGCACAAAAAAAACCCACGCAATGCATGTTCAAAACAGATTATACATTAAATCAAAACAAAAAATTCAAGCCCAAAACGCCTAACAAACCAAGTGGTGATTGGAATATCCCTGCTGCGGTATCATCTAGAAGTAAGGAGATCCTGGATTCTCTATAGGGAGAAAAGAAAAGGAACGCCAAAAAAAAAATTAAGAGATAAGATAGAGTGGAGAGATAAGATAGAGCAGCAAGGTGACAACAAAACAAAGTGCGCAGCGACAAAGGGCTAGAGAGTCTCATTACATTAAAACAAACTGGCTGCTCCATAAGCGTTTGGTTCCAGGACAGAAAAATGTGGCACATTAACCACTTGTCAACACAAGTAAGATATTTTTGCCTCCTCTTCATATAAAATTTGGACTGATGAAAATCTTTGTGAAAGCGATGAATAAGGAAAGTGAAGGATTTCATTATTTGAGACAGATGTTTCCAAGAATAACTGATACTAAGATTAAGAAAGGCATTTTTGTGGGTCTACAAGTCACATGTCTTCAGTGGCAAGCGGTTCAAAGATCTGCTAGTGGAGCCTGAGAAAATCGCATTGAAGGCATTCAGGGATGTTATTGATCATTCTCTTGGACACCAACTACGTCCAGCTGGTTGACAACATGCTTCAAGCATACAAAACCATGAAGTGCAACATGTCACTAGAGATTCATTTTCTGCATTCACAGTTGGACTTCTTCCCTGCTAATCTTGGTGCAGTTAGCAATGAACATGGTGAAAGATTTCACCAGGACATTGCAACTATGGAAAAGCAATATCAGGGCAACTGGAACCCATCAATGCTGGCCACTATTGTTGGACACTTAGATGAGAAGCATCAGATGCTGAGACCAAATGAAAATCAGGAGCAAAACATTTTCAGCTCAGGTGAACTAGTGCAATATGTCAGCATCATTGTGTGATTTAACATGCTAAATTCAGTCAAAATTTAATTTCATGTTTCTTCAAACTCCTACATGATACAGTCAATCTGAAAATATATTTGTGTTCAGCTTGAAGCTGTCCATCATAATCACCAAAAATGTTTCAGGAAGCAAAATTTTTGAACAAATTTGTTGTCCAGTGTAACCAGTATAAAGAGCATAAGCAAGGGGCAATTTGATCAAATTGTGACTTACCTAAAACTACCCTCGCTGCCACATTCTGGGCTATCTGTAATGCTGACAACATAGAGGACAGGAGACCTAACAGCACCACATTGGCAAAATCAAAAGTGGGAGGCCACACTGTCTGGAATACCGAATGAAAGTCTGAAGGGGCAAGCATTTTAGGTCTGTCTTGCTTCGATTGGTGGCATGCACGGCTTTCGTTCCCCCAGTTCGAAAACACAAAGTCACCTTTTCAGCAACATCAGGAATTGTGCAGGGAAACAGCATCCAGCATATGTGGGATTGCTAGGCTAATGTGACATAAGGAGAATAGAGCAAAATATGCCCTCATTTCAACTTCATTCTACATGCATCCATATAGGAATCGATACCAGCAGTCTCACATACCAAAAAAAAATGCTTATTACAGCTAGAAATCAAACAACCGATGCCTTAGCAAACTACAGGAAAAGGCAGTGCTGGCAGGAAAAGCTAGCATGTGTTTGATAGTAAACAAAAACACTTGTTCCTATCTGCAAAATGCCATTCTCCATTCTTTCCTCACAGTTGCTCTCCCTTTGAGGGACTCCGTTAATTAGACACAAGCTATCCACCTTTCCCTTATACTCAAACACACTTCTCCATCACAGCACTGCAGACTGAAATGCTAAGGGCACTGCATTACCTACTTTATATCATCGGTGGGGTCATTACAAGAGGTTCTGACTTAACTCATCACACTTCTCCAAGAACCCCCGTCACCCTTTACAGCACAGCCATTACACATAATGACTGGCTAGGATACTCTGTGCTAAGAAGCATGTCAGGCCTCATGGATGGAACAGTGGCATTCACAGAGATGCCAAGGATAGTCTGTCCCAAAGAGTGAGATTTACTGCCCTAATGAGTGAGAATGAAGGCCAATGAATGAGATCTTTCAGCAATGTTTCAAAAGCATAAACACAAACTCTTCCCACCAGCAATACCCTCTCATTGACTTCAACCAATCACTCTCTTTTGCAGCTGCTCTTCTTGGCCTTAATTACCCCTCCCCAAGGTGGCCAGCTTCTCCCCTTCTCATCCCATCTCCACTCAGGTGTCCGGCATGTCCCTTTTTCTCATCTTCCCCATCCTCTGTGTCCAGCATCTCTCTACTATCCCTTACCTTCTCCATAACATTTTTTCTCTCTCCCTTTCCCTCTTGCGCGGCATCTCTTTCGTCCTCATTGCCGTCATCACTATCACTGTACCTCTTGCTGGGCTCCCCCAAAAACACTACATATCACTTATGCATACTGCTGGTCCCCTGAGCCCAGGCACGTGCCATATATCTTTTGAGCCTGGTGCCCTTCATCCCAAACTTCCTGCTGAAGGGGAGCCTGAGTGCATGCCTCTGCTTTGAGCCCCATGGCATGTACAGCTGATATGCAGCACATTGAGGGAGCCCAGGATGGTAGCAGGAGCAAAGGTGGGAGGGTGATTTCAGCAAGTCGGCTTCAAATGTGTAAGAGGAGGAGATCTTTATGAGTGTGCACATATGAAGGACAAATTGTTTGTTTGGAAACATCATCTTCTGTTTTCAGTTCTGCAGTTGTGACTCTTCAAAGAGCACAACATAGACCACCGCAGTTGCTAGGCAGTATCAACCATGCTGGCACCTTTAAGAGCTGGAAAGGCACTTTTTTTAGTGGTGGCACATGACATACAGTAGCATTAAAAAAGTGGTATGACGATCTTGGTCAGTGACTGAGAGAATGCCAGCCCAGTATGGCACTTCATCCATCCCCAGCTATCACCCATCAGTCTTCCTACAACTGGTCACTTGCATTTACTCTTGCCCCAAGATGCTGGAAATGTATTTGCAATAGGCCCCTTAGAACAGGGAAGTCAAACGTCAGTCCTGGAGGGCCACAAACCAGTCTGGTTTACATGATGTCCCTAATGAATATGCACTAGATAAATTTGCATGCACTGTCACCATTTTATGCTAATACATCTTGTGCATATTTATTAGAGATATTCTAAAAACGTGACTGGTTTGCAGCCCTCCAGGCCCTCCTCACTGGTGTGTGGCCCTCCATAGAAGGTGAATAAAAACTATGTAGGTAGGGAAGTGAATAAAACCACCTGTAGGTGGGTGAATCTCTACTTATTGGCAGTCGAGGCAAATTGAAGCTCAAGAACTAACAGTAGAAATCGATTGCATTGTATGTGCAATCCAAATATATTTTTTCAAGCAACTACAAATATATTTTTGGAAAACTTCAATGCTGTTCAAATAGCAACTGAATGTTCCCTTTCACACAAGTCATCATTCAGTAAAAACTGATATTTGACTACTGGATATGCACAATCAAAAACATTTGGTTTGTTTTTAGAATTTTGAAGCTCTGTGATTTGGGGGCTTTTCCGTGGTTCCGTTTAGACTTTACTAAGAAGGTTTTAATATGCAGTAGAATGTTTAAACTTTTCACAAATCAATTTTACTTACATTAATTTGTGGGTTATTGCATGTTAAATATTTCAAGGCACATTTTTATCTTTGTCAGCAAATCGACCCCTTCGATTTTAATCATGATAACATTAGAATATGTAAACTGGACCATTTATGCCCCAGCAACATCTCATTTGGAGGTAAATCCCCTTAATGCATACTTGTATAAAAGAAGGAACAATAATCATTTGTTGATACTGTAGATCGAATGTCAAAATGAGCAAACGTTCTCCAACACAGCATGGATCCAGGTTCAAGCCAACGGACATTTCATATCTGCAGTAGTAGGCATTCGTTTTCTTTCTGTCAACATCTGATTCAGATATTGTCTTTTTCTTTGGATTTTTGCAAATATTTGCAAAACATTTCCAGATATTAGCGTGAAGATCTCGGTCATTTAAATGCAAGTCAGATTCTCTGACTACTTAAAATTGAGCTTTCTTATAAAAAAAAACCTGAGCTAAGGATAGTTGGAAATGTAATTTTATTGAATTATAATTTCAGCATTTGTATTCTGCTTCTACTCAGATTACAGTCACTAAAACATCTCATTAGAAGGCTTTCAAGTCATTCATTTATAAAATATATCTTCCACATCCAGTAATCAATTAGCAAGCCATACTACTTTCTCCAACAAAAACAGATAATTTATTTTGATCAATTAGCCTGGAAATATTTTTGAAAAAAATAACATTAGTCATAAAGTCAGCTATGGAGGGGCAGACTGGATATGCCATATGATGTTTATCTGCCATAGCTTTCTGTGTTATGTTTCAGAGTCTTGGTGCCCTCCCTGGGAATGTACTTTTATTGAACCTTTTAGTTTAAATGATTTTGAGGATGGAATGAAGATTTTACCTTATTCTGCTGAATTTAAACTTTGATTAAACATATAGAATTGTACAAAATATGTCATCTAAACTGGTGCTAAGCTCTGCAAGATTTTAAACATAAATAGCAGTATTTGTCTAGCCTGCATCAGTAATCAATGAAGGGCACATAGAAATGGGGTTGCCCTTTCCCATCATGGTACTTTAATGACCATTTCAGAGTAAGCCATAGATAATCCAGATAAATCTTAGTGCAGTCATCTTCACTATTTTTGAAGTGGGGGGAGGGCCATTTTTGAAAAAAAAATCTTCAATGTGAGAGCCTGGGATTTTGCTGGGAAAAGTGACCAGCATCCTGGGAAAGAGGGGGGTTTACCCTTCAAAGATATGACTGGCTCACATGTCCATGATTCAGACATACTTGTTTAATTAAAATCATATTGATTGTCTGACATTTTCTTTCCCTCAGTTTATCTCTATTGCACTGTCTCTCTCACACTGGCCTCTAGTCTATCTCCCACAACATACTCTTCCTTTAGTTTGTTTCATCAATACATTATTCATCAGCTCTCTTCCCCAACAATGTTTCCTTTTCTATCAGCTTCCCTCTAACTCCATAGTTCCAAAGGTTCTATGTATACAAAGTTATGTATGTTCCCTGTAAACCGCTTTGAGTATTTGAAAGGCGGTGTATAAAAAATGTTAAATAAATAAATACCTTCTTCCACCAGTACGCCTAGGGGTGATATTCAGCAGCGGCAGTGGCTAGGCTTTGTAAAGCAGCTATCCATTGCCGTTGATGGCATTGAATATCTGGGTCAGCTGGAGAGCAGCAAAGCTAGCTGGTTAGCTTCTGCTGCAAAGGTTAGGCCAGCCCTTAAGGTAACTAACCTTTGCCGCTTAGGGACAACCGGGCAGTAGCTGAATATCACTGCTGTCTGCTTATCCCTGGGGTACCACTTCTGCTCCATCCTTGGAACACCCTGATTCTAGATGGCTAACAGCAGGGCATTCAGTGTCAACAACCACTCCTGTATCTGAAGTCCCAATTCTCTATCTGTTCCATCTCACACTGAATTCTTACTTTGGCCTCCAGGGTTCTGCCCACCTCCCCCTTCCCTCTGTTCCATGTGTTTTTTACCTACCTTACTGTCCTTTGAATTTTTGGCATTCATCTTCCTTTTTTAACGTTGTTTTTTAAATTTTATTGTACACTGCCCTGGTGTAATGAAGGGTGATATGCAATGTGTGCCTTTGAGGCAATGCTGACTCCTGGTGACCCAGAAGCTCCTGGATTTTCTTGGCAGTGTGACCAGAAGTAGATTGCCAGGCCTTTCTTCTGAGGCAATGAAGGGTTAAGTGATGTGCCCAAGGCCACAAGGAGGCTAGTGGGAATTGAACCCTGGTTGCTTGGTTACCAAGCCAGTGTTCTAACCACTAGGCTACTCCTCCACAAAGGGTGGTATATCAAGTTTTAAATAAACCATAAACCACAAACCATCTTCAGCGTCACTAACCATGATTAGCATGTCTGCTAGACACTTTAATCACTCTGAATATCAGGTCCCTATTGTTTAAGGTTTATTTATTTGATAGATCACTTTTTCATTAAAAGGCATCAGCTCATCTTACAGAGTCAGATTAAGATTACAAACTGGGTTGCCACAAACAAGAAGTAGGCAGACAAGGAACATAAGAAACATACAAAAGGAAGGGAGTTACAGTCCATTAATATTAAAAATAAGATGCTCAGCTTACCCATTAGTCGTACACTACAAGCATCTAATTGACATTACTAGGTCAACAGAGGGCAGCAGGACAGTGGCAGAAATTCAAATTATGGGTCCCCAAGCAACATCCAGAGAAGAGATGTACATTTCAGAAGAGACAGGTCTGCAAATGGGCCCCCACGGGGCCCTTCTGTACTGCATGATCTGCTTGGGCAGAATTTATGCCACTGCAGCAGGAAACTCCATCAGTAAAACATCAGTAAAAAGCCTTATAAAGTCATCTTTGGGCAAAATTTCTTAGACAACATAGGAAAGGCTCGCAGAAAGATTTTAGGGTTTTTTGACATTTCAAATAATTGTTCAACAGTCAAAATGCTTCGGACACGAAAACATCTGTTCTAAACTAATTTAAGGGTACTGAACACGGAAATCATAATGAAAATGGCTGATTAGATCTAGTTGCCAAGATATATGCTATTAATTAGTCTTTAGGGGCCATTAACTGTGCATTACGCAACATTTGGTGAGATTGTATAATCTCTAATTGCAACCAATAAAATTATCTGTCCAAAACCAGATGATGCAATCAGTATTTAAATTTGTATCAATAGACAGTATAAATCTTAAGGTGTATTAGTCACAGAAAAATTAAAAATTAATTATTCTGCATTATTTTATGCCGATAGGTCAATCACAGCGTATTCGGTGATGCATCGTACTTGTGTTATGCAGATAATTTCTGCTATATTTGTGGTGAAGTGACTTTTACATCACAAAAGCAGAATATGACTGTGGCGGTTAAGAAAGCCTACAACTTATATTTTGGCTGCAGAATAGGAGATCAGGATAAGAGCTGAGCACCACACATATGCTGCAGTACATGTGATCTCAGGCAATGGATGAATGGGAAAAGGCAATCAATGCCTTTTGCAGTTCTCTTGATCTGGAGAGAGCCCATGGATCACATCAGCAATTGCTACTTCTGCATGGTTCCTCCAATTCAGAAAGGCATAAAAAGAAAGAGTAAGTAGACCGTGTAATATCCAAACATTCCATCTGCAATACGCCCAGTGCTTCATGGATACCCAGTGCTTCATGGATACCAATTTCCAAAATGTCAAAATCATTATCATTAGAATCAAATGAGGAAGAGGAAGAAGTTTGTAGTCATGAACCGTCAACCTCACTGACCCAGAGTTTCTTCTGGCCACTGCTAATGAGCCACACCTCATAACGGAAGGTGAATTGAACGACCTTGTCAGGGATTTGGATCTCCCGAAGAATAAAGCTGAGCGTTTGAGTTCCAGACTACAGCAGTGGAATCTTCTGGCTGGTGACGTTCAAATTTATTTTTTCCAGGACCGTCAGAAAGACTTGGTGTCATTCTTTTTCAAAGAAGGTGATCTTGCTGCATGCAACATCATAAAAGGTTTAATGGCAGCTCTCAATATCAATTACAATGCAGGTGATTGGAGGCTCTTCATTGATTCATCCAAAGCAAGTCTTAAAGCTGTATTGCTGCATAATGGCAACTTGCTACCATCAATTCCTATTGGCCATGCAGCTTTTATGAAAGAGACTTATGACAATATGAAACAACTTTTGAAATGTATAAACTATGATCAACATCTATGGTCAATCTGTGGTGACTTCAAAGTGGTCGCCCTCTTGCTTGGTCTTCAGGGTGGATACACCAAGTACTGCTGCTTCCTGTGTGAATGGGATAGTCATGCTAGAGATTGTCATTTCATCAAAAGGGACTGGCCACTCCGTCAGTCACTGGATCCTGGAAGCAAAAATGTTCTGTTTCCAGCACTTGTAGACAGCAACAAGATTTTGATTCCTTCATTGCACATCAAGTTGGGATTAATGAAAAACTTTGTCAAGGCGATGGGCAAAACTAAACCTGCTTTCAGGTATCTTAGTGGTAAATTTCCTAGACTGAGTGATGCCAAAGTTAAGGAAGGAGTTTTTGTTGGCCCTCAGATTCGTGCACTTCTTCAAGATGACGAATTTCTTCGTTTATTGCGTGGAAAGGAAAAGGTTGCATGGATAGCATTTGAATCAGTGACACAAAATTTTCTTGGAAACAACAAAGCAAATAATTATCAAGAGATTGTTCAAGATCTTCTCAAGGCATACAAAAACCTTAGTTGCAACATGTCCTTAAAGATTCATTTTCTACACATTCATCTAGATTTTTTCCCACAAAATTGCGGAGCAGCAAGTGATGAACATGGAGAATGATTTCACCAAGACATTGCAGCCATGGAAAAGAGGTATTAGGGTAAATGGAGTCCATCAGTGCTTGCAGACTACTGCTGGATATTCCATTGCTTCAGTACAAGAAATAGATCAGGAAGAGTCGTGAAGCCACTGAATGAGAACAAAAATTTCTAGAATGTACTTGCAAATGTTCTTAATGAAAGTTAAATTGCAGACATAATTACTCCTCTGTTTCTTCTAAGTACGTTTATGAACTTTATTTTATAAAAACATGCTTGTTACTGTGCAAAGTTTCATTTGTAATAAGATTTTGATTTACATCTAAGTATTTAGGCTTGATTTTCACCATACATAGTGGTAAAATGTACATTCTTCAACCTATCACAGAAACAGGAGCTAATTGACCAATTTCACTATCATATTTGAATTCAGCATATCAAATCCATTAAAAAATAGCACATTTAATTTCTGAAGCAATTTTTGAAAATTTGTAGAATCTCTTCTTAGTTCAGGAGGTAAATTATCCTACCACAATGAAACAAGAAAAGTATAAGCTGCATGTAGTTGAATCCAAAGATGAAACAGGAAGGATGAATGAGCAAATGCTTCTAAGAGAATTTAATTGGACAGGCTGGCATGTGCAGAGTAATGAGAGAAGTCAGATAATAGTGGTGTCCCATATAAAAATCCTGATGAACCAGTATCATATTTTAAACTGGATCTTAAAAATAACTGGAAGCCTGTGCTACTCATAAAGAAGTGGGGTGATGTGGTCTCACATCCCAGCTTTGTTAGAGTAGCTTAACTGCTGTATTTTGTTAGACTTGAAGCCTCCTCAAGGAGGAAATAGAACAACCAACAATAAAGAATTTACAATAATTGAGATGATGAAGCATTAAAGAATGGAGCAGCATAAATCCTTATCCTCTAGCAAAAATCAAATAGCTTGGACAAAAAAGTATTGAACAGGAGAGAAAATGTATTTTCAAAAGACAGATTTTTACTGCACCTTTGAGGACTAAAGAGACGCTCTAAACCCGGGGAATAAGAGTAGCTGGGTGTTGCTAAAGGAAAATCAAATACCCTCAGGTTTGTCTTAAGTTTTCGCATATGCTGAAAATTGCCCAGAAATGCAGAGATGCTAAAGACAGAGGAGAAAAAGAGGCAATCACAGAACTCAACAGAGATTTCCAACGTACAGCAAGATGAGACAAGGAGAAGTACTATAATGACACGTAAGGAAATAGAATCAGAAACTATTAGAAAAGGAATAAGATCGGCTTTCCTAAAGCAAAAAGAATTAAACAGAAAATTCCAGCTTCAAACTGGAATGCTACAAGATGTTCAAGAATCCATGTTGAATGATGCTGAGAAGATCAAGAAAAGGTGGAAAGAATATACAAAGTCATTATACCATAAAGATCAAGTCGACCAACAATCGTTTCAACCTGTACTCAATGATCAGGCACCATGGGTGATGAAAGAAGTCGAAGCAGCACTGAAAGCATTATCAAGCAACAAAGCACTGGGTATTGATGGCATTCACAATGACGTATTGCAGCAATTGGATGTGGCTGTTACCATAGTTACAAGGTTTTGCCAGGAAATTTCGAAGACAACATCATGGCCGACTGATTGGAAAAGATCTGTTTGTATAGTACCAATACTGAAGAAAGGTGACCTGACTGACTGTGGAAATTATCGTCCAATCACTCTGAATTCACATGCCAGCAAAATTCTACTCAAGATCACTCAGCAAAGATTACAACCATACCTGGAACAAGAACTGCCTGAAGTGCAAGCAGGGTTCAGGAAAGGGTGAGGAATGAGAGACATCATTGTGGATGTGAGATGGATCCTTGAAAAGCCAAAAGAATACCAAAAAGATATCTATATGTGTTTTATTGACTAAAGCAAGGCTTTTGACTGTATAAACCATGAGAAACACTGGGCCACATTAAGAAGCATGGGTATACCAAAACACCCGATAGATCTCTTGCACAACTTTTATATTGACAAGAAGCAACAGTTCGAACGGAACAAGGAGAAACAGAATGGTTTAGAATCAGTAAAGGTGAACAACAAGGCTGCATAATTTCCCTCTACCTGTTTAATTTATATGCACAACAAATCATCAAAGAAGCAGAACTATATGAAGAAAACCGAGGGGTGAAGATTGTTGGAAGACTCATTAACAACCTTCGCTATGCTGATGATTCCACGATACTGGCTTAAAGTGAAGACAATCTGAAACATTTGCTTCTCAAGATTAATAAACAGTCTTAAAACGGGCCTGAACCTTAACGTAAAGAAGACAAAGATCCTGACAACTGGCAAAATCAACAAGTTCATAGTTGATGGAGAAGATATTGAAACAGTGGGCAACTTTAATCTGCTTGAATCAATCAATAAAGAAACAAAAAGCAGTCAAGAAAACTGATGACTCATTGCTTTTGGCAGAATGGCTATGAAGGACCAAGACAAGATTCTCAAGAGCAGGGATTTCTTCTTCCATACAAAGATTTGACTTGCCCAAATCATGATATTTTCAGTAACATCATACGGATGTGAAAGTTAGACAGTGAAAAAGATAAACATGAAGAAAATCAATGCCTTTAAATTATGGTGCTGGCAAAGAATACTGTGTATACCATGAACTTCCTGAATAACAAACCAGTCAATACTAGAGGAGATCAAACCTAAGCTTTCTTTAGAAGCACAGATGATAAGAATTTGACTTTCATACTTTGGACACATTATGTGAAGAGAGAGAAAGACATCATGCTTTGCAAGGTTTAAGGTCGATGCAAAAGAGGAAGGCCAGCAATGAGTTGGATCAATGCAATAACAGGAGCTATGGATGACACTCTATCAACAATGAACTGCCTGACTGAAGACCGAATACACTTTAGTACAACTATCCAGAGGGTCACCATGAGCTGACACCAATTCAACAGCACTTAACAGCAACAAAAACATATGCTGTTCTAACCTGTTGATAGAGTATAATTGAGGATAAACAATTATTTAATGGTCTAATATCTGCTGTTGAGGGGTCTACACTAAAAGGAATCTGTATATCTTAGGAGAAATTCGTTATTTCCAGACCCTGCATAAGAGTAAACAGGGATGCTGATAATAAGAAAACAATTTAGAGGCTAAAATAGATTACTGGGTTACCCCACAATAAGAAGGCCGCGGGCAACATCACGGCGGACGCCGGTAACCGGCGGTTCCAGCCGGGCGCGGGCCCATCGGTCGCGCGGGGGGGGGGAGAGGAGAGCATCATTCAAAGTGATTGGATGCTGGCTTCACGTGCGAGCCAGCATCCAATCGGAGGACTGAACGGGCCATGTGCTCCAGCGACGCGGGTGCGCGCGGAGCACATGGTCCGTGTGCTGGGAGCCGGCAGCATGTGTGGTGTTGGTTGAGAGAGAGCGGTTTGCGGCCTGTCCGGTGCGGTGTGCTGTGCGGGGAGCAGTTAGCAGACTGAAGGTCCCGGCGGTGAGGTGTTGGGGGCTTAGGAGGGGCGCAAGCATGGTTTTTTGGCCGGCGGATTTGCTGCGTAGGAAAGTGGGGAATTTTGGGCTTAGGCCTGCTGTCCCTTCCCGCGGCGGTGCTTTTAATTAATTTCGCTGCCGGCAAGCGCGGTGTTGCCCAGAGGGCTTCCAGAGCTGGGCGGTTTGTCCCGGAGGGTTTTTAAAGGCGTGCGTTTCTATCCGGGTATGGCTGGAGGGAGTAAAGGCACAAAGGGGGAGCGGGGGAGGCGAGAGGCAGCTCCCAGGTGGCGTATGGTGGGTCGGCGGGGCCCTAGGGGAGCCAGGGGGTGCCCGGTGGAGCCGTGGGGTCAGGTGCAGGAAGTTTTGGGGGTGGAAGGTGAGGGCCTGACAGTGGTCCCAGGAGGAGTGGGCCGGGGGCCTGGTGTTCAGGTTCAGGGGTCTTGCAGGGGGAGGGAACGCAGGGCGCGTGCTCCTGCCTTGTTGCGGGGGGGACGGGGCACTAGGACGGCTTCAGGGCGGGGGTATGGTTCTGGGGCAGTAGGGGAACAGCAGGGTGGGGAGGTACGGCCCAGAGGGGGTGCGGTGGCCCGTGGGGCTCGACGGGGTTCTGCAGGGGCTGGGGGGGTTCTGCCCGGTTCTCCGATGGATGCGAGGTCCCTGGGGCCCGTGGGTTGGGAGCATTGACTGGGCGGCAGGCTGGGTTCCTCTCGGGGGGATTGGTCCGGGGCTTGGCCATCGGTGTGGCCGGCGGCGGTTCCTCCTGCTTTTTTCGCTTTCTTGTCTCCTCAGGTTCCTGGCGGTGAGACTACTGGAGTGATGCACCATCTGCCTGCAGTTCCTGTGATGTCGGCGACCGGTGGGGCCTATGGATTGGGGTCGGCGTGGTTCAGCAGCGGAGAGTCGCGGACCTCATCCTGCGTGGTACAGCAGCGGGCGACTCAGCCGTCGGCTGTGGACTTGGCTTCGGGTGAGTTGTCATTGGCGCCAGCAGGCAGGGGTGCGGGCGTAGTGCGTGCCGCGGGGGAGTTGCTGATGGAGCCGGCTCATGGGGCAGGGGGATAGGGTGTACCTCGAGTGTGTCGGCGTTGGATCAAACTGGTCAGGCTGGGAGTGGTGCGCGTGCGGGCACGTCTGGTAAGGCTGCCAAGAAGAGGAAGCATGCTTGCAGGCGGCGTCATGGATCTGGTTCGTCCTCGTTCACTTCTTCCAGTTCTTCCACGGGGTCCTCTGCCGAGGGTAGGACGGCGGCGGAGGCTGGTTCGGTGGGTGGCGGTTCGGCTGCGGTGACAGTTTTGTCGGAGTTGTGGGAGGGCGTTCCGAGGAAATTGAGGAGGAGGATACGGAAGAGACGGTATATTGATATTTTTCGGCTGCTGGAGGGTCGTAAGCGATCCGGGGAAAGCAGGAAGAAGAGGAAGGAGGATGAAAAGGCTGGTAGGGTTTGGAAGGTGGCGAGGACAGTGGTTAATTGGGTGAGGGCTTTCTTGCGCCTGGCGAGTGTTTGGGGACATCATTGTCCGGAGCAGTATGGGATGCTTTTGTCCTATGCTGATTCGATTCTAGAGGCTTCTCAGGTCCATGATGGGTGGTCATGGCTCAATTATGATGAGAAGTTCAGGGATAAGATGGAGGAGAACAAGTTGTTATCTTGGGGTTCGCAGGATATCAATTTGTGGCTCACCCAAATGTCCGTTAGGTCGAGTGCGGTGGGGGTTGGAGGAAACGGCAGGAAGGTTGGGGGGGGGCGGCTATTCCGGTGGTGAACCGGCCCTTTCGGGGGGGGGGCGGGGGGGAACCCCGGCAAGCCAGCCTTGAGTGCAGGGGTCGACGTGTGCTGGAGGTTTAACAAGTCATCCTGCCCGTTCCCAGATTGTAAGTTCCGGCATGCCTGTTCCGTCTGCGGGGGAGGGCATGCCGCGACAAAATGTGTGCGAAAAGGCCCCTTGCCCTCGGCTAAGTGATAGTGCGATTTTTGCGTTGGCCCCATCACCCATTCGGCTCGAGGTCTTGTGGGACTGGTTGCTGTCTTACCCTAGAGTGCGGGACAGAGGGGTGCTTCTAACAGGGTTTTCGCAGGGTTTTGTTATTCCGGTTAGGGGTCGTGTGGTTTCTTTTGCTGCGTGGAATGCCCCTTCAGTGCGGCGTTTTGCATCGGTAGTTCGCGAGAAGTTAGATGGTGAATTGAAGTTGGGGCGGATAGCGGACCCATTTGCTAACCCCCCTTTTAAGGAATTTGTGGTTTCTCCTTTGGGGGTGATTCCCAAGAAAGAGCCCGGCAAGTTCCGTTTAATTCATAATTTGTCTTACCTGGAGGGTTCGTCGGTCAATGCTCATATTCCGAGAGAGTGCTGCACAGTCCGTTATGCTTCATTCGATAAGGCAGTGCGGTTGGTTCGGCAGGCCGGATGTGGGTCACTGATGGCGAAGGTGGACATTGAGTCCGCATTTCGTTTGCTTCCGGTTCACCCCTCTTCCTTTCCATTGCTGGGTTTTAGGGTCTCCGGTGAGTATTATTTCGACAAATGCATGCCCATGGGTTGTGCAGTGTCGTGTGCTTACTTTGAGACTTTTAGCACTTTTCTGCACTGGGCTGTTGAGACACAGGTGGGTTGTGCTGATCTGGTTCATTATTTGGACGATTTTTTCTTTGTGGGTGCGGCCCACACTTCGCAGTGTCAGCAGTTGTTGGATGGTTTCGTTTCGGTGGCAGGCGCATTGGGGGTCCCGTTGGCTGATCAGAAAATGGAAGGTCCGGCCATGACCCTCACTTTTTTGGGCATTGAGTTGGACTCCAATGCTATGATGGCGCGTTTGCCCACAGAAAATGTGCGGCAGTTGCGGGTGCTGGTGGCCAATGCGTTAGTCTCGGCTAAGTATACCCTGAGGGAAATGCAGGCTCTGCTGGGGTCCCTGAACTTTGCCTGCAGAGTGATTCCTATGGGGCGCGTATTTCTCCGGCGGTTGGCGATGGCTACGTGTGGTGTGTCCAAACCGCATCATCGTATTCGGATTTCCAAGTGTCTGCGTGAGGACTTAGCAGTATGGGATGCCTTTTTGCAGGACTTTAATGGGTCGGCGGTTCTGGTGGAGGAGGACTGTTCGAGTGAGGACTTGCAGTTGTACACGGACGCTGCAGGGGGTGTGGGCTTATGTATTTACTTCTGGGGATCGTGGTGCGCGAGCCCATGGCCGGCAGCCTGGGGGGAGACGGGGCTTCTAAAAAACATTACCTTCCTTGAGCTGTTCCCTATCTTGGTGACGTTAGCATTGTGGCCAGATCGGTTGTGTAACAAGAAGGTGGTGTGGTGGTGCGATAATGAAGCCGTCGTGAGTGTGGTCAATAATTATTCACCTCGTTGTGCGGATGTGGCGGCTTTGATGCGGCAAGTGGTATTCGCCTGTTTACGTTTGAATCTGACCTTGAGGGCTCGGCACATTCCGGGACATAGGAACAGTATCGCTGACGCTTTGTCTCGTTTGCAATTACAGCGTTTCCGGCTGCTGGCTCCGGAGGCGGATCCGGTGGGAGCGGAGGTCCCATGGAGCTTATGGAGCAGTGGGCAGTGGAGATGACGGAGCTGCTGCGGTGTTCTCTAGCGGGCGGCACGTGGACTGCTTATTGTCGGGGCTCCCGGCGAGTGGTGGCATTCCTACAGGGGCTCGGGTGGCGGGGGGGGTGGTACCAGATTCCTTATTGGGAGGCTATGTTCTCAGTGCCAAGCACCAGGGTCTCTCCCGGTCGGCTGTTCGGCAGCATCTGGCGGGCTTCTCTTTTTTCGCTAGAGTGCTCGGATGGTCCCCGGTGGGGGGGGGGATTGTTGGTGTGGCAGTTGATGCAGGGTTGGCGACGTGTTCACCCCCCGTTGCCGGATACGCGTCGCCCTCTCACGCATGACTTGCTGGCTGGGGTTTGCACTGCGTTGCCGGCGGTGGCTGCTTCGGCCTACGAGGCCACCCTTTTCCAGGCGATCTTCTGCCTGGCATTTTTTGGTGCATTACGGGTGGGTGAGTTGTTGGCTGATTCTAGAAGCGGGGGTGGGCGTAGGTGTCTGCAGACACATCAGGTGCACTTGGCCCGGGATTCCCTGCGGGTGTTGTTGCAGCAGTCCAAGACCGACCCGCAAGGCCGGGGTCGGTGGGTGGGGTTGCGAGCGATCGGTGGGGTCACATGCCCAGTGGCGGCGACTCGATCGTATGTGGAGGGCCGTCCTCGGGCAGCAGGTGGGTTTTTTGTTCATGCCGATACTCGGCTGGTCACTCGTTACCAGGTGACTGCGGTTTTGCGATTGGGGCTGCGGCAGATGGGGGTGGATGCCCGACAGTTTGCGGCGCATTCTTTCCGCATTGGGGCAGCCACCAGTGCGGCCGGGGTTGGCTTGTCGCCGGCGCAAATACAGGCGATCGGCAGGTGGCGGTCCAGGGCTTTTCAAACTTATGTGAGGTTATGATATGTGGGCATTCAAGGGGCAGATCATTAACACTGTGTTTTCCTTGCAGAACGGGGCAGAATGGTGCGGGGCTGTTGGATGCTGGGGCATTCATTTGTCTTCTGGGCTGGCAGACGTGCTGCGGAGAGGCCTCTTGGGCCGAACCTGTGCTTGGAGCCTGCTGGGATGACGCTTTCATGGCTGTGCGAAAGAGGACTGAGGTGGCCGCAGCTAATGCCCTTGCTTCGTCATCATGCGCGTCTTCGGACACAACCCGGGTTCCTTCTTTTGCATTTGGGGGGTAATGATCTGACTTCTTGGACTTGTAAGCAGTTGATTGACGCTGCCAAGAGAGACTTTTCTCGCATTCTGTTAATGTTTGCTGGGGTGGTGTTGCTTTGGTCTGATGTCATCCCCCGACCGGTGTGCGGGGCAGCGGCGCTGGTCTCGGGGGTTGGCTAAGATCAACCGTCAGATTGGGAGGTGGGTGGTTGAACATGGGGGGTGCCATGTGCAGCATGATTGGGTTGATGTGGCCTGTACAGGGTTGTACAGGTCGGATGGGGTTCATTTGTCCCCGGTTGGGCTTGACCTTCTTCTTAATGACTGGCAGGAGGCCTTGGAGAGGGTGTTGGGCAGGTCGCAGCTTTTGCCAGGGTAATGGGGCGGCAAAGCCACATAGTTGTGTCTATGCCGGTGGCAGGATCCCGGAGGTTTCCGGGGTCCGGAGACATAAGCTACTTGGGGCGGGGGCAGGGTGCCCACGACCCGGAGAACCCTGAGCTTACTTTTGCTAGTGATATGGCGAAGTTGAGCAGGGGTGGTTCGAGCTGGACCGGTGTTTGACCGGACCAGGGGCGGAAGCGACGTCACCTTGCTAATAGTATGGCTGGTGACGTGTCGCTCTGCTGGGGGTGGGGGGGGGAGAAATTCATGGTTAAGTTATTGTTGGCTGTTTAAAATGTTAATTGTTATGGGGTAATAAAGCTGCGACCTGGTGTTTTTTCCAAGCAATATGTGTCTGTGCAATTGTGTGGGTAATGTATGGGGGAGGGGGGTGTCCTTTGGGATTGGGGGAGGATGGCGAGCGCCTGGTATGGATCCCCGGTTATAAGAAGGCCGCGGGCAGCGTCACGGCGGACGCCGGTAACCGGCGGTTCCAGCCGGGCGTGGGCCCATCGGTCGCGCGGGGGGGGGGGGGGAGAGGAGAGCATCATTCAAAGTGATTGGATGCTGGCTTCGCGTGCGAGCCAGCATCCAATCGGAGGACTGGACGGGCCATGTGCTCCAGCGACGTGGGTGCGCACGGAGCACATGGTCCGTGTGCTGGGAGCCGGCAGCGTCCCGCCCTCCCTCCCTTGCGGTTGCGAGTGGGCTTATGGGGCGAGTTGGGGGTGTCGCAGTTGGAGGTGGAAGGGGGGGGGCGGGATCCCGGAGGTTTCCGGGGTCCGGAGACATAAGCGAGCGCCTGGTATGGATCCCCGGTTACTTATTGATTTTAGAGATGAAGAACAATTATTCCAACCCATCAAAAATGATCTACCAGAGAGGTAGGAGAGAAACCATTGAAGGATCAAGCTCCTGTCAGACACGTGAATCATCATGACAGCAGCTTGTGATCAATCAGGTAAAAGTCTACAGACAGATTTAACTGAACTAGACTAGTTCCAATCTCAGCCCTCACTTGCTTCTCCCACCAGTTGGCTTCGATGAGTCTGTACCCATCGCTGTCTCCTCCATGCTGGTGCTTTCCTCCAGTCTGTTAATCTACGCTTAATCTTCTCTGAAAATTTTTGGTCAGCACAGCTGCCAGAAAACTTGTTCTGCTTTCTTTTGGCACCACTCAGTGGCCCAATGTTGAAACCCCAACATAGTCCTCAGAGTCTCATTAGCATAGCACAGGAGTCTGCACACTGCTCAGCTCAAACTCAGACAGCGATACAGTACCAAAAGAAAATGGAACTCCTGTTCCAGAGGAGGTGAGGTGAGAGCGTGTATTGGGAAAAGAGTCAGGGAGCCACTCTTTGGGTCAATAGCAGCTGTCACTAGCCACCAGGCCACATAATGGTGAACACTTCCCTTGTGGATTCATGACTAGCCCAGGTTGAACTATTCTAGTGCTTCTCAGATTAATTGATTCTAACCTGATTAATCAAAACACTGAGGCATAGAGCATGTCAGTAGAGACATCATTGTGGAAGTGAGATGGATCCTTGAAAAGATAAAAGAATATTTTAAAAATATATCTATATGTGTTTTATTGACTACAGCAAGGCCTATCTAGTCTGCCCACCTCCATCTTCCATCGTACTCAACACCGACCTTAATTGATCCTTGGTATTTCAATCCTTTTCTCCTCTCCCAGGTATTCTTGTGCTTGTCTCATGCCTTCTTGCAGTCTGACACATGTTTTTGCCTCCTCTACCTCTAATTCAGGAATTCCCAAACCTGTCCTGAGGCTTCCACAACCAGTCAGATTTTTTGGATGGCCACAATGAATATGCATGAGAGATATTTGCATACAGTGGAGGCAGTGCATGCATGTCTCCATGTATTTTACGGTGAAGACTGCTGATCATTTTAGTAGCTGCCATCTGAACCAACTCTATCCTGCTTATATTCTTTTTCAGGTGTCCAGAATCATGCACAGTATTCTAAATGAAGTCTCAACAGCTGAGGTTCATTTTGTATCAAAATCTGTTTCAACCATCTTGACGCAAATTCTATTTGACGATTATTCATGTATAGCTAATTGTCTCTCACACACTTCAGTGAAGAAGTGATTTTAACCTTCTTTTATAAATGTCATGTTTCAGTCTTTCTGTTCTCCTGTGTCCTGTTGTCATGAATTCTTTGTATGATTGGATTTAGCTGTTTGCATACTTTACATCACCTTTGGAGAGATTTAGAATGTTGATTTAACAGAAAGCTAATATATCTTATTATTTGTTTCTAGCAGAAGCAGATTGAATTGTTTGATCTACATTTAGCTCTTGAAGGTCAGACAGATAAATATTATTCTAACACTAAATGCAGGCAATGGTCTCTTTTAAACAAATTTCATCACCTTTATAGCAAAGCTATGAGGGTCATTTTAAAAGGTTTCGTCACAGATACATCTCTGTAGTCATTCCACAAATGACGTTTGCAGATGTCCCAGTGCAGGGATAGGGATGTAGTGGAGGCATGACCGGGGAGTGGCAATGTGCTTACATGCCCCCGTTCAATCACAGAAATGTTGAAGATGTTTGCAGGCACCTCTATGTTTATACCTGCTCCAGGCATGAATAGGCATGAGGAAAATGCTTGTTTTCACCTTAAAACATCCCGAGAGTATAGAGAATTAAGTGACTAGCTTTAGACTTACCACTCTGCTCTTAAGCCAGTACTCTAACCATTATGCTATTAAACATATTGGTTCTGAAATGCTATCCTGGGGACGCCTATATAGATGTTTGATACACGTGCATATTGGGCACGTCCACATTTCCAAATTCGTGCCTGAACTTGCACGTGCCTGCTTTTTTTTTCAATCTAGCTTTGACGTTCCTGATTGCACTTCGAATATTGAATATTTATGTCATACTGTGCATTTACAATATATGCATGTACCAGCTGTAGCTTTTTAAAGTACATTGATAGTAATAAGGTATGATTTGTCTACCAGCAAGTCAAATTTAGAAAATTTGTCATAATTTGTCCTTTAGTAACTTTCATGCCAGCTGTTATTTCTCAGATCAGTGATGACAGCTTCATATATCTCAGTTTAAAAGTCCATTCTTTTTCCTTATCATATTTTCTTTTTCCAAATATCTAATTTTGTGAAATGCAGGGACCAGCAAACATCCATTGTTATTAGTACATAATCTGTAAGTCAGAGTGGAAGGTTGGTTATTTCTCTCCGACTGTTTTTAAATTACCATGATTTACTGTAATAACATCTGGATGTTTATGATAATAATACCAGTTTGTGTGGAGAGTGGTTATGAGTCTGATAAAGGCCTGCTTTAGGCATTTCCAGGTGGTTGGTTATCTGACCGCCAACTGCCCTTTGCAGCAGGTACCGTGTTATTGCTTGAATGGTGTTCTCATTAGTCTTTTATAACAGACATTTGCATTTACAACAGAAGCTAGAAGGAATTTTAATAGTAGATTATTACATCTTTTGCTGTCAAGGCATGACAAGTGATAGGGTACTATTAGTTAAGTTTGTTTCTTTTGCATTTCTATAAGAAAGCACATACGTGTATTCCTATTTTTTTTAGAGTCAATATAAGAGCCTATATAATAAAACTTTTGTTAACATTTTTAGGGTGTATTTGCTTAAATATTTATTGTGCTATGTTATGTACTTTACCTCATGCACACTAAAAATTACCCTCAGTATGACTTACACATTAACACTGTGAAGCGTCCATGAACGTAAGAAGATAAGATATGCCACATTAGGACAGACGAAAGGTCCATCAAGCCCAATATCCCATTCGGACAGTGGCCAATCCAGGTCACATGTACCAGTCAGGTTCCCAAAAAGGTACATAGGTTCTAAAATGCTTGCCCTGCGGTAAGCAGTGGATTTCTAAAAGCGGTATATCAAATTTTAATAAATGAAATGAAAAAATAGATTATGGACCTTTCCTCCGGGAACTTGTCCAAACCTTTTTTAAACCCAGTTACACTAACACCTTTTACTGCAACCTTTGGTAATGAATTCCAGAGTTTGCTAATGCCTGTGAGAAATCCCCCATGCAAACCTGCCTTATGTGAAAAGGATGGCTAGCTAGGGCATTGGAAGGGATAAATTATGCAGGTGACTACCTAGGGTACCAGCACATCATGTTAGGGGACCAAGAATCAATACACCATCTTACTGATGTGCCAAACTCTGACCATGGCCGGAGAACACTCTAAAGCAGCTGCACACTACCGCCAGCTGATGCATTAGTTTAGAAGACCTCCCATGATCTGCCTGAAACTCTGGAAGGGGAATATCTGACTTTAGACTGTCTGGGGCATCTATACCTGGTTAGTGGAGGGGATTTCATCCCCTCCTCTCCTACTGTTACATGAAGAATCATAATTCTCTCATACCATTAGAAACCTTGGAATACCAGATCAGCAACCCCTGTTACGAGAACAATCTCTTTCCTGGCAAAGCAATAACCCCTTGTGGCACATCAACATAGTCTGCCTGAAATTGGAAAGCTACCTAATGCAGTATCCAGCATCATGTCCATTTTTAAGGTAACATTCCTAGTGGCAAGGCCCTTCCACATCTCTGGAATACATTGTACCATTTCAGAGATCTACACTGGCAGGCAAAGGTGAAATTCAACACTTAAGTTTTAATTTAGTGGTATCATTTAGAATGCAGTAGGGTTGTGCAAGAAAAAGTTCCTATGTATTTTGCAGTTAGTTTTCTTATGTTTTGTTTTAGTACATTTTCATTTTATTTTTATAAAAAAAAAAATTCAGGGCAATTTTGTTAATCAAAGAATTATGTGTGTCTATTGCTCAAATGAAAAACATAACTCAAAGATGTTTCAGGCAAATAAAACACCCAAATGGCTTTTTCTTTCACAGTCAGAGGCTCATCTCAAACTAGTGACATTTGGGTTAGAAGCAGGGCTGGCCCGTCCATTGAGCGAGAATGTTTTTTGCACAGGGCCCCGCATTTCAGGGGGCCCCGCGCAAAAAACATTCTGATCTAAAAGTAAAATTAAAAAAAAAAAAAAAAAAAGCTGTCTGCTGCAGCTGCCGGGGCCGCTGGGGCAGAATCAAGTGTGCCGCGGGGCCCCCCCTGCCAAGCAGAGCCTGCCCTCCCCTGTATCACCTCTCTCTTTACAGCTGCAGTCACACGCGCCGGCTTTCAGAGCGCGAAGGAACTAGTTTCCCTTTCGCGGCTCTGTTAAGCCCGCGGGGGCTGATGGGAACTTCCCATCAGCCCCCGCGGGCTTAACAGAGCAGCGAGGGAGAAACTCCCCTCGTGCTCTGAAAGCCGGCGTGTGTGACTGCAGCTGTAAAGAAAGAGGTGATACAGGGGAGGGCAGGCTCTGCTGGGCAGGGGGTGCCCCGCGGCACACTCGATTCTGCCGCAGCGGCCCCAGCAGCGGCAGCAGACAGCTTTTTTTTTTTTAATTTCCCTAGGCTAGGCTGGGCTGGGCGGGGGGGGGGGTAGGAGTGGGGATGGGGTGGGGGGGTTAGGAGTGGTGATGGGCTGGTGGGATTAGGACTGGGAGTGGGCTATGGGGGGCTAGGACTGGTAATGGGTTGGGGGTTGCTAGGACTGGAAATGGGCTGGGGGATTAAGACTGGAGGTGGGCTGATGGGGTTAGGACTGGTAATGGGCTGTGGGCTGTTGGGGGGGTTAGGACTGTAATGGGCTATGGGGGGCTAGGACAGGAAATGGGCTGATGGGGAGAGGTTAGGACTTGAGGTGGGCTGTTGGGTGGGGTTAGGAGTGGTAATGGGCTATGGGGGGCTAGGACTGGAAATGGGCTGATGGGGGGGTTAAGACTGGAGGTGGGCTGATGGGGTTAGGACTGGTAATGGGCTGTGGGCTGTTGGGGGGTTAGGACTGGTAATGGGCTATGGGGGGGCTAGGACTGGAAATGGTCTGATGGGGGGGTTAAGACTGGAGGTGGGCTGATGGGGTTAGGACTGGTAATGGGCTGTGGGCTGTTGGGGGGTTAGGACTGGTAATGGGCTATGGGGGGCTAGGACTGGAAATGGGCTGATGGAGGGGTTAACACTGGAGGTGGGATGATGGGGTTAGGACTCGTAATGTGCTGTGGGCTGATGGGGGGTTAGGACTGGTAATGGGCTATGGGGGGGTTAGGACTGATAATGGGCTATGGGGGGCTAGGACAGGAAATGGGCAGATGGGGAGGGATTACGACTTGAGCTGGGCTGATGGGGTTAGGACTGGTAATGGGCTGTGGGCTGTTGGGGGATAGAACTGGTAATGGGCTATGGGGGGGGGTTAAGACTGGTAACGGGTTATTGGATGATGGGGGCTGTCTGGTAATGGGCTATGGGGTGGTTAGGACTGATAATGGGCTATGGGGGGGCTAGGACAGGAAATGGGCTGATGGGGAGGGGTTAGGACTTGAGGTGGGCTGATGGGGTTAGGACTGGTAATGGGCTGTGGGCTGATGGGGGGGTTAGAACTGGCAATAGGCTATGGGGGGCTGACTGGAAATGGGTTGATGGGGGTTAGGACTAGAAGTGGGCTGATGGGGGGGTTAGGACGTAATGGGTTATAGGGGGGCTTAAACTGAAAATGGGGTGATGGGGGGTTAGGACTGGAAGTGGGTTGATGGGGGGTTAGGACTGGAAGTGGGTTGATGGGGGGGGTTAGGACTGGTATTGGGTTGGGGGTTTGCTAGGACTGGAAATGGGCTGATGCAGGGACTAGAAGGCAATGGATGCTGGGTGAGGCTGGAACTAGAAGGGAGCTGATGTTGGGGGAGGATTAGAATGGGATGGGGCTGGGGGAGTAAAATGGAGAGGGGAAAAATATTTTGTGTGGGAGGGATAACAAAATCTACAATTGTCCGGGTATTGGGAGAGTAAGTGGGGATTGAGGATGGAGGGGTAAAATGTGAGTGGATGAAATAGGAATGAGGAAAGAGCAAAAGGAGAAAGATTAGTATGTTAAAGCAGATGTAGAGAGAGAATGGAAAAAAACTAGAAGAGAGAAGAAAGGACAAATGGACAGCAGACGATGGAGAGTTAGCAGAAGACACGAAGAAACCAGAAGAAAGTGGCTGGAGCAATTGCAGCTGAAAAAAAATGCACAAAAGGTAGAAAAATATCTCTTTATTTTGAATTTATTAATTGGAATATGTCAGCTCTGGTAAATGTGCATCATTAACGTCTGCGCTTTGTTTAGTACAAGAGCAAATTAATGTATAGTTTTATTTCTACAGTGTTGTACATTCCAAGTTTGGCTTTTGGGATTCCCAGTTTAATTATTGTCTTCCTGTTTCTAAATTGTGATTCCTTGTTTGGTGATGGTCTATGTTCTGCATGTGTAACTGAGCTGAGGTATTCTGTTTATGTAATTCCTATTTGACATTGCCACTTGTTCTCTTTACCCAGTAGGTCATGTATTGTTGTTCTCTGAAATGTATTGGTTTAATATTTGCATGTTTCCTTTTGATAGGTAGGGTATGGTGCTTTGTGAGTCCTGGTAGTGCTGTTAGGATACGGCGGGTTTGCTATGGGTTCTAAATGGGCAGTGTTTGTAGTAGTTCCTAATGTGTCTGGTGGTTGGCACTGGATTATAGTAATGTAGAAATCTTTTAGTCTTTCTTTATCCATACACTCATTAAGAGGCATGTTTACTAAAAGTTAGTATATGGTAACATTATGCAAATAGTTATGCAAATGAGGCCACTTATGCAAAGGAGGTCCCACACATGGCCCCGCACCCCCCTTGGGCCGCCCCTGGTTAGAAGGCAGGCAACTTGCTGAAGAGCCATCACATCTCCATTGGGACCAACTTTAGCTAGCCTGCTCTTAACTCATGTATTACTGATGATCAATCTTCTTGTTTCCTGATTTATCCAAAGTTGTCTGGTCTACAGCTCTATGGAAAATGCTAATTGACTTTTTTGTAAATCTATTGACTCCTGCTGTACAGGTTTACTCCAAAGAGTTTTTCTTTTACCATGTCCTTGTGCCAGAAATTCTGTGAAACCATGTCTAAGTATACTGTCATACTGTAGAAAGCCTAATCCAGATCCTGTTTGATCATCACTAATTGAAGATGGATCTAGATTAGGTTTGGTAATCTGTGCCCTTCCTTACCATTTCCCTAGATATATCCATGTCCCCAGCTGTTGTTTTGTCTGTCTTGACTAGATCGTAAGCTCTGATGAGCAGGGACCTTCTTTTACATGTCTCTGTACAGCGCTGTGTACGCCTTGCAGTCCTTACAAATAATCAGTGGTAGTAGCAGTAAATGTACAGTGGTTGGAGGAAAGTCCATTGCTGTCACTGCACCTCTTCTCCAGGACCTGCAGTGGCAGCAATTACTTCTAAATAGCAATGCAGTGATACCATAAACTTGCTGCTCCTTCTTCCACCCCCTCCAATGCGATAAAAAAAATAGTTTTCTTTTATTTTTTTTTATTTTTTTCAGTTAGTTTTGTTTGGTTTTAATACATTTGCTTTTTCCCTCATTTTACTGCTGTTCCAGCCCCTTTTGCCCCCATGCAAAAAGGAAGTCTGCATCAAGGATGGAAGCAGGAAAGTTGATGCAATGCTGGGGTTTAAGGTAAAGGCTGCATTGCTGTTTAGAAATAATTACCGCCATTTCAGGTCACAGAGGTGGGTGGCAGCAGTGACAATGGGGCCGGGGAGGGAGCAAGAGGAGCAGCGACAGGAAAGAGGTTCACTTAGGGTGCCTCATAGCCTTGCACTAGCCCTGTTTAGAATGCAAGTAAAAGCCATTTTACTCCGTTCCTGGTTACCGTAACGTTTTGACCCAGGAAAAACACATCTCTACTCCAAACAAAAAACTAAGAGACCAGTAAGGATTTGCATTCTTGAGCACACATTCGGTTCATTTGGGTGCCTAAAAATTTAAAGTGCATGCAAATTGCTTGTACTCATGTCATGTACGAATTAAAGGGGGCACATTCAAAGCAATTAATGTGGTTATCAGGCCTGCTAGCCATGTTAATCCTGCTGAGCGGGGTATCCAGCGGCACATAGCCAGTTTTTACTGCTTAATATCCCCTTCTAAAGTCGCTAGATGCCCCAATGCTAACCACTTAGCATCGGGATATTCTGTGGGAATTCCTGGGGCAGCACTAAAGATAACCTGGCAGCGGCGATATTCAGCTGCTGCCCAGTAATATTAAAGCAGCTAAAGTTAGGAAGAATAAAGGCTGTCCTAACTTTAACTGCTTTAGCTAACCAGGCAGCAGCTTAATATTGTCACTTCCCGGTTAGCTTGAGCACTATCTGGCCAACCCGGATATCCAATGCCGGTGTCTGAGCATGACCCCACGGGGCTGGTCACCAGTGATGAATATCAGCCCCTAAGTGTACAGTTGAGTTTTGCACTTAGAAAGATTCTAGGGTGCATAGAGTGTGCACCTAAAGAATGGACATCTGAAATGAAAATGAAAAAAATGTCCAAAAATCAGAAATAATTGAGTTTATATGATCACAGCCAAAATGTTTTCGGCCATGCATACCCCTAGAGTATGGTTTCTGTTCATTTTCAAGAAAAGGAAATTGGCAGTGTTGCTCTGTCTAGGACCTCATCTTCTGATTGTGCCAGAAGCTGCATCAAATTCAGCAAGTTCTCTGAGGGAACATTACTTCCTTCTCTTACAGCTCCCATTCTAGACAATGGAAGGGGGGAATTTTATAATGCTTTTTACGTATTTAAAGCCTGTTTGATGTACAGAAAAGTGTTTCTATAAAATTTCATTGCTGCATTTGCGCGTTAAGAAGTAAGTATGCTTACTTTTACAGAATCTGTAAATTAAACCTAAAGGAGTAAATCAGTCGCTGTCAGCTTCTTTTACTCTGGGACCACCTCATTCAATGCCACACGGCCCTCCCTAGCTGCTAAAAATTCCACAAGCTATTCTAGACAATGAAAGGGGGGAATTTTATAATGCGTTTTTTTTTTAATTTTATATTTATAACTTTATACATAATTAATCAAGAAATACATCTTGAAAAAGAAATTACAGCAGGACAAGGAAAATACATCAAGAGTCAATTAAGTCCCTCAAATTAATACAGGTAACATATATAAACATTCCCCACTGATCCTAGCCCACCATATAGGGGATACCTAGAAAGAAATAAACATTCATCAAAATACGAAGGAAAAAGAGTGTACCATACAGTCAGATCCTAAATCATGCTTATCCTAAACTGAAGGAGGATCCGGTCCAGCCTCAGGATGTCGGGCATTAATGAAGTCCAGCAATTGGGAAGGCTCATAAAAAATATAAGAATGTGACTGATATTTAATCAGACACTTACAGGGGAACTTTAAAAAAAAGAGCCCACCCAACTGTTGAACCCCAGGTCTTAATAAGAGGAAATCACGCCGCCTCTTCTGAGTCTCTCTGGATATATCTGGAAACATAGAGACCTTTAAACCTTTAAACAACATATGCCGTTTCTTAAAAAACATCCTCATAAGCCATTCTTTATCAGACAACAAAGCTAACGTAATCATTAAGGTAGATGGAACTACATGTTGCTCCTGAGAAGATTCCAGAATTTCAGTTACATTTAGGACATCAGCACTAACCACCCCTGGAACCACCCCACCTCCCACTACTCTTTTCCCAGTGGGAAGATAATATACTTTAACAATGGGGGGTGGGGGGGTGGGACTCAAGAGGGATACCTAAAATCTCTAATAAATAAGAACGAAACATATCCCTAGGAGAAACCAACTCTACTTTAGGAAAATTAATCATGCGAATATTTGTAGCTCGAATTGCGTTCTCCAACATCTCCAACTTAAACCGCATTGGGGCAACATTCTTCCTGAAACACTCCATATCCCGCTCCAAAGATACATTATTTGCACGAACGTCTGAAATCTCAGTCCGAAGCAGAGAAATATTCTCAACATTCTCCCGTATATTATCAATATTACTCAAAACCTGAGTCACCAAACTGTTAATCTTCGGAACCAGTTCATCTCGAAGTTGCATAATCGCGGCCCAGATATTCTTCAGGGTCACCACTTCTGGGACTTCCTGTGCCAAAGCAGAAACAGAAACAGAGACATGCTGTTCAACTAGTAAACTCTGCAATCCACCCGATACTGGGGCAGGAACCAACTGGGTAGGCACAAGGCTCACACCCACACCTCCTTCTGCATGTCTCTCCACTGACTCCCCACCCGAACACAAATCCGGGGGAGCCAGGTGGTCCTGGTCACAGATGCCGACAACTCTCCGCTCCAAGATGGCATCCAGCAGATCAGCTCCCTCTTCTGGGTTGCTCACAGTGCCAGCATCTGACCGAGGGACCTTGGAGACTCGGGTTAAGCCAGGGGAGAAAGAATCACTGCCCGAGGCGGACAGCAAGGACTCCACCTCCAACCGCCGCTCAGCCGAGCCACTCTTCCCATCTAACACTGAATGTCGTGGCACAGGCGAAACAAAGGCATCCATCGGACCCGAAACTATCAAAGGTAATGGTGTAGAAGCCTGGGGTGCCGTTGATGGCTGTTTGGCTTCCCTAGGCTTGCGCTTCTTCCCCATACGGATCGCCGTGTCACTGGCACACTCCTTCAAAGCGCCATCTTGGATTCCCCCCAAACTCAATTCCCTTATAATGCTTTTTATGTATTTAAAGCCTGTTTGATGTACAGAAAAGAGCTTCTATAAAATTTTATTGCTGCATTTGCGCGTAAGAAGTAAGTATGCTTACTTTTACAGAATCTGCGATAGGAATTCCTGGGGTATTGTGTGGCTGGACCAAAGGAAAAATTGTGATGCACACATATAAAACTGTGCAGGTAAACACATAGAACAAACACATGCATTCAGATGCTTTTTCAGAGTGCTTGTAAATGTGTGCATGCGCATTCGTGCACTATTGAAACTGATTCTGGGAGACATAAATAGGCGCCTTTGTCGCCTTTATAAAATAGACTTAAAATACTGCAGGTGCCTTTCTGGACTTTCAAATTACCTCTAGAAAGGCATTTTTTTTTTTTTTTTATATTTTCAACAACTTACAAAAAAGCAAGTACAAAGAAAACAAGAGCATTACAATCGCCCAACACCATGTTATTATAAGAAAAATAATACCATAACTAAATTTATCTAGTAAACACTCTACCTAGCCCACAACAAGGAGGAGACAGTACTAAAGTAATTAATCGAAGGAAATATCAAGAGCATTGCTCTAAGTTACGAGACAGCACTTAAACAAGTTCCCTACCCTAGATCAATCAATTATTCATTAGCCCTCTTTACCATTCAAGAAACTACACAGTTGAACCGGGTCTAAAAAAACAAATTTAGAACCCTGATGAGTAACTAGGCACTTGCACGGATATCTAAGAAAGAAAGTAGCAGACAGGGCCAACACCCTAGGTTTTAAGGCTAAAAAAGCCTTCCGCCTAGTTTGTGTGGCCCGACAAACATCAGGAAAGATTTGCACACAAGCACCACAAAAGAGAGCAGACTTATTTTTGAAATAACTACGAAAAACTAACATCTTATCCTGATCCGAGACAAAACCTACAATCAAAGTTGCACGAGAAGCAATATTATCCTGCGAGTCCTCCAAAAATTGAGTAAGGTCAAGTCCATCACGGGCCTGAACTACATCAAAATCACCCGGAGGACTCACGGACAGCCCTTGACCAGTCAAGTAATATATTTTAGAGATAGCCATGGAGTCGGCCGAAGCCAAGCCCAAAACTTCCCCAAAATACTTACGCAGTAATATCTCAGCAGATAAAAGACGACAACAAGGGAAATTTAACAGTCGAAGATTCTTAGCCCGAAACATATTATCATACATTTCCAGCCTACGATGAATAATTAAGCTATCATTAATGCCAGATGTACTAACAGCCTTAAAAGTAGAACATTGGTTTTCACAGCTGGATAATTGAGTGGTCATATCCCCCAACCGCCCTTCTAACTCACACAACTTTGTAGTAACTTGAGAAGAGAAACTACAAAGCTGCTTAACTGTGGGAACCAAGGAATGCTCAATTCGAGTCACCACTTTCCAGATGTCGCCCAGAGTCACCTGATCAGGAGACTCAATAGCCACACCAGGAGGAGATGTCCATCTAACACTTTCCAATTTCCCACCAGTGTCCACTGGAGTACTCTGTTGGAACTGCCCCACAGAACCGGTTAGAGGCGGAGAGATGTACTTCGGTGGGGAGGGAGGAGAACGATCCGGAAAGCTCAAGGACGCAACGGACGAGCGCAGAGCTAAAAAGTCAGGGTCTAACGAGGCATCAGCTCCCACCAAAGGCTTAACATGCTTATCCATAGGGCCTACCGTTGGTTCTGTAGACTCCGCTGGTATAATTTTCTTTTTTCTCTTCCCCATTTAGCGGATGCCTCGTACTGCGATCTCCTGCAATGCTCCAAGGGGGTCCCAAGGGGCCAGACACGCCCCTTGTATCGAGCCCCTTAGATCGCAGCCCCCGACAGCGCCTCCGGCTGCGCCTAACCTTGCGGAGCTTATGAAGAGGCTCCCGCTGACGTCGGGGCCGCCGGAGCAGGAACCGCTCACTTCCGGCGTAGACGGCTGTCCTCTCTGGTCTCCCAAGAGCTCCACACTCACTGCTCCGCTTTTGAAGAGGCCCCCGCTGACGTCGGGGCCACCGGAGCAGGAACTGCTCACTTCCGGCGTAGACGGCTGTCCTCTCTGGTCTCCCAAGAGCTCCACACTCACTGCTCCGCTTTTGAAGAGGCCCCCGCTGACGTCGGGGCCGCCGGAGCAGGAACCGCTCACTTCCGGCGTAGACGGCTGTTCTCTCTGGTCTCCCAAGAGCTCCACACTCACTGCTCCGCTTTTGAAGAGGCCCCCGCAGACGTCGGGGCCACTGGAGCAGGAACCGCTCACTTCCGGCATAGACGGCTGTCCTCTCTGGTCTCCCAAGAGCTCCACACTCACTGCTCCGCTTTTGAAGAGGCCCCCGCTGATGTCGGGGCCGCCGGAGCAGGAACCGCTCACTTCCGGCGTAGACGGCTGTCCTCTCTGGTCTCCCAAGAGCTCCACACTCACTGCTCCGCTTTTGAAGAGGCCCCTGCTGACGTCGGGGCCGCCGGAGCAGGAACCGCTCACTTCCGGCGTAGACGGCTGTCCTCTCTGGTCTCCCCTAGAAAGGCATTTTTAAGAGGTGTGTTTTTTTTATTTGTATTGAAATTAAAAAAAAAAAACACATCCAACAATGGGTGACTAAGGAAATAAGGGAAAAAAGCATTACAAACATGTTTCAAGCAAAAGGGTACTCATCAATATATATATCCACAATAATAATAGGGGGACAAGTCAAGAAAAAAAAGAATAACTAAAAACCGTAAATTAAACCTAAAGGAGTAAATCAGCCGCTGTCAGCTTCTTTTACTCTGGGACCACCTCATTCAATGCCACAGGGCCCTCCCTAGCTGCTAAAAATTCCACAAGCTGTCCTGGGTCTTGAAATAAAAAATTTCTACCCCCAATCAACAGAAACAATTACATGGAAATCTTTTTTTTTATTAGCATTTTCACATAATACATCCAGTCATACAGACGAATGTAAAGAAATTAGCACCATCACTTTAAAAAGGAAAAGAATAAAAATGAAAAAAGACTCATTGTAATATTAGTCCACAAAATGCAACAAATAGAGGAGGCTAAAGGAATTAAACAGTAATAATAGGGCATCCTGAAGGAGCCCTTGATAGAAAGAAAATATTTCTTATACATTAGGAAGGCAGAGTCTTATATGTCAGCCGCATGGGTCATCATTGCACCTTCACCACATCTTCCCTAGCTACCAAAAACTCAAGGAGCTGGACATCTTTAATTAAAAATGGCTCCCAGAGCAAGGACCCTTGTTTGAAGGGCCAAGAATGTATCTCTTTTTTTTTCTGGATCACTTTAGATAAATCAGGAAATATTTTAACTATGCCTCCCATAAACAGCTTATTCATGGCTCGATAAACAGACCTGTGACCAGGTTTGAGGGCAAAGGTCACGATTAAGGAAGTCCTCTGCATAATAACTTCCAATGACGACTCCAGGAACTCCATTGGATTTAAACTTCCCTGGGCTCCCTTTTGCTTCAACCCATCTATTTACCCTCCACTTTGGCATTCACGAGCAAAACAATACACCAACAATAACCCCGTCCCCTTCCCAACCTTAAGCCAGGACTCTCCACCCCACCACTCATTGAGATGTAAATTGTTAATCTGAGTTTACTTGTGTGTCTGTTATTATCTTTATGCATTTAGCTTTCTGGAATTGTGTTTAATGTACATAGTATCCCTCTGTTCCATGTATACGAGTATGCATCTGTTTATGCACTACTCAAAATATTGTTATTTGTAAACCGCAATTGATCTTTGGAAATCGCGGTATAGAAATTGTAACAAATAAATAAAAAAATAAATAAACCCAAAAGTTTCTTCCACATGGCCTGAGAGAGTCAGATATTGTCCTCTAACCAGAGGGGACAATGATTCAGATGGAAAATACCTCTTAACCATCTCTAGAGGAGGAATCATGGGGAACTTAAGGAAGAATAATTTGAGGATGACTAACTTTCCTAACTGGTTCTCAAAATGTTCCAGGCACAGATGTACAAAATTCCTATCCCTTATCTGCACAGTTCTAAAGTCATACCAGCCATACCAGCTTCCAATCTCGTGTTCTGACGTTGCACAGTCTTCAATTGATCCTCCATTCTCTCCAACACACTTTCCAAATCTTTTTTTACATTCAAAGACAAAGTTGAAAAAGAGACACCAAACCTTGAATAACATTCCAGAGCAGGTCCAGCGTCACCACAACAGGTCTCTTCTGCACACACAGTGAACCAGAAGGCAAAGGCACTCCTAGCAGAGATGAAGAAAGCGAGCCTCTGGACTCCAAGGAAATCCCTTGCTCTTTCTGACCCAACTCCACTAGTAACAGTACCACCAGAGGCTGACCCTCCTGCACTGCTTGCAGAGCCCGGCAACCTGTCTGCTCTGAGCTAGGTGCTTCTGGCCATCCAGGGATATTTATGGATCTTGGTGATGCTATTCACACATCGGGGCTCAGGTTTGACCTACTCAAATCCGATGGAAAATCTGGCAGTAGCATTGATGGATCCAGTGCACTGATGACTGGAAGCAAGTCAGATGCCACACTGAACAAGCATTTTCTGTCCCAACGATGGCTGAGCCAGAGGGATCTGATTGGTCTCTACCCTTCCTCCTCCTTAGCATGAGGGGGAGTACCTGGAACAATCAGAGAGCAGCCAGTCAAACATTCTTCCAGGATGCCATCTTGACTCCCCAAAAGAGATAATTTTATAAGAGCCATGTGGAAAATGACATGCTATTAGCATGGGTAAGTCCCTATTTGAAATGACTTATGCATGAGAAAGGGCACTTTAGGTGGTCTCTGTTCTGTAAATTCCTTGGCGTGTACTTGGTTTGGGTGTACATAGGGGCAAAGCTTGTGCAGAGCATAGATGGGCCTTAATTCATACACATAAGTTATAAAATATTATAAGTAACACACATTTCTGAAGGATCTAGATGTGGGCATTTACACCTGCCCTAGAACAGGTATAACTGCTGTGAATAGGTTAA
Source organism: Ichthyophis bannanicus (assembly GCA_033557465.1). NCBI lineage: Eukaryota > Metazoa > Chordata > Amphibia > Gymnophiona > Ichthyophiidae > Ichthyophis > Ichthyophis bannanicus. The sequence goes on from CM066032.1 coordinate 1,139,829,241, forward strand.
GTATTTCATTATGCCCCTAGTTTATAATGTAAAGTACAAGTGTTCTTCACTTTATAAAACAGGCCCTACTTAAGTGCCCAGAAATGCATGTGAACTGTGTGGGAGATTATATGGTTGCCCTCTTAATCCTTACCTTAGGAGACAAAGATTCAGCAGGAAATATGATTGACTTCTTCAAATATTTACGAAGGGGGGCTGATAAGTCTCTGACCTTGTAACGAAACAGAAAGCTACAGTCACACTTCAGTTTCGGTGTAATTTTGTTACTGCAGAGAGATCATTCAGACCACCGGAACTGAAGTGTGACTGTAGTTTTCATTTTCGTTACAAGGCCAGAGACTTATCAGCCCTCCTCCCCCCTATATTAAGTATATCTCTGCGTTTTCTAACATTTCTATGCTGTCCAAAGGCTTAAATTATCTTTAACTTAAACCAACTTAACCATTAACAATTTTTTTCTAGGCAACAGTTTGGATGTCTTAGAGTGATCTATTAGCCATAGGAGAAACAGTAGAAGAAGGAACAAAACAAATCTTTTTCCTGTAACAGACCCCCGTTTCCCACTTCAGCTGGATCTCTTCTGTCCCACAATTGGGAATCAATGAACAAACCAGACAGTTAAAGGCACAGTTTACAAAGAACATCCTAGTGCAAACTGGGAATTCCAAGCCTGAACGTCCTGAAAAAATGCAAGCACATCCATGTAAGGGTGCAGTTTCATAAAAGTGGATATGCCCTACATAGACAGCCCCAAATAATCCAGGTTGGGCTAAAAAGAGCAAACATGAAAAAGTCAGAAAAAGATTAGAAAAAACGTTTTTGTTGGACTGTCTATCAGGGAAGGAGATACCTCTCTCTCAAAAGAAACGTTCCTTTTAATCAAACATTTTTAGTAGGCAAACTCTGTTTGAAATATAATTATTTATATGCATACATATATATATATGTAAATTAAAAGCACTTGGCTTGAACACTTGCAACAGAACTGGACAGCGAGACATCCAAGACTGGTTGATGTAGCACCACATTTCAAGCTCATAAATCACTTCAAAAGAGCCCCGTGTCAGGTACGAGAGAAATTACTCACCCCAAAGTTCAGCTAGCAGGTTTAGCAGAACATTGTCCAGTCTTGGATGTCTCGTCTTCTGCATGTATTCAAGCTAAGTGCTTTTAATATATATATAATATATATATAAAGAATTATATTTCAAATGGAGTTTGCCTATTAAACATTTTTAATGAAAAGGAACGTTTGTTATGAAAGAGGGGTATCCCCTCCTGACAGTCCGATTCTCAGTTTTGCTTTTTTTAGCCCAATCTTGATTATTTGGTGTATTTTGCAGTTGTGGTGTTTTAGGGTTCTTATTTATTGTGAAATATTAATGTCCCCAGCATAGTATTCAATTCCAGGGATGCCAGAGAGAAATGTTGTGGTGGTTCACACACAAAAAAAGTTTACCAAAAACACAATATTTATCAATGTGTTTGTAGAGTACAGAGGGTAGTGAAATATGAGCTTCAGAGATTTTAATGGTGAAACAAGCACCTTCTCATTGTTTATTCATGCCTGGAGTATGTCTAACTTTGGGCACGGGCACAGACGTCCCCAGGGATTCTGAAATCGATCGGGGAATCTGAGTGTGAACCTCTGACTCGCACCTGCCTTCGCCATACACCCTGACTGTTTGGATGTCCCCACTGCAGAAATGTCTAAAAATTCCATTTGTAAAATGGTTCTGGGACCGTTTCTGTGATTTGGACGTCCGCATGCATGTTTTCGGAAGTACAAATCATGTCTAAGCAATTTACATCTTGCATCTACTCCAAGAGTCCTCCAGACATCCACTCAACAGAGCTGAGTCCAGCACTGCAACTGTTCTTGTTGCTGTCTAGAGGCTTTGACAGTATGGGATATGTCTTATTCTTCACTTTGTTTCCTTATCCTCAAAAATTGCTGGGAGTTCGCCAATATTTGTTATATTGCTCCACTACACTTCCATATACAGACAACATTTTAAGAGCAAGTGCAGTAAAATATGTCATATCTAAGCTGTGTAAGTGATAGGGGTCCAGACATCTCAGATTTATGTATCAGGCAAATAAAACAAAATAGAGGCTAAAGATCTCCTTTTGGGAGGGCAAAGTTTGAATAATTCCCATGGAGACAGGGCTTTGTTTTGGACTAATTATTTGTTTTGTTTGTTTTCTTTTTTTTTTTTTTTTGCTTCATGTATTGCTATGCTTATAGTTCAACTTATCTACTCAAGGGTTTTACCAAGTCTTAAACCTTAAAACCTTTTAGCAGATTATATATTTTCCATCCACAAAAAATATGATTATAGGCAACAGGCCCTTTTGCTGATTCTCGTTGCTAAGCAATAACGTTGCATTCCTTTCTTTTGTGGTGTGTGCATTAGATGGCTGCCATAGCAGCCTCAGTCATTGGAGAAAGCTCAGGCAGCAGCAGTCATAAATTAAATCAAAACTTTTGGTTTAGTCCTTTTAGATTTCCAAAAAGAACATAAGGCCTTATTTCTAACATCTTCCCCAAGGCATATGATGAGGAAAACTAAGTGTCATAAATCAAACCCACAGACTGAACCGAATAGTTAAAGAAGGTGTATTTCTCCGTAGTGTGAAAATATGACCTTGAAAAAATATTCTGCCTTGATTTTCAAATCATTCTGTCGGTCAACATCTCACTCCCACACATAATGATATACTTCTGTAATGTGTTAATTTAGTTTTAGAATCCGTAGGGGCCCACGATAATGCACCACTCAGCTCTATTAAATTCAATGAAATTGAAGAGAATAGGGCGGTACCTGGAGCTACACAGTCAGAAGCATGCTGTCAGAGGTCCTATATTCAGCAGGATAAAACTACTAAATACTGATTTCTGATCTTTAATCCTTCAGTGCTTAATAACAACAACATTCAGAAAACAAAGGCAACAGAGCAGAATCAAATATGACCCTTGGGACTGGTAATAAGAGAACAAAAACAACTCCTCCAACTCAAGAAAAGGCTTCACCTCAGGGCAAGGCCTCTCTCTAGAATATGATTATGCATGAAATTCATCACTTAAAAGACATGCTGAAAACTCAACTGGAACTTATTAGAGAATTTCAATGAGAAATTGAAAGCCTAAACAACAAGTTCACTTTTTCACAAGAGAAAATTACAGACTTGGAATACTGAACATCTACTCTTGAAACTCACGTGGACACCATTAAACAAAATGAATCAGAAATTTAAAAACTGTGCAATGACCTTGAAGACCTCTCCAACAGGAATCGATGCAGCAATATTCGTATTTTAAGTATGCCTGAAGGTTCTGATATGCTTCACTTCATACCACCCTTCCTCATTAGTCTTCTGAACTTTTCTTTCCAACCTGCTTTGGAAATTGAAAGAGGTCATTGAACACTATCCAGACCTCTCTTAAATAGCAAATATCCAAGACCTGTAATCATCAAACTGCTGCGCTATCAACAGAGCTTATCAATTCTGGCAACCGCCAAAGCCAAAAAGCAACTTTTCTATCAAGATAACTCGAAGGCACACATTGCATTTGCATTTTGCAAGAAAAGTACAAACACTGACACAATTACAAACCCAACAGACAACAGCGACGCATGAATAGATGTCTCTTAATTCAAGAACATCACTGATACTGTACATAGTTCATAGTTTTGCTATGAGTTGAAGGTTCAATGTATAACTTGCACTTTACATAGTTAAATTAGTTCTATGTAACTGAATAGCAATATGTTCATTGTCCTATTCAGAATTTCTGTTCCATGTAAACCGTGCTTGATCTTGTGGAAAGTGCAGTATAGAAATGATTGTTAAATAAATTAAATAAATAAATAAATAAAATATTGACTGTGCTGGATCTCGCCAAAATCACTGCGCTTAAGTGCAAATCTTTTCTTAAAATGAGACAAGACCTTAAAGATGTAGGTACGAAATTTGGCTTACTTTACCCAGCCAGAATGATTGTCACATATGCAAATAAAATCCTACCTATTCTGATCCTGACCAGCTTCAGGATTTCATAAACAAGTACAAGATGAAGTGACTATCTTTGACTATATCCTTATCTCTGCACTACTTTATTCAGTATTAATTTCAATATTGATTTTACAATTTACCTCACCAACTAGAAATAAGCGTAGATCTAGTTGGCAACAAAGATGTTTGCTCTTGTGGACCTTGTGTGCTGCAATGTCTGCTATGACCTTGCTGTATGGTTGTGTCCACTCAATTTACACTCTACGCTTCTCTTTTGACTCTTCAAGTTTGACATCAGATCAACGCACTATGCTATGACTATTTCTTTATTCATTAATACTCCTTAAGTATTTAAATGTTTGTATCATATCTCCCCTGTCCCTCCTCTCCTCCAGAGTGTACATATTTAGGTCTTCAAGTCTCTTCTCATAAGTCTTCTGATGCAGGCTCCAAATCATTTTGGTTGCCTTCCTCTGAACCACTTTCAGTCTTTTTATATCCTTTGTGAGATACGGTCGCTAAAACTAGACACAATATTCCAAGTGAGGCCTCACCAGCGACTTGTACAGTGGCATTAGTACCTCTTCCTTTCTGCTGGTAATTTCTTTCTGTATGTAACCCAGCATCTTTATGGCTTTGGCCACTGCCTTGTCACACTGTTTCACCACCTTGAGATCCTCGGAAACATTCATTGCAAGGTCCTGCTGGTCCATGCACACCAACCTCTTGTCCCCTATCGCATACAATTCCCTTGGATTTCTGCTTCCCAAGTGCATGACACTGCACTTCTTCACGTTAAATCTTAACCGCCAAGCATTAGACCATTCTTTCATCTTTTGTAGATCTTTCCTCATGTTCCCCACTCCCTCAGGGGAGTCCACTGTGCTGCAAATTTTGGTGTTATCTGCAAAAAGACAGACTTTTCCATTCAGTACTTCAGCAATATCACTCACAAATACATTGAACCGTACCAGTCCCAGGACCGAACCCTGGGGCACACCGCTAATCACCTTCCTTTCATCCGAGGGAGTTCTCTTTACTTTCACCTTCTGTCGTCTGTTAGTCAACCAATTTCTGACCTAGTTTACCATCTTGGGACCCATCCGCAAGCTATTGAGTTTATTGATAAGCCTCCTATGAGGAACAGTATCAAAGGCTTTGCTGAAATCTAGGTAGATCACATCCATTCCATGCCCTTGATCTAGTTTTCTGGTCATCCAGTCAAATAACTCAATCAGATTTGTTTGGCAAGATCGTCCTGTGGTAAAACCATGTTGCCTCAGATCATGCAACCTGTTGGTTTCGAGGAAGTCCACTATTCGCTTTTTTAGGAGCACCTCCATTACCTTTCCCGCCACCGAGGTAAGGCTTACTGGTCTGTTGTTTGTCACCTCTTCCCTATTACCACTTTTGTGGAGAGGTACCACATCAGCCCTTCTCCAGTCTTATGGAATGTCTCCTGTCTCTAAGGATCTATTAAAAACATTATTTAAAGGGGGGAGGAGCCTAGCATCGGGCAAGATGGTCGCATAAGAGCTGTGCCCCAGAGGGCAATGGTCAAGAATCCTGAATTCTGCATTTTTTAACTAAGTAGTTCCTACCTACTCTGATATCATTCGATCCTGGATATGTCTGGTCCCAAGCTGACGTGGCTGGATTAACAAATACCTCAAAATGCCAGTGCAAAGAGAACCAAAACAGAGCCTCTCTCATCTCACAAGATGGCGGTCATCAGAGATTGTCCGTCCTGAGGCCTTGCAAGAACTTCTGTCTGAGATTTGCGCTGTTAAGGACTTGGTCAAAGCTAATGGAGACTCATTGCGCACAATGCAGGAGGATATCAGTGCCTTGAAAAGTACTTTGGAGTCAATTACGGTCAGTTTGGAGAAGGTGGTGGAGAGCGTGGTGGCAATGCATGGGGAGCGGTTCAGAAGCAAGCAAAGTTGATACGGTCATTGCAAAGAGAGTTGGAAGATGGTAACAATCGCGCTCGAGGGAACAACATAAGAATTTTGAGAGTTCCAGAGGGAGCCGAGGGTCCTGACATGATAGCTTTTTTGCAGTCAATGATAACAGGTGTGTTGAAGCTGAAGTTCACCATGCCTTTTGAGATTGACTGTGCCTATCGAGTTCCTACTCAGTCCGTGGTTGCGGGCAAGCATCCACGTCCAATCATCCTCAAGTTTTGCACTTTCAACAAGTAACACAAATAATGGAAGCAGCCAGAGCACACTCTCCCTTGGAATATCAGGGGCACAAACTCTTAATCTTCCCTGACTTCACAAAGGTGACGGTAGATCGGAGAAGGTTTTTTGGCGCTACGTCCACGTTTACTGTAGCTGCAGACCCGTTTTGGGTTACTCTACCCTGCTCGCATGAGAGTCACACTGCACAACCAGACTAGGACTTTTGATGATCCAGGGGTGTTACACCTGTTCTTGGAGGACAAAGAGTTGGTGTTGATGCGGTGAAAGCTTGCCTTGCAATCAGTGGCTTGTAAAAATTCTTCAACGCTCTCTTACTTGGGTGGTTTGACTGGTCTGAGGTCATGAAGTAGTGGCTCATTCATACAGAGTTCACATTCAATCATGCAGAGATGATATTCGATGTGCCATTCAATGTGACTCTCTTGGAGGAATTCCAGGGTATTGCCCTGGTCAATAATGTCTTACTCTTTGTTTCTTTCTCTCTTCTTTTGTGATTTGTGTTGTTTGTGATGTCTGTTGTGGTTGGGAGGGCAGCGGGGCTTGGAGGAGTGGGACGGCCCTTGCCTACATACACACAGCCTTTTGTGAACATAAATTGTTTTGGTGAGGGCAGTTTCACATTAACCTTTGGGGCTCCAGGTTTGGGGACACTGTTTCCTGTTTCTGGAATGGGTAGTGCGTGGTTTAAGTTGATTTAAGCAGCAGAGGAGTTGAAGTAAACTATTTAATTTTTCCCTCCATGCCTATCCCTTTGGGCTCACCCGCTAAGTTTTGAGCTGTTTTAGCCCCCCAGGGTTTTGGTGGCTTTGTTATTTAGAACTATGTGTTTTTATTTTGAGTGATCTTCCATAGGGGCAATGGCTAAGCAGTGACTTTCCCTTTTGTGTTTTTCTTCTTGGGCTATAAGTGCAGCTATCATTATGAGGTCTTTCAAGATGTGGATCAACAATGTAAAATCATATGTTACAACTTGGTATGTTTCTGTAACAGTTGACTATCATTTTATACTATATTGTCAATATGTCTTCCTTTAAGATAGTCTCACTGAATGTTAAGGGCATTAACAATCCCATACAGAGGAAACACATATTTTTAAATAGATGCAAGGAAAGTGCTGACATCCTACTGTTATAAGAGACATTTAAATGTAAGGAGTCCTTAAAATTAGAAATAAAACCACTTTCACTATTGGCTTTTTCTACTGCCAATCAAAAAATAATAGAGTAGCCATCCTAGTAAAGAAATCTCTATCCCCTATTGTAATACAAACTAGATCTGATATAGACAGGCAATCAAAGTCCGTTTGCATGGCAACAATGGTTCAGTAGGGATATTTGGGCCATCGGCCAACTGGTATTGGATGGCAAGTGTAAGCCTTTTGCTTCTCTACAGTGGGAGTTTGACTTGCCTAAATCCTTATACTTCCAGTGGATTCAGCTGAGACATTGTATAGAAAAATCCTCTTGATATCAAATCTTTATCTGAAGAATGGGGGTTGTTGAACATTATAGGTTCAGCCCAAATGGCTGCTGGGGTAGCTTCTTACTATTATAAATTGGTCGTTCAGAACCACACCCCACAGTCCATTGGTGTTCAACGGATATGGGAACATGATACAAGGAAGACTCCTTCTCTGGAATCATGGATAAAATTCTGGAGCAAGACAAATAAAGTATCTCAGTCTGCCTCTATTTCACAAGCTTTATATTTTTTTTTGCACACAGAGCTCATTTTACCCCAATAAAGGTTGCTAAATGGGATAAAACGGTTGGAAATGAATGATGGTCTTGTCAGGGTGATGTTGGCACTTTAAGACATGTGGTATATGACTGCCCTAATATTCAGTCCTATTGGATTTCGATTTGGAACCAAATCCAAGAAGTTTTGGGATTCAGAGCCACTCTCTCCTGGTCTGTGGTCATTTTTCGGTCAACAATTGGCATCTCGTCGTTAGAGGACTTGTCACTTTTTATTTGACTTCATGATGGGATTGGCCCTGCATCTCGTTATTGCAAACTGCAAAGCTTAGCTGGCATGAATGGTGGAACTGTTTGTGCTTATGCTGCAAATATGAACAAGTGCCATGTTATGGCACAACCTTCATGCCTCCGACCCTCCTGAAGTGGAAACCCCTAAATACTTACATCTCTAAAGCACGATATGGTGTAAATCAAGGGGTAATGTAGACATGCCATCATGTTATCACATGGTGAGGAGCTGGTGTGGAGTCATAGCCCCTGCAGGTCCCCCCTTTTTATGCTCATTTCATAATTTTTTTCTTTTGATGATTGCATGGTGAAAGGAGGGGTAAGGTCGGGGTAGGCTGTTAAAGCCTTGGGGTTTTTTGCTTTTATGTTTAAAGAGGATTATCATTTTAATTGTAATTTTTGCTTTTGTTGTAATTTGTTTGAAAATGTAAATAAAGAAATTTTAAAAAATTCTTTAAAGACCCTGTAAGAACCTCTCTGAGCTCTTTCAATATCCTGGGGTGTATCCCATCTAGTCCAATAGACTTGTCCACTTTCAATTTTGCATGCTGTTCTAACACATCATCTTTTCTGAATGGTGTGATATCTACTCCATTCCCATTTGTATATTTGTCAATCACAGGTGGTCCTTCTCCAGGATTTTCTCTAGTGAAAACAGAGCAGAAGAATTTGTTTAGCATTTTCACTTTTTCAATGTCACTTTTCATGAATCTGTTCCCAGCACTTTTGAGTATTGCAATTCCACCTCTGATTTTCCTCCTCTCCTGAATATACCTGAAAAAGGTTTTGTCACCACACTTCAGATCTTTAGCCATCTTTTCTTCTGCCTTAGATTTTGCGAACCTTATTTCTCTTTTTGTCTCTTTTAGTTTGATTTTGTATTCTTTTCTGTGTTCCTCTGAATTTTGTGAAAGCTGTGTTTTTTGCCTTTATTTGTGCAGCCACTCCTTTAGAAAATCAAATAGGTTTCCTTTTCCTCTTGTTTTTATTTACTTTCCTTACATATGTATCTGTTGCTTCTTTTGTTGCCTCCTTTAGTTTAGTCTGCTGCAATTCCAATTTCCTTACTTCCTCCCACCCTGCCAACTCCTCCTTCAGACACTTGGCCATTTTACTGAAGTCAGCGTTTTTGAGTTTGCTGTAACTGGATTCCACCTTGGCTTTCATCCCAAACCACACCGTGTGATGATCGCTGCTGCTCACATGGGAACCCACCTAGATATTCAACATGCTATCTCCATTGGTGAATACTGAATCCACCACAGAGCGCTCCCTGGTCGGTTCCACCACCATTTGTTTAAGTAATGCATCTTGGAAGGCATCCATAATTTTTTAACTTCTTTCCAGAATTGCAGAAGGAACACTCCAATTCACATTGGGTAAATTAAAGTCATCCATTATGATCACTTCCCCCTTCACGGCTATCTTTGCAATATCGAGAATCAATTCGCTATCCATTTCTTCGATTTGAGTTGCAGGCCTGTAGACCACACTAGTATAGATGACAATGCCATCTCCTCTTTCCAACACAATCCAGAGTGCGTCTTCTTTTCCCCATGTCCCCTGCATTTCAGCAGTTTTAATATTGTTATTGACATACAGGGCTACTTCTCCTTTTCTATCCTCTCTATCTCTTCTAAATAGATTATAGCCAGTTATGGCTATATCCCATTTAAGCGACTCTTTAAACCATGTTTCTGTAATAGCTACAGTGTCCAAGGCCATTTCTGCCATTAGTGCTTCCAGATCAGGAACTTTGTTGGCTAGGCTTCGAGCATTTGTACTCATTGCTTTCCAGCATTTGTTGAATGGCTTGCCTGTCTTTTCCATGGATTTCTACACATCCCTTCCCATTTGCCATTAATGTGTTGTTCAAAAGTGGCTGTTTCCAATGTTGTTTTGCTTTTGCTGGGAGTGACGTACTGAACTTGTCCTTCTCCATCCATCACCCCCTTTCCCTAGTTAAATGCCTGTCCACATACTGCCTGAATTTTTCACTTAGGATCCTTTTCCCTGCGGCAGAGAGATGTAGTCCATCAGTACAATATAATCTCTTGTTGATCCATATGTTTCCCCAATCGCCTATATATATTCACCTTGACCCTGAATAACCCCACCCAATGCATAGAAGATGAGAGTATAGCTAGACGATTTAGAGAATTCAACAAAGACTCATTCATAAAATCATTCCACAACTCCAACAGGAATACGACACCCTTGACCTAAGCATAGAGAAATGGAACTTCATAATATCTCATGCAGCATCAGCCCCTACGAGTACAGAACCACAAGCACGGAGGAGGTCCAACGCCCCCTGGTACTCAAGTGATATCAGAGATGCAAAGCACACTCTCAGAAGACTGGAGAGAAAATGGAGGCGGAACAAGTCACATAACTCCCTGACTCAATACAGAGCCAAGCAACTGGAATATAACAATCTAATAAATGAGCACAGACAGCAACACCATACCAACCTAATCATGAAATCTGCTAACAGACCAAGAGAACTCTTTAGCATTGTCCAAAAGGTCACTAAGGACACCACACAACAATGTACCCACCATCTTGACCCACAGGAATTTGCGGACTACATGAAATCAAAAAGCACCATCCAGACATGCTCCATCACACCACAGACAGATGACCATAAGATAAAAGAGCAGCATCAAACATGGGAGGACTTCAGCATACCATCATAACAGCAAATAGAGGACATAATAACTGGACTCAACACAACAACCTCACCGTCAGACCCATGCCCAGTGGCGTGGCTCAAAATCACAAAAAGCCAGCTCTCACATCACATTCACAAAATCGCCAAAGATTCACTCCAACAGGGATACATGCCACAACCCCTAAAGCACGCCATGATACGACCGATACTTAAAAGCAACAACCTTAGCCCCTCTGAACCAAAATCATACCGTCCCATCTCCAGCCTACCATTCCTTGTGAAAATCGTTGAAAAGACAGTGCAAAGACAAATTCAGGACCATATTGACATGAATGCCCCACTGGACATCCATCAGCATGGCTTTAAACCCCAACATGGTGTGGAAACACTTCCTTCTTTGATAATCTCCTAAGAGGCATGGATAACATAAAGAATGGATTCCTGCTAGTATTCATGGACATTTTGGCAGCCTTTGACACTGTATCCCACGCCAGGTTACTGCAACGCCTGCAGCAGATAGGATTATGCAAGAATACTCTGAAGTGGTTTACTTCCTACTTGGAAGATCGAACGCAACAAGTCAAATGCATCCAAAAGAAATCACTGCAGTTCCCTGTCACGCAGGGAATACCACAAGGTTCAGCCCTATCATCAATGCTCTTTAATATTTACATCCAACCCATATGCAACATCATCAAATGGCACAAACTCCACTATCACATCTATGCTGACGACATCATGGTGTATGCTCCAATCAACCTACTAGCACTAAACACCACAACAATAACCAAATGCCTTGAAGACATGAATGCCTGGCTCATAGTCAATAACCTAACAGTCAACTACGATAAAACTGAGGCAATGTTCGTCATTCCACCACAAACTATCAGCATCCTAGACAAACTTATAGTAGTCAAAGATGAAGTTAAGTACCTGAGCATCACATTGGACGGAGCTCTGAACCTGAAATCCCACATCACCAAAACTGCAAACAAGGCCTATCAACGCTTGAGGACCATCAGAAAGATCAAGCCAATACTCCGTCAGGACCACTTCCGCACAGTGTGCCAAGCACTCATCACACCTCTGCTTGATTACGGAAACTCACTATATCAAGGCCTCCCTCAGCAGACCTTACACCCACTCCAGATGGTGCAAAACACTGCAGCACGCATCACTACAGACACTCCAAGAATTGAGCACATCACCCCTGTCTTACAGCAACTGCACTGGCCCCCAATGATGGCCAGAGCAAAATTTAAAAGAATCATGATCACCTTTAAAATCATTCACCATCTCTCAGCAGACATACTCCAAAACATCATAACAAGGGATATCAGCAATAGACCTAGAAGGACCAATAATGCCAACATGATCGGCACACCTGCAGGATATCACAAGATTAAACAAATAACTTCAAGAAGAGCTCCATCACTACTGGCGTCCACACTATGGAACTCCCTCCCAACGAGCCTGAGGGCATTAAATGACATCACAGACTTCCGCAAGGCCCTGAAAACCCTGCTCTTTACAGAAACATATGAGCATACAGACAACAGTTCCCACCCGAACAGTAATACAACTACCTCCGCCAACTCGACACCCACTCATCCCAACTAGACATACGAGTTCATTGTATAATGCTGTTAATTACCCTCATGTTAAATGTAACCCTCCAATTGTGATGTGATGTGACCACTTTGATTGAAAGATAAGGTGGTATACAAATCTGTCTAAATAAATAAATAATATCTAATACAAGGAGACATGTATTAAAGTTGTTTATGCAATGACCCCTTACCATAAACAAGTAGAATTTCTGAGAACGCTATAGTGTTAGAAATGGGCTTGAGTTTCTCTCCCAGAAAGTCCCTTTGAACTGCAGAAGCAATGAAAGTCCCCTGGAACTGCAGAAGCACTGAAAGTCCCTTTGAATTGCAGAAACACTGGAAGTCCCTTTGAACTGCAGAGACACTGTTTCTAGCCAGGTCATTTGTACCCAAGTGGATGAAAAGATCAGTTTTGGAGTGCACTAACTATACCAACAATTTGGTTTGTATGCCTCCTGGCTGAAGAGCCTGGTAGGCATTTGACTATCCTTTCTCCTTTGAGCTGTGTTCCCAAGTTGGTACCTCTGATGATGGAATCCCCAAGGAGTAATAGTTTTCTGTTTTGTGATTTTTTTCCTTCTATTTGGTACATTATCTGTAGATTTGGCATTAAGTCTGTCATATAAGGGCACTTCAGTTTCCTGGATTGGGCACCCTCATTATCCAAGGCAGAGAAGGCATTATGCAGGGATATCACTTGATGTATAGGATGTCTCTGTGTTACAGGTCGCAACCTGCCAGAGCCCACTGTGATCCATTTGTTCCTGGGCTGTTTGATTCTTTGTGGAAGCAGTGGTGGATTTTGTTCAGTTTGTATCCTAGAGGAAGCATGTTTAATTGCAGCTAATTCTTCCCTTAGTAGAGTCAATTCTTTATGCATAGCAGCTAACTTGAGGCATATAGGGCAAGCTCTTAGGTTCTGAATGATTCTTCTCAGAATGAAAGCACCACAGTTATTGCATTGAATACACAACATTCTAACTCAGCTGTCCTATAAAGGCTATGCAAGCAATGTAGGCAGGCTAAAGATTCCTAAAAACCTGTATGCAACATGTAAAGTTTATAAAAAACAGGCTGTTAGTGTGGGTTATTCCTTTCCCAGCAATATATACCACTTCCCCTGGGAATGTCCGTTAATTCTCTGGGCTGAGGAATCACCTTACCTTCTCTGTCTGGAATTCCAGGGGAACAAACACACACACTCGCACATAAGTAGTATGTAAGTTTATTCCACAGGTTAGAGGGGCTGTCTGTCTTTTATACATTAACAGAAATATATACATACATCATCAACTCATCCCCTGAGGCCCACCACAGCTTATCAGTAACTTCACAGATGTTAGTCGTCTCCGTGTAGAACAATCAATTTGTCTTAGCAAAGCACATTTCTTTCCATATATAGATATATACAAGATTCCTATTTTCCCCTGCGGGCCTCTTAGTCCTGCTACACACTTTAAGCTTTATTTTTTTCCCTATCAGTCCCCCCTTTGGGCCTGCATAGGCCCACTATAAGAACAGCCAAACAGTCTTCTGAAGGACAGTTAAGCAGACATTATTAACTGGAGGTCGGTGGTGGCGCGCTCAGGTGCATCAGCCACCATGGAAACAGGTGCATAAGAGTACATAAAAGTGGTGGAGTTCTGCAGGGCCTGAATCCAAGTTGCATTGTTCTCTGTCCGATGTGCCTGCATCCAAGGTCCTCATGGCTGGGGCGAGTCAGGCATCTTCCAGGAATCCTCCGGTGCACTCTTGACGCGTGAGGCGTGTACCCAGGTCGGATGCTTATCAGTCAGCACGGCTGTGCGAGTAACTGCAATAATCTCCTCCGGATCTCCAAACGGCGGGTCCCACTGGCCCTTCTTATGAAACAGCTTTACCAGCACACGGTCTCTCGGGCGGAATGGGTGTGTCGGTTCTGTAGAAGGAAAAGGGAAAGCATTGTACACTTGTTCAGAAACCGTGCATAAATATTTAGCTAGCTGTGTAGCATATTCTTCCTGTGCTAGCAACAAGTCATCCGCCATTATCACCGTTCCCTCGGGCCATTTCAAGGGTAAGGGTAAGGGTTGTCCCATCAGAATTTCAAAAGGAGAGAATCCAGATGCCCCGGGGGGTAACCTAATTTCTGCCAATACAGCTGGCAGAGACACTGGCCACCTTCCTGGGGCATGTTGTGTAGCCTTTTTTAATTTTTCTTTAATTGTTTGATTCATTCGTTCTACTATCCCTGATGATTGTGGGTGATATGGGACATGGAATTTCCAGTCAATGGCAAACATCTGAGTAATCTGTTGTAACACCTTAGAGGTGAACGCTGGCCCCTGATTAGAATCTATAGAAAGGGGACACCCAAAGCGGGGAATAACTTCCTTACAGAGAATTTTTGCTACTGTTCTAGCATCTTCCTTGGTCGTGGGAAAAGCCTCTGGCCACTTTGAAAACCTATCTGCAATGATCAACAAATACTTATAACCCCCTATCGATCGTGGCATACATGTGAAATCTACTTGTAGGACCTGAAACGCGCCTTGGGGTGGGGGTAAATGTTGCAATTGTCCTATTGCTTTTCCCTGCTGAACATTATTCCTAGCACATACTAAGCATTGACTCAATTGTGATTCCACTAAATGAGGCAAATCTCTGCAATCAAATATTTCCTGTAACTCCTTAAGAACCGTCTTTCTGTTTTTATGCCCTACCCCATGTACTTGACCAATTAAGAGAGGGGCTGCCGCTTTCGGTTGCCAAGCCAGGCAACTTACCTTCAGGGCCGGCCCGTCCATTGAGCAAGAATGTTTTTTGCACAGGGCCCCGCGTTTCAGGGGGCCCCGCGCAAAGAACATTCTGCTTTTTTTTTTTTTAAATTACATTTAAAAAAAAAAACCTGTCTCTGGCTGCTGCCGCTGCCGCGTCCGTCGCAGCAGCGGCAGAATGGAGTGTCCCGCGGGGCCCCTTCTCCTCGTTGAGCCCTCTGCAAGGGCTTTCAGATTCGCGAAGGGAGAGTGCTCCCTCGCGTCTCTGTAAAGCCCGCAGGGGCTAATGGGAAATTTCCCATCAGCCCCTCGCGTCTAAAGGGGCAGATGGGAAATTTCCCATTAGCCCCTGCGGGCTTTACAGAGACGCGAGGGAGCACTCTCCCTTCGCGAATCTGAAAGCCCTTGCAGAGGGCTCAACGAGGAGAGGGGGCCCCGCGGGACACTCCATTCTGCCGCTGCTGCGACGGACGCGGCAGCGGCAGCAGCTAGAGCCAGGGTTTTTTTTTAAATTTGCCAGAAGGGAAGGGAAGGGAAGGGAAGGGGGGGGTTTAAGACTGGTAATGGGCTGGGGGGCTGATGGAGGCTGTCTGGAAATGGGGTGATGGGGGGTTAGGACTGGAAATGTGCTTGGGGGGGTTAGGACTGGATATGTGCTGGGGGGGTTAGGACTGGAAATGTGCTGGGGGGGTAGGACTGGAAATGGGCTAGGGGGGGTTAGTACTGCTAATGGGCGGGGGCTGATGGAGGCTGACTGGAAATGTGGTGAGGGGGGGTTAGGACAGGACATGGGCTGGGGGGGGTTAGGACTGCTAATGGGCTGGGGCTGATAGAGGCTGACTGGAAATGGGGTGAGGGGGGGTTAGGACTGGAAATGGGCTGGGGGGGTTAAGACTGCTAATGGGCTGGGGCTGATGGAGGCTGACTGGAAATGGGGTGGGGGGGTTAGGACTGGAAATGGGCTGGGGGGGGGTTAAGACTGGTAATGGGCTGGGGGTTGATGGAGGCTGACTGGAAATGGGGTGATGGGGGGTTAGGACTGGAAATGGGCTGGGGGGGGTGGTTAAGACTGGTAATGGGCTGTGGGCTGATGGGGGCTGTCTGGAAATAGGGTGATGGGGGGTTAGGATTGCTAATGGGCTATGGGGGGGGTTAGGACTGCTAATGGGCTATGGGGGCGCTAGGACAGGAAATGGGCTGATGGGGAGGGGTTAGGACTTGAGGTGGGCTGATGTGGTTAGGACTGGTAATGGGCTGTGGGCTGATGGGGGGGTTAGGACTGGCAATGGGCTATGGGGGGCTGACTGGAAATGGGCTGATGGGGTTAAGACTGGAAGTGGGCTGATGGGGGGGTTAGGACTGGTAATGGGTTATAGGGGGGGCTTAAACTGAAAATGGGTTGATGGGGGGCTAGGACTGGTAATGGGTTGGGGGATTGCTATGACTGGAAATGGACTGAGTGGACGGGGAGGCTTGAACTGCAAATAGCTGATGGGGAGGGAGCTTGGAATGGAAATGGGCTGTGAGGGAAGGGAGCTAGGACTGAAAATGGGCTGATAGAGCAGCTAGGATAGGACTGGAAATGGGCTGTTGGGGGGAGCTAAGATTGGAAATGGGCTGTGGTGGGGGCTTGAATTGAAATGGACTCATGGAGGGGCTAGAACTGGAAGTAGGCTCATGGGGGGGCTTGGACTGGAATTGGGCTGAGTGGAGGGGAGCTAGGATTTGACATGGGCTGATGGTGGGGCTAGGAAATGACTAGAAATGGGCTGATGGGGGGCTAGGATTGGAAATGAGCTGATGAAGGGACTCAGACTGAAAATGGATGGGGGAGCTAGGACTGGAAATGGGTTGACGGGGGGCTAGGACTGGAAATGGGCTGATGCAGGGACTAGAAGGGAATGGATGCTGGGTGAGACTGGAACTAGAAGGGAGCTGATGTTGGGGGAGGATTAGAATGGGATGGGGCTGGGAGAGTAAAATGGAGAGGGGAAAAATATTTTGTGTGGGAGGGATGAAAAATCTACAATTGGCCGGGTATTGGGAGAGTAAGTGGGGATTGAGGATGGAGGGGTAAAATTTGTGTGGATGAAATAAGAATGAGGAAAGAGCAAAAGGAGAAAGATTAGTATGTTAAAGCAGATGTAGAGAGAGAGGATGGAAAGAAAACTAGAAGAGAGAAGAAAGGACAAATGGACAGCAGACGATGGAGAGTTAGCAGAAAACATGAAGAAACCAGAAGAAAGTGGCTGAAAAAAAATGCACAAAAGGTAGAAAGATATCTCTTTATTTTGAATTTATTAATTGGAATATGAAAGCTCTGGGAAATGTGCATCATTAACGTCTGCGCTTTGTTTGGTACAAGAGGAAATTGATTTATAGTTTTATTTCTACAGTGTTGTTGTACATTCCAAGTTTGGCTTTTGGGGTTCCCAGTTTAATTATTGCCTTCCTGTTTCTAAATTGCGATTCCTTGTTTGGTGATGGTCTATGTTCTGCATGTGTAACTGAGCTGAGGTATTCTGTTTATGTAATTCCTATTTGACATTGCCACTTGTTCTCTTTCCCCAGTATTCTCTGAAATGTACTGGTTTAATATTTGCAGTGTTTCCTTTTGATAGGTAGGGTCTGGTGCTTTGTGAGTCCTGGTAATGCTGTCAGGATACAGCGGGTTTGCTATGGGTTCTAAATGGGCAGCGTTTGTAGTAGTTCCTAATGTGCCTGGCGGTTGGCACTGGATTATAGTAATGTAGAAATCTTTTAGTCTTTCTTTATCCATACACTCATTAAGAGACATGTTTACTAAAAGTTAGTGAATGGTAACATTATGCAAATATTTATGCAAATAAGACCACTTATGCAAATGAGGCCCCGCACCGAGTCTCCGCACATGGCCCCGCACCCCCCTTGGGCCGCCCCTGCTTACCTTTGAGCAGATGCCTTCCCTTTGTGGATAAGGGGGAAGGTAATCTGCTCACCTCCCCACTGAGGTCTTCTTTTGTTCCAGACCAGGGAACTGTTTTTTATGACTTAAAGCGGATGCTTAGTCCATTGTCGTTTCAAGATGTTCCCCAGAAAGTATTTCCCCCAAAGGAAGTTTCACTGTATGACATTTGATAAGTAGTGACTTGCACAGAATTGTCGCTGCGGTCCTCACTTTCCCAGGTTGCACAGTTTTCTGTTGATGCCATTGATAAGTTAAAAGAGCCCGAAGGTCAAATATCTCTCTGTAATACTGCTTTGCCTAAGTTGGAGGGCAAGTTTCCTTGGCTCCTGAAATGTTTGTGATAGTTTGGTGCTACATTACCATCTGGAGGCAGTGGAGAATTCTGCCAGAGCCAGGAACTTGAGGTTACTCACTTTTCCACGCACTCCTTATTTAGCTCCACTTATATTGTTTTAGAACTATTTGCTATTCATCTTTTACCTCATACTCCGGTAACAAATTCCAGAGTTTGATTATGGGCTGAGTAAAAAAATATTTTCTCATATTAGTTTTAAATGGGTCACTATTGATTGAGGATGTTGACACAATAAAGTTATCTAATATTTTTTATATCCTCTCGGGTCAGTCAGTAATTCACGAGTAGGTGGCGGTTTATATCCTCCCTCCTTGGAGTCATTAGATATTTCACCTTTCTTAGAAGAATCTCTCGATGTAATTTCATCTCATGCAACATTGGTGATAACATTTTTATCTATGAGTGATAAGAATTTGGTAATGAAGTTGTATTTTAACAAGAAGGCCTACATATTTTGTGGAAGTAGGATTCAAATATTTCCTGAAGTTAGCAAGGTAATGAATGCAGTGGTGTAGGAAGGCCTTCTTGGTATTGAAGCCACGGATGCTTACACTTGCAGCTTCATTTTCTCTGAAACATTCTTGTAAATGTATTGTCTTAATCGGGCTTAAATACATTTTTATAGAACCAGAGCAACTAGAGGCCTTTATTTTGGGGAGGTATAATCTTTGAATTTTCCTTTAGATTATTCGGGCTTCCTGGCTTAAGTTTAAATGGACATTGGTTTAATAGAAATGATGTGGGAGCTTTGATTTATTTATTTAACATTTCTTATATACCGCCCCTTCCAATGAACAATAATTCTAGAAACTTGGTTACAGAGAACATTTCAAACTATAATATAATAGACTATATGCAGGTCAGCTAGGCACTCATACAGAAGTATTGTGGCAGCTGCGTCAGAACTATTTACATGATATTGCTCAGTGTAAGATATATTGTGAACGGTACTGGATATATAGGCGTATTCATATTGGGGGAGGGGGTAGTGAAGTGTGGGGGGGGGTCAGGGAGATAGATGGGTTATAGTATTTGATGAGTGTTTTTCCTGTTTGCTTTTGCTTGCTATGGGTTTTGCTTTTTATTTTCTTTATGTTAAATGAACTCACTCTTGACGAGGACTTTATTATATTTCTTTTCTTTATAATTAATAAAGAAATTTGAAATGGGGGTGGGGGGAAGAACATAAAAACCTAAGAAATGCCATACTGGGTCAGACCAAAGTCCATCAAGCCCAGTATCCTGTTTCCAACAGTGGCCAAGCCAGGTCACAAATACCTGGCATGTTCCCAAAAAGGCACACAGGTTCCACAATGCTCATCACGGGGTAAGCAGTAGATTTCCCAGGTCCTCTTAAATAGTGGTTTATGGATCTTTCCTCCAGGAAACCTTTTTTAAATCCAGCTATACTAACAGCTTTTTCCTCATACTCCGGAAACGAATCCCAGAGTTTGATTATACGCTGAGTAAAAAAATATTTTCTCTTATTAGTCTTAAATGGGCTACAATGTAGCTTCATTGTGTGTCCTCTAGTCTTTCTACTTTTAGATGTTGTAAACAGCCAATCTACATCTACCTGTTCCACTCCATTCATAAACTTATAGACCTCTAACATATCCCCCCTCAGTGATCTCTCCTCCAAGTTGAAGAGCCCCAACATTTTAAGCCTCTTCTCATAGGGGTATCCTTCCATCCCCTTTACCATTTTTGTTGCTCTTCTCTATACCATTCAGTCCTCGCATATGGGTGATGTTGGCACCGACGGAGCCCTCACAGAAACATCTCCCCAGCTTTCAAAGAAAGCCTTTGGGAGATGCCACTTTGCATGTGTGGTGCCCTTCCCGCCCAAGGGTGCCATTTTGCTGAGTCTCCTTTTTTCTGTGGAGAAAACGTCCATCTGTTTCCCCCAGAAAAAGCTGATTATCTTGTACCTGAGTTTCATACTTTCTTCCAGTTATGCACAGGCACTCTTCTTGCCACCCGAGCTCTCTGCCCTGGCATCCAGTCTTGGGTTCGTATACTTTTTTCTCCTTGGCGCCTTCACAACTTTTTTCTAATTGGCAGCACCACAGGTCTTCAACCTTACTGGGGTCCTTTTTTCCACCATGGCTACCAGTGGCTTTAAGAAGTGTGATCTGTGTACAAAAATAATGTTGCTCACTGACACACATGACTGCCGCCTATGCTGTCAAGGGCCGGACCATGACCCCACAGCCTGCAGTGTCTAAAAATATGTCTTCTAAGGACCTTAAGAGCTGCCAGCAGCAGTACAACAAGTTTTTCCCAGAGTCTCCGGTGCCTCCGAAGGCCAAGGCCCTTTCTGAAGCCTCAGACTCCCGTGGTGCCCCCACAGACCCCAGTCAATGCCGTGGGTCTTCAGAGAGGGTTTCTCCCCCGAGGGAACACAAGCAGAAGAAGAAGAAACCCTCAAAGGTGGCATCCCTGGAAGGTTCTGGCAGTTCCCGCAGTCCATGATTCTTGTCCAAGGGCTCAAAATGGGAGTGGCCCACCAAGGTTGTCCAAAAGGAATCGCACAAAGATCAGCCTCAGAAGCCTAAACCCATCCTCATTGAGGTCTCCCCCTTGGGGGAACTGGTGCCAGGCCCAATTTCCTCGGTGCCTGCGCTGACAGTTGCAGAGCGTTCTGGACCAGAAACCAGAATGGTGGCCCTGGAGTGCAGCTTGTCTGCCTTCATGGACCATCAGTGGGCATTACTGTCCCGTACAACCGGTTCTTCTGCCCAGACAACCAGGGACTTGATGTTGAGGATGTCCCTTGAAAACCGAGCTGACCCTCGAGACCATACGGCCTCGTGTTGATCCTCGGCTGAGGTCTAGATCTGAGTCCTGTTCCACGGGACCCGGGTCCTCCATGGCTAGTGCACATGGCACCAGCTGTGGGGCCTCTGAGGGGTGCAGGCAGGACTCAGGCCCGTAACCCATGAGCTGCCCTTCCCTAGAGTTTTCGACTGACTACTCGGAATGGGAGACCAAGGACTAGGAGTCCCCAGATACCCGTCGCCACCACAACATCCCCTCGGACTCACCAGCCTCTAGCCCCACGTCAGTCCACGTCCAAGGACATGGTGTTCCTCAACTTCATGCGGGACATGTCAAAGGCTCTATCATTGACAATGGAATCGGAGGAGGACCCTCAGATGGAGGATCTAGAAATCCGCCAGTATGAGGCCCCACCAAGAGAATCGCTCATGGTGCCCATTCCACCCATCCTGGAATGGCTAAAGCTCCGTATGTGGGAAACAGCAGCTCAACTCGATATATAGGGTCCGCTGAAGCCCTGGCTTCCAGAAGGCATAGCTGCCACAAAACTCTATGTTGGTGGAGTCGGCCATGTGTCGGCTGAAGAGCTAGAAGGCATACTCCTTGGTGCCCCTGGGTAGGGAGGCCCACACCTTGGATGTCCTCGGCAGAAACTGCTACCAGGGCTCGATGCGCCTCGGCTGGATCCAAGCCTACCAGCTGTACATGTGCATGTACCTGAGAGACCTGGCGAAGGAGCTTGCTGGGTTCTCGGCTGGTCTCTCTGAGGAACCCCTGCAGCAGTTCAAGAACCTGGTCAAAGTCATCCATGACTTCTCCAAATTCATGACTCGAGCAGCCTATGATGACTTTGTGTCAGCAGCTAGAGTAGCTACAGCAGGCTTGTCAACAGTCTTCTGACCTTGAGCAATGGGTTCAATGCAATGAAGCTACAGGGTAACCTCTTTAAGACTAATATGAGAAAATATTTTTTTCACTCAACGTGTAATCAAACTCTGGAATTTGCTACCGGAGGATGTAGTAAAAGCTGTTAGTGTTGCCGGGTTTATAAAAGGATTGGACAAGTTCCTAGAGGAAAGGTCCATAAACCATTATTAAAGTGGACCCAGAATATCCACTGCTTGCCCCAATATAAGCATTGTGGAACCTGTGTCTTTTGGGGAAACTGCTAGGTACTTGTGACCTAGATTAGCCACTGTTGGAAACAGGATACTGGGCTTGATGGACCTTGGTCTGACTCAGTATGGCATATCTTATGTTCTTATGGTCGATGTCCCATGCCAAGAGGAGAACCTCTTTGGCAAATCCATGACAGAAAAGGCTGCCGAGTTAGAGACGGAGTTTGTGATGAGGACCAGGCTCTCCAAAAAGACTGTTGGCCTACTCCAAAGGAAGGACTCAGGCAAAAAGTCCTTTTACCCAAAGAAGGGATTTGCTTACAAATGCTATCCACAATTTTAGGCCTCCCCAGCTCTCCTGCAGGGTCAGCAGGCCAAGGGACATGGGCAAGGCCCTTGTAAGCAGAAAGCTCCAAGCCCCAGGTGTCTGCTCCGGCCCAGCCTGGGAGGAGCTTTTGACGCCTTGTGCATAGCCTCTCCACCCCAAGGAGGACAGCAACCCACAGGGGGATGTCTGATCCACTGTGCCCACGTGTGGCTAACCATCACCACCAAAGCCTGGGCACTTCAGGTGGTCAAGGAGGGCTACCTCCTTCCTGGGAGAGCCCCCAAGGTCTCCCCTTCACTGGGACCTCCTACTGCAGGAACTTGCAGGCATTCTCAATGACAAAGTGATAGAACCAGTACTCAACATCTCTGGGGCAAGGGATTCTACTCCAGTTATTTCCTTGTGCCAAGTAGAACAAAGAACCAAAGTCCCATCCTTGACATGCACAACCTGGACAAGCTCCTGCTGAGGGAAAAGTTCAAGATGCTCATCCTTGGAACATTGCTGCCTTACCTCCAGTAGGAGGATTGTCTATGCTCCTTGGATCTGAAGGATGCTTATATCCACATCCTCATTCACCCCAACCACAGGCAGTATCTTCGCTTCATGGTGGGGGGAGGCCACTATCAGTACAGGGTACTATCCTTTTGTCTGGCGTCCATCCCTAGGGGCTTCACCAAATGCCTGGCAGTAGTGGCCGCCTACCTCCATCTCCAAGGGATATTTGTCTTCCTCTATCTGGACGACTGGCTGATAAAAAGCGGCACGGCTGCCAAGGTACAGCAAGCTATAGCATGCACCATCCATGTCCTGCAACACCCGGGGTTCCCACCTCCTCCTGACATAATGTCTGGAGTTCATAGGGGCAAAGCTGAACATGGTTCAGGCAATGGCCTTCCTCCCCCTGGATCAGGCCAACCATCTCAGGGAATTGGCCACAGATGTGCAACACCATCCCTCAGTGTTGGCTCGGCTCCTATTGTGCCTACTCGGCCACATGGCCTTCACAGTCCATGTCTGCATATAAGGGTTACCCAGTGGCGCCTTTGAGACCAGTGGACACAACCACTGGCCGCCTCCAGGACAGAGTCTCAGTGACCCACCAGTTGGTGGAATCTCTGACTTGGTGGAAAAACCTGCAACACCTTCAAGCAGGGATGCCCTTCCAAACTCCATGTCCCTGAAGGGTCCTCACAACATACGCCTCCCTGCTGGAATGGGGAGCCCACTTTGAGGAACTTCGCAACCAGGGCAGCTGGTCACAAGTCGAGGACAACAAGCTGATCAACCTCTTGGAACTTCGGGCAATATATCTAGCCTTCCAAGCATTCTGCCACCGCCTGAGGCACCAGTCCATGCTGATCCAAATGGACAATCAAGTGGCAATGTTCTTCGTGAACAAGCAGAGGAGCATGGGTCACACCCTCTGCCACAAAGCAATGACACTTTGCTCCTATGCAATTTGTCAGGGAATACTCCTACGGGTTATATACCTACTGGGCCAGAACAACACCCTAGCGGACACATTGAGCAGGGTCCTCCAACCCCATGAGTGGCAGCTGTATCCTAGAGTGGCTGCCCGGCTCTTCTGACTCTGGGGGACCCCACGAGTGGACCTTTTTGCCAGCCTGGACAATTACCAGATGCCCCACTTCTACTCCTGTCAACCCTACCCATACTGGGTAGCAGCAGACGCGTTTCTCATTCCATGGTTGGAAGGCCTCATGTATGCCTTCCCATCCACACTGTTGATTGCTTTTTCAAGGGGGAAGCAGTGACCAAGCAAACACTGTCCACCTGGGTAGTGGACTGCATCGCCCTCGCCTATGAGTCGGCTGTGCTCACGCTGGATGGCTGTGTCATGGCACACAGTGTCAGGGCCATGGCAGCCTCTGTTGCAAACTTGCGCTCTGTCCCGATGTTGGACATCTGCCGGGTTCTTCAGTCCATACTTTCACAGCTCATTACAGCCTGGAGAGGGATTCCCAATGGGACAGCACCATCAGCCAGGCCGTGCTCTATAATCTTTTATGTGTCTAGGCAACTCCTACCCTCCAACCCTTCTGTGTTCAGGCTACCGGAGCGCTGGTTCCCATCGGACACATGGATCCTACTGTAGCCTGTATGTGCGGACTAAAGTGCTGCTGTTAACGACTCCCCTGGAGGGTGACCATGTTTTTTCTTTATGGGCTTTAGGTAATCTGTAGCTAAGGAGTCCCATATGTGAGGACTGACTTCCTGCTTGTTCCCGGAGAAAGCGTAGTTACTCACCTGTAATAAGTGTTCTCTGGAGACAGCAGGAATTAGTCCTCACAACCCTCCCTCCTCCCCTTGGAGTTTCTTCTTTACCATCTTTTCTTTTTGCCATCTTTTAGTTATGTCATATGACTGAGCAAGATGGCACCCTTGGGGCGGGTGGGGCACCACACATATGTGGTTGTATCTCCCAAAAGATTTCTTTGAAAGCTGGGGGATGCTTCCATGAGGACTCCATCGGCGCCGACATCACCTATATGTAAGGGCTGATTCTCCATGGACTAGCAGGATTGCGTCAGCCACACCTGGTGACGTCTTCCGGGCAGCGTCATGGATACGGAAATACTCTCCAAAGCTCAGAAGGTGAGCCTTCTGAGCATGCCCAGGTAGCCCACCTTACTGGCCCGCCCACTAGCCCAGCCAGTCTTCTTCCTTCCGCCTTGCCAGCAAGACAGACCCTACTCTCCTACAGCAATTTCTACCTTTTTTTCTGCAAGAATCAACTCTACGAAATCCAACATGCCAAAACCAGGCTTTAAAAAATGCAAGAACTGCAAAAGGAAAATGAGCAGCACAGACACGCATAATATCTGCCTTCGCTGCTTGGGCTCAGGTCATATAGTGGAAAGCTGCCACCATTGTGGGAAGATGTCCCTGAGAGCCAGAAAATCAAGGAGCTACGCTTTGCAGGACTTTCTTACCTCAAACGCGAGTACTTCTGTTGCCCAGCCTGCCTCTCCTGTAATCGCACCAGCTCGGGTTGTGCCTGTCGAGGCCCCCATCCCCAGCCGTGTACCTACTGCTGCGCTCTCCTCTGCAGCTCCGATGACTTCCCCGAGGGCTGCCTGTACCCATGGGACCTCCTCTGAACCTACAGCAGCAGAAGGAGTTGATTCCCGGCCCGCGGTCTGCCCCACTCGCGGCCATGCGGTGCTCAATGACGGCGGCCATGAGTCCTCCAGCTCCGCCCACTTCCAGGACAGCCAGATCAGCGTTGAAAGCAGCCTTCGGCACCGTCTAAGTTCCGCCCACCAAATTATAGCCCCAGAGAGTCACTTCGGCGCTGTCCGTAGAGAACACCTGTTACAGGTGAGTAACTATGCTTTATCTACGAGGACACTTAAATCTTTTTCCTGGGTGGTGGTTTCTAAAGTGGTGCCTTGCATTGTGTAAACATAGTTTGGGTCGTTCTTTCCTAGGTGCAGAAATCTGCAGTTGTCAACATTAAATTTCATCTGCCATTTTGACGTCCAGTCTTCCAATTTATCAAGGTCCTCTTGAATTTTTTCACAATCCTCTTGGGTTTTAACAACTTTGAATAATTTTGTGTCATCTGCAAATTTGATCATCTCACTTGTTATTCCTATTTCCAGTTCATTTATGAATATGTTGAAAAGCAGTGAGCCCAAAACAGATCCCGGGGGTATTCTATTATTCACCTTTATCCATTGAGAAAATTGACCGTTTAGCCCTACTCTCTGCTTTTTATCTTTTAACCAGTTCTTGATCCACATTTCTACACTGCCTCCAATCCCATGACTTTTTAATTTTCCCAGGAGTCTCCATGAGGAACCTTGTCAAAAGCTTTCTGAAAATCCAGATACACTATGTCAACTGACTAACCTTTGTCCACCTGTTTATTTATACCTTTAAAAATATAACTGATTAGTAAGACAAGACTTTCCTTGGCTAAATCCATGTTGACTTTCTCCCATTGAGCCATGACTACATATTCAGTAATTGTATTCTTTATAATGGTTTCTACCATTTTGCCCTGTACTGACGTCAGGCTTACCGGTCTGTAGTTTCCCAGATCACTCCTGGAAACCTATTTAAAAACTTGGCAATTCTTCAATCTTCTGGTACTACAGATGATTTTAATGATAACTCACATATTACTAATAGTAGGTTTGCAATCTTATATTTCAGTTCTTTCAACACCCTTGGATGTATAACATCTGGTCCAGGTGATTTGCTACTCTTCCATTGATCAAATAGTTGTAATATATCTTCTCAGTTTATCAATATTTCTTTCAGGTTTTGTGATACATCACCTTCTTAAACCATTTCAGGTACAGGTTACTTCCCTATGTCTTCAGTAAAGACTGAAGCAAAGAATTCATTCAGTCTCTCGACTCTGGCCTTGTCCTCACTTAGCTCCACTTTTACCCCTTTGTCATCCAATGGTCTAACCAACTCTCACAAGTTTTCTTGCTATAACTGTACTTGAAAAAGTTCCCATTATGCATTTTTGCTTCCATGGCAAGCTTCTTTTCAAATTCTCTCATTGCCTTCCTTATTATCAATGCCTTGCAACTAACTTGCCAATGCTTATGTTGTTTTCCATGTTTGTCATTTGGCTTCTTTTTCCATTTTCTGAATGTTGCTTTTTTGGCAACAACAGCCTCTCTGACCTCACCTTTAAACCTTGCTAGCAGTTTTTTGGCCTTCCTTCTACTTTTCTTAAAGCATGGAATACATCTGGTCTGGGCTTCCATGATAATACTTTTAAGCAACTCCCATGCCTGATGTAAAACTTTAACCTTTGCAGCCACTATTTTTTTTTTCTTATCTGTTTTCCTCATTTTATCATAGTCTCCCTTTTGAAAGTTAAAAGTTAGTACTCTGGATTTCCTTGCTGTCCTTCTTCCATTTATTAAATCAAATGTGATCATGCTGTGATCACTATTATCAAATGGCCCCAAAAACCTTACCTCTTGTAACAGATCCTGTGTTCCATTAAGGAAGTTTGCAGATGGGATTTTAAATTATAGAAAGAAAATGAAAAAATGCAGCCATTTTCTGTATAACGTAGGGGTCTAGTTACTAACATGTGTTAATATTAGCATACCTTAGTAACTAAGTCCCTTCCAGTATGGTCTATCTAGTCCGCCCAGCAAGGCGGCAAGAGTAGGTGCACCTGCTGCTCTGTGCAGGCCACCCTCCCCATGCCTTTGTTTAGGGGTGTGCACACCGCTCCTTGTAGGTCATGCCTGAAGCAGGTCTAAATGTGGCTTCGTCATTCCTGAAATTGAACAGAGACGTAAGTCCATTGCACATTCCCAGAAATGCTTCCAGCACACCTTGCCTATCTGGACGTTTCTGCACCAGAGACGACTGTAAATGTCATTTGTGGAATGGCTTTGGCGACATCTCTGTGATTTCAACATCCTTGTGCATGTCTTCAGGTGTCCTAAATCATTACTGAACCTTTTAAAATGATCTTAGCTAATATGTGACCATTTCTTCAAAAAATTCTTCGACTTCCATAGCATTGCAATTGGACCTTTGGAACGGGTTTCCTGTATTGGCAAGTAAGTTGCCAGTATTCATTGGAGACTTTCCTTCTAGTCCTTTGACACATGAGTTGGTTGCTGTATTGACTATTATGAAGAATGGGCCATTTCTGATCAGGTCCGGAGTCCTGCAGTCTGCTGAGTTTCTGTGGAAGTTGGATCTGGAATTGCAGCACATTTTCTGGGCTTTTTATAGCACAACAGAAGAAAAATGATCTATGTAAAGACTACTCCTTTAAATACAGTGATCATATGGGTACATGTCAAAGTTGTTGCCTCACAAGCTGCAAGTGCTAGACTTTTGATCTTATATTCAGGAGCTGGATTTCAATACCATATTTTCCTATAAAGCTTTATAAAGACATGCTCATTCTTCATTCCAGACTCATGATACTGCTACAGTCAGGTTTATAAACGAGGATACTTAAGGATGAGCACTTCCTTCATTCAGGCCTGAATGAATGGGTCATTCAGTGTCACTAAAGAATAGTTAAAGCATGGCTGTGCCACATAGTTGTAAGTACTGCAAAGCTCATATGACTAGACCCTTTAGAATCAAGGCTGTTAAGATACCGCTTATTCTGGAAATGTAAAGTTGCAGTTTGGAGATGTCTGCAATGATGCAGACTACATTTCATATGACTATGCTGTATTAAGGAGATCACAGAATGTTTGTATCAGAGAAGCTGCCTTTTCTTTCTGGAATGCAGAACAAAAATATTTGTGAAAACAATTGTTCAGGTTATGGGATTATTATTTACTGGGTTTTATGCTGCTTTTATAAAATAGGTGTCCTTTGGGATGTTCCCACATGTGCGTGTTAAATAATAATGGTATAATACAGCAGTAGTATTCGCAATCTGACTGCTTTTTTTTGTGGCTTCCTATTTTCTTTATGCAGATACTATGGGGGTCATTCTGTTCTGCGAATAGTGGGGATGGACCTCCCATTTGGACATCCATCCCCGCTATTCGCTACCCTGCCAGCCCTGGCTACTGCCTTCCTGTACGAACAGTGCTTTTGTATGGGGAGGCCTAGACGGGGGTGTTACTAAAGCGGAGCGAGGGCGGTCCGCGACCCCAGATGTACAGGGCTGATTCTGAGGTCAGCTTTATACGTCTGGGGCCATGAACATAGATGGGGGACTTATTCCACCGCAAGGATGGAATAAGTCCCCCTGGACATCAGGGGATCCTACTGCTCGGCCCAGTAAAAAAGATAGAGGTGCAGGAAGTTCCCTGCAGCCAGACCCTCACCATGGGAGGCTGGATCAAGGGTCCAGCTGTGGAGAAAGAAGTAAATTAGTGGCGGCCGGCATGCACGGCGCCTGAATGGAGCTGTGGTGCCATGGTGACGGGATGACATGGCAATGCGGTTCCATTCAGGAGTCTGACTGAGGTAGCCAGGCATGTGGTTGGGCATGCAGGCCGATCAGAATCAGGACCCGGCCTGCACATTCAGGCCATAGACCCAATTTTGGTCCTGCAGGCACGTCTAGCCCCTGCGAGATCAGTAACAGGTCTAGCTCTGGGCGTCTTGAGTTTGATTGGGCGCATAGGGGCCTGGACAGCCACATTGTAATGTGCCTCTATGGTAATAGCTCATTATTCATTGTTCTGTTATATGAGTTAAATTTTAATTTGAAGGTATTGCTGAAGTAAATGTAAGTACACTTTTAAAACTATAGTCAATTAATAGCACCAAAAGGTCCTGTGCACTATCAGTTAACTGATGGAGAGAGAAACTTGGTGTTCAATCTCCCCTATGACTAATGCAGTCTCCCTTGTGACTGGGAAAGTGTATGGAGAAGAAGTGTTCTAGTTCCATGTCACCACTTTGCTGGTCCTATTCCAGTGTGTACTTTAGATTGCGAGTAGGAAAATAAATTGCTTAACATAGGGCCAACAAATTGGCAGGATGAAAGTAGATCACTCTCCTCACGTCAATTCCTTAATGTTGGGAAGGGGCTGCTGCTGGAGGTTTTGGAGTGCATTGTGGCTTTCGTGGGTTGGAGAGAGGTTTGGGAGATTGGCGGCTTTGCCAGCCAAGTGGTAGGAGAAGTTAAGAACACTTCCTAAGTGTGTGTTGAGGAGAGGAGGGGAAGGGACATCTTAGTTGAGCAACACGGAGGAGGGAAGAAGTCATTATGCTGTCCTCCTCCCATCCATCCTATGACAGCAACAATCTCACTTCCAAGCAGACAGATGGCCAGAGAAATAGAAGCAGTGATGCATTTCCCCCATAATGTGCAAAAATAGAAAATAGATGTAAATTCTAAAAAGTGACATATTCAAATCACTATATTGAAAATCATTTTTTTCTACCCCCTCTGTCCCCATTGCTGCAATCAGGGACAAGAGGCTGCCAAACAGGTGGGAGTCAGGGACACCGCTCTAAAATCAGGGGCACCCCCCAAAATCAAGGGCATCTGGAAACCTTACCTAAGTCCCATAACTACCCTCTTAGTTAGTGGGCTTGGTCTGCCCTTTAGTTGTTGGAGTAGATATGATGGGAAGGACCCATGAGGGTAGGAGACTTGTTTGGTGGGAATTTCTCACACGCTAACTAGCTCTTTACCTTTAGGACAGTAAGCACATAAAAGTTATGCTGATAGAGTGCTGATGCAGAGCGCGTTTTAGTTTAGCCATTGTAACACAGCAATATTCTGCCTCTACTTAGCGAAGTACATGCCGCGTCAAACAACAGTTTAAGACTGGTGGTAAAAGCCCAAAATGGGAAATCATTTCGCAGTTGCCAGCACTTATTGAAAAATGAACCCATTTCCTCTAGATCCTAATTTGTTGACATTATCTAACCTCTGTCTAAAAGGATGCCATTCTCCTTAAAAATACATACAAAGTATAAAGACAGTAAATTCTGAGTATGTTCTGAATTTTAAGGCTGTGACAGAGATTGGCTTGTTCATCTCTAAGCACGAAAGAGACAATTGCAGTCTTATCTATGACAACTTTTTCATGACAAGTGTGGCACAGACTGAGCCGCTTCTCCAGTGGAAAGGTTATTGCATATTGTTATATAAGATGGTACTGGAGTGTGTTCAGCATTATTAATAGTCTCCCATTCTCAGCCATCAATAATCTATGCTCATGCCCTTTAACTTTGGAACAGATTTGTTAAGTACTGTAATAAACTTTCTTTATGCACACACACTCTTGAGAATTTAGTTAAAGGCAATCTGCAGTGAGCTGACATTTTACTTTTCATAGGGAAAGTTTTATCAGATTTAATGAAATCTTTCCCAAAGAGTCCTTCGAAATATCACATCTTTATGATAGCTTCAAAAGGACCTGCAGGAGCAATGCAGGAGAAGCAATGCATAAGGGAAACAATGCTTCAAAATAAAGTCTATTAACAGGCAGTCTCCTAGCAATCACTGAAAAAAATATTTAGGCAAGACAAACCTGATCAAAGCAATGGCTTCTTTTTTCTAATTTTCTCAGAAATTTTGTACTCTTGATGTGGAGGGGTATTTTAGAAGGGATGTCCTAGTGCAATCTGGGACATCTAAGTCAGAACAGGCGGGGAGGGTTCCTGGGAATGTCCGAGCCATGCCTCCGCCAGACCCTCAATCAGACTTGGACGTCCTCGTGCTGGGGATGTCCCCAGGCCAGCTTCTAAAATGGCTCTGGAGAGTTCTCTGTGCTTTGGACATCTCTTTGCCTGTTTTCAGACATCGAAAGCATGAATAGGACTTCTAAAATGACCCTTATAATATGTACAGATGTCTGGCTTCTCGTATGTCTTTACATATTAATACTCGCAAAGTAGCATCAGTACAAAAGACCCTATAGAAAGAAAAAAAGATAAATGAAGCAGCCTCATGATTCTCCGAAATATATCTGTAGGAGCATTGGCTACAGAGCTGATCTGCTCATTGCGTAATGAGTGACTGAGATGGAAATCGGTCCTGGATATCTGACATCATGCCTCTTTTATTCTGACCTTTACCATGGAATTTTATTTTATTTATTTGGTAGTATTTAGTATTTATTTGGCTCAGTAGTAGTTCAAGGCGATTTACAATCAGGTACGTAGGCATTTCCCTGTCCCCAGAGGACTTACAATCTAAATCTGTACCTGAGGCAATGGAGGGTTAAGTGACTTGCTCAAAGCCACAAGGGGTGCCAGTGGGATTCGAACCCTGACAACATTGATCTGTTCTGTTGATACACATATGGGGTAATCTTATAAAGGATTTTTTGTGCATAAACCCTGTTTAATGCATTTAAAAGACCTTTTATAAAATTACCATGTGGATTACACACGTCTTGTTGTTCAGTGACAACAAGACATGCACGTTTAGATGACCCACATTTATACATGAATGGCAGAGTCAGAAAGTACATGTGTAGTTTACCAAATACACACTTAGGTGCGTACTTCACTGGCGTACATTTACACTTGGTCCCAAGCAGATGTAAAAGTACATGGGTTTATTTTAGCCACAATTGTGCAGGTTTTCTGAGGTTATTTTCCAAATGCACATAGGTGCTTATGTGTCTTTATAAAATGCCTCCAAACAGGTTTTCCCATTTTCCTATTATACCAGAAGTTCCATAATACCCCTCATTCTTCCATTTTGAGGGGAGCCATTTTCTACCATAAAAAAATATATTTTGCTGCATAGCCTGTGTTTGTCAATGGATAAACCTTTTTTTTGCCCTGTATAAAAACATGGTCTGATTATTCCTTCCTGTCACCCCCAATTTTGCTCACTTTTAACCATGAGAAGAAGTTAGGTTAAAGGAAGAAAACCACACATAGAGATCTCATTTTGTAAATCTCAGTGTACAGTTTCTATAATGCATTTTTCATCTGCTTCAGTGCAGGTGCAAAGTATTTGACCATTTTTCTTTCTGCCTTGTGCATGCCAGCAGTATCTTAAAGGGGGAAATTCTATGAGGAGCTGCATATTAGCTTGCAGTCAGAACGGCAGGCTCACTGGACAGTTGCATTATTTGATTTTAATGCAGCTAGATATTGTTTCTTAATACAGTGCTTTTGACAGTCTCGGAGCTCAGTATCTGTTTTGCCACTGAGATTTATCAATATGACCCCTAGTTATCTGGTATTCAGTAGATGCAAAATCTACCACATGCAGTAAGGTTTGGCATATGCATTAAACCAAGGTCTGAAGATATTAGCATTTGCAAGTTAAAGTTACTCTGCCTGTGCAGGTAAATGGAGGAATGGCATATGCAAATGAGACCGTGGCATTTGCATGTTAAATAGCATGGTAGATTCTTCTCCACATGCCGTTTGGTAAGCACTCTCTAAGATTGAAAATTTAATATCTGCTTCAACCAAGTATTAACGTTTTGCTACTAATCCACAATGAGGGTAATTTTACAAAGGATTGTTTGCGCAAATATGCCTGTGTATGTGTGTTAAATGCCTTTTATAAAATCACCCCATGCTTACACAAATGTATGATTACAAGAATACAAGCACTTGTACATATCTTTAGTGTAGATATGCTCTGGGGCAGAGTTTGGAACAGCACAGGCTGAGCTGAGGTTTATCTGCATACTTTATGCATGCAGTACAGGTGTACGTTACATGAGCATATGAAGATATACACGGGTTCATTTCACCCACAGTTTCTGCGGGATTCGTGCTAGTACTTTATGAAGATATATTGGTGCCTATGTGTCTTTATAAATTAAACTACACCTTATTGTCCTCTCTGTTTAGGCAACATTTTATAAAATTACCGTCCATGGGGAAGGAACAAATGTTCCACTTTCTCTAATGACGTTATTGTCAAATTCCGAGTTTTTATGATCACTGTTGACCCTGATGAGCTTTTGGTCTTCAAAGAAATTCTTTATTTCATACTACCTACTAAGACTTAGTATAGTCAAGCATAAGATTTGAGCTATGACATGAGAAAATGAACCACTTTGGCCCGATATTCAAAGGAAGTAACATGGTTAGCAGACCTGTTATCCACGTTACTCCTTTTATCCATGGGTGCCACTACTGCATGCCCCGATGCTGACTGGTTAGCACTGGAGCATTCCAGAGACGGCACCCAGTTATAACCGGGCAGTGATGATATTGAGCTGCTACCCGGTTATGGCTAAGCAGCGAAACTAAAGTGCAGCAAAAGCTGGTCTAACTGTCACCACAGAAGTTAACTGGGCAGTGGCTGAATATCGCCGCTGCCTGGTTAGGTTCCTGCAAATCTGGGCAACCCAGATATTCAATGCCAGGGCTGGATATGACCTCAGCATTGAATATCCAGGTTTAAGGTTTGGCTGCGGCTAGCCATGTTAGATTGGCTGGTTGCTGCTGCTGAATATAAGGCCTTTGTTTTTTGGACGAGTTTGTAAGCTTTCTATTATGGAAAGGGGGGGAGAGTGCTAATGCCTTGCCATCATTACATCATTGTGGGAGCACAATGATGTAATAGCCATTGACAAAACAGGAGGAATAATCCTCATAAAAGTTGTTATTCTGTGCTCCTTCCTTCCAAGTATCATTGCAAGCATTTTGAATATTGACCTGGAACCACACGGTAGAAGACAAGGGTTTCTTTGGAATCAAGGATTATTTTGTTTCACTGCAGAACTATTTGGAGACAGCTTTGACACCTTCTTACAATATACCCTCACTGCAGTTTCAGTCTCATTCAAGGCTCCAGCAAGCCCACTCTTCCTGAATATCTTAATTTTCTGACTGTAGTCTAAGGAAGGTGTTTAGAGAGAAAGGGGATGGTCAGAGGCCAGTGTCCTTCCCTGGCACCAATAGGATGTATGTGCCAGGGTCGGCTAAGGCAACATACATATGATATCAGTCTATCTTCCTTGCAGACTTCCCTGTCTGGATGTCATGTGAGGGTATGGGTCCATCTTCTTGAATGTGTATGGCACAGCCTACAGGATATGAACAGGCCAATCCAGACTACACAGCTACTTCTGCCTTTACTGCCAAGGATATAAATTAGCTGCTGTTGCACACTGTTTCAGGCATTCATCTTTACACATTTGGCCTTGGGACTTATTTTGAATGAAAAGGAATCTTCGCTTAATTCTAAATCTTAAAGTAGTAATTTAATTTGTTGGACCAGGGTGACATGGAGTCCTTTCTTGCCACTGCAGTTCTTTTGCTGAGGTGAAACGGAAGAACTCTTGGCCCTGGCAACAGCATAGGAATATAGTGAGTGAAGTTGCATGGGAGCATTTGGGAACCCAGCCTATTGGAGGGACTGGGAGGTAATGCAGTGGGATTACAAATGTCCCAGTTTTGGAGGGAAAAAACTATCTTTGGAATCCTCTATGCAAGCACCTCATGCCCCTCACTCAGGTGTCAGCTATAAGCATGAGTTTTTGGCATAGATGGTGGTAGATCCTCAATTCAAGAAGATGTCTTGTTAACATGGAAAAATGCACACACATGAGGTACTCGTACAGGTTCAGCGAGTAGGTGACCACCTTTGACGGTTTCTTTGTTTCCACTGAGCTGGCCCATTTTGCTGTCCTAACAAGGACCAGTGAAGTCTCCAAGGCTCCAGGGGCTGGAGACAAATGCAATACCAGGGAAAGGAGAGGGGAAGGACATTTTGCCTGATACCAGGGAAGCAGAAAAGCTCCTGGATGACTGTGTCACCAGGATTTATTCCTGCCGTTCTGAGGAGAGACCCAGGGCAAGCTAACTCAGCAAAGGCCCTTTGGGGATAGTGCCTGTGAGGAGAATAAATGGTGCAAGAGTAAAGGAGAAAGTTGTCTAACCCACACAGAGATATCCCCGTCTATGTCCCCTAGCGGCCGAAGCTATCCGGTTAGCATTGGGGCATTCCGGGACGAAGATTGCTGCTACCCGATTAGTGATCTGCAGCTAAAACTAGGCCAGCTTTTGGCTCGCCTAGTTTTGACCGTGGATGCTACCCCAGTAATGGTGCAATATGGCCGCTATCTGGTCAGGCTCTGTAGTGGTTTCCTCTGGGTGCCAAAACTGGATATTCAATGCTTTTGCTATGGCTTTGAACATCCAGGGTTAGGAGTGAGTGGGCAGGGCTATGTGCCGTAGCGATGCATAGCCTGCCTAGTAGAATATCAGGACCAATATTTTCTTTCCCGATAGCCAAAATGCAACTGGTATGATGCACTTTTAAACTTTGAGTGTGCTAATAACACAGGTGGCTCTCTTGAGGAATCCAGCACAGGTCCACAGTCTCAGAACCTATTGCCTAACTTTAAGAAGGAAACCCCTAACTAGTTATGTTCAGGAGCCACACATTAGTTTATTTTTACTTTTAAAACTAATTCCAGCTGGAGCAGGAAGTTCAGCTCTGAAAATCTTAAACGGGATGATTCCCTAAGCCCTATCTACATAAAACAAGTATGTCCCTAGCAAAAACATTCACCACAGATACACATGCAGTCACATATTCAAACATTGGGTTTCCAAGATCACTACCAATTCAGAGATTGTCACCAAACATTAAGGGTTGGGCTTTTTTTTTTTTCTGTGAGCTTGGATCTTCTTACAAGAATCCAAAAATTTAAGCAGAAATTCTTTGAAACTGACCATTCCCTTATGAAGCAGGAGACACTTCCATAATGGAGCCACAAGCTACTGTGGCGTAAACATATTTTCCTTTTCCAGCAGAGATTTCTTTTGGGTAGCAAAAGACAAATTCAACACATACACACTCGCCAACAGTGGCCTGAAACTACTCTTTAAAAGCTGCAGGTTTCTCTACTTTCATCCAAAATTCAACCAAATTTTTAACATCTAGCAAGCTCAGCAAATGCGTCTCTCTCCTAGGGTTAGCAGCTTTTTGAAAGGAAAAAACTCTCCACCTGCAGCTACTTGTGCCCCCCTCTCCCGCCTTCTGTCCATCCCATCCCACCCCCAAAAAATAACTGCAGAGAGGATAGCAGTGCAGGTTTTAATATCTGCAGGCCAGACCAAAGGGAGTATAAGACAATGCTTTCTTCCGCATCCCTTCCGCCACAGTCATCTCCTCAGACCTCCAATACACATATGCCCTCCCATATGGTATTACATCCAAATATATATTCTGCATCTGCAGGCTCCTCCACCCTCCCCGTTCCCCAACAAACTGTGCAGAGCAGAAATAGACCACTTCCCCATATAGCTAGCCATAAAAAACAAAGATCTCAGTAATGACAATACAAACCCTCCGAGTACCAGGCCTATTGGAAATTAATACAAAAAAAATCCTTTAGAGCCAAGAGCAAATCTACCATGTCAGCACTAAGATTCAAAACTCACCCAAGGACTCTATAAGGAAAAAGCAGCACTGTAAATATTGCAGTGGGCCCTCAAACATCAGTAAATCTAGTAGGAAAGCTGAACAAGCCAGATTACTACACATTCTTAAACAGAAATTTCATGCTACAAAGTTGCCTGGTTCTCTGGCCCATTTCAAATCCAGGCTTAAAACTCACTCTTTGCTGCTGCTTTCAGATCTTGACTCACTTGATCTCCTTTGTATTTCCTTACCATTCCTCCTAGATTTATCCCTGTCTACAGTTACTGTGTTGTCTGTCTTGACTAGATTGTAAGCTCTGATGAACAGGGACTGTCTCTTCAATGTCGGTGCAGCGCTGTGTATGTTTTTAACACTATACAAATCTTCAGTAGTAGTAGTAGTAGAGTGAGATTTTAAGCCAGTTCTGGATTTCTGACCATCTCATTCTGGTACATTACGGGATCTGCAGCACTGATTTCAATGGGTAACATCAGGGACTACCAATACCTTACTGCATTTAAGGCAAATTCAAAAACAGAACTGGCCAAAAATCTCACTCCTGGAACTGGGTAACTTGGCAACCGTGGAATACCCAGCCTTAGTCGCATATGCAGAAAACAGATGGACCTTCACCAAATAAAAAAGAAAGTTACCAAAACGTGAAGCTAGAAATATATGCACAAAAGTGAAAATGAAACTTCAAAAAGCCAGACCCTGCATGCAATGCAGCACCACAGCAGAGAAACAGAAAGATACATTTTCCCTGTACTGTACAAAAAAAAAGATGTCAGAGTGGCTTTAGAAGGAATGTAACAAGGGCAATTGTTCGGGACTTCCAAGACAGATAAGGCCTCAAAACCAGTCTGATGTTGAAGAAGGAACAGCTTGCTAGTAGGGTTTAGGATCCACTCTAAATGTTTTCCTGGGCTGGGCCTGGGCCTAGGCCCGGGCCCCAGCCATGTCTAACACCAGTCCTGGCAGATATACATTCCAAAAACTGACGCATTCCAATTACTAAATAGAAAATAGAGGGGGGTTTCATAGCTATGATGTTGGGGCATTTTATTTTTTTAATTGTTTTTGGTTCCAGTCTCTGGTGTCTATTTTCCTCTGTCTTCTCTTACCTCTCTTTTCATGATCTCCTATTCATTTGCCATATCTTCTCTCTCCTCCTGCCTTCACTTCCTCCCTTAGGTCAGTCTCTAATACTGTTTTCTTCTTTTCTATTTTCCTCAGATTATTTTTCTGCTTCTCTATCCAAATTTCACTCCTCCTTCTTACCAACCACCTGTCAATTTTACTTTTTTTTTTTCGTTTTACTGTATTTAGCTGCTTTCCCCTTAACCCAAGTTTCCCATTCCCTCTGCCTCTCCTTCCCAGGCCTCTTATTTCCCAGTCTTTAACTAACTCCCCTCCTCTCTATCCCCCCATACCCAGCCTCTTTCCTCTGTGTCCCTATCCCCATCCTCCTTATGTCCCTCATTTCCCTTCTGTTTCTTGTCTCTAACTTTCTCCCCTATGTCCAGCATTTTCATTTCATGCTCCCATGTCCACCATTTGCCCTTTCTCTCCTTTCTCCTCATCTCATCTATGCCCAACATCTGCACTCCATACTCCCAGCCTGCATCTGCTCATTCTCCCCTATGCCCCCATCATGCCCAGTATCTGCTTTTTTACCCCAATTCCCCATGTAACGGGTCTGCTCCTTGTTGGTCACTCTAGGCCAGGGACGTCCCAACCCCTCATCTGCGGTGTGCTGCTTCAGCTGGCTGGAATCCAGGGGAATAAAACTCACAACCGACACTCCTCTCAACACCACTTTTTTTTCCACTTACATCATTCCATCAAACTACATGCATAGGTCCTTCTGTCTTTTTTATACCATACTAGTGTATCCTTGTTTGGCAAGGCTGCTAAGAACATCAAACAATTGTTAAAAACTTAGTATTTTTGTAAACAAAAGGTATATATAAAATATAAATGTAGATCCTTTTCAATAAGCATAACAATATGTGTAAACAGTGCTCATTCTAATTAGCAATTGCCTAAACAAAATATAGGTAAAGTCCTTACAATATAGACTAGTGCTTCACGGCATTTTATAACATCAATCCCAATAGGAAGGAGTATGGCTTCTAACAGAAAGGCCACATAATCTCTCAGGTGTGACTAAAGTCTATCTTATATCCGGTTCCCAGTGAGAGTGCTGTGGAAACTTAAAAATATTTGAGGACTGATCTTATAATTGCAGTGCCCACAAGGATCTGTGCCATTTACTCACTAATCATGGTGTTTAAGAGATCCTTTTGAGGTGAGAGACCTAAGAAGGCTCAAGGCATTTGTGGTTGGGCCTCATGATGATACTTTCTCGTGTTCTTCTTGGCCTACTTTCCCCTGCCTATTCATGTCTCTGCCGAGACATAAATATACAAGGTTCATGTTCTTCAGGCCTTGGGGGTCCTCGAGGAGTCTTAAAGCAGTCAGAATTCCGGTGGCCCAGATCATCACACTCGGAGCAGCACGTTTATTGCCTTTCTCAAGGCTGTAGCCTCACCTTCTGTCTCTCTCTCTCACTCTCTGCTTCTTTTTTCTTTTTTTTCCAAACCGCCCCTGGATCATTGCTGACAAGCAAGACCTTGGTTTGGGTTTTTTTTTTTCCCTATGAACTCAAGTTAATGTTATTGTTTTATTTGTCTACTAACTTTACACATATTCTCATATTTCCTGGGAACTAAGCTCCATCTTTCCACTAAATGTGATCTATGTGCTTGGGAACAAACCAATTTCAGATAAGCCTCTTTCCAAAATTCTATAATTTCTGTGTATACTGAACCTCTACATAATGTACTGCTACAAGTATTTTGGTAACATAAGTGCAAGTGTGTAAACTAAAGAATATTCGTATGTCATAGTGCTACAATATACTGTATTCCTAAAACTGAAATGTTAAAAACTTTCAAAACAAAGTACAATTTTTTTCTCTGGACCCCAACACATAAAATTCAAATACAGAAAAACAGATGAATTTATCCTAAAATCCAATATTGTAATAAATTAAACTGGAAAGATCAATATAGCCAGCACCCATGGTGCTACTGTCCTGTTCATCAGCCATCCACACCAAGCTAAACAATGTAAAGTAATTAACTTAAATCTTACAGTTCAGGAAACAGACATTCAAATAACATGAACTGCAAAAAGGTGAATTCAGAATCATACTTTGTCACATTTAAATTAAAACCTTATACATAATACTTGAGACTGGTATCAAACTGATCTGAAACAATGAAATTATGTTAAAGCAATTTGCTTAGAGTAACAGTTCAACCTTGATGTTATCTCGAACACAAATAGCAAAGTAAACAACAGGCTCTCTTGTGTCCAGATTCCTTCAGGCAAATGCAGATTACTATATAGTTGAACAAGAGAGAGAAAAGTCCTAAATATTAAGAGTTTAAAAAGAAAAAGTTGCTTGAGAATTGTCACTAATTGTGATTGCTATTAAATTCCTATAGTTACAACTCTTTGTGTTTTGCAATATATGAACAATAATTATGCCCTCTATGAGGTGCTTGCCACAATATATAAAATTCTCTTTTAACTCTTTAAGTTTGCTTGATAGCATACAGTCAAAGACAAAAACAAACATATAACATATTACCTTCTTATTCGCCCAAACTTTAATCGTTTTCAAGTTGCAATCTCGTAACTACTGGCTCATACAATCTCGTAATTACTGGCTCAGAATGCCCCATTGTCCTGACAGGGTTCTCAACCCCTACTTTGAAGGTCAAATAAAAACAGAATAGCTCCCACCAGACCTTTCTGACATCATCCCAGCCCTTGTACCATCGGCTAGGGGAAGCACAGCGACAGCTGGAGAAAAAGTCTGAGATTTCTCACACATTGGCATACACCCAGCCAAGCAGATATCAGCTTTCTTAGTTTTAGGCAAAGGTAACTCCACAATACCCTTTATTCTCTCTGGATTTATTTCCTCTTTCCTTCACTTATAAGGTGTCCCAAATACTTAACCTCAAATACTTAACCTCCCTCTTCACAGATTGTAATTTTTTATTATTTTTTATTTATTTATTTTTTTTCTGAACTTAGCAGGCCCAAAACACATACCTCAAATCTACTACACTGAACCATGTGTGATCATGCAGAATTTTGCTCAAGTTATATAAGGGTTTGGGACCACAGGATGCTGGGTCTAGACAATCTTATTCAAATTCCTTAAATGCTGCCCCATCCACTAAAACATATGACAGAGGTTTTTAATTTAAACAGACAACAAGTCAAAGCTTACAAGTGCTTTCTTAAGATATTTCACCCTGCATAATGAACTTACAAGTGCTTTCTTAAGATATTTCACCCTGCATAATGAACTAGACCCTCGGGGTATTTGGAGCCCACCCCTCTCCCTTGATTTCTCCACTTCAGACTTACCATTCACATAAAGGGTTAACACCTAACAAATCCAAGCAACCAAAGCAGCAGGAGGAGGGATACTTTCCTTTGTGCAAAGGAAACAACAGTATTTCATCATTAGCATCTTACCGTTCTTATCATTCTCCCCCTTTTCCTTACCGCGGTCTGTGCACAGAATTACTTAATTGCTGCAGTGCTTGCTTTTAAAGCAATGATTTCCACAATCTGGTTCACAACACCTCTGCGTTTTTCAACTCCGGGACCATTACCAGCTAGCAGAGAAACCTCTCTGCAGAGGAGGAGGTGAGACTGTTGAAATCAACAGGACGCGTCTTCGCACCTCCACTCAGCAGGAGTCACTCTACTGTGGGAAAATCCCAGCGAGCCCCAGCTGTTATTTATACCTTTACCTGTGGCCAATTCACCTTTGGCCAACCTGGCCAATGAGACTCAGAGAGGAATATTGTGAAGCAGGTTAAGAGCTCTTTTAGTATTGTTATTATTCAGTACATTGCTATAGCAATGGGTGTCTAAATACAGACACACCTTTTTACATATTTCAGTGACAGTTATACCGTTGTTGAGTACAAAAGTAATTTTTTTTGTTTGTTTTTTTTCTATTTAGCTTGTCTTCTTACAATATGGCAATAAATAGACACTGCAAATAAATAATAATAATTTACGTTGTAGTATGCCGTTTAACTTTAGGTTTCTGTTCTGTCTGCCTGTCCGTAGCCTTTGAACAACAAAGAACAGGAAGGGAGGGGGAGGGAAGAGAGGAGCATGTGTCGCTCAGGCTCTACTATCTCCAGATGCAGCAGGTTACAGCACACATCGAAAAGCATCTAAAAGAATTACTTGTACTTAATTTCAGTATTTATAAAAACAACAAAGTAAACTGCTAAAAACCTAACAACTCCCTCAGTGATTAGGAGATTCAGAATCTACGGGGAGGGGCCCCGGGGGGGTACAGGAGTACAACTGGAATACAAAGTCTGCTTAACAATAGATTTAAACCTAATGAAAACCGGGCTGGTCCCCTTTACCCAGGATCCCTCCCCCCCCCTTTTAGCTAAAGAAGACAGGAAAGGCTTGGAAGAATAGAGAGACAAATAAACAAACACCGCTTGTCACTTGCATTCCAGGGACTCTGAGTCATCAATTTTACCTTTGCCAGAGACTGGGGGGGGGGGGGGGGGTTCGTATAGGCACAGAGATAAACTAAGCACAGTAAACATGCTAACAGACTTCTTCAGCAGAATTAGCAAATGTCCTATAACCTATACCAAAGCAAAAAAACTCACTCTATTAAAACAAACATCATGTCCTTGATTTAAACAAACACTACGATTATTTCTTGTTTAACAAACCAACATGGTAAGTGTAACCTACACCGACAGCATATGTAAGATGCATTTTTTAACTACAGTTTTAAACCTTATCACAACATGTAGCTGCACACGCACTCCCGTGGATTCTGAAGCGGTCCCCTTACCTTGGGACCCCCTCATCCTCTAATGAATTCACAACAAACGCACATCTGGCCACTTGCTTTCTGCACAGTACCCGTCACTAGCGCTATTGCTTCAGAGTACGGCAGGGGCATTTTGCCAAACTCACACAGGCACACAAGCACACAGCCTTCACAGCAACCGCAGGTGAGAACAAAAGAAATTTAGCTTTCCCACCGCTTCCCACCCAGGGAACAGGAAAGTCCTATTTACCAATTTACCATGCTACCCAAGCACTAGGGACACCCCCCTACCCACGGGAGTATGTCAATTCTAATTTAAACCGTGCTCCCAGAGCACACCATGCTAACAAAGCACAGGGATCCCTGGCCAACAGGAGTATCTGACACTTCTGACACCAAATGTAACAGGTCTGCTCCTTGTTGGTCACTCCAGGTCAGGGAATTCCCAACCCCTCATCTGCGGTGTGCTGCTTCAGCTGGCTGGAATCCATGGGAATAAAACTCACAACCGACACAGAAGGA
Organism: Ichthyophis bannanicus; assembly: GCA_033557465.1. Lineage (NCBI taxonomy): Eukaryota > Metazoa > Chordata > Amphibia > Gymnophiona > Ichthyophiidae > Ichthyophis > Ichthyophis bannanicus. The sequence goes on from CM066032.1 coordinate 1,139,873,249, forward strand.
AAGGTGTGCAAGTTTATTCCAACATTAGAAGTGCAGTCTAACTTTTATACAGTAGCAAAAACATATATACGTCATAAACCCATCCCAGCAGCATAGCCCTGCACCTGGTATTGCTAATTAGCAATCGTACAAACTGGTACCTGTCTCTGTGAAGATCACTGAATCTTGTCTTAGCACAACACATTCCTTTCTATCTAGGTATTCACAGATGGGCCTTATGGTCCCTTTGTATAACAAGAAACTGATTTCCCCTTACAATCTATGCCCAACATCTGCACTCCATACTCCCAGCCTGCATATGCTCATTCTCCCCTATGCCCCCATCATGCCCAGTATCTGCCTTTTTCCCCAATTCCCCATGCCAAGCATCTGCCCTCCATACCCCATGTCCTGAATCCGCCCTTACTCCCCTATGCCCCAACATCATGCTCAGTATGTACCCGTTACTCCTATGTCCTCCCACCATCTGCTCTTTTTCCTCATCCCCCCCATGCCTAACATCTGTTCTCCATCCTTCCTCTTGCAAGCTTCAGCCCACTGCCCCCTCATTCCATGGCCACCATCTGCCCTAAGCCCCCCCCCCCTGCGTCCACCATCTGCCCTTCTTCCCTCCTGGTCAGCATCTGTCCCTCTGTGCCATCCCTACATCCAGCATCTTTCCTCTGGCTCCGGTGTCCAGCATCTGTCTCCCATATCTGCATCTGTCCCCCTGCCACCCACTTGTGCAGTATCTGTCCCCCTGCCCCCTGTATCCAGCATATACTCTCCACCTCAGGGCCCCCTCCCCTGCCAATGCCCAATGTGGCTGCTCTCCCATCGACTTACCCCCAAACTGCCACCACAAGCTAAAGCGCTGAGTTCCGATTCTAGCGTGCTTGTCTCTGCCGGTCCCACCCCCTTCTAGCATGCGCTTTTGCTTTTTTTTGTTTGTTTGTTTGTTTCTGGGGTTTTTTAAGCTGCTGCTGCTGTCATTGGCTAGGGGGAGGCCAAGGGGTGATTGATGCTGCCAAGCCACAGGCCCGGGAAAAGCAGTGGTGGCAGCAACGACAGCAGTTTCCCCTCACAAAAGCTCAGCTTTTTCATGGTCGGTTTTAACTTTTTGGCAGCAGCCAGCCTAGCCATATACAAACAGCCCAGGATGGCTGAAAACCAGCCAGTTGGCAATCCTACTCTATTCCAAAGAGAGACAAACCAGCTTTATAGCTAAACTTTTCTGAACAGACATCAAAGCTCAGATTTCCAGCCTTTAAAACAATCCAGTTTTTGAACAGCAGTTTTTATCATTTTTAATGGCAGCTCTAATCCTTACATAACATTACCTTTGGGCAATCACTGCCTTCTCTTTTTTGCAGATAACTTTTCACAGATATCCAGTTAAAAAAAATATCAAAGAAACCTTAAACAACACAGTATCACTCTTGCCACAAACACTAAAATTCTTTTAAGCTTAGCATTGCACACATTTCTGGTTCCTCTGGAGCCCTATTTCATTCTCTTGCAAAGCCTTTCAGCCACATCCTTCTCTATTTTGGAAAAAAGAAAATGTTTCATTATTCCCTCAAAAAATAAAATAGTTCCAAAATCAATCTCTTCCATTTCACAGTTAGACTACAATTTTTGCAGAAAACCCCAACAACACAGATCAAAAGACTACTACTACTATTTTTTTTTTAATTTTTTATTTATGCAATTTTTCAAAATACAACAAGTTAACAACTTGTACAGAAAAAGACTCAAGGTCCACAAGTCCACAATAATTACAGCAAGAATGGGTCACAAGCAAAGGAAAAAAAAATTAACATCTAGCAGATAATAGGAAAAAAACGGACAAAACAGAACAGTGCAAATATCCTAACCGTAGATAGCCCACCTAATCGGGGGGTCTATCCTGAGGGGAAGGAGAAGAGGGAGCCAAAAAATTCACCTGTTTAGAATTAATAAAAGAGGCTAATTGGGAAGGCTCAAAAAAAATATATCTGTTCCCAGATAATTTTACTAAACATTTACAGGGAAATCTAAAAAACAACAACCCCCCCAACTGAACAATACCCGAACGATACAGGAGAAACTGCTTCCTTCTTTTCTGTGTGGCTCTCGAGACATCCGGAAACATTCTTATATGAGAGTCCAGGAAATCTTTACTGGAAGACCTAAAAAACAATCTCAGGAGCCAATCTCTGTCAACCTCAAGGGCGAAGGTTACCAACAAAGTGGCAGTCATCCCTGATGCCGCAGGGGACCGCTCCAAAAAGGTAGACAGGTCTAAACTGTCCGAGGACATCAATAGGTTACCTCTGTCTCCTCTCAGTCCAATCCTCGAAGTCGGTAAATAGAAGGCCTTTGATATTGGAGGAATTGCTTCAGCTGATACCTTCAAAACAGTAGTAAGAAACTGCTTAAATAGGTCCAAGGCCGAAAAACCTGGAACTTTAGGAAAGTTCAGAACTCGGAGGTTACGGCTTTTAGCAGCATTCTCAAGGTACTCCAACCTCCTATGTACAGCCGACAAATCTTTCACCATAACCTTGGAGACATCTTTAATCTGCTCTAAGGACCCCTCGAGAGAGGTCACTTTAGCATTCATCTCAGTCTGAACCAATTGGTATACCTGTAATTGCTGCCCAAAACTTTGGAACTGCTGAAGAATGGACTGGAGCTGCGATGTTATATTAAGATGCATAACAGAGAAGGCTTCCCACAAAGATTCAGAGGTAACAACCTTAGGTTTTTCCAGGGAGAGTCCCTGGACTGACAGGATTTTCGAAGTAGCTGCTTCCAGTCCCGAAGAACAGGCCAACCCAGAAAGCCGAAGCAGAGAGGCGCACTCCTCCTCAACCCCCTCCACATCAACCACCGTATCCGATGAACGCTGCCCAGCTTGGATACCTTCCATGCTGGCAGACAGCTGTCGAGACTGCACAATAGGGCTAATCACCCATCCTTTAGCCGCATTCACAGCCCCCAGCAAGATTTCACCTTCGGACTGGGGTGGCGATACACGGTGCTCCGGGCTTAAAGATGCCTCTAATCCCATGGCGTCATGGGACCTTCCTTCCGCCCCAAAAACGCCCAGCAGTGGCTCCGGAGTCACAGCACTACTCTCCACGGTCACCACGTAAGAATCCATGGGACCGTGCACCACCGGCTTCTCAGCACCCGAATCCTCCGTCGCTGCCAACTTCGCTTTCCGCTTTCTGCCCTTGTGCGGCATTAAACGGAACTATCAGCAAAAAGGGTAAATGGTAAAGGAAAGTGGCAAAAACTCCAACAGGACACGGAACTTACCGGCGTGCGTCCGTTACCGCCGCCATCTTGACGTCCACCTTCTTACTACTACTATTTTTTTAACTAGTTATTTTACATGGGACCTCCATGGGACTGCATAATCATGGGACATGGGACTGCATAATCATTTAGAAACATAGAAAGAAATATAAAGGGAGCTAGGAGAGCAAGATGGCATCATGCTAGGATGCTGTCACCTTGGACTCTGCCTCGCTGCCGACACAGCTCTTAGACATGCTGTCAAAGAAGTGGAAGCTGAAGAAACTCTCTTTGTCATCTTCTGGAAGTTCAGCGATGGTCGTTCAAAAGTCCCTCAATGGTTTTGTTCTTTGGGGAAACTCAGGTGATCCTTCAGCCACTCCAGTGGCAGTGTCCTCTCTGGACTCGATTGGAAGTGGGGTATCTTTGAGCCCCAATCAACGACCTACCCTGCCGCGAACTGGAACTCCTTGTGGAGGGGGTGATGAGCAGTGCAGGTTTGGTGTTGTGCATGTGTGCCTGGAGTGTGCCAGGGAAGCCCCAGCTGCTGTCTCTACACCAGAAGTGGTGGGAACCTCTTCAGCCAATGGAAGCCGAAGGTGGTTTATTCACTGCAGCATTCGAGAGGTTGGATCTCCAGCAACTGGCGGAGGAAAACTGGCAGTGGTAACTGTAGACTTCCTTTGGGAGGCCATCACTGGGCTGTTCTCTTCTATTAACTCTAGTGTGTATATAGTTAAAGAGGATCTTTATTCTATTTCTGTGACTGTGGATAGTCTTGCTCACGAACAGACTCAACAGGGTGCTCAGCTGGGTCTCCTAGAGGTCCGGTCAGCAGAACAGTTGGATTATGAAGTAGTTGTGGTTAAAGTGAGGATGCAGGTGGCCCCGCGCAAAGAACATTCTGCTTTTTTTTAAAATGAAATAATAAAAAAAAAAAAATGGGCCGCTGCTGCCGCGGCAGCATGGAATGTCCTGTGGGGCCCCCTCTGCCCGGCTGAACTCTCCCGGCATGGCTGAAGCCCTCTGCTCCGGCTTGCAGATACACGAAGGGAGAGTGTCTCCCTCGCGTCTCTATTAAGCCCGCAGGGACAGATGGGAAATTTCCCATCAGCCCCTGCTTCCCATCAGCCCCTGCGGGCTTAACAGAGATGGAAGGGAGACACTCTCCCTTCGCATATCTGCAAGCCGGAGCAGAGGGCTTCAGCCGCGCCGGGAGAGTTCAGCCGGGCAGAGCGGGCCCCGCGGGACACTCCATGCTGCCGCGGCGGCAGCGGCCAGCTTTTTTTAAATTTTAATTTCCATGAGCCGATGGGGGGGAGGGTTAGGACTGGCAATGGGCTGTGGGCTGATGGGGGGGGGAGTTAGGACTGGTAATGGGCTATGGGGGGGTTAAGACTGGCAATGGGCTGTGGGCTGATGGGGGCTGTCTGGAAATGGGGTGATGGGGGGTTAGGACTGGTAATGGGCTATGGGGGGGTTAAGACTGGCTGTGGGCTGATGGGGAGTTAGGACTGGTAATGGGCTATGGGGGGGTTAAGACTGGCAATGGGCTGTGGACTGATGGGGGCTGTCTGGAAATGGGGTGATGGGGGTTAGGACTGGTAATGGGCTATGGGGGGGGTTAGGACTGATAATGGGCTATGGGGGGGGGGGCTAGGACAGGAAATGGGCTGATGGGGAGGGGTTAGGACTTGAGGTGGACTGATGTGGTTGGACTGGTAATGGGCTGTGGGCTGATGGGGGGTTTAGGACTGGCAATGGGCTATGGGGGGCTGACTGGAAATGGGCTGATGGGGTTAGGACTGGAAGTGGGCTGATGGGGGGTTAGGACTGGTAATGGGTTATGGGGGGCTTAAACTGAAAATGGGGTGATGGGTTAGGACTGGAAGTTGGTTGACGGGGGGCTAGGACTGGTAATGGGTTGGGGGGTTGCTAGGACTGGAAATGGGCTGAGCGGAAGGGGAGGCTTGAACTGCAAATAGCTGATGGTGAGGGGGCTTGGAATGGAAATGGGCTGTGAGGGAAGAGAGCTAGGACTGAAAATGGGCTGATGGAGCAGCTAGGATAGGACTGGAAATGGGCTGTTGGGGGGAGCTGATTGGAAATGGGCTGTGGTGGGGGCTTGAATTGAAATGGACTCATGGAGGGGCTAGAACTGGAAGTAGGCTCATGGGGGGGGGGGTTGGACTGGAATTGGGCTGAGTGGAGGGGAGCTATGATTTGACATGGGCTGATGATGGGGCTAGGAAATGACTAGAAATGGGCTGATGGGGGGCTAGGATTGGAAATGAGCTGATGAAGGGACTCAGACTGGAAATGGATGGGGGAGCTATGACTGGAAATGTGCTGATGGGGGGCTAGGACTGGAAATGGGCTGATGCAGTGACTAGAAGGGAATGGATGCTGGGTGAGACTGGAACTAGAAGGGAGCTGATGTTGGGGGAGGATTAGAATGGGATGGGGCTGGGAGATTAAAATGGAGAGGGGAAAAATATTTTGTGTGGGAGGGATGAAAAATCTATAATTGGCCGGGTATTGGGAGAGTAAGTGGGGATTGAGGATGGAGGGGTAAAATTTGTGAGGATGAAATAGGAATGAGGAAAGAGCAAAAGGAGAAAGATTAGTATGTTAAAGCAGATATAGAGAGAGAGAGAATGGAAAAAAAACTAGAAGAGAGAAGAAAGGACAAATGGACAGCAGATGATGGAGAGTTAGCAGAAAACATTAAGAAACCAGAAGAAAGTGGCTGGACCAATTGCAACTGAAAAAAAATGCACAAAAGGTAGAAAGATATCTCTTTATTTTGAATTTATTAACTGGAATATGAAAGCTCTGGGAAATGTGCATCATTAACGTCTGTGCTTTGTTTGGTACAAGAGGAAATTAATTTATAGTTTTATTTCTACATTGTTGTTGTACATTCCAAGTTTGGCTTTTGGGGTTCCCAGTTTAATTATTGCCTTCCTGTTTCTAAATTGTGATTCCTTGTTTGGTGATGGTCTATGTTCTGCATGTGTAACTGAGCTGAGGTATTCTGTTTATGTAATTCCTATTTGACATTGCCACTTGTTCTCTTTCCCCAGTATTCTCTGAAATGTATTGGTTTAATATTTGCAGTGTTGCCTTTTGATAGGTAGGGTATGGTGCTTTGTGAGTCCTGGTAATGCTGTCAGGATACGGCGGGTTTGCTATGGGTTCTAAATGGGCAGCGTTTGTAGTAGTTCCTAATGTGCCTGGCGGTTGGCACTGGATTATAGTAATGTAGAAATCTTTTAGTCTTTCTTTATCCATACACTCATTAAGAGACATGTTTACTAAAAGTTAGTGTATGGTAACATTATGCAAATATGTATGCAAATAAGGCCACTTATGCAAATGAGGCCCCGCACCAAGTCTCCGCACATGGCCCCGCACCCCCCTTGGGCCGCTCCTGGCTGGAGAAATTGGAAAACCACAGTAGACGCAATAACTTGTGTTTCCTGAATTTTCCGAGGTCTCTCCCTTCATTGCCCCTGTAGATATGCTGTGTAAATATTTGACAGAGGTCTTAAAGATCCCCATGAAGTCTCTTCCTCCATTGGTTCGGGCACAGCATCTGTCCTTGAAGAGTTCTTTTATGTGATCAGGGGGCTCAGAGTTGTCCCAGGACTCTCTGGATCTAACTGGATTCTTAGAAAATTTGTTGCAAGTTGTCACGGAAAGATCTACACCTGGTGATGTTTGCTCTTGAGCCAGACAGAAACATAGACTGTATTTCTGTTGTATGAATGCTCTGTTTCTAGGCTCGAAAATCCAAGTATCTCTTGATTTTTCACAAGAGACGCAGTTATAGTGCCAGGAATACCTGGCCCTAAAATCCAGGGTCTTGTTGTTGAGGGCGGTATTTAATTTGAAATTTCCCTGTCGATGTATTATTTCCTTTCAATCTAAAGATTTTTTGTTTTTTGAGCCGAAACAGTTGCTGAATTTTGTGGTTCTAAGGAAGGTTCTAGGCCTGATGATGTAGCTGGCTAGGTTGCCTCCTTCTTCATATGCTGTCTTAGCTGTTTAATTTAATTTACTGTTTGTGGTATACCTTCATTACCTGTATCTTGTTCTTGTTATTTTGTGGGCAAATTTGCTTTTTCCTATCTCTTTTATATGGAGATAGTTAAATTTTGCAAAAATAATAAATAACAGCAAAAAAAAAAGAACAAAACATAGGGCATATGGTCTTTTTCTGCTGACTTGCTTCTATCTAGTCTGCCCTTCCATATTAAATACTATAGTCCCTTTTTTTTACCTTTAGAGATCCTCTGTGTTTGTTCCATGCTTTCTTGAATTCAGATACTGTCCTCGTCTCTACTACCTCCACTGGGAGACCATTCCACATATCTACCATTCTTTCCATACGGAAATATTTCTGCAAGTACAATTCAATGGGGAGAAAGCTGAACCTTTCTCTCAAACGCAGGGCATACCCCAGGGTTCTGCCCTCTCAGCACTTCTGTTCAACATTTACATGCTACCCCTCTGCGACATCTTCAAAAGGCATAATATTAAATACCACATCTATGCAGATGATATTATGCTTTATACACAACTAGATACTGCCGACCCTCAATATACACTGCTCGAAAATTGCTTGGACGAGATGTTAGGCTGGCTACAGAAAAACAACATGACAATCAACCATAAGAAAACAGAAGTCATGTACATATCCAGTAAACCAAACTTCAACCCCCCTCCCTACAATCACACTATGCAACAACACGTACAACACGAAAAACGAAATCAAATATCTGGGAGTCACACTCGACTGCAACCTAAAAATGGAGACACACCTACGCAAAACGAATAAAGCCATCTTCCATAAACTGAGAGTGTTACAACCACTAAGGAAAATAATAGAACCCGGTGATTTTCGGTCGGTAGCGCAAGCTCTCATTATACCGCACCTAGACTACTGTAATGCCATCTTACAAGGTCTGCCTAAAAAATCACTAAATATCCTTCAGATGGCCCAAAACGTATCAGCCAGGATCATAATGGGAACAAGCATTGCTGAACACATTACCCCCATTTTAATAGAGCTACACTGGCTTCCGATTGCAGCTAGGATACAATACAAGATATTAGTGACCACCTTCAAACTAATAAACAACGTTTCCCCATCATTCTTATCCTCACTTATCAGCATGCAACCTACAAATAGGGACAGAAGAACCATCAACTCGGGAACCCTGCAAGTCCCCACCAACATCAGAACAGTGAAAACTAGTACGAGTCGTAGAGCTTTCTCATTCTCTGCGCCATCTATCTGGAATCAACTCCCGTGTGAGCTGCGCCTAACCAAGGACATCACCAAATTCAGGAAAGAGCTAAAAACTCACCTATTCCGATATCATTACAATCAACTATGACCATCAACTGCGAGTGAATTTTAAATCTGCTATATGTTTAAATATGTATATATGTATATATAAATGTAAAAATGTATGATTCATCCCCGAAGATGCTAACCATGTGTGCTGTGACCTCAGATCTATGTATTGACAACCACCCCCCCCCACGTCTTGATTGAAAATCCCCCAAAGATGAATCAAACCGCTGATGATCACTGGAAGTGGCGGTATATAAGTGTGTAGTAAATAAATAAATAAATATTAAACCTTTCACCCTCATCCTATGCCCCCCAATTGCAGAGCTTACTTTCAATCAAAAGAGGCTCTCCTCTTGTGTATTTATGCCACAGAAGTGTTTAAATGTCTCTATCATATCTCCTCCATTCTCTCTTTTCTCTAACGTATACATAATCTGGAAAAGAGACGGCTGAGAGGAGATATGATAGAGGTGTATAAATTAATGAATGGAGTGGAACGGGTAAACGTAGATCGATTGCATGTCCCTTAGTCTTTCTGTATTGTGATGGTGTAAACAATGAAGCTATATGCAACCTATTTAAGACTAATACAAGAAAATATTTTTTCACTCAATGCATAATCAAACTCTGGAATTCATTACCGGAAGATGTAGTAAAAGCTATTAGTGTAGCTGGGTTTAAAAAAGGTTTGGACAAGTTCCTGGTCCATAAACCATTATTAAAGGGGACCCAGGAAATCCACTGCTTGCCCCTGTACAAGCACTGTGGAACCTGTGTCTTTTGGGGAAACTGCTAGGTACTTGCTTTCTTTAGAAGCTCAGATGACAAGACTTCGACTTTCATACTTTGGACACATCATGCGAAGAGAGAGATCATTAGAGAAAGACATTATGCTTGGCAAGATAGAAGGTCAACGCAAAAGAGGAAGGCCAGCAATGAGATGGATCGATACAATAACAGCAGCTACGGGTACCAGTCTGTCAACAATGAGCCGCCTGACTGGAGACCGAACACAATTTAGGATAGCTATCCAGAGGGTCGCCATGAGTCAACTCCGACTCGACGGCACTTAACAACAACAACAGCTAGGTACTTGTGACCTAGATTGGCCACTATTTGGAAACAGGACTCTGGACTTGATGGACCTTGGTCTGATCCAGTATGGCATATCTTAAGTTCATATTAAGATCTTTAAATCTCTCCCTATATAGTTTATAGCAAAGACTACTGACTATTTTAGTACCTCCATCTTGTTTATATCCTTTTGAAGGTGTGGGTCTCCAGAATTGCACATAATACACCAAATGAGGTGTGCATGTGTGCTGTTGCTCTCCGATTGGTTGAGCTGGCACATTTGATTGCTTTATACCTGTCGTTGCACACTCCCATGTTGTCAGCACACATATCTCTGTACAGGTGCAATCCCGTGCCCGCTGGCAGAAAACAGCTGATTCATATTTTTAAAGGCAGGAGTTCTTTGCCGAGCACCATTTTACACTTGAAAACACTGTGATTGTACTTGAAAATGTCCAAAACCACAGTGATTCAACTTTCCATACTTTACATTGGCTGTACCTTTCCTGCATATCTATTGCTGACACCAGGCACAGATACCTTGGGTGCAGAAAACAACAGCGTGAGTACTTGCAGGCAATCTCTGTGAAAGCAACGGGCCTGCCTATGGGTATTTGTACTCAGCCACAGATGCCTACCAATTTTTAGCAGATAGAACTGCATACGATGAAAATGTCTTTTGGAAAATTATGTCTGTTTTATATCCAGATATTTCAACAGGACAAGAGGCTTTTGCCATGCCAGTAAAAATAAATGTCTCCATACATTTCTACAGTGAATGATGCTCATTTTTACAGCAGCTTCTACATGGATATGTTATGGTAAAATAAAAATGTGAATAGAAGGTTAAAACAATATACAGCTAGACATAGTGACAGATGGTTTTGACCAAATGATTATAACACAGTCTGCTTATTAAAAATGTGTTAAAGTCATTTTTAGTAAAGATTCCCAACATATATTCAGTGGCATTAGTTCCAAAAGGATTCCATAAAACCTTTCAGACATCCTTTGGCTCTTTCACAAATTTCATGGAGAAGCAAGTATCTATAATGACAGGAGACCTGCAGTAGTTTGATCAGAGGTTAAGTGAATGTTGACATGCATGTTGCAAACTAATTGGCCACTTATCTGTAAAATGTACATTGATAGACACTTTTTTTTACATGTGATCACTAATATTATTTAAGCCTATAGATTCAAAATCAAATATATAAAATAGAAATATTTTACTACAAAATAATAAACTTCAACTTAAAGCACAGGATGCTGATATAAAATGTGAGCCACTTGGGTACCATTTTGAACCCTAACGTTCATGGGGCAGGAATATCCTAGGATAACCCCAGTCCCTTCCACTAGCCACTGAGAAATCATCGGTAGGTGTTGGGGATAGGATCATTGGGTGGGGGGTAGTGGTCTTGCATTAGGGGAGCTTTAGGGGTTGAAGGATGGTCCATATGGTGCAGGGATTTTGGCAGTGGGGTGTAACATTGCCTGATGGGAGGGGGGTTTGACTATGGGAAGAGTAAGGGGATTGGAAGGCTTCTTGGGTATTAGGAGAGGGGCAATGCTTTTTGCAATCTCAAACATGTGAATTCCTTATGCGAGATGGGGACTATGTATGTAGCTTTTTTGGCCTTTCCAAGCCATGTTCACACCACATTCAACTGAAATCACTGGCCCAACCAAATGCACCCAACACCCTTGGTTCAGCACGAGGTGTTTCGGCAACACGTGCCCACATTGGGGGCAGACAAATTCTGAATATTTCTTATCAAACACCATTCTTAGGTTCATACTCAACATCTTTTCAATTGACCTTGGCAATGGACTATGGATAGTCTGTTCAGCCAGTGATTTTGTGCACATTGCTACACAGACACGATCTGTCTTTATGTTTAACTCATTTTTATTAACCAGACCAACAATACAAAATTGTACCGGAGGTCTCCCATCTGCCACAAAACACTAATGTGGTCAGGGGGGCTCCAGCACTCAAACATTGTTACAATCTTATTTATTTAGTTTTGTTCTTACACTATAACAGCCTCCCTCCCCCACCCAACTCCCCCTCCCCCTCCCTACCCCCTCCCCCTACATCTTCAGAAGGTTCAGAAGACAATGTTTTACATTTTGCACATGGCACATACTAACAAATTGGCCTAATCTCCCAATTTTATGCACCTCCACTAAACCCACAAGCATACCAGCCTTCTACATCAGCGTTTTATCAGGAGAGCCATTTTGTAGGTACTGTATACTAAACCCTCTATATCAGGGGGGGGGGGGGATGAGAGACCTGAAGGCAGCGCGCCCCACATATTTAAATGAAAACACAATTTAGAGCCATGCTTCGCCCCCTGGATGAGAGCGAGTGAATGTAGGTTTCCCAAATAGCCAGAAAATATGTATGTCTCTGAGTTGACCCCTGGGCAGTGATATTTTCCATTTGCATCAATTTATGTAGAATGTTTTGCCAGGCCCAATATGCGGGGGGCTCCGGATCCAGCCATGACTTCAGCACCCCCTGAAGTCCTAACAAGCAGGCTTTGCATGTTTTGTCTTTAAATAAGGATTTGCTTTGATAAAAAGATTTCTGGAATGACTGTGATATTTTGTTGCAATGAAATAAGTGCAATATTCTTAAAAACCTGTATTTTTCAACTTCTTTCATGGGAATAGACTATGTTTCCTTCGCCAACCCAAGCCTGGTACGAAGTCACGAGGTATTATGCCTTTTTCTTCCTTGCTCCATCATTGTGGAATGCCCTCACCACTGAGCTTTGTCTGCAACCTTCACTTAATTGCTTTAAGGCGGAACTTAAAATGCATTTATTTAAGCAAGGATGTGAACTTCAAGGATAAGCTAGATAAAAAAAAGGTGTCATGAGCTGTTCCTGCCTGGAAGAATTTGCTAGTAAAGGTAGTATCAGGGCTGGCCCGTGAGCCAGGCGGCCACCTAGGGTGGACGGCCAAGGTGAATGGCAGCAGTGGCACACATAGGCAGCCACACTGTCCCCCCCCCCAGGTGCCACCAGTTCCTTTGCGGGGAGGAGGTAGGCAGTGGCAATATTTCCAAAAGCGGTGGCAAAAAGCCCACTGCCCATTTCCCCTTCCCGAGATGGAATCGGCATCAGCTGGGAGGGGGTATCAGTGGGGGGGGGGGATAGGGGCAGCTGGGGGGGGGTGAGACTGGTGTTTCTGCCTAGGGTGGCAGAAACCCTTGGGCCAGCCCTGGGTGCTTTACTAAATTGAATAAACCATAACCATAATAATGGGCATTGTTAATAAACAGAGGTGAGGATCACTTGTTGTTGGTGCACATAAGTATTTGATATATGTTGGTGTTGGATTTATGGGGTAAATGATGAAGCAACTTTGTTAAAGTATGTTGGGACATGTAGGCGGTTTTATTTACACCAAAAGAGTTCTTGATTGGTGCCCCATTTAGAAATCTGAGTATCATTTTTGAGTTTGTGTTTTTTGCAGTTCTGCAGTTTAAACTATGAAGGAAAGATGTTTTTTTTTAATATAAAGTGGCTGTTTTACTTTTCTGGCTATATCTATATCTATATCTCTATATATATACAGTATATAGATATAATTTTGAAATACGACAGTATCTGCTAAAGAATCAAGTGGTGTCTATCCTGCCCCCAGGGATTTGGCTACTTGAGGAATAAGTCATGGTCTCAGGGGGACTTAGACCAGATACCTGACTTTTATGAGAGGGAGGGGGATCAAGCTTTGGAGTGCAACTTTTGGGAGTGAAGGAGAGAGGGGGGATTGGTGCTTGGGAAAGATGTTGAGCTCCAGGCAACTAAATTTAGGACTCCTACTATAGCACATAGGTTAGCTTATTTAGGCAGCTAGTGCCAGGGTCAGCCCAAGGGTTTCTGCCACCCTAGGCAGGCCCTACATTCTACCCCCCCCAGTCCCCCCATTCCACTGTCCCCCCTCCCCCCCGTCATCAACTGTCTCACCTAGGAGAGAAGATGGCACGGTGATCTTTCCCTTCCTTCTTTAAAGTGGCAGCTGAACTGCCACTTCAGTGCCATGGTGGGCCTTAAAGCGCGTGTGCACATGCGCACACTCACGGCCTGCTGCTTATGCCCCCTCCAATGTAACTTCCTGTTGGAGGGTACAGGAGCGTCGGGCTGTGACTGCGCGCATGCGCCAAAATGTTTTAAGGCCTGCCATGATGCAGAAGGAGCAGTTCAGCTGACGTTTCAAAGAAGGGAGGCTCGCCATGCCACTCACGAAAGTCTTCTACCCTAGTTGACCACTTAGTTTGCCTAGTGAATGGGCTAACCCTGGCTAGTGCTTAAAGTCCAAGCTAACCTCTTAACTTTCTGGTCCTACCCTAACCTCTGGGCTTGCCTAGGATATTTTCTGACAAATTTAGCTGAATAATGAAAGCTAGGTGGCTAATTTTAAATGCTCGGTCAAATGGATTTTCAAAAGCTTTGATCTACTTGTCTAAGTCCTTACATAACCACCTTGTCTTTAGCTGTATAGAATCGCCTGATTTTTTGCAAAGTAAACATTTATATTTGTCTTAGTCCTTCACAGTTATGTAGATAGCTATAAACGAAGACATCAGTTCATTGAGTACAACCAGTTTCATCAGTTGGCAGCTGTTCTATTTGCTGGTTAATTTAGTAACTATTAGCTGATCTATTTCTGGGTCCATGATTTAAATGCTGATGTTATTTGCAATTTAATGCCTGATTCACTAAGATGGCAATTTTTAAACAGCCTTTGGCACTTTCATTCCCAAGGTTACTTTATTCTCTCAGGCCTGCAAGTTGATTTTAAAAATGATACGCTTTTCAGAATTTGAATTTGAAAATCCCATCGCACTCTACTACTACTACTACTACTACTGGGCATTTCTATAGCGCTACCAGTCGAACGCAGCAATGTACAGACATATAGATGAGAGACAGTCCCTGCTCATCAGAGCTTACAATCTAGTAAGACAACATAGAAGGTATAGGAAGGGTAAATAGGTGTAGAGAGGGGGTAAATAGGGGGGGGGGAAGGAGATTAGGAGAGTCAAGATCCAAAGACAGTATCAAAGAGGTGAGCTTTCAACCTGGATTTGAAGAGGATCAGAGAGGGTGCCTGGCATACAGATAGAGGTAGTTTGTTCCAGGCGTAAGGCGCAGCAAGGTGAAAGGGGTGAAGTCTGGAGTTGGCAGTACAAGAGGGGGGCATAAATAGAGGCTGGTGACTAAAAGAGCAGAGTTCCCAAGAGGGGTTGTAAGGGGAGATAAGGGAGGAAAGGTACTGAGGAGCCACAGAGTGAATGCATTTGTAGGTCAGCAGGAGAAGTTTGAACTGGATGCAGAAATGGATAGGGAGCCAGTAGAGTGACTTAAGAAGGGGGGTAATATGGGCATGACGAGGCTGGCGGAAGATTAGTTGTGCAGCGGAATATTGAACAGATTGAAGGGGAGAGAGATGACTCCGAGGGAGACCAGCAAGAAGTAGGTTACAGTAGTCAAGACGGGAGGTGATCAGGGAGTGGACAAGCATTTTAGTAGTGTGTTCAGAGAGGAAAGGGCAGATTTTGTTAATGTTGTAGAGAAAAAAGTGGCAGGTCTTAGCTATGAGATGGATATGTGTGGAGAAGGAGAGAGAGGCATCAAAGATAACCCCCAGATTGCGGGCTCAGGAGACAGGAAGGAGTACAGAGTTGTCCACAGTGACTGAGAAAAGAGGAAGAGGAGGAGAGGTTTTAGGGGGAAAGATAAGAAGTTCAGTCTTGGCCATGTTCAATTTCAAGTGGTGGTGAGACATCCAGGCAGCAATGTCAGAAAGGCAGGCAGAGATCCGGGTCTGGATTTCCGGAGAGAGTTCGGGCGTAGAGAGGTAGATTTGGAAGTCATCCACATAGGGATGGTACTGAAAGCCATGGGAAGAGATAAGCAAGCCAAGGGACTGGGTATAGAGAGAGAAAAGGAGCGGACCCAAGACAGAACCTTGGGGTACCCCAACTGGAGCGGGGTGAGGGAGGAGGAGGTGCCACCAGAGCGCACACTGAAAGAGCGATAGGAGAGATAGGAGGAGAACCAAGATAGTACAGAGCCCTTAAAGTCGAGTGACAACAGGGTATTGAGGAGAAGGTTGTGGTCAACGGTGTCGAAAGCAGTAGAGAGGTCAAGGAGTATGAGGACGGAGTACAGGACTTTGGATTTTGCCAGGAACAAGCCACTGGAGACTTTGACAAGGACCATTTCAGTGGAGTGTAAAGAATGAAAGCCAGACTGTAAGGGATCCAGGAGAGTGTGAGAGGAGAGGAAGTTGAGGCAGCGGCGGTGAACCACATGTTCGAGTAGTTTAGAAATGAAGGGAAGGAGAGAGATGGATCGATAGAATTAGAAGGATCGATGGGACCGAGTGAGGGTTTCTTGAGGAGAGGTGTGACCACAGCATGCTTGAAGTCTGAGGGGACCGTGGCAGTGGAGAGAGAAGGGTTGAGAATATGAGAGATGGAGGGGACAATGGTGGAGGAGATGGGGCTTAGGAGATGGGTGGGGATAGGATCAGAGGAGCGCGAGTGCCATGACCAGCCTTTACTATGTGTGAAAAGCGTATGGAGTAAAAACACATGGAAATTTGCAAATGAAATTCTTGCATGTCCTGTTCTGGGCTTGCCATAATCCCACCCTCACTGCTACACCTTTTTCAGATATATGTATTAGAGAGGGCAGTTTCCAAAAGAATATTTTCCATCATTTAATACCTATTTACAGATGGAAATTCCCAACAAAATTGCTCCATAAGTTAAAGCATTAGGTGAATCTGGTATTACTGTAAATCCAGATAATGCTGATATGTTACCATTGCTGGAAACATTAGCCCAGATGTGGTCTGTGATCTTCACCTAATCCTACTGATTGAAAATAAAGGCCTCTATGGCCCAAACCATCCACTCATCTATGATAGCAAATGGAGCCACTTTGCCTGATCACCCACCATTTGAGACATGATAGGTCTTCCCTGCTGTAATATGACAAGATCTTCTAGTTACTTGATTTCCCCTTGAGACAAATGAGTTCCAGACCTCAGTTTGTCAACAAGTATTCTCCTGGCTCCCTGATCTACCGAACTTCACAATGGCATACCTTGGCTGTGTTCCTTTCATGGAGTCTATGATGTTATTGACTACCATTTTGAATTACAGTTTGGCATCAGTGGGAGAGAAGGAAGGAAGGAAACACCCTCCTACCCCAACTTGTTTTCCAAAGACTTTTGATGGGTTAGACTAAGAAGACCAGGGGATGGAAAAGAGACTTGAAATTCTCCAGATGTCTTAGAGGATGGACATCTTCATGAAGGGATCCAGCATCATGATTTTCCCCTTGAGCTTCTGGTCTATCCCTTCGGATGTCTTCAAACAGACCACTGGAGGGGAAATCTTGTCATCTTTCAGTAAAGAAGAATATTAGGCCACTGGGGGACCCAGTTTACAGACACAAAATGGTGACGGTTGGGGAAGTGGATTGAGGTGCCCCATTTACTGTGTGAGTAAATTGTAGAGGTGACCAGGACACTGGGGTATTGATCTTCATTCAAGGGATTGAAAAGAGAGATTAGAGCCACTACCAGAGCATACATTAATTTCCTCAGAATAATAATACAACTTAACTAAACCTCTTAAAGTATAGATACATTTCGGGTCATCCATTTGTTTAATGCAAATCACATTGTTTAACTTAATTTGTGATTACCAATTTAGGTATTTTTAAATCACAAGGTTAGAGAATGGAAACATCAATAATTATGTGCATTTCATTTGTAAGAGATCTCTCCAGGCCTTTGTCAACCCCACATTCTTTCTGTGTAGAACCATTCCATTTAAGCTTTAGCAGTAGCAACATGCCATCTTGCTGTAACATTGCCCTCTAAGGATGGTTGCTTAGGTTTTGCCTACACTATAACCTCAGGGTACAGGATGAAAGGTGTGGTTTGTGGCTTATGCTTGGTTTCAGTTTGCTGTGACGTGCGTCCAAGGCTCTATTTTTAGCCTAGTCTTTTATTTATGGTGGGTTCTGAGTGGAATAAGCCCTTGATCCTTAAGTTTACCTGCTTGTGAAGATTGGAGAACCTTCTGCCAGAGTGTGGAGAGATATTTTGAGGATCTGGTTTGCTATCCAAGCCTAGCCAAGAAATCAAAGAGGAGGAGCTGATTTATAATCCATAGACTTTTTATGTGTGTGGGGGAGTGGCCTAGTGGTTAGGACAGCAGCCAAGAGCCAGAAAGGCCAGGGTTTAAATCTCACTGGCACTACTTGTGGCCTTGGGCAAGCCACTTAACCCTCCATTGCCTCAGGTACAAACCTAGATTGTGAGCCCTGTGGGACCGGGGATATATATACATACCGTACCTGAATGCAACTCACCTTGAACTTCTCCTATTACTACTAAATAAATAAATAATAAAAGTCTATGGTAGATGAATAGAGCACTTTAGTGCTGAGATTGCTACTACGTCCTTGAAAAAGACAGCTTCTATTTGCCTTTTTCTAAGGTTCTCTGTGGATAATTCAGATCCAAAAAATTATCCATTATCATCTATGCCATTCTTATTGAAGGTGATTGAGAGATTAGTGCTTCCACAGTTTCAGTAGTTTATGGAAACTCACTCCATACTAAGTCCTTTTCAATTTGGATTTTGAGTGCATCATGGGACCTAAATTCTTCTGATGTCATCTATGGATTGCTGTCTCCATGAGTTTGAGCAGGACAGGTAATTTGTTTTTGTTTTAATAGATATTTCAGCTGCCTTTGACACCATAAACCATACTATTTTCTTGAAGTGACTGAGGGATATTGGCATTGCTAGTGGGGTCTATGTTTTGTTTTTCTCAAGTCACTATTTGCGGCTCTGAATTCTCCCCAGAGTGAATTAGGTGTGGTTAAGATGTTCCAGGGTGGCACCACCTATATTTATAAGTTATACACAGAAGTACTGCTATGGGAGCCTCTATAGAACTCATTTTATTACAAGCCATGTACCTTTGTGAGCCATGTACATTTGTGAGCCACTAGTCCCATGGCCACTCCTTGTGGCCTTGGGCAAGCCACTTAACCCTCCACTGCCTCAGGTACACTTAGATTGTGAGTCATTCGGGGACAAGGGAATAAAAAGTACCTGTTAGTATATATGTAAACCACTCTGATGTGCAAGTAAAGGGCAGTATATCAAGTGCCTAAACCAAACCATAACCATCAGCATGTAAAAGTTTCCTATTTCCAGTTACTTACACACAGAGATGGACATTTGCCTTTGGAGTTTAGGTAGTCACTGTTCTGTAAGTATGCACATCAGGCAATGGCATGCAGTTTTGGTGATCACGGGGGAGGAGCTTAAGTGGAATGCACATGAAATTATGGAATGCACTAACTTATAGGCATTTCATACAAATCTAGTTGTGGGCATTGGGTTGGTATTAAGTGGGCATGCCTAGATTTGGTGCACATCTCACCACTTTCAACCTTATTTTATAAAATGTGTAAACTTTTCTTTATACAGTAAGTGCCAGATAAATGTGTGACAATGCACGTTCAACTAGGTGACCGTTATAAAATTACCTATCACATGTATAGCTTATGCATTTCACTTGCATGCAGTAAAAAACAGGTGTAACCTGGGATGTCTGAAGCAAACGTATAAACTGGATTAGATGTTTCAGATTATTCCCTCAACATCCTGCTCAATATCTGGATCATAAATGTTGTCAAGCAGATCTCTTACAATAATACTAATGCAACCTGCATTTTCCCTGCATGAGACAACTAGGTAATGGTGCAGAAACATGTTGGTCATTATAGCATAGCTTTGGTCAGTGATGCTTATGGAACAAACCTGTTGGATTGTAACTAGTTTTTGTGAACTGAAGGTGACATTTATAAAATGGCACCAGGTGTTAATGGGATGGTACTCCTTTTTCTGAGCCATTGGCTTGGAGCACAAGAGATGAATGACACTGCCAACGTTAAAACCACTGCTTCAGGCAGGCAATACAAACTTTAGCTGTAAGCATTTTTCCACAAGTTTCCATGGAAACCCATGAGATATTTTCTCCAAGTCAGATTAATAGATACCAAGTGACATCTTCACTCAGGAGGTCTGAGGTCTAGAAGGCAAATAGATGCTCATGTTTAACAGATTTAATATTGATGAATTTATTTTTTTTAATGAATTTATTTGGTTGCTTGTGAATTAAATGGTGTATTTAATTCTGAACAACAAGCTCAATAATCTCTCAAGCACAACTTAATTCAGAGCTTTGTTAGTTTATTGAGCCCCAGAATGCAACATTGATTTCATCGTGCCTCTACACGATGAAACAGTGACAGTGCATCTCTTTCAAATTTTCAGAATTATTCAGGTTGTCAACAATCCACAAGAATTACCTCTTGCCTTGCTTAAGTTCCTGCAGTAAGTTCATGAAGTAACAAGGTTGGTTGAAAGAGTTGATTTTTATAGAGAGGTCAATTTATGAAAGATTTAACTGGCTAACTTTGGCAATTATTTGGTTAAATCAGCCTGGTTAAAAATCCCCCCCCCCCCCCCTGCTGACTAAATGCTGGAGTTTCTAAGGTATGTTAATGGTATAATGAATGTTATTTACTAAATAGCATGCATTCATTGACAAGAACATGCCTTTCTGCCATTGACAAATTTCATTTTAATACAATGCACGTTAATGGTAGTGATGCTAGCTTTCCTCTCCGTGAGCATCAAGCCGCTAATGCATAGCCTGATACTTCCTAAGAACAAATTAAAAAGGCTAGTGCCTGGGGGCGGAGCCTGATGTCCAGCGGGTTAGACGCTTCGCGCTGAAGCTCCCGAGAGGCCTACTCAGAATCCTGACTTAATACCTACCTAAACTTAATATTTTGCTCCGAACTTACCGGGGTACCTCGGGGGGGATGGCGGCCCACAAACCAGCGTGCTTAGACTTCGGGTCTCCCTCTTCTTCACACGGAAAACGCTCCAAAACAGAGTTGTCTTCCCCACAAAAGACAGTTCCACTTCGGGAAAACCCCGAAATGCAACAGGAGATCTTGGAGGAAATACGCGGTATGAAGGAACTGGTACAGTCCAACGGAGAAGCGCTCCGAGCCATGCGAGAAGACTTCGGTATGCTTCAGGACCGGCTTGAAGGTCTCTCACTACGGCAGGACAACATGGCGGGGGTCCTCGACTCGCACGCGGTGCGCATGGTGAAACTGGACAAGGCTGAGCGTCAGATACAGAATCTTCAAAAAGAGT
The DNA here is from genome assembly GCA_033557465.1 of Ichthyophis bannanicus. NCBI lineage: Eukaryota > Metazoa > Chordata > Amphibia > Gymnophiona > Ichthyophiidae > Ichthyophis > Ichthyophis bannanicus. Next base: position 1,139,894,245 of record CM066032.1, read on the forward strand.
TAGAGGATAGCAATAATCGAGCCCGTCGCAACAATGTAAGGCTCATTGGAGTACCGGAGGGGGCCGAAGCAGGAGATATAAGAGAATTCCTGGTCAAAACTCTTCCCTCCTTGCTGAAGATCACTTTTCACAGAGATCTGGAAATTGACCGAGCACATCGTGTTCCTACCAACATGGCCCTCAATCGGACGACCCCCCGGCCTATCATCTTTCGATTACTGAGATATCAACAAGTTGAGCAGATTCTAAATGCTGCCCGGGCGAATCATCATCTGGAGTTTGAAAGTCATAAAGTCTCCTTCTTCCCTGACTTGGCAAAGCCCACAGTTGACCGTCGGAAGAGACTCCTTGCTTTTCGCCCTAGACTTCAACAGCTACAGGCTCGCTTTGGCCTATTGTATCCAGCGAAGCTCAGAGTGACTCTCCATAACCAAACTAGGACATTCGAAGATCCTGATCTACTAGCAACATTTTTAGATTCCAAAGAAGCAGACCAGATGCGCTAATCCAACAACTTGGATCTGTAACCCGCCGGATCTGCCCGCCATTTTGAATGGCCCGACGCGGTGATCACCGCCTGGAACAGAGACTGCCTGGACTTTTCTTTCTGTCTATATATAACTTTCTTGGTCTCCTATCCCTCCATGATGTGCACCTCGGTTGGATTCGGAACATGCACAGCTATACAGGTTATATGTTTCAATTAGGCCTTCTCTGGGGTTTCTCCCCGCAGACACATGGTCGCCAGTAATTTCTGGGGTTTTGCTTCTTCTCTAATGCACTTCGGTGCTTATTTTTTTATATGGGGCGCTTCATTGTTTTTCATTAGCTTACTTTCTATCATGTCATGTGTACAGCCATATACAGTTAATATGAGGGACATTGTGAAATTATGTGCGTTATCATGTTCTTTTTCAGAATTTTTAACTTTTCAGAATGGCCTTATGTAAGCTCTTATCACTGAATGTAAAAGGCATCAATAGTCCAATCAAAAGAAAGAAAATCCTTAGCTATCTTAATCATGAGCATGCTGATTTAGTGTTTCTTCAGGAAACGCATTTAAACTCCGCTGAAACACTGAAACTTAATGCTAAGCCTTACATGGTGGCTGCCTACTCTTCCGCCGTTTCCAAACGGTGTGGGGTAGCCATCTTGGTTAAGAAGTCTTTGCAAGCTACTGTACTGGATACTAGCTCTGATAAGGAGGGTAGATGGGCCCGTGCACACCTTAAGGTTGGAGATAGTGAAATCACGTGTATTTGTATTTATGCTCCGAATGTGGATAACCCTGCTTACTATGCAAGTATTGCGCAGTTGGCACAGGCCTCTGCCAATACTCCATTAATACTTGGCGGCGATTTCAACCAAGTACTTGATCCTTTGATAGATAGACAGCCGCCTAGAACGAGTGGTCCACCCAAGAGTCTTGATACCCTTACAGCTCTGATGAAAGATCTTGCGTTAGTAGATATATGGAGGCTGCTTCACCCCTCCGACTTAGAGTTCACCTTTTTCTCAGCCCCCCATCACTCACAATCTAGAATAGATTTTTTTCTTATCTCCAAAGCACTGATACCCCAAGTGGACACGGCTAGGATTCATCCTCTCCATATTTCAGATCATGCTGCCATATCTTTCTCATTACATGTCACTACGCAAGGTGAACATCCCCGTGCTTGGTTTTTTGATAGATCCCTACTAGACCAAAAAGATTTTCAGGTTGACATAAAGGCCGCTATCCAAGATTACTTTCATTTTAATTCACCCCATGACACTGCGAGCTGGGCTTGGTGGGAGGGTTTTAAGGCGTCTATCCGTGCAACTATAACTAGCTATCAAATCCGACAGGGGAAACAACGAAAGCAACATTTACTGATTCTAGAACAACAGATACAAGCTGGAGAGCGTCTCCTCACGTCCCGTACTGACCCATGTATTTTACTTCGCTTACAACGTCTTCGTTTTCAATACAATCAGCTTTTATATACCGCTGCTGCTAAAAATATTGAATCACAACAAGGGATGTACTATCGGGAAAATAACCGTGCTGGCAAATTGCTAGCCAATGCCCTGAAAGGTCAAAAAGAAGCCAAGCGTGTTACCGCTCTCCGCAATCCGTCGGGGGGGAGCTTGGTCACTAAAGATACAGAAATATTAGCACTCTTTCGTGATTTTTATACTCGGCTTTATCAATCTGAATGTGACTTCGAGCCAGAAGTATTTGAACGATTACTATCAGGGGTACAGCGACCGACCCTATCTGACGAAGATAGAGAGGCCATGGACAAACCATTCACTTTATCAGAAATTCAATCGGCACTCAAGAGATGTGCCACAGGTCGAGCCGCAGGCCCGGACGGTCTCCCAGCTGAATTCTACAAAACTTTTAACGCTGACTTAGCTCCGTTTTTGAAACTTTATTTTTCTGCTCTGGCCGAGGAGGGATCTCCCTCTGGATCCTTCTCAATGGCAAATGTAGTAGTTTTTGAGAAAGAGGGGAGAGATCCGCAACTAACAGCTAATTATCGTCCAATTTCCCTACTAAACGCAGACTATAAAATATTCGCCACCATTCTCTCCGCCCGGCTCTCTGACAAGATGTCTACTTTAATACACCCAGATCAATGCGGTTTCATTCCCGGTAGATCAACTGCTGATAATGCTAGGACCCTATGTCATGTGCTGACTGCCGCAGTTAATCTTGATCGACCATTGGTTGGCCTCTCACTTGATGCTGAGAAGGCCTTCGACCGCTTAGAATGGCCCTTCTTGTTTGCAACTCTTCGCTGGTACGGATTCGGAGAAGGCTTTCTCCGTTGTCTCCAAACCATGTATGCGCAGCCTACAGCTAGTATCTGTGCTAATGCTTTAAAGTCTCAGCCATTTCCCCTGCAACGCGGTACTCGCCAGGGATGCCCACTGTCTCCACTTCTTTTCGATCTCGCACTCGAACCCTTAGCTTTACTAATCCGGCAATCCAAGGATATTCACGGAGTCCCTTTCTCTCATAGGGAAATCAAAATTTCAGCATATGCTGATGACCTGATGCTCTTTGTCTCCCTAGACTCAGTGCCGGCTGTCCTAGAGCAAATTGGTAAATATTCACAACTCTCGGGCTATAAGATAAATTGGACCAAATCGGTTGCCTTTCCACTAAATCCTTTGATCCATCAGGCAGATATGCAATCCTTTCCCTTTTTATGGCAACCTCGCATGGTCAAATACCTTGGGGTGCACTACTGCTCTCCTTTAGAAGACACCATCACCTTTAATGCTAAAGACTTAACCTCTAAGGTCCGGGCGCTTACTCAATGCTGGACTCCTTTAACACTTACTTGGTGGGGCCGCCTAGAAACCATTAAAATGATGATTGTTCCCAAAGTGAACTACATTTTAGAAATGTTGCCATGTCTCCTACCTCGACGTACATATAAAGATTTAGAGGGTCTTCTGACTAGATACTTATGGCAAAACAAGACACCTAGGATAGCGAAACATAAGTTACAAGCAGATAAAGAAAATGGTGGTGTCAGATTCCCTGATTTCCTGAAATACCACCACTCTTTTCTTCTCAAACAAGGCGCTCGTTGGCTGGACGACCTAACACCGAGTAGACCAGTGTGGCTAGATATAGAGGAGGACCTTTGCAAACCAATCCCTCTTACTTATCTCCCTGGTATGACTCTCCCATCAGACTCCCACTATCCACCAATGCTCTTAGACACTTTAGGTGCCTTTAATACCCTTGAGCAATCTCTAGACTCCCGACTTTGTCCGCTAGATAGACTCCCGCTTTGGCACAATGCTCGATTTCAAATACAAAATAAACCGATGGCGTGGAGCCCCTGGTACACTAGGGGCATTTGGATCCCTAACCAGCTGTTCTCTGATGGTCGCTGGAAGACTTTTAGCGAATTACAAATTGAATTTGGTCTCCCAGCGAAACACTACTTTCAGTTGGTGCAACTTCAGCATTGTCTTCGGAGTGCTAAGGTGCTCCCGCCATCGGAACCCCACACCCAAGGATTGTCGGAGATTATCCGATCTATCGGGAGCTTATCGGGTGTAGCATCTAACTTTTACAAAACTTTATGTAATACTGTAAATAGAGGCACTCCTATAGCACAGAAATCCTGGGAGCGGGAAATGCATGTAACTTTGACCCCGGAGCAATGGAGCCTAGTCTGGAGCAAGGTGACACGGGTCTCTCGATCCGCCTCACTCACTCAGACACTTTTCTTTCTAGCCCACCGATGTTTCTATACTCCTGACAGGTTAGCCAAATGGAACGCCACCCAGAGCAATAGATGCTGGACATGCCATGCGGCCATTGGTTCCCTCACTCATGTTATGTATGAATGCCCCGCATTACAGTATTACTGGAGTCGGGTCTGGGGTCGTATTCAATCTATTTTGCACTTTCAAGAGCCCCTCTCTTGGAAGATAGTGGGACTCCGCTCAGCGGCGGGGATCCCCTCTCTTCCCAAATCGGCTTACTTCCTCTTAGACTTTATGCTGGGCATAGCTATTTCCCTTATTACGAAATACTGGAAAAATAGCTCCCATCTGAGCCCCAATGAATGGTGGAATCATGTCTGTCTCTACAGTAAATATGAGCAAATACCTCGTAAGTTAGCTTCTTCCGCTCAGACCCCCCACCACTTGTCTAAATGGAAGATGCTCAACGACTATGTTCAAACTGCTCAATGCTCTCATCTGACTGTTTAAATCTGTGTAAATCTCTGTCACATGATCATTCCGTATCGCAGATACTATTTCTGTTTGTTTTGATGTACAATTACTGTTGTTTGTAAGCGCTTATATGATGATACTCATCAGCTTAGAGAAGAAGCATAGGGGTGGGGGGTAGTTGGGGTTGCTTTTCCTTATTGTATGTTTGTATTTGTTTCCTTTGGTGTGTTGTTTCTTTTTGCTTGTTGTAAAATGAAAATAAAAGTTAAAAAAAAAAAAAAAGGCTAGTGCCTAACACAAATACTCCTTTGCCCTATGATTTCTATTGTGAAATACACCACACCCCTTCTCGATTCCCCTGATACCTACTTGGGGTCTTTCTCAATGGCCCCAGCCTCAAATTGGCACCCTGGTTCCCTAGCTGTAGTTTCACAGTACTAAAGCTAGGGGTCAGGCTGCCAAATAAGGGAGCAACTCCCACTTGAATGCTCATACTATCTGTCTAGTATTCGATCTACACATTCCAGAGGCAACCCAGTGCAAATTTTGGTCAGAGGGAACACTACTACTTAACTCCTAATGATAATAAGGGGCCAATATCAGTTCTTGGTTTCTAATGTGTCATCAAAAGGGAATGCTTATGTGCTGCAGGTATACTTATTGATTTATTGGGAGCATAACCATGGGCTATGACAGATAAGTGGCAAAGCTGAATATAAATAAAGTGTTCAGCACTGGAAGCTATGGGGGTCATTCTGATCCTCTTTTAGTGGGTCTGGACATCTGATCCAGATGTCCAGACTTGCTAAATATCCAGATCGCATTGGCAGCCACAGAGCTCCCCTCACATATAGCCAATTTGTGCAGGAAGCTCTATTCATGGGTGGGAGGGAGTGGGCTGGGGGAGACGAGAGGACAGATGGTGGGCAGGAACATGACCCCGGAGGTACAGGGCCGATTCTGAGGTTGGCCCTGTATGTTCAGGGTTGGCCAGTTAGACGGGGGGACTTATTCCACCTCGAAGGTGGAATAGGTCTCTCTGGATGACAGAGGATTGTGGCACCGAGGGGTGACAAGGAGGTGAAGGGTGCACAGGGTTCCCCACAGCTCAACCCTGGCCATTGGAGGCCCGATCGGGTTGCAGGGAAAAGGCCGGATACTGCTGCTGCCAGGGATCACGGCTCTTTCATGGAACTACGGTGCCATGGTGACAAGATGCCATGGCACTGAGGCTCCATGCAGGATCCTGGCTGAGCTAGCTGGGGAAGTGGTTGGACATCCAGGGTGCCTGAATCAGGGCACCTACCGGATGTCCAGTCACTGTGATGTGATTCTGCTCCCGCGTGGATGTCTGTGGGAGCGGAATTGGATGCATCTCCATGACGTCTGGATTGCCCGAAGACGCACATGTCAGAAGGAGGGAAGAGTGGCTCAGTGGTTGGGACAGGTCACCTCAGGCCAGAGGGCTGGGGGTTCAATTCCCACATGGGGACAAGCAACCTCAGGCCAGAGGGACTGGGGTCTGTAGTCCCATGGCCACTCCTTGTGGCCTTGGGCAAGCCACATAACCCTCCATTGCCTCAGGTACACTTAGATTGTGAGCCCTTCAGGGACAAGGGAATAAAAAAGTACCTGTTAGTATACATGTAAACCACACTGATTCTAAAGAGCACAGTATAAAAAAATAAATAAATAAAATAAAATGGGCCTCCACATGTATAACAGTGATATAGCTGCTATAAGGGTAATGCCATAAACTCCTGTGCAGTCATGTGTTTGTAAGGCCTATTCTATAAAGTACAAGTGTAGGGGTATACTGATGCACCTGAACCTAGCCGTGGCAGTTCCACCTGCTCTAGAACAAGAGTAAATGTGTAAAGTGTAAAGGTTTAGATGTAAAGAAAATGCAATTAAGTATCAATATTCAGATAGAAAGAGGCTGTCCTCGGGAGATCCAAGATGGTGTTTTGAAGGGTGTGTTTAGCGCCACGGCGTTTTTCCTTATGGGGAGAAAGCGGAAGACCAAAGGGGCTAAACAGTCTGTAGCCCCTCAAGCTTTGACGCCCTTACCTGAAGCGATGTTTGGGCCACTGGATTCCTTTTTTTCGCCGGTGCCGCGACAGAGACCTGAGGGAGAAAATTGCCTGGCTGGGCAGCGTTTGGAGGAGACCTCATCCTCTGCCTCGGGTATTGATCTTCAGTCTCCCAGCTTGGTTCGAGCCTCAAAGGTGCCCCGACAGAGCAGTGGAGCTCTGGGAAGCGTGGGGGCCAGCAATGAGTCGGTGGGCTCTGTTGGAAAGGAGAGCCTGGGTACGGGCAGTGCCTTGAGCTCTGTTCTCCTCCATGAGAAACATCATGAAATCGAGGCTGCGTCGGAAATGGCTGAAGGTGGAAAAGGATTGGTTCCTGACCCGTCGGCTCCTGTCTCTCTGATGGCTGGGGCTATGGTGAGCGGTCCCGTTGAAGAATCCGGTCCCTCTTGGCCTTTGGCTCCTCTGGAGGTTATTACATTGGAGGTGATTTGGGCTGCTATAATGCAGCTTCGTGAGGAACTTTCTTCCCGTATGGCATCATTGGCTTTACAAGTTTCTACTAATAATGAAGATCTAAAATATGCAATGACAAATATAAATGCTTTGCAGTCTCAGGTTGCTAATTATCAGGTTAAATTTGGGACTGTGGAAAATGATGTGGTGACTCTTAAAAAAGTTCATATATCTATATTATCTAAGTTGGAAATGTTAGAAAATGCAGCTCGTGTGGCAAATATTTGTTTAGTTAATTTTCCTAAAGTTGCATTAACGTCTGCAAGGGATATGTTTAAGAAATATTTGATTGAAATTTTGGATATACCCCCTGAATCCCACCCTCCGGTGGTCAAAATGCATTATTTGCCTACTGGGAAGAAAGGGGTTGGGCAGGGGGAAATTGAAGGTTTGTCTAAAGTTGATGTCTTAAATGTTACTGAGCTTTTAGAGTCCTCACAGGAAGTACAGGTTACACCTTCAACTTTGTTGGTTACTTTAGCGTTATTGTCTGATAACGAATGGCTTATGAAAATATTTTTTAAGAAAAGTAATATGATGTTTAAGGGATTGAAAGTACGTATGTTTCCGGACTTGTCCAGGGAAACCCAGAAGAGGCGACGTAATTTTCTTCTGTTGCGACCAGGGATCCAGCAACTGGGAGGGCTTTTTTTCTTGAAATTTCCTTGTAAGTGTTTGATTAGATATCAATCCAATTCCTATATATTTTTTGAGCCCTCCCAGTTGCTGTGTTTCATGAATGCTCGGCTTTCGGAGAGGGGGGTCAATTCTCAGCCTGTTCCGTTATGAGCGTTTGTAGAGTGTCTCTGTGTAACACACCTGTATTTTCCTGCACAATATTGGGGTTTGATAAGTTTTCCCATCGTAGGATCCCTCCTTTCTATTTTTCGAGGGCTAGTGTGCATTGGATATATTTGGGTAAATTTCCTGTAATGTTATTAGGGATTATGATTTTTTTTATTTTCTCTGGTAATCCACTCCTTTTTCTGTTCAAGATGTTGTTTCTCTTGAAAAGTATTTGTAACTCTATAAACTTTAAATTAAAAAAAAAGTATCAATATTCAAAGACTAACACATATAAATTTAGGGTTTGCCCCTGTGCATATCCTAACTCAAAGGTACTCAAATCACCAGGGCCGACCCGTCCATTTATGGTATTTATGTCTACAGTAGTATGTTTTTTACTTTTTATTTCACACACGTGTTTGCATACCCCCTGAAGAAAGCATGTGTTTGCATATATTTGCATGCACTGCCTCCATTGTATTTGAATCTATCTCATGCATATTCATAAGGGATATCCCGAAAATCTGACTGGTTTGCGGCCCTCCAGGACTGGATTTGAGTACCTCTGCCCTAACTGAATGAGAGTCAGATCAAGACACAACCTCCTGCAAGCGAAACAGGGAACAACAGAAGTGGAGTGGAATAAAACACCTCTATTACTCCAAAACATCTTTATTAACCTCTACACTTGCAGTGATTCGGCACATATGCTTTCTTCAGGGGGTGGGATAACCTCCAACTAGAAATCATATAAAAACAAATTAAAACCATAAAACCATTAAATAATATAGCAACAATCAAATTATATACGTATAACATAAAAACAATACTTAACTGAAAAAATTAATTAAAAGAAGTTCGGCTAGCACTGTATCAGTAAAAATGACAAATAATGTTAAAGATATGCAAACACGTGTGTGAAAATAAAAAGTTAAAAACATACTACTGTAGACATAAATACCATAAAAAATACATATCGATGAGGGGGAACAGGAACTGAAAACTCCTTGAGAAAGATGTGGCTAGGAAAGTGCAGTCAGTTTCAAGGTGGGCACAAAGACCTGGTCAGAAGGTTTAGGGCAGGCATGTCCAACAGGTAGATCGCGATATACCTGTAGATCGCGGAGGGGTCAGAGGTAGATCGACAGCCCCACTTGGCTCCATCTCTCCAGCAGCTCGCCCTATCACTAGGAGAGAGCTCGTGCCAGCAGGTCGTCTGCCGAGGGCTTCCCGCCGCTGCTGATCCTTTGCCTGTCTTCTTTCCCTGCCTGCGGGAATCTTGCCTGCGGGTGTATTGGGGGCACTTGCTGTTTTCATGCCAATAGTTTGTGGGTACCCCAGGGAGCTGCCGCCCGCGCCCTGCAACGAGATGCCACAGGCCCAGCGTCATACCTGGTCTCCTGCCTCTCAGAATCACCCATTCCTGCCCCCGCACCTACACCCCTTAGAAGTGTGTTATATACCGGGAGATATCCATTCACCCGGGCTTTACCTGAATACACTTACCATATTAGTTGTGTCATGTGCTGGTCATTGGTCGCTTTATCGTTCGCTTTCATTAAACGTTTTCAGGCAGACACAACAAAGTGTCAAGAATTTGGTGATTTTGACGGGCTTTTCCAATTTTGTTCTAATTTGCCTATCCCTTGCCTTCGAATTGGTTCAAACCACTGTGACTTTTGCTTGCCTCTGCAATTTTATTTTGCCTAGCCTTTGTGTTGATTCTACACTGCAATTTTATTTCGCCTTGCCTTTGCGTTGATTCTACACTGTGTGCAGAATTTATTAAATCGCGTATGGTGGTATTTGAACTTGTTTGGCGGTATTTGTTTTTATCTGGTTTGCTGGACAGGTGTTTGAGTTTTTTTGATGATTGTTTGGTGGTATCTGATTATTGGTGCCAGTATGATGAATTCTTATTTTTACTTTTAGAACTGCATGTGTGGTTTTGACATGTCCGGTCCTTGTATTGCACATCATCCAGGGTTCTTCAGTTCCTGTTGATCTTTAATACTTTAGGACAGTGACAGTTTTGGACCAGATTCAGCCACCCCAGTATAATGAAGATGAGTGTTCCAAAGAAGAGCAAAACCGACCACTTTCATGATGATGGGAAATGGACTACTTCTTCATCATGGTGAAAGACAAGTGTTGTTGTCTAATTTGTTTTTTTTTTAAATTCTTTATTTTCGTTTTATAACAGCAAAGGAAAAGGAAGACATACAACTAAAAGACAGATACATAAAGTATAATACATACACCAAAGTAACCCCTCCCACCCCCCTCCCCCCTGCTTCTTCTCTAGAAAACTAATCATTCCCGAAGCGGGCGTATACTTACATTATTGTGTTACAAAACCGAGCGATGATCTAAAACATGATGAGTGCACACTATACAGGCATGTTGGAACAATGAGCAAATTGTACATAATCATTAAGCAGCTGCGATTTAAACAAGCGAGAGTGAGTTTGGGCATGGGGAATAGCTCTCCGAGGTATCTTCTCATATTTACTATATAAGCAGACGAGGTTCCTCCATTCATTGACGGTAAGTCGAGAGCTATCCTTCCAATGCCTCAAGGTTGAGCATATGGCTATACCCAGCATGAAATCAAGGAGAAAGCGACCCTTCTTAGGAAGAGAGGGGACCTCCGCCACAAAGCGGAGTCCCACAATCTTCCAAGAGAGAGGCTCGTGAAGGTATAAGAGAAATTGAATACAACCCCAAACCCACCCTCAATAAACCTGTAGTTGAGGACATTCAGAAATAACATGAGCGAAGGTTCCCACAGCAGTATGGCAAGACCAGCTGGTCCCCAGCAGTTGTGTTCCATTTGGCTATTTTCTGGGGTATAAAAGCATCTGTGTGTAAGAAGAAGAGAGTTTGGGTAACAGAGGCAGACCGGGAAACCCGCACTACTTTGCTCTAGAAAACGCTCCATTGCACAGGAGTTAAAGTGATTTGCAGTTCGCACTCCCAGGCCTGTTGAGCTCTGAAAGTGGCCGTGCTATGCGAGACTGGGATTTATGAGGGGAAGAGAAGAAGGTAAAGTCAAGCTCATTGGGGTGTAGTACCTCCATAGATCAACTAAGGCTAGATCTTTGATCAGGGAGGTAAGCGTGGTGTGACTCTTGGGGGGACCACGTGTCCTAGGCGGCTGTTTGTCAATCAGGGGATCAAGGACTAGATTGAAATCCCCCCCAATTGTCAATAAAGTATCAGCAGAGGCCTGCATAACCTGAGCAATGGTAGCAAAAGGCAGGGTCATCCCCATTAGGAGCGTAAAGGCATATACATATAACTTCAAGGCTACCTATCTTGAGGTGAACTCTGGACCGTCCACCTTCTGTATCTGAGCTAGTCGCAATAATAGTAGCATGCAAAGACTTACTAACCAGTATGGCAACCCCACATTACTTGGAAACGGCTGGGGAATAGGCGGTCACCATGTAAAGTTTAATATTGAGTTTAAGAATTACCTTCGAATTTAAATGCGTTTCTTGGAGAAAATCAGATCTGCAGCTTCTTGACTTAGGTAGCTTAGGATTGTCTTCCGTCTTATCGGATTATTGATTCCTTTTACATTCAATGAGAAAATCTTACATGGTGCCATGAATCAGTAAGGGACATTTTAAGTAGGGCGCTTGGAAACATACAACATAATCAGAGTCTGTGCAACAATGACATAATCACCGAGGATGCTGGCTAATACAACCCATATTGAAAAGTATGTACATTGTATCCTAGAGAAGAAGCAAAACCCCCAAAGAATATGGCGACCAGATGTCTGCGGGAGGAGGCCCTAGAGAGGAATAGAAAGACGTGAAGAAGAGAGAAGAAACACCAGAGTCCATAATTAACACTGTCTCTGATATTCATCGAGGCTACTGTGGGTAGATGGAGTCGGGTCACAGATATCATCAAAAGTAGGGCAAACAAACTGCCCTCGCCAGACTCTTTGCTGGGCTGCGGCAGATCCAATATGGCAAATACAGCGGATATGAGAATGCTTGCAGGAATATTCTGGAAGTCAGCGCATCAAGTCGGCTTCTTTGGAATCCAAAAACTCCGCTAGTAGATCAGGGTCCTCAAATGTTCTTGTCTGATTGTGAAGCGTGACTCGGAGCTTGGCCGGGTACATCAGACCATAGCGTGCTTGTAGTTGTTGAAGCCTCGGCCGAAATTCCAGAAAGCGCTTTCGGCGGTCGACCGTGGGTTTAGCCAAGTCAGGATAGAAGGAGATCTTGTGGCTTTCAAACTCCATATGGCCCGTTGCCCGAGAGGCACTTAAAATTTGCTCCACGTGTTGATATCTCAAAAGTCGAAAGATGATAGGCCGCGGGGTCTTCCTATTGAGCGTTATGCTTGAGGGTACACGGTGAGCGCGATCGATCTCCAAATCCTTGGTAAAGGTGATTCGGAGCAGGGAAGGGAGGGTTTTGCGTAAAAACTCTTTCATGTCTCCCGATTCCGCTCCCTCCAGTATGCCCACGAGTCGTATGTTGTTGCGACGCGCTCTATTATTGCCATCTATTATTGCCCGCACCTGACGTTCAACTTTGTCGAGTTTGGACAACCGGGCCGCATGGGAGTCCAAGATGCTCTCCATTTTGTCCTGACGCGAAGAAAGTCCTTCTAGCTTGCTTTGCAGCACACCAAGATCTTCCCGCAGCGCTCGAAGTGCTTCAACCGTTTGACTGCACGAGGTTTTTGACCCCTTTAATCTCTGCGAGGATTTCCTGCTGCATTTCGGGGCCCTCGCGCAAGGCCAGCCCCTTCTGCGGGGACGGGGGTTCAGTTTTGGAACGTTTGCCGTGAGAAGCCGCTGGAGATCCAAATTCCAGGCGCGTGGGTTTGGTCCCCGCCATCTCATCAATGTGCCCCAGCAAGATCAGAGTAAAGTTCCAAGTATGTACGGTGTTAATTCAGGATTCTGAGTAGGCCTCTCGGGAGCCTCAGCGTTATGCGACCATCCCGCTGGACATCAGGCTCTGCCCCCGCCGTTGTTGTCTAATTTGTAACACCCCAGTATCCTTGCCCAAAAAGGGTAATCTGGAACATCAATATAAGGCTCTGCATAGCAATAAGATTGATGCTGATTTTCCACCCAAAAGTGAAATTCGTAAACTGAAGCTCAAAGAACTTAAATCGAAATAGGCTACTCAGTAACAGTTGATGGCGAAGCCAAGGTCACATTCGGTCAATGCAACCATAGCATCCTTCAAGGTCAGCAACCTGATCGCAAAGAAATGCAAACCTTACACTGAAGGGGAATTTGTAAAAGACTGCTTTCTTGAAGCAGCTGACAATCCTTTTGAAGGATTTAAAAATAAGAAAGAGATCATAGCTGCTATTCAAGATGCACAATTGTCAAGAAACACCGTCGTGCGGCGAATAGAAAAGAGGTGTGGGGACACAACTGAACAATTGTTGGAGGATGTTTCAAATTGTGTTGCTTTCTCACTCCAACTGGATGAATCTACAGACATAAGAGACATAGCCCAGTTACTAGTCTTTAACCAGATGGTTTTTGAAGACTTCAGTGTTAAAGAAGAATAACTTGGAATGATTTCTTTAAAAGGGAGAACTACCGGTCAGGAAATATTCAGTTCTTTCCATTCTTTAGCCCCGGCGAGATTAACAGAGCCGCGAGAAGAAAGGGAAACTCTCGCGGCTCTGAAAGCCCACGCATTGGGAGGGACTCGGGAGCTGATGGTGAAGGGAGGCTCTGCCGGGCAGGCGGGGCCCCGCGACGGGACATTTGATTCTGCCGCTGCCACGACGACGGCGGCAGTGGCAGCAGCAGCCGGTTTGGGTTTTTGTAATCTATCAAGGCTGATGGGGGGAGGGGGGTTAGGACTGGTAATGGGCTTTGGGGGGGTTAGGACTGGTAATGGGCTATGGGGGGGGGGCTAAGACTGGAAGTGGGTTGATGTGGGAGGGGGTTAGGACTGGTAATGGGCTATGGGGGGTTAGGACTACTAATGGGCTATGGGGGGGATAAGACTGGAAGAGGGCTGATGGGGGGTTAGGACTGGAAATGGGGTGATGAGGGTTAGGATGTAATGGGCTATGGGGGGGCTAAGACTGGAAATGGGCTGATTGGGGGGTAGGACTGTTAATGGGCTATAGGTGGGGTTAGGACTGGAAATGGGCTGATGGGGGGGTTAGGACTGGTAATGGGCTATGGGGGTGCAAAGACTGTAAATGGGCTGATGGGGGTTAGGACTAGTAATGAGCTATGGGGGGGGGGCTAGGACTGGAAATGGGCTAATGGGGGGTTAAGACTGGAATGGGCTGTGGGGAGGCTAAGACTGGAAATGGGCTGATGGGGGTTAGGACTGGTAGGGCTATAGGGGGGCTAAGACTGAAAATGGGGTGATGGGGGGGCTTAGGACTGGAAGTGGGCTGATGGGGGGCTTAGGACTGGTAATGGGCTATGAGGGGCTTAGGACTGGTAATGGGCTGGGGGCTAGGACTGGTAATGGGCTGGGGGTGGCTAGGACTGGAAATGGGCTGTGGAAGGAGTGCTTGAACTGCAAATAGCTGTAAGGGGAGGGAGATAGGACTGGAAATGGGCTGAGTGAGGGTGGGCTAGGACAGGAAATGGGCTGATGGAGGGCTAGGATTGGACTGGAAATGGGCTGTTGGGGGAGCTTGGATTGAAATGGACTCATGGAGGGGCTGGAACTGGAAGTAGGCTCATGGGGGCTTGGGTTGGAAAAGGGCTGAGTGGAGAGGAGCTAGGATTTGACATGGGCTGATGATGGTGGGGCTAGGAAAGGACTAGAAATGGACTGATGGGGGGCTGGGATTTGAAATGAGCTGATGGAGGGACTCGGATGGGGGAGCTAGGACTTGAAATGGGCTGATGGGGGTTAGGACTGGTAATGGGCTATGGGGGGGCTAAGACAAAATGGGGGGGCTTAGGACTGGAAGTGGGCTGATGGGCTTAGGACTGGTAATGGGTTATGGGGGGCTTAGTACTGGTAATGGGCTATGGGGGGGCTAGGACGGGTAAGGGGCTGGGGGGTGGCTAGGACTGGAAATGGGCTGAGTGGAAGGAGGGTTTGAACTGCAAATAGCTGATGGGGACGGGGGCTTGGAATGGAAATGGGCTGAGTGGAAGGAAGGCTTGAACTACAAATAGTTGATGGGGAGGGGGGCTTGGAATGGAAATGGGCTGTGAGGGGAGGGAACTAGGACTGGAAATGGGCTGAGTGAGGGGGGGCTAGGACAGGAAATGGGCTGATGGAGGTCTAGGATAGGACTGGAAATGGGCTGTTGGGGGGGCTTGGATTGAAATGGACTATTGGAGGGTCTAGAACTGGAAGTAGGCTCATGGGGGCACTGTTCCCTCTAAGCTGTGCGCGTGTGCGCACGCACACACCTCGCCGAGCGAGCGCACATACTTTTCAACAGAGCGCACAAAAATTACGGCTCTGATTCTGATAGAAAACAACACAGACATCTTAAAATTTAAAAGTTATAATTGTAATTACTAGAAATGTCCCACTTCATTTAGTAATCGTCTGTTTTCATTTAATTTGATTAAAATCAGTGTGGTGTACATACTGTATTCTGACGTGTAGTCAAATTTTAAAGTATATAACTCCGAGTGTCGTTATGTGGCGCACAAAAATTTAACCTTCCTTCAAAAGCTGCACACAGCTGATATTTTGAGCGCACACAGCCTACAGAAAATTAGAGGGAACATTGCATGGGGGGCTTGGACTGGAAATTGGCTGAGTGGAGGGGAACTAGGATTTGACATGGGCTGATGGTGGGGCTAGGAAAGGACTAGAAATGGGCTGATGGGGGGCTGGGATTGGAAATGAGCTGATGGAGGGACTCAGATGGGGGAGCTAGGACTGGAAATGGGCTGATGCGGGGAATAGAAGGGAGCGGATGCTGGGTGGGGCTGGAACTAGAAGGGAGCTGATGTTGGGGGAGGATTAGAATGGGATAGAGCTGGAAGAGTGAAATGGAGAGGGAAAACATATTTTGTGTGGGAGGGAAGACAAATCTACAATTGGCATGATATTGGGAGAGTAAGTGGGGATTGAGGATGGCGGGGTAAAATTTGAATGGATGAAATAGGAATGAGGAAAGAACAAAAGGAGAAAGATTAGTATGTTAAAGCAGATGTAGAGAGAGAATGGAAAAAAACTAGAAGAGTGAAGAAAGGACAAATGGACAGCAGACGATGGAGAGTTAGCAGAAGACACGAAGAAACCAGAAGAAAGTGGCTGGAGCAATTGCAACTGAAAAAAATGCACAAAATGTAGAAAAATATCTCTTTATTGAATTTATTAACTGAAATATGCCAGCTCTGGGAAATGTGCATCATTAACATCTGTGCTTTGTTTAGTACAAGAGAAAATTAATTTATAGTTTTATTTCTACAGTGTTGTTGGGCTTTTGGGGTTCCAGTTTAATTATTGTCTTCCTGTTTCTAAATTGTGTTTCCTTGTTTGGTGACGGTCTATGTTCTGCACGTGTAACTGAGCTGAGGTATTCTGTTTATGTAATTCCTATTTGACATTGCCACTTGTTCTCTTTCCCCAGTAGGTCATGTATTGTTGTTCTCTGAAATGTATTGGTTTAATATTTGTAGTGTTGCCTTTTGATAGGTAGGGTCTTGTGCTTTGTGAGTCCTGGCAGTGCTGTTGTGATACGGCAGGTTTGCTATGGGTTCTAAATGGGCAGTGTTTGTAGTAGTTCCTAATGTGCCTGGCAGTTGTCACTGGATTATAGTAATGTAGAAATCTTTTAGTCTTTCTTTATCCATACACTCATTAAGAGGCATGTTTACTAAAAGTTAGTGTATGGTAACATTATGCAAATATTTATGCAAATGAGGTCCCTTATGCAAATGAGGCCGCACACCGAGCCTCCGCACATGGCCCCGCACCCCCCTTGGGCCGCCCCTGCATATGCAGAACATAGACCATCACCAAACAAGGAATCACAATTTAGAAACAGGAAGACAATTAAACTGGGAACCCCAAAAGCCAAACTTGGAATGTACAACAACACTGTAGAAATAAAACTATAAATGAATTTCCTCTTATGCTAAACAAAGCACAGACGTTAATGATGCACATTTCCCAGAGCTGACATATTCCAGTTAATAAATTCAAAATAAAGAGATATTTTTCTAACTTTTGTGCATGTTTTTTTTCAGTTGCAATTGCTCCAGCCACTTTCTTCTGGTTTCTTCTGCTAACTCTCCATCGTCTGCTGTCCATTTGTCCTTTCTTCTCTCTTCTAGTTTTTTTCCATTCTCTCTCTACATCTGCTTTAACATACTAATCTTTCTCCTTTTGCTCTTTCCTCATTCCTATTTCATACACTCAAAATTTACCCCTCCATCCTCAATCCCTGCTTACTCTCCCAATACCCAGCCAATTGTAGATTTGTCTTCCCTCCCACACAAAATATTTTTCCCCTCTCCATTTCACTCTCCCAGCTCCATCCCATTCTAATCCTCCCCCAACATCAGCTCCCTTCTAGTTCCAGCCCCACCCAGCATCCGCTTCCTTCTATTCCCCGCATCAGCCCATTTCCAGTCCTAGCTCCCCCATCAGCCCATTTCCAATCCTTTCCTAGCCACACCATCAGCCTATTTCCAGTCCTAGCCCCTCCATCCATTTCCAGTCCTATCCGAGTCCCTCCATCAGCTCATTTCTAATCCCAGCCCCCATCAGCCCATTTCTAGTCCTTTCCTAGCCCCACCATCAGCTCATGCCAAATCCTAGCTCCCCTCCACTCAGCCCATTTGTATTCCAAGCCCCCTTCCCCATCAACTATTTGCAGTTCACATCCCCCCTTCCACTCAGCCCATTTCCAGTCCTAGCAAACCCCAGCCCATTACCAGTCCTAGCCCCCCCCCCATAGCCCATTACCAGTCCTAAGCCCCCCATCAGCCCACTTCCAGTCCTAACCCCCCATCACCCCATTTTCAGTCTTAGCCCCCCCATAGCCCATTACCAGTCCTAACCCCCCATCAGCCCACTTCTAGTCCTAACCCCCCATCAGCGCATTTCCAGTCTTAGTCCCCCCATAGCCCATTACCAGTCCTAACCCCCCCATCAGCCCACCTCCAGTCCTAACCCTCCACCAGCCCACCTCCAGTCCTCGACCCCATAGCCCCTTATTAGTCTTATCCCCCCATCAGCCCACTTCCAGTCTTGCCCCCATAGCCCATTACCAGTCCTAAACCTCCATAGCCAATTACCAGTTCTAACCCCCCCATAAGATCACTTCCAGTCTTAGCCCCCCCACAGCCCATTACCAGTCCTAACCCCCCCATAGCCAATTACCAGTCTTAAACCCCCATCAGCCCACTGCCAGTCTTAGCCCCCCATAGCCCATTACCAGTCCTAACCCCTCCATAGCCCATTACCTGTCCTAACCCCCCCAATCAGCCCACTTCCAGTCTTAGCCCACCCCCATAGCCCATTATCAGTCCTAACCCCCCTCCCCCCCCATCAGCCCAGCTAGATTTAAAAAAAAACATAATCCAGCTGCTGCTGCTGCCGCTGCTGCCAAGGCAGCGGCAGAATCGAGCCTCTCGCAGGGCCCCCCTGCCCGGCAGAGTCCTCCCTGCAGCATCAGCTCCCAAAGCATGGGCTTTTCAGAGCTGCAAAGGGAGTTTCCTTTTCTCGCTGCTCTGTTAATCCCGCCGGGGCTGATGGGATTTCCCTTCACGGCTCTAACAGCCAACGCTAAGGCAGCTGATGCTGCAGGGAGGACTCTGCCGGGCAGGGGGGGGCCCCGCGAGATGCTCAATTCTGCCGCTGCCACGGTGGCAGCGGCAGCAGCAGCTGGATTGTGTTTTTTAAATCTAGCTGGGCTGATGCAGAATGTTTTTTGTGCGGGGCCCTGTGCAAAAAATTTGAGCTAATGATGACTGACCTTGCAAACAACACTTTTGATCATTTTCCTAATACGCAGGGCCATCTGGGACAATATCCAAATTTTATTTTTCAGAACGAGAAGTATGTGGCAAAAATCTGTTCTGTTATCCAGGAATTCCAAAATAGATTCTGTGACTTCCAAAAAATTGGAACAGTTGTGGAATACTTGTCATACCCATTCAAAGTAGATGTGGACATTAAAGAAACTGCAGCTGCTATCAGTAAAAATTACTCATTGAACAAGCCATCTCTTGAAAACAAAATATTAACCCTTAAAAATGATATTTTTCTCAAGACCTGTGCTGAGCAAGTACCGTTTTGGAAGCTAGTGCCTAGAGACAAATTTCCCAACTTGAGAAGATGCAGTGAAGCTGTACAATCCTGTTTGGGTTCAGCTTATTTGTGTGAATCTGCATTTTCCCATCTGAAAATGACAGAGAGTACGCAACGTTCCAACATGACAGATGATCATCTCCAGTATTCCTTGAGACTGGCCTTCACGCAATATTCACCCAACTTCAAAAAGCTGGTGGATAAAATGCAGGCTCAGACGTCTCACTAATTTATTTATTTATTTATTTGACAAGTTTTGTATCCCGCCTTTTCCTTAAATCAAAGCGGTTAATACAATACTAGGATATACAGAGGCAAGGGAAACATACACCACTCTATTATTACATCAAAGTAGTGTGAATTAGGAGTACATAACACAGGGAAGAACACTGCATACAATACATAACATTTAAACTACATTTAAAGCAGAATCAAACAAACAGCAGCCGTTACTTGGTCTCGCATGGTCCAACGCCTAAGGGCCACATCAAAGGGCCCTCTAGCAAGGCCCTCAGGTGCAGGCCCACAAGGCACGGGCGCGCTCCTGCTGTGGCGGTTATGGCCGCGAGTTCCCCAAGCCGATTGGTCTGCTCTGGAGGAGGGAAGGACATGGGCAGAGGCTCAGATGGCAAGAGCAACAGCGAAATATTAAAGATTGTGCAAGATCAGCCTGGATCAATACTCAACCTAAATTTAACACGAATTACTCAATAAAAGTTAAAGAAAGTTATTAATCAATAAAACTTTAAGAAAAAAATGTACTTTCCATTTCCCCTCGCAGTTCTTACTGGATCTTCGTCTCTCTGTTTTGTTTTTGCTTAATTTGCTTACCAGCTGATCACATCCAAGTAAATGACAGAAGGCTCATTAAAAATGGTAAGGGGGATCCTCCAACTTTATTGGGTTAAATTTTAATTTGAAACTAATTTGAAATTTAATTTTCATGGTGGTCGATCACCGGAACTTTTGGCCGGAAAAAGTAGATCATGACCTGTTCGAAGTTGGACATGCCTGGTTTAGGGGATGGCAGGAAAGTTAGATCTGTTTAGAGGGGACTTGAATTTTAGATTTAATTATTTGCCTTTAGAAATCCAAGCTGAAGGTGAGGTAAAATACATATAATATAGTTAGATTCCTAAATTAGTGAGACCAAATCTGCTGAACATACCATCAGAGTGGTTTCAAAAATCCTTTTTTCCATTCATTTTACTACTCGTATTAAATTTGTCTATTTATTGAGTTATATGCTCCATCTCTTTAGAACTCATAGCAGTGTACAATAAAATAAACATAGTAAATGATAGCCGATGAAGACCAGTATGGTCCATCTAGTCTGCCCTTAGATAGTTAAGTTTATTTTGATTTTATCCTGTTGCTGTAAAGGGATCCATTGTGTCTGTCCCATGCCATTTTGAATTCTGTCACTGTATTTGCCACACCACTTCCTTCAGGAAGGCATTCCAAGCATCCCCCACCCTTTCAGTGAAAAAGTATTTCCTGACATTGCCTTTCAATTTACCCCCTTGCAGCTTCATGTTATGCCTTCTAGTTTTACATCTTCCCCGTCTTTGGAAGAGGTTTGTTTGTTCATTATTTCTCTTTAAGTATTTAAAGGTCTGAATCATATTTCCCCTATCCCTCCTCTCCTACAGAGTATACATATTTAGATCTTATTTTATTTTATTTATTTTATTTTAATTCTCTTATATACCGTGCTATTCTGCATCAGTGCGGTTTACATTGAACAGGGCATTATAACTTGGAGATAACTATTTTACAGGGAACATGGGCTATGGAGGGTTAAGTGGCTTGAAGTCACTTCTCATATCAATATCAATACATTTATAATATCCCCTTCATACATAAAATATCTCAAGCTAAAACTGTCAATCACCTTATAGTTCTCCCTCAAATGCCTCTATAAACAGATATGGTTCGATTCTGACCTACGCGTACATCCCCTTTGTATGTCCAGTCTGAGCTGGACATACAAAGGGGCACGTGATTCTGATCCCGTGGGACACATCTAGCCCTGCAGGGTCAGAATCGCAATCAGGCCTGTACGTGCAGGCCGATTCAGTCCCAGCCTGCACTTACAGGCACTGCCCAGATAGCTCAGTGAGGCTTTTAAATGTAGAAACGGCGTCATGTTGCCATGGTACCGTGGCACCATTTAAAAGCTGCAATGCCGTCCACCAGAAGCTAAAGTTTATTCCCCGCAGCCCGACTCCCCGATCTGGCCTCCTAAGACCAGGATCGGGCTGTGGGGAATAAACCTTGCCCCCCCCCCCCCAGCCCCTTCCTCACCCTGGGCCACAAAAAAATAAAAACACGTCCAGGGAAGTTATTCCAGCCATTTTGCTGGCCCTGGATGTAAGGGACCATCATTAGAATCAGTCCTGTACCTCTATGGCTGGCGAGCGCCCACTCTCCACCCCCCAGGCCACCTCTTCCTCGCCCCCAACTAACTTCCCCGCACAACTGGCAGAGAAGTTAGTTGGGGGCTATAGCTGGCACAAATATTGGGTATGGACGTCCCGTTTGGACGTCCATTCCCATTATTCGTGCTTCAGAATGACCCACCCCCCTTGTGTATTATCACTGTAAACAAGACTTTAATACTCATACTGGGTCATTCTAAGCATCTATCCCCGCTATTTGGCTCCCTCTGCCATCCCTGACTAACCTCACTGTACAAACAGGATATTTTTATGGGGAGGTTAGATGGGGGCGGGAAAGGGGTGGTGTGTAGGCGGAGTTAGAGTGTGCAGTGGGAGTCGGCCCTGTATGTCTGGGATCGGCAGACTGAACAGGGAACTTATTTCATCTCTGAGGTGGAATAAGTTCCCCTAGGTTGCGGGAGACGGCAGGTCTGGCCGGCAGAAAAAGTAGGAGGAGGTGCTAGAGATTCCCTGCAGCATGACCCTGGCCTTGGGAGGCCAGATCAGGGGTCGCGCTGCGGGGAATGAAAGAACAGGTCAGCAGTCGGTGATCGTGGCTCCTGAATGTAGCCACAGTGCCATGGCAACCGGATGCCATGGCGCTGCAGCTCCATTCAGGAGCCTTGACTGAGTTAGCCGGGCAGAGGCCTGTATTTGCAGGCTGACCAGAATTGGGCCCCAGCCTGCACGTATAGGCCTAGATGTGATTCTAATCCCGCGGGGCTAGACATGTCTTGCGGGATCAGAATTCTGTCTACCTCTGTGTGTCTGGTTCCGACTGAGCGCACAGCGGGCCGGGACATCCAAAATTGAATGAGGCCCACAGTGAATAAAAGTAGGAGGGGGAGTGGAGAGGAACATTCTTAGCTGCCTCTGGGGACTAGATTGGTCAAATAGAAGACCTGAAATGGTAGAAAATGAAAGTTTTTTGGAATGCCATGACTATTTTATATGTACCAAGCCAGCTATAAACAATTTTTTGTATCAAATTACAAATGCTAACCCCTCTTTATATAAAAAGTCTGCAATATTCTAAGCATAAAACTGTGGTAGTGAAGTGACATATATCAGTAGCAATCCTGACAAGGGGAGCTGTAGTGTACCCAGCATCATTGTCCCCTATGTGAATTTGTAAGGGGCCAAAGGATTTGTGAAAAAAACGGCATCACATTTATCCTTCTAGCAAATTACAATAAGAGTACTCCCTCAGTCTGTTAGCTTAAAGGCACAGTGGTTTTTTTTAGGTATAAAATTATATTATCAAGGCATAATAAAAAGTGTGCTGAAAACTTACTTAATGAAAAGACCGGTCCGACCAGCGCGGAACTGTGAATAGACACTGGAGAGCTGAAACCTCATTTTGAACCAGCAGGAAGAGCGCAAAATGTGTTTGAGGTGTAAATGAGGCAAGCAAACTAAACAAACAGAGATTCCTACTTATGTATCACAAATATTAAAAAAAACAATAAAGGCCTAGCTTTAAAATATATAGACTTGTTCTTGAATAATAGCAGCAAGTTTTCCTTAGCACGTTATTAAGTATGTCAGTCTCATGACCCGTACTGTCGACTGAGGATGTGTGTGTACACGATGTAACTCAAACTGTATGCCCCTTATGCTTCACATGATTTTATAACTGGTGCGATGTAATCATATAGTGGAGCAAGAGCAATCCTAATTGTAATTAAAAAGAAATAAGATGAAATGGCGATTCCTCACCCCTACATATGTTACTAAGGACCTAAAGAATTAAAGGCATTGGAATTGGGCGTACCTCATATGCTGGCAGCTTGATTATAACATCTCTTTTTACAAAAAGACTGAAATGCAAAATGAAGTTGAATGATGAATTGTCCACTAATCTAAATGTAAATGTGTGGAAAAGAGACTGTTCATGAACATATTGGGACACTGGGCTTAATGTGACAGCAAAAGGAAAAAAGGCTTTCATCCACAGGAGTACATAATGTGAATTCCTTGCATATTGCACTTCTCATTGGGAACCTGTACATACTAACCATGCTGTAGATGATCAAAATTAGATACAGGGTACTAGCAGGAAATTGTAAAAAACAGCGAACACAGTTCTATCGCTCAAATCAAGGGAGCAGTGATAAACAGAAAGGGAGGGAAGATAAAGCCAAAGGTAAGTGGGGTCAGTAAAACAATACGTGCAAATATAATTCTCTTAAAATAACAGATAAAATCAACGAGTGGGTGGTTAAACAGATGAATGACTGGCATCAAAATAAAAACCTAAATGAGAGTAAAACAATCATAGAAGTAAAATACTTAAAATTTTCCTAAACGTGGTATACAAATAAAACCGCCAATGAAACTTAAAAAACAATTATAAAAACCTTCAAGAACCGGGTCTCTAAATTAATTAAGCCCATCTAAAAACATAGATACATAAAACAAACCAAAAGGAATATGGATAAAAAATAAAAATAACAGGAAGCTGGACCAACAATCTTACACTATGACCTGAAGATAGTAAACAAAAACCTGAAAGTAGAGCACAGGCTTGGTTATGTTAACAGAGAACCATAAAAAATCAATCAATCAATCAATCAATCAATCATTTAAAAGACCCAATCCATGCTTTTTAGAGATCATGCTCTTGGTTAAGACCATCTGGAGAAAGGGATCTGAGTTTGTGAATGTACTTCTGTTCTAATTTCAATAAAATCTTGTCAATGTTTCCTTCTCTCCAGTGTGATCGTACAACCTTGATAACCAGACTTTTCAGATCAGATAATGAATGTTGGGCATGTGTCCAATGGTCAACTAATAGTTTATCTATAAGGTTTCTTCTTATACAACGTTTATGTTCTATAGCACGCACACTCAGGTTATGTGTAGTCTTGCCCACATATAATTTGCAGGGGCAAATAATAACGTAAATGACATTGTTTTACATGATTTTTCCATTTGTGAAATGAACATACTTCTGGTAGGTAACTGGGTGTAAAAAATACTGTGTGGTTGTCAGAGTATGGTCACATATTTAGCAATGTCCACATCTGGAATGGCCAGCAGCTTTAGGTGTAACCCTTGACAATGCAGACAATTTAGAGGGTACAAGGATGTTAGAAAGATTAGTGTTGTGCCTATGTGAAGCAATAACTTGTGATGTGCTGAAGGAAGGGAGGACAGATAAAATACGCCATTCCTTTTTTAAAATGTTTGTGATCCTATGTGATAAATTGGAAAACGAAAGGGCACAAACATTGTAACATATAGTAACATAATATATGATGGCAGATAAAGACCAGTAATGGTCCATCTAGTCTGCCCAGCAACAAATTGGTCTTTTTTATCTGACTGGTCCCTTGTAGAAGTTGTACCCTATCTGATGATTTAGCTTGCTGATAAGCTTTCTCTAAACATTCCTTAGGATACTCACGTTCCTTAAACCGTTCCTTCATATCCATAGCATGCTTTTCAAAATCTTGAGTTCTGAAGCATACTCTTTGGCAGAATATCACAGCTATACATATAGTTATATGGAATACCCTCGCTCTGCCCCAGCATTATCTGGATAGAGATGGAACATATAGAGGGTATTTTCAGTGGCACAATTCATATAGAGGCCAATTCCATTAATGCATGTCCAGCCCCAGTATGGCCAGGCAGAATCGGGCATGCAAAGTTAGATGCCATGGCTCTGCGGCTGTATTTAAATGCCCTGACTGAGTTAGTCAGGCAGGGTATGTACATGCCTGTTCACGATTCTGATCCCGCGGGGCTAGACATGCCCCGCGGGATCAGAATCGCGATCTCCTTTGTACGTCCAACTCCTTCGTATGGCCTTTTTAGCATAGCTGAAATGTAAGCGTGCTCTAAGTTACTGCACACTGCGATAAATCCTTCACGAAACATTAGTGTGCTTTACTACATGTGGTCATTTGAAATTTTGATTAGAAAGGAATTCAAAGGAACACCTGTACCTGGGTTACTAGACAATAAATTCAATTAAAGAGAAAGTTCAAGAAAATACTTGTTAAAATCTATCATGCCTAGTTTCTAAATGATTTTGTAAAGACATATAGGCACATATATTGCCTTTATAAAATAGTCATAATGTATGTGCCTTTGCATCTTCACAGCTTAGACACCCTCTTATAATATTACCCTCTGAATATTCAGCCCTACTCAGTTTCATACTTTTTCATTGATTAAATTTAAACAAGTTAATATTCCTATTTGGAAGTGGTTTCACATCTTACCAACTAGATGGATATATTCAAAACAGTGGTTAAAATATTCCAGGAAGTGTTCCAGAGGCAGTAGAAATTGTTAGTGTGTGAAATACACAATTCAAGAAAAAGATGGTGGTCATCATAGAATGTATGGATTACACCCCTCTCTGTAATAGTATGAGCATATAGTCCAGGTTCTGGGATTGAGGTGAATCTATAAGCATAAAATACAGCTAGCTGAGCCCATTTTCCAAGGCAAAGAAAAGTATTCATTCTGCATCAACAAAAGATGTGCCTGACTTACCTTGCAGGCTCCAAATTGTATTACAACTGAATCCTTAATATATTCAGTTTCCAAACGTATTCCTATGGCCTTCCTGTCTGGGGTTCTCTTTTTTTGGTGGGATTTCCTTAATATGTGGCCATGTACAGAAGAAAGAGATGCAGCAGTGTGATAGGATTTCCAATATTGTTATGTAGTTTACAGTATTCTGTTCCATAAGATGTTTCAATGAGTGAAGGGAAATGCTAATTCTCGTTGTTTATTGCTCTGTCAGAAAAATAACATTTTCCTGTCTAGACTGTTTTGTATGGCTTTCATTACCACAAAATACAGAACATTAGCTTAACAAATATTTGGTCATGCAGCTTGAAGAAAATTTACATATTATAGTAAAATGCTGTTGACACAGTAGATAATGCAGTTTAAGTAAAGAGTAGTACAACAAAAATGTGGCAGAAAAGAAAATGCAGAAAACCCGCTGAAGTTGATTTGATAACAGGTTGCTTATGTGCGATTGCAAGAAGATGCTTATCTACATGCATTAAAAGGATTTTACATGTGAGCAATCTTTTATAAAATTATCTCAATAGGTTTACAAATATAGGACCAAATTTTACTGGAGTAACATAGTAACATAGCAGATAAAGACCAGTATGGTCCGTCTAGTCTGCCCAGAAAGATGGCAGGAGTAGGTGCACCCCTCCCCATGTCTTTGTTTAGGGGTTCACCCACCAGGAGTAGGTGCACCCCTTCCCATGTCTTTGTTTAGGGGTTCACCCACCAGGAGTAGGTGCACCCCTCCCCATGTCTTCACCCTCCCCATTTCTTTGTCTAGGGGTGACCCCACCGCTCCTCCCCCCATCGCTCCATGTAGGACACCTCTATTTGTTGAGAAATTAGATGGTTCAGTTTATTTTGATTTTATCCTGTTGCTTTAAAGTGATCCACTGGGTCTGTCCCAGGCCACTTTGAATTCCGTCACTGTGTTTGCCCCCACCACCTCCATTGGGGGGGCATTCCAAGCATCCACCACCCTTTCAGTGAAAAAGTATTTCCTGACATTGCCTTTCAATTTACCACCTTGCAGCTTCATGTCATGCCCTCTAGTTTTATAGCTTCTCCGTCTTTGGAAGAGGTTTGTTTGTTCATTATGTCTCTTTAAGTATTTAAAGGTCTGAATCATATCTCCCCTATCCCTCCTCTCCTCTAAAGTGTACATATTTAGGTCTTCAAGTCTCTTCTCATAAGGCTTCTGGCGCAGGCTTCAAATCATTTTGGTTGCCTTCCTCTGAACAGTTTCCATTCTTTTTACATCCTTTGCAAGATATGGTCTCCAAAACTGAACACAGTATTCCAAGTGAGGCCTCACCAGAGACTTATACAGTGGCATTAGTACCCCTTCCTTTCTGCTGGTAATTCCACTTCTAATGCAGCCCAACATCCTCCTGGCTTTTGCCACAGCCTTATTGCACTGTTTTGCCACCTTGAGATCTACAGAAATAATCACACCGAGGTCTTTCTCCTACTCCGTGCACACCAACCTCTCGCCCCCTATCGCGTACATTTCCCTTGGATTTCTGCTACCCAAGTGCATAACACTGCACTTCTTCACATTAAATCTTAATTGCCAAGCATTAGACCATTCTTCCAGCTTTTTTAGACCTTTCCTCATGTTAATCACTCCCTCGGGGGAGTCCACTCTGTTGCAAATTTTTGTGTCATCTGCAAAAAGACAGACCTTTCCATTCAGTACTTCAGCAATATCATTCACAAACATTGAACAGTGCCGGACCCAGGACCGAACCCTGAGGCACCCCGCTAATCACCTTCCTTTCATCTGAGTGAGCTCCATTTACCATCACCTTCTGTCTTCTGTCAGTCAACCAATTTCTGATCCAGTTTACCACCTTGGGACCCATCCCCAAACTACTGAGTTTATTGATAAGCCTCCTATGAGGGACAGTATCAAAAGCTTTGCTGAAATCCAGGTAGATGACATCCATTGCATGCCCCTGATCCAGTTCTCTGGTCACCCAGTCAAATAACTCAATCAGATTTGTTTGGCAAGATCGTCCTTCAGTAAAACCATCTTGCCTCGGATCATGCATCCTGTTGGTTCTGAGAAAGTTCACTATTCGCTCTTTCAGGAGTGCCTCCATTACTTTTCCCGCCACCGAGGTAAGGCTCACGGGCCTGTTGTTTGACACTTCTTCCCTGTCACCACTTTTGTATAGAGGTACGACATCAGCCATTCTCCAGTCCTGAGGAACTTCTCCTGTTTCCAAGGATCTGCTGAAAACATCCTTTAACGACCCTGCAAGAACCTCTCTGAGCTCTTTCAGTATCCTGGGATGTATCCCATCCGGTCCCATGGCCTTGTCCGCTTTCAGTTTTGCAAGCTGTTCTAACACCTCATCTTCTCTGAATGGTGTGGTATCTATTTCTTTTCCATTTTTATATTTGGGCGTCACAGGTGGTCCTTCTCCATGATTTTCTTTAGTAAAAACAGTGTGCTACCATGTTATTATTCACTGGCAATCATAAATGTATGCGATTTACCTCAGGTCCTGTCCTTTCTCCAAAGTTTGTATGTGCGTGTTTTCATATTATTTTGTATTAAGGTTCTACCTTGTAAGCTAGGGCAAGCAGCTTCTTCCTAAAGCCATGTAATTTTTACTCATATACATTAGGGATTTTATGTAACCCATTCTCTAGTCACCTAGAGACCTGCCTAGCTCTTGCTTCTGTCCAAAGTACAGTCATTGACCCTACTAGTCAATTGCAGAGTCTTTAAGACCTTTGAGTAATTCTCTGCAGTCCTCCCTTCAGTGCATAAATCTCCATCTACGGATACCCTAAAGCAGATCTTTTTGGCCTTTTTTGCCAAGACTCTGTTCCCATGGAATGCCAGCATCTTTTCACAGGTTCAGTGTTCTTTCAAATTCAGTCGGTGGTTCAGCATTCAGCTTCCAGTATCCACCCCAGCCCCAGCTTCACAGCATCCAGGTATTTCCTTAATTCCACAACCTATCTTGTCACTAAGGGAGTCTTTTACTAAGGGATGTTAACTGACAATGCGTGTTCTGACCCACATTGCCTGCTCATGCAGGGCCATGACAGTTTGCACAGGATGATTCCCCCATTAGAGAAGCGAGTGGGTGGGGTAAGGGCAGAGAGTGGGCGTGGTGTGCTCCATGCACTAACTGCATTAGCACTGATCACCTAATGCCACTTCAATAGGTGGCATTAAGTACATCCGCGCTAATGTGCCATGTGCTAAGGGACAGGGCTCCACATTAACTGCCAGGGAAATGCTTTCCACACCCCTGACAATTTACACAATAATATTGCACCTAATGTGCCATGGTTTCAGTGCTGTTGGTGCATTATCCTAGCGCCCTTTATTAAAAGGTCCCCTAAGTGTCCAACTGAAGCAGTTAATTCAGATGGACTTATCCTGCTTCATTGTATCAGAATCTCTGCTACGCTCTTGGGTCAACTATCACAGAAAATTCCTTGTTCTGCTTGCATGTAATAATTAGTTGATCTATAAATTAATGAATGAATAGAGTGGAACGGGTAAATGTATTTTGATTGTTTACGCCATCAGAATATAGAAAGACTAGGGGACATGCAATGAAGCTACAGGGTAACCTATTTAAGACTAATAAGAGAAAATATTTTTTCACTCAATGTGTAATCAAACTCTGGAATTCGTTACTGGAGGATGTAGTAAAAGCTGTTAGTATAGCTGGGTTTAAAAAAGATTTGGACAAGTTCCTGGAGGAAAGGTTCATAAACCATTATTAAAAGGGACCCAGGATATCACTGCTTGACCCAATACAAGCACTGTGGAAACTGTGTCTTTTGGGGAAACTGCTAGCTTCTTATGACCTGGATTGGCCACTGTTGGAAACAGGATACTGGGCTTGATGGACCTTGGTCTGACCTAGTATGGCATTGCTTATGTTCTTAACTGAGGGCTAATATAGTGATTAATGTGATTAGCAGACCTGCTAACCATATTATTCGAGGTGACCAGGATATTCAGTGGCACTGACGCGGTTAGTGCAGTAGAATATCCTCAGGTGCCATTACTGATGCCGAGTAGACATGTCTTGGGGTGCACACTGGATGAAAAGTGGGTGGAGTCAGGATGTATCGGTGTATTTTATAAAATATGCACATATGTACCTATTTTGTGTGCTAACCTTTACACCTGCTCCCAAACAGGCAAACATATCCTCTGCTTCAATGTAGCCTCTGTTTCTGCAGTTTGGAACCTAGCATTAAGACACATGGGGCATGTTTACTAAACCCCACACCAGTAACGTGGGATGTGCAGCCCCACAATCTGTCTAAACTCTCTTCCCCCACCGACTCTTCCCATACGTCCTGTGCTTGAGAGTGGGGAGAGCCGGTGGGGGGCGGAACGGATGCAGGCTGCCTGGCAGCATGTACAGAGGTGGTATAAGCAGCATTTTTCACCAGATTGGGGCATGGCAGCCAGGTGCATGAGGTCCCTGCTGCCCGATCCAGGCCATGGCAGGCCAGCAATGGATTGGACAGCAGGGACTTGGGGGGCCAGGAATGTGGCAGTCTGGGGCGCCTGAGGGGAGGACACCTCCGCAGGCAGGAGTAGCATGCCATGCCTTCCTCATGCCTGATTCTGGCTGCTGTGGGAACGTTTTGTTCCCATGGACCAGAATTGGGTTCCAACAGCCCTGTCTTCAGCGGGGACGTCTGGACATCCCAGACTCCCCCCTCCCGGAATGGGGTTCAAAGTGTCCAATTTAGGACATCTTTTCTACTGACTCCAAAATTTCTCAGATTAGTACTGAATAACAAATATATCATAATGGCATATATAGGACAGAGAAGAGTCTCAACAAAATTTTATAACTACCACTGTTCCCAGCTTATTTTGTTTATTTATTGGATTTCTTGAAAATTTGTTAATTGTGATCAAATCTTTGATACATATGTATTTATTTATTTATTTCAAAAGTTTTTATATACTGTCCCTTCCAAAGATCTGGGGCTGTTTACAGAGAACCAAACCATTTTACATTGAACATATTAATTAACCATAAACATTGAACATGTTAAGGGAAATAGGGAACAGGTAAGGTTGGCGAACTGGGGTGGATTAAATACATTTGGCAACTATGTATCTAATAACTATTGTGAGACCATGTCGGTCCTAGGCGGTTGCCTAGACCCGGGTATAGCCTTGAGTTGTGGAAATTAAGGACACTGTAGTCGTGACCAGAGTGAAATTAAGGTTGGGTTTTATTCCCTTTCCCTTGTGGATGTCATAGAATAAGGACAACATAAAAGAACGGTTGCTTCACCGGTATAGAGGATGCTTAACAAATAATAATTATGCTTCTTTCCAGCAAACAATAGTCCATCACATTTCCAATGTGCAGAAATACACTTTCTTTCTTGCTCCTTCTCTTAACAGAGAGACTCTATGTTATCAGCCACACATAAAGCACATTCCATGGGCTCAGGGCTATAGCTCTCCCACTGCATAGGGCCAGGACCTGGTCCTGTGTATGGACACTTAGCCCCTGTGACGCTGCTCTCCGAGCCTTGCCCTGGGGAAACCTCAGTTGCTGCAAGTTGGAGCTGCTTTTGTGTGTCGCAGATAGCAGGAGCTGTGCTGGGGATTTCTTCCCACGGCTTAGGCCAATAAGAGTTCACTAGCCTGGTGTAAGCCTGGCTTTTCCCCCGAAGACCCCCTTCTCTCCCTTCAGCAAAGATAGGGTACTTATCTCTTCCTGTGGAGAAGATGGTTTTAAACTCCTCTGCTTCTAGCCAAGGCTTTCTCTCTGCCCTGCAGCCTGCTCTTCTTTGGGAACACCGGTTACTGTGCTTGGCTGAAGGAAACTCACTTCCTGCCTTCAGTGAGCTTCCCTGGACGTGACCTCTGCCTTCTGTTGACTGGGCTGATTGCCTCGGTATGAGGACCCCTCTGGCTGGGAAGACTTTGCTACTGTCTTTCTTAGCTCTCCTGGGTTTATCAGCCTGCCTTTCTTCAGCCCTGGTTCTCCAAGGCAACGTGTCTTTCTGCAACTGCTTGGGAGTTCTGTTCTCACCTTCTCTCCAAGCCTGCCTGGAACTGCAGTCAGACTTCCTTTAGTCTCTGCTTTCCTCCTCAGAATCAAACTCCTGCTCCAGCCCTAATCCAGGCTCCAGCTTCCCTTCTCCTTTCTCCTTCTCCTTCCACTTCCACTTCTCCGTCCCCTTCTGCCTCTGTGGGATTTCCCACCTGTTTTTATCTCTCTGCTCAACTAACGTAGAACGTGAGTCTGGGTCCAGGTGAGCCTGATTGGAACCCTCAATTCTTACTGCGTCACTAAAACCATGTGGAAAGTTTGTTTTCCTTTTCCCTGCCTCTCTGCACTGTGAATGCTGCAACTGCACCTGTGGCTGCAAGGTAAGCTCTTCTTTCTTTTTACTTTCTAATATCTCAGGGTCTGTGTTATCTACCTCATTACAGGTAAGCTCTTCCTTTGCATTGTTCTTTAATGTTTCAAGCTTAGTGCTGTCTAGCTCATGACAAGTAAGCTCTTCCTCTGCACTACTCTTTAATATTCCCGGTTTTGTGCTGTCTACCTCATGACACTATATACAAAGGAGCTGAGCTTTACATAGAATTTTGTCTGGCTGGTTGTTCCTAGTGAGCGATGTGGCGAGTCAGGAGCGTGAATGTTTTGTGTGGGTGATGGGGTGTTACTGTTGGTGCTGTAGTGTTCAATGAATAGGTGTGTTTTGATTTGTTTTCTAAACATTTGTAGGTCTTTGATGTCTCTCAATGTATCTGGGAGGGCGTTCCATAGGGTGGGTGCCACAAATGAAAAGCTCTGTTGCTTGTGGCTTGCCTAGTTTTACAGTAATCTGGCGGGGGTTTGATGGTGTTCATGTGATATTCTCTTTTGATTATTGTGTCTGAATTTGGGTGTATTAATGTGGACAGGAATGAGGGGGAAATGTTGTTAAGTAATTTAAATGTGGTTGTAAGTAGTTTAATTTTTTTTCTGCTTGCGACAGGGAGCCAGTGGAGCATATGCATGATAGGAGTAATATGGGCTTTGCAAATTATTCTGGCTGCTACATTTTGTGTTATTTGAAGCTGATTAATGGTCCTTTTGGGAAGTCCTTAGAAAATATCATTGCAAAAGATGAGGTGAGGTGTGACCAGTGCTTACACCACTGACCTAAAGTCGTGGGGATCAAGTAGAGGTCTGAGATGCTGAAGTGTTCGTAGTTTGAAAAATATGTTTCTTGTGATCATTTTTATGTGAGATGTCGTATTTAGGGCCTGATCTAAAATGACACCTAAATATTTCACTTCATTCTTGACCGGTACATCTGTTTCGTGTGTTGGGAAAATGAGTGTGGGGGTGGTGAAGTTTAGGTTTCTTGTTATGTACAGTGCTTCGGTTTTATTGACGTTTATCCAGAGGTTCGCCGAGTTTAGCCAGATTTGTGCTTCTTTGATGCAAGATGAGAGTGTCTGACGGTAAGGATTGGTGATATCTATGGGTACATACAGCATGATATCATCGGCGTAAATGTGATATCCTACTTTGAACTTCTTGAATATGTTGCATACCGGTTGAATGTATAGGTTAAATAATAATGCAGATAGGGCAGAACCTTGTAGGATTCCTTGCTCATGTTGAGGAAATTTTAGTGCCTATTTGTACCTGTTGTGTGCGGTTATCTAGGTAAGATCTGAGCCATTATAGTGCGGTTCCTGAGATTCCTGTTTGTAACAATCTTTTAATCAATGTATTATGATTAACATTGTCAAATGCAGAAGCAATGTTCAAGAAGATTAGTAAGAATGGATTTTTTGAATTGTCTAGACCATGTATAAGTTTGTCCAGGAGGGTTAGAAGAAGCATTTCGACTCCATGGTGGGGGCAGAAGCCAAATTGCTGTTTGTCTAGGGGGCATTGAGGTCTATATAGTCCTGCAATTGGTTTTGCACAGCTTTCTCAATTATTTTGGAGATAAATGGAATGCTTGCTATCGGCCTGTAGGAATTGGCGGTTGTTCTTATCAAGAGTTTTGTTTTTCAAGGTAGGGCAAATCATGGATGTTTGAGTTGGTTTGGCATGTATCCCTGAGTGAGGGATTGGCTTACTATTGTTAGTATGTGTGGAGCTAACTCAGTTTTGTTTGCCTTGATCCAGCTGACTGGGCATGGATCATGTAATGAAGTGGTGGTGTTGATTGAGGTGATAATGCTTAGCAGTTGTCTTTGATTAATTGAGAGGAAGATGTTCCAAGGTTTGAGGTTTGTTGAGAAGTCATGTTTGGATGTGGTGTCCTTGGATGTTTTATGTTTTAACTTGTTTTATGTTTTAACTTTAGCTGTATGTGTCATTGTTGGGGGATTTTGTTAGAGATTTGACTATTTCAAAAAGCTCCCTTGGGTGATTGAGTGAACTGGTTAGTATTTTGGTGTGGTATTGGAGATTATTTTAGAAGCATCTCCATGTGTACATGTGTAGAATGGAATGCATGTGTAAATGCAATTTCAGAAAGCCGCTTTTTACATGTGGAGATCCATACTATGCAAGATTTCAAAGAAGCATTGTGGGAGTGTGGTTTGGGCGTGGCTTGAGTCGGTCAAAAAGCTACACGTGTTCCCCATCTTACAAAGAGAATTCATCTATATGGCAAGCAAACACAATGCTTAACCATTTTCAGTTTGTGCATAATTTTCGTCAGTTGGGGTAAGTGCCCTGGATGCAAAAGCCTCTAGTTGATTCTCTTGCATTAATCAGCAGCCAATCACATTCTTGCTAGAGTCACTCTGTATCACAACAGACTTGGTGACATTATAGTAGCACAACACAGAGGTATGTGTGACCAAGTGCTTTATTTCCTGCACTGCTTGATCACGTTTAGTCATTTTTGGGAAGCTAGTGCAAACTACATCCTAACCCAGAAGTCTTTTCAAGTTCTCACAATTTTGCCAGGTGAGTTAAAAACCTAATGAAGTGCTGCACAGATTTTACATCTGCAGGCAGTGACATATCCCAAATGGCTTTAATCTTATCTGGGTCTGCTTTTAGGCCAAGTGAAGACAGGATAGGTCCATAGAAGTGGACTTCCTTCACCTCAAATTTAATTTCTTGATTTAATCATAATAGTAGGCACTGAAAACTAATTTGGCAGAAATAGATTGGATTAGTTTCAAGCACTGGATATAATGGAGGGGGAGACTATTACATAAAGCACTACAATTAAGCCAAGGACCAAGCCTTAAGCTGAGGAAAAGTTAGGGCCACACAGACAGCATGGATGCAGTGCAGAACGAAGAAATAATTTCTCGCAACTGAGTTAATCTGTTCACTAAAGGACAGAGAAGAGTCTAGGATGATACCCAAAGTCTTCACAGAGTTATGATAGGGCAGAGAGGAAGAGGATTGTACAGGAGGTGGGAAAGTGTGGTGAAGTCTCGGAGAGGAAATACTGATTTGCATTTAGTAAAGTCCAGAGCTACATAATGATTGAGGATCCAACAATCTGTAGCTTTAAAGTAATGTTGACGTGAAGCAGGGAGCGGGGGAGAGAGGAGTCCAGAGGATCTGAATGTCTTCAGAATACACTATAGTCAAGAGATTGAATCAGGAAAGGAAGTGGTCATAGGAAAATGTTAAAAAGGGTAGAGACTAACAAAAGAACCTGATTGGATAGGAAAGGAAGCAGAGAAGCTAAAGCCCAAGAGGACTTGAAGAGAGTGCTGATGAAGGTAAGAGGAAAACCTTTCAAAAACAGTGCCCCAGAGCCAGTATTATGAAGCCTATGAAGAAAAATCTAGTGGTCAATGAGATTAAAAGCTGAAGAGAGATGAGAGTGATGAGAATGATAGAAAGGGTTGTACAGATTTCATTCAGAAGTGCAGTGAGGAGCAATTCAATGTTGTGACTGGAATGAAAGCTGTCCTGTCAAGGATGGAGAACCAGTATCTCGTCAAAGAAAAAAGCGAGCTACCAGTGTATGTTATCTCCAGTACTTTGGACAGGAAGGCAGGATTGGAGAGTGGGTGGAAACTGGAAAGGATGGAGGGGCCCAGAGATGGTTTCTTAAGAAGAGGAAAGATCACAGCATATTTCCAAGAAGGAGGGACATAACCAGTAAAAAGGCTAGCTTGAAGAAGAGGGAGCATACTGGGAATAAGAAAGTCAAAGAGTTTCAGAATGAGTTGAGCAGACCAGTGTCGAGGGAAAAGAAGAGGGATGAACAGCATGGAGAGCATGGCTCAAGTAAGTTAAGGTGAGGTCAGGGAAGGAGGACCAAGTAGAGGAAGAGATAGGGAGTGGGAACGACTAACATGGAAGAGAGGGAAAATGGGGGACAGGGAGGGTGGGAAGATGAAGGGGTGGATAGTGGGAGGTAAGTGAAAGAGGAGGGTGCAATGGGGACGATAAGGACAGGAAAACGAGGAGGCAGAGGATGAGGAGGAGCAGAGAGATTTATTTATTTATTTATTTTTCTTATATACCGCGCTCTTAAATCAGTGCGGTTTACACATGAACAAATATAAACACAATTGTAACAAACAGCATTGGTTTTTACAATGAACAAGGTAAATAAACTTGGTAAAACATGGTAATTATATATAAATAACTATATACATGGTAACTATATACATGGATATTTTGGTTAATTATTTTGAAGGAAAAATGCAGAGGCCTCCAGAGAGGGAGGACAGGGGAGGGATGAAAAAGAAGAAGTGCTGCACAGATCAAGAGTCCAGAAGAGTTTAAGCGGCTTACTGGCTGCTGAAGAGAGCAGACATTGAATATAGAAAGTCCTGGTATGCACTTAATTTACTTTTGAACCATCTGACTTCAGCAGATTTTCTGGTGCACCACCAGCTTAGGCATTACACCCGTGCTGAAAGTGAGATACTGGTTTTTACTATACTATAGAAATCTTAGACCCTTGTATGAGGCTATATGTAAGGTTTATTCTAATTGATATATTTAGATATTCAGGGAGAATAAGAATAGTTATAAAATTCTACAGTGGGAAAGCACTGTCCCCCTCTTCAGATACAATGGATATAGTTGTCAGTTTTATTGAGGGAGATATTGCCTCTGCAAGTTATTATGACATACCAGCTGAGGTATAATTTTCTGCTATAAAACAAAGTGTATTACACAGCACAAAACCGTCTGGAAAAGTAAGGCATGTAGTTAGGATGTAGTCAAGTGGACTGAACCATGAGGTCTCAAATACAAAAAGAAACGGAAGAATTTAAGAAGACTTTTTTAGGCCTACACTTTCCTGCAAATAGGAGCTAGATTTTGATAGTTTTAAAGTTCACTTTTCCTTCAGAACAGTGGGGTGAACAACTCTGGATAAGGGCACTGAGAGAGTTATTCAGCAATGCTATCCGCAAAGTGGCACTGAATATCTCTACGTGCCACCTTGGGGCTATCCAGATTGTGTGGAGCAGTCGCAGCACCACTCCCATTCTGCCCACAGACTAGCTGGCAATGGTGATATTCAGCCCTTATCCAGATAAATTCCACCCTTATGCGAATAACCTATCCATATAATTTGGGAAAGCGAAAAGAACTGTTTGTCTGGATAATATTGTTGCTTTGTAGATAGTAGCTAGCGCTTGTCACTCTATCCAAATATTCAGCACCGGCACTATCCGGATAAGGGTGCTGAATAACTGGAGAAATATTTAGATGGGTGGCTAACTGCCGTGGTGTTTAAATATCTGGAACTTGGAATATTGGCACCATTCTTACCACTTATAATTGCAAAGTTATATGACTTTATTGAAAGTGCCTATGTATGAGAAATAAAAATTGCTTTAGTAAATCTTGACATCATTGTATGCATGAGTAAAAATCCATGCAAGAAATCCTGCCATCGCCTTACTCTGCTGATGCATGCAATCTCTTTTTTGAAAATATGCAAATATATAGTAAAACTGTACACTTAAGTATTTTGATGCAGTTTGCCTGTGTGTCAACTGACACTGTGTGCATTTACAGTTATAAAGAATTTCCTGATTTACCAACACTTGTCCCAGCATTATATATTAATTGATTTCTGGCATAAATGAAACTTTCTACTACGTGCATGACCTTACTGGATTCAGAACTCTCACATTTGGACACATCTTTGTCAGCCTTTCCTGCATTTCTGGCTCCCTTTGTGGCAAGCATCTATCTGTTTGTGCCTCTGAATGGGAAGCTCTCTCAGGAGAACCTACCAAAAGAAGACTGTTATCTTTGCTGCCCTCTTTGTTTGAAGTAGTTTTTTTTGTACTCTGGGCTTTGTTTCAGAGACAATTGAACCCAGATAGCAATCAGTGTTGATGTTGCAAACAGGGAATGGAAATTCTCCCCTTTCCCACCAGCAGTCAGTGTTATCAGGCTTTTAAATGTCAGCATTGTGCAGCATGTAACAAGAAGAAAATGAGATAAGATTCAGAGAAGAGCAGGATATAGTCAAAGGTAGAGTACTGAGGGACAGGCATTGACACCTTTTATGCACTGCTGCAGAAGAAAGTCATAAAGCAAACCGCTAGAGAAAAATAAAAGAACAAACTGTAATGTTGTCATTATCTAGACAGGAATATATAATTTATCTATATCTATTTAGCTATGCATGTTTATATCAATGAGTAGATAAATAAATAGATAGCTAGAGTATCCTGTCATGTCTGCTCTTAGAAACCAACCATATTCTGTTATTACTCTCCTCATTCTGTGTTTTTTTTCTGTTAGACTAATGACATGCCAGTCACATGTTATGAGGTGATTACAGGCTAAGGTAACAGTTAATCTTCGAGACCTCAGGCAGATGATTTTCTTATTAAACAATCCTCTTGCCACCCAGCATTAGTTTTATGATTCTGGCAATGCTGCTGTTGTGCATTTGTTATACATAAATGAAGGAACAATTTAATAGTTGGTGTATACATTATATATATATATACAGGGCCGGATTTACCTATACGCCAGTTACGCCGTGGCGTAGGGCCCACAGCTGGCAAGGGCCCACAAAAATTAAACAAAGTGTTAGCTTTTTTAAAATTAAATAAAAGAGAGCTGCCCCGGGAGCCGGAACTGTGTCGGCGTGGAGTGCTGCCCCGGGAGCTGGAACTGTGCCGGCGTGAAGAGAACTCCTTTGTCGGTGCCGACTCAGAGGGGAGTAGTGGGCTGTCCTTTGGGAGTTGGAGCCAATCGCGGCTTGCGGGGCGGTGCCCAAGCTGTGGGGCGGTATCGAAGCAGGAGCCAATCGCGGCTCGCGGGGCGGTGCCCAAGCTGTGGGGCGGTACCGAAGCAGGAGCCAATCGCGGCTCGCAGGGTGGGGCCCATGGACGGTCCAATCAGAGTAGGAGGGGCAGCCTGCACCTGAGCCGATACTCGCTGGGGGGTGCTCAGTCAGGGCCGTCCAGCCAATGGAAACAGCGGGGGCAGAAGGAATGCTGGGC
Organism: Ichthyophis bannanicus; assembly: GCA_033557465.1. Lineage (NCBI taxonomy): Eukaryota > Metazoa > Chordata > Amphibia > Gymnophiona > Ichthyophiidae > Ichthyophis > Ichthyophis bannanicus. Next base: position 1,139,933,945 of record CM066032.1, read on the forward strand.
ACAAGATGGCCGCCTCCAAGAGGGTCCCCACGTGTGCCTGCTGGGGAAGCAGAGAGGGTGCTTTGCCATACTCGTTCTGCTTCCTAGATGCAGGTTGATAGCCTGGAGGAGCAAGGATGATGCCCACATGTCCTCCCCGCGTGAATGGAAGGTATCCGGAGCAGCTTTTTAGCGGGGGCCAGAGACGGAGGCCTTGTTAGGCACGTCTTGAACTGCCGCGGGGCTTCCATATTCAGGACTCCTGTGTCGTGGGAGAGAAGCCAGCTTCGTCACGGGTGCCGGGGGGCAGCCGCTTGGGCCTTCTTAGCCCATTCCCTGGATTCCTTTCCTTCCTGGCACGGAGCAGAGAGAGGTAAGGCTGGCTAGCCGGGGATGGAGGCCTAGATAGGCACATCCTGGACTGCTGCATAGGCAACTGCCACCTGGACGCTTCCTCTTCCAGTGGCAAACAGCACAGCTCCCTGACCACCAGCAGATTGGCGCTGACCCTTTAAACGTTTCCCATCTGCCCCTGCGGGATTAACAGAGACGCGAGGGAGGACACACGCCCTTCGCGCCTCTCAAAGCCGGCACAGAGGGGCTCAGCCAGGCAGCGGGGGCCCCGCGGGACAGTCCATGCTAGGGAGGGATTCAGCTGGGCAGAGGGGGCCCCGCGGGACAGTCCATGCTGTTGCAGCGGCAGCAGCCAGCGTTTTATTTTTTTTATTAAAGTTTACTTGAGCCGATGGGGGGGGGGGACTGGGACTGGAACTGGAACTGGAACTGGGCTGGGTGGGGTTAAGACTGGAGGTGGGCTGACACAGAAACCAGAAGAAAGTGGCTGGAGCAATTGCAGCTGAAAAAAAATGCACAAAAGGTAGAAAAATATCTCTTTATTTTGAATTTATTAATTGGAATATGTCAGCTCTGGTAAATGTGCATCATTAACGTCTGCACTTTTAGTACAAGAGCAAATTAATGTATAGTTTATTTCTACAGTGTTGTACATTCCAAGTTTGGCTTTTGGGATTCCCAGTTTAATTATGACGTCAGGGCCAACAGCGCGCAGCTGATCCGGCGAGCTCGTTTGTATCTTTTCTGGGGGCCCACAATTTTTGATGGAGTAGGGCCTCACTCAAGGTAAATCCGGCCCTGTATATATATATATATATATATATATATATATATATAATATATATGTATATGTGTGTGTGTGTGCGTGCGTGTATATATATATATATATAATACATATGTATATATGTGTGTGTAATTTATTTATTTATTTATTCTGCTTAACTAAGCTTGGGCACAAACATGATTAATAATAACAGATCCTTTAATTTCCTTTAACACATTTTCTATGAATTTAACTATGCTTTCCATATTTCTTTTAGAGTTTGCTTTTATCTTTCATTATTTCTGTCTCTATGCGAAGGATTACTATGTTGCCAGTTTTAGAAGATTTGTGATCTCAGCCAGTTAGGCCAGTTTCAGTTTATTTGATATACTGGTTATGCAAAGTTATCTAAGCAGTTTGCAATGAAGAACAATATAGTGACACAATGAAATTACAGGCATTATATAATAAACAAACAAAATACAATGATAAAATATAATGATACAAACAAGTTAGATTGTTAGAGTAGCCTAATGGATAGAGTAACAGCTTACTATACAGGAAATTTGGGTTTGATTCCCATTGGCACTCCTTGTGACCTTGGGCAAGTCACTTTACCCTCCATTGCCTTGGAAGAAAAGGCCTGGCAATCTTCTTCCAGTGATATGTTACCAAGAAAACCCAGAGGCTGCTGGGTTGCCAGGAGTCAACATTGGCTTGAAAGCACTTTAAAAAGACAAACACCCCCCCTCCCCCAAGCAAAATAATAATGGGAATTGAAAAAGAGAAAAGGGAAAGATGGAGAATATAATTTAAAATAAAATATGTCTAGGATCTGCCAGCTAAGCCAGGTTCTGCTCCAAATGCCACCAATAACAGAGTAACCGGGTAGCCGGACCCTGCGCTCACCCTACTCCACCCTACTCCAACCCGCTCCCCCCACCCCTTACATCGTTCACTTTCCTCCTATACCCACAAACTCACTGACAGCCATTCTTGGTCACAACTGGTCGTAGCTTTATTTCCAAAACAACATCTTGAACATAACAGTAATACTGGTCAAACCAACCCCCCCCTCCCCAGCGGAGCCACATGTCACCAGCCATACAATTAGCAAGGTGACCCCCGCCTCCGCTCAAGCCATGGTCACCCGACCGGCAAAGTTCCTACCACCCCTAGCCAACTTCGCCATATTAATAGCAAAAGTCTTCCAGGGGTTGTCCGGGTCGAGGGCACCCCGCCCCCGCCCCAAGTTGCCTAAGGCTCCAGACCCCGGAAACCTCCAGGATCCCGCCACCGGCACAGGCCAACAACCTTAACTGTGCCGCCTCCCCCCCCCCAACCGGAAGCTGCGACCAGCGTGCACTATTATGCACCACTCTTTCCACCGCCTCCTGCCAGTCGTTCAGAAGCAAATCCATCCCCACCGGAGAAAGGTGCACACTATCCACTCTGTACAACCCGGCACAGGCCACCTCGACCCAAGCATGCTGCACCTGATACCCTCCTTGCTCACATACCCACCTCCCGACCTGCCCATTAATTTTTGTTAGACCCCGGGACCATCTCCTCTGCCCCAGCACGCCAGCCTTGGGATAATATCAAACCATATTAACACAACACCCTCGAACATACTGTGAACTACGGTGAAGTCCTTCTTGGCGGCCCTGATCAACTGCTTGCAAGACCAAGCAGCCAAATCATTGCCTCCCATATGCACCATCAACACCGCTGGAGGATTCTGGATGCGCCCTTGGTGACGAAGCAAAGGCATCAACTGATTCCACCGCAGCCCACACTCGCCCAGCCATGAAATCGCCACCACTGCTGTATCCAGTCCCAAATTCGGCCTGATAGGCTGCTCTGTCGCTCGCCGCCCGGCCCAGAACACGAAAGAGTGCCCAAACATCCAGCATCCCTGCAGACTCATAACCTTATCTGAAATAAAAGAACATGATTAGTATTAGCCCCCCCCAGGCCCCCCAAAAAGTCACCTTATAGCCGCACATATCCCATAAATGCTGTAGACTGCCATCTGCCGATACTCTGTATCTGCTCTCCTGACAATCCCACGGCTGCGGCACTGGTCGCCGCCCCGATGTGAAAAGAGTGTGTGGAAAAATGCCTCAGATCTTCGCCAATCCGCCGTAACACCATCCGCAAAACCGCTGTAACCTGAAAACGCGTAACTGCGCGGGCATCCTTATGGACAAAAAACACCCTCTCCCCCTTCGGTCTCACCCCCACGTATTCCCTTAGGGCCTCCACCGGACATGTACACCCCCTGATCTCCCTCAGGACCACCCATAACCCTTTACCTTTCTGGTCCGTTTTTGATTTTGCCAGCAACATGCGCACCAGGCCCTTTTCAAACCACACGTGCTGTCTGCGCAAACAATTATTCAAACCTGCTTTCCCAGAATCGACGGACAATTCGCCCACCCGAAAGGCCCCAAAAAATGCCAGACAAAAAACTGCCCAAAATAGCACAGCCTCATACTGTGACGCCGCAACTCCTGGAAGCTTCTGGCACAATCCTAACAGTAAGTCATGTGTAATCGGCCGCCACTGATCCAGTGGAATCGGCTGAGAACGCTCCCACCCCTGCAGCAGACACCATGCTAAGGACCCCCGGCCAGCGACTTCCCAACCCGCCGCTCTAGCAAAAAACCCAAACCCCGCCAGATGACTCCGCATCGCCGATCTAGTAACCCCTCGCTCTTTTGCCCAACTGACGTACCTCCCCAACATGTGATCCAGCACCGCCCCCCTCCCATCCCTTCCCATGCAAAAACTCCAGCACTCTCTCGCAACCGTGCCAATAGGCCACCCAAGTATGCTCCGCTGCCGACTTCCGCAGTAGAGTCCTCATCTCGTCACGCCACTGCTCCACAAGCTCTATGGGACCCTAGCCTCCGGCGCCAACTTCCGAAACCACTCCCACTGCAAACGGGAAAGAGCATCAGCAATGTCATTAGTATGCCCTGGTATATGACGCGCCTTCAGGTCTACATTCAAGAGCAAACATGCCAGTACGACCCGTCACATCAGAGACGCCACAAGACCGCAGCGTGGAGAATAACGATTGATGACATGCACCACTGCTTCATTATCGCACCACCACTCCACCCTACGGTTGCTCAGCTTATCCGGCCATAACTCCAATGCCACCCATATGGGAAATAGCTCCAAGAAAGTAATATTATGAACTAACCCCTCATCCACCCAAGACTGCGGCCATGCGTCAGCGCACCAGGCACTGTCAAAGTAAATTCCCATCCCTACACCCCCTGCCACATTCATGTGCAGCTGCAAGTCCTCACTAGACATCTCCGATGCACGCAAAAGAGAAGTCCCATTAAAGTCCCGCAAAAAGACATCCCAAACTCGCAAGTCCTCGCGCATCCCTCTAGACACGCGGATGCGGTGATGAGGCTTACTCACCTTAGATGTCGATGCTGCCAACCACCGAATAAACACCCTCCCCATTGGAATGACTTTGCAAGCAAAACTGAGCGATCCCATAAGAGCCTACATTTCTTTTAAGGTTAGCTTAGACGAGGCCAAGACATTAGCCACTAATACTCGCAGCTTCACCACCTTCTCCCAAGGCAGCCGCACCTCCATGCTTTGCGAATCCAATTCAACTCCTAAGAAGGTAAGCTTTGTCGTCGGGCCTACCATCTTGCCCTCCGCCAAGGGCACCCCCAACTCGCTAGCCAATCCAACAAAACCCCCCAACAGCCTGCTGCAACGAGCCGACGCAGTCTCGCCTACAAACAAGAAATCATCCAGATAATGCACCACCTCAGAGCTCCCGACTCTATGCACCACTATCCAATGCAAGAAAATGCTAAATTTCTCGAAGAAAGTGCAAGATATGGCACAACCCATCAGCATACACTTATCATAGTAGAATTCACACTCAAACTGGAAACTCAACGACTTGAAGGCCGAAGGGTGTACGGGCAGCAAGCGAAATGCCGATTCAATATCCACCTTTGCCATTAATGCCCCAAGACCCGCCCCCTTGAGTAACTCCGCCGCTCTGTCAAAAGAGGCATACCGAACAGTACACCACTCACGCGGGATAAGGTCGTTTACCGATGACCCAAACGGCGAAGACAAATTGTGGATCAGCCAAAACTTCCCCGGTTCCTTCTTAGGTATAATTCCCAATGCAGACACCACAAAATCGCGGAAAGGAGGGTGCCTAAAAGGGCCCCCTATCTGCCCCAGCCGCAGCTCCCCATCCAACTTCTCTCTAGCGACCGACGCCCATCGCCGCACACTTGGAGAATTCCGTACTGCCACGCCCGACACACCACCCTGAACTGGAATAATAAAACCAAACTGAAATCCAAACTGCAACATTAACCTATCCCTTATCTTCAGGTACCGAAGAAGCCAGCTACACAACACAGGCACCTGTATTGGCGAGGGTGCCAAATCGCATGGACCATTACTTTGTTCCGGGCACTGCAGGCGCCACAGCTCTTTTCTTAACACATTTTGCTGCTGAATGGGGCCCCCTGCAGACCGAGCACGCATGATGGAATTTACAGTCCGGGAAGGGACACACAGACCTATTAAACCGCCAACACACGTCACCTGCTCCGCCGAGAGTCGGCTTTGTCTGCGATGCGGAGACTCCACCACGAAAGGAACGACCCCCCGCTGACACCACCGTCGTACCCGCCTTTCCCCCACCCCCACCTCCTGCCCCAACCCTAACCGACATCTGAGTTAACCACAGATTTATATCCTGCATACCCCAGGTTAAAAGCCTGTTCTCTTCCATCTTATCTCTAAACTTCTCGTCATAATTAAGCCACGACCAACCTTCATGTGATTGTGACGCTTCCAGTATGGAATCAGTGTAAGACAGCAACATCCCATACTGCTCAGGAAAATGCTGACCCCACACACTCGCCAACCTCAAGAACGATATTGTCCAATTAACCACATTTCGGGAGACCCTTCGAACACGACCGGCCTTCTCATCCTCCTTACGCTTTTTCTGACTATCACCCGAACGCTTCCGACCTTCCAACAGGCGAAAAATATCAATATACTTCCTCTTCCAAATTTTTCTGCGCAATGTTTTGGGAACTCCTTCCCATAATTCCGATAATGCCGACAATGAAGCCGAACCAGTGCCTTCCTGCCTGCCGGTAGCTCCCTGCCCCAGTGCCGACCCCCCCCCCCTACCCACCTCTCCAGAGGAGGACACCGACGATTCTGAAGCCGATGATGAGGACGATTCAGAACTATGTCGATGCCGACATGCATGCCTCTTCTTCTTACCCGCCTTCCCCGCCCTCTCGGCCCATGCTCCACTCCCCCCACCTTCCGCGATCTCCTCCGCCGGTAACTCACCCGTCTTGTCTCCTGCGGTCCTGCCGTCCGTCGAGGCTAGTACCCCTGAGACAGGATCCACCATCCGCTGCTGTGCACGTGCTCCTTGTGCCTGCTTACTTTCACTGGATGCTCCCCCTGTCACGGTGGCACCTGAAGCCATACTCCGCACACCCAGCGACTCCGCTGCCGGGGACACCCCACCGGGCAAGGACATCAGCGAAACCTGTGGAGACCAAAAAGGGAAACCCAGAGGCGGGAAACCTATAGCCCAAGCCAGCTGCCATGCCCCTGCCCAATCCGCCCGCGACGGGCCTTGCCCTCCACCCAACCACTGTTCCCAACCCACCTGTTGCCCAGATGGCCCATAGCCTCCCGGTACAGCCGCGTAACCTCCCGGAGAAAACATGCCACTGCCCCCCCTTCCCCATGCACCTGACCCGGGACTGCTGCCATCCCCCAACCACCACCAAGGGCCTGCACTCCACCCCTGCCCCTGCTCCGACCTACTCCCCGCAGCCTCACCAGACTCCACCCCCACTGCACCCCTCCCTTGCTCCCTAGCACCCACCGCAGGCTCACCCCCCCCATGGAGCCTCCCACCAACCTCTGGGTCCCAGAACCCCGGCCCCGAGCCTTACTACCCATCTGTGCCCTTCTCTCAGAAGACGGAGTACCCCACACAGTGCCCAACACCTGCATTGTGTCTCTCTCTCCCAATCCGGTCCACTGCCCGCTCCTCCCCTCCATGTCCAACCCCCGCCCTCTTTGCCCCTGCACATGACTCACACCGGCCCTACCGTCTCCACGCCCCCTGCTAGCTTGCTTCCCCGCCATGCCCTCCTTGCTGCCCCCCCCCCCCACCGAAGAATGGAAATCCAACACCTCTGTGTTTCTCCTAATTTTATTTTTTTTATTTTTTATTTATTTTTGGACTGGCTCTGTCTCACACGCACTCCTTTTATTCAAGAAGTGAAGCACAATTAAACCCACACTCGCCTGCCCACCGTGGACGAATCCACTGCACACTCTGTCGAGCTCGCATGCCGCTCCACTCCAAAAGTCCTCCGTGCACCCGCCGCACAAGGCCCGATCTGCTGCCAACCCTTCCCAGCGATGCACACATCTACCTCCGATCTGCTCGCTCTCCAGCCCTCACCGCATGTGCTTGGCAACGACCGTGCAAGCCGAAGCACAAGGCGCCCTTCAATCCGATTGGCTCCGCTTGCACCTCTACTCCAGCGGAGCCAATCAATTTAAAGAATGAGCGCCGCATCCCATGCTGCCGCGCCGTCACCCCCCCGCTCCCCTAGCCGCGTGTAGGGTCCCGCGCCGGGCCAAGCACCCGGTTACGTGCGGGCGCCGGGACGCTGCCCGCGCCCTATTACTTATATTGATGCAGAAATGCTTATAAAAAAATGTTAAGGCCACGTTAAATACTTGTCTGAAGCAAGACAGATTCAAATAGCAATCAAACTGGCAGTGTTTTCCAGAGATATGGGCCTGCAATATCATAAGCACTTTCATTCAGTGATGGGATTTCTAACAGGCCCTCTTGGAGGAACATAACACACCAGCAGGAAGGAAGGACTGTACAACCAAATGTAAATAAAATGGCATCACACAACTATATACTTTAAATAATACTATGATTTGAAACTGAATATGAGCTACTATTAGAAGCCAATGTAAAGCGAGGTGGCTCATTGTAATATGCTCAGATCATGCTACCTCAGTTAACATATCTGCCGCAGTGTTTTATACTGACAGAAGCACAGTCCGCCATAAATGGTATTGCTGTAGTTAATTACTGATGGAAGGTTTGCCTTACTATTCAAAAATCAGTAAGAGAGACAGAAATGGCTATAATCCCTACAGAAACAAACAAACAAACTTCTAATGAACTTACACCTTCAACATTAACTTTGAACCAAGGGTAATTTCCAGAAATTGAATCTCACTACAGATAGGAATAGTATGAGCATCAACACACAGGCAATCCCGAACCTGCAAGTCTCTCGTTTAACTCGCCACCACATCTGACTTTTGCAAATGAAATGCTAAGTTTGCTGCCATCCAGTGGAGAGGTAGCCTAGTGGTTAGAGCAGCAGCCTAATAACCAATCCTTCTGGCACTTTTTGTAGCCTCGGGCAAGTTGCTTAACCCTCTATTGCCACAAGTATAAAGTTATGGGGCCCTTTTACTAAAGGTTAACACGCATTAAATGACATTGTGCCCCTTAGAAATAAAAGGGCTCTGGGTATTTAATACACGGTAAAACCTTTAGTTAAAGAGCCTCAAACTGTAAGCCCTCTGGAGACAGGTAAATACCTATTGTAACTTGCTATAAGCTACTGTTGGAAAGGAGTGAGCTAAATACTAGTTGTATTCCTGCCAGAATGGTCCTCCGTTCAACCAAGAATTTTCACATGCTCAAGTAAATATGCATTCTGAGGGTAATTTTAGAAGGCATGCCTAGGTTAATGCACGCCTTTAAGTACATCAATCATGCCTATTTTATAAAGTTAAGTATGCTTATATTTTATAAAATAGGGACATAAATAGTGGGAAACACATGCCAAATCAAAGTGCTATTACTTACATGAGCCCTATGGCTGACATAAATGAATGTGTGAATCTTACATGTGTATGCCCATCTTTTATTTTAACTTTATATTTATTGAATTTCCATAAGCTACACAAAAACAAGTTTGTTAAGGAAAAATGGCAAAAATAAAAAGAGTCACAAGACATAAGGATTTTACACCATACCCCATAAAAGGAAACACAAAACAAGAGGCCATTAGTCCACCATAAGGGAAGCAATACACAATATATAGTGTGGTGGCGAAGCAGGGTTAAACCCTGGAAAAAGTACGAGAAATCAGTCTTTTTCCCCTGAAGCAAAGAGCAGTTCAGGAAGGGAAAGGGTTAAACCTCCAACAAATGTGAAAAACTCTATGCACCGAAAGCTAGAGAGGGAGCCACACCTCAGCTCCATGGTGACCAAGGGAGCTGACGTGGGAAGCAGAGGGGCGGAGTCAAAGCCCATAGGACAGCCCCAAACACTTAAGCAGGAAGAAACAGAGAGAGAGACGTGGAGAGAGACAGAAAAAACCACGGGAGGAGCAGCAAAGAGAAGTGGGAGAGAAAAAGAAATAATCCTTGGGAGGAAAGTCTGGAAAGCTTGTCCAGAAGTCAGAGGAGTTCTTCTCATGAGTCTTCTGTAGAAGCTGTCCTGGAAGGTGGGAGAATAGGCAGAAGCAAAGGCCCTATTAGAAAGCTGCCTAAGGATTCTTATTGCAGGCAGTGTGTCTGTAGCTCCAGTTCCGAGAGAAGCCCAGCTGATAGAAAGCAATTAGCTGACCAGAAGCTTGGGAGACAGGAGTCCGAGCCAGACCCTGCTGGGAAGCATTGTACAAGAGTCCAGGTGAAGCAGTCTGGGGACAAGTGGTTGCCTTTAGCACTACCAGAGAAGTCAAGGAGTGCTAGGAAAAAGGTGAGCCTTTTTGAAACCTTTAAATCTGTGTTAAAGGAGAGTGGTCTCCTTGGTTCTTCCCCTATACCTCAGTTTAAGGAAGAGTCTCGCTGGAGACAGCTTAAGAACCTGTGAGAGCAATGGAAGCCTACTGTTGATAACCCTGAGAATAGGCAAGTTGTATCAGACTTGGAGGAAGAGGATATGCAGGTTGAAGAAGCCCCTTTAGAGAGTGAATGTTCTGATATGGAGACAGACTGTGCTTATTGCCAAAGGGAGTAAAGCTGCTAACGTTTTATGCTGATGTTATAAGTGCTGGAAGAAGCCTGAAACTTGGCTTGAGGGATTAACACTGGGAAAGGCAATAAGATGCTAGAAGTGTGAAGCCTAGCCAGTTTGGCAACTTTGAATGAAGAGAATGCAAATGTTTTACTGATTGTTATACAAATGCAACAGTTGGTCTAATGAAGAGAAAGAGCTGTTGATGATTTTGATTGGATGCCTCAACTAACCCAAGGATAAGCAAAGTGAAATTGCAACTGGAATAAGGCTTTGGGAAAGTTGTTTGAAGCAATCGTGCGTGGATGTATAACACATGGACTTTGCTGTATCAATTGACTTTATTTCTGTATGGAGAAGAATCCTTTATTCTTTATGTTCAGTAGGGGTAGTAGAAAAATACCTGTGCAACAATAAAACTTATTGTTACCCTTGAATCCTTGGCTGTTTTCGTCTTGACCACAACTACATGGAACATAAGACCCGCAGCACTTATAAGGATACACAAATGTGGTCCGTCCTCTTCTACTAGGCATCCGCTTATACAAAGGAGAGGACGTGACAGTAGGCAATACAAAACAAGTCAATTTAGTATTATAGGGTGTGACATCTAAGTTAAAACCGATAGGAGCTCTAGATAAACTAGGAAGCCCCCCCCCCCCCCCGGACGGTATTACCCACAGCAGACTGGAATACCAGGAGCCTAGAAGTTGCAAATGCAGAAAGTTGTTGCGGTTCTGAAAATACATAACTTTTCTCATCCAATTTAACTAAACATTTACATGGGAACTGCAAAAAGAAGAGTCCCCCCAACTTAGTAATGACTAGTTTCAACAATAATAACTGCTTCCTCCTTTACTGCATTACATGGGAAACATTGGGAAACATCCTCACTCTACGGACCAAAAACTGAGGGGTTTTGCATTGAAAAAACATCTTTAATAATCAGTTTCTATCTGGATCCAGTGCTAGTGTCACCAATAATGTAGCAGCTATCAGAAGCTCTGAATCTAACCTCTCAAGAAAGACCATAAGAGCCAAGCTATCTGATGACATTAAAGGAGACTGGTCTTTCCCACCTGTAGCTTTCATTCTCTCTGTAGGCAAATAAAAAAACCTCTAGCAACAGGGGGAATTGAATCAGGAGACATTTTTAGTGCCTCAGACAAGAATCTCTTAAACAACTCAAGTGCTGGAATGATAGGAATTTTAGGAAAGTTTAAGAGTCAGAGATCATGCCTTCAGTTAGCATTTTACAGTGCCTCCAATTTCTGATGGATGATTCCAGAGTCCTTCATAAATGACACTTGTGCAGAGGATGACTGTTCCATCTTATACTGCAAAGTAGACACAGTATTCTTCAAATCAAATATCTTCTGATGATGTTCAACCAACCTTAAGGCATTATGAGCAACAGAAGCAACAATGGAATGTAACTGACCAGACAGAGAATGTTCCAAAGAAGATTTCATTTAATTTTCATTTAAGATTTGATATACCGCTTAATGTGGGTACAACAAAGTGGTTTACAGTAGAATACAATAAAATATGAAGCATAAAATTAAAAGAACGCTAGTATGTATAGGTCAGACGGGAAAATGAGACATGACAAAGCAGGGCTGGAGGAGAGTGGTGAGAGAGGAGGAGGGGGTGGGTAAGAAACATAAGGAAGTCAACTTCCAGTGGAAGGTCAAAAAACATGCAGAAAAGGTGGGTTTTAAGTTGGACTTTGAATTTTGCAAAAGAAGACTCTAACCGGAGATATGGAGGAAGATTATTCCAAACGGAGGATCTGAGGAAATAAAATGCTGAATGACAAATAAATTGCAGATGGGCCAGAGAGGGAGAGGGTAAGAGAAGACGGTTCATATGAGTTGCACGGACAGAACATTGTGGGGCAAGCCGAATAAGGGAGGATGCTAAGTAATCTGGGGAACCAGTGTTAAGTGTTTATGGACTTGAATAAGAATCTTGTAATGAACACGGGATAGTACAGGAAGCCAGTGTAAATGGATGAGGAGTGGGTGATGTAATCAAATCTGGATGTGTGAAAAATTAATCTGGCTGCAGTGTTATAAATAAGTTGAAGGCACTTTAAAGAGTATTGAGGGAGGCCGGCAAGTGCTACAATACAATAGTCAAGTCTAGATAGAATGAGAGAGACAAGAGTGGTTAAGGCAGGAGTGATCAGAAGGGAACAGGCTGCTCTGATAAGATGAAGAAAGAAAAATGAGTGTTGGGTGATATGGAAAGAGAATGAAGAATCCAACGTGACTCCAAGAGAGTAAAACGATGACGTGACCCATCGAGAATAGGAGAAACAGAAGGAGGCGTAGTAGGACCAGTGAGCCAGGCTGCGGTAGTTTTCAAAGAGTTAAGTAGAAGGTGATTGGTAGGCAACCAGGCTGTAACATGTGTCATCAACCCCCCCTGGTGGCCTGTGGCTGCAAGGGCAGGTTGAGCATTTTATTATAGATGGAGGTAAAAGACTCTTTAAGCCAGATGCATCCTGGGTATTGTAGTCCTCCTCCTTATAAGAATGAGTTGTGTGAGCTAAAACGGAGGGTAAATAAGGCTTTTATTTCCCTTTTATGCACTGAGATTCGCTAGGTAACAGAGAAATGAAAGTATTTCCTTCCTGTCAGGTTCTTCTACCAAAGCATAAGGTGAACAAATAAACTGTTACATTCTTTCACAGCTTCTTTGTAAAAACAACACAGGCTTTCCAACTTTGGAGCAAAAATACCTTGGTGAGCTTTTCTCTTTTGCTCAGCACAAACAAAACAACATTAGAGCTTGTCCATATACAATTAAAGCTCAGGGAGTGACTCAAGGCTTCCTGCCATACACATAGAGCAATCCATTAAATCTTCCTGGGACGATATAACTGAATCCCCATATTCCACCTGCATGGGCTCTGGGTCATTTGTGCTTCCCTCAGCATTTCCCTGGCTGCAGTGGTTTGAAAGTTAATATGCCTTCTCCCTAGCCTCCAGCTGGGCTGTTCTAGGGTTTTCAAGTAAACAGCAGGGCTTGTCCCCACACCTCTAGGCAATGGCTTGTAAAACTCCTGCCTGCTTTCTTTTCTCTCAAACTGCTTATCTGCTCTCACAGATGCTCTATGAGCTGGGTTTCTCTTTAGACAAAAAGAGTCACTGTACCTTGGCTTTGTAACGTCTGTGTGACCAGTACTTGCCCAACCAGGCACCTCTCTCTGGACACGGTCTCTTTTGTAGACTCCCTCTGGAATCCTCCTGGATAGTGCTTGTCTTCTCTGCAGACTGGGAAGACCAGATAAAGCCTCCAGGCTTCTTGGCTTTCTAGCACAAGTAATCCTCTTATCAGGACTTTCTCTTCCAGTACTTTTAAATCTTGTTACAGACCCTTCTGGTGAGCATAGACCCCTCTCCAGGCTAGGCTGTCTCCTTCTGAGCTCACTGCTCTGGGATTTCTTCTTACTGGGTCTCTTTCCAGTATGGCTCTCCCAGGTCTCACTCCAGCTCTCCTTGGTCTGTATCTTTCTCTCTCTCCCTCTGAGCTCTCCTCTGAGCTCTCTTCCAAGGTTACTTCCTCCCTCCAGGCCAGGCTCTTCTCTTCTGAGGTTCCTTCCTTCTTCCAGGCTGGGCTTTCCTCTGTGGTTCCTTCCTCCCTCCAGGCTGGGCTCTCCTCTGAGGTTCCTTCCTCCCTCCAGGCTGGGCTCTCCTCTGAGGTTCCTTCCTCCCTCCAGGCCGGGCTCTCCTCTGAGGTTCCTTCCTCCCTCCAGGCCGGGCTCTCCTCTGCTGAGCTGCCTCTCTGCTTATAAAGCCGTTTTACTTCTGAGTTCCTCGAGCTACTCTTCAGGTGGAGCTGATTAGCTCCTGCACAATCAGTCCTCGGGTGTGTTAGCTAAGCCTCTGTAGGTTCATGCCTGCTCCCTCTAGCTGCTTTGCAAGGGAACTGCATCTTCTGCAAGTTATTTGTTTTGTAAGAAACAGCTTTTTTTTCTAAGTTTCTGCTTTCAGTGGCTTCTGCCTTATCACACATGAGTAAGGCATGTATTCAAGGAGGAGAGATCCAGCAGAGGTGGATCAGTGTGAAATAGAAGAATAATGTTGTCTGCATAAAAGTATGTTGAAATGCTGTTGGATCATAAGAGCTAGGGATGAGAGAAAAATATTAAAAAGAACAGGTGCTAGTATGGATCCCTGAGAAACACCACATGAAAGAGGGTGAGAGGAGGAAACAGACATGCCCTTGACGTGAAAGGAACACTGTGATAGAAAAGAAGTGAACTACTGAAGAACTATCCCATGAGACCCAAGGTCATACAACTGAGAGAGGAGAAGATTGTGATTGATGAAGTCGACTGCTGAAGATAGATTGTGAAGCAGCGATTGTGACATCCCTATGGATCAAATGAACGGTGAACATCACTAAGAAGAGAGAAGAATAGTATCAGTGGAGTGACCAGTATGAAATCCAGACTGACAAGAGTGCAAAGCACTGGAGAGTTCAAGTTGGGTGGCTAGTTGTTGAGAGAGAGCTTCTCAAGCAGTTTAGAGAAGAATGATAGGTTTGAGACTTGATGGTAATTAATCAGGACAAACTTGTCTAAGGAAGGCTTTTTAAGATGGAGATGAATATGGGTTTCTTTCCATGCATGGTGAAAGACATCAGTAGCAAGCCCAGCCATTTTATTATAATGCCTCTATCATTCCATGGTGTGACTGCACCTTGAATATTGTGTGCAATTCTGGTCGCTGTATCTGAAAAAGGATATAGCATTATTAGAAAAGGTACAGAGAAGAGCCACCAAAATGGTAAAGGGGATGGAAGGATACTCCTATGAAGAGAGGCTAAATAGATTATGGCTCTTCAACTTGGAAAAGCGATGGCTGAGGGGAGATATGATAGAGGTCTATAAATTAATGAATGGAGTGGAACAGGTAAACATAAATCAATTGTTTACATCATCAGAATATAAAAGGACTAAGGTTCATGCAATGAAGCTACAGGGTAACCAATTTAAGACTAATAAGAGAAGATATTTTTTCACTCAACGTGTAATTAAACTCTGGAATTTTGTTACCGGAGGTTGTAGTAAAAGCTGCTAGTGTAGCTGGGTTTAAAAAAGGTTTGGACAAGTTCCTGGAGGAAAGGTCCATAAACCATTATTAAAAGGGAAAAATGGTAGAAACCATAATAAAGAACAAAATTACTGAACATGTAGATAGTCATGGCTTAATGGGAGACAGCCAATATGGCTTTAGACAAGAAAGATCTTGTCTTACTAATCTGTCATGTTTTTTTGAAGGTGTGAATAAACAGGTAGACAAAGGTGAGTCAGTTGACACAGTGACAAGGTTGCTCATCAGAGACTTTTGGCAAAACTAAAAAGTCATGGGATAGAGGCAGTGTACTATTGTGGCTCAGGAACTGGTTAAAAGATAGAAAGCAGAGGGTAGGGCTAAATGGCCAATTTTTCCAATGGAGAAAGGTGGATAGTAGGGTACCCCAGGGATCTGTGCTGGTTCCGCTGCTTTTTGACATATTAATAAATGACCTGGGAAAGGGAACAATGAGTGAAGTTATCAAATTTGCAGATGACACAAAACTATTTAAAGTTGTTAAAACCCATGAGGATTGTGGAAAATTGCAAGAGGATCTTGATAAATTGGAAGACTTGACATCCAAATGGCAGATGAAATTTAATGTGGACAAGTGCAAAGTTATGCACCTAGGAAAGAACAACCCAAATTATGGTTACACGATGCAAGGTTCCACATTAGGAACCACCACCCAGGAAAAAGATTTAGGTGTCATCGTGGATGACATGTTAAAACCCTCTGCCCAGTGTGCAGCAGCGGCCAAGAGAGTAAATAGAGTGCTAGGTATCATAAGGAAAGGAATGGAAAATAAAACAAAGGATATTATAATGCCTCTGTATCGTTCCATGGTGCGACTACACCTTGAATATTGTGTGCAATTCTGGTCGCCGTATCTTAAAAAGGATATAGTATTAGAAAAGGTACAGAGAAGAGCCACCAAGATGGTAAAGGGGATGGAAGGATACCCCTATGAAGAGAGGCTAAAAAGGTTAGGGCTCTTCAACTTGGAAAAGAGATGGCTGAGGGGAGATATGATAGAGGTCTAATAATTAATGAATGGAGTGGAATGGGTAAACGTAGATCGATTGTTTATGTCATCAGAATATTGAAAGACTAAGGGACATGCAATGAAGCTACAGGGTAAACTACACGTTGAGTGAAAAATATTTTCTCTTATTAGTTTTAAATAAACTCTGGAATTTGTTACTGGAGGATATAGTAAAAGCTGTTAGTGTAACTGGGTTTAGAAAAGGTTTAGACAAGTTCCTGGAGGAAAGTTCCATAAACCATTATTAAAAGGGACCCAGGATATCACTTCTTGACCCAATACAAGCACTGAGGAACCTGTGTCTTTTGGGGAGACTGCTAGGTACTTATGACCTAGATTGGCCACTGTTGGAAACAGGATACTAGGCTTGATGGACCTTGGTCTGACCCAGTATGGCATATCTTATGTTCTCTGTTTTCTTATAATTGATAGCCATCCCATGTTTGTCAAGTCAGATCACAACACAATCAAAATATGATGATATTGATGATTTCTTACTAGTGGTGGTAAAAGGAACATACAGCATTATATCATCTGCATACAACAATAGTGGGCATCTTAAGACTGACTTACTGCACAAAGTAAACAGTAGTGCAGAAAGTGCCAACCCTTGCAGCACTTCCCGCTGTAACTCAAACCAGGCCAGTGTCTTCAAGCCCACCCTAACTTGCTGTTTACATTTAGCTAAGTGTGAATGAAATCACTGCAGAACAGTGGCTTCCAGTCCAGTGGACTGCAATCATAACCACAGTGTCTCATGCTGGATTGAATCAAATACTGATGACTACATTGAAAAAGATTAATATGAAGCCAAATCCTGGCTATTCTTCACCCCCTAATTAGCTTATCTAACAGATTAGTTAACGGGGTTTCATCCCATGGTACCTCCTACAGCCATGCCGGTGCAAATCTAATGTGGCAAACTGATCAATATGATATTGCAACTAGCACATCAAGTCTCTCAATTATTTTATTTTTTTAATATTATTTATTTCTAGATTTTCAATCTCAAAAACCAAGCAAAACGCTTGTCCAGAAAAGACGCGTACTTACACAATCCTTAAGGAAACATTACACCAAAATAAAATACAATCAGAAGCATCAATAGTCCCCAAATTGGGGGAGAGAGCATCAGAAACAAACACTGATGGTAGGAGGTCCCCACAGAGCAGAGGTTAATACAATATCTAAGGAATAAGACATGGTAGCAGAGAGCGAAGAACATAATTAACAATGAACGCAAGGCGCCTTATGAAGGTAAAGATGTTACAAAATGAGTACTAAGATAAGTAGATAAATCCCCTGGCTGAAAAAAAACCAACAAATTTCTAAGAATTATGAACCACAATACATTTACAAGGGAATCTCAGTAAAAAAGAAGCTCCCAACTGGAGAACCCCTGCTCTTAACAAAAGAAAAGCTTTACGCCTTCTCTGGGTGTCCCTGGCAACATCCGTGAAAATAGAAATCTTTTTCCCCATAAACAAATTATTCCTCTTTTTATAATAAACTTTAAACAGCCAGTCTCTATCAGAGGACAATGCAAAAGTCACCAGTAGTGTGGAAACCACTACATCTTCTTCTTGAGGGGACTGAAGTAATGCTGAAACATTAAGTGATTCCATCTCAAGAGAGCCAACCACTCGCTTCCCCTCTTTTCTCCCAGCCGGTAGATAGTATGCTTTCGAAATCGGAGGTATTAACTCAGAAGGAATCATTAGAGACACTTGAAGATATTTCTTAAATAGTTCCAATGGAGCTACCGCCGGAACAACAGGAAAATTTAATAGCCAAATATTTGAAGCTCTGGTAGCATTCTCCAACATCTCCAATTTTGCTTTCAATGCAATGTTATCTTTCATAATGGATTCAGATAAAACAGAAACTTGTACGAGTTTCTGATCAGAAACAGCTACTTGCTCCTTCATTTCCAAGTCATTAGATAATTTACTGATATTGCTCTCCATATTAGACACATTAGAAAAAGATAAGGTCAATTGCTGATTTACAACCTGGGAAAGTTGATTAATAGCCTCCCAAATGTTCTCCAGAGTCACCTTAGAAGGCCGCGAAAGCACAATCAACGGAGGCCCTACAGCTTCAGATCCTCCAGGTTCCATCTTCTTCCCAGCTGCCTCATTCACCAAACAAGAGGCGCCAACAAACTCTGCGCGCTGTACCTCTCCGGGAATGGCCGTCCGGATCTCAATCCTGGGCAGCACACTATCGGCACTCTCAATTATTTTTGCCTGGAATAGTAAATTAGATATTGGGCAATAAGATGCTGGATCCTGGTCATCTAAAATAGGGCTTATGTAACACAGGGCAAACACTTGCTTTTTAAAAATTCTGATGGCCTAACAACCTCATTTAAAGAAAGCTGTACAATTTTTAATATATCAGCCAAAATGTCTGTCCACACCAGCTTCACCACGCTGGCAGGGCATGTGTTTGCCCCTCAAAAACTGGGTTAAGGTTCCCCAAAACCTTTTTACTTTCAATGTGTTTTTTGACAGATCTTGAAAAATCTTAACATCCCTTTTTGTATAAGATATGATCCTTTTATCTTATTACTTTCAGGAAAAATTAACTTTTCTTAATATGAGGGCCACACCCCTTGCGTGTATTCGAAACTGACTGAAAAACCGTTACTCCTTTTTGGAGTTTTCTGGCTTGATGGGAGTAAATCCACACATAGATGCCTTTCTGCCTGCTTTGGTACTCAAGCCAAGCCTGCAGGCAGCTGATGGGAAAAACTCTGAGTGGACTATATGAGCCCAAGCCCAGGAATTCAAGGGAAGTGCTGGACTAACTCTGCTGCTATTAGTAGTGAAAGGGTTGACTTCCACATGGTAACAGCCCTATGGGATGCCTTTGAAGTGACTTGATTCTGTTGGCATTCAGAATTGGGCTGAGAGAAGCAAGCAGACAGGATGATGGGACTTGATTCTCACTGCAGTATTCCAAGCCCCTGAAATTTAACTGCTAGGAAATTTTCAGCAAGGAAACAAGGCATTGCAGTACCTCAACATTGGGTCAGAGAGGAGGCAAAATCAGGTATTTGCCTGCAGGCCGTACCAAGCCATCATTGTGCACTGTGCAATTAGCACATCGGGCGCACCCCCTCACCCATAGCTGTCCAGCCGGCTGCCTGTTCTTGCCCTGCTGCTGTCACATTTTGTTGTCTCCTTGGTGGTGCCAGCAGCAGCGAAGCAGACCTGCCCTAAAAAAAAAAATAAAAAAAAAATATATATATATATATATATATAGATATATTACACTGGTCTTCCTACTCTGCACTTTAGCAGATTTGATCCCTCCATGCTCTGACGTAGGTTCACATCAGAGGAGGGCGGGACCAGACCAGCCATTCAAACGCGGGTCTTTGCAGCTCTGCGCTTGAATCGCAGGCCTGGTCTCTCTCTTCTCTGATGCGACTACATCAGAGAAAATAGGGAGGGACCAGACCTGCAGAAAGATCTGCGTGGGTTTTTTTTTTTAACGTAAGTCGGGTCTGCTCTGCTGCTGCCATGCTGCCGCCGCCGCTGAGAAAACAAAGAGTGACGGCATCAGGACAACAGCAGGCTGCATGGGAGGGATGCCGAAATGTGCCCCCTAAGCCTTTGTGCCCTGTGCAGTTGCACCACTCGCACAGGGCTAGGTATGGCGTTGTTTGCCAGCAACCCCTTGATATCAGAACTGAGATCAGGAATTTCTAACTGAGGTAACCTGTACAGATTTTATTTCTCTGCCATAAAGGGAACAGAGCCAGTGAAGCACTAAGACTAGAACTAGACTCCAGTCAGATTAACTAAGCTTGGACAGAAATATGATTAGTAATAACTGATCTTTTAATTTCCTTTAGCACATTTTCTATTAATTGAACTATGCTTTCCATGTTTATTTTAGAGTTTGCTTTTATTTTTCATTGTTTCTGTCTCAATGTGAAGGATTACTATGTTGTCAGAGAGAGTAGCCCAGCAGACACACATATAAGGGCATTTGTACTAAATAGTGTGCT
Source organism: Ichthyophis bannanicus (assembly GCA_033557465.1). Classification (NCBI taxonomy): domain Eukaryota; kingdom Metazoa; phylum Chordata; class Amphibia; order Gymnophiona; family Ichthyophiidae; genus Ichthyophis; species Ichthyophis bannanicus. The sequence goes on from CM066032.1 coordinate 1,139,954,312, forward strand.
GGTAGTGTGTGATTGGGCCATAAATCTAGAATGGAAAACCATGCAAACTTCAGGAGGCATGTGTGTCTGTCCTCATGATGTTGGCACATTGCAAATGTGTGGCACTGCCATTGAGGTGACATTAAGTACATCCATGTTAATAGCAACATTCACAGCATGCACCCATAACGCTTGTGCTGACTCATGCACTGTCAATGCCCAATGGTTAGTGCGGTTTAGTAAACATGCCTCATAGACTTCGTAACTTATAAGTATTTGCTTCTGCAAACACAGACTTCTCTCTAGAGTGCACCAAGAACTGTTTAAGTGGCTTGTGTAAAATACTTTCAAACCAAAAGGAAAATCCTTAGATTGTGTGCACACCCCACAGAGTTTTGTTGAACTGAACTGCTTACCTTCTTTATAGCTTGGAGATTTGTTTTTGTTTCTGTGACCTTTAGGACTGCAAGCTGTCCTTTTATTAGTGCCAGGCCACGTTTTTCATTTACCTCTACCGTGCACAGAATTGCCAAGTTACGCAGTTCCATAAGTGACATTTTAAGCCACTCCTGGATTTCTGACAATCTCATTCCGATGCATTATGGGCCAGCATCACTGATTCCAATGAGTAAAATCAGGGGCTACACGTACCATACTGCATTGCAATGCAAATTTAAAACCAGAACTGCCAAAAATTCTCACTCATGGAACTGAGTACCTTGACAACTTTGCATGCATGTGTCCATTACTGGATGCTCAAGGTTTATCCCTTGGTTGATTTCTTGTAAAATCTCCTATAGTCTACCTTATAATATATTGTATCTAAGTTATGCCAGTAAAGCAGAGTTATGTTTAAGTATAGCCTGTTCTTTTGTACCTTCTGGGTAAAAAAAACCAAGGTTTATTTATTTTATTTTATTTATTTAGCAGGGTTTTTATACTGCTTTATAATTTAGTCAAAGCGGCTTATATTGTAACTTAAGCTTGGAAATGTACATTAAACAAGAACATTGATAACTTGTATTATACATTAACTTTTTTCTGAGGCAATGGAGGGTTAAGTGACTTGCCCAAGGCTGTAAGGAGTGTGTGGGAATTGAACTCTGCTCTTTTGATTACTAAGCCAGTGCTCTAACCATTAGGCTACTCCTCCACTCCAAATTGTCATATTTATCATAAGGCTTAACAAGACTTTACAGTCTCAGTTATTACCAGCAGGGCCGGATTTAGCTATACGCCATGTACGCCATGGCGTAGGGCCCACAGCTGCAAAGGGCCCACAAAAATTGAAGTAGTTAGGCTTTTTTTTTTAATAAAATAAAAAAAAACCTGCTGGCTGCCGCCGCGGGGCCCCCTCTGCTGCCGCGGCAGCATGGACTGACCCGCGGGGGCCCCCTCTGTAAGCTCGGTCCCTCCCTCCGTGCCTCCGTGTCTCCCTCCGTGCAGGCTGTTAGAGACGCGAAGGCAGACTGTCTCCTTCTGCCTTCCCGTCTCTGTTAAGCCCGCAGGGCTGATGGGAAATCAGCCCCTGCGGGCTTAACAGAGACGCGAAGGAGACAGTCTGCCTTCGCGTCTCTAACAGCCTGCACGGAGGGAGACATGGAGGCACGGAGGGAGGGACCGAGCTGACAGAGGGGGCCCCCGCGGGTCAGTCCATGCTGCCGCGGCAGCAGAGGGGGGCCCCGCGGCGGCAGCCAGCAGGTTTTTTTTTTAAAAATAAATTTTACTTTAGGCTGGGGGAGGGGGAGGGGGAGGGGGTAGGACTGGTAATTGGGGGGGCTGGGGCTGGAAATGGGTTGGGACTGGGACTGGAAATGGGCTGGGACTGGGACTGGAAATGGGTTGGGGGGATTAAGGCTGGAGGTGGGCTGATGAGGAGGACTGGTAATGGGCTGTGGGCTGTTGGGGGCACTGTTCCCTCTAAGCTGTGCGCGTGTGCGCGCGCACACACCTCGCCAAGCGAGCGCACATACTTTACAACAGAGCGCACAAAAATTACGGCTCTGATTCTGATAGAAAACAACACAGACGTCTTAAAATGTTGTAATTACTAGAAATTTTCCACTTCATTTAGTAATCATCTATTTTCATTTAATTTGATTAAAATCAATGTGGTGTACATACTGTATTCTGACGTGTAGTCAAATTTTAAAGTATATAACTCCGAGTGTCGTTATGTGGCGCACAAAAATTTAACCTTCCTTCAAAAGCTGCACACAGCTGATATTTTATGCGCACACAGCCTACAGAAAATTAGAGGGAACATTGGTTGGGGGGGGGGTTAGAACTGGTAATGGGCTTTGGGGGGGTTAAGACTGGTAATGGGCTGTGGGCTGATGGGGGCTGTCTGGTAATGGGCTATGGGGGGGGCTAGGACTGGAAATGGGCTGGGGGGGTTAAGACTGGAGGTGGGCTGATGGGGTTAGGACTGGTAATGGGCTGTTGGGGGGGTTTAGAACTGGTAATGGGTTTTGGGGGGTTTAGACTGGTAATGGGCTGTGGGCTGATGGGGGCTGTCTGGTAATGGGCTATGGGGGGGGCTAGGACTGGAAATGGGCTGGGGGGGGTTAAGACTGGAGGTGGGCTGATGGGGTTAGGACTGGTAATGGGCTGTTGGGGGGGGGTTTAGAACTGGTAAATGGTTTTGGGGGGTTTAGACTGGTAATGGGCTGTGGGCTGATGGGGGCTGTCTGGTAATGGGCTATGGGGGGCCTAGGACTGGAAATGGGCTGGGGGGTTAAGACTGGAGGTGGGCTGATGGGGTTAGGACTGATAATGGGCTGTTGGGGGGGTATAGAACTGGTAATGGGCTATGGGGGGCTTTAAGACTGGTAATGGGCTGTGGGCTGATGGGGGCTGTCTGGTAATGGGCTATGGGGGGGGGGGTTAGGACTGGAAATGGGCTGGGGGGGTTAAGACTGGAGGTGGGCTGATGGGGTTAGGACTGGTAATGGGCTGTGGGCTGATGGGGGGGGGTTAGGACTGGCAATGGGCTATGGGGGGCTGACTGGAAATGGGTTGATGGGGTTAGGACTGGAAGTGGGCTGATGGGGGGTTAGGACTGGTAATGGGTTATAGGGGGGGCTTAAACTGAAAATGGGGTGATGGGGGGTTAGGACTGGTATTGGGTTGGGGGGTTGCTAGGACTGGAAATGGGCTGATGGGTGGCTAGGACTGGAAATGGGCTGATGCAGGGACTAGAAGGGAATGGATGCTGGGTGAGGCTGGAACTAGAAGGGAGCTGATGTTGGGGGAGGATTAGAATGGGATGGGGCTGGAAGAGTAAAATGGAGAAGGGAAAAATATTTTGTGTGGGAGGGATAAAAAAATCTACAATTGGCCGGGTATTGGGAGAGTAAGTGGGGATTGAGGATGGAGGGGTAAAATTTGACTGGATGAAATAGGAATGAGGAAAGAGCAAAAGGAGAAAGATTAGTATGTTAAAGCAGATGTAGAGAGAGAATGGAAAAAAACTAGAAGAGAGAAGAAAGGACAAATGGACAGCAGACGATGGAGAGTTAGCAGAAGACATGAAGAAACCAGAAGAAAGTGGCTGGAGCAATTGCAGCTGAAAAAAATGCACAAAAGGTAGAAAAATATCTCTTTATTTTGAATTTATTAATTGGAATATGTCAGCTCTGGTAAATGTGCATCATTAACGTCTGCGCTTTGTTTAGTACAAGAGCAAATTAATGTATAGTTTTATTTCTACAGTGTTGTACATTCCAAGTTTGGCTTTTGGGATTCCCAGTTTAATTATTGTCTTCCTGTTTCTAAAATGTGATTACTTGTTTGGTGATGGTCTATGTTCTGCATGTGTAACTGAGCTGAGGTGTTCTGTTTATATAATTCCTATTTGACATTGCCACTTGTTCTCTTTCCCCAGTAGGTCATGTATTGTTGTTCTCTGAAATGTATTGGTTTAATATTTGCAGTGTTGCCTTTTGATTGGTAGAGTATGGTGCTTTGTGAGTCCTGGTAGTGCTGTTAGGATACGGCGGGTTTGCTATGGGTTCTAAATGGGCAGTGTTTGTAGTAGTTCCTAATGTGTCTGGCAGTTGGCACTGGATTATAGTAATGTAGAAATCTTTTAGTCTTTCTTTATCCATACACTCATTAAGAGGCACGTTTACTAAAAGTTAGTATATGGTAACATTATGCAAATATTTATGCAAATGAGGCCCCTTATGCAAATGAGGCCCACACCCCCCTTGGGCCGCCCCTGCTGGGGGCCCACAATTTTTGTTGGCATAGGGCCTCACTCAAGGTAAATCCGGCCCTGATTACCAGCCATCCACACTCTAGCAGGCACAAGTCCCTGAACACTGAATCCCGGTACTGGAGGGCTTATCCAAAATGCATCAACCTCCAGCAGCCTGAAGGTGTCTGGGGACTGTCTCCTGTGGGGCACAAGCAGCCACCGTGTGGATAAGGCATGCCCCAGGTTATACCCATGACGAGCAGAAAAGTGTGCCCTAGCAAAGTGACACGATGGCGTGTTTCCCATATTTCCAGAATCAGGCATGTGTGGGGATCGTATGTGTGTCTTATAGGAAATGTTGTGGGTTGGGGGGGGGGACTCTCATCACAGGCTTCACACAGTGTGTTTCTCTCTCTGACTCTCTCATAACCCCTCCCCCCTCCTCAGACCTTTCCCAGTCTCTCTCTCTCTTTCTCTCTCTCACATACCTGCCTCCCCATCATTAGGTCCCTCTTTAACTCATTGATTCTTGTCCCTGGCTGCAGCTCCTTAGAAACGTGGTGATTCACACTTTCCTCACTGCAGTCAGCTCTCTGCATGGTGGTGTGGCATAGTGCAGAAAGTTCAGGTTGAACTTCAGGTTTCAAGATCAGCCCATACTTCCTGCACTGTGTGGTTCCATCATGCAGAGAGCCAAACGTGGTGGGGGAAGGTGAACCGCAGCATTTTGTGTTGGGCTAGGATACATATGTACATGCGTACATGCGTAACAAACATGCTCATGCATAACAAACATGCGTAACAAACATGCGTCTGCACATGCGTAACAAACATGCTCATGGATAGACACAAGTTGCCTGCCACTTGAACTCTCAGCAGTGGATGCTATGCCTAGTGAAATGCACCTAATAATGGATGATATATAAATGCTGGTCAAATTTCAACAGGGCCACCACCAAACACTGGCATGTTAATTTATACTGTAATAATTTATTCTAAATGTTACATTTTGTTCAAAATTTGTATCTTTTAAACCCCAAAAGACTTAGGGACCAATATTCGAGGGGCATTTATATGGTTTACAGCCCAGTAAACCGTGTAAATGCCCTAAATCGGGATATTCAATGGCACCTACATGATTAATGCCATTGAATATCCCCTTCAAAGCCAGCTACCTGCCCCGATACTCTGTGGTTAGCATCGGGGTGTGTTCCGGGGTGGAGCAGAGGCGGAGACTGCCACGAACCATGTAGCGGTGATATTGCACCGCTACCCAGTTAGTGATCCGCAGCTAAAAGTAGGCTGCACTTGGAGGAGTAGCCTAGTGGTTAGAACACTGCCATGATAACCAGGACACCAAGGTTCATTTTCCTCTAGCACTCCTTGTGGCTTTGGGCAAGTCACTTAACCCTCCATGGCCTGAGAAGAAAGGCCTGGCAGTCTACTTCCAGTCACACTGCCAAGAAAACCCAGGAGCTGCTGGGTCGCTAGGAGTCAGCACTGACTCAAAGGCACACATTGCATTCGCATCCTTCTTTCCTTGAATATCTTCCTTGAGGTCATGTATAGCTTTCTGAGCATATAAATTTCCTTTGCAAGCTCCAAGAGACCCAACTCAGTAACCACAATGTCTGAGCTCCGCTTAGTTTCTAGCAGTAGAAGACTTCACAACTGAACTTTATCATAGGTTCCATTTGTTCAGATTAGTCCTTAGTCTGCAGTCATTAGAGAGATACGTTTCTTGGGGGTATGTTTAATAAACAGCGGTAGCAGCTTCTTTGTGATATTGGAGCCGCGGCTCCGCTATTGCATGGAAGCCGCTGCCGCTGTGTAGTAAACATACCCCTTAGTGTTCATTCTGTTTCTAAGTGTGCTTTAAAAACATTTAGTGCACACTAAGTTGATTAAACACACTAGAACCTACAAATTAACACTTGTTAAGTGGATTAATATGTGTCAAACAGATCTAATTCATGTTTTACAAATTAATTAAAACAAATGTTTGAAATACACTAAGAAGAAGTCTGAAAACAAATTTAAAAAGTTTGTCCAACAGGCAGGGTTTAAAAGGGGAAAGTTATGCCGGTTAATTTACCTCCCATATTGTGGTCCTTTGGACTTGATATCTGGTAATGTTGGAATTAGTAATTGCAGCTGTGTTCTCTTGACGTGGTCTAAATAATCAGCTTCTCATATATCATATTTTGTTCAAGTTTTGATGTATTTGCCTTTGTATAACTTTGCGGAGCTTACATTTGTCTTGTATTTTATTTGGTTGATGTATTGACTAAAATCCATAAATTAAAAAAAAAAAAAAAAGTTTGTCCTGTGCACATCTCTACTAAGCACTTTTGCTGAGTTTCTCTTCCAGACTCCAACAGAATTCTTTCCCAAATGGTCTTCAGCCAAGGGCCATGCAGATATCCTCATATCTATCTGAGATTTTCACTCTGCAATTGTATTTGTCATCCTGCCATGGACCAAATTTCTACAACACACTAGAATCCATCCTACTCAGCTCCCCTTCAAGCATTATATACCACTTGATATTTTTGCTCTGCATTCATATGATCTCATATATTATATATTTTCTTTTATTTTCTTTTATTTGTACAACACTTGGGCGATCCTTGTGTTTCAGAAAAGTAGTTGCTAAGAATCCTAAACAAATAAATGCATAAATAAATTAATATAGTCTTTGGACAGCTGAAAAAGATCCTCCAAGCTATGCATCTCTTTTCAATCCTAGCTCTTTGGTGCCCCCTAATTCTACACATTTGACACATTTCAAATTATGACTTATAATACAATGCATATAATTAGATTAGGACTTTGTTGTATTTTATTTCTTGGTAGTTTATCTGAACCTCCAGTCTTACATTAGTACTGCAGTTTCTTTTCTAAATGCTCTGATAAATTATTAGCTTTTAGAAATGAACATATAGTAGGCATATTTTCCAGATTCCCTTAAAAAGTATGCCTCAGAATGCATTATATCTGCTTCATAACTGGCTACAGAATGGAATTTAACATAAAAGCTGCTTTAACAATAACATTATGGTCTATTTATGTGCTAATGAAATAGGATGAGTTTTATAGTCTATATTTGCATTCCTTTTTGGCAGATTAACACCATTCATATCTAATGTATTACCAGAGCTCAGATACCAGCCTTCTCTAACATTCACTCCGTAGAAAGGGCTAGCAGGAGATGATGCAGACAAAAACAGTCCCAAGAACATACAGTTCACTTTACTAAAAGTGTTGTAATACAATTGCCATAATCGTGCCCTAGGATGCTAATCCCTCCTCCCTTCTGCTGATAATTAGAATAAGAATCCATCAAAGAAAGGTGGAGTTATATTTAAGTAGGTCACTCTTGAAACTAGCAGCTGAGCATATATGACTGAATTGAAGTAGAAATCTTTTTGAATTGGAAAGCTTATACTTTGTTCTAAATCAAGGATGGCATTATGCTGTTACCTTAATGCTTTAGGTGGGGAGTCTACTTGGCCTTCCCCACCTAGGCAACCTATTTCGGGCTTATGTTATTAAGAGGCATGTTTATGGATTGCATTATACTTATGAGACATCTATTATACATATTTTTACTTGTTTATCATACATAAAAGAGAGATGCATGCTTTCAAAGCAGGGGTAAAAAGATTAAGTCCTCTAATTTAGCAAACATACAGAGCATGTGTAAAAAATAGCTTGTGTTAATATCTAAAAATAACAGGAAAGAATGTCTACCATAAAGGAAATTAAGGCGGTAGAATATTATGGTCACCATTCTTTTTTTTTTTTTTAACCTGGCAGTATTCTTCTGCTTTTGTATATTTCCAGGTCAATCAAAACCAGGGCAGGGATCTCATGCAATGAGCGTTCATTTATAGCTACCTGGGATTTTTTTCCCCTCTTTTGCATTCCATGCCCACCCACCAAATCTAATTCTAGCGAGAGTTCTGAGCTAGGTGGCATGCTCCAGGGCTCCTTCTAGAACCCTCTAAAGTGGTGCCCAGAATTCAGCCACTAGGTGTCACCCTTTAAGTGATGATCATGACTCTCTACCCCCATAGGCGATGAGTGCTGCCCTTATAACACTCCTGGCTCCTGCAACACGTAGGGAGTGACCTTCTGCATGGCAGTGCATAGCACTTTCCACCTGAGACACCAAGTCAGCATATTGGGGGGTGTTTTATAGAAAGCAGCCTAGATTTATTCACAAACAGCACACACACAGTGAATCTAGGCATTTTAGTCATTTACATGCATAAATGGACATTTGCTCGCGTATTTTTATTTATTTATTTATTTAATTGGATTTTTATACCGCCTTATCATACAATCAAAGCGGTTTAACAAAAGAGAAAATTAGTAATAGTGAAAAAATCTGTGATAATATATACATAGTTTGTAAATATATGATTAAATGTCTTGGGAAAAGGTGCACTATATATTGTGAGCTATACTATAAAGTGAGCTATTGTACAATGTATATAAATAATTGCTTTCTTAAAAATTAATTAGTTGATTGCATGACCGTAGTGCTCCGTAAACAAAACTGTTTTCAGTTGTTTTCTAAAGTCTTTGATGTCCTGAGCTGCTCTCAGATCATTAGGTAGGGAGTTCCAGATGGAAGTCGCAGCAAACGAGAAAGCTCTCTCAGAGGTCTCCTTGCGTGTTTTTCTGATGTCATTTGAGGAGCTGATTCTATTTTCAGATACACTTCTCCTAGGTCTGTTGCTAATATCTGACCGGATAAGATACGTCAGACTTTTTGCAGAACATTGTTGCTTTATTTATAAATTACTGTTTTGTATTTAATACGAGATGATATTGGTAATTAAATGTATGTGAGTCAGGTTGATTATGTGTATTGTCACTGTGGGGATCTACAAAGGCAGAGTTTGGCCCACACAAGTACTTGCATAAATTATAAAATGCAATAATTTATGTGCCACGTCCGCCTTTATCTTATAGTAACATAGTAAATGACGGCAGATAAAGACCAGCATGATCCATCTAGTCGGCCCAGCACGATGGCAAGAGTAGGTACACCTGCCGCTCCATTCAGGCCACCCCTCCCCATGTCCCTGTTTAGGGGTGAACCCACCACTCCATGCAGGACACCCCTATTTGGTGAGAAATTAGATGGTTCAGTTTATTTTGATTTTATCCTGTTGCTGTAAAGGGATCCACTGTGTCTGTCCCATGCCATTTTGAATTCCGTCACCATCTTTGCCCCCACCACTTCCATCGGGAGGGCATTCCAAGCATCCACTACCCTTTCTGTGAAAAAGTATTTCCTGACATTGCCTTTCAATTTACCACCTTGCAGCTTCCTGTTATGCCCTCTAGTTTTACAGCTTCCCCGTCTTTGGAAGAGGTTTGTTTGTTCATTATTTCCCTTTAAGTATTTAAAGGTCTGAAACATATCTCCCCCGTCCCTCCCCTCCTCCAAAGTGTACATGTTTAGTTCTTCAAGTCTCTTCTCATAAGGCTTCTGACGCAGGCTCCAAATCATTTTGGTCGCCATCCTCTGAACAGTTTCCAGTCTTTTTACATCCTTTGCAAGATACGGTCTCCAAAACTGAACACAGTATTCCTAGTGAGGTCTCACCAGTGACTTGTACAGTGGCATAAGTACCTCTTCCTTTCTGCTGGCGATTCCTCCTTGTATGCAGTCCAACATCTTCCTGGCTTTTGCCACCACCTTGTCACACTGTTTTGCCACCTTGAGATCTTCAGAAATAATCACACCAAGGTCTTTCTCCTGATCCGTGCACACCAAACTCTTGCTCCCTATGGCGTACATTTCCCTTGGATTTCTGCTACCCAAGTGCATGACTCTGCACTTCTTTGCATTAAATCTTAATTGCCAAGCATTAGACCATTCTTCCAGCTTTTGTAGATCTTTCCTCATGTTAACCACTCTCTCGGGGGAGTCAACTATGTTGCAAATTTTCGTGTCATCTGCAAAAAGACAGACTTTTCCATTCAGTTCTTCAGCAATATCACTCACAAATACATTGAACAGTGCCGGGCCCAGGACTGACCTCTGGGGCACCCTGCTAATCACCTTCCTTTCATCCGAGTGAGCTCCATTTACCATCACCCTCTGTCATCTGTCAGTCAACCAATTTCTTCTACAATTTACCATCTTAGGATCCATCCCCAAGCTACTGAGTTTATTGATAAACCTCCTATGAGGAACAGTATCAAAGGCTTTGCTGAAATCCAGGTAGATGACATCCATCGCATGCCCCTGATCTAGCTCCCTGGTCACCCGGTCAAAGAACTCAATCAAATTTGTTTGGCAAGATCGCCCTTCGGTAAAACCATGTTGCCTCGGGTCTTGCAACTTGTTGGTTTTGAGAAAGTTCACTATCGCTCTTTCAGGAGCGCCTCCATTACTTTTCTCGCCACCGAAGTAAGGCTCATGGGCCTGTAGTTTGACACTTCTTCCCTGTCACCACTTTTGTGTAGAGGTATGACGTCAGCCGTTCTCCAGTCCTGAGGAACCTCTCCTGTTTCCAAGGATCTGCTGAAAACATCCTTTAACGGCCATGCAAGAACCTCTCTGAGCTCTTTCAGTATCCTGGGATGTATCCCATCCGGTCTCATGGCCTTGTCCACTTTCAGTTTTGCAAGTTGTTCTAACACATCATCTTCTGTGAATGGTGTGGTATCTACTTCATTCCCATTTTTATATTTGGGAGTCACAGGTGGTCTTTCTCCAGGACTTTCTTTAGTAAAAACAGAGCAGAAGTATTCGTTTAGCAATTTCTCTTTTTCAATGTCACTTTCCACGAGTCTGTTCGCAGCACTTCTGAGTCCTTCAATTCCACCTCTGATCTTCTTCCTTTCCCGAATATACCTGAAGAAGGTTTTGTCGCCACACTTCACATCTTTAGCCATCTTTTCCTCTGCCTTTGATTTTGCTATCCTTATTTCTCTCTTTGTCTCTTTGAGTTTGATCCTGTATTCATTTTTGTGTTCCTGTTTGTGAGCTTTTGAATTTTGCGAAAGCTGTGTTTTTTGCCTTTATTTGAGCAGCCACTTCTTTGGAAAACCAAATAGGTTTTCTTCTCCTCTTGTTTTTGTTTACTTTTGTTACATATTTATTTGTTGCCCCTTTTATTGCCACCTTTAGTTTAGCCCATAGCAGTACCATTTCCCTTATCTCCTTCCAGCCTGTCAGCTCCTCCTTTAGGTACTCGGCCATTTTATTGGTCGGTGTTTTTGAAGTTTAGGACTTTGTGCTTGCTATGATTGGCCTGTACCATGGCTGAAATCTCAAACAGCACTGTGATGATTGCTGCTGCTCACAGGGGCACTCACGCAGACATTCGACACGCTATCACCGTTGGTGAGCACTAAATCCAGTGTTGAGCTTTCCCTGGTTGGTTCCATCACCATTTGTCTAAGTAATGCATCTTGGAGAGTATCCACGATTTTTTTGCTTCTTTCCAGATTTGCAGAAGGAGTAATCCAATCCACATCATGTAGATTAAAGTCCCCAATATGATCGCTTCCCTCTTTGTGGCTATCTTGGCAATATCTATAATCAATTTGTTATCTATCTCTTCAATTTGTGTCGGAGGTCTGTAGACTACAGCAGTATGGATGACAGTGCCATCTCCTCTTTCCAACACAATCCAGAGCACTTCTTCTTTTCCCCATGCCCCCTGCATTTCAGTAGCTTTAATATTGCTTTTGACATACAAGGCTACTCCTCCTCCTCTTCCAATTTCTCTGTCTCTTATGAATAGATAATAGCCAGGTATGGCTATATCCCAATCATGTGATTCATTTAGCCATGTCTCTGTAATGGCCACAGTGTTCAAATTCATTTCCACCATTAGGGCTTCCAGGTCCTGAACTTTGTTGGCTAAGCTTTGAGCATTTGTGCTCATTGCTTTCCAGCATTTAACTGGCTTGTGTAGATTTTCTTCTGCCTATATCTTCCCACTTGTTTTTGATGTGTGGTTTAAAAGTGTGGCTGTTTCTGATTTTAATCTGCTTTTGCAGGGGGTGACATCCAGAGCTTGACCTTCTACATAAGTCACTCCCTTTTTCTAGTTTAAATGCATCCTCATATTGCTTGAATTTTTCACTTAGGATTCTTTTCCCTGCAACAGAGAGATATAGTCCATCAGCACAGTATAGTCTCTTGTTGTTCCATCTGTTACCCCAGTCGCCAATAAATCTGAATCCTTCTTGTTTGCACCAGGTCTGGAGCCATGTATTAAAGCTGTTAATGTGATGCAACCTTTTTGCCCCCTTACCAAGCACAGGTAGAACCTCTGAGAATGCAACAGTGTTAAGAATGAGCTTGAGTTTCTCTCCCAGAGATTGGAAGTCCTTTTGGACTGTAGAGGCACTGTTTCTAGCCAGGTCATTTCTGCCCAAGTTGATAACAACCTCAAGTTTGGAGCATTCACTTTCTGTGCTAAGTACTTCAACAATGTGGTTTGTATGCCTGCTGATTGAAGAGCCTGGGAGGCAATTTGACTATCTTCTCTCCTTTGAACTGTGTTCCCAAGTTGGTGCCACTGATGATGGAATCACCAAGTAGTAGTAGTTTGCTGTTTGGTGAGGTTTTCTTCATATTTGGTCTTTTAGCAGGAGATTGGGCGTTGTCTGACTCATTTAAGGGCCCTTCAGTTTCTTTGGATTGGGCATCCTCATTCGCCAAGGCAGAGAAGGCATTATTCAGGGATATCTCCTGATGCATAGGATTCCTCTGTGTCACAGGTCGCAATCTACAAGAACCAACTGTGATCCATTTGTCACAGGTTGCAATCTATCAGAACCAATTGTGATCCATTTGTTCCTGGGGTGTTTCATTCTTTGTGGGAGCGGTGGTGGACTTTGTTCAGTTTGTATCTTAGAAGAAGTGTGCTTCATTGCAGCTAGTTCCTCCCTCAGTAGGGTCACCTCTTTATGCATGGCAGCTAGGTCTTCCCTTAGTAGAGTCAGTTCTATATGCATGGCAGCTGACCTGAGGCACACAGGACAAGCTCTGTGGTTCCAAATGATTCATCTTGGAATGAAAGTACTGCAGTTATTGCACTGAATATACGACATGCTGAATAAGCAGTCCTAGTAGGAGAAGAGGAAGAAGAAGAAAGGAGGAAGAAGATGTGGGCTCTAACCCAAGTTAAAGGGATAGACGGCAATGTATACGAGTACTATAGAGGCAATGCAGCCCCTGGGGTGGGTGGGGTGAGGGGTGGGGTGGGCAGGAACCTAAGTGTTTCTGGCCAGAAGGCTGTTCCTGAACTGGGGGCACCCACAGATATCTGCTCCAAGGCTACCCAGAAAAGCAGTCAGTCAGATTATCCCCAAGCTTAATTTATAAGCACATTTAAACTTAATATTAGCAATTCCCACAAAACAGACAGTTAAACTCTATATTGGTAGCTAGAAACCAGCAGAGATGAGAAAGAAAATTAGAGTCTTAGCTTTGTGAAAGATCCACAGCTCATGCAGCCGGCCTCAGACCCGTAGGTGTGGCATTTATAAGGCAGTCTTGAAATGCATGCAGAAAAATATGCATTAATCTAGGCATGATGTATAATTTGCCCCATTGTGACCATTTTCATTATCTTTAGTATAATTAATTTCAACATGAGGTCTTAGATAGCCATGTGTTTCCCAACTTTCTGTACTAAGTTGCTTAGTGCAACCACCCGGAAATACTCTGGGGGCAGTGTAATAGTTGGTTAACCCGGATGTTAATGTATACAGTGAGTCGAAGGAATGTTTAACTATTTACCCTAACAGAGCTCAGGTATTGAGGAATACCTAGTTCCCCAGAATACCTTCAACAGGAACACAGGCAGAATATGAACACTATACATTTAAAGATAAGATAGGATAGTGTATTTATTTTTCAAAAACCTTAATGCTGCTAAGTATGTATAAGATATAGTTACAGGTAAGTATTATAAAATCATATTCTTTGTCATTAAAGGCAAATACATTTACAACAACAAATTGTGTCCAGGACGTCTTTTCTTTTATAAGCACCTCTTATACCTCTTTTTTTGAGCTCAAATAAATGCATTTCTCAGTTCAGTTATGTACTTATCCGTGTTGTCTTCTTCATTGGGGCCCTTGAACCTGTGTCTTCTGGGGAAACTGCTAGGTACGTGTGACCTGGATTGGCCAGGATACTGGGCTTGATGGACCTTGGTCTGCCCCAGTATGGCATATCTTATGTTCTTATGAAGTCTTCTCCTTCTTTCTGAGATGTGGACACTAGGATGTTCTCCTCCAACAGGAACTCAGCACTTCAGCTCTTCAGCAGAACTTCTTCGGACCACCTCTGCCTGTCCTAGCTCCGGGCCCTAAAATCCTCCCCAACAATCTATTCAAATAACACATTAAAAAACTGTATTCTGGCCAGATTCAATATGAACTTATTCAATGTGCCAATCTACCTCCATCAAACACTCTTCCACACTCTAGCTCTTCTGACTCTCACTATACTGATACACCACAATTGCTCATAAAACTCATGAAAATAAATTAAAAACCCCTCAAATTTACTCAGTCCATGCATAATGCCACTCGGACTCTCTTTTAACATCCAAATAGTCCTCCCAAAAACACTTTCCCAGGGCCCTGATTACAGACACACTGACAAGCATTCTCTCTCTCTCTCTCTCTCATCCAGACTCCAACTGCCAACCTCTCATCCACCCACCGACATTCCAACCATCCTTCCCATAGCTCTCTTCCTCCCTCTGACATCATAAAAAATCCCATTCTAGCTAAAATAAAAACATAATTTATCCATCTGGTTACATTAGTTTTGAGTACAAAGCATTTTCAGTCCTTGCTACACTTACTAATAGAATTTGAAAAAGGCATTGTCAGGGCCGTACCAAGCCATAAATGTGCCCTGTCCGACTTGCATATCTAGCACCCCCTTATCACAGGTTTGCCATTTGCCCCATGCCCAGCATCTCCCCATCTTGCCTTACATCACACCTCCATGTCCAGCCAGCTCCCTGCACTGCCTGCCCTTGCCCCGCCACCGCTGTTCATGTTTCCTTGGTGGCGGTGGCGGCGGCGGCAGCGATGTCAGCAGCGGGGCAGACATCCAAGTGAAGGAAAAAAAAACCACGTGGGTCTTTCTGACTCTGCGCTTACATGCAGGTCTGATCCCTCCCTCCTCTGATGTATGCTCATTTCAGAGGAGGAAGGAACCAGACCAGTCATTCAAACACAGGTCTTTGCAATTCCACGCTTGAATGGCTGGTCTGGTCCCTCCCTCCTCTGATGCGGCCTACATCACAGCAGGAAATGATCAGACCTTCATGTAACCAAGGAGTCAGAAAGACACAGGGTTTTTTTCCCAAATTTGATGTCCGCTCTGTTATGGTTTGGTTTATGGTTTAGGCATTTGATATACCGCCCTTTACTTACGCATCAGAGCGGTTTACATGTATATACTAACAGGTACTTTTTATTCCCTTGTCCCCGAAGAGCTCACAATCTAATCTGAGCAATGGAGGGATAAGTGACTTGCCCAAGGCCACAAGGAGTGGCCATGGGACTAGCTCTGCTGCTGCCATTGCCGCTGCCGCCAAGGAAACCTGAAAAATGGCAGCAGAGCAAGGGCAGGCATCACTGGAGGAGAAGAGACTGGCAACCCCAAATGCACCCCTATTTCTTTGCAGCCTGTGTAGCCGTACCACTCACACAGGGCTAGGTACGACGATGGGCATAGGCTAAGCACAGAGGATCCTTAGTTGCAAAGTAATTAAGAAAAGGTCAGTGACCAACTAGGACCAATGGCATTTGAATAAGAAATGATTAGACAGGCAAGATTTAATTTAAGTCTAATATTTATAAGTTATCTTTCTAAATAAGTAGACGGATTGGGGTGCAATGAAAACATAAATATTACAAAGTGAAAATAAAACATGAGCAACAAGTGGCAAAAGCATGTAGAGCATGGCTCTTGTCATCCTTTCCACCTCCTCTGTATGTGCGTGGGTATGCCAGCACATGTTTATGTTTGTATATGTGCTGCCTTGTGTATGTTTTGAACATGTGGGGGTATGTTTACTAAACTTCATTAGTTTTGACTGCTAATGCGATAAGCAGCAAACCTCCTTGGTATCTGCAGGCGCGTTCCCAGGGGAGGTCCTACAGATACTGCAGAGGTTTGGATATCCTGCGGAGACCCCGCATTACCTACCTTGGCAGATACCATGGGAAAGGTCTCATAGTGCCTGCCGACAACAGGCACAGTGCGTCCCTGTGGAAAATCCATAGGGAGTGATGGTAGCAATCAGGTGCACAGAGCTGTCAGCAGCTCTGTACCCCTGATTGCTGCCTTTCCCCTCCCAACTTCCTCGTTCAGGCCTGCCCCACTCCCACAATATTTTCTGTGCTGCAGTCCATGGCACCGACAGTATAAAAAATGAAAATGTGTGTCCCCTTCAGTACCAATTCTACCCCCCTCTTTGTTTGGACCTATGAGAAGAGCAGGAGCTTTCTCTCCTGCCCTTCTCATATGTCCAAAAAAAGATGGCTGTGATCTTGCAGTGCTGCCCTCTAGTTAGAGGCTAGAGGGTAGCACCTCATGACGGTAGTCGTTTTGTATTGCCTGCAAAATGGGGCAGGAGCAAATAGGATTGCACCTACCCATTCTCCACTGGACTACCCGGAGAGTAAGGTATGTGCTTGGGGGGGGGGGGGGCAGGGAAAGCCGGGAGGGGCATGGGCCCGCCTTTGCCAGCTGGCTAGTCAGGATTTTTATTTTTGTGCGGGGATTTTTATTTTTGTGAGGGGAAACAAATTGGACCTGGTCTTCGTACCACAAGCAGCTGTCGAACTGAACCATGATCTGGCGATGTCTATAACCCCAGTACCATGGTCCAACCATAGCCTGATTAGATTCCAAATGACCGCCCACTGCCACGATCATAACAACACCAGCAGAGATAATTGCCCTTCAAAACCAGCAACCGGAAGATTCTGACCTTTTGTCAAAGAAGAAATACTGGAGAAAGTCATCCCACTTCTCAACACAACGGCCCCTAACCTCAAGGAAATGATCGCTAGCTGGGACAATAGCCTCAGCACCAGCGCTCAGCTTCCAACCATGAACAAACCCCCAAGGAGATGCGAGCCAGCACCATGGTACTCCACTGAACTGCGTTCATCACTCCTCCACCTACGCAAGCTAGAGAGACGATGGCACCGATCTAGATCCACTGAAGCACAGAGTGCATATAACCTACACCTAGGAAAGCACCGTGAAGCAATAATAGAAAGAAGGAAGCAATTCCACACAGACCTCCTAAAGCGCTCACTGAGCAAACCACATGACCTCTTCAATATAGTGAAGTCATTAACAAGGGAACCAGCCCTGGAGCAGCCACTCATGCCGCAACCACAGGACTATGCCAAATACCTCCAATCAAAGATGCAACAGACCAACAAGACCAGAAGCCCTACAAATAACATACCCTTACACAAACCACCCCGCCCAACACCATTGACCAAATTCACCACCCTGTCAAAGAGAGAAATTGAGGACACCATCGCCTCCATCAACACCACCACCACACCAAACGACCCCTACCCCATGTTTTGGGTAAAAGAACTACATTGCGATCTCAGCCAATTCCTCAACAAACTCATGGATCAATGCTTTTCAACTGGTTCATTTCCACAAAGGCTGAAGCATCCATCCATCAGACCCCTGCTGAAAAACAACAAACTGGACCCCCTGAAGGTCGAATCCTTCAGACCAATATCGAGCATCCCACTGCTCGCCAAGATAATTGAAAAGGTAGTCCAACGCCAAATACAACAACATATAGAGACTCATGCCCCCTTGGATGCAAGTCAGCATGGTTTCAGGGAGGCACATGGTGTGGAAATCCTCTTCACCACCTTAATCAATGCTATAATCTCTGGAATCGACAACATCCGACAAGGATTCGCTCTGATCTTCTTGGATATCGCAGCAGCCTTTGACTCCATAAGTCATGAGATACTTCTGGAACGACTCGAGGAAAAGGGAATACAAGACTCAGCACTAGGTTGGTGCAAATCCTACCTGACCAACAGATGGCAGCATGTAAGAGCTGGCACCATGACCTCGGAACCGTTCCCACAAAAACAGGGTGTACCACAAGGGTCCTCGCTATCAGCATTGATGTTCAACATATATATGCAGCCCATATGCTCCTTGATTCGCTCATTCAACGTTGATTGCCTAGTTTAAGCAGATGATGTTCTACTTTATATGCCGTTTGCAACCGATCAGCCAGACTTTTCCCCACTGACTGGCTGCTTTGACGCAATAGCCTAATGGCTCCATTCTCAAAATCTCTGAATAAACCACAACAAGACAGAAGTCCTCTTCATCACAAGGAATGAAGGCTTCACCCCCCTGCCTCCTTAAAGGTGAAGAATGCTGAGCTGATAGTAAAACCCACAATCTAATATCTAGGTGTCACCCTAGACCAATGGCTGGACATGAAAACACACATAAAAAACACAGTAAAGAAAACATACCACAAAGTACGGACATTACGACATCTACGGCCCTTGCTGGACCCTGAAGACTTCCAAACAATCTATCAAGCACTAGTAATCCCACATTTCGATTATGCCAATGCAATGCTATACAGTCTCCCGCAAGCATCACTGAACCCCCTTCAGCTGGCAATGAATGCAGCTGCCAGGATTCTATATGGAGTCTCAAGAATGGACCACATCACACCAATCCTAAAGAAACTCCACTGGCTACCAGTCCAAGGCAGACTATGTTTCAAGATACTAGTAATGGCCTTCAAGGCCATAAACAATCAACCCTCCACCTCCATCACCGAGTTAATCCATCTCACACACCCTAACAGGTCCAGAAGATCCACAGCTATCAACACACTGATTATCCCTAAGGAAACAACAAAATTCATCCACATGACATCTAATAGAGCTTTCATGCTCTACGCACCTAGATGCTGGAATGCCCTCCCTACGGCCATCCGAACAATCACCGATCTGACCCAATTGAGGAAGGCGCTGAAGCACCACCTATTCATACGGCATTACCCAGACAAAAGTCCCATAGGTCAACTAACAAACATGTCCACCAAGCACCAAGACCCCACCCCAGAACACCTAGCACACCAGAGAGCAGCCAGCCCCAAAGCTGCAACCTCAAGTAAGCTTCACTGCGCACAGTACAGTTACTAATGTATATAATGTAAATAAGTTATAGACAGTTACCCCAGTTTCTAGCCAAGTTATATTTCCTGTTTTATTGTAAATACAATACAGTCACGACTGCATTGTATAAGCTACAGTTAAATGTACACCGCACTGATATTGAATAGCGCGGTATAGAAGAGAAATTAATTAAATAAATAAATAAAGTGGGAGGGGAGAATAGGGGAGCCAGGGGACATGTACCGACTGGTTATCCAGGACTCTTTGCAAATCAGGGTGGGCACCATTCCCCCCTGGGCAGCTCCCTTTGGGGATTGGAAGCTATTCAGGGGTGATCGGTGCTGCAGGTGAGCGCATATTTTTATTTTTTATATTGTTGGTGCCACGCATTGCAGCACTGACTATATTGTGAGGGGGGGGCGAGGGCCTGATCACTTGTTGGGAAGAGCCTGTGTTATCTGCCACCATGATTGGGCTCAATTTTTGGCAGCCACAAAATATTTTTCATGCGGTGGCTGCCAACCATGGCCACGCATACTCCCCACACCAATCCCGCTCCAAGGGCCAGTTACCAACCAGAAATCAGATATCGCGGAAAATTGCCTGCAATGTCAGATTTTTTCTTTTCTTTTAGATACTACTGTGAGGGTGTTAATCCTATGTTAGCCCCACGATAGCAGCTCACACACTTCAGTAGACATATCCCATGCTGTAGGGGTATGTGTGTTTGGATGGGCATGTATGTGTGCATTTCTATGTGCATGCATATTTCTATATGTGTTGGTATGTGTGTGTGAGGGTAGACTCACTCACACAGGGGGAAAATTGGAGAACTGCAGGTAGAGGTTTTAAACTTTGAAAAATGTCCAGACACATTAGCCATCCTTATAGCTTTCAGACATTAATTCAAAAATACTGTATGTTGAATCATGAAAAAAAAAAAAAAGTCCTCAAGTTAGGGTACAATAAAAACATGATATATAGATATTAAAAAGTAAAAATAAAACATGAATAAAAAGGAAGCCACAATATATAACATTCTAGACAATACATGAAAGACATAAAAAAGAAAATTAGAACTGTAGAAAAAACACTATTAAAACAGCAGTTACATACAGTGAGATCAAATATAAAAATCATTCTCCAGGAACAAGCAGGAAGTCAGTCCTCACATATGGGTGACGTTGGCACCAATGGAGCCCGCGCGGAGCATTTCCCCAGCTTTCAAAGATAGCCCCTGGGAATGCCACCATGCATGCGTAGTCCCCTTCCCGCCCAAGGGTGCCATCTTGATCAGTCTCCCTTTTTCTGCGGAGCCCTTCGGATGCACATCCCTGTACCTCAGAAAATATTTCTTCATATTGTTTTCTATTCTGGTTTACTGGTCTTCTTCCCACCGTCCCAGTACCCCTGCTGCGTCAGCAGACCCTGGGACTTTGTTATTTTCTTTTTTTTGCCTTTTCTTCTCGTGAGTTCGTATCCAGCGCATTTTGCACCCTTTTCAACCGCTGGCCGAACCAAAGGTTTTCAACCTTGCGGGTATCCTTTTGGTCCCCATGGCCTCCGGTTTCAAAAAGTGTAACAGTTTCTCCAAAAACATGTCCCTCATGGACACTCATGACTGTTGTCTCTGGTGTCTGGGAGCAGACCATAATCTGGAATTTTGCTCCCTTTGTACAAAAGATGTTATCCAAGGCCATCCAGACCCGTAAGCAAAAACTGGATGATATTTTCTGCAATTTTGCTGTTTTAGGGGAACTTTAATTGAGCACAGTAGGTTGCTGACTCCAGTGACCTCCTCAGCTTTAGAAGCTGCTAACACCTAATCAGGTGTTAGTGGGCCTGTTTCCTGAGTGCAGAAGAAGCCTGCTGAAATAGGCTCCTGTGCCCTGCCCCTTTGAGGCTTTTCTAACCAGGGCTCCACACATCAAACAGTAAGTAAGGTTTTGAGGGTTTCTTTGTTTGGTTTGTTTTTATTACATTGCTAGCTCTCTGACTGGGAGCTCTTAAAAGGGTTTTGTGTATATTTTTAAAAGCAAGGTTACTTCATTTTTGCTGTTTTAGGGGAACTTTAATTGAGCACAGTAGGTTGCTGACTCCAGTGACCTCCTCAGCTTTAGAAGCTGCTAACACCTAATCAGTAGTTAGTGGGCCGGTGTCCTGAGTGCAGAACAAGACTGCATAATTAGGCTCCTGTGCCCTGCCCCTTTGAGGCTTTTCTAACCAGGGCTCCACACATCAAACAGTAAGTAAGGTTTTGAGGGTTTATTTGTTTGGTTGTTTTTATTACATTGCTAGCTCTCTGACTGGGAGCTCTTAAAAGGGTTTTGTGTATATTTTTAAAAGCAAGGTTACTTCATTTGTGCTTTTTAGGGAACTTTAATTGAGCACAGTAGGTTGCTGACTCCAGTGACCTCCTCAGCTTTAGAAGCTGCTAACACCTAATCAGGTGTTTGGGCCTGTGTCCTGAGTGCAGTTGAAGCCTGCATAAATAGGCTCCTGTGCCCTGCCCCTTTGAGGCTTTCTAACCAGGGCTCCACACATCAAACAGTAAGTAAGGTTTTGAGGGTTTCTTGTTTTGGTTTGTTTTTATACATTGCTAGCTCTCTGACTGGAGCTCTTAAAAGGGTTTTGTGTATATTTTTAAAAGCAAGGTTACTTCATTTTTGCTGTTTTAGGGGAACTTTAATTGAGCACAGTAGGTTGCTGACTCCAGTGACCTCCTCAGCTTTAGAAGCTGCTAACACCTAATCAGGTGTTAGTTGCCCCCCCAACCCCCCCCCCCACCCACCCCTAGTGAGCAGCCTTGCTTTATAGGGCGTCTCCCCTTTCACAAATCACAGTGAATTGGACCAGCACATTTGTATGTAATTAAAGTGTTTTAACTGCTTTTTCTCTATAAAGACAGCTGCGAAACCGGCTGGTACTTGTTAGATCTCTCTCTTTTGCTCTAACAGATACCTAAGCTCCACGAAAAGAACAATGGCTGGGAAAAAATCGTATTGCTAAAGCTGTTGCTCCCGTTACAGCTTCTGCCTCGGTCCAGACAGAGGTCCTAATGCCGGTTGAAGGACCGGTTCCATGTGCAGGGTGCCTGCATGCTGAAGCTCTGAGGAAAGAGGTGGAGGAACTCAGAGAGGAGGTGGCGAGGCTGAGGAGCATTCAAGACAGTGAGAAGTACATTGATGAGATGCTACTTGCAGCAACCAAGCTCTCCAGCTCTGGAGAAGATGGGTGCCAACAGAATGTCGATGGTTGGACACAAGTCACCAGGGCCTGCAAAATCACCAATCCAACTTCTCCATCCCTTGAATTGAAGAACCATTATGCAGCCCTGGAAGTGGAGGAGGTGAAAGCATCCCTGGAAAGGGAAGAACCAGAGTTCAAGTACCCCAAAGTTGCGGAATCAGTCACCAGAAGGAAACGAAGGGTGGTGGTGGTTGGAGACTCTCTTCTGAGGGGTACTGAGGCGTCCATCTGCCGACCAGACTTGATGTCCAGAGAGGTATGCTGTCTGCCTGGTGCCAAAATCCAAGATGTTACGGAGAGTTTGCCGAGACTCATCAAGCCCACAGACTATTACCCAATGTTGCTAATCCATGTTGGAACAAATGATACTGCCAGGTATACCTCGGAACGTATCAAAAGTGACTTCATGGCTCTGGGACAGAGGGTGAAGCAGTTAGGTGCACAGGTGGTGTTCTCTTCAATCCTCCCTGTTGAGGGTAAAGGCCAAGGCAGAGAGGCTCGCATCCTGGAGACAAATGCATGGCTGCGTGGATGGTGTCATCGAGAGCGTTTTGGTTTCCTAGACCATGGGATGCTTTTCCAAGGGTTGCAAAGCAGAGATGGCATCCATCTGTCCAAGAGAGGTCAACGCATCTTTGGTAGTAGACTGGCTAATCTACTGAAGAGGGCTTTAAAGTAGATTCCTTGGGGATGGGTGAAGAAAGCCCCCAGGTAAGTGAAAGCCCCCAGGTAGGTGATACATTAAATACCTTTATGGAAATGGGTAACAGGGGTAACATATGGAAAGCAGTGTGTATTAATGCCCGTAGCATGGGAAATAAGATCCCTGAGGTTGAAGCTTTGGTGGGAGTGGCTGACTTGGATTTAGTGGCAGTTACAGAAACATGGTTCACAGAAAACAATGACTGGGATGTAACTATACCTGGCTATACTTTATTCAGGAAGGACAGGGTAGGAAGAAGAGGAGGAGGAGTGGCACTATATGTAAAAACTACTATTAAAGCTTTGGAATTACAGAGCTTAAAAGGGAGAGAGGAGGCATTGTGGGTTAAACTAGAAAGAGGGAAAGAGAAATCTATTTGCATTGGAGTGATATACAGACCTCCCTCACAAGAGGAAGAGGTGGACAGAGAGTTAATTGAAGACATACGCAGCATTGCTAAGAAAGGGGAAGTGCTACTGATAGGAGATTTCAATATGCCAGATGTTGATTGGCACATTCCTGCTGCAGTATCATCTAGAAGTAAGGAGATCCTGGATTCTCTACAGGGAGAACTATTCAGGCAATTGGTAACAGACCCCACACGTGAAGGGGCCATACTGGACTTGGTGCTTACCAATGGTGAAAGTGTTTCTGATGTTGTAGTGGGAGATCATTTTGCATCCAGTGATCACCAGATGGTGTGGTTCAGTATTAGGACAAGGGCTGTTAGAATCCATTCCAAGGTGAGGATCTTAGACTTTAGGAAGACTAACTTTGCGAAGATGGGCCAATACCTCAGGGAGTCGTTAGTGGGATGGGAACAGCTGGGGGATGTAGAAAAACAGTGGGCAAAACTGAAAGGGGGTATTTTAAGGGCAACCAACCTTTTTGTTAAAATGGTAAATAAAGGCAAAAGGAACAGGAGACCGCTATGGTTTTCGAAGGAAGTAGCTGAAATGTGAAGAAAAAGAGGGAGGCCTTCATGAAATACAAGAGATCACAGAGAGCAGAAGACAGGCATCTGTATTTGGAAAAACTTAGAGAAGCTAGCAAAGTAGTCAAGAAGGCAAAGATTCAAAAGGAGGAGGAAATAGCCAATGCAATAAAATGGGGGGATAAGACATTTTTCAGATATATTAGTGAGAAGAGGAAGAGCAAAAGTGGTATTGTCAGACTCAAGGGTGCAGGGGGGGAATATGTAGAAGCTGATAAGGATAAAGCGGAATTGCTTAACAAATATTTTTGTTCTGTGTTCACAGATGAAGAACCAGGAGCAGGACCTCAGAAAACACCCACAAATAAGAACAGAAGCGAGGGACATCTTGAACTATTTTCAGAAGACTGTGTTCGTGAGAAACTAGCTCAACTTAAAGTAGACAAAGCGATGGGACCGGATGGGATACACCCTAGAATACTGAGGGAACTTGGGGACGTTCTAGCAGCTCCACTGACTGACCTTTTCAATGCCTCGTTGGAGTCAGGAGTGGTGCCAAAGGACTGGAGAGAGGCTCATGTGGTGCCTTTACACAAAAGCGGAAGTAAGGATGTGGTTGAAAACTACAGGCCGGTTAGTTTAACTTCGGTGGTGAGTAAATTATTGGAAATGCTGCTGAAAGAGAAAATAGTGAGGTTTCTGGAGTCCAGCGGATTACAGGATCCGAGGCAGCATGGATTCACCAGAGGCAGGTCTTGTCAGACAAATCTGATTGATTTTTTTGACTGGGTGACCAGGGAGTTGGACCGAGGGAGAGCTCTAGATGTGATGTATTTGGATTTCCGTAAAGCCTTTGACACTGTTCCTCACAGGCGACTTATAAACAAACTGAGCACCCTAGGGATGGACCCTAAAGTTACTGCTTGGGTTAGAAATTGGTTGGGTGGGAGGCGACAAAGAGTACAAGTAAATGGAGCTCACTCTGAGGAGAAGGATGTTACCAGTGGTGTGCCCCAGGGATCTGTCCTTGGTCCGATTCTTTTTAACATCTTTGTTAGTGATATAGCAGAAGGGCTGTCGGGTAAGGTTTGCCTCTTTGCGGATGATACCAAAATCTGCAATAGAGTAGACACCCAGGAAGGGGTAGATAACATGAGGAGGGATCTAGCTAAGCTTGAAGAATGGTCTAGAATTTGGCAGCTGGGATTTAATGTTAAAAAATGTAAGGTCATGCATTTGGGCTGCAGCAATCCAAGGGAGCAATACAGTATAGGAGGTGAAGTACTTTTGTCCACTAAAGAAGAGCGGGACCTAGGCGTGGTTGTGTCTGATGATCTTAAAGTAGCTAAACAGGTGGAAAAGGCGACAGCAAAAGCTAGAAGGATGCTTGGGTGCATACGGAGAGGAATGGCTAGCAGAAAAAAGGAGGTGATAATGCCTCTGTATAAGTCTTTGGTGCGACCTCATTTGGAGTATGGTGTGCAATTCTGGAGACCGCACCTTCAAAAGGATGTGAACAGGATGGAGTCGGTGCAGAGGGTTGCTACCAAAATGATTAATGGGCTTCATTATAAAGCATATGAGGACAGACTTAAGGATCTTAATATGTACACCTTAGAGGAAAGGCGGGATAGAGGTGATATGATTGAGATGTTTAAATACCTCCGTGGCATAAATGTTCAGGGAGAGAGCCTCTTTCAATTGAAAGCAAGTTCTGCTACGAGGGGACATGGGATGAGGGTGAAGGGAGATAGATTCAGGAGTGATATGCGGAAATATTTCTTTACGGAAAGAGTAGTGGATCCGTGGAATAGTCTCCCAGTGGAGGTGGTAGAGATGAGGACAGTAACTGAATTCAAGAAAGCATGGGACCAACACAGAGGATCTCTAAAGGCAAAAAGTGGACTGTTGTAGTTGTTATGGAAGGACAGACTAGATAGGCCATGTGGTCTTTTTCTGTCGTCATATTTCTATGTTTCTATGTTTCTAAGATGTTCCCGGTAGCTTCCCGCTCCACCGACCCTCCGCCTCTGGGGTCCCCCATGGCCCCGGCACCACTCTGAGCAAGGGTCCCCTGAAAGGGATTGGAAGAAGAAGAAGAAGGCTTCGAGGACCCTGTTGGGGGCTCCGGACAAGCGTGAGCATTCTCGCGCTCGGTCCCTTAGGCTCGGCAGTCCCTGGAGTCAGAGAAGGAGCGGCCCTGAAAGGTACCTCGTACAGATATGGAGGCCTCCAGCGATGGCTCCCGATCTCCTGAGAGTCATCCCGGTGTGGACCCCCTCTCCTCCTCGACGCCTGACCTGGTTACCCCAGTGTCAGCATTGCAGGGCCCCACTCCTGAGTGGGAGGCTAAAATGCTGGCACTGGAGTGCAGTCTCTCTGCCTTCCTTGCTGCCCAGCAGGTGCTGATGCCAGGTCCTGCTGGCACGTGTCCTGAGACCCTGAGGGCGACGCCTGTCTTGGCTCCCCAGACTGCCATGACAACCCCCGAGAGCCAAGGGCATCGTGACGGATCTCAGCAGAGGTCTCTATCTCCGTCCCGGTCCTCAGGTGCAAGATCTTCCTGGGCCAGTACCTCCAGCTCTAGAGGGGCTTCGTCCTCGAGAGCCCTCCATGCTTCACAGGCTCTGCTCGAGCAGCCTAGTTCTGAGTCCCCCTCGGAGATTTTGGGCTGGGAGTCTGACGGGGATACTTCCCCTGAATCCCAGGCTCATCAGGACCCCCTCTCAGATCCTTCCCCACCCACTCAGAAGCGGTGATTGCCCCCCTGAGGATACCTCCTTTCTGGAGTTTGTGCGGGACATGGCTTGAGCCCTGGCGCTTTCTACACAATCCGAGGAGGAGTCCCATGCGGAGGAACTCAATATTTTACAATACGAGGCCCACTGAGGGAATCCATCACGGTTCCGGTCCCGTCCATTCTTTTTTTTAAATTCTTTATTTTTGTTTTGCAACAACAAAGGAAAGGAAGACATACAACTAAGAGACAAATACATACATGTAATGTGATACATACACCAAAGCAAACCCCCACCACCCCCCTCCCCCCTGCTTCTTCTCTAGAAACTAAACAGTCTCGAAGCGGGCGTGTACTGACATTATTGTGTTACAAAACCTTACAGCGATCTGAAACATTATTATGTTACAAAACCTTACAGCGATCTGAGACATGATGAGTGTACATTAAACAGACATGTCGAAGCAATGAGCAGATGGTACATGATCATTGAGCATCTGCCATTTAGGCAAGCAAGAATGAAATTGGGTATGGAAAATAGCTCTCCGAGATATCTGCTCATATTTACTATATAAGCAGACAAGGTTCCACTATTCATTGACAGCAAGTCGAGAGCTATCCCTCCAAGTCCCCGTAATCAAACACATGGCTATACCCAGCATGAAATCAGGAGAAAGCGACCCTTCTTAGGAAGAGAGGGGACCCCCGCCACTGAGCGGAGTCCCACAGTCGTCCAAGAAAGAGGCTCGTGAAGGTGCAAGATAAAGGAAATACGACCCCAGACCCGCCCCCAGTAAACCTGTAGTTAAGGACATTTACAAGAACATGAACGAGGGTTCCCACATCAGTATAGTAAGACCTGCACAGGCCCCTGGCAGTTGTGTTCCATTTGACTATTTTCCTGGAATATAAGAACATCTATGTGCAAAAGGACGAGAGTTGAGTTTGGATAGCTAAAGCAGATCGGGAAACCCGCATTGTGTTGCTCCAGAAAACGCTCCAATGCACAGGGGTTAAAGTGGTTTGCGGTTAGCAAGCCCAGGCTTGTTGGATTCTACAAGTGGCAGTATCTGTACCCTGACATAATAGTTTATAAAAGTTAAAGGCTACTCCATGTGTACTACTAATAGAGTGAATTAGTTCTAATAGCCCATCCTTAGTAGGGACAGAGGGCGGCATGATTGGAGCACTTTTGAGGCAGCATGTAAGCTGCATCAATTGAAAATAATGTTTCGCAAGGAACGCAAATCTCCTGTATAGATCAGAAAAGGTTTTCCAACGAGCTGCAGAAAGAGCTGTTGGGGTGTCCTGATCCCCCTGGAGTACCAGGGTCTGGAAATAATCATACATGGCTACTCGAATTTCAAACCGAAACTCTGGCTGAGTTAATAGGGCTTTATCAAAGAACCAGGCCCCCGGATTCCCTTGAAGTGCAGTAGTAGGGTAGTGAAAAGAAATAGCAGCATGATCTGAAATATACTGGGAGTGAATCTTTGCAGCGTCCACCTGGGGAACTAACAATGTTGATATTAGAAAGAAATCTATGCGAAACTGGAATTTGTGAGGGGAAGAGAAGAAGGTAAAGTCTAGCTCATTGGGGTGTAGTAGCCTCCGTAGATCGACTAGAACAATATCTTTGATCATAGAGGTAAGCGCGATATGACTCTTGGGGGGACCACTTATCCTGGGCGACTATTTGTCAATCAGAGGATCAAGAACTGAATTGAAATCCCCCCTACTATCAATGAAGAATTAGCAGAGGCCTGCGCAGCCTGAGCAGTAATAGCAACAGGACAGGGTCATCCAGATTAGGAGCATGAAGGCATATACATGTAATTTTAAAGTTACCCATCTTGAGGTGAACTCTGGGCCATCTACCCGCTGTGTCTAAGCAAGTCGCAGCAATAGTAGCATGCAGAGATTTCCTATCTAATATAGCAACCCCACATTTCCTAGAAACAGCTGGGGAGTAGGCGGCCACCATGTAAGGTTTAATATTGAGGTGGAAAGTTTCCTTCGAATTGAAATGTGTTTCTTGGAGGAAAATCAGGTCCGCAGCCTCATGACTTAGATAGCTTAGGAGTTTCCTCCGTTTTATCGGATTATTGATTCCTTGTACGTTCAATGAAAAAATCTTACATGGTGCCATCAGTCGATACCAGACATTTTAGGTAAGAGCGCTTGAAAACTTACAACATAATCAGAATCTGTACAATAATGACATAAGCACCAAGTATGCTGGCCAATACACCATATTGAAAAGTATGTACCAAAGTAACTTAGAGAAGAAGCAAACCCCAATGAATATGGCGACCAGATGTCTGCGGGAGGAGGCCCTAGAGAGGAAGATAAAGACATACTAAAAGAAAAGAAACACCAGAGTCCATAAGAAACACTGTCTCTGATACTCGTCGAGGCTACTATGGGTAGATGGAGTCGGGTCCCAGATATCTTCAAATAAGGCGACAGACCTCCCTCGACAAACTCTTCGCTGAGCCGCGGTAAATCCAATATGGCCGGCACAGCGGATATGAGAGTACTGGCGGGAATATTCTGGAAATCAGCGCATCAAGTCGGCTTCTTTAGAGTCCAAAAACTCCGCTAGTAGATCAGGGTCCTCAAATGTTCTTGTCTGATTGTGAAGCGTGACTCGGAGCTTGGCCGGGTACATCAGGCCATAGCGTGCTTGTAATTGTTGAAGCCTCGGCCGAAATTCCAGAAAGTGCTTTCGGCGGTCGACCGTGGGTTTAGCCAAGTCAGGATAGAAGGAGACCTTGTGGCTCTCAAACTCCATATGGCCCTTTGCCCGGGAGGCACTGAGAATTTGTTCCACATGTTGATATCTCAAAAGTCGAAAGATGATAGGCCGCGGGGTCTTCCTGTTGAGCGTTATGTTTGTGGGTACACGATGAGCGCGATCGATCTCCAATTCTTTGGTAAAGGTGATTTGGAGCAGGGAAGGGAGGATTTTACTTAAAAACTCCTTCATGTCACCCAATTCCGCTCCCTCCGGTATGCCCACGAGTCGTAGGTTGTTGCGGCGCGCTCTATTGTTGCCGTCTTCCACTTCTTTCTGCAAAGCCCGCACCTGACGTTCAACTTTGTCAAGTTTGGACAGCCGGACCGCATGGGAGTCTAATATACTCTCCATTTTGTCCTGACGCGAAGAGAGCCCCTCTAGCCTGCCTTGCAGTACACCAAGATCTTCCCTCAGCGCTCGAAGTGCTTCACCATTTGACTGCACGAGGTCCTTAACCCCTCTAATTTCTGCGAGGATTTCCTGCTGCATTTCGGGGCCCTCGCGCAAAGCCAGCCCCTTCTGCGGGGACGGGGGTTCAGTTTTGGAGCGTTTACCGTGAGAAGCCGCTGGAGAGCCAAATTCCAGGCGCGTGGGTTTGGTCCCCGCCATCTCACCAATGTGCCCCGGCAAGATCAGAGCAGAAATTCAAGTTTGTCCGATGTTAATTCAGGATTCTGAGTAGGCCTCTCGGGAGCCTCAGCGTTATGCGACCATCCCGCTGGACATCGGGCTCCGCCCCCCCCGGTCCCGTCCATTCTAACTCAGTTACTTCTTCACATGTGGGAGACGCCTGCGTTTATCCCCATTTTCAGCAAGCATCTGGACACCATGTACAGGGTCCAGTGGGGGCCCGGCTTCTGGAAGGTCTAGCTCCCCCATACCTCAATGCTAGTGGAATCTGCCATGTGGAAGCAGAAGAGTCTGAAAACCCACTCTTCGTTCCTGCCGGGTAGGACATCTCATGCCCTCAACACCCTTGGGTAAAAGGCCTATCAAGTTTCCATGCTGGCTTGCCACATCCAGGCTTACCAGCTATATATAGGTATGTTCCTTCATGACCTCATGAAGGAACTCAGGGGCTTTGAGGTGGGCCTCAATGGTGATTACATCCACTGTTTCCAGTCCCTCCTGAAATCAGTGGGGGACTGTTCGAAGTACCTTTCTCATGCTGCATATGAGAGCTTTGAGTCCTCTGCTCGGGTAGCAGCTGCAGTTATTGGGGCTAGGAAACAGGCCTGGCTCCAGTCCTCGGACCTTGAACAATGTGTCCAGGAGAAGCTGTTTGATGTACTGTGCCTGGGCGAACAGTTGTTCGGCAAACCAATGAAGGGCAAAGCAGCAGAGATCGAGACGGAGTACGTAACCTGCACCCATCTCTCCCGGAAGACTTCTTCCCTCCCACAGAAGAAGCAACAGGGCAAAAAGCCTTTCTTCCAGAGGAAGGGTCTCCTCTATCGGGGCTAACTACCTTATCCTCCAGCTCCGCCTCAAGGCAGACAGAGCAAGAGTGCATTCTGCAGAAACCTCGAGAGCCAACATTTGTGGCAACCTTGTGCATAGGCCAAGACAAGAGATGACTTGCACTGGCATCATTGTTTTTCTGTTTGTTCTGTATCATAAAACAGATGTAACCAATGAACAGGATGCAGTGTGGCAAAAGTATATCTATCAACTCTCATTATACTGTATTCTGCGTTAAAATGGATGCATGTATATCTCCTTGATTGTATACTTAGTCCTTCAGTGTCAGAGTCAAACTATCCAACATCAGTTGAGTATTCACCACCTAAATTTCTGAAGTACTCATCAAAACTATTTCTGTCTTATCCGGATTTAATCTGGGTTCATTTTCTTGTATCAAATAACTTATTGCCCAAAGACACTGATTTGAAATCTTGGCTGCCCTGGCATGATCCTTCTCAGTGGGGAACAGATATTTGTTCATCTTTGGTGTACAGATAGCAATTGACTTCTAATGTCCTAATACATTAACTTGGACTCATTTCTATTCATTTATTTATTTTCCTAAATTTGATTATCATGCCTTGCAAAGGCAGTCTAAGATGTATTACAGTAGCAGTAGATAAATATTAAAAAGAATAGATGACAGGGTGGAACTCTGAGGGATATCATACAATATGTGCTTGATAGACTGTCACTCATCCCAACTTTCTGCTTTCTCTCAGCTAAAAATACTTTAACCAATTTACACCACTCAAACCCAAACAAATCGACTTGCCCATTAAACATATTATGATCTGCAATGTCAAAAGGCTGACAAAGTTAATCAAATAAAGCAACAACACACCTCAATCTAAATTCCCACAAACGTTATCTATTAAAACTAGAAACAGATTATGTGCTGCCGCCACTCTAAAATCTAGCTGAAATGAATCTGAAAAATATGATTGAATCAAGAAAACCTGTGGTTATGATGTCTAAAATTTTCACAATTATGAGTTAAGTTATGATTTCCCTTAAAATGACCAAATAAAGCATTTTGTTATTAGGCAGGTATAACACCCCCAACTAATGAATGGCCCTGCAGCTCAGGTACTAACAGAAAATTGCACATTGAAAGTCCTCTAGCAGCAGTATAAGGTTCCTATTCTTTTCCACCCCATTAAGGATTAGAGCAATTTTTTCTTTGAAAAGAAAACACTTATTTGTGACAATTGAGTCTTGCAAAATCACGTTTAGCTTTATCGAGGGAAAAAAAAAAATAACAAGCTATTTACTATTCCTGTCTTATAAGAATATAAGAAGTGCCAGCTAGTTCAGACATATAGTTCATTGAGCCCAGTACCTTGTTTCCTATAGTGGCCAGTCCGAATAGCTTGAAATACCTGTCACAATGGAAAGCAAGTTTCAAAGGCATTGACCAGATTCTACCTAGTAAAATAGCCTGCATAAAAACTGCTGTCATCAAATATGGTTAAAAATATGCAACGATTACAGAGTTGCACATTTATAGCCACAGGGAAAAATGCTTAAGCTGGAAAGAAATGAGTGTGAGCTTGATATTCAAAAGGATTTATATATTTACCGGTGGCTGGTAAATTTATAAATCTCCTCTTGGACATTGATTTCCAAAGGCACGTGTTAATACAATTTATCAATTTGGCCTGTTTATTAAGAACTCATATTAATTGCATTAACTGTAAATGAACACATATCTGAGAACCCCCTCACTTGGTTTGCAGCTTGTCGTGCTGTGAGAGCTTGTGTGCATCAGTGATGCTGAGAGCTTAGATCTCAGCATCACTGATGCACACAAGCCCGTTGGGACGTCGTCCTCCTCTATTCATGCCTTGGAATAACCCCCAAAACAAACTGCACTATAGTGCTGGAAGGTCTCAGCAGCAGAATGGGACAGTGTTGTAAATGAAGGATGCTATTTCTATGACAAATGCAACACTGGAATTAACTGCTCGGTAGAAAGGCTTAGCAAATCTACTTCTGTATCTTGCCTCAAAACCCCAATGGATAATCACAAAGGGCCAAATTCGGTCCCGGAAGTATATCTCCTTTGTACGCCCGGGCTGAGCCGGACGTGCAAAGGAGATCACGATTCTGATCCCACAGGGCCTGTAACAGGCTTGTACGTGCAGGCCGGGACTGCGATTTAGTCCCAGCCTGCACGTACAGCAAAGCCCGACTAACTCAGTCAGGGCATTTAAATGGTGCCGCGGCGCCATGGCGTCATGTTGCCATGGCGCCGTGACTCCATTTAAATGCCACGATACCAGCCGCCGCACAAAAAGTTAATTCCCTGCAGCCCAACCCCTGGTCCGGCCTCCTAAGGCCAGGTTCGGGCTATGGGGAATTAACTTTTGCCCCCCCCCCCCACCAGCCACTTCCACACCATGGAACTGCCGAAAAGACACGTCCAGAAAAGTTATTCCACCCAAGGGGTGAAATTAATTCCCCAGACATTTTGCCAGCCCTGGACGTACAGGGCTGACATCAGAATCGGCCCTGTACGCCCAGGACTGGTGACCGCCCACTCTCTGCCCCCGAGCCACCTCTTCCCCGCCCCAACTAACTTCCCCACACAACTGGCGGGGAAGTTAGTTGGGGGGCAGCAGCCACCACCGTTGGGACATCCATCCCCACTATTTGTGCCTCAGAATAACCCCCAAAACAAATTGCACTATAGTGCTGGAAAATGAGACCCCCAGGTTGGAAGGCACTCAAATGGCTACTGGGGATGAGCTGAAGGTTTCTCAGAGTAAAGCCAGCATTTATGATGTAGTTGAATCTGCTAATGTAGCTACGCATGAAAAGAGAGTCAGAAGTTGCAAAGATATCTAACATATTGGCACATGTAATTTATGAAGCATGAACCAAGGGAAGTTGGAGGTGGTCAAGAATGAAATGTAATGTATACAACTTGATCTGTTGGGTGTCAGTGAACTGAAATGGATTGGCTTTGGGCACTTTGCATCTGATGATCATATGGTTTACTATGCTGAAAATGAAAGACAAAGAAGAAATGGTGTTGCATTTATAGTTAAGAAGAAACTTGCAAGAGCTGTAATGAAATACAGTGCAGTCAGTGAACGCTTTATTTCTATTTGTCTATGAGGAAAGCCAATCAACACAAGTATAATTCAGATATATGCCCCAACAACAGCAGTAGAAGAGGAAGATGTTGATGAGTTCTATGAACAAGTACAAGATGAAATTGACAGAACATGCAAACAGGATATCCTGATAGTCATGGGTGACTGGAATGCAAACATTGGCAACAAAGAAGAAGGCAAAGTGGATGGAAAATATGGGCTTGGCAACAGACACAAAGCTGGAAAAAGACTGAAAG
This sequence comes from Ichthyophis bannanicus, assembly GCA_033557465.1. Lineage (NCBI taxonomy): Eukaryota > Metazoa > Chordata > Amphibia > Gymnophiona > Ichthyophiidae > Ichthyophis > Ichthyophis bannanicus. The sequence goes on from CM066032.1 coordinate 1,139,988,947, forward strand.
AATTCTGCAAGACCAATGATCTATTCATCTCAAACACCTTTTTTCCAGCAATACAAGTGGCTGCTGTACACGTGGACTTTACCCAATGGACTGTACAGAAATCAAATTGACTACTTCTGTGGAAGACAGCAAAGCTCGATAACATCAACAAAGTCAAAACCTGGAGCTGGCTATGGTACATATCACCAACTACTAGTATGCCAACTCAAGCTAGAGTTGAAAAAGAGCAAGCCATTCATGAATGTAGCAAAATATGACCTTGAGAATATACTACTGGAATTTAAAGACTCTGAGAAATCAATTTCTGCTTTAGATACAAATGACAGAGTTCCAGAAGAGTTATGGGATTGCATCAGGAAGGTTGTGTTGGAAGAAAGCGATAAGTCTCTATATTAGGTGAAAAAGAAAAAAAACCCTGCCAAAATGGAGATTGAAGAAACTCTGAAAATTGTCCAGAAATGCAGAGAAGCTAAAGCCAGAGGAGAATGAGAGACAATCGCAGAACTCAACAGAAATTTCCAATGTGCAGCAAGACAAGACAAGGAAAAGTACTACAATGACACATTTATTTATTTATTTATTACAATTTCTTATATACCGCACTATTCGGTATCAGCGCGGTTTACATCAGAACACAACGACCATAACAACAAGCTGTCTGGTTTTACATCGAACAGGAGTACAAACTTGGATAACAGGGGTGAACTATATACATGAGATATTTACACATGAGATATTTACACAGAACAAGGTAAATATGCAAGGAAATAGAATCTATTCGAGGAAGAAAAAGATCGGCTTTTCTAAACCTATGAAAGTTAAAGAAAAAATTCCATCCTGGAAATGGAATGCTACAAGACGCTCAAGGATCCATGTTGAATGATGCTGAGAAGATCAAGAAAAGGTGGAAAGAATATATAGAGTCATTACACCATAAAGATCAAGTGGACCAACAGCCGTTTCCACCTATACCTTATGATCAGGAACCATTGGTGATGAAAGAAGTCGAAGCAGCATTGAAAGCCTTGTCAAAGAACAAAGCACCGGGCATTGATGGCATTCCCATTGAAGTATTACAGCAATTGGATGGAGCTGTAAACATACTTACAAGGCTCTACCAGGAAATTTGGACAACAAATTCATTGCCAACCGACTGGAAAAGATCTATTTTTATACCAATACTGAAGAAAGGTAACCCAACTGACTGCGAAACTTATCGCACAATCACTCTGATTCCACATGCCAGCAAGCTTCTACTCAAGATCATTCAGCATAGACTACAACCATACCTGGAACAAAAACTGCCTGAAGTGCAAGCAGGGTTCAGGAAAGGGCAAGAAATGAGAGACATTATCGCAGATGTGAGAGGGATGCTTGAAAAGACAAAAGAATACCAAAAGGATATCTACATGTGTTTTATTGACTACAGCAAGGCTTTTGACTGTAAACCATGAGAATATGGGCAAGAAAACACCTGATTGTTCTCTTGCACAACTTTGACATCAAGAAGCAATAGTTTGAACGGAACTAGGAGAAACAAAATGGTTTAAAATCAGCAAATGTGTATGACAAGGCTGCATACTTTCCCCCTACCTCTTTAATTTATATGCAGAACAAATCATCAGAGAAGCAGGACTGTATGGAGACAACTGAGGTGTGAAGATTGGTGGAAGACTCATCAACAACCTTCACTATGCTGATGATACCACATTACTGGCTGAAAGTGAAGACAATTTTAAACATTGCTTCTCAAGATCAAGGAATATAGTCTAAAAATGGGTCTGCACCTTAACGTTAAGAAGATAAAGATCCTGACAACTAGCAAAATGAATAAGTTCATTGTTGATGGAGAAGAAATTGAAATACTGGACAACTTTAACCTTCTTGGATCAACTATCAAAAAAGAAGCAACAAGCTCTCAAAAAATCCAATGACGCATTGCTCTTGGCAGAATAGCTATGAAGGGCCTAGACAAGATTCTCAAGAGCAGAGATGTCTCTCTCCATACAAAGATTTGACTTGTTCAAGCCATGTCATTTTCAATAGCATCATATGGATGCGAAAGTTGGACAGTGAAAAAGATAGACAGGAAGAAAATTGATGCCTTTGAATTATGGTGCTAGTGATGAATACTGTGTATACCATGGACTGCCTAAAGAACAAACCAGTCAGTACTAGAAGAGATCAAACCTAAGCTTTCTTTAGAAGCTCAGATGAGTCTTTGACATTCATACTTTGGACACATCATGCAAAGAGAGAGATCATTAGAGAGACATCATGCTTGGCAAAGTAGAAGGTCAACGCAAAAGAGGAAGGCAAGCAATGAGATGGATTGATACAATAACAGCAGCTATGGGTGCCATCTGTCAACAATGAGCCGCCTGACTGAATATCAAACACAATTTAGGACAACTATCCAAAGGGTCACCATGAGTCGACACTGACTTGACAGCACTTAACAACAACAATATCATCTGAGAATCAGCCCTACAGTCTGTTACTACTTTGGCTGTTAGTCTTTGTGTCTGTGCTGTATGGGTTGTGTGTAGGATGCCACTTCATAGTTATGAAATATTGAAATTTAATGTTTATGAAGGAAATGGTAATCTTTGATGCACATTGTTACTGGTACAGGGTTGTGGACAATGTTAATTTTGCAGAGGAGTTTGATATATTTTTGTTTTTTTACCTAAACATGAGAATTCCTTCCAAAGCAACAGTTTTTTCAACAAGATTTAAAATTAGAGATCTTTAAGGTTCTGCCTTACTTGAACAGCAGAGACCTCTAGAGGCTCTACTGAAATACTGCATTATGACCTTTTTCTTCCATCCAGTGTTTCCAGAACATGGGAGAACTCTCCTAACCTGTGAGGTAATGGTGGGAAGAGATCTCAGTTGGAGGGAAACCTGATCAGAATAAAGACCAAGCCCAAAGAGAGTTTCCAGTCTTTGGCATAGCCACTGCCCTGGTGTGGCAGGAAGTGATCCTGTAACTAGGACCTGTCCTCCAGGTGATGTAAAACCCTCTTGCACCAAAGAGGTTTCTCCAGGGCCATGTGCCCATGAGGGAAGGGTTAGGACAGCCGTTATAGTTGGTGATTCGATCATTAGGCATGAAGATAGCTGGGTGGCTGGTGGACGTGAGGATCGCCTGGTAACATGCCTGCCTGGTGCGAAGGTAGCGGACCTCACGCACCACCTAGATAAGGTCTTAGATAGTGCTGGGGAGGAGTCTGCTGTCTTGGTACATGTCAATACCAATGACATAGGAAAATGTGGTAGGGGGGTTCTGGAGGCTAAATTTAGGATTTTAGGGAGGAAGTAGAAATCCAGAACTTCCAGGGTAGCGTTCTCTGAAATGCTTCCCGTTCCACGCGCAGGACCCAAAAGGCAGGCAGAGCTTAATGCGTGGATAAGACAATGGTGCACAGATGAGGGTTTTGGATTTGTTAGGAACTGGGAAACATTGCGGGGAAAGAGGGGCTCTTCCGAAGGGATAGGCTTCACCTTAACCGGGATGGAACCAGGCTGCTGGCATTAACCTTTAAAAAGGAGATAGAGCAGCTTTTAAACTAGACAATAGGGGAAAGCCGACAGTCGCCCAAGAGCGGATGGTTCGGACGAAGGTATCCTTGAAGGATACTACCAAAAGCAGAGAGGTTCCAAAAAAGAGTAAAGTAGCCCAAATGCCCTTGAGTATGCAGCAGACAGAGCTTAAAGATCCCAAATTACCCATGTCTACCAATAGCAACATTAATATGAATAAAATACAGTCTCTAAAATGCTTGTATGCAAATGCTAGAAGGCTAAAAAATAAGATGGGAGAGTTAGAATATATAGCACTAAATGAGAAGTTAGATATGATTGGTATTTCAGAGACATGGTGGAAGGAGGACAACCAGTGGGACACTGTGATACCTGGGTACAAACTATATTGTAATGAAAGAGCTGATCAAATTGGTGGAGGGGTTGCGCTCTATGTTAGAGAGGGCATTGTGTCACAAAGGATTAATATTTTACAGAAAACACAATTCGCTGTAGAATCTCTATGGATTGAAATTCCATGTAAAAAGGGAAAGGCAATGGCAGTGTGGTTGTACTATTGACCGCCTGGCCAGAATGAACAAATGGATGATGAAATGCTCAAAGAAATCAGGGAAGCTAACAAAAATTACAGAGCAGTAATAATAATGGGTGATTTCAATTATCCCGGTATCGACTGGGTCATTGTCACAGCAGGACATGCTAGGGAGATAAAGTTCCTAGATGAAATAATTGACTGCTTCTTGGAGCAGCTGGTTCATGAACCAACCAGAGGGGAAGCCATTTTGGATGTATTTCTTAGTGGAACACCAGATCTGGTGCAAGAGATAAGGGTGTTGGGGCCTCTTGGCAATAGTGATCATAGCATGATCGCGTTTGATTTAATTAATGGAGGAGGGATGGTAAGGAAATCCACAGTACTACCTTTTAACTTTCAAAAGGGAGACTATGGTAAAATGAGGAAAATAGCTAAGAAAAAATTAAAAGGAGCAGTTGGAAAGGTCAAAAACCTACATCAAGCATGGGTGTTCTTTAAAAATACTATCTTGGAAGCCCAGACCAGCTGTCTTCCACACTTTAAGACAAGTGGAAGAAAGTCCAAAAAACTGCCAGAATGGTTTAAAGGTGAGGTCAGAGAGGCTGTTGTTGCTAAAAAAGCATCTTTCAGGAAATGGAAAAAAAGAGCCAAATGATGAAAACTGTAAACAGCACAAGCACTGGCAAGTTAAATGCAAGGCATTGATAAGGCAGGCAAAGAGAGGATTTGAGAAGAAACTTGCTGTGGAAGCAAAAACGTGTAATAAAGACTTTTTCAAGTACATTCATAGCAAAAAACCTGTGAGAGAGTCAGTTGGATCATTAGATGATAGAGGGGTAAAAGGGATACGGCTATAGCGGAGAACCTGAATTAACTCTTTGCTTCGGTCTTTACTGAGGAAGATGTAGGGATGCATAACTGAAGTGGTACTTAAAGGTGATACTGCGGAAGAATTGAAAGAAATATTGATACACCGGGAAGATGTATTACAACTATTTGATAAACTGAAGAGTAGCAAATCACCTGGACCAGATGGTATGCATCCAAGGGTGTTGAAAGAACTGAAATATGAGATTGCAGACCTGCTATTAGTAATCTGTGAACTATCATTAAAATCATCTCTAATACCTGAAGATTGGAGGATGGCCAATGTAATGGCAATTTTTAAAAAGGGCTCCAGGGGTGATCCGTAAAACTACAGACCAGTGAGCCTGAAGTCAGTACTGGGAAAAATGGTAGAAACCATCATAAAGAACAAAATTACTCATCCTGTAGATAGTCATGGCTTAATTGAAGACAACCAACATGGCTTTAGACAAGGATGATCTTGTCTTACTAATCTGTTATGTTTTTTTGAAGGTGTGAATAAACAGGTAGACAAAGGTGAGTCAGTTGATATAGTGTATCTGGACTTTCAGAAAGCCTTTGACAAGGTCCCTCATCAGAGACTTTTGGCAAAACTAAAAAGTCATGGGATAGGAGGCAGTGTACTATTGTGAATCAGGAACTGGTTAAAAGATAGAAAGCAGAGGCTAGGGCTAAATGGCCAATTTTCCCAATGGAACAAGGTGAATAGTGGAGTACCGCAGGGATCTGTGCTGGGTCCACTGCTTTTTGACATATTCATAAATGACCTGGAAAAGGGAATAACGAGTGAGGTTATCAAATTTGCAGATGAGACAAAACTATTTAAAGTAGTTAAAACCCAAGGGGATTGTGGAAAATTGCAAGAGGATCTTGACAAATTGGAAGACGGCATCCAAATGGCAGATGAAATTTAATGTGGACAAGTGCAAAATTATGCACCTAGGAAAGAACAACCCAAACTATGATTACACAATGTAAGGTTCCACATTGGGAACCACCACCCAGGAAAAAGATTTAGGCGTCATCAAGGATAACATGTTAAAACATCCGCCCAGTGTGCAGCGGCGGCCAAGAGAACAAATAGAATGCTAGGTATCATAAGGAGAGGAATGGAAAATAAAACAAAGGATATTATGTATCGTTCCATGGTGCAACCGCACCTTGAATATTGCATCCATTTCTGGTTGCCGTATCTTAAAAAGGATATATCGTTATTAGAAAAGGTACAGAGAAGAGCCACCAAAATGGTAAAGGGGATGGAAGCATACTCCTATGAAGAGAGGCTAAAAAAGTTAGGGCTCTTCAACCTGGAAAAGAGATGGCCGAGGGGAGATATGATAGAGGTCTATAAATTAATGAATGGAGTGAAACAGGTAAACATAGATCAATTGTTTACATCATCAAAATATAAAAAGACTAGGGGACACGCAATGAAGCTACAGGGTATCCTATTTAAGAGTAATAAGAGAATATATTTTTTCACTCAACGTGTAATCAAACTCTGGAATTTGTTACCGGAGGATGTAGTAAAAGCTGTTAGTGTAGCTGAGTAAATAAAAGGTTTGGACAAGTTCCTGGAGAAAAGGTCCATAAACCATTATTAAAAGGGATGCAGAATATCACTGCTTGACCCAATACAAGCATTGTGGAACCTGTGTCTTTTGAGGAGACTGCTAGGTACTGTGGTGACGAGGCTGCACTAGAGCCTAGGAAAATACCTGGAAAAAAAACGTTTTCTTCTAGGCAGAGGAATTCCTCAGCTAAGCACATGTATCAGAATGCAGATAGAGAAAAAAAACACACATTCAGAACTATTGAGTTCAGGCCACACCCAGGCTCTATGGCAACACAGGGTGGATATGGAGACACCTAGGAGAGGAGGCAGGCGGAGGAGTTCCAGTTCCAGCTCTTGTTCTAGTTCTAGTTCCAGTTCCAGATCCAGATACAGAGACAGGCTCACGGAGAGCAGGAGACACAGTCTCAGAGAAAGCCACAACCAGAGCCGGAGCCAGGGCCAAAGCCAGAGTGGAGGAGAAGGGAACAGAACCTGCCAGAGTCTCAGAGACGGGAACAAAGCCAGCCACCGTAGCAGGCACAGGACTAGAGACAGAGCCAGTCTCGAGCCGTCCAGGAGAGAGGGGCTGAGGAAGCAGGTTACAGGCAATGTAAAAAGGGAATATACACAGCAGACTAAGGAGAACTCAAACTTCAGGCGTTAAAGGCAGAGAGTGTCTAGGAACAGACACGGGAGAAGCTCTCAGAGCAACTTTTGTTCAGAAGACTGCACTCCAGAGAGGAGCCCCTGCCGTGAGAGGTTTACAGCCCGGTTTGAAGGTAGGAGGGATACTCCTGTGTAAACTGAAGGTTATAGCCCTGTTAGAGGAGCAGCACTAGAAGATTCCAAGAGAAAAGTTTTACCCCTTTTAAAGCCTGTAAGGCAGAGTGTTACCACAAGCAAGGTCAGACAGTCAGAGCCTTTGGATATTTTATTCAGAGACAGGAAGCCTTGCAGTCACCCTAGGAACCCAGAGGGGAGACAGAAGTCTCAGTGGAACAAACTGTTTAAGCTTTTAAAAGAAGTCAAGCCTGCGGGGACAGAGCAAGTTCCAAGCCCAGAGGAATGTGACTCTGTTTGTGAAAGTATGGACATGGAGCCCTGTGAGATGGAACAGGACTCAGTTGATAGTTTAATGGATTGCTCTCTTTGTCTAGCATCGGATTAAAAGAAGGCCAAGAGTTTTAAGCTCAGAGAAAACCGGAACCGGTTTAGCTTAGAAAAAGCCTTGTTGTTCTGAGCGCTGAAAACCTTGGAAAGAAAAGGGATTGCCATTGTTAGAGCTAACTGAAGTGCCTAAGGGTAAACTGAATGTTTTAAGAAGCTGTTATTCTGTGGATAATAGAAACAGGAAGAAGGAACCTTGTTTAAGCTTGCACAGTTTAAAAGAAGCTGATATCCTTACTGAAGGCACTAGGAACCAGTGAGCACTAAGTTTTAACCCTGGCATTTGAAGAAGCAAACACTGTTTGTTATACATGAAAGAAATTTATTCTTGAGCACTACCAGGACATTGTTTTGTACGACAATTCTGATTGGAGAAAATATCCTCTTTGAGTTGTCCTGTTCAAATGCTACACACGAAAGTTGTTTGCAAAGTCTTGTCAAAATAAATAAATAAATAAATAAATTTCCTGTGTTTGCCAAAACCCACTCGGTTTTTCTTCTTGACCCACAACTACAATGTCAGAAGCCTTAGCTCTTAAGATGGAGCAAAATAAATGTTATGAGGTGGCACGCTGCAGCCTATAGGCTACTGCCTAGTCGGGGCGCAGCACGACAATACTTATGACCTAGATTGGCCACTGTTGGAAACAGGTTACTAGGCTTGATGCTCCTTGGTCTAACCCAGTATGGGATATCTAATGTTCTTATTTATTTATTTTTCTTATATACCGCGCTATTAGACATCAGTGCGGTTTACATGGAACATAGAGATTTTTACGGTGCAGAACTACACCGTAATTACAAATAACAGGGATCTCAACTTGGATAACCAGGGTAACTATTTACATATATATACATCACTTTGAGGAATAATTACAGGATAGTCATGGTATTTTCTTGTGAGTGAGGCACGTTCGTGTTCTTTCCTCTGGGTAGCACTTGAGGAAAAGGTGGTGTTTCAATGCCTTCCTGAATATAGTTAGCTCAGTGATTGCACATATGTTGGGTGGTAGGGCATTCCATCAGCTGGGTGCTTAGAGACTAAAAGCCCTGTTTGCAGTTGCCTGGGTGCATTGGGTCATTCTTTTGGGGATTGTCAATGTGTTTATTGCTTCAGATCGTCTGGCCCTGTTGAGGGGAGTAATGTGTGTAAGGTCCATAAGTGATGAGGGGGAGAGCCCGTTGATGGCCTTTAAAGTTAGTAGCAAGGTCTTGAAGGCGATCCTACTGTGGATTGGGAGCCAATGGAGCCTTTTCAAGATGGGTGTCACATGGTCACGCCTGGAGGCACCATCTAGAACTCTGGCTGCGGTATTCATGGCGCGTTGGAGCAGGCTCAGGGTGGATTGTGGGAGCCCTTGCAGGATCGAGTTGGCGTAGTCGAGATGTGGAATGGTTAGTGCCTGAAAGATTGTTCTGAAATCATCTGGTTGTAGCAGGGGGCGTAAATGTCTGAGTGTCCTGATCTTGTGATATGCTGCCCTAACCATGTTACCAATGTGGGTCTTCATGTCCAGTCGTTGGTCCAGTGTGACTCCCAGGTAACAGATTGTGGGCTTGGTTTGCAGCTCTGCCTCCCCGACTTTTAGGTAGGCTGGGGGGGGGGGGGAATTTTGGTTTCTGGTAATGAACAGAACTTCTGTCTCCTTGTGCTGTATCCGGAGGTTTTGATTTCGGAGCCAGTTGGCTACTGCGTCGAAGCAGTCTGTTAGTGGGGAGAGGTCCATCTGATCATTCATGAAAGGCATGTAGAGCAGAATGTCATCAGCATATATCAGGCATTCAATGTTGAATGAGCGGATGATGTCGCAAATGGGCTGATGTAATGTCTTAAAGTACCTGCACAGGAACATCTATACACAGATCATATAAAAATAGACAAAATCATATAGTGCACCTACTTTTACGTTTCTCTGCCCCATGCAGTTTTATAAGAGCCATTTTTTGCATGCAAAACATTACTCGACATATGGATACAATTTTATGAAGTTACCTCCAAATATATTTAGATCCTTTAGCAGGTATGGTGCAGTAATTTGCCAAAATGTAATGCACGATAACTGCAAAACCTCTGCGTTAATTGGTGCTGCATTCCCATCCCTTTTCCTGTATGGTTAACCCAGTGAAAGGTTCTTTGGTACATCTTAACTGCATTGCAGACAATGCAGAGCATTGGCTACACCTGTTGAGACATTGTCAGTACTACACTTCATTCTCTGCCATATTGTGGTCACCATCTGCATTAGCCATGAAGGACCAGTATATGGAGTCCCTGCCCCTCCTCTTCCCCATCCCACGCTATTTGTAAATAGTGGATTCATTTCTTTTGCTTTTCATTTAATTTCATTTTCAAAGGACACAACAAAAGCTTGTTTTGTTGTCATTCTCATGTCATTTGAAAACAAAATCACATCCCCAGAAGTATTGTGAGAGAAGCACAAAGAGAATATTTGGCATACAGTATTTTTGATGATGATGATGATGATGATGGATATTCTTGTTGGCTTTGGCTTTTAATAGTATTCCTTTGTCGAAGCAAAGAACAACAATTCAGTAATGCCTTTTGGTCTATGGGGTTGGTGGTGGTGGTGGTGGGTGGGGGCTCTCGTTGCCATCTGGCTCTGTTATTTAAAGAACACGTTTATTCAGCCTTGGTTTTACTCCTTCATATACATGGTCTTTTAGTTCTGTTTGAGAAGTGAATAGTGAAATCAGAAGTTGGGATTACAAGTCAGCATACAAAGGACTAGATTTACTGCATTAACACACACTGATAACCATTAATGCACATTACTTCCTACAGATCTCATTGTATGCAATGGGACCTGCAATGGGACCTGGCGTGCACAGCAGTGCACTTTAGTAAATCTAGTCCAATGTGATGTAACAGTAGAACTGGATGTCTGCTCAGAAAAATGTGGCATTTATTTCTTTGAGCCTATATTTAGCCGTCATATGTGAACTACACTTTATTTATTTAACACTTTTTATATACCACTTTTATGTTTAGTCAAAGTGGTTTACATGCAACAAAATGATGAATTTAAGAAAATTAGGCTTTTCATTAAAATAAGGTGGGGGTACATCTAACTTGGATTAAGTAGAGTAGGAGTGTAAACTAGACAATAGCTTGTATTTAAGGTGTCATTATGAGGGTTATATGCTAGTCATTTGTGTCAACCCCAAAATGTTCGATGAAAAGTTTTATCTTTTTCTAAAATCCTGTATGGTTTCTGCCATTCTTAAGAGTTCAGGTAGAGAGTTCCAGATTGAAGGGGCGAGTAGGATGAAAGTTGTGTTGCACGTCTGTTGGTTACATTTTGTTTTGAGTATTGGAATGGAGAGTAGGTTCTGGTTGTAAGATGTTCTTGATCTGGATTCAGGGGCTTTGTTTATCAGGAATTTCAGGCTGTTGGCTGACTGGTTTTGAAGTATCTTGAAGATGGTTATAGTGACCTTGTATTTTATTCTTAGTGTTATTGGTAGCCAGTGTAGGTTCTTTAATATAGGCGTAACGTGATCAAATCTGGATGCACTGGTTATTATTCTGGTGGCCATGTTTTAGCCCATTTGCAGGGGGTATAGTGAATATTTTGGGGGGCCTTGATATAGAATATTGCAATAGACTAGGTGGGGTGTTATGATGGTTTGGAATACGGATCTGAAGTCATTGGTATCGAAGAGTGGGTGAAGGTTTTGTAAAATTCTCATCTTATGGTAAACTGCATTGGTTGTTCTTTTGATGTGTGATTAGCATGTTTAGGTTCTGATCAATCATGATCCCCAGGTATTTTACCTCTGTTTTCATGGTTAGTTCGGTGTTATAAATGCTTATCTTGGCTGGGGGGTCCCTTGTAATGTGGAGCACTTTGGATTTGTTGTGGTTTACTAAGAGGTTCAGGTTCATGAGGCATTGTGTGATTGCATTGAAACAGGTTGTGATGGTTGTATAGTCGGGGTCCTTTTGAAGAAACGGGTGTATATCATAATATCATCTGCATATATGTGGCATAGAACATGGTATTTTCTCAAGATGTTGCAGATTGGTTGTATGTAGATATTGAAGGAGGAGAGCAGACAGTGCAGATCACTGGGGTACTCCTTGACATTGTGTGACTGGGCTAGATGTGAGGGTGCCGATTTTAACTTGTTGCTGGCGGTTGGTAAGAAATAATTTAAGCCAGTCCAGAGTTGTGTCATGGAGGCCGATTTCCTGCAGTCTGGTAATAATGGTAGCATATGGAGTCGAATGCAGCTGAGATGTCTAAGAATATCACGAGGAATCCTTGTTCAGGTTTTGAAATTCCTCTGATTTGGATGTCGAATAAGGTTGTGAGTAAAGCTTCAACGATGTGGTGTGACTGGAAGTCATGCTGTTGATGATTAGAGGAGTGCATGAGTATTAATATAGTCTTGAAGCTGATGCTGTACCACTTTTTAAATTATCTTGGTGATGAATGGGATGCTTGAAATACATCTATAGGAACTGGATGATGTTGGGTTGAGTGAAGGTTTCTTTAGTTTTGGTCAGATTGATATCTTCTTGAGGGTGGCGGGTATATGGCTATGAGATAGTGAGGTGTGGACGATTTTTTGAATTATTGAGGATAATTCAGCTCTTGTAATTTAATCCATGAGATTGGGCATGGTTCTAGTGGGGAAGTGGTGGTGGTGTTAGAGATGATGCTATCAAGCTCCTATGTTGATAGCTTTTTGAATGAATTCCATCTGTAGGGGTGATTTGAGGCAGTGGTCGGGCTGGGGGTAATAACATTGTTGAGGTGGGTTGTATATAAAATGTTGTGGAGATAATTTAGCATTACTTGAGGGTTAAGGCATAATTCAGTTCTGAGGTTCTTATCTTGCGTGAGGTCTTTTAGGGAGTTAGTGATATGGAAGAGCTCTCTGGGGCAGTTAAGTGATTTCATTATAATGTTTGAGTGGTATTCCCTTCTGCATTTATTTAATAGTAAGGTGTATTCCTGCTTGATTGAATATGCTTCTCGGAGGTTGACGTCCTTTGTTTTTTCTTCATCTCCTTTTGAGTTGCCTAAGTTTTTGTTTTAATTCCTTTGCTTCATTAGAATACCAGGAGGTGTGATGGAGGTTGGTAGTTGCATTACTGTTTCTTTGTTGGGGGGTCATAGCAGCAGTGGCTATTTATTGTTCCAAATGTGTATTAAATGGTCTAGGTTGTGTACTTCAGTATCAAGGTGAGGACAAGCCTCCTTTAGGAAGGATTGCTTTTCGAATAGTTTGAAGCATCACTTGCTGTTTAGTTTAGGTGTGTCTTTGTGGATATGGATGCCATTAGGCAGTGTTAGGGTGATCATGGTGTGATCAGACGAGGGAACTGGGGAGATGTGAGGCACCAAGTGGGGGAACTCGGTGAGAGAGGGCAAAAATAAGATCTATTGTCCCTCCTTTTTCATGAGTAGATTCCTGTATGAGTTGGAGTGACTCCATTGCATTGGCGAATGATAGTCCTTGTTTGGGAGAAGTGGAGGTAAGGTTCAGGTCACCTAGTGTAGGAAATATGGTTTGTTTGAGGCAGTGTGTAGCAAGCCTTGTCTAGTAATGTGGATAGTCATCTGCTTGGGCTTTTGGTGCTCTAGGTTTTCTGCTGCTCTTTATAAACATCAAAGTAAGGAGGGAAGAGATTGGCAAAATGATTTTTTTAACTATTACTTTTAATTATTCTTGTTTTCACATCTGATTCATAAAGAGTTGGGAAATGCTTAAGTGAGGCATTCTAGTGACTGATGTATGGGCAAGCAAGACGAGTCCTTTGCACTTAGATCAAGCTGACATTATGTGGAAGTATGCTCATATCCCATCATTTGCCTAATGCTGTGTGGTTTATATAAGGAGAATGACTGTCTAGCCATAAAGGAGTAATGAGGGTCACGGATACAGAAATGAAGCTAGTAATGTATTCATTCTTGGTAATAGAGGTCCATCTGAATACCCACATAAAGGTGCATTTGTCAGGTTGCCTGGATTTCTTTGTGCCTCTGAGTCATATTTTTTCATTTGATCCAATTATTTTTATTTGCCAGACACTGCAAATATATTTCTGCCATGAATCTCTGTGAACCCTGAATTGATGGAGCTCATCCCAAAGCATAAAGAGACCCCGTGGATATGTAATTATTCTTTGAGAAACACCTATTAAAGTTATAGTTATGGCTTTTTCAAAATTATTAACATTGTCTTAAAAACACACAGGAAAAAATACATCCCTCTGGAATTCTCATTTCACTGTGTGAAACAGCAACTAATCAGATCTGAGGTACCGTTCCAAGCATTTACCCATAGAAAAGATCTGATTGGCAAAGCGCCCCCTGGTGCTTTAGTATAATTAGGATAATTATAATGGAGTTCAGTGGCACTAAGGGTTATGCTGCAATGGCCTTATATTGTGCTGGCTATTATAACATTGAGCTTAAAAGTCATTTGAAGTAACAAAATAACAGAAAATCTCAAAAACGCCAATATTATCCAAATAAACCCCTTAGGTATTACTAGCATATACTTCAAGTACTTAGATTTTGCTTACATTCTTGTTTTGTTAGGAACCTCTCTCTGCATTTGTCAAAGGAGAGCGAGCAAGGAGATCCCAAATGGCATCGTGGGAGCCAGCTGTCCAGCAGCCCCTCAGTGGACTGGCCCTGGGCAGGCCTGGATGAGAGTACAGGCATGGAGTCTCTGCCCTTCAGACTGATGATGCAGGACTGCACTGCTGTGAAGTCATTACTGTTCAAAATGAAGAGGATTCTGCAAGAGGTAATGCTTTCATTATTTGTAAGATTAATAGGTCTCTCAGCCACATTGGGTTAGTTTATGGAATTATATAAAAGAGATTCAGATAAATGTGTGGAGGCAGAGAATTTAATATCCTATGCGGTGCTCGGAATTTAATCTGAAAAACTGCTGCCACTGAAGAACTACTGTACACCACTCGGTAACACACTGAGACTGCAAAGTACATTCCCGAAACTCAGGTGCCTATTCTACTACCACCATCATATTTTGTTGCTGTTTTCCATCACATTTTATTCTGTTAATTGTTGATTGTAGCTTTGTACAAAATTAAGTAAACTTAACAAGAAATCATTTGTAAATATTCACTAATAGTCACATCAATGAGATACTGTTTATGATATCATAAACTGAACAGCCTGGGGAGGTAGTGAACTGGATCAGAAATTGGTTGACTGATAGACCACAGAAGGTGATGGTAAACGGAACTCACTCAGATGAAAAGAAGATGATTAGTGGCGTGCCCCAGGGATCGGTCCTGGAACTCGTACTGTTCAATGTATTTGTGAGTGATATTGCTGAAGGACTGAATAGAAAAGTCTGTCTTTTTGCAGATGAAACAAACATTTGCAACAGAGTGGACTCCCGTCAGGGAGTGCAGAACATGAGGAAAGATCTATAAAAGCTGGAAGAATGGTCTAATGCTTGGTAGTTAAGTTTTAATGTGAAGAAGTGCAGTGTCATGCACTTGGGATGCAGAAAATCAAGGGAATTGTATGAAATAGGGGACAAGAGGTTGGTGTATATGGACCAGAAGGACCTTGGAATGATTGTTTCTAAGGATCTCAAGGTGGCGAAACAGTGTGACAAGGCAGTGGCCAAAGCCATAAAGATGCTGGGTTGCATACAGAAAGAAATTACCATCAGAAAGGAAGAGGTACTAATGCCACTGTACAAGTCGCTGGTGAGGCCTCACTTGGAATATTGTGTTCAGTTTTGGAGAACATATCTCACTTAGGATATAAAAAGACTGGAAATGGTTCAGAGGAAGGCGACCAAAATGATTTGGAGCCAGCGCCAGAAAACGTATGAGAAGAGACTTGAAGACCTAAATATGTGTACACTAGAGGAGTGGAGGGACAGGGGAGATATGATACAGATCTTTAAATAATTAAAGAGTATTAATGAACAAACAAAGCTGTAAAACTAGAGTGCAAAACATGAAGCTGAAAGTGGGTAAATTGAAAGGCAACTTCAGGAAATACTTTTTCACTGAAAGGGTCGTGGATGCTTGGAATGCCCTCCCGATGGAAGTGATGGGGGAAAACACAGTGAAAGAATTCAAAATGACATGGAACAGACAAAGTGGATCCCTTTATAGCAACCAGATAAAATCAAAATACACTTAACTATATCTTATTTCTCAACAAATAGGGGTGATCTGCACGGAACGGTGAATACACCCCTAACCAAGGGGGTGTATTCACATGCAGCGGCAGGTGCACCTACTCTTGCCACCTTGCTGGGCAGACTAGATGGATCATAGTGGTCTTTATCTGCTATCATATGCTATGTTATTATATAGATCTCTCTTTTATTCATTTGCAAGGGGAGAAAATGTTACATCTTTAAGTAATGTAGCTTTATCTACAAGTATATTCAAATCTTTCTCTCTCTCTTTGTGTGTGTGTGTGTATATACAGAGTGGCCCAAAAAAAGTGAGAACATCTCATAAATTAAAAACTTAAATAGTTTACTTATTTACCTTTATTTGGACAATTTCCGGTCGCCATCTTTGTTTTTTTAAATTGCCAATCATTTACATCTGTCTTTTTGAAATTTTAAATAACTTATATGCTACGAGATGTTCTCACTTTGTTTGGGCCACCCTGTATATATATATATATAGGGAGAGAGAGAGAGAGAGAGGGAAAACTAGCAGCAATTTGGTGCATGTGCAGATGTGCAGTGGCTGTGGGGACATGACAGTTAATGCAGGTCAATTTTTCCACTGCCAGTCACACTTTAGGATGCTGAAATGGTAGAGTAGGGGTGGAGAGTAGGTGTGCTGAGCACATTGCTGTAAGTGCAAGGGACATATTGGCCACGTATCTGGTTAGCAGCACCAGTCAACCAGATACTGTACCATAGAGAGCCCTGTTCAGTAGCCCAGGATACTGAAAGAGCTCAGAGAGATTCTTGCAGGGCCGTTAAAGGATGTTTTCAACAGATCCCTGGAAACAGGTTCCTCAGGACTGGAGAATGGCTGATGTCGTACCTCTACACAAAAGTGGTGACAGGAAAGAAGTGTCAAACTACAGGCCTGTGAGTCTTTCCTTGGTGGCGGGAAAAATCATTGAGGCGCTCCTGAAAGAGCGAATAGTGAACTTTCTCAAAACCAACAGGTTGCAAGATCCGAGGCAACATGATTTTACCAAAAGACAATCTTGCCAAACAAATCAGATTGAATTCTTTGACTGGGTTTAAAGGTTTGAAGCTCTAAGACTTGTCTGGCAGAGGAAATTGCCACCAGAAAGACTGCCTTAAGAGTCAAATCTTTGAGAAAGGCTCTGTGGATGGGCTGTAAAGTGTCTTCAACACCAATGAAGTGGCGGCCAAGAAAGCAAATAAAATGTTAGGAATCATAAGGAAAGGAATGGAGAATAAAACAAAGGATATTATAATGCTTCTGTATCATTCCATGATGCAACCGCACTTTGAATATTGTGTGTAATTCTGATCACCGTATCTTATAGTAACATAGTAACATAGTAAATGACGGCAGATAAAGACCAGTATGGTCCATCTAGTCTGCCCAGTAAGATAGCAGGAGTAGGTGCACCTGCCACTCTGTGCAGGCCACCCCTCCCCATGTCTTTGTTTAGGTGTGAACCCACAGCTCCATGTAGGAGATCCCTATTTGTTGAAAAATTAGATGGTTCAGTTTATTTTGATTTTATCCTGTTGCTGTAAAGAGATCCACTGTGTCTGTCCCATGCCATTTTGAATTCCGTCACTGTGTTTTCCACCACCACTTCCATCGGGAGGACATTCCAAGCATCCACCACCCTTTCAGTGAAAAAGTATTTCCTGATATTGCCTTTCAATTTACCACCTTGCAGCTTCATGTTATGCCCTCTAGTTTTACAGCTTTCCCGTCTTTGGAAGAGGTTTGTTTGTGTTTGTTCATTATTTCTTTTTAAGTATTTAAAGGTCTGAATCATATCTCCCCTATCCCTTCTCTCCTCAAAAGTGTACATATTTAGGTCTTCAAGTCTCTTCTCATAAGGCTTCTGATGCAGGCTCCAAATCATTTTGGTCGCCTTCCTCTGAACAGTTTCCAGTCTTTTTACATCATTTGCAAGATATGGTCTCCAAAACTGAACACAGTATTCCAAGTGAGGCCTCACCAGTGACTTATACAGTGGCATTATTACCTCTTCCTTTCTGCTGGTAATTCCTCTTTGTATGCAGTTCAACATCCTCCTGGCTTTTGCCACCGCCTTGTCGCACTGTTTTGCCACCTTGAGATCTTCATAAATAATCACACCAAGGTCTTTCTCCTGATCCGTGCACACCAACCTCTCGCTCCCTATCGCGTATATTTCCCTTGGATTTCTGCTACCCAAGTGCATGACACTGCACTTCTTTAAATTAAATTAAATCTTAATTGCCAAGCATTAGACCATTCTTCCAGCTTTTGTAGATCTTTCCTCATGTTAACCACTCCCTCGGGGGAGTCCACTCTATTGCAAATTTTCGTGTCATCTGCAAAAAAACAGACTTTTCCATTCAGTCTTTCAGCAATATCACTCACAAATACATCAAACAGTGCCGGGCCCAGGACTGACCCCTGGGGCACCCCACTAATCACCTTCCCTTCATCCGAGTGAGCTCCATTTACCATCACCCTCTGTCGTCTGTCAGTCAACCAATTTCTGATCCAATTTACCATCTTAGGATCCATCCCCAAGCTACTGAGTTTATTGATAAGCCTCCTATGAGGAACAGTATCCAAGGCTTTGCTGAAATCCAGGTAGATGACATCCATCGCATGCCCCTGATCTGGTTCTCTGGTCTCCCAGTCAAAGAATTCAATCTGATTTGTTTGGCAAGATTGTCTTTCGGTAAAACCATGTTGCCTCGGATCTTGCAACCTGTGGGTTTTGAGAAAGTCCACTATTCACTCTTTCAGGAGTGCCTCCATTACTTTTCCCGCCACCGAGTTAAGGCTCACGGGCCTGTAGTTTGTCACTTCTTCCCTGTCACCACTTTTGTGTAGAGGTACCACATCAGCCATTCTCCAGTCCTGAGGAACTTCTCCTGTTTCCAAGGATCTGTTGAAAACATCCTTTAACAACCCTGCAAGAACCTCTCTGAGCTCTTTCAGTATCCTGGGATGTATCCCATCCGGTCCCATGGCTATGTCCACTTTCAGTTTTGCAAGTTGTTCTAACACATCATCTTCTGTGAATGGTGTGGTATCTACTTCATTCCCATTTTTATATTTGGGAGTCACAGATGGTCCTTCTCCAGGATTTTCTTTAGTAAAAACAGAGCAGAAGTATTTGTTTAGCAATTTCGCTTTTTCAATGTCACTTTCCACGAGTCCGTTCCCAGCGCTTCTGAGTCCTGCAATTCCACCTGTGATCTTATTCCTTTCCCGAATATACCTGAAGAAAGTTTTGTCGCCACTCTTCACATCTTTAGCCATCTTTTCCTCTGCCTTTGATTTTGCTTTCCTTATTTCTCTTTTTGTCTCTTTGAGTTTGATCCTGTATTCATTTCTGTGTTCCTCTGTTTGCAAGCTTTTGAATTTTGCAAAAGCTGTGTTTTTTGCCTTTATTTGAGCAGCCACCTCTTTGGAAAACCAAATAGGTTTCCTTCGCCTCTTGTTTTTATTGTATTTACTTTTCGTACATATTTATTTGTTGCCCCTTTTCTTTTTTTTTTTAAATGCTTTATTTTCATTTTACAAACTACAAAGGAAGGAAGACATACAACTAAAAGACAATACATACATGGAATGTGATACATACACCAAAGTAAACCCCTGCCACCCCCCTCCCCCCTGCTTCTTCTCTAGAAAACTGAATCATTTTCAAAGCGGGCGTATACTGACATTATTGAGTTACAAAACCTAATGGCGATCTGAAACATGATGATTGTACGTTAAACAGACATGGCAAGCAATAAACAGATTATACATGATCATTGAGTATCTGCCATTTAGACAAGCGATAATGTATTGGGCATGGAAAATAGCTCTCTGAAATATCTGCTCATATATACTTTATAAGCAGACAAGGTTCACTATTCATTGACGGTAGATCGAGAGCTATCCTTCCAAGTCCTCGGGATTAAACATATGGCCATACCCGGCATGACATCAGGAAAGAGCTACCCCTCCTTGGAAGAGAGGGGACCTCCGCCACTAAGCGGAGTCCCACAGTTTTCCAAGAAAGAGGCTCATGAAAGTGTAAGATAAGTGAAATTCGACCCCAGACCCGCCCCCAGAAACCTGTAATTAAGAACATTCATAATGAGCATGAGTAAGGGTTCCCACATCAGTATGGCAAGACCTATACTGGTCCCTAGCAGTTGAGTTCACTTGGTTATGTTCCTGGAATATAAGAACAGCGATGTGCAAGAGACGAGAGTTAAGTTAGGGTAACTAAGGCAGAGCGGGAGACCCGCACTAATTTGCTCCAGGAAACGCACCAACGCACAGGGATTAAAGTGATTTACAGTTAGCGATCCCAGGCTTGTTGCACGCTACAAGTGGCAGTATCTGTACCCTGACAGAAGAGTTTGTAAAGGTTAGAGGCTATCCCATGTGTACAACTAATAGAGTGAAATAGTTCTATTAGCCCATCCATAATAAAGATAGAAGGCGGCATGATTAGAACACTTTTGAGGCAGCATGGAAGCTACATCTATTGAGAGTAATGTTGCACTAGTAGCGCAAATTCCCTATATAAATCAGGAAAGATTTTCCAACGAGCTGCAGGGAAGAGCTATTGAGGTGTCCAGATCTCCCTGGAGTACCAGGGCCTGGAAGTAATCATGTGTGGCTGCTCGAATTTCTAACCAGAACTCTGGCTGAATTGGTAGGGCTCTATCAGAGAACCAGGCCCCCGGATTCCCATGAGATGCAGTAGTGTGGTATTGAAAAGAAACAGCAGCATAAACTGAAATATGCTGAGAGTGAATCTTTACAGCGTCCACCTGAGGAACTAACAGTATTGAGATTAGAAAGGAGTCTATGCGAAACTGGGATTTGTAAGGGGAAGAGAAGAAGGTAAAATCAAGCTCATTGGGGTGTAGTAACCTCTATGGATCGACTAGAACAATATCGTTGATCACTGGGGTAAGCGTGATGTGACTCTTGGGGGGATCACTTGTCCTAGGCGGCTATTTGTCTATCAGGGGATCCAGAACTGAATTGAAATCCCCCCCGATATCAAGGAAGTATTAGCAAAGGCCTGTGTAACCTGAGCAAGAATAGCAAAAGGGCAGGGTCATCCACAATAGGAGCATGAAGGCATATACATGTAACTTAAAAGTTACCTATCTTAAAGTAAACTCTGGGCCAGCTACCCGCTGTATCTAAGCAGGTCGCAACAATAGTAGCATATCGAGATTTCCTATCCAATATGGCAACCCCACATTTCCCAGAAACGACTGGGGAATAGGTGGCCACCATGTAAGAGTTAATACTGAGGCGGAAGTTTCCTTCGAATTAAGATGTGTTTCTTGGAGGAAAATCAGGTCCGCAGCTTCATGATTTAGAAAGCTTAGGAGTTTCCTCCGTTTATCGGATGATTGATTCCTTGTACGCTCAATGAGAAAATCTGACATGGTGCCATCAATCAATAAGAGACATTTTAGGTAAGAGCTCTTGAAAACTTACATCATAATCAGAATCTGTACAATAATGACTTAAACACCAAGTATACTAGCTAATACACCCATACTGAAAAATATGTACCAGAGTAACCCAGAGAAGAAGCAAAACCCCCAATGAATATGGCGACCAGATGTCTGCGGGAGGAGGCCCTAGAGAGGAAGATATTGACATAATAAAAGAAAAGAAACACCAGAGTCCATAAGGAACACTGTCTCTGATACTCGTCGAGGCTGCTATGGGTAGATGGAGTCAGGTCCCATATATCTTCAAAATAAGGCAACAAACCGCCCTCGACAGACTCTTCACAGTGCTGCGGTAAATCCAATATGGCAGGTACAGCGGATGTGAGAGTACTGGCCGAAATATGCTGGAAGTCAGCACATCAAGTCGGCTTCTTTAGAGTCCAAGAACTCCGCTAGTAGAGCAGGGTCCTCAAATGTTCTTGTCTGATTGTGAAGCGTGACACGGAGCTTGGCCGGGTACATCAGGCCATAGCGTGCTTGTAGTTGTTGAAGCCGCGGCCGAAATTCCAGAAAGCGCTTTCGGCGGTCGACCGTGGGTTTAGCCAAGTCAGGATAGAAGGAGATCTTGTGGCTCTCATACTCCATATGGCCCTTTGCTCGGGAGGCACTGAGAATTTGTTCCACATGTTGATATCTCAAAAGTCGAAAGATGATAGGCCGCGGGGTCTTCCTGTTGAGCGTTATGTTTGTGGGAACACGATGAGCGCGATCAATCTCCAATTCCTTGGTAAAGGTGATTTGGAGCAGGGAAGGGAGGATTTTACTTAAAAATTCCTTCATATCTCCCGATTCCGCTCCCTCCGGTATGCCCACGAGTCGTAGGTTGTTGCGGCGCGCTCTATTATTGCCATCTTCCACTTCTTTCTGCAAGGCCCGCACCTGACGTTCAACTTTGTCGAGTTTGGACAGCCGGACCGCATGGGAGTCTAATATACTCTCCATTTTGTCCTGACGCGAAGAGAGCCCCTCCAGCCTGCCTTGCAATACACCAAGATCTTCCCTCAGCGCTCGAAGTGCTTCACCGTTTGACTGCACGAGGTCCTTAACCCCTCTAATTTCTGCGAGGATTTCCTGCTGCATTTCGGGGCCCTCGCGGAAAGCCGGCCCCTTCTGCGGGGACGGGGGTTCAGTTTTGGAGCATTTACCGTGAGAAGCCGCTAGAGATCCAAATTCCAGACGCGTAGGTTTGGTCCCTGCCATCTCACCAATATGCCCCGGCAAGATCAGAGCAAAACTCAAGTTTGTCCGGTGTTAATTCAGGATTCTGAGTAGGCCTCTCGGGAGCCTCAGCGTTATGCGACCATCCCGCTGGACATCGGGCTCCGCCCCCCCTTGTTGCCCCTTTTCTTGCCACCTTTAGTTTAGCCCATTGCAATTCCACTTCCCTTATCCTCTTCCACCCTACCAACTCCTCCTTTAGGTACTTGGCCATTTTACTGAAGTCAGTGTTTTTGAAGTTTAGGACATTGAGCTTGCTATGATTGGACTGCACCTTGACTTTTACCTCAAACTACACTGTGTGATGATCGCTGCTGCTCACAGGAGCACCCACCCAGACATTTGACACCGTATCTCTGTTGTGAGCACTAAATCCAGCGTTGAGCATTCCCTGGTTGGTTCCATCACCATTTGTCTAAGTAATGCATCTTGGAAAGCATCCACAATTTTTTTGCTTCTTTCTAGATTTGCAGAAGGAGTAATCCAATCCACATCGGATAGATTAAAGTCACCCAATATGATCACTTCCCCCTTTGTGGCTATCTTGGCAATATCTATAATCAATTTGTTATCTATCTCTTCAATTTGAGTTGGAGGTCTGTAGACTACATCAGTATGTGGATATAGCATTATTAGAAAAGGTACAGAAAAGAGCCACCAAAATGGTAAAGGGGATGGAAGGATACACCTATGAAGAGAAGCTAAAAAGGTTAGGGGTCTTCAACCTGGAAAAGAGATGGCTGAGGGGAGATATGATAGAGGTCTATAAATTAATTAATGAATGGAGTGGAAGGGGTAAACGTAGATCGATTGTTTATGTCATCAGAATATAGAAAGACTAGGGGACATGCAATAAAGCTAAAGTATAACCTATTTAAGACTAATAAGAGAAAATATTTTTTCACTCAATGTGTAATCAAACTCTGGAATTCGTTACCAGAGGATGTAGTAAAAGCTGTTAGTGTAGCCGGGTTTAAAAAAGGTTTGGAAAAGTTCCTGGTGGAAAGGTCCATAAACCATTATTAAAGGGGGTCCAGGAAATCCACTGCTTGCCCCAATACAAGCATTGTGGAACCTGTGTCTTTTGGGGTGACCTGGATTGGCCACTGTTGGAAACAGGATTCTTGGCTTGATGGACCTTAGCCTGACCCAGTATGGCATATCTTATGTTCTTATGTTCTAATGAAAGGCTACACTGAGGGATGATCGAATGCACAGGAGGGCAAATCTATTTAACCCTTCTGAGGAAGTGAATAACATCATGGTGCGCTGACAGAGACACACATTGAACCTACCCCAGCAGGGCCGGCCCAAAGATTTCTGCAAATCCAGGCAGGAGCCTTGGCCAGGCTGCCCCTCTTCCACACCAGGTTGCCCCAACACTGCCGCCGATTCCATCTTCTGGGTACCAGTGGGTGCGGCATCAGTTTAAAAGCAACTGACAGGAAGTTGCATCAGAGGGGGGGTCAAAAGTGACAGCTATGTATACCAAAGCACATGGCCTGTCCCGGGCACAAAATACGTGGCACAAAGCCATCATGCCCCTTGCCATGGTTTTCAGCCATAGGCAGCCGCCTAGCTTGCCTAGTGGACAGGCCAGCCCTGACCTCCCAGTAGCATACTATGGCTGTAACCTGATGATCCACAAAGACCAGAAGACAGCTTCACAGATATCCTATGGAGACCAAGGCGAACTCCGTCCAGGGGGAAGCCTGCACCCTAGTAGACTGAGCTCCGACTTACTCCAGCATACATGTACCAGCCAGAATGTATACTGACCCAATGGCCTCCTTAATCTCTTGGGCAATAGCAGACTTGGCTGCTGCCAGTCTTCTCCTCAGACCGCCAAAGACAAAGGATAAGCCAACCATCTGAAGGAATTAGCAATGGCCATGTATCCAGTCAACACCCTCCACATGCCTCTCTGACATAATGAGGGATCCTTCTAAAGATCCTCCTCCAAAAAGGAAGGCAGAACTATAGTTTCGTTAAGAGAATGGGTGACAAAGTCTGCATGGAAAGAAGCTATTGAGATGACCAAGAAGGTTCCCTGCCAGTGAAGGTCTGTGTTTCAGAAACCCAGAAGTATACATCAAATACCTCAGAAAAAACACCTTAAGGGCCCAACTCATGAGGGAAGCATTACGCCTGCTCAAAAGGAGGCCCTTGTAGTGCCTTCCACCCCAGAAAGAGAATTCACTGAGATAAACTGAGCACATAGGCGGACAAAACTACTTCACCCTCCTGAGGAAGCAGGAGACATCGGGGAGAATTGCCAATGAATCCTCTTGGAGGCAACCCCTGTAGTTCATTAGGACTACCAAACAAACCTTGTCAGGGCCAAGGCCTGGTCGAGGTCAGGCTGCAAGAAGGACTCTTCCATAGACCAAAGAAGTAGAGGCACTCTGGGCCATAAGCAGGGTGTCCACCATCACTCCAGAGTACTCTTCTTGGAGATCCTATGCCTCTCAAGGGCCAGTCCATAAATAAGAAGGGACCAGAAGCCTTCAGTACCAAGAGCCTGTGCCACAGTTGGCCATTTTCTTGAGGTAGCAAGAGATGAAGACCATGCA
The DNA here is from genome assembly GCA_033557465.1 of Ichthyophis bannanicus. Lineage (NCBI taxonomy): Eukaryota > Metazoa > Chordata > Amphibia > Gymnophiona > Ichthyophiidae > Ichthyophis > Ichthyophis bannanicus. Next base: position 1,140,014,103 of record CM066032.1, read on the forward strand.
AAGAGATTTAAGAGATCCTTGTACTATAGCCTGCAATGCCAGTCCAGGGCAACTAAGATCACCAGGATCAATGCCAGTCCAGGGAAACTAGTATCACCAGATGGGCCCAAAACCCACATAGAAGATGGATCAGAAGTCAGGGAGGGAGACATTCAGCATCCCTTCCCAAGGATACTCATGAGGAAGGCCATCCAAGCACACCATCCATGGATCCTTCTCATGGCTAAGAAAGTTCCCCACAGTGGCATCTCCTGACTGGCCATCAAGGCAAACACTTGAAGGCCCCATCTCCACACTGAGTTCCATGCACTAGGACTGAGCTCTCATTCACCCAGAACCATAGAATGCTGACTCAGAAAAAAAGCCTGCACATTCTCAACACAGTCAATACTCACTGCGGACAGAGCAAACAGTTAATCCTCCACAACCCACTGCATATGTAAAGGGCGATATATCAAATGCAATAAATATAAACCACTATACCACCAATATCTTCCTTCCGGCACTGCAAGTTCTGCCGTATTTGATGATATATGCCAACGCCATGGCATTGTCTGAGAACACCTAGACCTTTTTGCCCTCTAGGAGAGATCTGAACCTCCCCAGGACCAGGTGGATTGCTCTTGCTTCCAGGCATTAGAATATCCAGAAGGCCTCCTGAGAGGAACAGAGCCCTGGGCAAACTTGTCCAAATGGTGCACATCCATCCTCTTCAGACTACCATCTGAGGTGATAATCATTCAATCCAGTGCTTCACAGAGCATCTTGGCTATCCTATGGCAAAACTGCAATCACCAGCTCGAGTGAGTCTTGATGTCGCGGGGGAAATGAAGGAGCTGAATGAACAACTGGGAACAGAGAGACCAGATGGTTTACAAGTGCCTCTTTGCCCTATCCCAATGAACAATGGGATAAAGAATGCTCGGAGGGGGTAGGGGGTTGTATTAAGGGGGAGCAATTGGGTAGGGAATGGTCTGTGGCAAGGGGGGTGGTGATTGCATGCTGACTGTGCTCTAAAGGGGGGGGGGGGGTGCTGCTGCAGCAGCCACTACTTTAACTGCCATCAGCCACCACACCCACTCTCTGCCCAGGGCCAGCCCAACCAGCAAGCAAACCAGACAGTAACATAGGGCAACAGCTTATGGGGGCAGCAAAGAGCAGAGCATTCAAAGCTAAACAATAGATTCTGATAGCGTGGGGGAGGGGGGGCATAAGGCTTATGGTTTGCCTAGAGTGCCAACACCTTGAACCTACTCTGGGGCCAGCCTTGTCTCTGCCCCACTCCAACCTGATCCTGTCCATCATGCTGAAATTAGTTAGTGCAGCATTTTTTCCAGACTGCCTGCTTTTAGCATGCGGTAGCGGTTACTACAGAGATGTGGTAATGATTACTATGTGCTAAAATGCACGCTATTACTACACTTTAGTAACCATGGCCCATAATCTTTTAATGTTGTTTTGGAGCTCTTATCACAGAACCTATATTTTTTAATGTTTTGTTTTCTATTTTGTTTAAGAAATTGAACAAAATAAGTAACTTACTTTGCATTTCATACAAAAAATTAACATGCAGTAAATGGAGAGCCTGTGCGGTGCTAGCCCTAGTCATGTGCGGGCATGATGCCCACATACTGCCCCATATCATTACAAGCCCTGTGCCACCTGCACAACAGAAAAAATTCCAGCCTGCCACTGCAATAGCTGCATTAACTCAGCCACAGCAACAGTGCTGAGGTGGTATTGACACTGGCATGTAACACCAGACCTCTTTCATATCTTTGGGGAAGTGATTCCTCCTGCTGGCCACTGCCAGGGAGAAAGAGGCGGAGGTGGAAGTGTGAGAAGGGCAGTACAGCAGAGGCTTGAATGTGGCAGCACTCTGGCAGTCTTAGTGTGCATGGCTAAAGCCCGGCAGCCCCAGGGGAAGAAGAAGAGGATCCAGCAGCCAATGGGGAGAGGTTGAGCAGGCCAGGCTAGGAGCTCAGAGGAGCTATGCAGCAGCCTTGAGTACAGCCAAGCCCCAGAAGTATGTCCGCCCCAGACTGAGTGACATCATAATCAAGGTAAAGGGAATACTACATAGAAGGGAGGGGGTGGGTTACAGGGCCTATGCAGGGCCATATGGCTGAGGAAAGGAAAAGATGCTAGAGCTATAGAACATAGGGGAGGAGGGAATATATAGAAGGAGGTGAGATACTGGATGCGGGAGGAGGTCATAGGGAGGTGGATGCTGGACACAAAGTAAAAAAGCCCCTTAGGGTATAATACTCAGCAACGGTGGTGACTGCTGCTACTGTACATTTAGTTTAGGCCTGCTTTTCAGCAGGCATAAACTAGCCATAAAGCTCATCTGTATAGTGGCTGAATATTTATTAAGTTTTGTTTATATACCGGTTGCTGCATAATAAATTGGAAATGTTGGAAAATGCTGCAAGAAAGAAGAACCTTAGGGTTCTTAATTTTCCTGTGGTTCGTCCACTTTCTCTCATGGAGCTATTTAAAATGTACTTAAGGGATACTTTGTTGAACTCTGATTTTTCAGTCTGCTGTCTCCTCTATAATTATATACCTCAGAGTGTTGCTCAAGTAGCATCTGGGGGAGACTCAGATAAACCGGTTAATCCCGATTTGGGATTGACTCAATTTTTGGAGACTTCCTTGGGTAATGTATCCAAAGAGGTACTTTATTACTTTCCTTTATCTCGGAGCGGGTTAAGAGTGGCATTATGAAGTTGTATTTTTTACAACTCCTCCTTTTTATGGAAAGCCATTGATGATATTTCCTGACATTGCTCGTGCAACTCAGACCCAGGGTAAAGCTTTTCTTCAGTTGAAACGTACTGTAAGGTACTGCCTCTTGGTGGAATGTTTTATTTGAAATTTCCCTGTAAGTGCTTAGTAACACTCTCTGGCAGCAGCTATGTATTTGTTGAGGCTTCCCACCTTGAGCAATTTCTTTTGGATAAATATTTTTTCTTTTGAGATGTTTTTTCTTTGACTGTGACAACATTTTGATGCAAAATGTTGTCAAAGTCCTTGCTAAAATCTAAGTATACCATATCTGACACTCTCCTTTGATCCAATTCTCCGGTCACTCAGTCAAAAAAAAATCAGTCAGATTCATTTGACAAGACCTACCTCTAATAAAACCATGTCTTGTATCCTGTAATCTCTTGGATTCCAGAAAGCACACCATCTTCTGTTTTAGCAGTGCTTCCACTAATTTACTCACCACGGAGGTCAGACTAACCAGTCAGTAGTTACCAACCACTACTTCCTCTTTGTTGCACAGGAACCACATTCATCCAAATCAAGTCCTCTGGAATCACTCTCAACTCTAAAGGAGCATTGAAAAGTTCAACCAGTGGGTACCGTCAGTACTTCCCTAAGTTCTTTGAATATTCTTGGAATGAATCCCATCTGTCCCTATTGCTTTCTCCACATTTTAGTTTTTCTAGCTCCTCACAAGCGCAGTCATCTGAAAATCATTTGAGTTCTATCTCTCTTCCATTCCTATTTGTGTTTGTTGTCTGAGGTCCTATTCTTGGCCTTTTATCTGTGAACACAGAACAGAAATATTTGTTAAGCAATTCCGCTTTATCCTCATCAGCTTCTACACATTCCTCCCCTTTACCTTTGAGGCTCTCAATGCCACCCTTGCACTTTCTCCTATCACTAATATACCTAAAAAAAGGTCTTATCCTCATATTTTACGGTATGGGCTCTTTTCCATTTGTATTTTTGCCTTCCTGACTGCATTACCACTTCCCTTAGCTTCTCCAGATATTGTTGTTTGTCTTCCTCTTTCTGTGATATTTTAGTTTATAAAGGCTAATCCTTTTTTTTCTTACCTTTTCAGTTATTTCTTTTGAAAACCATAGCCATTTCCTTTTCTTCTTACTGAAGTCTAGGACCCTAATATTGAAACTCACCATCTTCATGCCAGATTATTACTCATGACAACTTTAGAAACACTCACCCCTGTTTGAAAGCACCAAGTACAGTATTGCCCCCTTCCATGTGGGTTCCATTACCAGTTTCTGGAACAGTACTCCCTGTTGAGAATACAGTATTTCCCTATTTTAAAATGACACCGCAGAAGGAATATCCCAATCAACATCTGGAAAATTGAAATCTATTAATAGTACAATATTATGAATGTCTTCAATTAAATCTTTGTCTGCCTGTGAGGGAGGTCTGTATATCCCACCAATGTCAGTCGACTTTTCATTTTCTCTTTCCAGTCTAACCCACAGCTCTGCCTCATTTCCTCATACGCCCTACAATTTGTTGGCTTTAATATTATTTTTTTACATATAACACCACTCCTCCTCCATTTTTTCTAACCCTGTCTTTCCTGAATATATTATAGCCTGGTATAATAACCTCCCAATCATTGTTTTCTGTGTACCATATCTCTATGACTGCCACTATATCCAAATCAGCCCTTTCCTTCTTTATTTTGCATACTATGGGCATTCATATATGCAGTTCTACAGATGTTGCCCTTTCTCCCCCTTTTTTTATACTATGTTTTAATGTTTTACTTACATGAGGTCTTTTACTTACCAGGGGGCTTTGTTCACCCATCATTGATGATCCTAGTTTAAAGCCCTCCTCAGTAGATTGGCCAATCTGTTGCAGAATTTACTTTTCTCCTTCTTCGATGGGTGTATGCATCCTGTTCAGCAACTCTTGGAAAATCATGCCATGTCCTAAAAAGCCAAAACACTCTCGATGACCCCATCCATGCAGCTAGACATTCATTTCCAGCCTAACACTGTCTGTATGATGACTGAAAATACATGGATAGCAGAATTATACATTTAGCAACCGTACGATTTTGTTTGAAAAGTGACCCCTTTATTTTCGAAGAATGCTGATGATACATCAACATAGAAATAGAGAATGAAATAACCGGTTCATAATTTAATGAAATGCTGCTATGGCCCATCTCAAAAACTAAATTTTGCCAAAGGTCATTCTTCACGTTAAAAGAAAACTATTGAGGGAACCTTCATTATGTTTTTATAATCTGTTCTGAGGTGGAAAACCTTTAAACCATTCTTCACTTATTTACTGCAATGCCATTTCTGTAATAGCGTGGATAAGCCACATCCTTCATATATTCCTTTTTTCCTCAAAACAATTCTGTTTTGAACCCCCCTCAAAGTTTCAGTTGATAAGATTTATAGAGTACTTAGATTTGTGAGCCCTCCCATAAGTATCTAAATTGGATAAGGAACTCTTGAATAGAACAGAGAGGGCTAAAGGGTTAGACAAATCAGGGCATTCTCTCATTCAATACCTACTAATATTTTTGAACTGAGGTTTAAAAAGAAATCGTTACAGTGGCTTATTTTATCCATGAATGACTTTATTAAATGGGAACTTTTCAAAATGAAAATATTGCGTATGAAGGCAGTTTAGAATTGCACTGTCAAATTTTTTGTTTTACAGTCCAGGGCATACAGTTTTCTACACATTATATACAGTACCATACAAAATAGCTTAAAGAGACCTATTCAAACCCTACTGAATGCTGATACTTGGACTTGAATCACTGAATGCCAACACATACTCATCATTTCTAATGTGAATTGTGGAGGTATACAAGCCCCATTTAAACATATCTAATGGCATTTTAAAAGACCTTGACTGAGAAGCTGAAGTTCTGTATGTTATTAAAAAGATTCCTTCATCCCTATTAGAAGCTGTTGTCTTCAAATTAGATTAGAATTGAAATAATCTAAGCATCTTCCTATGTTATTTTAAATAAGTGAGGCATCCCGTTCTACGGGTTGGTGGATGACTTAATACACTCGCTCTCCAATTTCAGGTCTGTGGTCAAGGTAGTGGGGGATTGAGCAGAGGAGATAACAGCACTGCAAATGGAACAAGGACCTGACTGATGGCATGAGTTTTTGGCTAGGCTTCATTTTTGGTAGCTCTGGGTAGGTGGTAGGTGGTTATTTGAGGGATATTTTGGGGGTGTGGTTCTGAGGATTGACATGGAGTGACTGGGGTGTATGGAACTGGCTATTTTGGAGTCTTTTTTTTTTAAGTGCCTTCAAGTCAATGCTGACTCCTAGCTACTCAGCAACCCTTGGGCTTTCTTGGCAAAGTATGACTGGAAGTAGATTGCCTTTTCTTCCGAAGCAATGGATGGTAAAGGGACTTGTCTAAGGTCACCAAGAGTGCCAGTGGGAATCAAACCCAGATCTCCAGGGTGATAGGCTTTTGCTTTAACCACTAGGTTACTCTTTTTCGGTTAATAGTAAGTATCTGGTCTATTGTCAATAAGGTTCTGAAGAGCCGGCAAGGGGTCAGTGTTTGGACTCTGTCAAATGATATAGTGGCAAGGGAGTACAGATGGCAGTCCAGTCAAGGGCTTAGAAAGTGAGTTACTCAAAGGACTATCCATTTTTGAGAACTGTGAGGACAATGTGGTTTTAGGCTTCCACAATTCTTGGCAATGAAGACAGCCTCCAAACATTTCTTGTAGCTATCTATAAGTTTCATGCATCTGTCTGCTGGTAGTTGCTCCTACTCTTCAACTATGATTTGTTCCAGCTCATGAATGTTTCCAGGATTCCTTTTATCAATGGCAGATTTCAGCTCTTTTTCAAAGAGTCTCGATTGGAATGAGATCAGGACTCATTGCTGGCCAGTTTAAAATGGTCCATTTGGATTGTTGGCGGATCCAAGATGGCCAGTGTGTGAGTGGCTCCCATGCATTTCGAATAGGGAAGCAGAAGGGAAAGTCGTCAAGGCTCCCCTGGCCGACTGCATCCCAGCTGTTGATTTACTTCATAGAGTTCCTTTGAACTCGTTCCTGTGTCCGCATGTGCAACTGGGGCTGACTAGTGACAGAGACGCAGTTTCTCTGGTGTTGGGGGCGTTGGAGTGGGTAAGCTCGGCATCCTCGTCAGGTGTGGATCTTACCCCTCCGCAGCTGCTGTGCACGCTGAAACTGGACACTGAGACTTCTCTGGAGCAGCAGACTATGGACAGCAGTCCCTAAGTTGATGTGCTGCCTAGTGAACAGGGGATGGCTCCAGGTACTGGGGGGTACTGGTTCTCAGGCCCTGCCTGAACAATATCTCGTCGATGCTGGTTTGACATCGGAGGACAGAAGTTGGACTTGTGCATAAGGTGTGGAGAGGAGAGGTATGGTTGAGCTGGAATGGGTTATTGGGGGGACTACATTGGATGTTTTTGTTTGTACCCCCAAGCCAGATAACCCTCAAGTCTATTTGGTATGATATCAAACAACTTGCTAAAGTTTTACTACCACAAGTGAATAATATGAAAGTGCAATTTCAAAGTATACATCAGGACTGTTACAAAAACATTGAGGATATTTCGAAGATAAAAGGGGATTTTAATGATTTGTCTGTTCATGTGGATAGTATGGATGGCTATGCTGAAGCTTTGGTAAAGGATGCTTCATCTATAAAAGTGAAAACTGAACAGCTGGAAAATGCAGTTAGGATTTCCAATCTACATTTGTTAAACTTTCCAAGATCTCAAACAGTTACCCCTAAAGATATGTTCAAGGGTTACTTGGAGGAAGTGTTGTGAATTAAACCTGAGTCGCAACCACCTATAGTAAAGATTTATTATATTCCTCAAGGCAAGAAATCTACTGGTCAAGTGGGGATTTCCCCTATGGTCCATCTGGATGAACTAAATATATTGGCTTTGTTGGAAAGTTCTGATGATGGAAGCATTGCCCCTGCAACATGTCTCATTCAGTTTGCATTACCATCTGATAGAGAATGGTTTTTGAAAATATTTTTTCATAGTAGGAATGTTAGATGTGGATCCCGATCCCCAAAGTGTCATGTCTGGGCTGTCTGGACGGCCAAGCACTGGACGGGCCGGTCTGCACTTGATTCTGCACTGGAGGAGCAAGATGCTCCCATGGTTGCAGGATCAGGCACAGAGACGACCCGGTATGACCCTGCATTGGCCGCGGGAGATGTCCAAAATGCAACATGGCCAGGCCTCCCGCTGGTGTGCTGGTGTTTTAGCGTCCCATCACCATGGCACCAGGACACCCAGAGGACTGCCGATGGCCCCTCTGCCCACCTCATTTGAAGTATTATGTGCAGTTCTGAAGACCACACCTTCAAAAGAATATAAACAGGATGGAGTTGATGCAGAGGGTGGCTACTAAATGGTTAGTGTTGTCCTTTATAAAGCATACGGGGACAGACTTAAAGATCTTAATATATACACATTAGAGGAAAGGCAAGATAGAGGAGATATGATAAAAACACTTACATACTTCCGTGGCATAAATGCAGAAGAGGAACACTTTGTTCGATTGAATGTGAGCTCTGTAACAAGGAGACATAGATGAGGATGAAAGGGGATAGACTCAGGAAATATTTCTTTATAGAAAGAGTGGTAGATATTTGGAATAGTCTTCAAGTGGAGGTAGTGGAGATGAGAACAGTATTTTAATTCAAGAAAGCATGGGACAAACACAGAAGATCTCTAAAGGAAAAAGAGGACTATAGTAGTTGATATGGAAGGGCAGACTAGATAGGCCATATGGTCTTTTTCTGATGTCCAATTTCTCTGTTTCTATAATTGAGAAATATGAAGTTTTAGGTTTTCTTCCTGATGTACTTTCTCAAACCTCAATGGTTGTTGAATGAAATGAGTTTATTTTCCAATTTACTAGACAATATCTTAACTGGAAATATTGAAAATGATATTACTACTTGCTAATTGTTTTTCAAACCTTATTTTAGATAGAAAGATATCATGCACTAATATCCCTGAAAAACATAAAACTTTCAATCTCCTATCTGCCATTTTCCAACTATTCCTGTCCAAATTGTCTTATACTATATTTTTTTCAATCTGGATAGTAATGATATTTGTTTGCTAAAAGGGATGGATTTCATTTGACAAATAAAAAGAGACCTACTGTTGTTTTCCTTACCCGAGAAACCTGTGTCTCAGATAATACCTAGAAGGGTGTAGCAGGATTCCCTGAAAAAAAAAAATGGACAAAATGAAGAAGATGAATGTGGAAGTTTCTAAGTTTGTGCTTTTATTAGGATATTTGGTAGTGGATCATGATTTGTTAGCAGTAGATTACCTAGGGATATCGTGCCCTGATAGAATCCAACTGTCAGATATTGGATCTTTCTAAATGTTATAGAAGACATTTTAGAGGTGACTGGCAGTGCCGTCAATGCCACAACTTCTCACACAAGTGGCAGTCCTCACTGGTGGCAGGTACTATGACTGGGTTAACTTTATCCCTCTTCCCCACACAAGGCATGTAGGAGAGTTGGAAGGGATTTAAGCAGAGCATATCTATTGCAGGGAGCTTGTGTGTGTGGAGTTCATTGCTCTGTTCCAAAGGGAGAAGGTTGCATCATTGTGTCACGGCAGGCTGTGACTTGTGAAGGAGTGATCCACATTGTGCTTGTTACTTCATTGCTGAGTCGGCTGTGGGCTGATGGAGTCTCTGAATAGGGAAGGAATAGGGGGAAATGAAATTATGCAATTGCTGTGTTTTGTGCTTTTGTCTGATGTCAATGAACCATGCTCTTGATATGCTATTAACCTCTTATTGGTTTTGTGTATTATGTAATGGAGGAAGCTGAGAAATTGGCATGAATTCTCAAATTAAACCAGTCATGGCCTTTATAATTTCCTGTATCAAGAGTCTGAACTTGGTATAGAAGTACAAGGCCAGGTTTTTAGATTTTCATTTCTATATTTCAAAATACTTGTCTTCCACTCTGTTATCCCATGCTGTGCAATAGTTCTCTTCTTTTGCTTTGGTTGGATCCTGATTACAACAAATTTGTTCAAAAGTTTTGTTTCCTGAAAAATTTGTGGTGATTATGATAGAAAGCTTCAAGCTGAACACAAATATAATTTCAGATTGATTGTATCATGTAAGAATTTGGAGAAACATGAAATTAAATTTTGACTGAATTTAGCATGTTTAATCGTACAATGATGTTGACATATTGCACTAGTTCACCTGAGCTAAAAATGTTTTGCTCCTGATTTTTGTTGGCACTCAGCATCTGATGCTTCTCATCTCAGTGCCCAACAATAGTGGCAGCATCGATGGGTTCCAGTTGCCCTGATATCACTTTTCCATCGCCACAATGTCCTGGTGAAACCTTTCACCATGTTCTTTGCTGACCACACCAAGATTAGCAGGGAAGAAGTCCAAGTGTGAATGCAGAAAATGAATCTTCAGCAACAGGTTACACTTCATGGTTTTGTATGCTTGAAGCATGTTTCAACCAACTGAAAGTACTCATTGCCAAGAAAATTCTCGACAACATCCCTGAATGCCTTCTATGTGATTTTCTCAGGCCCCACTAGAAGATCTTTGAACTACTTGTCATTGATGATGCATCTGACTTGTGGACCCATAAGATATCTTCCTTAATCTTGGCATCAGTTATTCCTGGAAACATATGTCTCAAATATTGAAATCCTTCACTTTTCCTTGTTCATCACTTTCATGAAGTTTTTTTATCAGTCCAAATTTCATATGAACAGAAGGCAAAAATATCTTACTTGTGTCGACAAGTGGTTCATGTGCCACATTTTACTGTCCTAGAATCAAATGCTTACAGAGCGGACAGGTTTTTTTTTTATGTAATGAGACTCTAGCACAGGAGTCCCATTCTCAAATGACACAACAGTTCCTGGTATACCCGAGTTGCATTCGTAGTGAAAGTGTTATTACTTTTAGATTAGCACAGATGTAATTTATTTATTTAGCTGTACTTATATACCACTTTTCACCAGGTTAAAGCGGTTTCCATAGAACATAACATTATACATTGAACTATTTTCCAGTTCTGGTTGTTGTACTGTATGTTTTTCAGCAAGGGTTCCATGTTTTCATAGGTTTCTTTCATGTGCACTGCATAGGCAATAGGTATTGAAGGGTAGACATTGCCATTGTGTAACAAGACAGCTTTCAGGCTGTTAAAAGAGATGAATCAATAAAAAGGCGCCATTGTTGTGGGTCATGCTCAGAACCCAAAGCCGTGAACAACCCATCAGTGCCAGTGACTGATAGAAGCTGTAGACCATCTCGCCTTTTCTCTCCTGGTATGCTGACTGTTTAACAGGTTAAAGCACTTTGTCGGCAGATATCAGAGGAAATGTTGGGCTATGGGATAACTGGCAGAAATAAACAGAGCTGATCGCAAGGACTGAATCATTTCCCTTCTTCATATTCCCTCATTGAAAGACAGGTGTACTGTTATCAAAATTTGGTTATGGAGGGCAGAAACTACAGACTGTAAAAGGAATCACTTAAATTTGGGATCCTTAAATAAGAATGAAAATAACCATGGGTTTTTGAAATAGTGGAAGCGGCGCTACTAACTCGAGCAATATTGTATTATGATTTGACTGAGGTCTTCACTGCTATTGATATAACACTGTGTTTCAATATAGTAGAATAGCTGCATCAGAGAAAACAACTCTTATGGGACCTTTTTGCAAACGACGCACAGGTGTTGTACCTAACACACCGATAGATCCGAAACCATGGCATGTTAGGTGCAACATTGCCACATTAACTGTCGAGGTTGTGCACAGTATTTTCCCAGCAGTTAATGTGGAACACTGTCCCCTAACATGGGTCACATTAGCGCGGGTGCACTTAACTCCACTTACTGAGATGGAGTTAGGCGAACCCTTGCTAATTGTTTGGGAGGTAGTTGGAGTGCGGTGTGTACCCTGTACTAAGTGTGCCGAGCTTACCACGGGCACTCTTTGCCCCTAATGTGCCCACTTGCGTCTCTAATGTGGAATGCACAGTTAGCGTGATAATCAGCCTGCACTAATAGCATGCACCAGACAGGAACTGCCAGCAAGGGCCCTTTAGTAAAAGACCCCCTAAGAAAATATTCATAAACATTTTTAGCCGATAAGAAAGTATTCAGCAATGATGATTATGAAAAGGGACTTGAAATAAGCTCAAGAAATACTATTCAGAGGTCCTTTTCTAATTATGGGTACTTCCTTAGTGTAGTGATTGTGACCAAGACAGGCAGGACAGTAGCATGGAAATTGGGGGAATATTAAGATATTTAAAAAATAATGCATATGATATCAAGATTCAGATGATCCAAAGGGAAGAGCATTTTAAAAGGCTTAAACTAAGCACGTAAACACAAGTAAAAGTGAGGGCAGAGGTAGGGGCAAGATGAGGGGTGTCATTCATGCCCGAAATTTATAGCTGGTTTAAGTGTGCCTCTAGAAGAGGGTTGGGGATCACTGCTGTAGGTTACATAAAGACATTTACTGTAATATGGAGAAAGCAAATTGTTGAACCTTATTGGCATAAAACCCTATGATGATGGGTTTAGTTTTGTTAGAGATTAATATTCTCAGATTGTTTTTCATACCACCCTTCCAATCGCACACAAGGAAAAGAACAATCAAATAAACAAAAAAGAAAACCCCATCTGTTGTTTTATAATGATCATGATTCTGTAAATGCTGAATATATTACCTCTGTAATAGGTGCATGGGGGTTTGATATTTATATTTTTATATCCATATAAAAGGAATTAAGTTTCAATAAATGAGTTGGATGATTAGAAGTAAAGTATGAATTAATACTTGTTTCTGTGAAATGACAGACGGTCAATGGAAAAAGAACTGTATTGCAAAAATAACCAATTTGACAGGATCCCACTACTTCTTATGCTGTTCTTCTCTTGATGCAATCTGCTAGGATGAGATAAAGAGCAAAATGTATTTCAGTGTCCAATAAGGAGAATGTGGACATCTGGCAGACCTGGCCCACCCCTTTGAACCTTCCCATCTGGCAAATTATGAACAAGTCATTGCATTTGGATTAAATTAGCCTGTGGCTGTATTAAAACAAATATCATCTTTAGGATTTTTCCATAGCTTGGCCAGAAGAAAGAACTCTAGTAATGAACAACTATGTGCTATGAAACTAACAAGACAGTCTCAGCTACTCCTCGTCTATGCCAGTCATAACTAAAATGACAGTATTTAAAAATGAGGCTATTCAGGCCCCTGTTGTGTTTCCAAACATGGATGCCCTTCAACCCACTGCTTAGCATATCCCATGACCTTCAGTACAACAACCCTCATCACTTGGATGAATTTATATAGTTGCTTTGCTACTTCTCAATACAAAGTCAATTATCCAGGAGGGGGACCTTCCCCTCTCGCTCAGATGGCAATTTACCTTGGATGTTCTCCAGCTATACACTGTCCCAAAATTCCCCTAAACATTTTACACGGTCATCACACTAGCAAAATGTAATGATTCAATCAATTCAAATAATACCAAAGCATTGCTATTTTCCTGCATGGAAATTTTTTTGGGGGTGGGGGGGTGGGAGTTGGAAAAAAATTGTTCCTGGTGAGTGAACATTGTCAATTGCTCTGCTCACATTGCTTTATCTCCAGTCCTACACTCCTTCTCTTCTGCTCTTCAGGCCTGGAACCTACTTCCATATACACCTAGAGTAATGGGTCTAGCAAAAACATTTAGTGGATGGTAGAAAGAGCCCAATGGCATGCTGGATATGGCTCTCATGCACCCTAGCCTGATCCTTAGCATTTTCTATAAAAAGACCTGAGAACATACCATCAGCATGTATAGAATGTATGAGAACTTAACAAAACCAGAAATGTTCTGACATCGACTTTGTGACATTCTCTTGAAACAATTATGCGGTTGAAGAAAACTGGAATGGCTCCTTTATTTGGTCATTATTTTTAATTTGGTAGAATAAAGACAAAAACAATGTTGTTCAACAGCTTGCATCAAAAGCTTAAGTTTTGGATGCAGGGGAGTATTAAACAAAAAAACATTATCGTATATGCTGTGACAATGGTGTGCATAATGTTCAATACAGTTTGTGAATGCGTTTCTCAAAGATGGTTCTCCTCGTCTCAGAGGCATATGTGCAATGTAGTGCTATGGTTGTTATGGTGCTCAAAATTTAATTCAATAGCAGAGTGAATATTCAGCTTCTGATGCACATAGTATTGTAAATAGCACACATTGTAAATAGCTCACCAAGAATCAATGTCCATCTACACACACACGCACTCACTGCTCAATGCATGCGCACACTAGACACTGTATCTTGTTGATTGCTGTGTAGACCACCTTGATTGTAGGAAAAGGCGGTATAGAAATCCGTTTAAATAAATAAATAAATTTGCATAAAATAAAGCAAATTAGATCTAGTCTGCAAAGACCTTCCTTAATTTTCCTTGTCCTCCTTGGGCATTTGCCTTTTTTTTAAGTATTTAGATACTAATGCAATTTTTGTGTGTATAATATCAGATGTTGCTCTCTTTAGCTGCTCTGATTACTTCTATACTCTCTTGTACCCATTATTTTTCCTTATGGTAACCTTTGATAGTCTAGGAATGGATATTGAACTACATAACTCATATGATTATGCTCCATTAAAACTTTATACAAGATGTAACATGTTTGCAAAGAGGATGGTATATGAATAAAGATCTTGTAGACATTGTGCAAGTGTCTCAAATTATATTATTGGTATCTCATGAACCATCAAACAGGAGCTTATAATTCAAATTCTTTTTAAACTCTGGAGTACAGATAGATATAAAAAATAGCAACTATCATAAAATTAAATGCAGAGGAAACATTTGGTGAACAAGTCTATTCATCATGGCATGATAAGATACAGCATCTGACCATAGACATGCCCACGGAGAGATTCACCCACCACCTGTCAGTCCGTGCTCTGGAGTAATATGGGGCATGCAAGCTGGCTTGCAGGTTATTCCTATTTTGTCATCTGTCCCAATCTGTGATTATAATTGGATTGTCAGTGAGAATCACCTTTTTTAAGTTGCAACTGCTTATCTTTTACTCCAAGATTTTGGCACTGTGGTTCAAGCAATGGTCTTGAGTGTCTTGGACTATTGCAGCACCCGTTATTAGAGAATGACCTTGCATGTCTTGCAAGTGTTGCAAATTACTGCAATCTGGTTGATCACGAGCAGTGGGATTCATGATCATATCCATCCAGTTCTTTATCCATTACAGTGGTTACCCATAGTCCAGAGGTCTATGTTCAAAGTTTGAGTTTCAGTTTTAAAGCGCTACAATGGTTTGACACTAGGCTCCCTTAGGGATTGCCTGGTGCCTTATTTTCCTAGTACGACATTGCAGCCTCAGAAAGCTAATTGACTGAATCCTTTCTGTGAAGGAGGTTTGATTGGATGCAACAAGAACTGCCTTCTCAGTTGCTAGGCCAGTTTTGCCTGTGGCTTCTAGCCTTTCTGAAGCACCTAAAAGTATGGCTGTTTGAATTGGCATTTGGCATGGGCTATCTTCATGTACTCCCTTGTTGCTTTCTATGGTATTTGTTAATATATTGTGTTTTACCTGTTTTACATATTTGTGTTTAAATTAATTTTCCAATTGTCCATTTTCCTCCGCCATGGACAGTCTGTTGACTGGAGTAGGTAGAATATACATTTCTTAAAATAAATAACTAAAATAAATATGCATTTTTTATTTACCTCTTCCAGTCTTTAAATTGCATTATATTTACTCCTGCAGTGATGTAAGTTTGAACGCAAAACACTGTGACAATTTTACACCTTCCATGACTTGCAAGAGCAATAATTTTGACACTTTTTATCTCTAGAAGAAACATGTTCCCTGTAAAATAGTTATCTCCAAGTTATAATGCCCTGTTCAATGTAATTTCAGTTTGCTCAATGTAAACCGCACTGATGCAGAATAGCGCGATATATGAGAATGTAAATAAATAATAATAAATAAATAAATAGAAAATGTACATGGAAAGGGACGTCTTGTTTTACAATATCATATGTTCTCTAAGGGCAAGCTGGATAGAAGCTGCCACAAGTAAGTAATGTAAAGGCCAGCCCTATGGCTGAGTGAGCATGTTCCTTGCATAAGACCCCACTGAGCCAGGAGCCTTGCCCTTAGGGCTAGCTTAAGGAGTGAACCAGTGAGGACATGGCTCAGGGTACCCCAAGCCTAAGAGCATCAAAATACCCTGCCTCTTATATTGCCACCAGCTTCTCAAACTCATTTTACCTTCTCCTACTGACCTACAGGTGCATTCATTCCTCGCTACGTTTCCTCTCTTATCTCACTCTACACCCCTCCTTGGGAACGCCACTCTTCTGAAAGATTCCTTTCATGTGTGCCCCTGCCAACTCCAGACTTCATTCATTCCATTTTGCTGCTCCATATGCCTGGAACAAGCTACCTGAGTCAGTGTGTTGGGCTTCTTCTCTCTCCCTATTCAAATCTAGTCTAAAAAACCCACCTCTTTGAGGCTGCTTTTGGATCCTGATGCTTCTCGCTTTCTTGTTCACTACTTGTGTACCTTGCGATAATCTAGCCCCAGTTTTGTGAAGTTCTTTGTATTGATTAGATTGTAAACTCTGATGAGCAGGGACAGTGTCTTACATCTGTATATACAGTGCAGCATATGCCTTGTAGAGCTCTGCAGATGATTAGTAGTGGTATTTATTTATTTGTGAGTTTTATGTACCGCCATTTCAGGTAATCATAGCGGTTTACATTTGAAACAACAGGTACATCAAAACATATTAACAATAGAACAGGTGCTAAACTAGTAGTAGGAGGAAGGTAGGTAGGGTCGGGACACAGACCTCCCTGTACTGGCTCTAGCACAAGCCCCCATTCTCCTTCCTCACCCCTTGACATGCTGTATCTCAATCCCAGCATATCCTGTGCATCTGGGCCAGTGCAGAAGAGTTTTTTTGTTTTGTTTTGTTTTTTTGCAGCCTTTCTGCAACCAGCAAATAGCACTTACTGCTGCTGCTACAGCTCTTCTTTTCTTTTCTTTTTTTTGGCCACTGCTGTTTAATTTTCTGCTGCTCAAGGGACCCAGTAACAAAAATTGTTGAGGGGTCACTGTTTAAGCCCTAGGTGAGAGGGACAGTGGAGAAGGAGGAGGGCTGGAAGGGAATGGACGCCAGTGGTGATGCTGGGAATACAAATGGGTTGACATTGGCAGGTACTGGGAGGGGAGGACTGGAAAGAGGGCTGACACTGGGGAGGGTTACTGGGACTGAAAAATGCTGATACTGAGGGAGGTACTGGGACTGAAAGGGAGGCTGATGCTGAGGCTGAACAGGAAATAGGTTTAGGCTGGGGGAACTGGAAAGGAGATGGAACTGGTATATGCAGGGTCAGGTGGGGAAAAGAGACAGAAACTGGAGGAGTTAAAAGGGAGAGGGGACAGATATTGTGTGTGTTGGGGGAGGGGAAAGAAACACCGCTGCTAAATGTCAACTGACTCAACAGAGCAGAGGCAGGGAGGCCACGCTGCTGCAGGCCTGGACAGTTTGTCTCTGCCTCAGCCTACTGGATGGAGGGAAAGAGATAGACACTAGATGGGGGATGAGAGATGAGCAAAAGGCTGGGGAATAATGGACGAGGGAACAAGAGCTGGGGAATGGGAGGACTGGGATGAAGGTTGAAAAGTGGTAGGTAGATGGCTGAAAAAGACCTGGATAGTAAGGAGTACTGAAATCTGGGTGGACAGAGAGAGAGAGAAATAAAAGGAAGAAAGCTGAAAGGAAATAAAATCACTATCCAAGATGGAAGGAAGTGAAGAAAACAAATGGAGAAACAAGATATGGCAGATGGACTATAGACCATAGAAAGACAGCTAAGAGAAGACAGAGGAAAACCGAAGCCTCAGCTTGGGATCAGCATGATCAGAGAATAAAATGGTCAGACATCAAAGGTAGAAAAAATAATTTTATTTTCAATTTAGTGATTTGACTTTGCGCTATCTTTATATTTTACACAGTATGGGGAACTGCACCTCTTATTTTTGTGGTGTTGCACCGCATGTGGAATCTGGCTTCTTGGCGTTTCAGTTTAATTTTTGTCTACATATTTTAATTTTAGGTTGTAGTCACTTAATCTATATTTGGTGAGGGTCTGTGTTCTGAGTGTGTGACCGAGGCCAGGTGTTCTGTTAATGTGGAGTTTGTATGTAGGGATCTATTCTGTAGAAATTTGATTTGTTCAGCTTTCCAAATAGTGTATGGATGTTCTAGGGCCCGTTGTTGTATGAGTTTTGGAAGATTATGCTGGCATGGTATGGTAGATTTGACCTTCTAGAACTTCAGTGACTTTTGAAGGGTTTTATTTTAGTTCGTAATATGCCTGGTACTGGAGAATGTTGTTAGTGAGATGACCAGAATCAGATTTTTTTTTTGACTATCACAACTTGTTTGTATGAAGCTAAGTATTTACTGCTAAGTAGTTATTTTTATTCTGGCTATGCATTTGCCCTTTCACTGTAATTTTCTTACAACATTGGCTTTGAAGTAGAAACACTTGCATCATGTGAAAAGAGTTCACAAAGGAGTTTTTGGAAAAAGGAGAGTGGGGTGTAGCCAACATTAATAATAATGAGGGAGGAGGCACTGATTTATAGGTTGCAGGGGGGCACCAGAAACCCTAGAACCAGCCCTGGTGATAATAAGCCCCAGGAAGACTACATAAGGGAGTTAGACCATGGGGTGGGTAGGTGAGGGAAATGGTCAGCACAGATACAAATCACTTCAGATACCAGATAGGTTCAAGAGTGAGAGAAAAAAGGAGTTTATAAGCAAATCACATAAGCTAAAAAATGTGAAATGCTTCTCTGAAATGACACTGCTATCCAGGTGAGGAAGAAGATTTGCTCCAAACCTCTTTTTGCAAAGGTTTTTTTCAGCTCCCAGGTACTGGCCCCTTTCCCCTGGCACATGCTTTTTAAAACTATACACTACAATTACCAAGCCAGTAAAGGACAACAGAAAACCAGACTTTGATTTAAAATAACTTATATTAAAGACAGTAAGGGAAAATAGACATAGAATAAAGTCAGCAGAGATAAAAATCATGTTAGGTACCAGATAGGGTTGCCAACTGGCTCCAGATGCGCCCGTCAGGCTTGATCCAGTCCTGGATTTATCCCATGCAGGGACATGTAGTCTTGCTTTTCTTATAGAGTGCAATAGAGAAATCAGAATTACATATCCCTGCATGCAATGGGGTAAACCCAGGACTGGATCAAGCTTGTCGGGCGCATCTGGAGTCAGTTGGCATCCCTAGTACCAGAGAGGAATAGGAGTGAGAGGAAATAGGGTTTATTTAGTGGCAATTATGTATATAAAGATTTAAAAGGGGAGCAGAAAACTAGAGAGAAACACAATGGGAAACAACTTATGCTCCGAATTCTTAGAATGTGCGACAGATAATTTACTCTATCAGACATACATGTAAATCAATGCAAACCACATAAGATTAAAGTAAAAGTTTGAAATGGCTATCTGGAGTGGTACTACTATCCAGAGAATGGAGAGCACATGTGCTCTAAACCTTACAATAAAAACAATAAGAACATAAGATATGCCATACTGGGTCAGACCAAGGTCCATCAAGCCCAGTATCCTGTTTCGAACAGTGGCCAATCTAGGTCATACGTACCTAGCAGTTTCTCCAAAAGACACAGGTTCCGCAATGCTTGTACTGGGTCAAGCATTGATATCCTGGGTCCCTTCTTAATAATGGTTTATGGACCTTTCCTCCAGGAACTTGTCCAAACCTTTTTTAAACCCAGCTACACTAACAGGGATCTGGGTTTAAAAAAGGTTTTAAAAGGTTTTAAATCCAGCTACACTAACAGGGAGCTGGGTTTAAAAGGTTTTAAAAACCTTTTTTAAACCCAGCTACACTAACAGGGAGTTAGACCATGGGGTGGGTAGGTGAGGGAAATGGTCAGCACAGATACAAATCACTTCAGATACCAGATAGGTTCAAGAGTGAGAAAAAAAAGGAGTTTATAAGCAAATCACATAAGCTAAAAAATGTGAAATGCTTCTCTGAAATGACACTGCTATCCAGGTGAGGAAGAAGATTTGCTCCAAACCTCTTTTTGCAAAGTTTTTTTTCAGCTCCCAGGTACTGGCCCCTTTCCCCTGGCACATGCTTTTTAAAACTATCCACTACAATTAAACCGCTTTGATTGAATGATACGGCGGTATATAAATACCATTAAATAAATAAATAGACAGCCTTTACTACATCCTACGGTAAGCCCAGTATAAGCCCAGTTAAATAGAGCAAAGATCTATTAGTCCTCCCATCCATAAGTAGAGAAAATAAATAAATAATCACTCATTACTTTCACCTATGATGGACATAGGAATGCTTTTAATTTCTAAAGGAAAGAGCTCAAATTGCATCATACTTCTATAGGCAGGGCAGGATTTAGGCATAGGCAACTGCCTAGGTCACTAAATACCTGTGCAAACAGGAGCCTTGTTCCACTTACTGTAGGAAAATATCCTATGATCTCGGTGGGGGAGGGGGCACCTTTTTCCTCTACTTTTCACTCCTGCCCATGGGCAGCAATATATTAAATTTGGCCCCATCAACAGGCATACTCCAAAGGGCGGGAACTGCTATGGAAAAAGCATGCTTCCATCAGCACATCTTCTTAATCATTTCTGTATGTGGAACACATGAGAAACACATTTGATTTGATTGTAGGGTTGCAAACCGGCCGGTTTTCAGCCAGCCTGGCCGGTTTTTCCATGGCCAGGCCGGCTGCCGGCACAGATGTAAAACCGGCCGTTGAAAAGCTGTTTTTTTGCTCTGGCCGCAAGATCGGGAGCGGCCAGAGCAAACAAAACGGCTTTTCTCTCGACTCCGCAGTGCAAACACGATCCCCCATGGCAGTGCAGCCGCTTCTTCTGTTTTTCACAGAGCAGTGGCTGCAATAAACTTACTTTGAAAAGTAAAGACAACCTGGCTGTGAGGAGCCCTCCAGTCATTGCAGCACCCAATGAAGTGATGTCATAGGGTCGGGCTCCTCACAGATTGTCTTTCCTTTTCAAATTAACTTGGCTGCAATAAAGTTAATTTGAAAAGGAAAGACAACTTGTGAGGAGCCCGCCCCCTATGACATCACTTCCTCGGGCGCTGCAATGACCGGAGGGCTCCTCACAGGTTGTCTTTACTTTTCAAAGTAAGTTTATTGCAGCCGCTGCTCAGTAAAAAGCAGAAGCAACGGCTTGGGGAGATGGGGGTTTAAGAGCTGAAAGAGAGATGCTGGAAACGGGGGGGGGAGGGGGGGTAGTGGCTGGAAGGGAGATGCTGGATACCAGAGGGGGGAATTAATGGATGGAAAGCAGATGCTGGATACAAAGGGGGAGTAATGGCTAGAGGAGAGATGCTGGATACGGAGGGGGGGGGACGACAGAGTGGATGCTGGGCACAAAGTGGGGGAATGGAAGTGTGGAAGGCAGATGCAGGATATCAGTAGGGATTGAAGGGTAAACGCTGGCATATAGTAGTGGGGTTTAGAGCATAAGGGGATAGAGGGCAAATGGTAGATACAAGTGGGGATAGATGGATGGAGTGTGGATATTGGACATGGGATGGAGAGGAGAGGTTTGACATGTGGTGGGGCATAAGGGCATGGAGGGCAGATACTAGATATGGAGTTGGGGAGTAGAAGGTCAGAGGGCACATGCTAAACATAGGATAGGGGTCATGAGGGTTGGAGGGCACATGTTGGACATGGGGTTGGGGACATACGGCAGATACTAGATATAGGTTGGGGCATGGAGGCTGGGGGCAGATGGGATGGACATGGAGTGGAGAACAGAGGCTAGACATGAGGTCATGGGGGATGAAAGGCAAATGAAGGACATGGGATGGGGCATAGGAGATAGTGGGCAGAGACTGGACACAGGGTAGGAGTGGAGGACAGATGCTTGACATGGGGAGATAGAGGAGAAGCTGAACACAGGTTAGGGGAATGAGGAGATGCTTGACATGGGATAAGGAAAAGAGGGGGAATTCTGGACATGGAGGAGGTAGGATGAGAAAAAGGGGAGAGGCACTAGAATGGTGAGAGAGGGGGAGGAACAAGACAGGACAGGAGAGGAGAGATATGCTGGACACAGAGGGCAGAAGAGAGGAAGAGATAGGAAAGAGTTAGTTAAAGACTGGGGAAGGATACAGAGATGTGGAGTGAGAAGGTTGTGTTAAAGGTTGAGAAATGATAGGAAGATGCTGTAAAAAAATGGAGGAGATTGAGAACTGGATGGTAAGAAGGAGAAATGAAATCTGAGTTTATAGAGAAAAATAAAAGAAAACTGAAAGGAAAATATCAATGTCAGAGATGGAAGGAAGTGAAGAAGACAAGAGGGGAGAGAAGTGGCTAATGGACCAGAGACCTAGAGGGTGAGTTAAGAGATGAAGAAAGCAGAAACCAGAGGCTAGGATCAACACGATTAGAGAATAAAATGACCAGACAACAAAAGGTAGAACATTTTTTGTATTTTCAGTTTAGTGATTGGAACATGGCTGTCTTTGGACTTCACAGGCCTGATATTCATCCAGTGATGTCAGCATTTATAAGCACCTGATTGTCACAGCTAAAAGTGAAACCAGATATTTAGTGCCAAAATCTGGATATCCTCTGGCACTGAATATAAAGTTTCAGCGCTGACCAGCACAGCTATCCAGACAGCGGCAATATTCAGCTTCTTTCTGGATAACCAAACCGCATAAACTTAGAACCAATTATTGAAATGGCCTGGCTCTAGACCAGTGCTTAGTTGGTTGGCGACCTGAAAATCACTTCCAACCATCTATGTGCTGGAACTACCTTCGCCCCACTCATGGACTTCCCTGGAACGGTCCAGACAGTGCCACGGTCTTTAAAGGGGATATTCAGCAGCACTGGCTGGGGGGGGGGATAAGTGAGTGAGTGAATGAGCAGGGGGGGGGGGCGAGTGAGTGAACCAGCACTGAGAGGGGTGGTGGTGAGTGAATCAGCAGTGGGGGGGGGGGGTGTGAGTGAACCAGCAGGGGGGGGGGGTGATTGAACCAGCACAATGAGAGGGGGTTGAGTAAACGAACCATGAGGGGGGTGAGTGAATCAGCACTGAGAAGGGTGGTGGTGAGTGAACCAGCGGGGGCGGGGGGGGGGGGTGAGTGAGTGAGTGAGTGAACCAGCACTGAGATGGGGGTGGTGAGTGAACCAGCAGGGGGGTGGTTGAGTGAACCAGCACTAAGAGAGGGGGGTGAGTAAACGAGCACTGAGGGGGGGTGAGTGAATCAGCACTGAGGGTGGGGTGTGTGTGAACCAGCACTAAGAGGGGGGGGTGAGTGAATCCTCTGTAATTTTTGTGGGTGGGGCTGGGGTGCAGCATGGGTGGGACTGGGGGCGGGGCAGGGGTGGAGAATGGCGAGCCACAGGTGTCAGGTTTTTCTCGGTGAAAAAGTTGGCAACCCTATTTGATTGCAGGAGTCTAGCTGGCACATATCATTGCTCTCTTCCCCCCAAATAGCCATACAATGAAAGAAAAGCATATTCAGTTTTGATATCTTGAAATCCCAACTGGAATGCAGTTCTTGAGGACCGACGTTGCCTCCCCCTGGTCTAGACTGAGTGTATGTGCTCCTAGCCTCCCTTCTATATCTCCTTGGCTTGCTTATATTCTATATAGCCACATACTTGCTTTCTTCGTCTGCCCTGTTACTGAAAAATGAGATGATGAACTTGCCAATTTTAGATTTTTTTTCCTGCTAAATCTTCTCTTTTTTGTCTTCCATTTGTTTAGGGGCAGCCAACCATCAGGCAAACTAGGCAGTCACCTAGGGGGCAGCATAGAGCAGGGCATTCAACCTAAATAATAGATTCTCACAGTCGATGGGGCATTAAGGCTTAAGGTTTGCCTAGGGACACCAATACTTTGATCCAATTCTGGGGCAAGCCCTGCATCTGTTACTCACCCCCACCCCCCTCCCTTATTGGAGGAGTGGCCTAGTGGTTGGGGCAAGGTACTTCAGGCCAGAAGGTCGGGGGTTCAAATCCCACTAGAGGACAGCAACCTTGGGCCGGAAGGACTGGGGTTTCTAGTCCCACAGGTGCTCCTTGTGGTCTTGGGCAAGCCACTTAACCCTCCATAGCCCATGTTCCCTGTAAAATAGTTTTCTGTGTGCTGTGCTTTCCTGTCTAATCAATGTGTTTATACCTCAAAAAAAAATTTCCTGTCATGATTTGACAATTTCCAATCTGTAATCAAACCACTGCTGATCGCTGGAAGTAGCGGTATACAAATGTATACTAAATAAATAAAATAAATAAATAAATGTCACATAGTAATATGCTAAATGATGGCAGATAAAGACCAGTATGGTCCATCTAGTCAGCCCATTAAGGCGACTAGAGTTGTAGGGTTGCCCCTCCTGCTCTGTGCAGCTTACCACTCTTTATTTAGAGTTGATTCCATTCTCTTCCTACAGTATGTAGTGATCCTCTGTGTCTGTCACATGCCTTTTTGAATTCTGTTACTGTTTTCGTTCCCACCATTTCCTTTGGGATGGCATTCCGAACATCCACCACTCTTTCCTGGAAACAGTATTTCCTGACGCCGCTTTTAAGTTTACCTCCTCACAGCTTCATTTCATGTCCTCTAGTTCTACAGCTTCTCTGTCTTTGAAAAATGTTTGTGTGTTCAGTAATACTCTTTAAGTATTTAAAGATCTTTATCATATCCGCCTTGCCTTTTTTCTTCTCTAGGGTATACATATTTAGGTCTTCAAGTTTTTTCTCATATGCCTTCTAGCACAGGCCCCATATTATTTTGCTCAACTTCCTTTGAGCAATTTTTTTTTAATACATTTATTTGAGTTTCTTGAATACAATACAATATATGTAAGAAAATGAGCAAGATACATAACATGTCAATCCAAAAAGAATCCTTCCCATATAAAAAGACTACATCAAGGGAGAGAGAACCACCCAAAATAAAACCACAAATATTTTAAAATCCATAAGGAAAATAAATAAGGAGTATAATAACCCCACACTAGGGAACAAAAACATTTGTCAATTCCTCCAACTATAATCAACCCACCGCTTTCCCATCCAAAAAAGTTTTTAAGGTATTAACATCAGTATACACATAAGTTTGTCCCCCAAGAGTAACTATACAGCAACAGGGAAATTTCAGGAGAAAGGTTGCCCCAGAGCTACAACCCGCAGTTTCAACAACTAGAACTGTTTTCGTCAAACTTGAGTAAACCGACAGACATCTGGAAAAACCTGGATGGTATGTCCACAAAAGAAAGCATGCCTACACTTAAAGTACGCTCTCAAAACATGCAATTTGGCAGATTATAGCTGTAATATGTGTGGTGACATATTACATGTGTGGTGACATATTACAGCTATAATCTTTTTACAGATAGTGCTGATTTTGAGAAAAAAACCCTGAAGAAGAACAGAAACGCAAGGATGGTGCCTGAATGGTGGCACTGGGGTACATATTAAGAAGAACTGAAGATAAGCACTTTTTCACTTGTTTGATAAAATTTGAGTGATTCCAGATAATCCCATATTATTGGTATTCGTTGGAAATTGAGGATTGACAAAGGATTGGTGAAGAAATTTGTTTAAGAGCAGTACGGGTCGTTGATGCTAAGAAGGCTCATTACTTGTTAAGAAATCTGCGAGTAGAGCCGGTGTATGTCTGAGACCCAGCATTCTAAACCATTCTGATACAATCCATTAAATGCTCAGGAGTATGAAAGAAGGGATTAACGAAAATCATAATCTCAGAAATTAATTAGAGGGAGATAATTGTTTGTGGTGATTTTCCAATACTTCTAGCCGATAAGAAACAGTTGAAAAATCTCTCATTATAGCAACATCAGAATCACGGCAGGACTGGATTTGGGAATCAGAGCGAGCAGCAAACTTACTAAAGGAAGCCAACTGATTATCAATAAATTGCAATTTGCCAATCACATCTTGGGAAAATTTACAAAGGGAGGATACAGTAGAAGTTAAACGTACATCAATTTTCTGAATTGCAGACCATATGTCATTAAGAGTCACTTCCCCAATTAGGGAAGCAATAACCCCAGATTCTGAAGCAGCTGGAAAAATGGGGAGCGGAACTGGGGGTACATTCTCAGGGGAAAGCTCCAACAAAGTTGAAGAGAGAGCTGGTAGTGGAAGAGGAGGAGGAGACCGAAGAACAGGGCTCAATGAAGCCCCTTCTGGTGAATGATCACCAGGCAGCAGGGAAGTCACATGTTTGTCCATGGGGCCCACCGCTTTTCCACCTGAAACACCATTCCCAGACTTGGTACCAACCTTAGCTTTCCATTTGCCCATGGTAGACACAGACTTCTCAATACACACATGAACACCTCATGTGTGCCGAAGGTGCACCAAAGAGGCGTGCTCTGCCCCTTGAGTCACGCCCCTTAGGTCACGCCACACAGGCCGCGTATAGCACCTGTGGGCTTTGTAGAGCAGGGAAGGGTCCTCCGGGCCAGGGCACATCCTTCTCCCGCCTGCACGCAGGTCAAACAAGCCTCCAACAGGTCCTGCTGTACTGAACCGCACTGGTGAAAATCACGCGGCAGCTCCCTCAGACACGATACTCTCTCCAGTGATCACTCCTGAACCTGTGGGCTTTGTAGAGCAGGGAAGGGTCCTCTGGGCCAGGGCACGTCCTTCCCCTGCCTGCACGCTGGTCAAACAAGCTTACAACAGGTCCTGCTGCACTGAACCACGCCGGTGAAAATCGCGGTGCAGCTCCCTCAGACACGATACCTCTCCCTCCTTTGAGCAATTTTAAGTCTTTTCATATCCTTTGCAAGACACGGTCTCTAAAACTGAATTCAATGCTCCAAGTGAGGCCTCATCAATGACCTGTACAGAGCACTAATACCTCCTCCTTCCTGCTGGTTATTCCTCTCTGTATGCAGTCTAACATCCTTCTGGGTATGGTTACTGCCTTGTCACACTGTTTTGCCACCTTGATATCATCAAACACTATTACTCCGAGGTCCCTCTCTGAGTCCGTACACACCAGCCTCTTTCCCCTATCTTGCCATTCTCCTTTGGGTTTCTACATCCCAAGTACATCACTCTACACTTCTTTGTATTAAATATCAACTGTGAAGCATTAGACCATTTCATCTAATTTTGTAGATCTTTTCTCATCTTGTCTACTCCCTCCTTCAGTTTCCTGGGATGTATCTAATCAAATCCCATGGTTTTGTCCACTTTCAGTTTTGCAAACTCTTCATAAACATCTTCTTCCATGAATGGTGTAACATCTACTTTTCCCCTTGTTGCTTTTGTCAATCATATGTGGCCCTTCTCCAGGATTTACTTTTATGAACACAGAACAGAGGTATTTGTTTAGCAATTCCACTTTTCCTGATTGCTTTCCACAAATTGATCCTCAGCTTATTTAAGTCTTGCAATTCCACCTCTGGCCTTCCTCCTCTCTGCAGTATACCTGAAAAAGGTTTTGTCACCTTGCTTCACATCTCTAGCCATTTTTTCTTCTGCATGTGCTCTTGCCATCCTTATTTCTCTCTTTGCCGCTTTATCCAGTGTTCTTTTGGGTCAGTTTCTCCAACTGGGTTAGTTTTGCACATATGTACCACGACAGTCATGAACCTCACTTCTAAGCCAGGGTATGTGGTTCTTTTCTGTTGTGATCTTCTGAAAATTGTGAACGCTGCCATTTTTGCCTTTGTTTTTTTAAGCCATTTTTTGGAGAACCATATTGGTTTCCTCTTCCTCTTGATTTCATATACTTTCTTTACATATAGATCTGTTGCCCTTATTGGGGCCTCTAAGTTTAGCCCACTGCCACTTTTCTCTTCTCTTCCCACCCTGCCAGCTCCTCCTTCAGGTGCTTTTCCATTTTACTGAAGTCAGCATTTTTGAAATCTAGGACTTTGATTTTGCAGTGATTGGATTCTTCCCTGGCTTTTACCTCAAACCACACCATGCAGTGATCACTGCTGCTCAAGTGGGCACCCAGCCAGACATTAGACACACTGTGTCCATTAGTGAGCACCAGATCCAGCACTGACCCTTCCCTAGTGGGTTCCTTCACCAGTTGCCTGAGCAAAGTCTCTGGCGGGGCATCCATGATGTTTCTACTTCTTTCCATATTTGTAGACAGGATACACCAATCCACATCAGGCAGATTGAAGTCCCCCGGTATCATCACCTCGCTCTTTCTTTTTACTATCTTTGCATATCATTGATCACATCTCTTTCCATTTCCTCTATTTGAGTTGGAGGTCTGTAGACTACACCTGTATAAATGGTAGTATATCTCCTCTTTGCAAACCAATCCACAGTGCTTCTTCTTTTCCTTAAGTCCCCTGTGTTTCAGCCGCTTTAATACTGTTTCTGACATAGAGGGCTACTCTTTCTCCTTTTCTGTCCTCTCTAACTTTCCTAGATTATATCCAGGTATGGCAATAACCCATTCATGAGACTCATTAAACCATGTTTCCGTAATGACCACATTGTCCAAATCCCTTTCTTCCATCAGGGCTCCCAGGTTAGAAACATTATTACCTAGACTGAGCATTTGTGCCCATTGCCTTTCAACAGGTTTTGGTAGTCTTGTTTCTATTTTTCATGGGTTTTATTCCTTTCTTCTCTTCCCCTTTGTTAGTGATGCATTAGTTAATATTATGTCTCTTTATTGTAATGCTTCTGCTGGGGGTGATATCCTGAACTTGTTTTCCATCTGTCGCCCCCTTTCCCTAGTTTAAATGCCTGTCTACATATTGCCGGAGGTTTTCACCTAGTCTTCATTTTTCTGTAGCAGGAATGAAGATCCTATCATTACAGTATAGGCTCTTGTTGTCTGAATTTCTCACTAAGGATCCATTTCCCATTCATAGAAGTGAAACCTCATCATTATACAGATGTTTACAGTTTGTCTCATTCCTGAGCTCCCAGTGTATCTAAAACCTTTTCTTGGCACCAGGTTTTGGCAATATATTGAAATCGTCCCTGTGATATAGCCATTACTCTTCCCATGTCCTGCTTTTAAATGTCCACTGACACTTCTCCCACTGGAGATGTTTATACTTGTTTAAAACATCTTTCAAAAACTCTGACTTTCTGTAATAGCTCCTTGCATGTCATCCCTTATCCTATTTTGAACCTAGTTACCTATTTAAGCCTGTTTTGAAACTTGCATTCACAGATGGGTTTGATTTCTTTGTCATGCTTATTCGTTAATTCTTAGCTTACATGCACAGAAGCAAATACACACATACACTTTCTACTTGCATATCTTTTTACAGATATACATCTCTCATGGCATCTCATTAGGATTTTAAAACATAGGGGTCTGGGCAATAAACTTATTCTATGCATGTTAGGATCACCTTGTGCGTGTTAAGCATAGCACACTTGCAGAAAGGTCTTGCTTTGCATATTAAAAGGATTATAGAATATATTAGCACTACTGACAAGAACTGGTGAGCACACACATGCAAATTAAAGAATATTACATGAAAATGACATCTTTCTGAGTACTCAGTAAATAGCATGATATGCTAGCTCACCTTTCACAATATTTACCAAGCACTTGCAAATGGAACACCGTTTAATATCTGCTAAAGCCTGCTGTTAATTTACTAAGGAAGATCTGAGAACACTCAAGAGAGAGTTCAGCTAACTGGAAGCAAAAGGTCAGTAAAATGATGACTATGGACAGGACACAATACTATGAACATTTACTCATATGCCTTTCGGCATGAATACATTTTTCCACACTTCTCTTTGCAAAAACAGAACACAGCTAGCACACACTTGTTAAGGGAATTCCTATCACATGTACAGATTCATAACACACAAATGTCTTTTCAAAGAAAGCAGTGACACATCCACGAGACTGTAAGTATTGCTTTCCATTTTGCAATTAATTATGCACAGAAATTTCATAACGTGGGTTTTAAGATACCCGGATGATTCTCCTGGATCGTTTCTTTCCTTGCTGTGATTAGTAGGCCAGGCATTCAGAAACTTCATCCTGAAAAGCAGAGTTTGTGGGGACAATTTTACACTGGGAAGTCACAAAAGCAGAGGGTTTCCCATGCCATGAGATCTTCCCAAGACAAGTTGCAAGCTAGTACCTCCCAGTTTTCTTCCCCCACACACATACTCCATATGAAAAGAATATGTTCACAAAGTTCTAGAATGACAAAATGGGGAGAGAAAGATGGAAGAAAAGGTAACAGAGAAAATACAATTTAGCACCCAAGGGGTATGTTTACTAAACAGCGGTAGCAGCTTCTGTGCGATGTTGGAGCCGCAGCCCCATTAAATTCAAAGGGGCCGCAGCTCCGATATCACATGAAAGCTGCTACCGCGGTTTAGTAAACATATCCCTAAAAATTTGAATTTGCTTCTCTTTACATGAGACAAATGTTTTATTTAAGGTATAAATACATTGATAAATTCCTATACTGGTAAAAAATATTCATATGCTTTTAACTCCACAGACTGCAAGATTTCAAATTTAACAGAAAAGCTATGTAATAAAGTTATAATTTCTTATTATTACATACATTTTTTAGGACTAAAAATACAGGCATGCTTTTAAAATATCAAAACATATACAAACAGTTCCCAGCCCCATTTGAACCTGCCCCTTCCCCCACTAGGAATTGCTCTCCTATATTTTGGGAGAATTGTATAAGATATGTCTATATGAACAATCCAAAAAGTTACCTATATTAAACCTTTTTATAAATGTCCTGTTCTCCAAACCTTTAGTAGCTGAAAAAAGGAGTTCTTTGTTGGACAAACTTAAATCAAGGTACAGCAGTAAGTTTGCATGCACCTCTATCAGTTGTTCTTTAGCTTAAAGGAAAATATTTACACCCCACAGTGTGCCAATAAAATATGAATATCTTGTATCTTAATATTATTCTGTCCTTTAAATTTTCTTCTACTCAAAATAGCAAGAATTGGCAAATATTAATCATAGAGGTCTCAATAACTCCCGATATAGTCATCATGCCTCTACGTTTCGATGGCTACATATCCCTCCCCCCATCAGAGTGGAGGAGTGGCCTAGTGGTTGGGGCAAGGTACTTCAGGCTGGAAGGTCGGGGGTTCAAATCCCACTAGAGGACAGCAACCTTGGGCCGGAAGGACTGGGGTTTCTAGTCCCACAGGTGCTCCTTGTGGTCTTGGGCAAGCCACTTAACCCTCCATAGCCCATGTTCCATGTAAAATAGTTATCTCCAAGTTATAATGCCCTGTTCAATGTAATTTCAGTTTGTTCAATGTAAACCACACTGATGCAGAATAGTGAAGTATATAAGAGAAGGTAAATAAATAAATCTGCATCAGGGAGATGCATCATATTCAGACTTATTCAAAGACTTGCTGAGTTGCATGAGCGCTTATTGTTCTACCTTTATGTAAGTTTGTCTGACAAAAAATGTTTTTCAGCCCCTGATGTTAGAATATGGTGTTTTTTTTAGGTAGTCCGTTTTTATGTTACCTTGTAACTTGGTGGATTGTGGATTAGTTTGTTGGCAATATTTTAGAAATGCAACATAGGTATTTATGTAATTGTGAAAATAGGCTCCCAGAACATTCCCAATAGCATACAAATGCCAACACGCAAATTTACAGCTGCTCTGAAAAAATGTTTAAATGTGTGTGTGTATACAGTACTCTATGCATGTTGTCACGCCACCACCACTCGCCTCTAGGTTAGAGGGGCGTGGATTATTGAAGGAACTTTCTGCTGTAGGCTTTTTCAGCTTTTTCTTAAACAATTTCCCTGCAATGCCCTCTGGGAAATGTAGTCCTTATTCAGCTGTATGAGTGCACCATGCAGAAAGTTGTAGTCGGGCTCAAGTAGGTAAGGCAAATGACAGAAATTTATTATTTTTATATACACAATGGTTCGATCATACCACACATAGGATTGTTGATTCAGGACTCTTGGAAGGAAAAATTGTCCAAAACATATTCAACCACAAAATGCAGTTTTAAAGGTTTTCTCTATTGCAGGATACACAGTCTTTACCAGCAAGCAATTGTATTCGCTTCTCAGCTTTGCTGGGGTTAAAGCACAAAACAAAAACAATCACATTTGCAGTCTGTGGTAAACTTCCCCTCTATAAACACATGGGTATCTCAGCCACCCTGCTTGGAATAAGGGTACCTTTTTCCTGGAAGCCTTTCTTTCAGGACCGGCTTGCTTTCTCTACGTTCCCCAGGTTTACAGCTTGGCACAAGGAACAGTCCATGGGTGTGTCATCCTCAATCAGCTTCACCTCGGGCTCTCCCAGCTGCATAGGCTCTGACTCCCCACCTTGCTCACAGTGCTCAGCTAACAGCCTTCCGGGGAATCCTGGAGTCTCTCTTGTTCCTGGCTCCAAACTCTCCTGCAGCCGTGCTACATGCCAAATAGCACTCTCTCCAGCTGGAAGGTCCGTTCCTCTGCTCTGCTCAGCCTGGCTTCCTGCTTCTCCTCTCCTCCTTTTCTCTTCTACTAAAACATACTCTGCTCTGGGTTTATATTTCCAGGGCTCTAGCTCCAACACCACCCTACTCAGGTGACGGCAATCAGCCTGACTCCGGGCACCTGAGTGCTTGAAGCATTCACTGCCTAAAGGGTTTTGAGCCTTGTATCCTCTCCCCTTCCTTCCACTAGAGGGAGCATGAAATGTAGTCCACATGGAAGTTTTCTGATTCCTGGAGGTGTTTATGGCTTTCCTACCCTGATTTGGTGACAGGGGGTCCTTTACTAGGGTGAATTCCCTGTCTCTTTGTCCTCCCCCAGACTCTGGATAGGCCTCCTTGCCACATACCCCCCTACTTAAGATATTACGGGCTGGCAGAGGTTGTTGAAACTCCTCCGAACAGTCCGTAATCCTGGATAAGGCATCTGCATTGTGGTGTAGCTTCCCTGCCCAATGCTCTATCTTAAAATCAAAAGCTTGCAGGGCCATGCACCATCTGGTTAATCGTGCATTGTGGTTCTTTGTCTGTTGGAGCCACTTTAAGGGTGCGTGATCAGTAACTAGCAGGAATTTTCATCCGGTGAGGTAGAACCGGAGGATCCCTATTGCCCATTTGATGGCGAGGCACTCTTTCTTAATCGTAGAGTAGTGTTGCTCTACCGGGGACAACTTCCTACTAAGGAACATCACAGGATGCTCATTTCCTTCATGCTTCTGGGACAAGACGGCCCCTAAGCCTACATCTGAGGCATCCGTCTGTACAATGAAAGGCTGCGTGAAATCCACCCCACGTAACACCGGGGCCGTGCATAGCCACTTTTTCAATCGGTTGAAAGCCCTCTCTGCATCCGGGGTCCAACGGAGTTGATTTGGGCAATTCTTTTTTAACATGTCTGTAAAGATGGAGCTTTCTTCCGCAAAGCATGCTAGGAACCTCCTGTAATAGCTGATCAGGCCTAGAAAGCTTCTTAATTGCTTCTTTGTTGCGGGATGAGGAAAACTCTTGATGCTTTCCACTTTGTCAATCAAGGGATTAATCCTTCCCCGACTTACCATCTGCCCCAGGTATGTCACTTCTCGCTTGGCGAAGGCACACCTGCTCGGGTTCAGGGTGAGGCCCGCCTGCCTCATAGATCGCAGGACAGCTTCAACCTTTGGAATATGTTCTACCCAACTGCAACTGTGGATAATAATATCGTCCATATATGCAAAAGCATATTCTTGATGAGGACGCAGGACTTGATCCACCAGTCTCTGGCAGGTCGCCGCAGTGCCGTGAAGGCCAAAGGGCATCCTCTTAAACTGGAATAGCCCAATTGGGGTGCTGAAGGCAATCTTCAGCTGAGATTCCCTAGTCAACGGAATCTGCCAGTACCCCTTCGTCATGTCTAGGGTGGTCAAAAACTGAGCCTGCCCCAAGCGGTCCAAGAGCTCCTCGATACGGGGCATCGGGTAAGGGTCGAATACCAAGATGGCATTCACCTGTCTGAAATCTATACAGAAGCGTAGTGTACCATCCGGTTTTGGAACCTGAACAATGGGACTTTACCACGGGCTCCTTGATTCTTCAATGACACCCATCTCCAACATCTCGCGCAATTGTGCCATGACCTCCTGCTTTTTAACTTCTGGTAGGCGGTAGGGTCATTGTCTGACGACCTTCCCCGGTGGCGTCAGGGTCTCATGCACCACCAGTCGGGTTTCACCCGGGATCGGGGTCAGTACATCTGGGAACCTCTCCAATAGTCGAGCCAGATCCTGTCTCTGGACCAACGATAGTTCTTCCCCTACTTGGGGCTCCAGGTTCTTCTTGCAGTCTGCCACCTGAGGTCCCAGGTCATCCTTCTCAGTCTCCTCCATTCTCTCTCCACAGGTGGCTGTCAGGCTTTTCATCTCGGCCCCTCCGGTGGAACGAAATCCAGAGGCTCCCCGTTCCATAGGAGACAAGATGGGGACCTCTTCTAGTGGGGGAAAGCCTACCCTCTCGCACAGTAGCTGGGCAATCCGGTCTCCCACCTTCACATGGTAGTCTTCATTGCCAAAATTGAACAGTAATATCTTTACACTCCCTCTATAATCAGGCCGACGTCCAGGAAATATTTCAGAGCCAGATCGCGGTGCTATCCGACCATACCATCCTACGGGTATCTCCATCTGAAGGCCGGTATCAATGAGAGCCTTTCCACGGCTGGGTATCACGCGATCTTCGGCGCTGCATAAATCATAGCCCGCGGCTTGCGGGGACGCCCTCCTGGGAGCCTGGGCCTTCTCGGATACCTTACAAAATGTTAATACGAACTTCTGTTTAAGGGGAGCAACCCTTCCCAGGGGTTCTTTCCCTGCGTTCTCACTTGGCTTTTGTGGGTTCTCAAAAAGAGGGCCAGGGACCACCGTTACCATACCATCCCCTTTTCTCCCAAGGCCTTTCTCTAATCCTTCCCTAAATTGGGGCCAATCCCTTCCGAAATACTAAATCATAGGGTAGTTTTGGAACCACTGCCACGAGAACTTCTTTCTGCGCTCCCAACCCTTTTATCACCACTCTGTACACAGGGTAGAAAGAAGCACCTCCATGTATGCACCTAATTTGCACCTGCCCTTCTGGCCCCCTCTGGCGAGACTCATCCTGGGCCTCAATTGCCTGCCAAAGCTTTCGTGACATCATGCTTTGGTCGGCCCCAGAGTCGAGCAGAGCATGGTTAATGACCCCCTGTATGTTAACATTTAAGAGAAATCCCTCTCCTAAATGTTTCACATTGGTACCAGTTAATCCCATGTGGGCTTTGCATCCTCTCTGCAGGTGTCCCCACAACGATAGCATTTTTTCTCAGCCCACTTACCCTCATGAGCAGACACACAAGTTTTAAGACATTTTACATTGTTTCCCTGTTTCTTTTCTGATAAATCAAAACTGGCCTCTGCCACTACTTTTGGAGGGTCCGCCTTTGGAAGAAATGCCAACTCAGTTTCCATGTAGCGCTCCGCCAAAAGGGTTGCCTCACCTGTGCTCTGGCAGTTTTGCTGAATCAGAAAAGATTGTACCCTTTTAGGTACTGCAGCCATAAATTGCTCCAATATCACCATATCCACCACCGCATCCATAGTTTTCCCTTCCGGGGCTAGCCACTTTAAAGCTAAACCTCGAATTCTCTGGTTTAAGGCCTTAGGTGTCTCTCCGGTCTTTAAGACTGTGGCTCTAAACATACGGTGATACAACATTTTCGTTAACCCTAATCGGTCTCTAATTGCATTTTTTACTGCACTATAGTCCATGGCCTGGGCAGCTGGCATAGCCCTATATACGGCTAGTGCTTCTCCTGTTAAGGAGGTTGCCAATCACACTGCCCACTGGCTATCTGGCCAACCCACGGCTTGAGCCACCCACTCAAATGACTCCAAGAAGTCATCTATGTCATCATCAGGAGAAAGTTTCCAAAGTTAAATGTCCCGCTGGTGTGTGGGCCTGCTAGATTGTCCATTCATGGCATCGCTGGTCCCTCCGGGGTTAGTGTTCCTCCACTTCCTTGCCTCTGGGAAGTAATAAGGGCTTCCACTAAGTCCAGGACAGGCTTTTGCTGCTCCCTCATAGCCGCTGCTGCATTCTCCTGCGCTAGTTGGGCCAACTCCTGCTGGCATTGAAATTGAGTGGCCATCCATTGCACCAGCTCTTTTGAATCCATCTCTGGCGATACCTTGCTCCTGTGTTGACTCTCGAAGAACAAAAACTGTCTTTTCCACCAACCTTCTGTGCTATCACTCTTGTAAAGGTATATCCTGGATGTTGGAAAATCCTGAATAGTAAAAATCCTGAGTGGTAGAAAATCCTCACAACTACGCCACAATGTACAGTAGCTGCATGTTTTATAAGTACAGTACATACATGGAAACTCTGTCCTCCCTCCGACCAAACTACACCTCCGGGAATGCCTACGCACAGGTCAGGTAAAAGTAGGTGCAATCTTTTTGTGTGCACATATGGTCATCCAATTTTATAAAACCTTTTATTGCATGCAAACGAGGCTTTTTATATAGAAAAACACTTAATGCAGGCACTCACATTCTCCCTGTCCATCTTACCAAGAATAACACAAACAAAGTATTTATTGTGAAATCAGGGTCGCAGCTTTATAATATGTAACACAACATTTCCAGTCAAATTGTTTTAACTAAGTCTGTGACAAAATAGCCTAAGCCAGCCCTAACGTCTACTTTATATTGACGTGTCCAGCAAACAAACAAAGGTGAAACTACTCTCTTTGGCCTCGGCTAGTCGGTGATGAACTAGCACAACCAAATAATACAACTGGCTCAATTCCCAGGCCAAGGAAGCACTTCTGGTGGCACCAGATATCAGTGCTAAATTGGCCCCACAAGCTGCAAATGGAAGCCCATCAGCTACCCCAGCAGTTAGCTATCAGACCCTATGGCACAAATTTCATTAACAACTTCCCCTCTCCCCAGGCTGGACTTGCAAGAGCTGACATCAAACCCATCACACAAGTGAACCTCCCCACCTGTGCCATCACTCCCAACCTAACATGGTGCAGGAGGGTGGAAGAAAGCCACAAATGCAGCTGAGGAAATGAGCCTTCCTTCCCTGGTAGCCACCCAAATGATTGGCTAGAAACCCGCAGCCAATCCCCGAGCCCCACACAAAACAGCTGGAAGGGAGCTCAGCCTGCATTATCGGGAGCTGGAAGCTTCCCTTTTAAATGGTCTCCATGCATGCGCTTTTACCTGCATAAAAGGCGGCTAATTTTATAATTACTCCATTTGCTTTGGTAGAGCATTTTTACTACTGAAAATGGCTTTGAATATTATCTTCCCTGAGAGCAATTTTCAGTGTGATTTCTATAGATAAAATACATTTTACCTGCATAAATTGGTTTCAGAAAATTGCCCACCCTCTTTGCTAGTAAAGGTATGCATATAGGAGCATGTTTACTAACGCATACTATGAAAGTAGTGTGGGATTAGCGCACGGTTTTGGTGCTGTGCTGAAAGGTAACATGGGGTCCTATGCTGAAAACCCCATATTGTTGTGGTAGGTTGTGTCAGGGCAGTGATTGGGCAAGACGGGGATGTTCATGGCATGGCACAGCTAGTATTTACATTTGTGGCATGAAGTACTTGAGCTCATGCAGGTAGCGTGGATTCAACTAACACCACCTCAATGTGTGGCATCAGTTGCATCTGTGGCAGGTTTACTGCACTACAGCGCAGCAACTGCAGGGAGATCGTGGAAATTACATCCGTGCACATATTTTTTATATTTTCAAAAATTACGTGCATAGTTTTAGTTGAACAAAGCACCTTCACAAAAAAAGAAGGCGGATGCGTGTCCGGATACATTTTTGTAGGAAATTTTAAAATCATGCAGATAACTAAAGACAGTAGTTTGATCTGGGATTTGAACTCTGATCACGATACAAAATGTTGAAAAGACCTTACGTATTATATAGAGAGGCCCTTTTTCTAAAAGCGCTACCTGGCAGTAGGTATTCTGCATGCACTAAAGGTACACTGGGATGCGTGTAGCTGCAGGTAGTGCAGCACCTTGATAGCGCCTGATGATTCCCATGCTAACTGCGCAACCCACATTAGAGGCATGAGGGTCATGGGGAGCTTGGCACCGTTAGTGCTGTGTTCATACCGCATTCTAAGTGCATTAGTGCGAGTTCACCTACTGCCACTTCAGTAGGCAGCATTAGGTGCACCTGTGCTAATGCAGCATGCACTATGGGACAGGGCCATGTTAACTGCCGGGGAAAATGCTTTCCATGCTCTGACAATCATCATGGGGATATTGCACGGAATGCACCATGGTTTCAGTGCTAATCGCATATTAGGTGCAACAACTTAGCTCCTGTTTAGTAAGAGACCCCCTGTGTGCACAATCACACTTAATCTGCGTTAACCTTTCATAAAAGGGTCCCAGAAAGTTGTATTTGTGAATGAAATATATCTGGTTATTGGATATATTTTCAGATAATGAAAATCTAAGTGGTACATTTTTTGCCTCAAATTTTATTATCTGCACATGAGATCAGATAAAATGAAGAGTAGAAAGTGCGGTTAAAATCTTTTTATAAATTGAATCTATAAGGACAGATTGTATAAAACATGGCTTGAATGTTTCTGCTTATGTGCATTAAATCTTGAAACCTTTTTATCTGGCATGCCTGTCATTGTGCAGTGGGTAGGACATTTAGGAGATAATGGTAAATCAGTCTTTCAGTAATTGCAAGGACCAAAATTAATAGAAGCAAGCAGGCAGAGTTCAAGGTGGAATGGGTACAGTAACGAGATGGTTACAGGGAAGAGTATTACACTTAGAGAGTGACATGGTGGAATGGTTACCCAAGAAAAGGTAAAAACTAGGCACCCGATTTAGCACAGGAGAAAGGGGGATTATAGAGCGGCATTAAAAATAATCTGCAGCTAAGAAAAAGTAGAAAAACAAAGATCTAGGGTCATGTTTACTAAGGGGCTTATTTTAGAAGCCTTATTTGTAATTTCAGAGCTTTATGTATGGAAATTGCTTACGTGTGGTAATGACCATTTTGGAAAGGGTCCGATTTACATGTGGCTTTTCTTAGTGCATGGAAGTTATGCAGCGGCATGCCAGGGGAATGGTCTAGGCAAGACAGAAACCTGCACCTTCATGGCACATTTAAGCCCAAAATTGTCCTTGTCCAGATTTACACTTGTTCTATGACATGAATAGCGATTTTAAATGCCATCCCTTTATAGAAGAGATTAAGGGGAATACCCCTGTAAATCCACCAATATTTAATTTTCCTCTCTGTCTTAAAATGTGGTCAAAATAAAGCTCTCTGTAATTAATTAAAAGCATCTGCACATCAAGGTTTGCAAAATGGCCCAAATACATGTGTGTGTGCTGACATTGACGTGTGTTCATTGGGAAATGCCGGCACTTATATGTGTCCGTTTTCCCCATGTGTATATTTCTGAAGCTGCTTCTCCCGCTGCAAATGAATGTGTGTGTTAGGAATGGCTCCACGTTTAGTACAGCTGGTTCTAAAATACTTCGATATCTCCATTCGGATCTCCAGCATCGTATCTAAAATGTGCCTTCACAGGTTAACGTACCTTAATGAACTTTACATGCACTAAGTCCCACTGTATTAATGAAAATAAAAGGGGCTGTGGCAAAAGTGTCTGTTCATGAGCAATAACCATTAATAAATATGTCCCCCTAGAGTTAA
Organism: Ichthyophis bannanicus; assembly: GCA_033557465.1. Taxonomy (NCBI): domain Eukaryota; kingdom Metazoa; phylum Chordata; class Amphibia; order Gymnophiona; family Ichthyophiidae; genus Ichthyophis; species Ichthyophis bannanicus. Next base: position 1,140,053,733 of record CM066032.1, read on the forward strand.
AATTTAGCTTACTAGCAATCAAAACACCAGTGCAGTCTACAGAGAGGGGTATAATATTCCTGTAAAACTTGTAATAAAATAAAAGTTAGCTCAACAATTTAAAATATAAAGCTATGGAAGTCCATTAGGACTCCGTTTTTCACCACGGCAAGTGAACCAATAGTATCTAGAACATCAATTTTAATAAATGAGAAATTAAGTTATTAGAAGCAATCCCTGGTTACCACAGAAAGATTAACTTTATCAAGAAAAAAATCAATCTCTGTGCCATTGATATTAAATATTCTTTAAAAAGATTTTTATCTTACTCCAAGAAAGCCCATTCATTTCACATCAGGGTGCCTTGGGTATCGACACACTTAGAAATGGTTCAATGTTGTTGCTGAGCTTTCAAGCCGATATGAGATGTGCCTCCTTTCAAAAAAAAAATACATATCTGTACTTTATAAATGATAACTCTATACAACAAAAGTCAATTTCTTTAAATTTGCAAGAATACCAGAAAGCTCCAGCAAGGTGTTTTAAGAAAGTCATTTTTTCTTATATAGCTCCAAAAATGTGGAAATCCCTACTGCTTTTTTATGCCAGGAGTCTGAGTTCCTTTATTTTAGAAATGTTTGAAGTTTTTTATTATTTGGAAAAGCTTTTGCTTCATTGGGCAATGAGGATGTAAATGGAATTGTGTGCTTGTTTAGTTGATTATATTTTTTATGTATATATCATTGTAAACAACTTTATTCATTTTTAAGCCCAGTTATCAAACAAATTAAGAGGACCTTTTACTAAAGTGTGCTATGCTTTTGCCCCCTGAAATGCCTTTTTAGCATGCACAAACTTGATGAGTTAAGTGCCTATCGGGGGCGTGAACCACATTTCCCCAAGCTTGGCACTGGTCACTAATGCAGGTTGGGAATAAGGTGGATGCAGATAGCTTTACCTATTGAGGTGGAGGTAATTGCAGCCACGCTAATTGCAAGATGTGCCATTAAAGTTGTGGTGTATACCTGTGCACTGATGGTGCGGCAGACACCACACCCATTTCACCCTCCACTGTAGATTTGCAGATAGCATGGAAATTGGCGCACACTAACTGTGATGGCCAGGCCACGGTGTGTGGTTAGTACGCACCAAAACCTACACTAACTACATAGTGCACTGGAGTATTGTATAAGTCTGTGGTGTGACTTAATTTAGAATATTGTGTGCAATTCTGGAGACCGCATGTTCCGAAGGATATAGGCAGGTTGGAGTTGGTGCAGAGGCTGGCTACTAAAATGGTTAATGGTCTTTGTTATGAAGCACATGAGGACAGACTTAAAGATCTTAATATGTATACTTTAGAGGAAAGGTGTGATGGGGCAATATGATAGAGACATTTAAATACCTCCATGGCATAAATGAACAGAAGGATCTCTTTCAACTATTACTACTACTGAGCATTTGTATAGTGCTACAAGATGTATGTAGCGCTGCACAGACATGCAAGAGACAGTCCCTGCTCATCAGAGCTTACAATCTAATTGAAGGCAAGCTGTGCTACGAGGGTACATAGGATGAGAGTGAAAGGGATAGCAATATGCGGAAATATTTCTTTATGGAAAGAGTGGTCGATGCGTGTGGTAGTCTCCCAGTGGAAGTGGTGGACACGAGGGCAGTATCTGAATTCAAAAAAGCATGGGAGAAACACAGAGGATCTCTAAAGGTAAAAAGGGGACTATTGTAGTTGATATGGAAGGGCAGACTAGATAGGCCATGTGGTCTTTTTCTGCCATCATGTTTCTATGTTTCTATGAGTAAAAGGGTCCCTACATTAAATTAAAAAAAAAACACAGGGTCTACTATACTATTATGAATGTTCTCTAACCTGACAGTTTCTCTTCTGAGATATTCTCATTTGATTATTTTTCATTTTGGTAAGCTGTAATTCTCCCCCCTTACAAATGTCTTACGAATATCTATCTTCAAAATAAAATGTCATAAGAACATAAAATAAGCTGTGCTTTGTCAGATCAAAGTCCACCTAGACCAGCAACCTGTCTCTAACAATAACCACTACAGGTCACAAGTAGTCGATAGATCCCCAAAAGTGGATCAAATTTCTCAAAGCTCATTTAATGGGACTATTATACCATATCATTCTGCTAGACCAGTCCAGATAAGTGGATTGTGTCCCCCTACCAGCAGATGTGGAGACAGAGAAACATTCCCGAGGCTTATGACATCATCCTGCCATTCACAGCCAGTACCTCTAAGGGCATACTTCAGTATTTCTCTATCTCCAGCAGGTATTGGATGCAAGTTTTTTACAGTTCTGATGAAATCTGGGAAAAGCTACGGAAAGAGTGATTTCACTTGTGAGCAATCCCCCTTGGGGTGACTTTCTCACTAGAGTAGAGCACTGGAGGCTCGACCAGACCCATTTGTTGTGTCAATCTTTTTATTGAGAGTGATCCAAACAGCATATAACAAATCCAGCAACAAATCATTGAAATTCCATATCAGAAATAACCAGAAGCAAAGGCTCCAGCAAATCCTCCCCCCATCCCTGTCATAACAAATATGCAGGAGGTCCGACTATGCAAGAGATATGAAAGAGGTACAGCTATCCAAGAAAAAATGCAAGAGGTACAGCTATGAAAGAGATATACAATCTAAAGTTATAGTCAACATTATTGGCACCTTTGCAGTTCAACCCCTTAATGTCCAATATCTCCTAAAAAAAAGTGGCCAGTGAAATGGCTTTGGACTATATACGTATGCACACATATTTGACACATAGAAGAATCAGATAAAACAAGACCAATTTAAAAAGGAAATAGTAGGAAACAGTATTTCCTATCAGGACATGATTATTGGCACCCTTATAAACAATTCAAATCAGTTTGAACAGAAGAACTACATTCCCATTGCAGTAAAATTAGATGCACCTGTGGTCAATTGTCAGTACTTATATGATTTGAATCAACCAATGAATGATGGCTCTAATGTTTAAAATGGCCACATTCACTCCCTGTTCCATTTTCACAAGGGTGAAGATAAGAGAACTGCCTGAAACTGTTAGAAGAACCATTATCATCAAACTTCAAAAGATTTACAAGGCTATCTCCACAGACCTCAGGATTCCTATGTCTATAGTTCACAGTGTTATTAAGAGGTTTTCTGCTCATGGAACTGTCAAGAACCTCCCAGGACATGGTGGGAAGAGGAAAATTAATTCAAGAAGTCTTTGAAGGTTAGTGCAAACTGTTGGAAAAACACAGACAGTTGCCCTAGAGCACATGGTTCAGAAGAATGTATCTTTGAAGGATACTAGCAAAAGATTGAAGTTAGGGCATATTGACAGAGAGATTCCAATAAAGACAAAAGTAACTCAAATGCCCTTAAGTACAGAGCAGACAGACCTTAAAGATTCCAAAGAGGGGGAGTGTGTTTTTCTGGTTGTGGAGCCCACTGTACAGGCATTGCAGGAGCCAGTGCTGCTCTTTATGAGAGGCTTCCTTGGACAGAGCGGCCCTGTTGCTGGCATCACTTTTGGGAGCCCCGGGATGCTATAAGAGACCAGGTAGTTCTTCGAGGCGTGGTCGCAGCCTGCAGTCATGTGCCCGAAGGGCCGCATGACCAAAGAGGCATGCTCCTTTGGTGCCCCTTTGGGGTCATTACGGGGCCTGAGGGCCCCTGAACACAGTAAGAAATGCCCCATGGAGGGAATAAGAGGAAAATCAAGCCATTGAAGAAGAAGTCTGCTACAACATTGTCATCAATGCCCAAAGTTATTTCTGGGCCTTTGGATTTGCATAGATTTGTGCTCTCTGGCTCTACGGCTGTTCCTGGAGTAAATCCACTTAGACCCCCCTCTTTGCCATCTGGGGCTTCTTTAAGTCCTATAGTTCTGACACCTTCTCTTAATCCTGACCCAGCTCTGGCAGTATTGGATGGGAACCGTGTGGCTGCCTTAATGGATCCTAGTTTGGCCAGTGAACCAGCCTCTCTGACGGATCCACTGCAGGCCTCTCTTGTAGGTCCTCCAGAGGGAATAAAGACAATTAATCATTCGGAGAACCTCCTTACGGTCTCGGATGTTGGTGTGGTGGATGTTACGTGGACATCTGGAGGGAAGTATCAAAAACTAATTTATAATTACAAGATTTCATGGAACAAACTATTAACCTTTCTGAGCAAGTAGTTCGCAAGACTCAGGTTATGGATGAACAATTTGTATTAACAGCTCAGTGGCTAGAGAGACTGGAGGAGCAAGTACTGTAGGCTCTCTTCAGTCTGCTGGGGCGCTGGATATAAAATATTCTTATGTAATGTATCAGCATTTAGAAATGTTAAAGAATACTTTGAGAGCGAAAAACATAAGATTGTTAAATTTTCCTGTGTCTGTTGTTGTCTCCGCTAATATTATTTCATAAATACTGTAAAGAAGTTCTTTTGTTTTCTGAGCCAGAAAAGATTATGGTTACTCGTTTGTATTACACTGGTCAACAAATTTTACAAGTCATCTTACTGAAATAAAAATAGTCATTTCTTATTAATTTTTAAATGCTGGAGTGGAGGAGTGGCCCAGTGGTTGGGGCAAGGTACTTCAGGCCAGAAGGTCAGGGGTTCAAATCCCACTAGAGGACAGCAACCTTGGGCTGGAAGGACTGGGGTTTCTAGTCCCACAGGTGCTCCTTGTGGTCTTGGAAAAGCCACTTAACCCTCCATTGCCCATGTTCCCTGTAAAATAGTTATCTCCAAGTTATAATTCCCTGTTCAATGTAAACCACACTGATGCAGAATAGCACCATATATAAGAGAATGTAAATAAATAAATGCTGAACACAAATATGACAGCAAAGTTGGCTCTAGTTTTTTTGTAATCTACAAGAATTAATGTTTACATCACGAAATGCATGTCAATAGTAAATATAATAGGCCTTTGGTTAATACCTGTAAAAAAAACAAGTCATAGACTACTTCTTAGATTTTTTTCACCTGTCTCTTGTACAGCTGTTCGGGAGCTTCTCTGGGGAGTGTCCAGCAGTAGTCAGCCAGCATTCTAGTGGACCATTTTCCCTGGTATCTTTGCTCCATCGTTGCGATATCCTGGTGAAAATGTTCGCCCTGTTCATCACTAACCATACCACAGTTGTCAGGAAAGAAATCGAGATGGGAATCAAGGAAATGGATATTTAGAGACATATTGCAGCCAAGTTTCTGATACTGCATCAGCATGTCTTCTACTAGTTCCTTGTAGTTTTCTGCCCTAACATTCCTGAGAAAGTTTGTTGACATTAGGCGAAAAGCATTCCATGCTTGTTTCGCATCACCCTGCAGCAAGTTGTTGAACCGGTCATCTTTGAAGAGCTCTCGAATCTGAGGACCCACAAAAACTCCCTCTTTAAACTTTGCTTCGCTGAGTCGAGGGAATTTTTCATGCAGGTATCGGAAAGCTGGCGAAGTGCGGTCCATGGCTTTCATAAAGTTTTTCATCAAACCTAGTCTGATGTGAAGGGGTGGTAGCAGGATTTTGTGAGCCTCAACCAGAGCTGGGTGCTGGATATTCTTCTCTCCAACTGTTACATTTTGTCTGTGATTCCATTTCTTCCGCAAGCAGTGCCAGTCCCTTGCTCTGCTATCCCACTCACATAAGAAACACATGTATTTTATATATCCCTGCTGCAGACCCATTAAAAGGGCTACTACCTTCAAGTCACCACAGAGGTGCCAGCTGTACTTGTTATAGTTAATGGAAGTCAGTAGATGCTTTAAGTTATCGTATGTCTCTTTCATGTGGACTGCATGCGCTACTGGAATAGATAGAAGACGGTTTCCATTGTTCAAAAGCACAGCCTTCAGACTCAGTTTCGAAGAGTCTATAAATAGTCTCCAGTCGTGTGGGTCATGAGTGATTTTTAAGGCATTCATGAGGCTTTCAATATCGGAACAGAATACCAGATTACTTTCCTTTCTGACTGCGTATAGTACACTGCTGACGTCAGATGGCTTCAGAAGCCGTCTGGCAGTATTTATTTATTTATTTAGCTGCATTTATAGTAGTATTGCATCAGAAAATGATGCAATCAACTCTGGATGATGTGTGCATGCTGATATTATGCAATGTGATGCAATATTACATCATTCAAGGTTTATTTGGGATGTTGTTGATGTCCTACTGGATAAATTTACACAGTGAAATGTCAAAAATGAACTACATGCAATATCTTCAAAACGAGAGCCAATAAAATTTTTTAATGTTATATTCATGTTCAGCTCACCAAGATACTACAGAGTAGGGCCTTTTTTTTTTTTGTATACTCTGTTTATTGAAAACCAAATAATACAGAACATGCAAAACAATATTTTAAAAAAATGGCATTCCTGGTGATCTCTCAGCCCAGGATTCCTCAGCAAATCAATCATACAAATACAGCAAAAAAAGAATTTACAATAGAAGGTCATGGGATACTAATAATATAATTACTATGCATGTTCACTATGGGGGGTTGGTTGCTGAAGGGGGAGGCTGAGGGGTGGGAGGGTGAAGAGGAGAATAGGGCCTTTTAAAGTCAGTAACAATTTCAATGTTGACCAGTGTTATCTTTCATCACGCTCGGAGGCTTTGGCTGGAGAGGTGGGTGGCATGTGAAGGAGAGACATCGGAATTTGATTTGACTAATTTCCTTGAAACTACTGACAATGTGATTACCTCCCGTGCCATCCTGGTCATTACCCTAGCTGCAGAAGTGGACAAAATTTCATTTTTAAACGCCTATTTCCGCAAAAGGGATCTTCCTCTTTCCGGACAGAAGATAGCTGCTTTCCCGGATGTGTCACGTTACAGTCAGTTGAGAAGGAAATCCTTCCTGCAGCTGAAGCCTAAGGTTTTGGCTGTAGGGGGGACTTTCTTCCTCCACTCTTCTTGTAAATATCTGGTATCGTTTGAGGGGACAAAGTATGTTTATATTGTACCTTTGCTTTTGGAGAACTTTTTTATTGAGCAAGTAATGCATAGCCCGAACCAGTCCATTTCCTGTTTGTTTATTTTCTTATATTTACATTTTAGTTGGAGAAGTATATCTGACTGTAATAATTGTAGATATCTCTGCACCCATTGTGGTTTACTCCCTCAAGATGTGGACTACATTGCAGGTTATATTTCTTTCTTTATATAGGATATGCCTTTGTTAAGTCACTAGCTGATTTATTTCTTTTCTTCTGAAACCTGTATTTTCCTATACTGTTTGCTTGTAAAAATTTTGCAAAAGTAATAATTAAAATAAAAAGATTACAAATTAACCCTGTCTACCGATAACCACATTAATATGAATAAACTACCACCTCTAAAATGCTTTTATGCAAATGCTAGAAGTCTAAAAAATAAGATGGGAGTGTTAAAATATATAGCACTAAATGAGAGGTTAGATATGATTGGGGTCTCAGAGACCTGGTGGAAGGAGGACAAACAGTGAGACACACTAGTACCTGGATACAAATTATATTGCAATGACAGAGTAGATCAAATTGGTGGAGGGGTTGCATTCTGTGTTAGAGAGGGCATTGAGTCACACAGGATTAAAGTTTTGCAGCAAACAAAATATGCTGTAGAATCTCTATGGATCGACATTTCATGTAAAAAGGGGAAGGCGATGACAGTGGGGATGTATACTGACCACCTGGCCATAATGAACAAATGGATGATGAAATGCTCAAAGAAATCAGGGAAGCTAACAAAAGTTACAATACAGTAATAATAATGTGTGATTTCAATTACCCCGAAATCGACTGGGTCAGTGTCACGGCAGGACATGCTAGGGAGATAAAGTTTCTAGCTGAAATAAATGACTGCTTCTTAGAGCAGCTGGTTCATGAATTGACAATAGGGAAAGCAATTTTGGACCTAGTCTTTAGTGGAACACAAGATCCGGTGCAAAAGAAGTGTGTTGGGGCAACTTGGCAATAGTGAGCATAGCATGATTGCGTTTGAATTAATAAATGGAGGAAGGATGGCAAAGAAATCCACAGCACTACCTTTTAACTTTCATAAAGGAGATCATCATAAAATGAGGAAAATAGTTAAGAAGAAAAAAAAATGAGCAGCTGCAAAGGATAAAGATTTTCATCAAGCATGGATGCTGTTTAAAAATGTTATCTTGGAAGTCCAGACCAGCTGTATTCCATGCTTTAAGAAAGGAGGAAGCAAGTCCAAAAAACTGCCAGCATGGTTTAAAGGTAAGGTCAGAGAGGAGCCAAATGATGAAAATGGGAAACAACATAAGCACTGGCAAGTTAGATGCAAGGCATTGATAAGGCAGGCATAGAGAGATTTTGAAAAAAAGCTGGCCATGGAAGCAAAAATGCATAATTAAAATGTTTTCAAGTACATTTGTAGCAAAAAATCATTGAGTCAGTTGAACCATTAGATGTTAGAGGGGTAAAGGGGATACTAAGAGGGGACAAGGCCATAGCGGAGAGACTGCATGAATTTTTGCTTCAGTCTTTACTGAAGAAGATGTAGGGACATTATTACCCATGACTGAAATGGTATTTAAAGCTGCTGCAGCAAAAAAATTGAAAGAAATATTGATAAATCTGGAAGATGTATTACAACTACAGTATATGATAAACTAAAGAGTAGCAAATCACCTGGAGCTGATGGTAAACATCTGAGGGTATTGAAAGAACTGAAATATGAAATTGCAGACCTACTATAAGTAAATCTGAAATATCTGAAGATTGTCAAATAAAGGAGATCATCATAAAATGAGGAGATCATCATAAAATCACACATTATTATTACTGTATTGTAACTTTTGTTAGCTTCCCTGATTTCTTTGAGCATTTCATCATCCATTTGTTCATTATGGCCAGGTAGTCGGTATACATCCCCACTGCCAAGATTCACCTACCTGGTACAATACAGTTGTATGTAAACTGCGCTGATTTTTAAGAGTGCGGTATATAAGAAAAATAAAATAAATAAATAAATAGCCAATGTTACACCAATTTTTTAAAGGGGTTCCAGGGGAAACTACAGAACGCTGAGCCTGATGTAAGTATAAGGCAAAATTATAAAGAACAAAATTACTGAATGTAGTAGGTCATTTTACCCTCCGTGTCTGTCTTGTCCTGGTGGGCTCACCCGCTAACTTTGTGGGTTATATAGTCTCCCTGGTTTTAGGTTGGTGGATTGGTTTTGTGTTTCTCAGAATTATGTTTTTTTATTATGGGCGATCATGTATAGGGTCTAGGGACAAATTATATCTCTCTCTGTTGGGCTTTCTTCGTTGGGCTATAAGTGCATCTAGTACTCTGAGGGCGTTTAAGATGCTGTTATACAATGTAAAACTATATGCCACAATTGAGTATGTTTTTGCAACATTTGACAATCAACTTGATCTATTTTATCAGTATGTCTTCCTTTAAGATAGTTTCATTGAATGTTAAGGGCATTAATAATACCATTAAGAGGAAAAAGATTCTTCTATATGGTAAGAAGGAAAGCGCTGACATCTTACTGTTGCAGGAGACACATTTGAATGCAAAGGAGTCGTTAAAACTAGGGGAAAATCCCTTTTCTCTAGTGTCTTTCGCTGTTGCCCAGTATAAGAAAAACGGGGTAGCCATTTTATGGACTATGGCTGTCATTAAAATTGGATCCATTGATTTGGCCTTAATTAACGTTTATGCTCCTAACATTGATTGTCCTACCTTTTTTTGCTCCATTGCGGCCTTGGTGCAGGAGGTGTCCAAATATCCGACTATAGTAGGAGGGGACTTCAACCTTGTTCTAGACCCATTGATAGATAAGAGTCCAGTGAGAACTATTAAGGTTTCAAGGGCTCATCCAGTTCTTGTATGACATTTGGCAACTGCAGCACCCTACAGATGAAGAATTCACCTTTTTCTCTCCCCTTATAACTCGTTATCACGCATAGATTTCTTCTTAGTCTCCAAAGGACTTTGTTCTAAAGTTAGTGAGGCTACTATTCATGCAGCTCATATTTCAGACCATTCTGCAATCTGTCTCACTTTACTTGATCCAACGAGCAGGCAACCTCACTCTAGATGGCAATTTGATAGAACTCTTTTAACCAGTCAGGAATTTCAGGAGACCATCCTAGCAGCCAAAGAGGAGTACTTTCAGTTCAATCTACCGCAAGATTCCTCAGGGTGGGCTTGGTGGGAAGACTTTAAGGCTAGTATATGAGCCACTATTACTAGATTTGCTATAATGCAGGCTAAACAGCGTAAAGCAGAACTTCGTACACTAAACAAACAAATTAAAGCGGGTGAACGTATTTTAGGCCAGAAATCTGATCCTAATAGTCTGATAAGATTGCAGCATCTTAGATTTAAATATAATTTGATTTTGACCACAGAGGACTCACAGAATATTCAAGGGATGAAAGGACGATATTACTTGGAGGGTAATAAATCTGGATGGCTGCTAGCCAACTCACTAAAGAGTCGTAAGGAATCTTCACGTGTTGCAGCTCTAAAGGATCCTCAGGTGCAACAATTGATTGTCAAGGATCCTGACATTGCGGAGACTCTTTGCCAATTCTACGCCCAATTATACTCCCCAGAAATTGAACTTTCTGCAATGGAGTTCGGTAGTTTGCTAAAGAATATCCAAAGGCCAGTGTTAGATCAAGAAACTGTTGCGGGATTAGACAAGCAGATAACCGTCATGGAAATCATTCAGGCTATTGATTCTACACAAACTGGCAAGGCTGCAGTCTGCCGGCTGAATTTTATAAAGCATTCTGCAAAGCTTTAGGGCCATACCTACAACAATACTATAGAATTCTCCTTGACAATGTGGCACAGACTGGAGCATTTGCCTCTGCAAACATTGTTGTCTTAGAAAAACCTGGGAGGGACCCTCAGTTCGTCAGCAATTATCGGCCAATTTTGTTGTTAAACGTAGACTACAAAACCTTTGTGACCATTGTTGCAAGGCGTCTCTCCAAACTGATCCCTTCCTTGATACACCCAGACCAATGCGGCTTCACTGAGGGTCGTTCTACAGCCGATAATGCCAGAGTGCTTTGTCATATCCTGGAAGGTGAGAGGAAATAGAAGACCCTCTTGTGGAACTCTCCTTAGACGTGGAGAAAGCATTTGACCGGTTGGAGTGGCATTTTTTTGTTTGCTGTCCTGAAGTGGTTTGGATTTAGTGAAGGTTTATGAAATCTAATTAAACTTATGTATACGAGACCGAGTGCGAAAATTTCCATGAATGCGACTTTGTCTAGAGAGTTTCTCCTAGGTCGGGATACCCGGCAGGGTTGTCCTCTCTCCCCCATTCTCTTCAATCTGGCCTTGGAATCTTTGGCCTTATTAATAAGGCAAAACCTCACGATTAAGGGCATATCTATTGCTGGCATGGAAATTAAATTATCCGCATATGCGGATGATTTACTACTTTTCACCACACCTAGCTCTATACCGAGTATTTTAGAATTGATAGATACATATTCAGGATTATCTGACTATAAAATAAATTGTTCAAAATATGTTGCTTTCCCCCTAAACTCAAGAGCACATAGAACGGATATGGAGGAATTTCCCTTTGTATGGAAACCTAAGATGGTGAAATACTTGGGAGTTTACTATTGTTACCCACTTAGTGTAACTCTACAGCACAATGAAGAAGAGATCCTAACTACAGTTTGTAATATAACAGCAAAGTGGTTGCCGGTCTATCTTTCCTGGTGGGGTCACCTTGAAGCTATAAAAATGACTATCACTCCTAAAGTGAATTACAGGTAGTCGTCGACTTACGACCTATGCGACTTATGACTGATCGACTTTACGACCGTTTTTCTGGCCACGACTTGCAGCCCGCGAGAGCAAAAATGCCAGCCCTGAATCGTCCTGAGGCGAAACGCCGGCAGAATCCTGATCAGCGTGTGCGCTACCGGTCCAGACAGTAAGAAAAAAAAACCCGGTGAAGATTTCACCCCGTGGCTCTAAAGGCACAGCTACCTAATAAAAAATAAATCAAAGAAAATTAAGTGGTTCGACTTACGACCACAATCGACTTACGACCGGTCTGTCGGAACCAGACGTGGTCGTAAGTCGACGACTACCTGTATATATTAGAGACACTACCTGTTTTTCTCACAAGTAAAGTGTACTGTCAAATTGAAAAGATTCTGGTCCAATTCCTATGGAATAATAAACCACCTAGAATTGCTCTTAGGAAACTCAAATCTAAAAAAGAGGAAAGGGGGGGGGGGTGAATTTCCCTGACTTTCAGGCCTATCACTGTGCTTTTTTGTTACAACAAGGATCACGATGGGTGGAAGAGGCCGTAGGTATATGCCCAATATGGCTTGAAATAGAGAGATTGAGTGTCCCTCTCCCCTTGAATATTCTCCCTGGCATGTTGTCTGTCAAGAGGTTGAAGTCTCATAGAACCATATCGGACACTCAAAAGGCTTTTCAACAGTTAGCAAATACAATTCCCAAGGAAGATTGCTTTTCGAAATCAATGCCCATCTGGCATAGTCCCTTTTTTAAAATTAACCAAAGCTCATTTGTATGGCAAAAATGGTTTAGCAAAGGCATTTGGTGTGTTGGTCAACTAATATTAAATGGCAAGTAGAAACTTGTCTCCATTTTGCAAAGTGAATTTGATCTACCACAGTCTCTATATTTCCAGTGGCTCCTGCTGAGACATTGCCTAGAAAAATCCCAGTTAGATATTACTTCATTGGCTGATGATTGGGGGTTAATGAATAAGATTTACCCATCGCATCTCTCAGGTATCACGGCGTTCCTTTTTCTATCTCCGGCACATTCGTGCCATTAGGCCATTCCTTTCTCCACAAGATCTATCTACTCTTCTTCTCTCCCTAGTCATTTCCAGATTGGATTTCTGAAATTTTGTCTTTATTGGAGTCCCCAAATATCAGCGTAATAGGATACAATTGATACAGAACACTGCAGCCCGTCTAGTATCTCATGCCTCCCCCAGGGATCACGTTACTCCTCTTCTTTTTCGACTTCATTGGTTACCCTTAGACTATCGGATAAAATTCAAGGTTCTCACACTAGTGCACCAGACTATGTATACCCATAAACCCCAGTATCTAGCTGATCTTCTAATATTTGACCTACCCTCTCGCAGTCTCCGTTCAATACATGTCAACCGCCTATTTCTCCCTTCCCCTGCACAAGCGCATCTCCAATCAACCCTGCAATCTGCCCTTTTTTACCTTGGTCCCTCCCTATGTATTTAAGAAACAAGAGTAGAAGGATCAAGTAACATCAATTATATATACAGAGTTTGAATTTTAGACAAATAATTCATGATATACTCATATAAGTGTAAACTGTGGTATGATCATACAAAATAAAATGGTTTATATATAAAAAAAATTGTTAATAAACATTTTTTCCACAAGTGGGGTCCAGCTGAAAACTACTAGGTTTGGTGTGAGTGAGCACAAAGGCACAATGACGCAATGTTAGCAAGTGAATGCAATAACTTCATTTGTAGGTTATTTAAATCCCACACCTTGGTACCATCTTGCATTCGCGGCGTTATTGGAAGCCGACAGGCTCAGAGAAACGCAAAGGAAGCAGACGTTAACAGCACCAAGTGGCATTATAATTGAGGTACGTTTTGAACGCATATCATAGATAGCTAGATTGCTATCGAACAAATATAACAAATACAGTGAAGATGTGATTCGATGGTTCAATGTTTATCTGTTTTGTCAGCAGTGCTTTAACAGAAAAAAACCCTGAGGAAACTCACGGATGTGAAACGCAAACAAGGCGCTAGGGCATGGCGTTAGGGAAAGACACAGAGCACAAAAGTTGAGCACTTTTTCAGTTTGGAAAAATGTCCTAATGATGCAAATGATATATTGAGAATTATTAAACAGGAAGGTCATTGATGCGAAAAGGCACACTATATCAGGACGTAAGTCTGGAGTCCAACGCCTCAATGAGTCTGAGACCTCCTGTTCTTTTAACCTTGAATAATTAGAAGATTTATGCACAATTTGTATGGATTGAATTGCAGGATTGATTCCTTCATATGTAAGATAACATAATCAGGAGAGAAATCACAATCTTATAGATAAAAATAGAGTATTGATTAATTGAGCTTGGCAAACACCATACTCTGAGAATAGACAAAATTAGATTGATATCATACAGCTAAGCAATGGGAGCTCAGAACTTTCCTTCTTTTGGGGGTTGAGGCCGTCCACTTGCAGCCCCCCTTTGCAGCCGCTAGTCTGTTCAGTCACCCACCTCATAGAGACTCCGCCATCTCTAAGCATGCTTCCAGATCTGTTATTTTGTTTTGAACATTGTCCACTTCAAAGATGAGAGTGAAGGGGAAGCCCCATCGGTAGTGTATCCCCATTCTTGCAGGATCTGTGTAAGAGATTTGAAACTTTTACGCCACTCAAGAGTATATTTCATTAAGTCCTGAAAAATATGGTTGTCATGGCCTTGGAAGGATAGCCTTCTGCTGCCCTTGAGACTAAATAACAGAAGCATCTTGTCTTCAAAGTAGTGAAAGCACACTACTACCGGGCACAGGTAGACCATGATGGAGGCACCAGGCACACAGTGAGCAAATAATTGATGCACGAGCTGCTGCATGTCTTCTTGGCCATCTGGCGCTTTGAGAAGGCCCATATAGCATTCGCACAGTTCTTTGGTGACCATGTCCAATGCGCAGAGCTTAGTATGGAAGAGGGCAGTAGAGTCAGTCTACTCACCTATATTAATCTCATTCTAAGAGACTCAGTCATCTAAAGCTTTAATCTCAGCCTTGATGTCACTTACAGCTTTCCCAAAGTCGAAACAGAAGAGCTGCAGCTCCTGTAGAATTTCCAGCAGATCTGCTTTTGTGGCAAGGGCAGAGGCCGGGTCCGTACTTCTCTTCGTGACAGCTGCAGAGTTCAAGTTGCTAGCACTAGCAGAGGACATATTGAGGGATGCAGTTCCAGAATCTCTAGTGCTGATCTTGTAGTGCAAGAAGCCATATTGAGCCAATCTTGTAGTGTAAGAAGGCTTCTCAGCCATAAACTACTCTCCCCATGGTCTTCTAGTGGGCACTATTCAAGAGACTGGGTCCACACAGAACTGAACCATCCACACCCGAAACCATTGTAGGCATTCATGAACTTCCCAGGCGACACCACTAGTGCTGAGGGTGGCAAAGAGAAGACTCCAGATCCTTCAAGGGTAGCAGAGTAGAACTAATCAGGCCAGCATCGCTGGTGGGGGGAGAAACCATATTAGACACTAGTCACAGATTAGAGACAGGGCAGGGAGGAGGGCAACTTCTAATTAAACCCCCATCTGCTTCATTTTCTCTCCACAGAGTGGGAAGTGAGGGGCTCCTGTATCTCTGGCACAGTCATTCTTATGACAACACATACATCCAGTCCCCCTGTGTTCCTACAGATCACACTCACTGCAGGAGATAAAAAGAAAACAGAGCTCTCCTCGATGGCTGTCTTCCTTCTGCATCAGACCGTAGCCTTGGGCTCATCTCACTCTGTCCCCCGGGTCAGCATGCTGCAGGACAGTGGCTCAATTAACTGGCTTCTTGGCATGCCAGCACTGGCCCATGTGACAGGCCCCAGCTAACGCTATCCACCGCTGTTTCCATGCCACTGTGGGCGCTGCCGCCGAACGCCCCAGCTGGGCTCAGCTTTCTCCCAGCACCTTAAGCACTTTGCTTTTAACTATGGTGATACTGCCACCACGCCTATACATAAGTAAGTTTAATCAAGGACCTGAAATATCAAAGGACCTAAGGATTTAAGTGGCCATTCATCCCAGGCTTGCTATCGCCCGCTCCACCCCCCGCCCAATAGAGTCACCCTTAAAACCAATAAAGGAATTGTTTCAGCTCCTCGTCCTTAACTTAGTAAGTTGAACATCCAGAAGTTTTGGAAAGGAGTTGAAAAGGATTCTGTAAGCCTCATACAACCTTAGTGCTCCCTTCCTCTTTCTTTCCCCCAGCTTTCTCCTGAAGATTAGAAGAAGGCTTCTCAAAGGTATGTGCCTGCAGGTCCTGGCAGCAGGGGATTAACACTGAGCCCAGCATAGTTTGCTTGCCTAGGGCTCCCCGGGAGTGAGTACCAAAACTAAGTCTGTCTTGTCTGACTTGTTTTGTGTGTGCTGCCCAACCTCATCTTTCGGGCAGTGCGTCCATCATGTTTGAGCCGCTATAGGCCTACATTGGTGTGGTGCCGGTTTTCCTGCCTCGCTGAGATACCTATGTGTGTTAGCTATGCTTCACATGCTTTTGTACATGGCTTACTATGCTAAGAATTAAGTATGTGTCTTTGTGCACAGCTGTAGCTTGCAGTATCAGTGCCCCCACATCCATAGCATATGGTGGTAGTGCCCATGTGGCCATAGTGTGCACCTCAGCACCTTATCAGTGCACCCTAAGCCTGTAAATTCCTTAATTACCTGCCAGTGGCATCTAGGCTTCATGCTGTTGACACAGACACATGCCTGCTTCTAGGAATCATGGCCTGGTCTGTGGAAAGTGAAGAGTTATGGTTTTTGGATTCTTCCATGGAAGTGACAGCATGCCATCTCATTTACCCGCTTTTGAAGGCCAGAGTGAATAGTGGACTTTCTCCTGCATTTGTGGAATATAAGTATTGATAAAAAAATGAAGCAAGTAGTGAAAATGAAAGAGTTGGATGGCATCTTATATATTGTTGTTGTTAAGTGCCGTTGAATCGGTGTCGACTCATGATGACCCTCTGGATAGTTGTCCTAAAATGTGTTCAGTCTTCAGTCAGGCTGCTCATTGTTGATAGAGTGGCACCCATAGCTGCTGATATTGTATCGATCCATCTCATTGCTGGCCTTCCTCTTTTGTGTTGACCTTCTACCTTGCAAAGCATGATGTCTTTATCTAATGATCCCTATCTTAACATGATGTGTCCAAATTATGAAATTTGAAGTCTTGTCATCTGAGCTTCTAAAGACAGCTTAGGTTTGAGCTCCTCTAATACTAATTGTTCTTCAAGCAGTCCATGGTATTCATCGCCAGCTCCATAATTCAAAGGCATTGATTTTCTTCCTATCTTTTTCACTGCCCAACTTTCGCATTCATATGATGTTATTGAAAAAGCCATGACTTGAATAAGTTGAATCTTTATATAGAGAGAGACATCTCTGCTCTTGAGAATCTTGTCTAGGTCCTTCATAGCCATTCTGCCAAGAGCAATGCATCATCGGATTTCTTGCCTGTTTGTTGTTTCTCTATTGATAGTTGATCCAAGTAGGTTAAAGTTGTCCACTATTTCAATTTATTCTCCAGCAAAGATGAACCTTTTGAATTTGCCAGTTATCAGGATCTTTGTCTTCTTTACATTAAGGTGCAGGCCCATTTTAAGACTGTTCCTTGATCTTGAGAATCAAATGTTTCAGATAGTCTTCACTTTCAGCCAGTAATGTGGTATCATCAGCATAGAGAAGGTTGTTAGGTCTTCCACCAATCTTCACACCTTGATTGTCTTCATACAGTCTTGTTTCTCTGATGATTTGTTCTGCATATAAATTAAACAGGTAGGGGGAAAGGATGCAGCCTTGTCATATACCTTTTCTCATTTTAAACCATTCTATTTTTCTTTGTTCTCTTCAAACTGTTGCTTCTTAATCAATGTAGAGGTTATGCAAGAGAACTATCCGGTGTTCTAGTATACCCATGCTTCTTAATGTCCCCCAGAGTTTCTCATGGTTTACACAGTCAAAATCCTTGCTGTAGTTGATAAAACACACATAGATATCCTTTTTATTTATTTATTTATTTATTTATTTATAGTCTCTTTTATACCACGCTATTCAGCATCAGCGCGGTTTACAGTAAACAATGAACACACATATTTCCAATAGTACTTTGTGTTTACATATGAACAGGAAATTCAACTTGGCTAACAGGGGAACTATATACAATAACAATATATACAATTCACAGACTAGTCATGTGCTCGTATGGTTTCAGACAGTGGAGATTTGGGTGGTTTCAGCAGTTGGTACTGAGCTTCTATTGGTTTCCGGGTAATGTAGGAGGAAGAGGTAGTGTTTCACGGCTTTTCTGAATTGGAATATGTCTGTGATTGTTCGGATGTTGTGAGGGAGGTTATTCCAGATCATTGGTGCATAAAGTTTGTAGGCCCTGCTGGATGTTGACTTGGTGCATTGAGTTATTGATCTTGGGACTATCAAGGTGTTTTGTGCTGGTATTCTTTTGTCTTTACAAGGATCCATCTCACGTCCACAATGATGTCTCTCATTCCTTATCCTTTCCTGAACCTTGCTTGCACTTCAGGTAGTTCTCATTCCCGGTATGATTGTAGTCTCTGCTGAATAATCTTGAGTAGAATCTTGCAGGCATGTGGAATCAGAGCGATTGTGCGATATTTTCTACAGTCAGTTGGATCACTTTTCTTTGGTATTGGTATACATAGATCTTTTGTTGTCTTCCAAATTTCCTGACAGAGGCTTGTAAGTATGGTAACAGCTGTATCAGATTGCCGTAATACTTCAGTGGGTATGCCATCAATGCCCAGTGTTTTGTTCTGTAGCTTTCAATGCTGCTTCAACTTCTTTTATCACCAATGGTTTCCTGATCATAAGGTACAGGTTGAAAAGTCTGTTGGCTATTTGATCTTTATGGTATGATGACTCTGAATTTTCTTTCCACCTTTTCTTGATCTTCTCAGCATCATTCAAGATGGATCCTTGAGCATCTGGCAATATTCCAATTCAAGGCTGGAATTTTTTCTTTAACTCTGATAGCTTTAGGAAAGCCACTCTTGTTCTTCCTCTAATAGTTTCTGTTTCTATTTCCTTTCAGTGTCATTATAGTACTTTTCCTTGTCTTGTCTTGCTGCACATTGGAAATCTCTGTTGAGTTATGCTATTGCCTGTCTTTCTCCTCTGGCTTTAACTTCTCTGTGTTTCTGGGCAATTTTCATAGTTTTTTCAGTAATCCATTTTGGCCATTTTTGCTTTTTCACCTTTTGTAGAGATTTCTCACTTTCTTCTAACATAACCTTCTTGATGTCATCTCATAACTCTTCTGAAGCTCTGTCATTTGTATCTAAAGCAGCAAATCAATTTTGCAGGCAGTCTTTACATTCCAGTGGTATATTCTCAGGGTCATATTTTGCTACATTCATGAATGGCTTGCTCTTTTTCAACTTTAGCTTGAGTTTGTATACTAGTAGTTGATGGACCTGTACCACAGTCAGCTCCAGGTTTTCTCTATGTTGATGTTATAGAACTTTTCCATCACTGACATACAGATGTAGTCAATTAGATTTTTGTACATGGATGAAGTCCATGTGTACAGTTGCGCTTGTGTTGCTGGAAGAAGGTGTTTGAAATGAACATATCATTGATCTTGCAGAATTCTATCAGTCTTTCTCTAGCTTCATTTCTGTTGCCAAGTCTATTTTTTCCAGCTACTTTGCCTTCTTCTTTGTTGCCAATTTTTGCATTCCAGTCACCCATAACTATCGGGATATCTTGTTTGCGTGTTCTGTCAATTTCAGCTATAGAACTCATTAACTTCATCCTCTTCTGCAGCTTTTGTTGGGCATATACTTGAATTATACATGTGTTGATGGGCATTCCTCATAGATGAATAGAAATTAAGCATTCACTGATTGCTTCGTATTTCATTACAGTTCTTGCAAGTTTCTTCTTAATTATAAATGCAACATCATTTCTTCTTTGTCTTTCATTTCCAGCATAGTAGATAATGTGATTATCAGATGCAAAGTGCCCAATGCCAGTCCATTTTAGTTCACTGACACTCAACAGAATGAGTTGTACACATTCCATTTCATTCTTGACCACCTCCAGCTTCCCTTGGTTCATGCTTCATATGTTCCATGTCCCAATATGTACAGTAAGACATCTTTGCAGCTTCTGACTCTCATTTCATGTGCAGCTACATCAGCAGTCAGACATCCCGAGTGCTTTGATCCAACCACATCAGACATGCTGACTTTACTCTGAAAAGTCGTCAGCTCCTCCCCAGTAGCCAGTTGAGTGCCTTCCAACCTGGGGGTCTCATCTTCCAGCACTGTAGTGCAATTTGATTTATTGTGACTATCCATTTGATTTTCATGGAAAGATATGGAAGTAGACTGCCAGCCTTTCTTCCATGCATATAATTCTAGTGTTGTTGCCGTTGTCGCAGAAATGTGATCCTCCATTCTGCTGCTGCCCAGATCAGTGTTTTGTCTTGGTCTGGCACTTCAGCTGAGGCCTGTCCATCTTGGGAGACCCTGCCAGTATTGAAGCTACCGATAGCTTAGCCCTTAGCATCACTGATGCCAAAAGCTTATGCCTCAATAAATTGGTTTGTCTATAAGGTGCCACCTGCCTTAGCCATTTTATTGCTGTTCTGAAAATTTTCATAAGTAAGTAGTTTGAGCCTATAGACAATCAGGCTTAATTAACCTGGATAAGGTAGTGTGATACAGTTGTTTTTCTTGTAGTGAGTAGAAATAAACATGTCTTTTGGAACTCCTTTATTAACGAGGACCCTCCCCATTTCTCCAGCACCTAGCCTTCACCAATCTGAAACAGATGCAACCATTAATTTAAATATTCTGAAAAGCTAATTTGCCTTCCACAAAAATATATCTACCTTATAATGTGCATACTAATCAAAATAACACTCCCATGCTTACTTGATAGTAAGAAACAAAATACTTCCCAAGTCAGATTACAGTATATAAAAGGCAGCTGGGAATATGAATATGTATGTACAATAAGGCTATTTTTAGATAATTCATGGAGAGGGGAATTAAGACATCCAAGTCAGGATGTGGAAAATGTGGACCGTATTTTATAAAGGCTCTGCCAAACATGGAGTCTTCTGTAAAATGCATTTATTGATGTAAGGAAGTACGCATGTATTTCCCTCCAAGCAGAGCAGGAACAAATCTACTTAAGCTTCAGGTGAACAAGGTATATTAAACGTATTAGGTACAGTTTTATTGGCAACCCTTAGTAAGTAAAGAACTTAAAGATCTAAACAAAAACTTAAAACTAAGATGCAGACAGCAGTCCAGCAGCGAGATGGGGGCTTTCCAGTCTTTTGCATTGAGTGTCACATGTATGATTTTCTCCCAGTTGGTGAGAGGTCTTACATGTGCACTAGGTGCAAGGAGCTCTTTGCTCTCAGGGAACGAGTCCGTTCTCTAGAGGCTAGAGTAGCAGACTTGGAAAACATAAGACAGACAGAGAGGTACATAGACGAGACCTACAGGGATATAGTCCTGAAGTCCCACCTCCAGTCTGGCAGCATCCCTGTTGCCATGGAGGAGAGAAGTCACGTGACAGGAGAGCATCACTCTGGTGTGGCAGGAAGTGATCCTGTAACTAGGACCTGTCCTCAAGGTGATGTAAAACCCTCTCACACCGAGGACGTTTCACCAGGGCCATGTGCCCATGAGGGAAGGGTTAGGACAGCCGTTATAGTTGGTGATTCGATCATTAGGTATGTAGATAGCTGGGTGGCTGGTGGACGTGAGGATCGCCTGGTAACATGCCTGCCTGGTGCGAAGGTAGTGGACCTCATGCGCCACCTAGATAAGGTCTTAGATAGTGCTGGGGAGGAGTCTGCTGTCTTGGTACATGTCGGTACCAATGACATAGGAAAATGTGGTAGGGAGGTTCTGGAGGCTAAATTTAGGCTTTTAGGTAGGAAGTTAAAATCCAGAACTTCCAGGGTAGCATGCTCCGAAATGCTTCCTGTTCCACATGCAGGACCCAAAAGGCAGGCAGAGCTCCGGAGTCTCAATGCGTGGATGAGACAATGGTGCAGAGATGAGGGTTTTGGATTTGTTAGGAACTGGGGAACATTCTGGGGAAAGGAGGGGCTCTTCCGAAGGGATGGGCTTCACCTTAACCGGGATGGAACAAGGCTGCTGGCACTAACCTTTAAAAAGGAGATAGAGCAGCTTTTAAACTAGATAATAGGGGAAAGCCGACAGTCCCCCAAGAGCAAATAGTTCGGAAGAATGTATCCTTGAAGGATACTACCAAAAGCAGAGAGGTTCCAAAAAAGAGTAAAGTAGCCCAAATGCCCTCAAGTGTGGAGCAGACAGAGCTTAAAGATCCCAAATTACCCATGCCTACCAATAGTCAGATTAATATGAATAAAATACAGTCTCTAAAATGCTTGTATGCAAATGATAGAAGTCTAAAAAATAAGATGGGAGAGTTAGAATATATAGCACTAAATGAGAGGTTAGATATGATTGAAATATCAGAGACATGGTGGAAGGAGGACAACCAGTGGGACACTGTGATACCTGGGTACAAACTATATCGTAATGATAGAGCTGATCAAATTGGTGGAGGGGTTGCGCTCTATGTTAGAGAGGGCATTGAGTCATAAAGGATTAAAGTTTTGCAGGAAACAAAATTTGCTGTAGAATCTCTATGGATTGAAATTCCATGTAAAAAGGGGAAGGCGATGGCGGTGGGGGTGTACTATCGACCACTGGGCCAGAATGAACAAATGGATGATGAAATGCTCAAAGAAATCAAGGAAGCTAACAAAAGTTACAGTGCAGTAATAATAATGGGTGATTTCAATTACCCCAGTATCAACTGGGTCAGTGTCACGGCAGGACATGCTAGGGAGATAAAGTTCCTAGATGAGATAAATGACTGCTTCTTGGAGCAGCTGGTTCATGAACCGACCAGAGGGGAAGCCATATTAGACCTGGTCCTTAGTGGAACACCAGATCTAGTGCAAGAGATAAGGGTGTTGGGGCCACTTGGAAATAGTGATCATAGCATGATCGCCTTTGATTTAATTAGTGGAGGAGGGATAGTACGGAAATCTACAGTACTACCTTTTAACTTTCGAAAGGGAGACTATGATAAAATGAGGAAAATAGTTAAGAAAAAAACAAAAGAAGCAGTTGCAAAGGTTAAAGACTTACATCAAGCTTGGGTGTTGTTGAAAAATACTATCTTGGCAGCCCAGACCAGCTGTATTCCACGCTTTAAGAAAAGTGGAAGAAAGTCCAAAAAACTGCCAGTATGGTTTAAAGGTGAGGTCAGAGAGGCTGTTGTTGCCAAGAAAGCATCTTTCAGGAAATGGAAAAAAGAGCCAAACGACGAAACCTGGAAACAGCACAAGCACTGGCAAATCAAATGCAAGGCATTGATAAAGCAGACAAAGGGAGAATTTGAGTAGAAGCTTGCTGTGGAAGCAAAAACAAGAAATAAAGATTTTTTCAAGTACATTCGCAGCAAAAAACCTGTGAGAGAGTCAGTTAGTTGGTCCATTAGATGATAGAGGAGTTAAAGGGGCACTAAGAGGCGACAAGTCGATAGCGGAGAGACTGAATGAATTCTTTGCTTCAGTCTTTACTGAGGAAGATGTAGGGATGTTACCCATGACTGAAGTGGTATTTAAAGGTGCGGAAGAATTGAAGGAAATATCGATGCATCAGAAGATGTATTACAACTATTAGATAAACTGAAGAGTAGCAAATCACCTGGGCCAGATGGTATACATCCAAGGGTGTTGAAAGAACTGAAATATGAGATTGCAGACCTGCTATTAGTAATCTGTGAACTATCATTAAAATCATCTCTAATACCTGAAGATTGGAGGATCGCCAATGTAACACCAATTTTTAAAAAGAGTTCCAGGGGTGATCCGGGAAACTACAGACCAGTGAGCCTCACGTCAGTACCCGGAAAAATGGTAGAAACCATCATAAAGAACAAAATTACTCAGCATGTAGATAGTCATGGCCTAATGGGAGACAGCCAACATGGCTTTAGACAAGGAAGATCTTGTCTTACTAATCTGTTATGTTTTTTTTGAAAGTGTGAATAAACAGGTGGACAAAGGTGAGTCGGTTGATATAGTGTATCTGGACTTTCAGAAAGCCTTTGACAAGGTCCCTCATCAGAGACCTTTGCAAAACTAAAGAGTCATGGGATAGGAGGCAGTGTACTACTGTGGATCAAGAACTGGTTAAAAGATAAAAAGCAGAGGGTTGGGCTAAATGGCCAATTTTCCCAATGGAGAAAGGTGAATAGTGGTGTACCCCAGGGATCTGTGCTGGGTCCGCTGCTTTTTGACATATTCATAAATGGAATAACGAGTGAGGTTATCAAATTTGCAGATGACACAGAACTATTTAAAGTTGTTAAAACCCAAGAGGATTGTGGAAAATTGCAAGAGGATCTTGATAAATTAGAAGACTGGGCATCAAAATGGCAGATGAAATTTAATGTGGACAAGTGCAAAGTTATGCACCTAGGGAAGCACAACCCAAACTATGGTTACACAATGCAAGGTTCCACATTAGGAACCACCACCCAGGAAAAAGATTTAGGCGTCATTGTGGATAACATGTTAAAACCCTCGGCCCAGTGTGCAGCGGCAGCCAAGAGAGCAAATAGAATGCTAGGTATCATAAGGAAAGGAATGGAAAATAAAACAAAAGATATTATAATGCCTCTATATCATTCCATGGTGAGACCACACCTTGAATATTGTGTGCAACTCTGGTCGCTGTATCTTAAAAAGGATATAGAGTTATTAGAAAATGTTCAGAGAAGAGCCACCAAAATGGTAAAGGGGATGGAAGGATACTCCTATGAAGAAAGGCTAAAAAGGTTAGGGCTCTTTAACCTGGAAAAGAGACAGCTGAGGGGAGATATGATAGAAGTCTATAAATTAATGAACGGAGTGGAACAGGTAAACGTAGATCAATGGTTTACGATATCAGAATATAGAAAGACTAGGGGACATGCAATGAAGCTACAGGGTAAACTATTTAAGACTAATAAAAGAAAATATTTTTTCACTCAACGTGTAATGAAACTCTGGAATTTGTTACCGGAGGATGTAGTAAAGGCTGTTAGTGTAGCTGGGTTTAAAAAAGGTTTGGACAAGTTCCTGGAGGAAAGGTCCATAAACCATTATTAAGAAGGGACCCAGGATATCAATGCTTGACCCAGTACAAGCATTGCGGAACCTGTGTCTTTTGGGGAAACTGCTAGGTACGTATGACCTAGATTGGCCACTGTTGGAAACAGGATAGTGGGCTTGATGGACCTTGGTCTGACCCAGTATGGCATATCTTATGTTCTTATGTTGTGGAAAAATGGAGTGTCAGCAACTTGGCAACTTCCATGTGGAAGTGCCTACACCTGCACAGAGCAGCAGGTGGAGCTCTACAACTCCAGCTACCTTACTGGGCAGACTAGATGAACCATGCCGGTCTTTATCTGGCATCATTTATGTTACTATTTCCACGTGAGAGTGCTAATTTTACAATTTCTGTGTGTAAGTGCCTATGCTTTTATGTGTATCTACTGTAGGCCATTTTTGAGACCTATATATTTAAGCCCTACCGTTTACATACAGAACCTGGAATTTTGTAACTTTTACTTTATAGAGGAGGAAATTGACAATGTGAGGTTAAAGAGAATTGATTCCTTAATTACCTGTATAACTGAGCACTTTCTAGAAAGTCATGGCTACCTCTGAGCAGGTGTAAAACCCATGTGGAAATGTTTGGCCATATATCTGGATTCTCTTTGTAAAATAGGGAATATACTTGTAGATTTTGGCTCACCTAGGCCATGTCTAAATGACACCCTCACCATGCCACTCTGGAATTACTACGTGGTATGGATCTCCATGTAGACAAGTGGCTTTTCAAAGTTGCTTGCATGCATCAATCAATTAATTAATTACTGGTACTTGATGCCCTGCTTATGATCGATGAAGACCCTAAAGCGGCTTACAATTAAAAGTCCGTAGAATATATAGACAATATATAACAATGCACAAGACAATATAGCACCTTCCCTCATACCAACCCAGTACTTTGAAACACAACTCACTGCCCCCCCCCCCCCCAGTGCCTCACAGAACAGCCATGTCTTTACCCCTTTCCAAAACCATTGCAAATTTAATTCTATCTGCACCTCCTCTGGAAGATGATTTAACAGCTCTGGCACAAAAGAAAATGTCACCTTTGGGTAATAAATAACTTGGTCTATGGAAAACCGTACCTGCAATGCACCATAAGAGGTCAATTGCAAGAGCCAAATAGAACTATAAGGATGCAACAGATCAGCCAAATACATTTGCACTCCCATTAGTAAACATTTGACCACCTTGCATAAAATCTTAAATCTGAGTCTTTGCCTCACTGGTAACCAGTGTAGCTCATGCAACAAAGGAGTCACATGTTCATATTTACTCTTTGCATAAACCAGTCTTGCACAGTTTTGCACCTGCTGAAATGATTGCAGCTGATATTCTAATCTCCACATAGAAATGGCGCTATTTACATGTGGAGATGCTTCTAGAATAACTCCCAGTCTGTGGCAATGCAATGAAATGTGTGCCCTGTGGTGGCTGATGTAAAGCACTATGGTCTCATGGATTGCCCATGGTATTTTCTGAGGCTTATTCGCAGTCTGCATTGTATTCTCAGTGGGTACTAATATTGCTGTTTTGTATGTTTTAAAATAAGAAGGGTAAAAAAGGGCAGAGCTTTAAACACAGCCTAATTTTAATAGAACATGCAGGTAATGTAAAAGCATTTGAAAGAATTAAATTGTCTTATAAAGTGAATATTCTAGTAAATCAAATTGTATTGGAAATATTGTTGAACTAACAGCCTTGGAGACACACTGATTTTAAATGCTGCATTACTTTATCTTAACTTGCTTTTGGGCTATTCATATGCAATATTTGTTCGGGTTTTGGATATATGAAAGACATGGAGAACAGTTCACCTTGAATGATTCTTTCTTTGATATTTCCAATTTCCTTTAGAGAAGAAGAACCTGAATAGGCAATACTGTCTTAACCAAGGATTAGAAAATGCAAATGTAGAAACTTTTTTTTCTTCTGATGACACAGCTTAAAATACTCATTTTTCAGCACTGCTAAGCAGGCAGTAAAACAATGCAGTGACAGAAGATAATACTGCTTGACAGTCTACTTCTAAAGAGACGTTTCATTTGATTTGGGCATGGCACTGAAATAGTGCATCTATCAGCAATATCACCACGAAGTTTAATCCTTCAAAGTGCATACTATTGCTTTTTAGGCTTCAGATTTCAGTAGGATTGTTTAGTATCCTCTTGGGTAAGGTTACTCAGCTACTGTATCTGTGAAAAGATTACTCTTAAAAGACCTGTTCATAGTGGGGAAAAAATTAACCTTCAGTAATGAGTACTTTTTAAACTCAGACCTATAACAAAGTCATTGATAGACAATTGGTGAAATAATTTTGACTGCTCATATATGCAGGACAAGTGCATGGTTAGGTTATTTTTTTTAATTGGCAGTGGTATTTGGCAAGGCACGGAATGATCCCTTTCTACCCAGCGTGATCCGTAGAATTTGTTTTGCAGTGCCCTTATTAACACATCTTCAGAGCAGTTTTCAAACTATCAGAATGTTGACAGTGACCATGTGCACTTTTTACCCATGGGCTTTGCACCAATTCTTAAAGCAGAAGTATGCACACTTAGTTTGAAACTCACTGAGGCTACAACGTAGACATGATCCTTTGCTCCTACTTTTTCTTCAGGTAGAATTTTGATGGAAAATTACCCATGAAGATTTGAAATTGCAGCCTGCAAACATACTTTTTATTTCCCCTCTCACCAAAATGTGCTTCAAGGAACATCTCCCCTCAATTCAGCTAAAAGTGCAAGGGCCACATTGTGGGAGGGCAATATTCAGATAACTGATTAACATGGGTAAAGTGCTTTTTACCCATATAGGTTACTTTGAAAGTTGTACACCTTACATTTATTTTCAGTGGTTTTGCCCTGTTAATTGTTATTACATGCTATTTATTATGTGGATTGTTGGGTTTAAATAAAAATTTAAAAAGAATCATCACTGTTAGATAAAATAAGATTTATGGATGTAAGATAAAACAAAATGGTTCTTTGTTCTAGATATCTAGCTATCATGAATAGAGGGTTTGAAGATAATGTGATTCATCAAAATGTTTTGTTTTTTATTTAGTAATACCAAGTAGTAGTAATATAATATGAAAAGTGAGAAACATATTCTTGGATAGTCCCTACAAGAGATGCCTTAACTGATCTTTTGCTAGGTAAATGAATGTTGTTTTGTTTCTCCTATAAAAAGGTACATACATTTCACTTAATTGCTAACCTCAAGTTGCCACTGAAATGAATCAACATTAGAAAGAATCACTATAATATTGATTTATTAACACTCATTACTTTAATTTAACATTTGTTGCATTTAACTTTAAATTTATTCTGCCATTTATGGGAAAAACGCAGGTGACAGGGTCTGGTCTGGGGGAGGCTGCCAAATAGCAGTGATACTATATCATAGCACTTCTCAGGTTACTACTACTACTACTACTGAGTATTTGTATAGCGCTATAAGACCTATGCAGTGCTGCACAGACACATGTAAAAGACGGTCCCTGCTCATCAGAGCTTACAGTCTAGTCAAGGCAGACAACACGGGAGCTGTAGACATGGGATACATCTAAGGGGACTTGTAAGGAAACACAAGGGAGACCGTGAGTCAAGATCCGAAAGCGGCAGCAAAGCGGTGAGTTTTCAGCCTGGATTTGAAAAGGGCCAGAGAAGGCACCTGACATTCAGACTCAGGTAGTTTGTTCCAGGCATAAGGAGCAGCAAAGTGAAAGGAGGGAAGTCTGGAGTTAGCAATAGAAGAGAAGGGCACAGATAGAAGAAATTTGCCAGAAAAGCGGAGTTCCCAAAGAGGGGTGTAGGGAGAGATAAGAGAGGAAAGGTAGTGATTTGTTGCAGAGTGAATGCACTTAAGGAGTGGAGGAGTAGCCTAGTGGTTAGAGCACTGGCTTGGTAACCAAGCAACCAGGGTTCAATTCCTGCTAGCACTCCTTGTGGCCTTGGGCAAGTCACTTTGTGGCAGGTGAAGGCCTGTGATCCACGGTGTCTGACATAAGCAGGCCAGCATAGCTAGCTTGACCTGTAAATGAGGCCTGTGGAGAGGCATATAGGATTGCACATCCCCCAATATGCTGCTATTGTAAGATAGAACTCAGTAGAAGTATTGAATTAGCTTAGGTAAGCAGAACTGAGAGATGGAAAAATACAGAAAAACATGTTTAAAAGTTACTGATAAGAAAAAGTACATCTGCAAAGAAATAATTGGGAGTGCTGACAGATGAGTTGCAGAGCCCTGCTCCTCTGCATGCACAAATTGGTTCTATGGCCTTGAGAGTGTGAAAGTAACAAGTTGATGAACTGACCATTGTAATTGGGACTAGAAGGGGGGTATGCAGGTGTCATGCCCACTGAAGGGACATAATTGGATAAACCTATCAGTACTGGGACCAATGGAAGGGGTACGGGAGGTTACCGGGACCAATGAAATGTTTTTCTATACCTAGAATGGAACAGAAGTCTATAAAAGTTGTTGTAATGCTTGAAAACTTTGCTCAGCCATTTTGAAATTGACTGGTTCGAGACTTGTGCACAAAGAAATGATTTGGACCTTCTGAACAGACTCCTGGTATCATTGGTTTGTTTGCGCTTTGCTGCTACATATTCTTGGTGCGTTGGCCGGGAAGTTGTGGAATCAAAGTGTATATAGGGCAATATACCACGACTTTCCGCCTCTATAGGCTTGGTCCTGCCGGGATCGCGCCCTTCCGACGAGGGCTGCTCCCTGGCGCCACCGGTCCCTTGTATCGGAGGGAGCTGGTCGGACCTCGGCGGGTGCCGGGCCCGGTTGGAGCCAACGCCTCGAACCCGAGTGAGGGGAGTCCGAGGTCCAACTCATGCGCCTGCTTGGGAAGTTTGAGGACCGGATCCGGTGAGAATAGTTTTGATTTGGTGTCTAGACAGAGATAGAAAGAGCAGTACTGCCATTGGAACTTGGAATTTGGAATTTGTAATCTCGAGATATTGGGAAATTGGTAAGAGAGCTTGATCACCTCTCAAGGAAGGGCCGAGTAACCCCGCATGGGAATTCGCCGGGTGAAACCCCCATCCTTATTGTAATTGGGAAAAGACTAGTCAGAATAGATAGAAACGAATGCATTCTGGGATACGTTGCTAGCATGATTGTGTGAACGAAGTGTGAATGAGAGGTCTGGCAGCACGGACCAAGTGAAGGCGGACCCCTGAGTAGCGCATTTCCTGACCGGGCGACCGCGTTCAGGTCGCGAAAAGGGGGAAGCGATTGTCGTCTTGTCTTGTTATTTGTATTCCCTATACGTTTCCAGGACCGTGCGGACCCCTTACCCACGGTCCGCCCTCCTTTTCCCTTCTGTTTGTTTTTGCCCGCACACATCGAAATGGGAGGGGCGGGGTCTACTAGAAACACTCCATTAGAATGTATGATCGCACATTTTAAAGAGGGATATTCAGGAGATTATGGTATTAAAATGACAGCAGCCCGTTTGCAGATTTTGTGTACTAGGGAGTGGCCCGATCTAGACCCCATCTGGCCCCGAGAGGGAACGTTCAATGTAGAGATTATTCAGTCAATACACCGTAGAGTGCGGATAGCGCACCCCGAACAGTACCCCTATATAGATTCCTGGTTAAGTATTTGTGAAGATCCGCCCCCCTGGGCGCAGCGCTGTTATGAGGAACAGTGCAGAATAATGTTAGCGAAAACAGATTCTAGACAGAAAACGGAACAGCCCAAAATGAAAGAGCAGGATAAGAAATCCAGAAAGAAGCCCATCCTGGTAGATCCTGATTCCCCAGAAATAATTCTCAGACAGCCCCGAACCCCAGGTCCAATAAGAGTAGCCCGGCGTCCTGCCCCAGAACCCCAGCGACGGCCGGAGCGGGACCCAACCCCTGATCCACCTCCCGGAGGGGAGGAAGAGGAAGAATTAGCTGAAAGAGAAGAGGATGACATAAAAAGTGAGCCAGAAGCGGAGGTAGAAGAAGGAGAAAAAGAGAATGCCCCAGACGAGGAGGACAGTGTACAAGTAATTGCTAGTACTAGTAAACTAGCAAAAGACAAACCCAAAGCAAAACCTGTTGAGAAAAAGAAAGTGACCCCTTCAAAGGCAATTACAACAATAACCCTTAGATCCCAAAAGACACCTACGGCAGCCAAAATGTTTCCCTTACGGCAAGTCCCGGGAGTGCCCGTAAAGAATGATAATGATGAGGTGGTAGCGGGACCCCTAACTTATGTGTATATCCCTTTCTCTACAACTGATTTGTTAAATTGGAGGTCGCATTATGCCTCCTATACTAGTAAGCCCCAGGAGCTGACAGAATTAGTAACTACTATTATGGAAACTCACCAACCCACTTGGCCAGATTGCCGCCAGCTCCTGACCACCCTATTCACGACAGAAGAACGAGCAAGAATTAGAAAAGCAGCTATTGAGTGGATGGCAGATAACCCTGTAGCTCCGAGACAGGGGCAGAATATAATAGACCGTCGGGAAGCAGCTCAGAGAGAATTCCCGAATGAAGACCCCCAATGGGATCCAAATACAGACGAAGGATCCACAGCCCTAGCCCGCTTTCGCCACGGCTATTACAAGGCCTGAAAAGGGGGGGCCAAAAAGCTATGAACCTTTCCAAAGTTGCAGGAGTTATCCAAGGGATAGATGAGAGCCCAGCAGATTTTTATGAAAGATTAACTGAAGCATACAGAATGTATACTCCCTATGATCCCGAGGCACCAGGAAGTTTATGTATGGTGAATTCTGCTTTTGTAAACCAGTCTCAACCAGACATTAGACGTAAATTACAGAAATTTGAAGGGTTTGCGGGCATGAATGCAACACAGTTATTGGAAGTCGCTCATAAAGTGTATGTGAATCGTGATAATGAAAGACAGAGAGAATGTGATAGAAAGATGAAGAAGAAAGCTGATTTTTTGGCTGCGGCCATAGTTGAACAGAAAAGGGGAGGTGTCCCTAGTCGAAGGAGCAGAGGAAGAGGGCGGGGTCAAGGCGGAGGCCGGACCCAGAGGCTAGGCGTGAACCAATGCGCCTACTGCAGAGAGGAAGGACATTGGAGAGATACGTGCCCGCAACTCGAAGACGCCCAGCAAGATTACGACAGCAGTCATCAGTGGCGAGAAGAAAGACGAGGCTATCCACGAAGCCGAGGAGGAGCCAATCGAGAACAATTCCAGCGAGAGAGAGGAGGAGCCATTCAAGCATTGGCCACACCAGCCCATGATGAGAATGACGTGGATTAGGACAGACCGGGCTCCCAGTTTGCTTTAGGTCTCCAGGAGCCTATGGTCGGAATACAAATAGGAGACCAAATTATGGACTTTATGGTTGATACTGGAGCACAACATTCAGTAATAGACAAAAAGATAGCCCCATTTTCTACAAAAGCAGTCACCATTATAGGAGCAACCGGTGCCAAAGCCACAAAATCTTTTCTCCAAAATCGAATATGCAGTCTAGGAGGACAGCAAATAACTCATCAATTCCTTTACATGCCCGAATGTCCAGTGCCACTACTGGGACGAGATATGTTAGCCAAGCTTCAAGCACAAATATCCTTCTCTGAACAAGGAGAAATGCAAATGACAGTAAATCCCCAAGCCAAACCAGCCGGAATAATGCTGCTGACAGTTCCCCGAGAAGAAGAATGGAGATACTACATTGATGATTCTGTCCAAGACACCTATTTTGAACAAACTTTGAAAAGTATTGATGCACCACCTGGAGTATGGGCAGAAGGCAGTCCCCCAGGCCTAGCCAAGCATATAGCTCCAGTGATTGTAACCCTCAAGCCTAGTGCTACACCAGTGCACGTCAAACAGTACCCTCTCCCAAGAGCTGCAATTGAAGGCATTCATCGCCACCTACAAAGATTGCTCGAGTATGGCCTACTAAAAGTATGTCAATCCCCATGGAACACTCCACTTTTGCCAGTAAAGAAACCTGGGACGGAGGACTACCACCCAGTACAAGACTTAAGAAGAGTGAATGATGCAGTTGAAACTATACATCCAGTTGTACCCAATCCTTACACTCTTCTAGGACTGATACCTGCTGAAGCTACCCATTTCACTGTACTGGATTTGAAAGATGCATTCTTTTGCATAAGATTAGCCCCTGTAAGCCAAATATTGTTTGCATTCGAATGGCAGGACCCCATCTCTGGAAGAGGGGGCCAACTCACCTGGACAAGATTACCCCAAGGATTCAAGAATTCGCCTACCATCTTTAGTGCTGCACTGAATCAAGACCTTTCAAGCTATCCAGTAGCCCCGGGGAAGAGAGTGCTTCTCCAATACGTGGATGATCTGTTGATAGCTGCCATATCAGAAAGTGAATGCATACTAGCCACCAAAGATCTCTTGCAGTTACTAGATGAAGCTGGATACAAAGTTTCCAGAGCAAAAGCACAGCTATGTCAAAAAGAAGTGAAATACTTGGGTTTTCGTATAACCCAAGGAAGCCGAAGATTAGGCAGAGAAAGGAAAGAAGCAGTATGTAGAATCCCAACTCCAACAACCAGAAAGCAAGTCAGAGCCTTTCTGGGAGCGGCAGGATATTGCCGAATCTGGATACCCAACTTCGCCCAAATTGCCAAACCACTGTATGAAGCCACAAAAGGAGAAGAAAAGTCGCCACTGGAGTGGAGACTTGAGCAGGATACAGCCTTCAAGACGTTAAAGGAAGAATTGATGTCATCACCAGCACTTGGACTACCAGATGTCCACAAACCTTTCCACTTGTTTGTACATGAAGCACAGGGAAATGCTTTAGGCATGTTGACTCAGAAATTGGGAAATTGGGAGCGACCTGTAGCATACCTATCGAAACAATTGGGCCCTGTGGCCAAAGGATGGCCACCATGCCTGAGAGCAGTTGCAGCTACAGCGCTACTAGTGAGTGAAGCAGACAAACTCACACTAGGACAGAACATACGAGTCACTGTGCCACATGCAGTCCTTGCTCTCATGGAACAAAAAGCAAATTATTGGCTCACCAATTCCCGAATGTTGAAGTACCAAAGCATGTTATGTGAAAACCCACAGATACAACTCGAAGTGAGCCATGCCTTGAATCCAGCTACCTTGATACCCATCAGTGAAGAACTCCCAGAACATGACTGTATCGAAGTCATGGAAACTGTGTTCTCCAGTCGACCCGACTTGACAGAT
This sequence comes from Ichthyophis bannanicus, assembly GCA_033557465.1. Lineage (NCBI taxonomy): Eukaryota > Metazoa > Chordata > Amphibia > Gymnophiona > Ichthyophiidae > Ichthyophis > Ichthyophis bannanicus. The sequence goes on from CM066032.1 coordinate 1,140,087,901, forward strand.
GTGCCCATAGACAATCCTGACCAGATCTATTACGTTGATGGGAGCAGTCTCATCCTCGATGGACGACGCTGTGCCGGATATGCAGTCGTCACTCAACACGAAGTAGTTGAATCATCAGCTCTAGCCTCAGGCACATCAGCCCAGAAAGCCGAATTGATAGCACTCACCAGAGCACTGTTGTTAGGAGAAAAACTTGTGCTAAATGTATATACAGATTCCAAATATGCCTTCACTACCTTGCATGCCCATGGAGCTCTCTATAAAGAAAGAGGACTCATCACATCTGGAGGAAAATCAGTCACGTATGGTCCCGAGATATTGATGTTACTTGATGCAGTTTGGGCCCCAACACGTGTAGCTGTCATGCATTGTAGAGGACATCAAGCAGGAAAAGGAGAAGTTGCCCGAGGAAATAGATTTGCAGATGCCTCAGCACGACTAGCAGCTATGACAGGACAGATTGCCCCACAAGCTATGCCAATGCAAGCAGCATTGTTTCCAGTACCTTTGAATCTATGGACACCACGATATACCACCAAAGAATTGGATTACTACTGTAACAGAGAAGATGGAATACTGAAAGATGGATGGATTGAGCTGCCACCAGAAGAAGGCAGTCAACCTCCTGGACGAATAGTAATTCCTGAACTGTTAGGACCATCCTTTGTCAAAGCTTTCCACGAAGCCACCCACTATGGGAAGAGTGCTATGGAAAAAGCACTCAGACCACATTTTTACATCCCTCTGATGACAACCATATCAGCCTCAGTAGCACGTCAATGTCTAACCTGTGCCAAAAATAATGCCAAGCAAGGCCTTATAACGGCACCCCGAGTTCAGTCAGGAGGTGTCACCCCCATGCACAACCTCCAAGTTGATTTTACCGAAATGCCAAGAGCCAATGGATACCATTACCTACTAGTATTAGTTTGTACTTTCTCTGGGTGGGTAGAAGCCTTCCCAACCAGAACTGAGAAAGCCCGAGAAGTTACCAAAGTCTTAATGAGAGAAATTGTTCCTAGATTCGGAATCCCAGCAGTAATAGGGTCAGACAATGGACCCTCATTTGTCTCCCAAGTTACTCAGCAGTTAGCAAAAGCTTTGCAGATACAATGGAAACTCCACACTGCATACAGACCCCAGAGTTCAGGGAAAGTTGAGCGAATGAATCGTACCCTCAAAGCCCAAATGTCCAAGCTTTGTCAGGAGACACACTTGAAATGGCCCCAAGTGCTCCCCATAGCTTTACTCAGAATACGCTCAGCTCCTGTAAAGTCAACAGGATTTTCCCCTTTCGAAGTTCTGTATGGTAAACCCCCACCAATAGTGCAGGGAGTCAAAGGAAGTTTAGCCCAAATTGGTTCAGAAGTAACCAGACAAGAACTCCTAGCTCTTAGTTTTGTTCTGCAGACTCTCCATACGTGGATCCAAGACCAGTTGCCTATCAACTTGACGGAACCCTTGCATCCCTATCAGCCTGGTACTTCGGTGTGGATCAAAGATTGGAAGAAGACACCGTTGGAACCCCATTGGAAGGGACCGTACACCGTCATCCTGTCTACCCCAACTGCAGTAAAGGTAGCCGAGATCGACGCCTGGATCCACCACAGCAGAGTCAAGCCCGCTGCTGATCCTGAACCAGAGCAGTGGACAGCAGAACAGCATCTTGATGCACCCTTGCGAGTTACTCTGAGACGGCAACCAGCAGCTTAGACACTTCATCACAAGTGCTTTGCAGTAGCCAAGTCTTTCGAAGAGGATTGCTGTTTTCCATGCAGCAACAGCTTTGTTTCAACGAACCCAATTTGTGTGTGATTTGACACACTACTTTGAGACTACATTGACTAAGCCAGACTTCACAAGCCAACTGAAATTGCTAATAAGTTGGTTAATGTGTACTGGACAACCTGAGGATCTTCAATCAACACTCAGCACCCGTTAAATTGCTTCATTAGCAAACGGGACGAAGAAAAAGACCGTCATGATCAAGATCAGTAAGCTGAGGATTCAGAAGAACTCCAATCAACATCAACATGCATCTTTACTTTTGCTTTACCTTGGTTGCCTTCTTTGGAGGTCTTGAACTGACATATGCTTTACCTCCATGTACTGCTTGCATTACCTCTACTCGAACTGGACTGAAAGTAACTCAGACTTTGCTTTATCATTCTTACTATACCTGCAAGGGAACAGTGACCCGGTGTATTTATAACACCACTGAACTAAATGTTTGCACTCATGGCAAAATTAAAGCATGCTATAATCCGCATCAGAATCCATCTTATTATACAATGGAAATAAGATGGAAGGATGCAGATGGACCTATATTAGCTGCTACGCCACCACTTAAGGACATTACTAAACCTGCTGTTTTGAATTTTGATGCATGTAATGCTATTAATAGAGATAGTTATTCCACCTGTGGTACATGGGAGAAAGCGTATCGAAATGACCATAAGTACATGTGTCCAGAAGGTGCCACAGGATGGAGAAAGTGTACAGGTAAAAAGGAACCAGGCTATAGTACTGCCCCAGCAGCAGACTACTATTGCCCGTATTGGGAATGTGTTTTTTATGCTACCTGGAATACTGGTGTAACTGATGAGAAAATAGATAAACGGATGGCTACTCTAACCAAGCCAACCACAAATGATAAATGTCAGAAAGATGCTTGCAACCCCTTACACTTACGTATACACAATCCCTATGCTTGGAAACAAGGATACAAGTTTGGTTTACGTATTGCTGGAGGGGCAATAGATCCAGGAACCATTGTGTATATCAGATTGAATACCCAAGCCCACAAGTCATCTAAATATCATATTCATAATACCTTTTATGAAGCTATGCATGTAAATAAGTTTGAGATCCCTCACCCCTCACAGAATTTATTTTTAGAATTAGCCGGAGCAGTAGTATCTAGTCTTAAGATCTCAGATTGCTATTTCTGTGGTGGGACCCGAATGGGAGATCAATGGCCATGGGAAGCCCAAGAATTGAATTATTCTATGACTTATAATCAGACTGAATTACACAAGACTACCAGTGAGTGGGTGTTAGCGCACTCAATCGTTGGACGTCTTTGCTATGCCAGAACTGGACCCCAGTTCACCCAGAAGGTAGGACAGCTGGTCTGTCTTAGCCAGAAGTATTATAATGCTACGACCAAAAAGACAGCATGGTGGTCAGGAATCAGACACCCTGAACCTCCTAACCCATTAGCCAGATTTCCTGAACTTGCTGGTTTATGGACTAACCTTGCCAAAGTCCAAGCCTGGCAAGCCCCACCTGGCCTATATTGGATCTGTGGAAACCGAGCGTATGCACAACTCCCGCCACACTGGGGAGGAGCATGTGTCTTAGGAACCATCAGACCTTCCTTCTTTCTTTTAAACACTGAACATGGAGAACAATTAGGATACCCAGTGTACACTACCCACCGACACAAAAGAGCACTAAGACAGAAAAGAGAAGCCTTACAGATAGGCAAGTGGGAAAAGTGGCAAGGTGATGATTGGCCACCAGAAAGAATCATTGAGTATTATGGGCCTGCCACTTGGAATGATGATGGTATGTATGGTTATCGTACTCCAATCTATATGATTAATCGTATTATTCGCTTACAAGCAGTAGTTGAAATAATAACTAATGAAACTAGTCATGCTCTTACGCTCTTAGCTAGACAAAGTACTCAGATGCGCCCTGCTATATACCAGAACCGCTTAGCACTTGATTATTTGTTAGCAGCTGAAGGAGGAGTGTGTGGTAAACTGAATTTAACTAATTGCTGTCTGAAAATAGATGATAAAGGTCAAGTAGTTGAAGAAATTGCTAAAGATATGCAAAGACATGCTTATGTGCCAGTACAGACTTGGCACTCATTGAAATTTCCTAACTGGTTTGCTAACCTCTTTTCATGGGTGGGAGGATTTAAGACTTTCATTGTTTTAGTACTAATCCTTGTTGCTGTTATCTTTTTATTACCATGTTTAATCCCATGTTGTATGCGTTCCATTCATAACACTATTGATAGTACAGTAGAGCGGAAGACCGCCACTAAAATAATGGCTTTATACAAAGCCAGCCCTAGTCGAAATCCTTCAATCATGATGTGATTCTTCTAAAGGTGATTTAACTCTCACACCTTATTAAGTAATAGGGTGAGATTAATCAAAGGGGGGAATGTGGCAGGTGAAGGCCTGTGATCCACGGTGTCTGACATAAGCAGGCCAGCATAGCTAGCTTGACCTGTAAATGAGGCCTGTGGAGAGGCATATAGGATTGCACATCCCCCAATATGCTGCTATTGTAAGATAGAACTCAGTAGAAGTATTGAATTAGCTTAGGTAAGCAGAACTGAGAGATGGAAAAATACAGAAAAACATGTTTAAAAGTTACTGATAAGAAAAAGTACATCTGCAAAGAAATAATTGGGAGTGCTGACAGATGAGTTGCAGAGCCCTGCTCCTCTGCATGCACAAATTGGTTCTATGGCCTTGAGAGTGTGAAAGTAACAAGTTGATGAACTGACCATTGTAATTGGGACTAGAAGGGGGGTATGCAGGTGTCATGCCCACTGAAGGGACATAATTGGATAAACTTATCAGTACCGGGACCAATGGAAGGGGTACGGGAGGTACGGGAGGTTACCGGGACCAATGAAATGTTTTTCTATACCTAGAATGGAACAGAAGTCTATACCTAGAATGGAACAGAAGTCTATAAAAGTTGTTGTAATGCTTGAAAACTTTGCTCAGCCATTTTGAAATTGACTGGTTCGAGACTTGTGCACAAATAAATGATTTGGACCTTCTGAACAGACTCCTGGTATCATTGGTTTGTCTGCGCTTTGCTGCTACAACTTAACCCTCCATTGCCTCAAAAGAAAGGCCTGGCAATCTACTTCCAGTGACACTGCCAAGAAAACCCAGGAGCTTCTGGGTCACCAGGAGTCAGGACTGACTCAAAGGCACACATTACATTTGAATGCACTTATAGGTCAGCAGGAGACATTTGAACTGGATGCAGAAATGGTAGGGAGCTAATGAAGTGACTTGAGGAGAGGGGTAACATTGGCATGACAAGGCTGCTGGAAGATTAGCTGCACAGCAGTGTTGAACAGATTGAAGGGGAGAAAGATGATTCAGAAGGATATCAGCAAGGAGTAGGTTACAATAGTATAGATAGGAGGTGACTAAAGAGTGGATAAGTGTGTTCAGAAAGGAATGGGTGAATTCTGTTGATGTTATAGAGAAAGAATCAGCATTTTTTATTTATCAGTTGGATATTTGTGAAGAAGGAAAGAGAGGAGTTAAAGACGAGCTGAGGAAACAGGGAGGAGTAGAGAGTTATCCACAGAGACTGAGAAGGAGGAAGGGGAGAGAAGGATATAGGGGGAAAATAAGAAGCTCGGTTTTGACCATGTTCAATTTCAAGTGGCAGTGAGACATCCAAACAACAATGTCAGAAAGGCAGGCAGAGATCCGGGCCTGGATTGCCGGAGAGATTTCAGGTGTAGAGAGGTAGATCTGGGAGTCATCAGGGTAAAGATGGTACTGAAAACCATAGAGAGAGAAAAGGAGTGGACCCAAGATAGACCCTTACGGTGCAGCAACTGAGAGTGGGATAGCAGTAAAGGAGAATCCATCAAAACAAACACTAAAGGAGTGATGGGAGAGATAAAACCAGGATAGCACAGAGCCCTTAAAACCAAGCTGAGGAGAAGGTTGTGGTCAACAGTGTCAAAAGCAGCAGAAAGGTCAAGAAGGATGAGGATTGAGTAAAGGCCCTTGGATTTTGCCAGCAACAAGTCACTGGAGACTTTGGCAAGAGCCGTTTCAGTAGAATGTAAAGGACAAAAGCCAGATTGCAAAGGATCCAAGAGGGCTTCAGAGGAGAGAAAGTTGAGGCAATGTTGGTGAACTGCATATTCAAGTAATTTAGAAACAAAGGGGTGGAGGGAGATGGGTCAGTAGTTGGAAGGACAGTTAGGGTGTAGTGAGGGTTTCTTGAGGAGAGGTGTAACCACAGCATGCTTAAAGGCTGCAGGAGACGTTGCAGTGGAGAACAATAGTTGAGAATATGAGAGATGGAAGGGACAACAGTGGAGGCGATGGGGCTTAGGAAATGGGTGGAAATAGGATCAGAGGAGCAGATAGTGAGTTTGGAGGAATAAAAAAGGTGTGTGATTTCCTCCTCAGAGAACATAGAAAATGAAGAAAGGGTAGCAGAGATGGGGGGTGGAGGGGGGGGGGTGGAATTTGGAGTGATGAAGGGGAGGAGGGGTAGTAGCTGGAGTGGATCTTGTTGATTTTATCATGAAAATAGTCTGCCAGAGTTTGGGCAAAAAGGGAAGGAGGAGTTGTAGGCAGAGGTACCTTGAAGAGAGAGTTGAGAATTGTAAATAGACCGCGAGGGTCAGAGGTGCTTAGTCAAATCAGTCATGTCACTTCAGTGTAACAAAACTCCAATTTTATTGGGACCCAATCGGGGTCAAGGTAGCTCTTTACAACAGTTCAAGATGCTAGTAGCAACTTCTACATGAGGTAGATATTAATTCAACAGCCCTCTGCATAATCACTTAGTAAAAGATAGATGTTTTACTCTGCTTTTCTCTCACATTACTCTCCAATGCTTAGATCTTACAAACTGTGACAAAGGCCCTTGTCTATGTTATCAGATTCAAGGTCCTTCTGTAGTGGCAGGAATTTATCCTGGGGACCCCGCTCCATCAGAATCTCACTAGGCTTTAAGTCCTGTTTCCTTCCTCTTCCTGTAAGATTTCATTTGTTTTAAGACCCCTCAAAATGGGAGATCCCAGTGGTCCTTACTAGGCAGGAATTGTAGGCCAGCTTGGTAGAAACAAAGACCCTCTTTGGTGAACACCTCTTACTAATACCTACAAGCTACTTTACTGGTTGTAACAGTCTCTCTGAAAGCAGGATAACCTCCTAAGGCTTGCCTCTTTCATGCTCCTAACACTTACTGCCTCTCTTTTCTGTCACCAGCGGAGGTGATTAGACTTCTTCCATAGAGGGTTCACAAACCACGTACTTTCTCTCACTTTGGGGGTGATCAGAATGCTTGCTCTAGAGGACTGAAAATATACTTTCCCCTCTGAAAATCTGGATATTTATATTACCAATCAGAAACCTCCCAGTCTTTCCCCTTGGGCTGAGCTTCAATTGCTCTTTTATCAATCTCCTAGACATTTACCATGCTTGTTTCAAGGCTCACACTTCCCTTGTTAGTACCCAAAAGTGGCATAGCCATGTGATTAGGAAGTTTTAGTGATATCTAGATTATTTCAAAGAAGATTATAAGTAATCACAAAATCATGCCATACAAAATAACATAACACATTAAAATCACATTAAACATAACCCTCCTTGCATTAAATATCACCCAAAACTTAACAAATACACAAAGCAAATATTAATGAAGAGGCCGCGGGCAGAGTCCCGGCGGCTGAGCGTAACCGGGCGCGCGGCCGGTGCGCGGGCCCTGCGCGCGGCCGTCGGCAGTTTAAAATCATTGGCTCCCAGCGGTGGCAGCCGCGCGGGAGCCAATCAGGGTGGTTCCTGGAGGTGGGGTGGGTGGTGAGGGCCGGCGAGCAGCCTCCGCGTGGTCATTTGCGGCGGAGGCTGCTCAGGGGTGCCGGCTTTCTGGGGGGGGGGGGGTCCTGCGGGTCTTCGGTGTGGCCTGGTCGGCGGGGTTCGCGGCGGGAGGCACCGTGGCTCCTGGTGGGGGTCCAGTCCCGGCGGCGGGGCCAGGCTGGTCACCGGCTGTGGGGTCCGGTGAGCGCGCCCGATGAGCCTGCCAAGTAAGGAGAGCTGGTGAGTTCCCTGCTTGGGAGGGTGGGGGGTTTGCTGTATTCGGGGCTTGGGGGGACCTGCTGGGTTTTTGTGGGGGATCTTGAGAGACAGGGAAAAGATGGAGGTCATACCTGGGGGACGCTGTTGGGTGGTGGAGCGGGCTCTTGTCTAAACAGAACAAAAAAAAAAAAAGGAAAAAGGAAACAGAAAGAGGGTAGATAGCTCGAGACCGGGATTGGGGGGTGCATGGAGGTTTGGTGGCGCTGAGGGGGTGGGGGGGCTACATGTGCGGTCCTTTGGGGGGGTACGGGAGGCTGGAGGGGGCGGGGGGCTACATGTGCGGTCCTTTGGGGGGTACGGGAGGCTGGAAGGGGCATGCGTGCCCCCCCCAGCGTTGCAGAGGTTTGGGCGGGGAGTGAGTTGGCGCGGGGGGGGGGGGGAACTGTGCGTGGAGCCTCTCCCGGTGGGCTGGGGGTACGCTGCTCAGGGGTGTTGGGTGGTCGGGGGGGGTCCGGGGCGATTTCTGGGGGAGGCGAGAGGGGCACGGGCCACTGTTCCCTCTGCTCTTCCGTGGGATGTGGGCGTGGGGTGTCAGTTGTGCAGCTTTGGGGGGGGAGGGATTTTCGAGCACCGCATGGCGACACTCGGAGTTGGGTGCTTTGGAATTGGCTACCCGTCGAAATGCACTGTGTACACCACAGTGCTTGCTCTAGACCATATTGGAGAACTCGTGAAAACTGTGAATACACAACAACTGTTAAGTTTAAGAAGTCTGTGTTGTTTTCTATCCAGATGGGTAGGGGGCAAGGGGGCGGGGGCACCTTACTCCTGCTGGCAGGTCTACAGTTTAAGGTGATTCGGTGGTGCGGGTGGGCCTTCGCCTGGGGCGCATTGGCTAGGGGGTGGGCTGGATACGTTTGGATCGGTTCGAGGTGGGCCCTGATCACATGAGTGGTCTACGGCTGCCTCTTCCCCCCCCCCCCTGTTTTTTCACTTATGTCTCCGCAGGGGCCGGCGATGGTGCAGTAGTCGTGGAGACCTGGTGCTAGTCCTCAAGGCATGGTGCTGCAGCGGAGACCTCCGGTGAGGCGCAGTGAGACGGCGCAGACCTGCATTGACGTTGGCCAGCTGGACGCGGGGACTGCAGCTGCCGGTGGCAGACGGTCGAGAGGCAGGTGAGTGGTCGGGCCCACCGGGCGAGGAATGGCATGGGCTGGATGGTCAGGGGGAGGGGGTTAGGGCGGGGATGATCAGGCGGCATTCTTGTCGGCGACTCTGGGGTCGGCCTCATCCTCCTACTCGGGTGAGGCGTCGTGGGCAGCTGTAGTGGTGCTGCCGCGGAAGGGGATGGATAGCGCAGAGGTGGTGGGGGCCTAGGGCGGGAGGGGGGCCCGTCGGGGTCGCGTTCTCGGAGTTGTTGGAAGGGGTACTGGACCGACTTGACGTAGGATCTGTCCGTAGCAGTATATAGATGTTTTGTGACTGTTGGGGGGCAGGCAGTGCTCAGGGGGGGAGCCTAACAGGGTGCATGGGGGAGGATAATGGGGGGTGGGTTCCGGAGGTTGTGCGCAGGGTGTGGTATTGCCCTTGATCCTTCGGTGCTTCGCGGGGTGTGGGGACATCGCATGCTCGAGCGTTCTGGGATGCTAGGGGTATGCGGATTCGTTATTGGAGGGTCCCAGACATGCGAAGGGGGGGGCGTGGTGGTGCTCTGTGGGATGGTTCCTGGAACGGATGGAAGGTAACGGCAGAGTATTTTGGGGCACGCAGGGTAACCTCAGGTTGCCTCCAATGGCCGTTGGTTGGTTACGGGTGAAAGGGGCGTGGGGCTACCGGCCAGAGTGCAGCGGGAAGATGGGGCGGGGGGGGGGTACGTACCGCAGGTTGGGGGTTTCCGAAGTCAACCTGCCTAATTCCGGCCTGCACCCTGTTAAGGTGTGGTCGCATATGGGTCACGCTTTGCAAAGGGGGCTTCAGCGGTATCCGCGGCTCTGGGTTCGGTTTTCGTTTGGCGTTGTTTTCCAGTGTGGGGCGCCTTGTCCTCGGAGTTCGCCTTCACTGTGGTGGTTGGAACCGTGGGTGGGGTGGTTCTTTGAGGAGCTGGGGGGGGCAGCATTGTGGGTCCGTTACAGGATCCACCTTTCCCAAACTCGATGATTTCCCTTGGGGGGGATAGTCGCGAAGAAGGTGCCTGAGCGGTGCAGGCTAATTCATAATTTGGCCGGGTTTTGGGGGTGCTGTCGCCGGTACACGTTCCGTGTGCGTTGTGTGCGGTGCGGGTGAGTCATTTGATCGGGCGGGTGAGATGGTGCAGGAGGCAGGTCGGGTAGCGTTGTGGGCCGAGGTTGATCGTGAAGCGGCCTTTTTTCACAGGTTGCCTATGCCTCCAACTGTGTTTCCATTATGGGGTTTCCGTTTTCAAGGGGCTTGTTCTTTTTACATACGCATGCTTATGGGCTGCTCAGTTTCTGGTGCGTACAGGGTATGGTTCAGGGCAGTGGTTGCTTGTGCAAACTCGGGGCTTGGCGTAAGGGGTGCATTGCTGGTGGGTGCATTGATGGTAGGCTATTCGGTTTAGGGGCGGCTTAGTCGGTGTTGTGCCAGGTGATGTTCACGGGGCTGCTGACCCATCGCGGGATTTAGGTGGGCCCCTTGGCGTTGAGTAAGGCAGAGGGTCCGCCGAGGCGGCTAACCTTTGGTATGGAGTTGGGCTCGGTGGATGTGGTAGCTCGCCTGCAGCGGGCATTGGCTGCCAGTGCGGATGTTTCCCCGGGGCGGGGCGTAGAATCCTCCCCATTCGAAGAAGGGGCCGCTGAGTTGTGTGGGCGATTTCGTGTCTCTCGAGTCGCTTCGGGGTCAATTTCAACGGGACATTGGTTTTGATGGAGTGGGAGTTGTCCCGTGAGGGGTTACAGCTCTACACGGATGCGGTGGGTGGGGCGTGTACTTCGGCGGGGCCTGTAGTCTTGGCTAGTGTCGGGTTCGGCTGCCGTTGTCTCCTGCCTGGAGGGGTTTCGGCTTTGGGTGGTTGTGGAGCTTTGGCCTGAGTGGCTCCGCAACCGTGAGGTGGTATGGTGGGGGCAATGCGGTGGTGGGCAGGGTGGTCCATTGCTACTCCTGCGGAGGTTGAATGCGGGTGGAGGTGTTGGCATCTCTACACTTGCGAGTGTTGAGGGAGGCTTGGCTTCTCCCTGGCTGTGTGGCCGGGTTTGTCAAGGCTCTCTCGCGTTCCGGTGGACCGGTTTCGGGATCTGGCCCGGAAGCGGACAATGAGGGAGCTGGGGCCCGGAGACCTGAGGGAGCCTTGTCCTGGGATGCATGAATGTGGTATCCCGGGGCCGTGGTCTGGGTGTCCTCAGGGTTGTGACTAAGTGATCCAATTTCAGTTGTGCCCGGGCGGCAACCGGAGTCCTTGCTTGGTGGGTATATTGTGGTGGTTAAGGGTGTGGGGGGGGGGGGTTTCAGACCGGGGGGGTTCACAGTTGGGTCGGGTTCATATGTGCGAAGGTGGGGGTGCGGATCGCTGGTTGGGGGATTGGTAGCTGGCAGGTTACTGTGGGGGGGGGGAGCAGGCTTGGCCGGCCTCTCGCGCAGGATGTACCGGTCTTGCTCATTTCGGCGAGCCTGCGGATGACTGCATGGGGGTATGAAGCCGTCATGTCTGGGGCAGTTTTTGTATGGCCTTTTGTCGGGGCCTTTTCGAATGGGGGGAGGGATGGCGGCTCCGGTCGGGCTTAAGTGGCGGGGGAGGGCTTCCTTGGCCCCGCATTTGGTTTGATGGGCAGTCTGGGATGTTTTGGCAAGTTTCCCACAAGGCTCGAGAGGGCATCGGAGTGGGCTGCGGGCTTCGTGACGTTCCCTGTGGCCATGCGGCGATACCTGTGGGTGCTCCCCGGGTAGGCACGGGACTTCTCCTAGGAGGAGGGGGTGTTGGTCGGTTTCCGGTGCCAGGGGTGTTCCGGCGCTCGGGGTGGTCGGAATGGCGGGGTGCTTGGTGGGGGGTAAGCCTACATCTTTTGCGCTGCACTCTGTGTCCTCTGGGTGGCTACACAGGTCCTGTAGAGTATAGGATGGTGCTCTTGGGCATGTAGGGGTTACGTGCGGCTGTACCGGCTCAGGGGAGTCGGAGGGTTGGGGGGCTTTTCATTGTTCATTTCTTTTGCAGGTGGGGTCTGGAGCCTTCTGAAGGTTGGGGATCCTTCACTCCTTTGTCCGATGAGCCGGACGGCGAGTCTGGGGAGGCGGTGAATGACACTGGGGGAGCGGCCCGGGTTTGGTGGCTATGTCATGGCTAGGTGAGCGCGGACCCCGCGGGTCACAGCAGCTTCCTTTGCTAAAGCGCCACGGGCGGATATCGCGACTGCCTGCTGTGTTGGATACAATGTTCGGGTGACAGGTAATGCCGGCATCTGCTCAGAGCGGTGCAGGGGGATTTGCTGGGTTTTTGCAGGCGTTTCTGGGTAATGATGCGGGGGGGGGCTGACTTTGTTTCAAGGCCTGCATGTTAGCCAGTGGCGTTGGTCGCGGGGGCTGGCTAATAGCTTGCTTGGCCGACATGGGGGTATCAGAGGATGCCTTATTGGGGAGGTTGAGGCCGGGGCTGTAGAAGTGTGATGGGGCAGTTCTCGCCAGTAGTGCGGGCTCTCCTCTTTTAGGACTGGCGGGAGGTCTGGGAATGTGTTTTTAGTTGGGTTGCTCACTGGTCGCAGCTTGGCTTTGGGGGGGTGGCACAGGAACAAGGTTGTTACCTGTGCCGGTGGCGGGATCCCGGAGGTTTCCGGGGTCCGGAGCCTCAGGCTACACTTGGGCGGGGGCGGGGTACCCCTGACCCGGATAAACCCTGGTCGACTTTTGCTATTAGCATGGCGAAGTCGGGGGAAGGGTTAGGTAACTTGCCGGGGGGGGCAAGTTATGGCGTTAGCGGTGGCAAGGCACTTTGCTAAGGTATGGCTGGTGCGGGCCGGGTGCCGCTAATCGATTGAGAATGTGTAGCATGTTGGCATATTGTGAAATTGTTAAAGGTTAATAAAGCTGCGACCAGTTGTGTTCCATGAAATGTTGGTGTGGTGTCTTTTGTGGGGTGGGGAGATTGGGGGGTGATGGGGGGATGGTGGAAACGGGCCCGAAGCACCAGGTTCGCCTGCCTCGGTTAATGAAGAGGCCGCAGGCAGAGTCCCGGCAGCCAAGCGTAACCGGGCGCGCGGCCGGTGCGCGGGCCCTGCGCGCGGCCGTTGGCAGTTTAAAATCATTTGCTCCCAGCGGTGGCAGCCACGCGGGAGCCAATCAGGGTGGTTCCTGGTGGTGGGGTGGGTGGTGAGGGCCGGCGAGCAGCCTCCGCGTGGTCATTCGCGGCGGAGGCTGCTCGGGGGTGCCGGCTTCCCGCCCACCTGCCCACTTATAATTATGGGGGTGTGGATTATGGGGTGTTGCAGCTTGGGGGGGGTTGGCGGGATCCCGGAGGTTTCCGGGGTCCGGAGCCTCAGGCTACACTTGGGCGGGGGCGGGGTGCCCCTGACCCGGATAAACCCTGGTCGACTTTTGCTATTAGCATGGCGAAGTCGGGGGAAGGGTTAGGTAACTTGCCGGGGGGGCAAGTTATGGCGTTAGCGGTGGCAAGGCACTTTGCTAAGGTATGGCTGGTGCGGGCCGGGTGCCGCTAATCGATTGAGAATGTGTAGCATGTTGGCATATTGTGAAATTGTTAAAGGTTAATAAAGCTGCGACCAGTTGTGTTCCATGAAATGTTGGTGTGGTGTCTTTTGTGGGGTGGGGAGATTGGGGGGTGATGGGGGGATGGTGGAAACGGGCCCGAAGCACCAGGTCCGCCTGCCTCGGTTACTGAAATTTTACAGAATGAAAATACCCACCCATTCATCTCCTAACATACCATGTCAACCCCCTCTCTCCAAAAAAAAACATACCTCCTCCCTTATAAACAGGTAACCACTATAATCCACAGCACAACACATTGTAGTTCAATTGCAGTGAACCAATTCTTGAAAATAAATAAATAAATAAAAAGCAAAACAAGGTTTTAAGATACTTACAGAATGTAAGATAGTCTACAATCTTTCGAATCTCAGAGAAATTAAAAAAACTTGAGCTTTTGTTGACAGAGACCATCTGGAATCAGTTCCTGCTGACTAGAGCACAAAGGGGGTAATTGAATAAGAAGTCACTTAGATTTCCATGTAGTGCATGCAAATGTATATATTTTAGTCATATACATGTCTTAGTAGCTATTTATCTGCGTAGATGACACAGTCGTGCGCGCATCCAATCGCATGTACTATAAACTGTGGGTATGTTCAGGGGCAGAGTTTGGATGAAGCGTGGGTTGAGTGCAATTTGGTGGTTGTTGTTAAGTGCCATCGAGTCTGTGTTGACTCACGGCGACCCTCTGGATAGTTGTCCATAACTATGTTCGGTCTTCAGTCAGGCGGGTCATTGTTGATAGACTGGCACTGATAGTTGTTGTTATTGTACTGATTCATTTCGTTGCTGGCCTTCCTCTTTTGTGTTGACCTTCTACCTTCCCAAACATGATGCCTTTCTCTAATGATCTCTCTCTTTGCATGATGTGTCCAAAGTATGAAAGGTGAAGTCTTGTCATCTGAGCTTCTAAAGAAAGCTTAGGTTTGATCTCCTCTAGTACTGACTGGTTTGTTTTTCGGAAAGTCCATGGTATACACAGTATTCGTCACCAGCACCATGATTTAAAAGGATCAATTTTCTTCTGTTTATCTTTTTCACTGTCCAACTTTCGCATCCATATAACATTATTGAAAATACCATTGCTTGTAGAAGTCGAACCTTTGTATGAAGAGAGACATCTCTGCACTTGAGGATCTTGTCTAGGTCCTTCATAGCCATTCTTCCAAGAGCAATGCATCGTCTGATTTCCTGATTGCTTGTTGCTTCTTTATTGATAGTGGATCCAAGTAGGTTAAAGTTGTCCACTATTTCAATTTTTTCTCCATCAATGATGAACTTATTAATTTTGCCAGTTGTCAGGATCTTTGTCTTCTTTACATTAGGTGCAGGCCCATTTTAGGACTATATTCCTTGATCTTGAGAAGCAAATGTTTCAGATTGTCTTCATTTTCAGCCAGTAATGTGGTATCATCAGCATAAAAAAGGTTGTTGTTGAGTCTCCTACCAATCTTCACACCTCTGCTGTCTTCATACAGTCCTGCTTCTCTGATGATTGGTTCTGCATATAAATTAAACAGGTAGGGGGAACATATGTAGCCTTGTATACTTCGCTGATTTTAAACCATTCTGTTTCTCCTTTTTCCATTTGAACTGTTGCATCTTGATCAATGTAAAGATTGTGCAAGAGAACAATCCGGTGTTCTGGTATACCCATGCTTCTTAATGTGCTCCAGAGTTTCTTAAGATTAGCACAGTCAAAATCTTTGCTGTAGTCAATAAAACACATATAGATGTCCTCTTGGTATTGTTTTGTCTTTTCAAGTATTCCTTTCACATTTGCGATGATGTCTCTCATTCCTCGCCCTTTCCTGAACCTTGCTTGCACTTCGGGTAGTTCTCGTTCCAAGCATGGTTGTAGTCTCTGCTGAATAATCTTGAGTAGAATCTTGCTGGCATGTGGGATTAGAGTGATTGTGCAATAATTTCCACAGTCAGTTGGATCGTCTTTCTTTAGTATTGGTATAAACACAGAACTTTTCCAGTCAGTTGGCCATGATGTTGTCTTCCAAATTTTCTGGAAGAGCCTTGTAAGTATGGTAACAGCTGCATCAGATTACTGTAATACTTCAATGGGAATGCCATCAATGTCTGGTGCTTTGTTCTTTGATGAGGATTTCAATGCTGCTTCAACTTCTTCTTTCATCACCAATGGTTCCAGATAATAAAGTACAGCTTGAAACAGCTGTTGGTTCCCTTGATCTTTATCATATAATCATTCTGTATATTCTTTCCACATTTTCTTGATTATCTCAGCATCATTCAACATGGATCCTTGAGCATCTTGTAACATTCCAGTTAGAGGCTGGAATTTTTTCTTTAACTCTCATAGTTTTAGGAAAGCCAATCTTTTTCTTCCTCTAATAGTTTCTGCTTCTATTTCCTTGCATGCATTTTTGTCGTACTTCTTCTTGTCTTGTCTTGCTGCACATTGGAAATCTCTGTTGAGTTCTGTGATTGCCTCTCTTTCTCCTCTTGCTTTAGCTTCCCTTTGTATCTGGGCAATTTTCATAGTTTTTTCGGTCATCTCTTTTGAACGTTTTTGCTTTTTCACCTTTTGTAGAGATTTCTCACTTTCTTCAAACACAACCTTCTTGATTTCGTCCCATAACTCTTCTGAAGCTCTGTCATTTGTAACTAAAGCAGCAAATCAATTTTGAAGGCAGCCTTTAAATTCCGGTGGTATATTCTCATGGTCATATTTTGCTACATTCATGAGTGGCTTGCTCTTTTTCAGCTTTAGCCTGAGTTTGAATACTAGTAGTTGGTGATCAGTACCATAAGTTTTGTCTGTATTGATGTTATAGAGCTTTTCCATCGTTGACTTCCACAGATGTAGTCAATTTGATTTTTGTTCACTCCATTGGGTGAAGTCCATGTGTACAGTTGCCGCTTGTGTTGCTGGTAGAAGGTGTTTGAGATGAATAGATCGTTGGTCTTGCAGAATTCTATCAGTCTTTCTCCAGCTTCATTTCTGTTGCCAAGTCCATATTTTCCAACCATTTTGCCGCCTTCTTTGTTGCCAACCTTTGCGTTCCAGTCACCCATGACTATCAGAATAACTTGTTTGCATGTTCTGTCAATTTCAGCTTGTACTTGTTCATAGAATTCATCAATTTCATCCTCTTTTGCAGCTGTTGTTTTGTACTTGAATTATAGTGGTGTTGATATCGTTCCTCGTAGATAAATAGAAATTAAGGGTTCACTGATTGCATTGTATTTCATTACAGTTCTTGCAAGTTTCTTCTTAATTATAAATGCAGCACCATTTCTTCTTTGTCTTTCATTTCCAGCATAGTAGATCATATGATCATCAAATGCAAAGTGTCCGATGCCAGTCCATTTTCATTTGCTGACACCCAACAGATTTGCATCCCCCAGTTACAAATTTAGGTGCTGGACTTTACACTAATCCTAGGGCTAGTGTTAGTGATAGTGCCTTAAATGAACATACATTTCCACCATTTATGCTAGTGTTTTATAAAGTAAGTAAGGTAAGTTCATACTTGACTTTATAAAATAGGTGTAAAATTATTGTATAAAAATGAACATTACTATGTGGGATTTTATAAAATTGCCCTCATAAAGTGCAATGACTGATATTAAGATAACTTCTTAATTAAATAATTAGGTATAATGATACCATAATACCAAAAAAAAGTGAACAGAAGAATGTTATGCAAGCTAGTATCAGAAGCAAGTGAAGTGACAAAAGCAATAGGCTTGCTCACTTCTACCTCCTCTGGCCTGTCACTGGCTAAGCAGACATGTGCTGTTGCACCTTCATCCTCCTAATCAGTATGCTTGGAAGTCTAATGTATACAGAATTACAGCAGTCCATATGCAATAGGACAAGTGTTTACATTATCATGCAAAGATCAGAAAATGAAGGAAAAGGTATGACTGCTTAACAAGGTACGGTACCGACACAGAAAACCTTTTTAGAGACTGCTCTTACATGACTGTCCACATTTAATGTAGCTTCCAAAGCCAAATTCACTATTGAGTTCCCAATTTTCTTACTTGCAAATGCATCTGGCCATGGATTTGTTCCCAACCATAATGGGCTAGTAGAATTTACCTAGCAAGCATACTGGTGAACTTTTATTAGTTTGTCCTCTTGCAATTTCAGAGAAATCTTCCATGTTCCCTTTTATTTTGTAGTAATAGTAGTGTTCCCTTATTAGACAGGACTGTACTGTCCCTCCACTAACCTCCAAAGGAACCACTGGTAGGTGTCAAGGAGGTGGGGGTATTTAAGAAAGGGGTTTTGGTTGGTATAAGTAATTGCATTGGGAGATTGGGGGTGGAGATATCTAAGAGGGGGATTAAGAAGGAGATTTAGTGTGCAGGTGACAGAGCTTGTATGAAAGGGTATTGAAGAGTTGGGGGAGTCTTCTTTTACAACTTTAAAAACAGTGGGGCCGCTTTGGGGTCTACAGTCTTTGTGTTGCTGTGGCCAGGAATGTGTGATATTTGCAGCTGCAGCATTGTAAAATGAAATTTATTGCCCAAATCACATGTTAAAATTTGCTGCAGTAAAATATCACATTTTATCGCAGTTTTGCAGCCAGCTCTCTAAATATATTATTAAAGAGTTGTTTTGTATTACTTTCCATGTGGTATACTGTAGCTCATTAATATTTTTCATAAAGCAATTCAATTACAGTATTTGCCATGATTGATAATGGAGGAGCATGTGTTACCATTAAAGTATTATGATTTGATGTGTATTAAGACAGATTAGCAAATGGGCTCCTAAATGTTCTCATGTCTAGTTTTGTAGAAAATCACTCTAACTCATCCTCTGTGTGTACTCCCTATCATGGTTTATTTTTCATTGTCTGGTGGATGGGAGTAGTATAATGGGTACACTACTCATCAAACTGATTGACAGGTGAGATAAGGATGACAGGAGCCAATCAGCGTTCACTTCCGGTGTATGTCCCTCCTTAGGCCACGCCCCTCCCATAGAAGTAAATGGTGAGTTAGCCCCACCCACTCCCACTCCCAGGCGTGGCCACCACCCCCACTTGACATGCCCCCATCCCCACCCCCAAGGATGACATCATCCAATCAGCGCCCACGTCCGGGTTTGTGCCACAGCCACGCCCCACAATATTGGCATTAGCCAATCAGCACCCACTTCCGGGTTTGTGCCACACCCACAGCCTCCCACCCTCAACCATGCCCCTGCCTACATCATCGGAAATGACGTCACCGGAAACAGGGTGTCATCAGAAATGGAGTGTCGCTTTTTGCTGACATCACCAGAAACAGAGTGTCATCAGAAATGGACCGTGTCCTTTTCCAATGACCTCAGTGGAAGCAGAGTGACTGACTCCGGAAACGTGTTTTGCTTCTGGTTAATGTTTACATCTGCAAAAAGCAGGAACCCTGGAAAACAAAAAATGCTTTTCTCTCTCCCACTGCCCCAGTTCTTTTTTCTCACAAAAGATTCTTAGCACAGCACAGGCTTTTCACAGAGGCACAGACAGGGTAGAAGCTTTTCTTTACAAATGTTAAACCTCAATTAACACATCTTTTGTTAGAGAAACCAGTGCTGTCCATGTGATAGAATTTTGCTTTTAAGACCTCATGGTTAAACCTGAGTTCAAATCCCCCTAATGCAGCTATTTTTTGGAGAGAGAGAGCTGAGTTCAAATCCCCCTAATACAGCTATTTTTTAGTGGCTTTGAAAAAACCAATATGGAGAGACAAGTCTGAACATGCCTCTAGGGTGTGACTGCACATGTGATTGGTAGAAAGAACAGGCTATACTTTAAAACACATAGGGTTTGTAGAATAAATCCATTCTGAAGATGTTGTCAAAATAAAAAAGGATAGTCAAAGCACGGCAATCATGAAGGAAACCTTATTGAAGAGCATTTACTATGACCCCAAAGCAACAGGGAGCTTTGGGGGCATAAATCCTCTACTTCAAGCTGCTAAAAAGCAAGATAAAACAGTCAACAGAAATGATATAGTTAGATGGGCTACCGGAGAAGATGCTTATACTTTACACAGACCTGCTAGGGTCCGTTTTAAAAGAAACAAGACGATCGTGTCAGATGTGGATGCACAATGGCTGGCTGATTTAGTTAATATGGCAGCCTTGTCCCATTATAACAGTGGCTACAAATACATATTAACAGTGGTAGACATCCTGTCAAAATATGCATGGGCTGCAAGTTTAAAATCGAAAACCGGTCATGAAGTTGCTAAAGCCTTTGAAAAAATATTTAATCTAGGTTGTATACCTGAAAAAATACAGACAGACAAGGGTAAAGAATTTTTAAATAGGTCCCTGAAGAATTTATTAAAACAAAGAGGGGTTCATCATTTTGTAACCAATAACGATGTTAAAGCAGCAGTGGTAGAAAGGTTTAACAGGACTTTGAAATCCAAAATGTGGCGTTATTTTACTATACACAACACCTTTCGGTACCAAGACGTATTGCAGGCTTTTGTGCACAGCTATAATCATAGTTTTCACAGAACAATAAAGATGAGGCCTGTAGATGTGACACACACAAATTCTCTGCAGATCTGGAAAAGAGTCTACGGTGATAGCATCAAGCGTAAGCATACCGAGAATCCCTTAAAGAAAGGAGATCATGTAAGACTTTCAAAAACTAAAGGAAAATTTGAAAAAGGTTACGAGCAAATGTGGACTGACCAGGTATTTATAATAACGGACATTTTAAACAGGGGCCAGAAAGCGACATACGAGATACAGGATTATGATGGTGAAGCCATACGAGGTTCTTTTTATCCTGAAGAATTGCTAAAAGTCACACCGCAACAGGACTGAATATACCGAATCGAAAAGGTTCTAAAGGTAAAAGGATATGGCAGGAACAGATTCTACCTCATGAAATGGAGGGGATGGCTTGTTAAATTTAACAGTTGGGTTAAAGCATCAGAGATTCAAGACATCTGATTTCTTTCTTTCTTTTGAAGCAGCATTAAAATAAAATTTAAAATGAATGATGGTGGCTTTTATATCACACTGCCTAGCAATGCCTCAGCAGGTGTGTTTTCCCATAATACCAGCTCTAATTTTACCATACAACTAGCAAGGCCTTTGGACTTACAAGGACAGTGGGAAGTAGGGCTCGTGGAAATACAATACCCCTACACCTGGGAGAATATTAAGGAAGATCATAAGTATGTTGTCGCTTCCGCATCAGGAAATATACAGCACCTTATAGTCAGGAAAGGACATTACGCGACCATGCAGAGTTTAGTGGAATCCATGAATCAGGACATTAGCAACATCTATAAATCGGTGGCACCACTAATCATTTATGAACCCCATGTGCGAAGAATCCGAATAAAATTGGAAGATAGGTCTACTATTTATGCGTATGGTGATTTGGCAACCATTTTGGGAATAGAAGCTTACGTTAATACACAGCGTTGCCATTTTCCAGCAGATATCACGGCCGGTTTTAATACCCTCTACCTGTACACAGATATTGTAGAGCACCAGTTAGTAGGTGACCATTTAGTGCCACTGCTGCGCTGTGTTCCAACTAAGGGGGTTAGGGATGAGTTTATCACGTTAACTTATGATAAGCCGCACTATGTCCCTGTGAACAAACAGCATATTGATAACATCACATTTGAAATAAAGACAGATCAGGACAGGCACGTCTCATTTCGTTACGGGAAGGTGATCCTTAAGCTTCATCTGTGCCCCCAGAGGGTGACTGTTTTTTAAAATGGTTGTGGCTAAAGACTACAGAGACCCCAAAGCATACAGGCATTATTATACAACACTAGCCGGCTATGGGCTTTCAGGATATCATGGAGTACCAGTCATGTACGGGGCCGGTGTAAGTGGTGTTTTTCGCAGCCTCTTCAGAAAAGCTATGCCGTTTTTGAGGAGGGGTTTTGAAATTATTAAACCACACGTGAAAGGCGCCGCAAAAAACATAGCCAAGGATGACATGAGTCATGTCACAACGGCCGTTCTAAATAAAATGAACCAGTCTACAGAACAGGCAGGATCAGGACTGGCTATGATTAGAAGAGCTGTTAAAAGAAAGAGAACCGAGTCTCGGGAGTTACCGCAAGGACCGCCCAAGCCTTTTAAAAGAAAGAAACCCATGGGTGACAGGTCTCAGAAGCTTAACCGCCGGTCTAAGAAGATAAGCACTAGCTCTAGGCAGTGAGATATATTCGAACTAATTGAATATTTATTCTATGTATATAGTTCTCCCATGTTATCCAAGTTTATACTCCTGTTATATGTAATACCGAACAGCCTGTTGTTCTGGTCTTTGTGTTCATCTGTAAACCGCGCTGATTATAAATAGTGCGGTATATAAAAAACTGAAATAAATAAATAAAATAAAATTCTAAAAAGCACCATGGCTTTTGTACACCACAGCTCTGAAGCGTGTGTTAGATCGGAACTGGACCTGTTTCAACTAGCACTGACCCAAACAAGTATCGAAAAACTTATTTATGTGGAAATTCCGCCATTATCTGCTTTGTCGAAAACATCCCCTTTGGACTTCTATATCGCAGGTCATGGTGAAGACTACATTGATTTAAATAGTACACTTTTGAACCTGACCTGTAAAATTGTGGCAGAAGATGGCTCGAACATCGATCAGGCAGCCAAAGTAGCGCTGGTGAACTACCCAATCACAGCTCTATTTAGCCAGCTGGATGTTACCCTGGGGGACCAACTCATTAGCCAGAGCAACAACTGCTACCCCTACAGAGCCCTCATAGAGCTGCTTCTCAATTATGGTGAAGGATCCCTCAAATCACAGTTTACAAGCGGGCTGTTTTATAAAGACACAGCCGGGCAGCATGAGGTGAGAGAGATAGGATCTTGCAATGTCGGCTTTACTGAAAGGGCCCAATTTACGGTCTCTAGCCACAAGGTAGAGCTATTGGGGCATTTACATAGTGATCTATTTTTCAAGAAAAGCTATTGATTAATGGTGTGGATCTCAAAATTAAATTGACCCGCAACAAAAACTCTTTCTGTTTAATGAGCGGTGATGCCGAAGAAAGTTATAAAATCCTTATCCTAAACGCTGCGCTCTTTGTAAAGAGAGTTAAAGTTTCCCCCGGAGCGCGCCTGGGACATGCGGAAGCTCTGCTGAAAGCTAATGTCAAGTATACTATTGACCATGTGGGACTGAAGATGTTTAGCATACCAGCCGGAGCCCGTGTGACTAACCAGGAAAATCTCTTTTTGGGGCAGCTACCAAAACTCATTGTGCTGGGATTTGTGGATAACGATGCTTTCAGCGATAATTATGCTAAAAAACCCTTCAATTTTAAACATTATGATATTAATTTTGCCGCTCTATATGTGGATGGTGAACAAGTACCTGGGAAACCTCTTCAACCTGACTTTCAAAATGGATATTGTGTAAGAGAATATATGCAACTGGTTCAAGCAAGTGGCAAACATCTGAAAGACACAGCGTTGCTGATTGACCGTCAGGAGTTTTACAGAGGTTATACCCTGTTGGCGTTTGACCTTTCACTGGATCAGGAGTGTGCAGACCATTACTCGCTGATTAAAACTTGCAACCTGTGGGCTGAAATACGTTTTGCCAGCGCCTTACCCCATACAGTTAACATGATTGTTTATGGGGTTTTTGACAATGTGATAAAAATTAATCATAGAAGGAATGTTCTTTTTGATCATTCGTGAAAATGAACATCCTGCAGATCTTCCGTATTTTAAAGAAGGACCCCTGTGTTGCAGATTTCTTTTTAGATGTGCTACCCAGTGACTGGTTAGCGGATGTACAAATATCAAGGAAGCCCGTGTGTTTGGTGCTATAGACACACCCTCATAATCTACCTGGAAAACACTGATTAGCCATCTATATATGTGGAGATGGAACGGGAATTTTTTGATTCTTATGGACAACCCCCTGATAGCTTATTCTTTCCTACCAGCATTATGAGCTTTTTCAACAAGCATTGTAAAACTGTTTTATACCACAACAGACAATTATAGCACCCAATGTCTATGGCTTGTGGATATCACTGTGTATTTTTCTTGCACCACCGCTGTAAAGGGGTGCCTTTTGAAAATATTTTAGAAATGTATTCTGAAGATTTAATGCAAAATGATGATATGGTGTTACATTTTGTAAAATGCAACAAACAAACTTTGTGTAGATCTTTTAGAAATCCGTTTCATAATCAGCAAGTGTGTGTTTCCTATCGTGAATGTTTTGCTGCTTCTAAATAAAAAGTAACCCCTCTAAGGAGGTTTCTTGAAAAGAAACCACTGTTTAGTCTTTTATTTTTGTTTTGAAACATTTTATTGAAAATACATTTTTACACACTCAACCACCGGTGGCCGTGGGATAATTTATGATTTTGTGTGGGAGTAGCTCTTTGCTCTTTATCGGACGCGTGTACATTTTAGTAGCCTTCACAGATGGGTTATCTTTGAGGCGTGCCAGTACATCTCTGTTGGCTGCATTACCCATTACCGTAGAGGGCATATTAAATTTGGCTAGGGTTTGCATGAACTCCTCCCAGTCCCTGGGTATTCTTCGTTGTGAAAGAACTTGGGGCTGCGTCGCCCCGCGAACGAGGTCAAGTAGGTTAGAGCCATTGACGGGGTTTCCCCAGTATACAAATGTTCCATTTCCCTCCCAGGATGCCACATCCTTGTTTTTTAACAGTTTATTAAGCAGCAACTCGGCATTTTTCCTATAGCGCATATTGATGCTGTTTAACACTTCTTGTATTACAGGGTCTGGAGGTATAATATTTTCTGGAGATGTTGCCGTTGATGTCTCATCTTGTGCCTGTAGATACAAGTTTATTTTTTCTTTTTCCATATCCCTCTGTTAAGCACGAGATAGCGCTTTAACACTTCTGAGTAACATTTAGACTTTTCGTGTTCAGACATACTGACACTTTGCAGGATGTTTTTCATTTCTTCATTTAACTTATAAATGGTCGTGGTTCTAATATTTTCATCCCGATCTGGCGGATTTCTCAAGCGCTCGAGTTCTTGACTAGGGACAATGTACATTTTTTCAGCGTGCTGCATTAGAGGTTTGTCAGAGGCCCCGTTATCAACAGTAATGCAAAACTTAACAAGGGCCCGATAAAGCCACCTGACTGTCTCACCAATTGCTTCTTTTTTTTAATGGGTAGTCTTTTATCGCACAGACTCTTTATGGCATGACGCTTCCCTTTTAAAACCTTTATCTGTTGTTGTGAAAGAGGAATGTTACCTTTTAGGGTGTTGAGAGCGATTTCAACTATAGCTGCTACCAAATCATTAGAAGTTGTATTCAGGATGGCTCTTCTGTGCTGCGGAGAGGCTTGAACCAAAAGTTTTAAAAGGGGCAGGTTTGGGGGGCGGGGTCAGCCGCGGTAGAAAATGGCCGCATAGATTGTTTGCTCCCTCCCAGCACTGAAGAATCTGGACCTATCTCTGACAGCGGGCGCCCTAAAACGCTGCCCTGAATTACTATAGCCTGCGGTAAGATGTCTACACTAAAACCGGCCAAGATAGACTTCCAGCAGGCGGCGGGACAGTCGAATAAAAAAGCGAAACAAGATCTCTCGTCCCCGGTGAAAATGGCGCCTGACAGGGCACCCGTGGAAGGAGTGCGAGAGATCCTTCAAGAACTTCGGGCTGTAAAGGACCTTATCACTACCAATACAGGTACGCTAACAGTGGTCCAAGAAGACCTGCGAGAAGTTAAGGACCGACTCGGCAGTATGGCTCAGCGTTTGACGGAGCTCGAGGCCGAAGTTAATCGACAGTCTGCCATAACAGCGCAATTAGACCCACTTGTTCAGAGGGTCGCGGCGCTAGAACTATCGGTCGAAGACCAATCTAACAGGGCTAGGAGAAGCAATGTTAGAGTTGTGGGGGTCCCTGAAGGCCGGGAAGGATCTGACCCCATAAAATACCTGGAAAAGCTCATACCAGAGATGCTGGGCCTAGTTTTCGAACGGCCTCTCGAACTGGAGAGGGCCCACCGCGTGCCGTCACACCCTTCTCCACAAAATCTGCGGCCGCGACCGTTTGTAATAAAAGTTTTACGTTACCAGCATGTACTGCAGATAATGGAAGCGGCCAGACGGCGGCAAAATCTACAACTGGATGGGCACCGCATCTCCTTTTTCCCCGATTTAAGCAAGCAGACAGCCCTGCGCCGTAAAAAAGATCTTCTAGCCTGTAGGCCATTGCTACAGCAAGCACAGGCGCGATTCGGGTTCCTCTATCCAGCAAACATGCGAGTGACCCTCGATAACCGAACTCACACTTTCACGGAGGGTCATCTGCTTCGCGCCTTTCTCCAAGACCGGGCCAGGATGGAGGTCGGGAAATAGAATACATGGGACTCTCCATACGGGTAAAGCTGCCCTAGCCTGGACTCCCGGTTGGCGAAACAACCGACAAGAGAGCTGGTTTGCCATCACTGTTCTGTACTGCAAATCTCTGGGTTTTTTTTTTTTCTTTTTCCGTGCAGTTAGCTCACGAGATGTAGAAGTTTAAAGTGAATGTTTGATTGATTAGAGATTTAGTCTCTATAACTGTTGGGTGCTTAAAATAAACGTTAGATAGATGTAAGCGTCAATTCACCCTGGCTCCTGTTTGCCAATTTACCCTGTATAATAGGGCAATGTTGTACTTTATCCTAAGTGCTGGGAGGGAGTTGGAGTTGGAGGGGCTAGGATGGGCGGTGGGGATCTCGCCATACAAGTAGGATTAGGATATGGCTTATTACAGCCAGGATATAGGTATGCTGGTTGTAATATATCTGACACCCTGTTCCAGGGGCAGCTGACCATGAGTGCCCTCCCCCCACCCCTTCGTAAAATTACAGATGGCTAGCAGCCGAGTGAGGGTTTTGTCCCTGAACGTCAACGGTATTTCCATGCCGGCCAAAAGGAAGAAAATCCTACTCTATTGCAAACAGCAAAATGCAGATGTGGTATATCTACAAGAGACCCACCTGTCACAGACGGAGTCCTTGAAAGTGGCAGATAAGACCTATCAGAACGCCCTTTCGGCACCCGCCCTTAAAAGAAAAGGTGGGGTTATCATACTGGTCCGGAAGGCTCTCCTGATGGAAGTTAAGGAGACCAAAGTGGACCCTGCCGGCCGCTGGGCCAAGATGACAGCACTACTGAAGGGGACTCCCTACACCTTCATGACAGTGTATGGTCCCAACGATGAAGACCCGCTTTTCTTTACTCAAATCACCCAGGAGCTTATAGATTCCGGTTCTACGTGTATTGTCTTGGGGGGAGACTTCAATCTCATACCAGACCCTCTCCTAGACAGAACCCCCTACAAATCGCAACATAAACCACATTCATCTGCTGCACTACAAAACATGAAGGAGCTCCTAGGGCTGGTGGATCCCTGGAGGTTACTGTCCCCAAATAGTAAAGAGTACTCTTTCTACTCTCTACCTCATAACTCACAAACTCGGATAGACTACTATCTTATCTCCAAGACGTTGCTCCCTACGGTTGTTGATGCCACCATGCTTCCCAGAACAATTTCTGATCATTCTGCGATCCTGTTGGACCTTAGTGCAGGCCCCGAAAAGAAGTCCCAGGGGCGGTTTTTCTTTGAGAAACGCTGGTTGGCGGACGACGAATATCGTAAAACTTTGAAGGCTGCCACTGCAGAATACTTCACTACTAATCACTGCGGAGATACCCCCACATGGGCCTGGTGGGAGGCCTTTAAAGCTTACGCACGAGGGTGTATGATCTCCTATAAGATTCGCAAGCACAAGGCAGAGGCAATAAGAAGGAAGGAGTTGGAGACCGAAATTAGAGCTGGGGAGCGGCTCCTTGCTCGCTGGGCAGATCCGACTATTCTTCTGCGACTCCGGAAGCTACGGTTCCAATATAATACACTACTACAGGCCGAAGTCAGTGACTTGCTCAGAGCACAGCAAGGTAAATATTACCATGAAAGTAACAGAGCGAGCTCGTTGCTAGCAAACACATTAAAGATGAAGAGCGCAGTGACTCGAATTACGGGATTAAGGGATGCGGCAGGAGTCTTAAGAATTGCAGACGAAGAGATCCTAGCACTCTGCGAAACCTTCTACTCCCGACTTTATCAATCCGAAATCGCCGATGATAACTTAGCTTTCTCAAACTTTGTCTCCTCAATAGAAGGTCCCCAACTCACGAAAGCGCAACAGCAACTACTATCTGCAGAGGTCACCTCGAAGGAACTTCGCGTCGCTCTCAAACAGCTTGCTAAGGGAAAGGCTAGCGGTCCAGACGGGCTTTCCGTGGAATTCTATGAGGCCTTCGCTGACCAGCTGATACCTGAGCTGCTATTATACTATGCAGGTATCAAAGAAGAATGCCCTGTTGTTGGTGCACTAGCAGCAGCCACAATAGTGATACATCCCAAGCCCGGCAGGGACCCGGAACGGGTCGAGAATTACAGACCCATCTCCCTATTGAACGCAGATTATAAAATCTACGCCAAGGTTCTAGCTAATCGACTTGCAAAAGTCTTGGGGTCTCTCATCCATCCCGACCAGTGTGGATTTATGTCGGGAAGATCTACGGCGGATAATGGTCTATGTTAGCCCACGTTCTTCGCAGAGCGCAACAGGTGGATATACCAATCGTGGGCCTGGCACTCGATGCTGAGAAAGCTTTCGATAGGGTCGAATTCTCCTACTTATTTCAAGCCATGCGATGGATGGGAATCCCGGACAACTTCCTGAAGAGTATCCAAATGTTATATGCCAAGCCGGTAGCCCGGGTGGTGGCGAACAACACTGCTTCTCGGGAATTCCTGCTTATCAGAGGAACCAGACAGGGCTGCCCTTTATCCCCTCTTTTGTTTAACTTGGCCCTAGAGCCACTGATCCTCAAAATCCGTCAAGCAGCCAGCATAAAGGGAATTCCGCTGGAGGGGTACCACTGCAAATTATCCGCCTACGCAGATGATCTCCTGTTCTTTCTAGAAGTATCGTCGGTAGACGCCGCCTTGGAGACTATCAATGAATATGCCCATGTGTCGGGCTACAAGCTGAACTTAGACAAAACCACCAGTATACCACTAACATCAACCGTTCTGGTAGAAGAACTGCGGAGATACTCCTTTCAGGTTGAAAGCTCATCTTTTAAATATCTGGGAGTACTCTACGGTAAAAATCTGGATGACACAGTTCACCTCAACGAGAATCGATGCACTAAGATCGTATAGGAATGCGTGCAAAAGTGGACACCGTTACATCTGACATGGTGGGGCCACCTAGAAACCATTAAAATGGTTATTGTCCCCAAGATAACTTACATCCTGAGTATGCTCCCGGTGCTCTTTGACATGAAATTCTATAAAACCTTAGAGAAGAAGCTGCTTGTTTTTCTTTGGGCAAAGAAACCCCGCGTATTGCTGCTTGGAAACTTAAGCTCCCCAAGAAACAAGGAGGGGTCCACTTTCCGGATTTTTATTGGTTTCACGTCGCAGCAATAACCAAACAAGGCTCTTGGTGGGCGGAGGAGGTGGGTACTCCAGGAGCCCCATGCTGGCTCATAGTGGAAGCCGCAGTGAGTGACCCTCTTCCCTTGTGCTATCGCATTGGGGCTGCTGTCCCACTGTTACGGGCGCAGGAGGGTAATGAGATTCTTTATGCCACTCAACACGCCTTCAATGTGGTGCTTCCACTTGTGGGAGACGAACACGCCTTTACGGATAATACGCCGTTATGGCTAAATCAGCACTTCAAAATCGCAGGCGCCTGCTTCGCATGGGCCACTTGGATGCGCCATGGTATTCTTTGGGACACCTCTTTTGTGGACGACGCTACAAAACCTTTGCCGAATTGCAGCGAGATTTCTATCTCCCAAACAAATGCTTCTTCCAGTGGGGACAGCTTCGGCACTGCTTAAGCAAAGCAGGAGTAGTACCTCTGCTATTATCTAAGGGGCGCCCGCCACATCTTTGGTTCCAAGAGTTTCGGCAGTGCTCTGGGCAAATATCGAAGTTGGTGACGCTCCTAAGATCGGCGATTGAGCGTTGCCCAAAGGGCACTCAACTGGTATGGGAACACGAAGTAGGACCCTTGTCAACCCCGGAATGCTGGGCCACCTTCTGGGGTTCCCAAATACGGATATCAAGGTCAGCATCGCTGACATAGATGCTGTTCTTCCTAGCACATCGTGCCTATTTGACCCCAGTTAAGATCTCTAAATGGCAAGAGGGCAAAGACGACCGCTGCTGGTCGTGTGGCATGGAACCTGGGACCCTCTCACATATGATATACTACTGCCCCCAACTCACAGCATATTGGCATGGGGTTTGGCGACAGATACGGAGGCTGCTTGGGATTACCACGCCTTTAACCTTCCAGATCGTTGTATATAAGTCTTCGGCGGATGTGATGGGCCTCCAAAAACAGCACCATGCCCTGTTTGATCTGCTTCTGAGTTTAGCACTGAAGGCTATCATGAGTCACTGGAAGTCATTCAGTTCCTTGAATGTAGAATACTGGTGGAATCTGGTGGGCTATCATCGCTCGTGTGAATTCGCCTATATCCAGCAGAACCCCTGTTTCCGCCGCTTGCTTGATAAGTGGGACACCCTCACGACCTAATGAATGCGCGTGAATAGCTATATCTCTAAACGGAGGAGTGGTACTCGTGGTCAGCTCCCCCCCCTTTTTTCTTCCATTCTCTCTCTTCCCTCGGGTAACGGAAAATATAATTTAGTAATTTAGTAGTTAACTGGCACAAACCTGTCTGTGGTAGTCATGGTTTTTGTATAATATCCCTTTTGACTGTGTTGTTGTTTTTCTTTCTTGTTTGACGTGTTATGGAAATGTTAAATAAAAAGTTTAAAAAAAATAAAAGGGGCAGGTTTCTCTTTACACGGCGAGACATGTTGTCTGAGACACATAAGCATGTATGAAGGGGCCGGTTACATATTCATTTCTTTTTATGTGAGATTTGTGGTTTTTCACAGTATACCATAGTCCAATCTGGCAGGAAGATATCTGTCCTCAGTCTGTAAGCCTCAGGTGTTGTGTTATTTAAATCCACAACGAGATAACCAAAAGGCTTTCTGGTTGCATCCTCGAAGACTTCTAAAAAGAATTTTGATTTTCCAGGGTACATCTGCCTGGCTAGAATGGCAATCTGTAACTTATCTCTAGGATTCTTAAAGAGCACCATGTATTTGGTATTTAAAGTTATAGTTCGGCTTGCTTTGCCTTGGCAGAAAACATTTTGAACAATATATATGATGCTCAGGTTTCTGTGATGTACATACTTGGTAAAGGCTTTCTCTATTTCATCACTTTTACAGGCAGAATCCATTAGATCGTCAACAATAACCAAGTTTACTTTATTGGTTGGAAACATTCGTTCATCATTAAAAGTATCAGGCAAAGTGTCCATAAATGTAATAAAAGGATATTTATTTAACATTTCTTTATACAAAGGTTGCCAGCAACTGTAACACCACACAATATTGTTAGGCATGACAGTCAATACACGACCAGCATGTTCTAACAGCTTTTTAACAAAGAAGCTCTTGCCTGAATTGGACGGCCCCGCTAAAATACAAGAAAAAGGATGTGATCAGCGCACATCCACCACGGTAGTATCCATAGGGTAATGTGCTAAAGCCATCCTACAACTTCACCCTTTTGTCATACACAACCTTTTGTGTTTTTTTAATCACACCAGTCTCTATTGTCCAACCCTTTTTGTTTCTTATAATACCAGGTTGCTGTACTCCTATCTTTTTCTGGGATAAATCTGCTGCCCCAGGCTTGTAGTCCAAAACTAGATCTTTCAAACTAGTGAAATTGATTTTCTGACAGTTTTCTACGTTTAACGTAATCCCTTTCACTTTCATACAGGTCTTCACGCTTGACAGCGTGTAGCCATATGTTTTAGGCCCCGCTGATACAAACTCTGTGATATGTTCATCTGAGGGTATCTCGCTTGTGAGCTCACCTAAATAATCACCCAAAGATGTGTTCCAATCACCCTCTCGACTTAGAAATATCACAGAATCTGTATCATGGTACAGACGGCGCTCTTGCAAACTATCTAGAAGGTTGTACAACTCCAGGCGTGCATAAGCCGTTGTAAAACAGGCAATGAAAACGTTGGTGCTACCCGACAATATACACTGGTCTTTTGAGTACCTCCAAGACACACAGGCTGTTTCATCATCAATAAAATCGCATGATGAAACCTCAAATTCAGGAGAAAACAGATATTTAAAGAGATCATCAGGTTCTCTCACAATGCTTGTGGTAGGCATGTTTGTTCTTTGACCAAATTTACCCCACAGGGAATTCAAGAAACGTTTTGCTATTTGACGCTTAGCAGGGTTTACATTAATCTGGTCTGCATGCAAACACACACCCCTCTTTTCTAAAGAAATCAGCTATGTACACATTTTGTATCATTCATCGTTCAGTATCATTGCACCATCGAGGGTAGCCAGAAGCCTCTTGTTTTTGACCGAGGTGCATTTTGATGTATTCGGAAAAGAGATTATCAGATTTTTGCTCGAAATGCCAGATTTCATAGATTTCAACAACCACATACCCTTTTGCAATGGCTAAATTCATCTCCACCGTGCACCAAGTCCCCACAAAAGCTCTCTCCTCATCCGTGTGGGCACACATTTCCTGTTGCCGTGTGTCAGCACATGTATGACACAGTGGAAACATAAGCTTGCCGGCCAACCGTATGGGTAACACCGGGAAAAAGAGCTTTCATGGAGTATATACTTTTGCTTTTATAAAACCAAAGTATTTTGTAGGGGGACCAAATTTGTCATAAATGATTTGTGGATGTCCTATTGGATATTCCTTTGTTTTATTGACAAAAGGGTATAGGCTGGTAAAATCATAGTAGTGTATTTTTCCCCAGGTCTTGTTTTGTGGTACAGACAAATGGCATTTGTTCTACCCCCAAAAAGGGCATCTCGTGGAATCAGAGGTTGCGGTAATGCGGAGTCAGCCAGGAAATCTGCACAGCCCCTGTTATTTTCTTTTACCATCTGCTTCCACTCGTGCTCCCATAGACTTATGATCTTGAACCCACGGCTTTCCAGGAATGCAGCTTTTAGCTGTGTTTTGTAATAAAGAAAACCATAGGTTGTGGCTGCTACAGGATTCTGGTCTTTATTGTTATAACAGCTCGGGCAGCCGTGGTGAAAACAACCATTAAATTCAAAAGCTGTTTCTACTCCATCGATCACGGCATAGCCATCAAGAAAATAAGACCCCACCTTTTTTTCGCCACCTTTCAGAGCATGTGTGATCTGTATATTTTCTTTGGCCTCTACATACATCAGCCATTGAATAGAGGGGGATGAATATCTATTTGTCTGCCGATGATAGTTATCTGGTGGAATGAGTGCCACAGTCTTGGGTTCTAAAAACATTAATCTGAACATAGCCATACATACAGATGCAAGGGTTATATATTGGAAAGGGTCTAAACACCTTGTTTGAATTTCTGAGATGTCACCCTGCTCTACAAACACTTCTTTCTCTGTCATTTTCATGATTTCAGCTCGGTAGAGAACACAGGCCTGCCGCAAAATAGATACATCCTGCTGGCAGTAATAAGCCAGCTCTTTTTGCAAATTAAAAGTTTTATGCTGATTGTCCTTGTACCATTGTAAAAATTCCTGTTTTTCTTCAGGCAACATGTTACCCACACCGTAATGTTCAACACCCGGCATGGGGCCCACATAATTTCGATTTTCCAGAGTATTAAAAAAGTGCGGAAAGTACCCCTTGCTGTCTGTAAAACCCATGGCTTGCGGAAGTTTGCTAAGTTTCATAGGCAGGAAATTTAGAGAGTCTATAAAACGTTTAGTCAAAGGTTCAACGGTAATTTGTAAAAGTTTAGCACCTTGAACCAGCAGCCCTGTGTTCATCTTTTCCTTAAGCAGTTGTTTAAGAACAAAATACACATCATAACCTTTGGAATTATGGGCTATGAAGGTGTAGCCTTTAAATTTTTTGTCACAAAAAATCTGTATAAAGGCAGAAATACATTTGAAACCCTTGAATTCCCAGTTTCTTTCATCATTTAAGTCCGTCGCATATATGTAATTAGGGACATGCCAGCCTGTTTCTTGCAAACATTCACAATCATAAAAAATATACTTTTCAGATGTTTCAGTTTTACCAATAGGGGTCATAAATCATAAGTGGACGCCATCCCCGGTTAGGGGTTCACGACATAGTTTACAATGCCGGCCCTTGCACTTATGTTTCTTGTCCACATAAGACTCACATTTCTGGCACAGTATCTTAGATAAACACGCCACTTCTTTTTTCAGAGCCAGATACGCGTGTCTATCTAAACACTCTTTAGAACAACAAGAGTTTGCAATTAGGGCATCTCTGTTGTACACCAACATTATTCGCACATGTTAGTGTCAAACAAAGACGGCACCACAATGTGCAATTATGATCGTGACTGTATGGTTTCTGACAGTAACTACAGAGGTTGCGCTCCCCATATAATTTTTTGACATCGGTTATACCATAGAAATGGTCATCGTGCAGCAACAAGAACACAGTCTTAGGAAACACGGGTCTGTCTGATGTCTTAAAACAAATCCATGAATTTGTGTAAAGCACAACGCGTATGTTTATCTTTAAATGCTGTTCAAATATTGCTACATCATCGAGCATGACTTTTCTATGTACCGGCCACCCCAATTCATTATGTAGTTTTTTAGCACCTTCTAACAATTTGACATCTGTCATTTTTACCTGTGACATGAGGGCTGTGAGGCTAGCTGCAAAACACAGGTTATTATCAGTGTTATTCAAGTCTATCAAATACATCCTTTTCTTATGAATAATATGGCTAAACGGTATAGTCTTTAAGACCCTATGAGCTCCCCCACCCCGATTTCTTATGACAAGTACAACAACACAGAATATATCATAAACCTGGATTTCTCTGTGACTCTGAAGGAGTTTAGCGATCTGATTTAAGAAATCGTCAGCGTCTAATGCTTCTGGGTTTAACTTTCCAGAATACAAGGAATTGTGAAAAAGAGATGAGTGTAGATATACCTGTACATAATCACCGGGTGAAACCCTGCTGCTAACCTCATCCAGAATATGCTGGATACCTTGCCGAATGGCGAATTGAGCCTCAGATAATGATGTTACCCTGTCTAAATTAATAAACCGAAATTCCTCTGAATAAATTACACCATTAAACTTGTCCAATTTACGATCCCACCTTTTCACAAACTGAACATAGCTAACTGGTTCTGATTCTTCAGCGGGGCCTAATGCATGATTATTTGCGCTGTCCTCTGAAACACTGTGATCAAAGACACGGCTTTCACCACGCCCTCTGTATTCTGTACCGGCATGTGTAGATTCACCGGCAGAAAAACTTTCGCTGTGTGATCTTTTCCTGTTAGACTTCTCTCCCATAGCCATTGGTTTTCTAACATTTTCTCGATCTGAAAAAGAAAAACATAGGGGCTAATACTTTTTTTTTCTTTTACAGCGGCCTTAAAATTTAGGAGCTGGATAAAACCAGAATACTCACTATTTTGCTTGTCTTTTGGTTTTCTGTAAGGTGCCATCTGTTGATTAGGCTGGTCATCTTGTTTTGTAGCATCTTCTTAGTCTAAAATAAAAAAGATTAAAGGTTGAGGCACATTATAAAGAGCATAGCTGCTGGAAAAATTAAAAACCACCGGACATACCTTTTAACTTTCTTTGCTGCCTTCTTTTTGTAAGAGAGAGTTTATTTGGGCCCCGCGACTTCTGCTGCTATTTTTTAAAGAGATTCATAAGAGACAGAAACATTACATAGCCAACAATATTTTTAAAAAAGTAAGGCACATATTTACCCACCATGTCTGAAGAAGAAGAGTTGCAGATGATACAAGCTGTAGAGAGACTATGTGATCTTTTCTAGCTGCTGAAATGTACTGCACATTTTTAAATGAAATTCTTTTGATGGGGTTTACAGTCCCCAGGCTCTTTAACTGAAACATCTCTGGATCTCATAATCTTATCATATGAACTGGTTAATTCACAATGCCATTTTTTTTTCACAGACAGTACATTGTAATAGATGCTATATATTGTGTATGTGGCTAATACACATTCCCCCATCCCCCGACGCCTTAAGTGGATTTTAGTTCTACAATAGAGCTCTGCTCTCCACATTCTTATCATATGGCCTAAATCACAAGGTCCCATTTTTTCCAGACAACCCATTGTAGGTTTAATTAACTAGGCAATCCTAAAACACCACACAAAGCTGTAGGTTCAAAATGTTTTATTTCAAATAAAATGTTTTCATCTTGTGAAATGATTCATTTGAGCATTACAAGTTTTTAAAAAAATATAAAGGCATACATATAATTTTTTGTTCATCTGTATGTTCGGCTAATAGATTCTGGAAATACATAGATTTTCATAAAAAGTCAATTTTTCAGAACTTGGTGTTTTTTAAAGAACGATCTATAATCTTTATCTTTATCTTTATTCAAAGTATTTTATAGACCGCCCTGTACCGAGGCATTAGGGCAGTGTACAACATAATAGACTGCTGGAAAATAAAGAGAGAAAGGAACACCAAAAATGATAGGAAATAAAAGGGAGATAAAGAAGGAAGGATAGAACAGGACAGGTATCGACACAGACAAGAAAAGAGAGGTAAAGGAGAGTGGGTGAAATGGGGGGTGAAGGGGTGGGGGATAGGTAAGGGCTAGATGGTTGGAGCAGAAAATATCCAGGAGCCATAGAAGATTACGGGGGGTAGGGGATCATGGACCTTGTAAATGATGGGAAATAGTGGAAGACCTGGTTGACGATATGTGGATGACCAGTGGATGGCATGTGGATGGCTAGGAGGGGTCGGGGAGGTTGAAAGCCTGGTGGAAAAGATAGGTCTTAAGGAGGGTCTTAATCTCTGTCACAGATTAAACCTTCTACTAGCTCTATATCACAGTCTGATGCAGATCTAAGCAAAATATTGAACTGTTTCCTGGATTTCTACTGGTATTAAAATCTCTGATGAGTTCAAACAAAAAAATTCAAATTTTCATAAACTAGGGCAGTTGCTTTCATTTTATGACCAACAATCATGACAACATTTACAATAGGTCCTAGACACAACCTGTTACAAGTTTTATGGATTTTCTGCTGTATTTCCTTGTATCCCCACCTTAGGCAATCATGATGTCTTTGCCCTGGAGCATGTATTACACAAGCTGCACAGTCTTTATGCATAACGCCCTGCCAGCATTTCTTGATAATACAGCCCACCGTAGTTTGTATAACAGATTTAAATGTGTTTATTTCATCAGGTTTTGTGTAGTCCTTTTGGCTGGCTATGACATCAAATGCCTCCCTTTGATATGTACAGAGAAAGCACAAACAGCATAGATTGGTTGCTTGTATGTCTTCTAGCTCATGTAGGAGCAGAGATTTGTTACTTCCCTACAAAAAAAAACCAAAATAATGTCAGTGTGAAATTGTGAACCACCTCTTCTATAACACTTTTCTAAATTTAAAAAAAAACTTCTCTTACCTCTGCTGATCCTAGTTCTTCCAATAAACAGTTTGTTTCTACATTTGCAGCGGCGTAATATAATTCTATATCCTCTGGATCCATTGTGTTGTCAGATGTTAAGTCAAGTTTGGTGTCAGAATTGCAGGGGTCTTGAGAGTCGAATAATATCTGACCATCTGGAAAAACTACATTCTCTGTTATTTCTTGTTCAGGCTCTGTCGGACTCTCCAGTAGTTCAAATGAATTTTCAATTGGTGGATACCCCTCTGCAGCGGCATCACCGTCCTTAAGAAAGTAATTAATGTTATGTGCCCTGCTGGAAATTCTGCTTGGTGTTCCAAAAAGAGACATTTTTTCTTTTTGAATTTCTGTGTTAAAATGTTCCCCTTACACAGGACACACAGCCTTACACCAGGAGCATACTCAGAACACCTGGAGCATGCTCAGAACAGACCTCTTGTTTCAACCAATCACGTGTTACCACACCCTAGAGAGGCATGTTCAGACTTGTCTCTCCGTATTGGTTTTTTCAAAGCCACTAAAAAATAGCTGTATTAGGGGGATTTGAACTCAGATTTCTCTCTCCAAAAAATAGCTGAATTAGGGGGATTTGAACTCAGGTTTAACCATGAGGTCTTAAAAGCAAAATTCTATCATATGGACAGCACTGGTTTCTCTAACAAAAGGTGTGTTAATTGAAGTTTAACATTTCTAAAGAAAAGCTTCTACCCTGTCTGTGCCTCTGTGAAAAGCCTGTGCTGTGCTAAGATTCTTTTGTGAGAAAAAAGAACTGGGGCAGTGGGAGAGAGAAAAGCATTTTTTGTTTTCCAGGGTTCCTGCTTTTTGCAGATGTAAACATTAACCAGAAGCAAAACACATTTCCGGAGTCAGTCACTCTGCTTCTGCTGTCTCTCTCCAAGAAATAGCTGTATTAGGGGGATTTGAACTCAGGTTTAACCATGAGGTCTTAAAAGCAAAATTCTATCACATAGACAGCACTGGTTTCTCTAACAAAAGATGTGTTAATTGAGGTTTAACATTTGTAAAGAAAAGCTTCTACTGTGTCTGTGCCTCTGTGAAAAGCCTGTGCTGTGCTAAGAATCTTTTGTGAGAAAAAAGAACTGGGGTAGTGGGAGAGAGAAAATATTTTTTTTCCAGGGTTCCTGCTTTTTGCAGATGTAAACATTAACCAGAAGCAAAACACATTTCCAGAGTCAGTCACTCTGCTTCCGCTGAGGTCATCGGAAAAGGACACGGTCCATTTCTGATGACACTCTGTTTCCGGTAATGTCAGCAAAAAACGACAGTCCATTTCTGATTACACCCTGTTTCCGGTGATGTCATTTCCGATAATGTAGGCAGGGGTGTGGTTGAGGGTGGGAGGCTGTGGGTGTGGCACAAACCCGGAAGTGGGTGTTGATTGGCTAATGCCAATATTGCGGGGCGTGGGTGTGGCACAAACCTGGCACAAACCCCAGTGTAAATAAGATGTAGATATGTTATACAATGTACATAGTTCCCCCCAGTTACTGCCAAGTTGATCTCCTGTTTATTGTAAATACAACTCAGGGTTCCTGTGTTGTATGGTTGATGTTGAATGTAAACCGCTCTGATCTAAAATAGAGCGGTATAGAAGAACTGTTAAATAAAATAAATAAATAAGTGGCGCTGAGTGGATGATGTCATCCTTGGGGGTGGGGATGGGGGCGTGTCAAGTGGTGGCAGAGGCCACGCCTGGTGGTAGGAGTGGGCGGGACTAACTCGCCATTCACTTCTATGGGAGGGGGCGTGGCCTAAGGCGGGACATACACCGGAAGTGAACACTGATTGGCTCCTGTCATCTTTATCCCATCTGTTAATCAGTTTGACGAGTAGTGTACCCATTATTCTACTGATGGGGTCACACCAACTCCAAGAGTTTCTTTAGTTTCAGTCTCTACAGTTGGAATTATATTGTTCAGGGTCCTCTTAATGGGGACCATCATATACTAGGAGGTCCTTGGACTTGCACTCCACTCACATTTCTTACCTTCTTAATAACTGAGTCCAATCCAGAGTTTGGGTTCTCAACCAAGAATTTACTGAAAATTTAGGTTCATTAATATAATAACAATATTAACTGTCAGAAACAGAAAAATCATAACTATATTACAAGCAGTAAACTCCTCTTTATTCCAAGCAGATAAATATTTCCCTTCTCTCAGTGTGTTATGTTACTCAGTAGGGTTTAAGTACTCTTTGTCTTAGGCTGAATAAGGAAATCCAACTCTTTCCATTTACTGCCACACATGTAGTACCTCTTGTGGTTTCCATTAGTGGGAACCATTTTCCCTGAACTAATAAGCTCTAGTGTACCTGGAGCTGCTGGTAATGCAGGAAGAGGTCTCTGATACTATTCTGGGTCTCACTTCAGCCTCTGGCATCACTGGTTGCTGATCAGCTTCAGGATTCCTTTCTTTCTCTAGAACAGGTGGCTTCAGTAAATGCAGTTCCCCGATACTACTCTGCAGTTGCTCTTGGTTCCGATATGTTGGTCAGTTGTACTAGAATTTACTCCTTGGCATCATCTCTTTTACCTACAAAGATGTGGCTTCCCCATTCCTTTCACAGGCAGGAACTCTTCCCATCTGCTTTCTCCTCTGTAGCTCCTCTCAGGGTGGCATTTGGAGCTGGGGAATAACCACCCTTTATCTGCCCCTTAAAGGCATATATCTTACGCCTACATGGTACGGTAGCTGGGTGCCAAAGACAGAGCTCTACCTTTGGGACTTGTTTATATATGACTTAGATTTTCCCTCTAAGTAAAGTCTCCCAGAATGATGTAACTGGGCAACCAGAAATCTCCCCTGCTCTCAAAATGCTAGTTGTAGAGGTTCTTCTCCAGCTTATATTGTAGTACTGTAGTAGGGACACTGGAAGGCATTGTCTGCTCAAAGAAATGACATCCAAGCAGTCTCTATTTAAGAATAATTTATTTGTTGATATACTTATTATTAGACACCCGCATATTGATCTTTGCAATTTTCCACTAAAGAGAATGCCAGTCCACCCAAATACATAAAGGGGCATGTTAACTAACGTGTTATTTGTAACTAAGTCCCATTGAAGACCTCTGTATATATACCTTAGTGGAGAGAAGAATATGATATAAATATTTAAATACCTCAAATTCATATACCATAAGAAGTTAACTTGTTTCCAGTGAATAGAATGCTCTAGAGCAAGAGTTTATGACATGAAACTCCATGGTGACAGGCGGAGGGATAACACAATAAAATATTTATTGAAGTAAGTGGAGGATGCATGGAATGGCCTTCTGCACAAAAAATTGGAACTAACAGCATCAGAGCTTTGAAAAAATGGAGTGAACATTGAAGATCCAAAGACGTGAAGGAAGTACTTGGATCAGCTGTGGCATAAGACATGTCATGGGAAGTAGACTTAACATACTTGTTTTCTCTCATCTTTATTGGCCATCATGTGCTTTTATTCAGATATTTACGGCAAGGGATAAAACTGCACCTGTACCCTGCTAAATATGATACTGCTGTGAGATGTATTCTTTGTTAGTTACCAGGCGGTTTTGCCTTTCTAATGATTCTTTAAACCTGATATCTAGGTTTAAAGAATCATCAGGGGAGGAAAGTGCCCTGGTCTCTTATTTAAATCTTGAAGAGGCTCCTAGAGGATAATCAGGCATCAGTCTAAAAGCAATTAAGGGAAATCATGCTGGGTAACTTTACAGCACTTTCACTTCTTTTTGGGGCATCAAAGCATAGGCAAGATTAAGAAACCTTCGAGAACCAAGGCAGTAGGGGTCAGTATGAAAAAAACATTGGCTTGTGTTGAGATCATTTTGTGGACTTGGGGCTGATTTTCAGACTTTTTTCAGAAATGAATTTATTTTAAATTTTGATTAGTGTGTGGTAAACGTTTAACACAGTTCTCTTGGTGCATATTAATTCAGAGATTTTAAGCATATAAAGTTGATTTAGTGCATGTTTAAGCACATAAGATTTTCTGGCTTGAAAGTACATCCCTACACGCCAAGGGGGAGGGACACCAAGAGATAGCTACATCAATATCACAAGAGGACAGTGTCAAGAAGGGCAGGCTGCACAATGCATGGCTCCCCTCCTTAGACTCTACCTGCCTCTATCTTCTGGGATCTACCCACATGCTTCTGGTCTGAATGGCTTGAGGGTGGCCTTGAGAGCTATGCAGCTAGCTGTGAAGTAGAATGCTGTGGGGAAAATGATTCTGACTGCACTTCTTGGCTGGGGCACCATTTGTCCAGTGATAGTCCTACTACTACTACTACTACTGAGCATTTGTATAGCGCTATAAGATGTACGCAGCACTGCACAGACATGTAAGAGACAGTCCCTGCTCATCAGAGCTTACAATGTAGAAGGTGTAGACAGGGATACATCTAGAGGGAATGGTAAAGAAACACAAGGAGATCGGGTGAGTCAAGATCCAAAAGCAGCAGGGAAGAGGTGAGTTTTCATCCTGGATTTGAAAAGGGTCAGAGAAGGCGCCTGGTATACAGACTCAGTTAGTTTGTTCCAGACGTAAGGTGCAGCAAGGTGAAAGGAATGAAGTCTGGAGTGAGCAGTAGAAGAGAAGGGCACAGATGCAATTTGCAAGAAAAGCAGAGTTCCTGAGGAGGAGTATAGGGAGAGAAGAGAAGAAAGGTAGCGAGGAGCTGCAGAGTGAATGCACTTATAGGTCAGCAGGAGAAGTTTGAAATGGATGCGAAAATGGATAGGGAGCCAAAGAAGTGATTTGAGAAGAGGAGTAATATGGGCATGACGAGGCTGGTGGAAGATTAGCTGCGCAGTAGAGTATTGAACAGATTGAAGGGGAGAGAGATGATTCAAAGGGAAACCAGCAAGGAGAAGGCTACAGCAGTAAAGATGGGAGGTGATTAAGGCATGGATAAGTGTATGTAGTAGTATGTTCAGAAAGGAATGGGTGGATTGTGCTGATGTTATATAGAAAGAAACAACAGGTCTTAGCTATCAGATGGATATGTGTGGAGAAGGAAAGGGTGGCGTCAAAGACAACCCCAAGGTTGTGAGCTGAGGAAACAGGGAGGAGTAGAGAGTTATCTACAGAGACTGAGAAAGGAGGAAGAGGAGAGGAGCTTTTAGGGTGAAAAATACGCAGTTCGGTTTTGGCCATGTTCAGTTTCAAGCGGCGGTGATACATTCAAGCAACAATGTCAGAAAGGCAGGCAGAGATCCGGGTCAGAAAGGCAGGCAGAGATCCGGGCAGAGATCCGGGTCTGGATTGCTGGAGAGATTGCAGGCGTAGAGAGGTAAATCTGGGAGTCATCAGCATAAAGATGGTACTGAAAGCCATGGGAAGAGATGAGTGCACCAAGGGACTGGGTATAGAGAGAGAAAAGGAGTGGGCCCAAGATAGACCCTTGCTGCTGCCATTAATCTTTATAAAGGAGATATAGCAGCTTTTAAACTAGATAAACATTGAAGTTAGGGCATATCGACAGAGAGGTTCCAGTACAGAGAAAAGTAACTTAAATGCCCTTAAGGACAGAACAGACAGAGCTTAAAGATTCCAAATTACCCCTGCCTACCGATAACCGGTTTAATATGAATAAAATACAATCTCTAAAATGCTTGTATGCAAATTCTAGAAGTCTAAAAAAATAAGATGAGAAAG
The DNA here is from genome assembly GCA_033557465.1 of Ichthyophis bannanicus. Classification (NCBI taxonomy): domain Eukaryota; kingdom Metazoa; phylum Chordata; class Amphibia; order Gymnophiona; family Ichthyophiidae; genus Ichthyophis; species Ichthyophis bannanicus. The sequence continues at coordinate 1,140,130,659 of CM066032.1, forward strand.
TTAGAATATATAGCACTAAATGAAAGGTTAGATATGATTGGTATCTCAGAGATCTGGTAGAAGGCAAATAACCAGTGGGAACCAGTGATACCTGGGTACAAATTATATTGCAATGACAGAGCAGATCAAATTGGTGGAGGGGTTGTACTGTATGGGCCAGATTCTGCCACGCAAATAGTGGGGCTGTAGGTCCTGATGGGATGTGTAGCCCCGCTGTTTGCATGGGCCGTATGCTGGCAACCAGGCTCCCAGCACGTATAGGCCTTTTTGTGGAGAGCACTGGATGGGGCAGGAGGGGGTGGGGGCAGAGATAGGGCGAGGGAGGGGCTATGGGCAAGGACATACAGGGCTGATTCAGTTAATGGCCCTGTACGTCCTATATCTGGACGCTAGCCTTGCTACTTATTCTACCACAGAGGAGGAATAAGGCACAGCGAAGGCAGCGACCAGGCCAGGCAGCCCCCTAGCAGCATAGGGGCTGTGGCAGGTGGCTCCCCTCTGCCCGATCCCGGCCTTGTCAGGTCCCGCCGAGGGTCTGGCAGTGGGAAAAGGTGAGTTTGTGGGCTGATGGGCTTTCGGCACTCCTGCTGGGTTTCCCGGTGCCATGGCAAAGGGATGCCATGGCACTGGCACACCGGAAGGAACATGGGGGGGGGGGGATTCAGGGCATGCCAGGCCATCACAATGCCCAATCCTGCAATCGTGGGAATGTCTAGCTCCTGCGGTGCAGAATCTGCTATGAGCTGGGCTTGTCCTGTTCCTGGACTTACGGATGTTACCCTTACTGAATCAGGCTCTATGTTAGAGAGGGCATTGAGTCACACAGGATTAAAGTTTTGCAAGAAACAAAATACACTGTAGAATCTCTATGTATTGAAATTCCGTGTAAAATGGGGAAGGCAATGGCAGTTGCGGGGTGTACTACCAACCGCCTAGCCAGAATGAAGAAATGGATGATGAAACGCTCAAATAAATCAGGGAAACTAACTAAAGTTACAACACAGTAATAACAATGGGTAATTTCAATTTCCCTGGTATCGACTGGGTCAGTGTCATGGCAGGACATACATAATCGCATTTTATTTAATAAATGTAATGACCAGACAAATGTATATTGTCGGATGTTTCTGTTCAATGTAAACCGCGCTGATGGCTAAGAGTGCGGTATATAAGAATTGTTAATAATAAATGGAAGAAAGATGGCAAAGAAATTCACAGTACTACCTTTTAACTTTCAAAAGGGAGACTATGATGAAATGAGGAAAATAGTTAAGAAAAAAACTAAAAGAAGCAGTTGCAAAGGTTAAAGATTTACATCAAGCATGGGTGTTTTTTAAAAATACTATCTTGGAAGCCCAGACTAGCTATATTCCACACTTTAAGAAAAGTGGAGGGAAGGCCAAAAAACTGCCAACATGATTTAAAGGTGATGTCAGAGAAGATGATGTAAGAAAGAACAGAAGCAGAAAACCAGGAACCACGGCCTAACACAGGGAGATTTCAAAAGAACTTTATTGGTCTACCAATAAATATCATTTCCCTCTTTGCTTTGTCCTCTCTTAATGCCCCTTTTACCCCTCTATCATCTAACTTTATTCTTTTGAAATTTCCCTGTGTTAGGCCGTGGTTCCTGGTTTTCCGCTTCTGTTCTTTCTTGTTTTTTTGCGGATACCTCCTTCTCCTGCTGGTTAGAGAGGATGATGTAGCCAAAAAAGCATTTTTCAGGAAATTGAAAACGGAGCCAAATGACAAAAACTGGAAACAACATAAGCACTGGCAAGTTAGATACAAGACATTGATAAGGGAGGCAAAGAGGGATTTTGAAAAAAAGCTTGCTGTAGAAGCAAAAACAAATAATAGAACCTTTTTCAAATGCATACATAGCAAAAAACTTGCAAGAGCTGGACCATTAGATGATAGAGGGGTAAAAGGGGCATTAAGAGAGGACAAGGCCATAGTGGAGAAGCTGAATGAATTCTTTGCTTTGGTGTTTACTGAAGAAGATGTAGGGAAGTTACCCATGACTGAAATGATATTTAAAGGTATTGAAAGAATTGAAAGAAATATCAATAAACAAGGATGATGTATTACAACTATCTGATAAACTAAACAGTAGCAAATCACCTGGACTGGATAGTATACATCCAAAGGTGTTGAAAGTACTGAAATATGAGATTGCAGACTTACTATTAGTAATCTGTGAATTATCATTAAAATCATCTGTAATACCTGAAGATTGGCAAATGGCCAATGTAACACCAAGGGGTATGTTTACTAAACCGTCTTAATGTTACCAGCACTAGTTGCAGCGATAATGTGAAGAATGCCATATAAGGAGTGGGCGTTCCGGCATCAAGGTAGCAAGAATCTGTATCACACGATAGTGTGCGCCGTGGCACGTTAACACGCGTTAACCCTAAGTTCATGACAATGCAGTGTTAGAAGCTATAAAGATGTAGCCCACTGGTTACTGCAATGACTGTGGAGTCAGAGGTCATGGGTTCAATCCTGCAGTAGAGTTATGTAAGAAGGCTGTCTGAGGCATTTCCCTTTTCTAATTTAAATCAGTGCTGCCTGAGGCAGTTCCCGTATTTCATTTAAATCAGTGCTGTCTGAGGCATTTCCTTTTTTAAGTTAAATCAGTGCTGTCAGCAAAAACACCCTCACAGTGCCGTAACATAAGGTGTCGCATAAGGCGCCCTATAAGGCACTCCATAGGGAACATTATAAAGTGCCCTGTCCGCCAAAGCGCCTTCTAATGTGCCCTGTAGTGTGCCTTAAGAGTCACCTTAAGGTTACAGCACTGTGAGGGTGCATTTTGCTGGCAGCACTGATTTAAATTAAAAGGAAAAGCCTCAGAGAGCCTTATTAAATAACACCACTGTAGGATCAAACCCATGACCTCTGCCTCCAAAGTCATTGATGTAACCAGTAGGCTACATCTCTATAGCTACTACCGCACTGCTGGCTGGCTACAGAAAGACTGCAGGTCACCACACAAACTGTCTGCTGTGGTTACCAGGATAGGGTAAACCCACCCGTACCCATGATGCACTGCACATGCAGATCAACAGTCTACAGCTGATCACATAATGGGGTATGCACCCCCACAGCACTTAGGCCTGGTAGGGGGAACTGACCGTGTGTGTTACTGGCACAGAGTAGCTACAGACCGTGACATTGTGTGGGTCCTGTGCTCACCCTGAGGGTGAGGTGGGGCACCCAGCACCAGGTCCGCAGCACCTGGCTTGGCTGAGATAGGCTATGCTGCAGGTCCCCATCAGTGCCCATGTGTGATAGGTAGTCTTTGCAGACACACCTAGGATACACCTGTGTCCATCTGTATTTCCCAGTCACGTCTAGCCCTTGTGGACTATGATGCACCCAGAATAGTGCATATCCTGTGTGGGTGCCATGGGCACATGTCATAGGTGAAGGGGGTGTTTGTACCCAAAAGCGGATTATGTAGCACCAGCCAACCCACCCTCTGTGGCTCAGGGTGGGGGACAGGATCTCCACATTGTACATCTCTGCAATGGTGGCAGTAGAGAGGACCATCAACCCCAGTCCTGCTTGGGAACAGGCACCCTACAGGGCAGTCGATGCAGATCTGTACACATCACATAAGGCAATGGCAGACAGGCAGAACCCTGGAGAAGCTTAGCTGCCCCCCACCACTATCTGACATTCACCAGCAGAGGGCACAATTAGTCTCCACCCACTGAACCCTGCAAGGTGTTCCAGCTATATAAATGCTAACTGCAGACAGTCTGCTAGCTAGTACATAGTGCATGTTCCTGGAGGAACTGTGTGCACCCAAAAATGGGATGTGAGCACACACACCAAGCAGGTATGTCAGTGATTGGGCCCCAGAAAAGCGAACCCATAAATATCACTTGAGAAAAATGCTGCATAGCACTATGGGGGAACCTAGCCATGCCATGGTCACTGCTCAGTCAGGGTGAGAGTGACCTCCCAGCATGACATGCTGTGGCCACCCTGTCCGTGCAGACGGTGGTTGGGCACTACAATGTCCCAGCCATTGCCCTATACCCTGTGCAGATGCATCTTGCCCAGGCCACCCTGTCCAGGCCATACCCACAGTACCTTGCTCCTCATTATGCACATTGGCAGGCTAACACTGGAAACAGTGCAAGCAGGTAAGGTGTGGGCAGCCACACCACACTGGATATACATATACACACTCCCATACCTATGCCAGCATTGTGCAAATATGGAGGTTTGTGGCAGCCCTGGCCGCCACACCAGTCCTGTGCACAGTGCAGACATTGCTATGGTACGTAATACTGTTGGGTTCACTCCCTGGGGTGGTGAACACTGTCAGAAGCAATAACTGAAACACACTCCACAGATATCAGAAAGGTTGCTATGATGAATCTCTATCAACAAATCGTGTTTAACTTAGGATTTGTTAGCTGGCATTACTCATAGCACCCTTTTGATATATGTGGAACGTGTTGCCAAGTTTAGGATGGCATTGCTAAGGTATGCAAGTGCCAGTATTGGGAGATGCTGCTCCATGCAGGGCTCAACAGTCTGACTCTCCATGAGGCTTTGGATAGTGGAGCCTGTGGGTGTGGGTGTTTGTGTCCCTGTTGGCCGCTGCTCTAGGGCAGAGGTTCCCAACTCCGGTCCTGGTGGGCCAAACACTGTTCAGGTTTTTCATGCTGTCCCTAATGAATATACATGAGATAAATTTGCATACAATGGGGGCAATGCATACAAATGCAGCACAGACATATTTATTAGGGACAGCATGAAACCTGATGGTGTTTGGCCCTCCAGGACTGCAGTTGGGAAACTCTGTTCTAGGGATTGCACATGTTTATGGTGTCTGTGCTCTGTAGGGTAAAATATAGGCGTTTCAGACATGTTTATTTTATCTGCAATAAAGGTTCCATCTTTATTACCACGGTTTAGTACTGGATAAAATATGGGGACAAGGTTGGCAGGAGCCACAGCTGGGACTTGAACTTGTGACCTTCTGCCCCTGAACACACTGGTTGTGTGTACTGCACCAAACTATTGTCACAGGGGCAGATCATTCTCTGGGGATACCATGACTGTTCGTCAGACAGACCTTGTCTGTTGCAGTGCACAGCACCCACCTAAATGGGGCTTGGCCGTGGTCTGTTGTGGGTAGATGCCACTGCCCTCTCCGCCACCAGCACCCCTCCGCCACCATGCTGACATGCCCTTCTGCCAGTGGTGCTGGTAGTGCGCAGTCCCAGGCCATCCAGTGTGCCAATAGGCAGCTGCCTATGGTGTGGGTTCTCGGGTAGGGGTGCCTACATGGACATGCGCGCTTCCCCCCGGCACCGCCTGCCAATGTAATGTGCCTTTGGGGGTACCTGCTGGGTAATATCCCCTGTGACACTGTGGGACACACACTCGTGCCCATGTTGGACCCTTGTCAGTTGCTGTCTTGCTGCTTTACAGTTTCGGCATTCCTATGTGCCACCTAGGCATCTGCCTAGTCTGAACGGTGCCACAGCTGGACCACAGCATGTGCCGCCTGCAGCCCCCTGTATCCCATTTACAGCATCAGTATAGTTGCCCTTTCCTACGTGCCCACTCTGCTGTTGCTGCACATGTGCACGCCATAACAAACCTGCCCAATATAAATGACAAAAACTCTGATCACCGCTATTTCAATGTGGGATCATTCACTTTGTAGGGGGACAGAGCATAGACCCTTCCAAACATTATATCTTCCTTTTTACATTTTGTCAGTAGTGTTGCTTTATGTTTATCATTAATATCACTATTGGCCAGCTTGGTTATTGGGATTTAAAATGTGTTTTGGTTATTTTATATGTTTATTTGCATTTTTGGATCCTGCACATGTATCACTACTATCACTTTTCTGGTTTCCCTGCCTTTGCTGTACATTGCTGACTGAAATGGTTTCTTTCTCCTGCAAATGTGCCTCTAACGCAAGGGTTTCACTGGCGTTAGTGTTCAGACCCGGATTTCACAGCCTGGAGCCTCTCCCCACCCATTGATCCCTATCTCCGCCCTCTGGGAGGTCTTACTCCACCCTTCAGACCCGGATTTCACAGCATTAGTGTGCCTTAACATCGTTGCCGACGTTATCGTGCGATACGTGATGATATCACGTGATAACGTTGCTGCTGCTACGTTAAGACGGTTTAGTAAACATACCCCCAATTTTTGAAAGGTTTTCCAGGAATGATCTGGGAAACTACCAGCTGGTAAGCCTGATATCAGTACCAGGCAATATGGTAAAAAATATTATAAGGAACTAAATTACTAAACATGTAGACATGGTTTAATGGGAGAAAGTCAACATGGCTTTAGCCAGGGAAGGACTTATCTTACTAATCTGTTATATTTTTTGAAGGTGTGAATAAGCAGGTAAACAAAGGTGAGATGATCAATTTAGTGCATCTGGATTTTCAGAAAGCCTTTGACAAGGTCCCTCATGAAAGACTCTTGGCAAAATTAAGAAATCATGGGATAGGAGGCAGTGTAACATTGTGGATCAGAAACTGGTTAAAAGATTGAAAGCAGAGGGTAGGGCTAAATGGCCAGTTTTCCCAATGGAGAAAGATGAATAGTGAAGTACCCCAGGGATCTGTGCTGGGTCCGCTGTTTTGTTAACATATTCATAAATGACCTGGGAATGGGAATAATGAGTGAGGTGATCAAATTTGCAGATGACACAAAATTATTTAAAGTTGTTAAAACCCAAGAGGATTGTGAAAAATTGCAAGAGGATCTTGATAAATTGGAAGACTGGGCATCCAAATGACAGATGAAATTTAATGTGGACAAGTGCAAAGTTATGCACCTAGGAAAGAACAACCAAACTATGGTTCCACAATACAAGGTTCCACATTAGGAATCACTACCCAGGAAAAAGATTTAGGCATCATCATGGATAACACATTGAAACCCTCTGCCCAGTGTGCAGCAGCAGCCAAGAAGGCAAATAGAATGATAGGAATCATAAAGAAAGGAATGGAGAATAAAACAAAGGATATTATAATGCCTCTGTATCATTCCATGGTGTGACTACACCTTGAATATTGTGTGAAATTCTGGTCACTGTATCTTAAAAAGGATATAGCATAATTAGAAAAGGTATAGAGAAGAGCCACCAAAATGGTAAAGTGGATGGGAGGATACCGCTACGAGGAGAGGCTTAAAAGGTTAGGGCTCTTCAACCTGGAAAAGAGACGACAGGGGAGATATGATAATGGTCTATAAATTAATAAATGGAGTGGAACAAGTAAATGTAGATCGATTTTTTTGTGCCAACAAAAAGTAGAAAGACCAGGGGACATGCAATGAAGCATTTAACTAATAAGAGAAAATATTTTTTTTCACACAGCGCGTAGTCAAACTCTGGAATTTGTTACCGGAGGATGTAGTAAAAGCTATTAGTGTAACTGGGTTTAAAAAGGTTTGGACAAGTTCCTGGAGGAACGGCCCATAAACCATTATTAAAGAGGACCCAGGAAATCCACTGCTTCCTCCAATACAAGCATTGTGGAACTTGTGTCTTTTTGGGAAATTGCTAGGTACTTGTGATCTGGATTGGCCACTGTTGGAAACAGGATAATAGACTTGATGGACCTTGGTCTGACCCAGTATGGCATATCTTATGTTCTAATGTTCTTATTGTAATCATAGGTATGTAATAGTGTGGTGTACACTACATTTAAGAAAAAAATAAAATAATAAGTTGTATGAATCAGCCTTCCTCTCCCAGAAATGACTTCAAAGCCTACATTTGAAAATGTTAACAATGAAAATGACCTTTTAAAATGATTTTTAACTATTATGAGCACTGAAATGGATTTCTCACATTAATTTATAAGACAGCAAGATTTCTATTCACCTCTTTCACTGAAAATGAATTTCTGTAGTGAACTATCTTTCTCATTTTGTTTTAATATCATTTTAGAATGTCATACTTTTTATCCTTTTTTAAGTGCATATTTACATTTTTTTCAGAATATACCTTCATTTCCCATGTCTTGAAAGCATGGACCTCATTACATAACAACATTTGGGAGCATCATGAGCTATATCATGGAGATGAGTGTAATGATTACCCTAAATCCTAGCCAAGAAATTGATATTGTTATGGCTCATGATTGGCAGTATTTCAAATAAATTGAACTGTAACTGATTACATAGCACGCTTCATGAAAGGATGGAGCATATCTGGTAAATACTCTTTGTCCTTTGTTTTTTTTTGTTGTTGTTTTTTTTTACTATACATACAAAAATGATAACCACATACTCAGCAGCTGCTGAGTCATAAGAAATATTCCATTTCTCGTTTCACTTTAAGGGGAAAGCAAAGCAGTTTCCCCCCTTAAAGTGAAACGAGAATTGGAATATTTATTGATTTAGCAGCTGCTGAGTATGTTGTTCTCATTTTTGTATGTATAGTAAAAAAAATAATAATGATAAAAGGGCAAGACGTATCTACTGGATATGCTCCATCCTTTCATGAAGCGTGCTATGTAATCAGTTACAGTTACAGTTTCATTTATTTGATATACCGCCAATCATGAGCCATAGCTCAGCGGTGCACAATTAAAATTACAATATATAATCAGTTCATCTAATATTTGTGTTCCATTTGAGCAAGTTTGTGACATTTATTAATTGCTTCACAAATACAGTCATATTGTTTCTTTTACCTGCATGACCCTTAAGAGTTTCTTTTCAGCTGTGACTAATATTGAGATAGCATGATGCTTGAAAGTGCTCTATCTTAGTGTTTCAGACGGAAGAGTAAGCGGATGCTTGCCACATTTCTCTTTATTTCAGTAGATAGTAGGGATGTGCATTTGTGAGAGTGCATTTGTTCATTTGAATGCCTAAAAATTTAAAGGACACACAAAGGCTGATCAAAGAATTGGTCAAAAACTTTACTTTTTACACACACTTTGCCCAAGGATAAGATAGTACAGTACAGTTCTTTGACTAGCCTTTGTTCTTGTCAAGGCACACTTTACTATTTAGTTTGCATTATCTTCAAAGTTGGAGTTGACTTGCATTGTGACTGACCCCTGATACAGGCTTTGAAGACAAAACTTGGCCAAGTCGGGCCTTTTTAATAAAATTTGTGTCTACAAAGATTCAACTGGTGTGGCTGTGGTCATTCTCTGTCCTTCTGCTGGACTGTCTGAGTTAGCTTATTTCTTTCCTGGAAGATTGATTTTTCTGTGATAAATGGCAAACTTCAACATCACATAGCAAACCGTTATGTTGTGGGGTCCCTCATGGAGCAGTTCTCTCTCCACTTTTGTTCAGCCAGTTTCTCGACAGGCCTTGATGGGGAACCTCTACAGTGGTTCAAGTCACTGGCCTCAGTGGTCAAGGAGTGCTCGAAGTTCTTATCTCAAGCAGCATAGGACAGCTTCAAGTCCACAGCCAGAATATCCATCGTGTGCATCGGGGCCCAGTGCCAGGCCTGGCTGCAGTCGTCTGACTTTGAGCAGTGGGTTCAGGACAAACACAAACTCATCAATGTCCCCTGTATTGGAGAGAATCTCTTTGGGAAACCCATGGCAGAAAAAGCAGTTGAAATAGAGACTCAGTTCCTGAGAAGGACCAGCCTCTTTAAAAAGACCTTGAGCATCCCTGTAAGAAGGGCCTGGGAAAGAAGCCCTTTTTCCCCAAGGGAAAAGGGGGGTTTTGGCAATGCTCCACTGTTCCAAGCCTTTTTTGTCTGTTCCACAGTAAGGACAGTAGCACAAAAGGCATGGCCCCCACTAGCAGAAGACCCCCCAGGACCCAGGCGTCGGCCCAACCTGAAGTGAGTTTTTGACTCATTGGGCATGACCTCCCTCACCCCAGGAGGTCCTTTACAGCCCACAGAGGGGTGTCTGGCTCTATTTGCCCACAGGTGGTCCTCCATCACCACAGATTCCTGGGTACTGCAAATTATCATGGAGGGTTACCTCCTCCACCTGCAATGGATGCCACCCTCTTACTTTCCAGGAGAACCTGTCAGGCCTCTCCTTCATCAGGCTCTGTTCCTCACAGAGCTTGCAGGCCTCCTCAAGGACAAGGCAGTAGAGCCAGTGCCCAAACACCTCTGCTGCAAAGGCTTTTACTCCAAATATTTTCTCGTCCCCAAATGAACAGGGGGGTTCAGGCCCATCCTAGACCTGTGGGACCTGAATTCATTCCTGGTGAGGGAGAAGTTCAAGATGCTCTCCCTTGGAACACTGTTGCCATACCTCCAGCAGGAAGACCGGCTATGCTCCTTAGACCTGAAGGATGCTTATACACACATCCTGATCCATCCCAGTCACTGAAAATACCTCCAGTTCATGGTGGGAGAAGGTAACTACTAATACATGGTGCTGCCCTTCAGGCTTGCCTGATCGCCAAGGGTCTTCACCAAGTACCAAGTGGTGGACGCAGCCCACTGTTGTCTCCAAGGTGCCTTTGTCTTTCCCTATCTGGATGACTGGCTCATAAGGGGAGATACACTGTGCCACCGGGCATACCATTCACACCCTGCAGCACCTGGGGTTCTTCATCAATTACCTCAAGTCCCAACTCTCCCTGGCTCAGTGCCTGGAGTCCTTAGGGCTCAGCTAGACACCCTCCAGGCCAAGGCCTTTCTCCCTCTGGAGAGGTCAGGGCACTAGCCATAGAGGTGCAGCACTGCTGGTTGCTGCCTGCCCACATTCTCCTCCGCCTGCTGGTCCACATAGCCTCCGTGGTCCATGTGACACTTGCATATGAGGGTGGCTCAGTGGTGCCTCTGCTCCCAGTGAACCCAAGACACGGGCAGGCCCTGAGACAGGATAAGAATGACGCGCCACCTGGTGGACTACCTCAAATGGTGGCAGCTTCCCTGCTACCTTCAGGCAGGAATGCCCTTCCAGGCACTCCCCCCCCAGAGGATCCTAACCACGGATGCCTCCCTGCTGGGTTGGGGAGCTCATTGCGAGGACCTCCGCACACAAGGCAGTTGGTCCCAGGCAGAATGTCAATTGTAAATCAGTCTTCTGGAGCTCTGGGTGATATTCCTGGTTCTCCGAGTCTTCCGTCACTGGCTACACCAATTGGTGATGGTCCAGATGGACAACCAAGTAGCAATGTTCTACTTGAATAGGCAGGGAGGCACAGGGTCATACTCCCTCTGCCAGGAGGTGGTGGGCCTCTGCTCAAATGTGACACACAATGGGATGTTTCTATGTGCCATCTACCTCCTGGGCCAGTAAAATGCCCTGGCGGACAAGCTGAGCAGAGACTTTCAGCCACATGAGTGGTGCCTGGACCCCAGAGTAGCCTCCTCGCTTTTCTGGCTGTGAGGCGTCCCCCTAATGGACCTGTTCGCTAGCCAAGATAACACTGATTCCTATTACAGGTAAATAATTACGCTTTTAGTTGTCCTTTACAGAATATGATCCTAACAATATACTTTGTATATCAAGTTGTTCATAAACATTATTGGTCTAGCCTAAGCATACAGAGCTTTCTACAAATATAAGCTTATTATCTAGTTCCCTTACAAAATTCAACCTTGACAGTCTGTCTTATACATAAATATCCCTTGTAACACTGACAGCACTTTTTAAGCAGCTTTCTCACACCAGACTTTCCCCATGAGACCCCAGTACCTCTATAAGACCCCTTCTACAGCTATCACTGGAGACCAGCTTTTACTTCTCTGTACCATTTGCAAGTTTTACTCTCCACTATCATCTTACATTTGTGAGCAAGACAGACCTGTCCCCACCAGAAGTGCATATTAATACTTGTATTATCTTTCCAATTATTTAAGATCTGCCGTATGGAAATCACTATTAAAATATTGAGTAGAGTGCGCTCAGCTTTAGAAAGTTTACTTCCTTTAACTGAGACTTGCAAATGGTACTTTCCATTCCTGTCATGGTACGACCGCACCTTGAATATTGTGTGCAATTCTGGTCACCATATCTTAAAAAGGACATAGCGTTATTAGAAAAAGTACAGAGAAGAGCCACCAAATTGGTGAAGGGGATGGAAGGCTACTCCTATGAAGAGAGGCTAAGAAGGTTAGGGCTCTTTAGCCTGGAGAAGAGACGGCTGAGGGGAGATATGATAGAGGTCTATAAATTAATGAATGGAGTGGAACGGATAAACGTGGATCAATTGTTTATGCTATCAGAGTATAGAAAGACTAGGGGACATGTAATGAAGCTACAGGGTAAACTATTTAAGACAAATAAGAGAAATAACCGAGGTATCCGGATGCCCAACCCGGCCTGGCCCCACCCCCACCCCTTTCTCCCCCCCACCACCACCACCACCCCCCCCCCCCCACTGACAAAACCACACAGACATCAGGCATTGGTGCAAACATTGCTCGGTCGCAGCTTTTATTAACGGCAAGAACACCGGCCCAACATAGGCCAACTCAGCAATCAGAACAATAACTAAATCACTAAATAACCCCCCACCCATCATCCGGATGATGCCCCCCACCAGCCATTTGTAGCAAAGTGGAGCCCCATCCAACCCCCCCCCCCCCGTTACCCCCTCGCGCCCGCCCAGCCGTTATAGCAAAGGCCGGTTGAAGGGGTTGCCTATTTTCCGGGTAGAGACCCCAGCCGGGACGTCTCCCCCAACCTGAAGAGCCGTGCCGCTCACCTGGAAAGTGGCATACGGCTGAACTGAGGTGCCGGGTCAACGAGCACCAGCTCGCCACCCCGTTCATCCAACCCAAAGGGCGCCACCACCACCACCAGCTGCAACGGCATCCACCTCTCCCCTCCCCCACCCCGGCCGAAAACAAGGGAGGGAGGGAGGGAGGGAAACCTTTTCCCAGCACGAGCAAGGAGGAAGAGAGGGATCGCCGGCTGGCAAACCCTCCTTGCTCGCGCTGCACCCCACGTGTCCGCCTACGCGGACCAATCACCGGGCTCCACAAGGCCAGCGTGGGGCCCGGCGCGCACAGCCGCGTGCCCGCGCCCCGCCCCCCCCCCACCCCAGCGAAAGCGGCCTGCCTCATGGTCGGGCCCCGGAACCCAGTTACCAGGCCGGCCGCGGGACCGGGGCCCGGCGGTCCAGCCGATCATAACCGAGGTATCCGGATGCCCAACCCAGCCTGGCCCCCCCCCCCACCCCTTTCTCCCCCCACCACCACCACCCCCCCCCCACTGACAAAACCACACAGACATCAGGCATTGGTGCAAACATTGCTCGGTCGCAGCTTTTATTAACGGTAAGAATACCGGCCCAACATGGGCCAACTCAGCAATCAGAACAATAACTAAATCACTAAATAACCCCCCACCCATCATCCGGATGATGCCCCCCACCAGCCATTTGTTGCAAAGTGGACCACAATCCACCCCACCCCCCCCCCAGTCCCCCCTCGCGCCCGCCCAGCCGTTATAGCAAAGGCCGGCTGAAGGGGTTGCCTATTTTCCGCGTAGAGACCCCAGCCGGGACGTCTCCCCCAACCTGAAGAGCCGTGCCGCTCACCTGGAAAGTGGCATATGGCTGAACTGAGGCACCGGGTCAACGAGCACCAGCTCGCCACCCCGCCACCAGCGCTAGGTAGCTCGCTATCCTCGCGCTGCCCCCCCCACCGAAAGCTGCGACCAGCACCAAGACTCCAATGCCTCCTGCCAGTCATTCAAGAGTAAGTCCTGCCCCACCGGGGCCAGGTGAACCCCATCCAGCCGGTACAGACCGGCACAAGCGACATCAGCCCAAGGGTGCCGAACTTGGAGCCCACCCGTCTGTTGCACCCAACGCCCAATCTGACGGTTAAGCTTGCACAAACCCCTCGACCAACGCCGCTGGGTCCAGCAAGCAGGGCGAGGAATAATGTCCGACCAGATGATGGCCACCCCAGGAAGGACCTCCCGCAGCTGGGCAATGTCGCTCTGTACAGTCCTGATGAGTTGCCAACAAGCCTGGCCAGCAACATCATTGCCCCCCAAGTGGAGCAGCAGCCCGACTGGCCACCGCCGCCATCCAAGCTCCGCATGCACATGATCCAGGAGCTGCTCCCAGTGCATGCCGCGGTGGCCCATCCAGCACAACCGCACTCCCGCCACGGCGAGACCAAGGCGAGCACCAAAAGGCCGAACCGCCGCTCGACGCTATGCTCAGTAAACGAAGGAGTACCCGATGATCCACCAGTCCCCCGCGGACACTGCACCTGAAAGCAGAAAAGAGCGGACTGCCACCAGCAAGCAAGTCTGTAACAGGGAGAAAATAATTAGTACCCCCCAGCCCCCATCCCCTGAACCGCACCGTAGGCAGACCACCGCCCCGGCACCACACGGCACTAAGCTGCACCACCAGAAGCCGATGGGCGAACATACCCAGCATAAGCCCCCAACCGCCATCTCCCAATGCGCTGAATCACCCGCGTGTCAAGACCCACGGCCGCCGCGCTAGTAGCCGCCCCAATCCGGAACGAGTGGGAAGCGTAACTCCGCTCAGCGCAACCCAAAGCACGCAAAACCAAGCATAGCACAGCCGTAAACTGAAACTGAGTCACCGGCTTGCCGTCCACGTGAATGAAGAATTGGCCACGTGCCCCCGGTCGCTGTTGCACGTACGCAACCAGAGCCCGAACGGGACATGACAACAAGGGGGAAATGGCACGAAGCAGGACCCAGCCCCCCTTCCCGGACTGGTCCGTCTTGGACCGCGGTAAGAAAATCTGCACCCGCGAAGGATCCACCTGGACGGGCCCGACTTCCAGCCCACCAAAAGCCCCTCGTCTCGCAGAACGAGGGACAAGCTCGGAAACCTGAAAGGCGCCGAAAAAGGCCGTAGTAAACAACGCATGAAACAACACCGCTTCGAAACCGGAGGCCGCCACCCGCGGTAATACCGCACAAACCTGCAACAAAAGCTCGTGGGATATCGGGAGCCGCCAATCTCGCGACCCCGGCTGCACACGGGCCCAGCCGGCGAGCAATCGCCCAACTAAGAAGGAGACACGCGGGTTCCCCCAACCAGCAGCCTTACAAAAGAAAGAGAATCCCGCCAACGCTCCAGTAACCGCCGACCAAGCCCAGCCCTCCTTCTTTGCCCACAACACAAAACGGCTGACCAAGCCATCAGGCACCGCCCCCCCAGACCAACTTTGCGCGCCCAAAAAAGCACTCACCTGAGAGTAGACCCGCCGATACGTCACCCAGGTACTACGAGCCACCGATGCTGCCAGCAGAACCATTAAGTCAGGGTCCCAATTCGCCAGAGATGCTCCGTAACCCGTGAGGGCAGCTCGTCCGCCTGAGGAGCCAGCCACCGGAACTGCGCCCACTGAAAACGGGATAAAGCGTCAGCAATGGCGTTCTGGGCGCCAGGCACATGCCGAGCACGAGCAGTGACATTCAGGCGCAAGCAGGCCAACACAAACACACGCATCAAGGAAGCTACCCTGGGGCATCGGGGAGCGTGACGGTTAATGACCTCAACCACTGCAGCGTTATCGCACCAGAAGACAACCCGCCGATCCCGCAACCGGTCCGGCCATACCCAAAAAGCAACCACAATTGGGAAAAGCTCCAAGAAGGTGATATTCCGGGTCAAGCCGGAGCGCACCCAATCCGCCGGCCAAGGCTCCGCACACCAGGAACCGTGACAGAAGGCTCCAAAACCAGAGCCGCCCTCCGCATCGGTGAACAACTGCAGGTCGAGATTCGAGAGCTCAGGCAACTGAAGGACGGAGCACCCATCGAAGCCAGCCAGAAACGCGTCCCAGACCTGCAGATCCGCCCGCATCCCCGCGGACACCCTGATACGATGGTGGGGCAGCCGCAGCCCCGCCATTGCCAAGGATAGATGCCGCGTAAAGGGGCGCCCCATGGGAAGGACCCGGCAAGCAAAGTTGAGATGCCCGACCAACGACTGGAGGACACGGAGGGAAGTCTTAGAAGCGGAATCTATGGAGGCCACCAACTCCCGGAGGCGACGGATCTTTTGTGCCGGCAAGCGCACTACCATAGCCACCGTGTCAATCTCAATACCGAGAAAAGTGAGACAAGTAACCGGCCCGACCGTTTTATCCGCCGCAACAGGAATGCCGAAGGCGGCAGCCACCCGCAGAAAAGTACTCAAAAGAGTGGGACAAGTGGAAGTCCGCTCAGGCCCAACAAACAGAAAGTCATCAAGATAGTGCACTAGGGATGCGACCCCCGACTGCCGTTCCATGACCCAATGCAAGAATGTACTGAAGGCCTCGAAATAAGCACAAGAGATCGCACAGCCCATGGGCATGCACATATCAAAATAGTACCGCGCCTTGAAGCGAAAACCCAGCAAAGGGAAAGCCGAGGGATGCACCGGCAAGAGACGGAAAGCCAATTCGATGTCTACTTTGGCGAGAAGGGCACCTGGCCCGCATTGACGGACCAGGGAGACGGCAGCATCGAAAGAGGAGTAATGAACCGTGCAGAGCTCGCGAGGTATGCGGTCGTTGACCGAATCGCCCGGAGGGCAAGAGAGGTTGTGTATCAACCGGAACTTGCCCGGCTCCTTCTTGGGAACCACCCCCAATGGTGAGTCCGTAAACGGGGAAAAGGGGGGTACCAGGAAGGGGCCCGCGACGCGACCCAACGCACACTCCTCGGAAATCTTTCGCCACACGAAATCCCCGTGAAGCCGTATGGAGGCGGCGTTGCGGGACCCCCCACGTGCAGACGCGCCCCGGACAGGAATGCCAAAACCCCGAGAAAACCCACCCAAAATCAAACCGGCAGCCCTCCCCCGACGGGAACGCCCGTACGCAAGCAACCAAGGGCGCATCGCCTCGACGCGTACGGGGGTACGGGCCAAAACCCCCCCTTTTTCACTTCGCCGCCGGGGGGGCCCCAGTGACCCCCTTCCTGCTGCACTTCGTGGCCGCATGCGCACCCCCGCACGAGGAGCAGGCATGTTTGAATTTGCAGTCAGGGAAGGGGCAGGACGCCTTGTTGAAGCGCCAGCAGACGTCCCCCCCCCCGCCGATGCCCCCCTTTGTCTGAGGCAAAGCCGAGCCGGAGGTGCGAAAGGAGCGCCCCCCCCGACGGCAGCGGAGACAGCCCCGCCCGGACAACCGCCCCACCGGATCCCCCAGCTCGACCCTGCACGGACATCTGGGTCAACCCCAGGTTGATGTCCTTCGTCCCCCACAGCAAGTGACCGTTCTCCTCCATCTGGTCCTGAAACTCCTCATCATAATTCAACCAAGCCCATCCTTCGTGGGCCTGGGACGCCGCCAGGATATTATAGGCATAGGCCAGCAGGGCCCCATACTGGTCCGGGAAGTAATGTCCCCAGACGCTCGCCAAACGCAAGAAGGCGCGGGTCCAGTTAAGGGTGTTGCGAGAAACCTTACGCACCCTGCCCGCCTTTTCGTCCTCCTTGCGTTTTTTCCTACTCTCACCGGAGCGCTTCCGACCATCGAGGAGATGGAAGATGTCGATATATTTCCGACGCTTAATCCACCGCCGCAACTTCCGCGGAACGGCCTCCAACAACTCTGAGCAAGGAATGACGGACGCCCCACCCGAACCGCCAGCCGCCGCCACCCGAACGGAGCCGTGCGAGGAGGCCGAGGACGAGGACGAGGTAGAAGAGGAAGAGGACGCTCGCCGGCAGCGCCGAGCCCGCTTGCGCTTACCGGCCACTTTCCCCGCCCCCACGGGGCCCGGAGCGGATTCAAGGGCCCCCCCCGCAGCGCCACTAGTATACTCACCACTCCCCCCAGAGGAGGCGACTGGAGCCCCTCCAGTGGACACGCAAGGCGCCGTAGCGTCTAGCCCAGTCGTGGAACCCGAGGGGGCCGCACCAGCCAGCCGATCGGAAGAAGCCATGGAGGTTGAAGGCGTCGAATTCCGCAGGACCTGCGAAGAAGAAGAAGAAAAACAAGCAGCCAGAGCCCCAGGGGTACTGGGCGCTGCAGGAGACCCGGCCCCCCAAACCCGAGCCAAAGGCCCCAACCCCCCAGCCTCCCAAGCCGCTGCACCCCCGGCTGCCCCACGCCCCTCCCCGAACCAACCCCCCCAACCACCCCCCCAAGGCCCTATACCCCCCCACGGGACCGCCCCGAACGCCCAAGGGCCCGCTGGACCTAGAAAACTGGGAGGAGGAGGGGAAACCCAGGGGGGGGAAGGGCCCCCTTCACCCGTGGGAGGGGTCGAGAACAGGGGCCAGCCCTCCCCTGTCGCAGGAAGCAGGCTGGGGACCAGGGCCCGCGGGGACCCAGAGTCGTCGACGACCGGGCAGCCCGGCACCTCCCCACCCCCAGCCCCGCCCGGGACCCCCTCAGGAGGGGCCCGCTCGCTCCGTGAGGCACAAGCAGCCGCAAACACGGGCACAGGAAGCCCTCGAGTGGTCCCCCGCCCCCGGGCCCGCCTCACCCCACTACGCCCACGGCTCTGCCGAGCCTCGGGCAGGCCACAGGGAGCCGGAGACGCAGCGCGGCCTGCCCTGCCGCGGCCCCCGAGCAAGGCCCCATGCCGCACAGCTCCCCGCCCTCGGGCAGTGCCCCTCGACCCCTTGGCCACGCCCCACGCCGGGACCCGCCGGGCCATCAAGAGAGAAATGCGCAGCCCAGCCAAGAACAGCTCCCAGATAAAGCGCCGCTCCTATTCTGATGGAGGTTGTGCTTGTGGTTTGTTCTCTTTTCCTTTTATTTTTTTTATTTTTTATATTTTTGAGAAGCCGGGGGAACGCCGAACACAAGCCACCCGGCCGGCCAGAAATGGCCCGCCCACCCACAGTACGCCTCAGCTGAGCCCGGCCTAGCAAACCCCCCCACGTGCCCGGCAGCCAACGCACACGCGGTGCGCTGCCGGACTGCAGTTAATTAAATAATTAAATTTAAGGTGAGCCTCGGGCGTGTGCGGGGACCGGGAGCGCACCACGGACCGCCCGAGACGACGCGACAAGGCCGCAAGGCCCGAACCAACCCGCACCCGAAGAGCAGCTCCCCCACCAAACCTTTTCCCAGCATGAGCAAGGAGGAAGAGAGGGATCGCCGGCTGGCAAACCCTCCTTGCTCGCGCTGCACCCCACGTGTCCGCCTACGCGGACCAATCACCGGGCTCCACAAGGCCAGCGTGGGGCCCGGCGCGCACAGCCGCATGCCCGCGCCCCGCCCCCCCCACCCCAGCGAAAGCGGCCTGCCTCATGGTTGGGCCCCGGAACCCGGTTACCAGGCCGGCCGCGGGACCGGGGCCCGGCGGTCCAGCCGATCAATATTTTTTCACTCAACGTGTAATCAAACTCTGGAATCTGTTACCGGAGGATGTAGTAAGGGCTGTTAGTATAGCTGGGTTTAAAAAAGGTTTGGACAAGTTCCTGGAGGAAAGGTCCATAAACCACTATTAAAAAGGGACCCAGGATATCAATGCTTGACCCAGTACAAGCATTGTGGAACCTGTCTTTTGGGGATATTGCTAGGTACGTATAACCTAGATTGGCCACTGTTGTAAACAGGATACCGGGCTTGATGGACCTCGGTCTGACCCAGTATGGCATGTCTTATGTTCTTATGTTCTTATGTAAATTATAATTTTATAAGAAAGTGAAGCCTGAAGGTTTAAAATTTTGGTCATACTCTTCCCACACCTGGTGGCAATACTGAACAATCTTACAATAAAAAGCAAGTGGGATAATGTACAGATTTCAGCCCTGCAAGACAAACAAAAGTTAGAGGCCTCTAAAGAGAGTTTTGCTATTTTCGCCAAATTCTCTCTACCTTTTCTAATACCGTTATGCATTTTTTAAGGATGCGGTGACTAGAATTGCATACAATACTTAAGGCATACAGAGGCATTGTGATATTCTCTGTTTTACTTTCCATTCCTGTCATAATAATTTCTAACTTTCTGTTCTCTTTTTTGATTGCCACCATACCTGTGCAGAAGATTTCAACGTATTATCCTTGATGTCCCCTAGATCCTTTTCCTGGGTGGGTCACTCCTGATGTTAAATTTAACATCATATAGCTATAGTTTGGATTATTCTTCCCTAAGTGAATTACTTTGTATTTGACTCATTAAAATTCATCTGCCACTTCAATGCCCAGTCCTCCAATCTTGCAAGGCCTTCCTGCAGTTTCTCACAATCCACTTGTGATTTAACAACTTTGAATAATTTTATGTTGTCTGCAAATTTGATTACCTCACTCATTGTTCCCTTTTCCAAATCATTTATAAGTATGTTAAAAAGTACCGCTCTCAGTACAAGTCTCTGAGGCATACCACTAGCCAGCTTTCTCCACTGTGAAAATTGACTGTTTATCACAACTCACTGTTTTCTGTCTTTTAACCAGTGCCTAATCCACAATAGGACGTAGCCTCATATTCCATGGCTTTTTAATTTCCTCAGAAGTCTCTAATCTGGGACTTTTTCAAATGGCTTCTGAAAATGCAGATAGATTGTATCATCCTGCTGAACTTTATCCACATGTTTGTTCATGCTTTCAAAAAAAAAATTAGCACATTGATAAGGCATGATTTCTCTTGGGTAAATCCATGTTGGCTTTATCCTATGAAACCATGATTTTCTATATGTTCATTTTCTATCCATTCACCAGGCACTGATGTCAGGCTCACCAGTCTATAGTTTCCTGGCTCATCCCTGGAACCTGTTTTTAAAAAGTGTCTCTTCATTGGCTATACTCAGGTCTTCAGGTATCATAGATGATTTTAATTGGTTACAAATTGATCATCTGATGGTTGAACTGGCTCTCTCATAGTCTTGCTTCAAATGTATCAGAAAAGGTTTTGTTATGAGTTTCTAACTCTACAGCATGCTTCTTTTTGAATGTTCCTTTTCCTGCCTGATCAGTGTTTGCCAGTTCTTAATTTTCGTCGTTTGGATCTGCTTTTCATATTTTGAAAGGTGTTCTTTTGGCTGTAATCTTTTTTTTTTTTAATCTTTCATTTTAACCATGCCTACAGTCATATGGCCTACCTTCCACCATTTTTAATGTATGGACTATATTTGGTCTGGGCTTCCAACATCACATCTGATGTACACTTAAAGGGGAATTTTAGAATGTAAAGAGGGGAATTTCCACATTCATCTCAAGATGTGGAGAATTAGACCAGTACAAGATGTGGAGAATTAGACCAGTATTTTACAAGAGGTTCTGCTAAATGTAGGGCACTTCTAAAAGAGCAACAATTTTATGAGGCTGCATGGGGGGGGGGGGGGGAATGTGGAAATCCCACCACCTAGAAGTGAGAAAAGCTTCCTAAAATCTCTGTACTGGCACACTGGGTACAGCACTACTGGTTTAGGCCCCCCTTCTTATACCACATCCCAAGCTCAGGAACAACCCCGACTGCCCCTACCCTTTTGAGGCAACTCTGCAATCCTCCTCTTAAACACCCTCCCCCCCCCCCCCAAGGAAACTCTGTGATTCCCCCATCCTCAAGGAAACTATGATCTCCCCCAACCATCTCACATGAGGCAACTCTCCAATCCTGCCTCCTACCCCCCTAAAGCAGCTCTCTGATCCCCCTCCCCTCTGAAGCTTCTGAAAAGCTCATCAGGCTTATCCCCCTTTAACCCCTTCAAGAGTCCCCACCAACTAATCAAACTCTCTTGGACTTAACAGGACCATTGGGAAGCATAGTGGGAGTAGGAGAAAGGCTCACTCACTCCAGTTCAGCATGAGGTGCCACTTCAAAATGGTGTGGCTAACCCCTAGCGGTAATCGCATGGTATTGGGTAAGAGGGGGAATCAGAGAGTTACCTCAAGGGGTGGTTAGTAAGGGGGATTGGAGAGTTGCCCTGGGGGGGGGGGGTTGCCAGGGGGGTGTTCCTGGGTTTGGAAATATGGGGTAGGGTGGGATGTGGGGTCAATTTCCGCATGCACATCTGCCCTTGTTAGCAAGCAGTTATTCATACCTGGGGGCAAGTGTAAATGCCAACAGCCACATATTTTTTGCCAGACATAGATTTCCTTTCTGAAATCAGGAATCCATGGCTGCATGGCAGACCCTGCTCACATCATTCCCACTCTCCGCCCCCACCACTTCCCCTGTCTCAGTAGACGTGGTGAGCATTTCCACATCTACAAAAAGCAGGTTCTGACATGACATTAAGACCAGTATTTCACTCTACACACCTTAATGCTGCTTTTTGGACATGGGAATGCTTCTAAGATAACCCCCTTAACCTCCTTTGAAGCAGATGACCTAGCAAGAGCCAAGGAAGAAATACTTTTAGGAGCCCCGATCATTGCCAGGGCTGCATCTGCGCATTCAGTCCTTCCAAACTCACCTCTATACATTAACTGAACAAATGGGTACCTGAGCTGTTCCTTTAGTACATAGGACCTATATGTATTAATTTCTGCAAAAGTTTAAACACCAGCTTGGTCCAACAGAAGGCATTGGTGACATTGCTACTAACGGATAGTCTTAATTTGTCAGCTATCTTAGATCCCTACAGAGACTAGATTTTGAAAAGGATTTGCAAAATAGATTTTTTATTTTTTGGCCAAACTCTAAGAGCATTCTCTTTAAATTTTGCAACACACTCAAAAAGGAGTTTACACTAGCTGTACAAAAAAGTGGTATCTATAGTTGCTGAAATTTTTATACAACTGTATTTTTACGTGCCAAGAAATCCCATGAGCTGCTGGGTCGCCAGGAGTCAGCCCTGACTGGAAGGCACACAATGCATTGTATTGTTAAGCGCCCCACTTTGTTTTTGGATCCTGGATATTTAGAAGTTGTCTTGAAAGTTAAGTGTATTAGAGGTCATCAATAGCCTTTCCTTGTATTTTAAGCTTTGCTGCCTCCACAGATATTACTGAAGTTATCACTACAGGTAGTATTCTGCAGATAATGTTTTCTTGCAGGGTACTTTTTGTACTTTGGTTTCTGATTATATATATATAATTTTTCTTCGAGAGCTGTTTTGGTTATTCCACATAATCTGTATGTGTTTTGGTGTGCTGAATCCAAAAATGAACTCCATTTTGTCATAGGACATCACGTTTCCTGACAATTTAGGTAAATATGTTAAATAAGGCAATACCTCAAAATAAATGGAAATAGACTTATAAAATTAAAGTTGTATTACAATATTTCATGAAAATCTTTTTTTGAACTGAAATGAGCTCACCTACATACACTAAACTCGATTCTTCTTCCTTGTGAGGCTCCTCTTGGTGCATTTACGCTTGTGAGTAGCATCTGGAATGTCTCTCTGAAGCATCCAACAGTAGTCTGCCATCATTGTAATGCTCCATTTTCCATGGTATCTCCTTTCCATCTCTTTAATGTCTTGGTGGAATCGTTCACCTTGTTCCTCACTCACAGCTCCCAAATTTTCAGGAAAGTAGTCAAGGTGGGACTGGAGGAAATGCACTTTCAAACTCATCAGGCAACCTAAAGCTTGAAATGCTTTCAGCATTCGTCCGACAATCTTTTTGTAGTGAGGATCTTTGTTATTGCCTAAATATTTCTGTACAACTTCTTTAAATGCAATCCACCCTTCTTTTTGAGGATTCGTCATGGTATTGACAAACTCTTGATCAACTATAAGCCTTCTAATGTCTGGTCCGACGAACACACCTTCCTTCAATTTTGCCTCCGACAGGCCTGGAAACTTGGTGACCAAGTATTTGAAGCATTCTCCAACTCTTGGAAGTGATTTTACGAATTGCTTCATCAATCCCAATTTTATGTGGAGAGGTGGTAGAAGAACTTTATAGGAAGGTACCAAAGTTTCTCGGAGGACATTTTTTTCACCGACTGTTAGCACCCTCGGCTGCCAACTCTTCTTGGTCCAGTGATTTTGTCGGTCTCGACTGTCCCATAGACACAGAAAACAAGGATATTTGGTATACCCAGCTTGTTGCCCGAGCAGCATGCACAAGATCTTCAAGTCCCCACACACTTGCCAACCATGGTCTTCATATTTAAGTTTACAAAGAACCAATTCCAAGTTCTTGTAGGTTTCCTTCAAGTGTACGGAATGACCTACAGGTATGGAAGCGTAAAAACCATTGTGGAGTAAAACTGCTTTGAGACTTCTTTTTGAAGAATCTATAAAAAGACACCATTGCTCTGAATCATATTGGATTTTAAATTGACCCATCAGACCTTTGACATCGATGCAATAAACCAACTTGTCTTCCTGGGCGAAGTAAGGAACGAACTCCTTTTCACAGTGTCTGAACCGTGAAGATGACACTCCTGGCAACAATAAATTCCTGCTTTTCAGCCTTGATCCGAGTAACTCAGCGGCATCTTTGGGAAGATTCAAGTCTCTTACCAAATCATTCATCTCCTCCTGAGAAAACAGTTTTGGTCTTGTATCATCTTCAAAGTCAGAACTTGAATCGTCATCTGGTTCAGGTATGACTTCACCTTCATCGGAGCTAGGTATCTCTTCCAAAGTAGCAGGGGGCTTGGGTACTGGTATATCTGTGCCATGGGGGATGGGACGAATTGCCGAGTGAAGATTGGGGTATGAAACGGAATGCTTCCATTTGGAATTAAACCCTTTCACATCGCATGAACAAAAGTAACAGTCGTTACTATGGTTCTTTTGCTCTCACCATACCATAGGAATCCCATAATGGAAAGATTTTTTCTTACCCTTAAACCAGTTTCGGAGGTCCTCAACACACCGTTTGCACACTTTATGAGGCGCCCAGACTTTATCTTGATCTCCAATTTTTAGTCCAAAGTATGCAAAGTATACTTTTTTGACAAAGTCTGTAATATTCTGCTGTTGCTTCAACACTGTATATTCACCACAGATGAAACAGAAACTGTCTGGCGAATTAATACATTTTCGCAGAGCCATAACATAACGGTTGAAGAATGACAAGCTAACACGAATTGCGATGAAAAAGTGTGAACAGCCTAGAACCAAGAACCTAATGATGATTCGTGCACAAGTGTGGCATGCAAGAGAGAGCAGCTCTGTGTCTGTACATGAGACGTCACAGTGCTGGCCACGCCCCCCTGCACTGACCGGAGCTGCTGCTATCTGCCCTGTGTCTCCCTCCCACTGGATTCTTCAGGAAAGATTAACCCCTTCTTCCATTAGAAGCACGGACTTAAAACTTGCTTAGCTTATGTATATATTGCTGACCATCAGATTTACAGTGCTATATTTTTTTTTTACATAAATCGGACAACCCCTTTAAGTTTTCTTGGCATTTTATATCTTAAATGCACTTATGTGAATTAATTAATAGTAATTTGAATTAATTAATAGTAATTTGAAAAAAATTGATAAATTTGAAGACAATTTTGCATGTTGTGGCAAATCATGACGTTTTTCAATATTTTATTTGTTTTCAGCACACCAAAATACATGGAAATTAGATGAAAATAATCAAACAGCTTTTTAGTCGCAGACCTTATTAAATTTTCCTTTTTAACATTTCTCTCTTTTTCTTGAATATCTAATTTGAAGACTCATTAGAACAAGCATGGGGTATATTGCTATTTCTGTTTAATTTTGTTTCCTAAATTATATTCAAACATGACGTTAATTTCCTTATCTGAAATCATTTGTACAAATGTATTTGAACTGATTTGGTAAAAAAAATAAAATAAAACTAGGATCATTTAGTGTTGACAGACCATGAGTGCTGCTTTCATGTTACAACCAAATACTATATCTTAAATGCCCTTGGGTTTAAGTAACATAGATACTATTTTTGCTTTTAGCACATCGTGAAAGTCCAATGCATTTGCACTTTCAAATTCTGATTCCTGTTTAATGGTTGATAGATTTTTAATGTGAATACTATTGATATAGATTTAATAGTTCACTCCAAAAATTGTTGAGCCCCTATAGGACAAATCCCATTAATTAGTTTAATATCAACAGCTATAAAAGCATATTTGGCAGCTATTCATTCTTGAAAAATGTAACCGTGGCAGGCCGCATCCGGTGCCCTAAAGCCCTCATTTCAAACCCCCTCCCCCGCCCCTGCCTTCTCACTCCCCCCGCCCCCCCCCCCCTATCCCAACCATAAATTTCAAAGACAACAATTTTCTTATTGGAAGTACCAACTGGTCGCAGCTTTATTATATTTAAACAATTAACTTTACATATCAAAAACAGTTCTGTTAACAATCTCCCACCAGCGGAGCGATGCCCCACCAGCCATAATTAGCAAAGTGGGGGTCGCATCCGCTCCGGCCGTGTTCGACCACCGGCCAATTTCCTACCGCCCTTTCCCCGACCTCGCCATGTGATAGCAAAGGCCAGCAGGGCTTATCCGGGTCAGGGGCACCCCGCCCCCACCCAAGTATGTGCTAAAGGCTCCGGACCCCGGAAACCTCCGGGATCCCGCCTTGTAACCCCCCCCAAACTGCGACACCCCGAAAAAACTGCCCCCAACCCATATTAAGTTGAGGGGAGGGAGGGTGGGAAGCCTTCACCAACAACAGCCGCCGAAGAAAAAAGGGGGGGGGATGAAAAGCGATCCCCCCCTTTTATAGCAACTCCTATGCCGGCAGCTCTGATTGGCTCCGCTCCCCACAGACTGCGGAGCCAATCAGTTTGAATGATGCTGCCGGCGTTAACCAACCCGCTCGCCTGCTCACCCTCCCTCCCCCTATTTCCGAGGCCAGAAGGACGGGCCGGGACCGGGGCGACCGCCCGGTTACCGGCGTCCTTCACGACTCTGCGTTCGTCCTTTTATTAACCGTGGCAGGCCGCATCCGGTGCCCTAAAGCCCTCATTTCAAACCCCCTCCCCCCGCCCCTGCCTTCTCACTCCCCCCGCCCCCCCCCATCCCAACCATAAATTTCAAAGACAACAATTTTCTTATTGGAAGTACCAACTGGTCGCAGCTTTATTATATTTAAACAATTAACTTTACATATCAAAAACAGTTCTGTTAACAATCTCCCACCAGCGGAGCGATGCCCCACCAGCCATAATTAGCAAAGTGGGGGTCGCATCCGCTCCGGCCGTGTTCGACCACCAGCCAATTTCCTACCGCCCTTTCCCCGACCTCGCCATGTGATAGCAAAGGCCAGCAGGGCTTATCCGGGTCAGGGGCACCCCGCCCCCACCCAAGTATGTGCTAAAGGCTCCGGACCCCGGAAACCTCCGGGATCCCGCCACCGGCACAGGCATATTAGTGCCCCTGTGCCGCCCCCCCACTGCCTTGCTGCGACCAGTCAGCCTCCCGTTGGAGAACACCTTCCAAGGCCTCTTGCCAATCGTTCAAAAGCAAATCGACACCTACAGGGGACAAATGAACTCCATCGAGCCTGTACAGCCCAGCACAAGCCACCTCCACCCACGGGTGTAAAACTTGAACTCCACCCTGCCCCGTTATCCATCGCCCTATTTGTCGATTTACTTTTGTGAGACCCCGCGACCAGCGCCGCTGGGCCGCGCAAGCAGGCCTTGGAATAATGTCTGACCAAATTAACAGCACCTTTGGGAACATACGCAATATCACAGCTACATCTTTTATTACAGTACTGATAAGCTGCTTACAAGTCCAGGCTACCAGGTCGTTGCCACCTAGATGCAAAAGTAGCAGCCTCGGCTTGCCCCGCACTCGCTCGTGGTGCCGAAGCAAGGGAAGGAGCTGAGACCATCTCAACCCTCTCTCACCCAGCCATAGAAGCGACACCTGAGCAGGATCCAACCCCAGGTTAGGCCCAAATGGCCGGACAGCCGCTCGCCGACCGGCCCAAAACACGAAAGAGTGCCCTATTATCCAACAGCGGTGGGCACTCGTGTCTCCAACTGTAAAAGAAAATAAGAATCAATCCATGTAAAATGCTCACCCCCCCCCCACCCATCACAAACGAACGTAACCCCGGAAAGCCTGGGAACGCCACCTCCCAATACTCCGTATGTCTTGCTGTGACAATCCCTCCGCAGCCGCACTGGTGGCCGCGCCGATGCGAAAGGAATGAGCTGCATAACGTTCAGGGCACTCTCCTACGAATTGCAATGCCAACCGCAGTACCGCCACCACCTGAAAACGTGTAAGCAGCCGCCCGTCCGCATGCAGAAAGAACCCCCATCCAACGCAGGGCGTACCCGTAAATACGCCCGCATTGCGCTCACCGGGCACGTGGCAAATCCCGGAATCCCGTTCAGACGAACCCAGAAACCTTTGCCCTGTGGGTCAGTTTTAGATTTTGCCAACAAAACTCTCAACTGCCCCTTCTCAAAGCAAACATGTTGCCGCTGTAGAATCCCCACTGCTCCAACCCTGCTGGATCTCGAAACCAACTCCCCCATGCGAAATGCCCCAAAAAATGCCAGACTGAAAACTGCCCGAAATAGCACAGCCTCAAACTGAGACGAGGCCACCCCCGGCAATGCCATGCACAACCTCTCTAATAATTGATGCGTGATCGGCTGTCGAGCATCAGGATGAGCCGGTGCCGCTCGACCCCACCCTTGCAAGAGCCGGCGGGCTAAAGAACCCCCTGATGGTAAGCCCCAGCCTACAGCTTTCACAAAAAATTCAAAGCCTGCCAAGTGACTACGCACTGCCGAGCGGGTCAATCCAGTCTCCTTAGCCCAGACTACATACTGTCCCAGCAACTGATCAGAAACTGGCCCGAACTGCCAACCAGCGCTTTCCAGAAAAACCTCCACTTTCCGACATCCTCGCAGATACGCTGCCCATGTCCCAGCAGCTACGGAGCTCTGCAGCAAGCTCTTCATCCCGGGTGACCAAGACTCCATAACTTCCAAGGGACCTCGGCACCTGCTGCCTCCGCCTGAGGTGCCAATCGTCGGAAATGATCCAGCTTGAAACGGGAAAGAGAATCAGCGATCGCATTAGCATAACCAGGTATATGACGGGCCCTAAGGTACACATTCAATCGTAAACAGGCTAGAATTACTTCTCTCATCAAGTTAGCCACAACGAGACAGTGCGGCGAATAATGGTTCACCAGACTCACAACTGCTTCGTTATCACACCACCAAAGAACCTTTTTATTACGAAATCTGTCTGGCCACAACTCCAATGCTACTAAGATGGGAAACAACTCTAAGAACGTTATATTACTGGTGAGCCGCGACTCATGCCAAGCCTGCGGCCAGCGCTCAGCACACCACGCACCACTGAAGTAAATACCCAAGCCTATGCCTCCCGCCGCATCTGTATACAATTGCAAGTCCGCACTGCTGAGCTCCGGCTCCAGTAAAACTGTGGTCCCATTAAACTCCTCCAAAAAAACCTGCCAGATCCGCAAATCAGCCCTAATTGACTTTGAGACCCGCAAATGATGATGAGGCCTACCCACCCCGGCCGTAGCTGCTGCCAACCGACGCAAAAATACCCTTCCCATTGGGATCACCCGACAAGCGAAATTTAACGATCCTATTAAAGATTGCATCTCCCTCAACGTTAACTTCGAAGATGCAAGCACGTTAGCAACCAACACGCGCAATCTGCAAACCTTGTCCTGAGGAAGACGTGCCACCATCGCCTCCGAATCCAGCTCAACTCCCAGGAACGTAATCCTCGTGGTAGGACCTTCCGTCTTGCCTGTCGCCAGAGGGACTCCCAATTCCCGCGACAATTCCACAAAACCGTCGAGCAATAAACGGCATTCATCAGATTGCGCCGACCCGACAAATAAAAAATCATCCAAGTAGTGCACTACCTTCTCTATCCCCACCTTACTCTCGACCGCCCACTGCAGAAAGGTACTGAACTTCTCGAAGTATGAACAAGATACTGAACATCCCATGGGCATGCATTTATCGAAATAAATTCCATCTTCAAAGCGAAAACCCAACAAATAAAAAGAGGAAGGGTGGACTGGAAGTAGCCTGAAAGCCGATTCAACATCAACCTTTGCCATTAGCGCCCCATGCCCGGCTGACCGTACGAGGCACACCGCCTTGTCAAACGACGCATACCGCACAGAGCACAGTTCCCGCGGGATAGAGTCATTGACCGACGCTCCTATGGGACTAGACAAGTTATGAATCAAGCGGAATTTCCCCGACTCCTTTTTTGGTATTATTCCCAATGGAGAAATTATCATTCCTGGGAACGGTGGTACCAAAAATGGGCCCGCCACTCTCTCCAGCATCAATTCACCTTCCAACTTTTCTTTTACCACGGATGCGAAGCGCCTAACCGACATGGCATTCCTCACCATCTTTCCCTCAACCTGCCCACACACTGGGATTACAAAACCAAAATTAAAACCAGAATACAAAACTTCCCGATCCTGTTGTCTAGGGTACCGGCCAAGCCAGATATTCAGTACTTCTACTTTGATTGGCGTGGGAGCGAGGCGAAATAGCCCCTCATTACTTTGAGCCTGGGGAAGGGAGCTGGGTGGCTCCCTTTTTAACACATTTGACTGCAGAATGGGGTCCCCCACAAATGGAACAGATGTGCCTAAATTTGCAGTCTGGGAAAGGGCACGAGGTCTTGTTAAACCTCCAGCAAACATCGCCTGCCCCATTTCCACCTGCACGCTGCTGCCCGAAACTCCCTCCCCCGCGAAAGGACCGTCCCACCCCAGCCGAGACCCCAACTGCAGGTTTAACCCCTCCCCCTCCCCCCCCACTCACCCTGGCTGACATCTGTGTCAACCACAAATTAATGTCCTGCATACCCCAAGAAACAAGTCTATTCTCTTCCATCTTGTCCCTAAATTTTTCGTCATAGTTTAACCATGACCATCCTTCGTGTGTCTGTGAAGCTTCTAAGATTGAATCAGCATACGATAACAGCATCTCGTATTGTCCCGGAAATTCTGCCCCCAAACACTGGCCAAACGCAGAAACGCTCGGGTCCAATTGACTACATTCCGCGAAACTTTCTTGACGCGCCCAGCCTTTTCATCCTCTTTACGTTTTTTTTCTACTTTCCCCCGAACGCTTGCGACCTTCTAGCAGACGGAAAATGTCAATATAACGACGCTTTTTAATCCTGCGACGTAACTTCCTCGGAACCCCCTCCCATAACTCTGAAATAGCCACCGCTGAAGGCAAACTACCCCCCTGTCCACTTCCTAACACCCCGTTATCGCCCCCACTCTGACGACGCATGCTATCCTCCGCTGAAGTCGACGAGGAAGACGAAACCGAGGACGACACTGACGACGAGCTCGAACTACGACGCCTCCGACAGGAATGCTTCTTTTTTTGTAATCTTTTTTCTTTCTTCTTTTTACCCTCTCTACTCCTCACACCATATTCGACAGGTAACTCACCCGACACACTTGCCGCAGACGCCACCACATCCGCAGAGCTAACATCCACCATGCTGAGCTCACTGTCTTGCCCCTGACCACCTTCTCCTCGAACCGCACCTCCACTGGTCCTCGCCCGCTGCCTAACAGGATTCATATCCATGTGCTCCGCTTGCGGCTGTCCCAAGTCAGCTCCTTCTGATAATTGCGTTGGGACCTGTGGAGACAAAATAGGAAAAAGAGGGGGGGGAACAGCAGAGGGCCACCCTGGCTGCCACGCGTCCAACCATTCTGCTCGAGAGGAGCCCTGACCACCCCCCACCCAGTGCCTCCATTGAGAAGGGCCACTCCAAGCCCCGTAGTTATAATGGCCCCTTGGCGCGCTGTCACAGGACGCCATGACCCCAGGATGCAGGTTAGGCGTTCCAGGAGGTCCTGCCCTAGGGCCCCACCTGAAATTGCCCGAACCCCACCCCCCTTGAGCTACACTCCCCTGCTCCTGCGCAAGCCCACCCTCCCCCAAAGCCCCCCCTTCCCCCACCGTTCCTTGCTCTGTAAAAACATCAGGCACCGGCCCAGTATTAGCCCCTACACCCCTTACTTGAGACTGCCCACGCCTGGTTTGCCCCTGCCCCCGAGACCCAGAAGCCCCTTTTTTCCTTACAGCTTTGCCCGTGGCAGACTTCTGCTGGAAGATCCGCGCTGCCCCGCCCCCCACCTCTACTCCCACTTTCAGTAGCCCTGCCCCTAGCTGCACCATGAGCGCCTCGTGCATTAAAACTCCTTGTCGGCTTATCAGGGGCCCCCGTGCCAGCCCTCGATCCTCCCCGAGCCATCTTGCAGAGAAAACCCCAGGGCACTAGCGACGTTGAAGTAAGGGAATAACTAATTAAGCTTAGGAGCTTTCAATAACTCCTCCTGCACCTCACCCAATAAAACTACACACCCCGCGACCCCTTCACTCAGATCACCGCGTCGGGAAAGCAACCCCCGTCCGCATTAAAGTTACACCGAGATATTCCCACCCTGCACGAAATCCAGCCTCAAGAGAAGCAGGCTTACCCCGACGAAGCAGGCCTAACGGAGCTGCCTCCCGACGAAGCCCACAGACAAGCCTTCACCAACAACAGCCGCCGAAGAAAAAAGGGGGGGGATGATGAAAAGCGATCCCCCCCTTTTATAGCAACTCCTATGCCGGCAGCTCTGATTGGCTCCGCTCCCCACAGACTGCGGAGCCAATCAGTTTGAATGATGCTGCCGGCGTTAACCAACCCGCTCGCCTGCTCACCCTCCCTCCCCCTATTTCCGAGGCCAGAAGGACGGGCCGGGACCGGGGCGACCGCCCGGTTACCGGCGTCCTTCACGACTCTGCGTTCGTCCTTTTATTTTTGGCATGACCTGAAAAAGATATTTGATTTGCACAAAAATGGCCACCGTAGCTACCAGTGCTTTCATTTTCATCCAAGTATGCCTTTGCTTTAGCTCAGCCCACATATTGTATATAGTTCAACTGGTTGTCCCTTGTCTACTCAATCCTGTATTCATCTCCCCACCAATTATTTAATGTGTTCTATACCATTACTTCTTGTTCACTCTAACTCATTCCATGTAACTTGAGTTTGTGTTCTCTTGTTAACATGTAAACCGCTTTGACATGCTGATAAAGCGGTATATAAAAACAGCTAAATAAAGCAATAAACATAGGTCATCTCAGAAAGAGTGGATTCATTCAGATTTATGTACAGCTTTTATTAAAGTCCAGAAAAAACTCACTGCAAGGGATGCTGTTATTGTACAGCTTCCATTTGTTTGTAAGGATGCTATTTCATCATTTTCCTAAATTCATCATATTGCCCAAATCACTTTTCGAATTTATATGCACCAAGAAACAGACCTTAAAATATTTTCACATGTCTACTCAATTTGAGTCTAAAATCATCTTGGTTATTTTTTTGGCCTGCTGAAACCTCTTAAGGGGTTGATATGCTTTATTTTTTTTCCATTTTAGGTCTGGGTTTTTTGGGTAAAGCACTTCCCTACAATCCCAAGGGCTCTAGGTTTCTCATCCTGAAAAATCTCTTCTCCTTTCATCAACTGTTTGTTTAAACCTTTGCAAGTTCCTTCTTCGGGTTACAGCTTTCCACATATGCAAGAAACATACACAGATTGAAGATTGAATAGTCTCCCGGTTTGTGATAGAGAAGAAAATTTTAACAAAATTAAAGAAAGAATGGGTTAAGCACAGAGGATTCTTGTGAAGGCGAAGTCTAAGACTAGGTATTTTCTATGGTACTGCATTAGGAACAGATAGAGGAAATGGTCCTCAAGGCTTTATCTGCTATCAGTTTCTCTTTGTCAGTGTATAGTGTTCATACTGTATGTAGGATGATCCCCAGAGGAACATTGTGGAATGCCTGCACTTAAATTGATCCTTATTGGAAAGAGGTAATAGAGCCATCCTTGCTTGGCAGTAATGGGAGGGAAATATTAAAAAGGGCCTTGTACCAGGAGTCTGTCATCTTTCCAGCAAAGAAGTTTGGGGAGCAGGCTGGCTCGGGTTATCAACTTGAGTGTTGCACAGCCAGGGGTGCTGCATCTTATGCGACCAGTGCAACTGCTTGCCACAGATTGCAGGTAACCCCCAAGAGCTAGGCTTGGTTCAGTATTTATTTATTTATTTATGTATAGTCTCTTATATACTGCACTATTCAGCATCAGCGCGGTTTACATGTAACAAAAATGCTCAGTACAGTTGAAAGCGTATGAGTTTTACAGGTAACAGGGCACAAAAACTTGGATAACAGGGGAATGTATGCATTCTGAAACAGAAAAAGGAGAATGCAGATCCAAGGCAATCTGGAAGGAGAGGCCAGTTGCAGGGCATCCAGATGGTCTAAAAGGAAAATGTAACCAGGGGCCCATCTGTTTGAGAAGAAGGAAAGTTGAGAGCAGCTCAGACCTGTGAGATGGATCAGTCTCCTAGGCACAAACCAAATTCACATTTCAAAGACCCTTTACTGAGGCAGAATGGACTTGTCTCTCAGGTACATCCCTCACCTCCCTATCAGGCATGAAATATGTTTGCTTCCTATTTTGATACTATGCACTCTTAGGGAGGAAATCAAGTAACGTCCTTACCTGTATCTCCATCTATTTATTACTACTACTACCAGTCAAGAAATCTGATGACACATTGTTCTTGGTAGAATGACTATGAAGGACCTAGACAAGATTCTCAAGAGCAGAGATGTCTCTCTCCATACAAAGATTTGACTTGTCCTGGTCATGGTATTTTCAATAACATCATATGGATGCAAAAAGATAGACAGGAAGAAAATCAATTCCTTTGAATTAAGGTGCTGGCGATGAATACTGTGTACCAATGACTGCCCAAAGAACAAACCGGTCAGTACTAGAGGAGATCAAACCTAAGCTTTCCTTAGAAGCTCAGATGACAAGACTTCAACTTTCATATTTTGGACACATCATACGAAGAGAGATCATTGGAGAAAGACATCATGCTTGGCAAGGTAGAAGGTCACCGTAAAAGAGGAAGGCCGGCAATGAGATGGATCAGTACAATAACAGCAGCTATGGATATCACTCTATCAACAATGAGCCGCTTGGCTGAAAACCGAACAAAGTTTAGGTTAACTATCCAGAGGGTCGCCAGGAACTGACACCAACACGATGGCACTTAACAACAACTATTACCACTTATCACTTCTATAGTGCTACAAGACATAGAAGTGCTGTACGTATATATGTAAGAGACAGTCCCTGCTGTTCAGAGCTTACAATCTGTCCAAGACAGACAAAGAGGACAAATAAGTGATTAGGGAATTTAAGTATAAGGAATGATTAAATACACTTATAGGTATTGTCACAGTCCCTCTGGCCAAGCGGTAACCTCCTGTATTGCAAGGCCCCTAGAGGGTGGTAGTTGTGCCTTTATGAATATAATCACAAACACTTCTTTCTTCAAATCAAAGGGTTTTTATTCCCCGTCCCATTGAGGGTATTTTATCTTCAAGGAACATAAATTATATGCTTTGCTTGGACATCTCATGTACAATAACAAATGTAAACATAACTTGCTTTCTTCAGCTTTTAAAGGAGAAATAAACAAAAGAACAAAAAGCTTAACTATTGCTGTAAGGTTCTCTCCCTGGTAGCTATGAGTAGAGCCTACCTCTGTTCTGCCTCGAGAGAGAGAGTTACAGGCTTGTTGCTGTATTACTGAAGTTAAGACACCAAGTTACTTTCCTTATCTCAGGGAGAATTCAGGTTCAATTAATGATAAAGAACAATCCATTAATTCCTGTGTATCATTCTCCTCAGCATTCTGGTATTCCATCATCTCTGGTTGCCTGGCATATTCATTCTGTACTTTGGGAGTACTCTGTGAGACTTGCTGCCTAAGCACGTCAACCAGGAAGTTCTTTCTTTCACCGGGCTAGAGCCTTTCTGGGTATTACCATATATACGGGAATAGAGATTTCCCAGGCACTGCCCCTGCAGGTACTTCTGAGTAGAGCTTAGCCCTTTACTTGCTCTGCTCGTGGGATAATTAAGGGAACTTTCCAACCTATCCAGGTTTCCCTTTTGCAACCCAGCTGAGCTGAATCTGAGTGCTCGTGACGGAGTTTCAGACGGAGCTGTGAACTTACAATTACAAAACTCTTTGGCTTTATCTGGTAAGTAAAAGCTTTCCTCTTGCTCATACACACTATTTGGCTGTGAATATCTTTCTGGTTTATTCAGGTCCTCGGGTTCCCTCTGACCTTCATATGGACACTCTAATTGCTCCAGAGTTTCTTTATCACTCTCTCTTGCATTCACATACCTGTGCCATACTTCCCGGGGCTTTAGCTGCCCTCTCTGTATTTTCTCCAAGTGTGTCCTTGGCTGCCACAGCTTCTCTCTCTCTCTCTCTCTCAGCTCCGGCACCAGCTCCTGGCTTTGCCTTCCTCCTGATCCTAATCCAGATCCTAATCTGTCTCTGAATGTCTGAGAGCTTGTTTTAAACCCACGTTCGCTTGCTCCACCCTTAGTTAGCTGAACCCTGTCAGGTGAGGTGCATTCCCTTCCTGTGCTAGCTGGGTGTGTCCTGATTGAGCTTTTGCACGTGTTCCTGCGTTGCTCAGGGTAACTATCTGACACTTTCTTGTTTACCCTGTCAGTTTTTCTGTTTTCACTTGTGCTGGCCTGCATTTCCTCTGTCTGTACAGGGTCTACCCTGTTACATATTCCCCTCCTTAAAATATTACTTGTTGCCGTATTTTTTAACGGACAGCAAGTAATTCTCTGCGGGGTCCAACAGTGCTGCTCATGATAGGCCAAATTGGCCGTAGCTACTCTTTCTTTCCACGGTTTTAACACGTTTATGTGGTATACTTGCTTACGTCCGCGGTCATTCTCCACTAAGTATGATACGAAACCTATCTTTTTTATTACTACAGCTGGTCCTTTCCAGCGGGACTCGAACTTCGGACCTGGGTCCGCTACCTGTATCAAAACCTTATCGCCTACCGCCAGTTCTCTAGTTCGTGTATCCCTGTCATAATAACGCTTCTGGCGCTGTTTGCTACGGGTTAGATTCTCTCCCGAAGCTTGGGATGTCTTTCTTAGGCGGGTCCTTAATTCTTTCAGGAATTGAGGAATCCCTACTTCTGGCACTTTTGGCTCTACCCATTCATCCTTTAAGATGTCTAACACTCCCCTTGGCGTTCTTCCAAACAATAACTCAAATGGGGATACTCCCAGCGAGGTTTGTACCCGCTCTCGGCAAGTATACATTAAGAAAGGGAGTAATGTATCCCATTCTCTCATTTCATCTTTTCTTAATCCCCTTCGCAATAGGTGTTTTATCGATTGGTTAGTGCGTTCTACCAATCCATTGGTTTGAGGATGATACGCCGATGTCTTGACGTGGCGTATCCCAAATGCCTCCCAAACTCTTGCAAGGTATCTCGAGACAAAGTTAGTGCCTTGATCAGTTAGGATTTCTTGAGGGAACCCCACCTCACAGAATAGCTTTATTAGCTCCTGTGCTATAACTTTAGCAGAGATGTTTCTCAGGGGTATGGCCCATGGGAACCTGGTCGCATGGTCCACGATGACTAAGAGGTACTGAAAACCCCTTGGTGTTTTTGTTAACGGGCCTACTATATCCATCCCTATTCTTCTGATAGGGGCAGCAATGGTGGGTAATGGTATCATGGGGGCTGCTTTGGGTCTGGATACAGAAACCCTCTGACATGCGGGGCATGCATCACAGTATCTTTTTGTCTCCTGGTACACTCCGGGCCAGTAAAAACGTGCTAAAATTTGATCAAGGGTTCCTTGAACACCTTTATGCCCCCCAATCGGATGGTCGTGGGCTAGGCGGAGAACTACTGCCTTAAAGGCTACCGGCACGACCAATTGCTTCCTTATTGCTCCAGTATATGGATCTAAACCTTCTCTATATAGGATATTGTTATCCAGTAAGAACCGGGGTAACACCTCCCGCTCCTCTTGGGCCCATTCGAAAGCTCTTTTAAGAGCCAGGTCTGCTCTTTGCTCCATTGGGAACGATGGACATTTCTGTACAAGAGCAGCTGGGACCCAGGGTAGTCCTTCTCCCATTTCTAACTCCCTTCTTTCATGGGCTCTTTTGTTTCTTCCCTGCTGTTTTTTAGCCCTGGTTTTCTTATCTCCTCCCTCAGGGTTCTGCACCAAATCATCATGATTAGGCAGTGGATTCACTTCCTCTGCCTCTTCTGCCTGTTCCTCAGGAACTTCTTTTTCCCCTTCTTCTGTGGGCATTGCCACTTCCTCTACGGGAGTTTCTTGGGGTGTATCTATGGTGGTCTGGGATCGTGTTGAAACTAAACTTGTTTTCATGGTTATCCCCTGACTCAACCCACCTGTAAAAGAAGGCCAGTCCCTGCCTAAAATCAATTTTTGGGGCAACCCAGGGACCACTGCTACTTGCACCTTCCTTTCCACTCCTAGTGCTTCTACCTGCACTTGACATAAAGGGTAAGGAAGCTGTGCGCCATGTATGCATTTTATATCTATCTGTTTTTGGGCTACTGGACGAGACTATCTCAGAGTCTCCCAAAATTCTCGGGCTATTAAACTTTGCTCCGCCCCTGAATCAATCATTGCTAGAGCATCTGCCCCCTCAACTTGTACCTGTATGAATATTCCTTTTGGAACTGACTTCTCTGCACCTACCGTAAGGACTGTTTTAACTTGGCAATCCTTTTTCATGTGACCAGGTTTGTTACACCTATAACACTTTCTAGTGTTCCTATCTCTGCCCTCCCTGCTAGGGTCATATACAGCCATTCCATCCCGTGCGTACTTTCCACATTCATACCTTTCAGTTACACTTGCACCCTTTAAAAGGTTCAACTTAAAAGTACTGGCATGTGCTGCCTTCCTGAACACTTCAGCCATCTGGGCTGCTTCACCAGTGTTCGCACAATTCTGCAGGGTCAAAAACATTTTCATTTCGCCTGGTATAGACATTAAAAATTGTTCCAGAACAATTTCATCAAGAATTGACTCAAGCGTTTTGCCATCAGGATCCAACCATTTATAGGCTAGGTTCTTGAGCCTCTGGCATAAGGCTTTTGGAGTCTCACTTTCACCTATTACAGCCTCCCTAAATAATCGCCTGTAATGTCTCGGCGTGAGACCAAGGCGGTCTTTCACGGCCTTTTTAATTTCCAAATAATTATTGACTAAACTAGCAGGCATAGTTTTGAACGCAGACAAGGCCTCGCCACTCAGAGTCATTGCGAAACGCATGGCCCATTGTTCCACAGGCCATTTTGAGTTCTCAGCAATGCGTTCAAAGGCCTCAATGAAATCGTCGGGGTTATCTGCCCGCCCTAAATGTTTGCACACAAGTCCCGAATTCATTTCTACTTGCGGTATTGTAGCTTTGTCCTCACGAGCCTTTTCCAATAGCGCTGTCATGGCTTCTCTCTCTCTCTCTCTCTCAGCTCCGGCACCAGCTCCTGGCTTTGCCTTCCTCCTGATCCTAATCCAGATCCTAATCTGTCTCTGAATGTCTGAGAGCTTGTTTTAAACCCACGTTCGCTTGCTCCACCCTTAGTTAGCTGAACCCTGTCAGGTGAGGTGCATTCCCTTCCTGTGCTAGCTGGGTGTCCTGATTGAGCTTTTGCACGTGTTCCTGCGTTGCTCAGGGTAACTATCTGACACTTTCTTGTTTACCCTGTCAGTTTTTCTGTTTTCACTTGTGCTGGCCTGCATTTCCTCTGTCTGTACAGGGTCTACCCTGTTACAGTATTAAACAAGAGAATAGGGATTAGGATTTAAAAGTAGCCTCAAAAAGGTGGGTTTTAGCCTCAATTTGAATAGAACTGGAAGGATATACGTCTCAGTAAAATTTGAGAGACTGAAGGGGTTTTTCTGTTTAGAACACAAATACACGTAATTTTGGTGCATTGCTATTGGAAGGTACAGAGAAAGGTGACCAAAATGCTAAAAGTGATGTAACAACTGTTCTATTAGGAAAGGCTAACAAGGTCATTGGCTTTTAAGCCTGGAAAAGAGACAGTTGAGAGGAGATATGATAAAGGTCTATAAAATTTTGAGTGGAGTGGAACAGGTAAACATAAACTGATTTTTCTCTTTTAAAAATTACAAAGACTAGGGGACACACCATAAAGATGCCAAGTAGTATATTTAAAACAGGAAAAATATTGTTTCTCTCAATGTATAATTAGACTTTAGAACTCACTGCTGGCGGTTGTTGTAAAAGCAGGTAGTGTAGCTGGTCTTAAAGGTTTGGCCAAATTCCTGGAGGAAAAGTCCATAAACAGTTATTAAGATAGTACTTTTGGGATACCAGGTACTTTTGGCCTAGGTTGGCCATTGTTGGAAACAGGGCATTGGGTTTGATAGACCTTTGGTCTGATGCAGTATGGCTGTTCTTCTGTACTCTAAGGTGAAAGCTGCGGTCTGTAACGGGGATCTTATCAGCACTAGCCAAAAAGAGGGAGACATTTTCCAAAACTGCAAAAGAGAAGAACCAGGGAGGAAAAGAGCAAAGGAGTACTTTAGACCCAAGGACTTGGAACCCTGTATTCCTTTTCTTTGCATTTTGTATTGTTTTTGACCTGACTTTGAAGGACTGCAAATATGTCGGTCAATATATGTCCTATACTTTTGAATCCCTTAAGTGGCGTGTATTGGATCATGTGCCGTTGAACCCTCGAGGTGGTGATCGGGTTCAACATTTACAAAAACTGGAACAAAGATGGATTTATTTGCTGAATACGGTCCATCCTACAGATTTAAATATACAATTAGACTGGTATACTATTATTTAATACCATTTGTTAAAGGATAGCCTCTCGGTAAGGATGAGGTTTCTGAATTGTGGAACCTCCTCCTGAATTCTGATTGGCTTTTGTAGATTTCATTTCTCTAATAGGTGGGTGTTAGGACCAGCTGTGTGAACGGTTGCTGGGCCGGGATATTTAAACCGCTCTCTTCAGAATGCACTTCCTTTTGCTGACGATTGACCGTGCAGTGTTTGACCTGAAGCAGGGTGTTTAATTTGATAAACCCGAAACGTGTCACGTCGTGGATATGCTGATAGTGGTGGTGTTTTGAACAGCCTTGAAAGAGTCATTTATCAGCTAAGTGTAAGCTGTTTTTTAAAAAAACGTTTTGTCTTATTAAAATGGAAGGGCCACAGTGGTGAAAGGATAGGTTCCTTTCACTGAGCTGGCAACTCCAACAAAAAAATTGGTAGGATTATTTACTGAGCTGGTTATTTATACAGATCAGGTTTTTCTTTGTTATTTTGGTTCATTTGATCCTGATCATCGGTTTTCTTTGAATTCTTTGTTGGTCAATATTCAAAAGCATTATTCCGGATAGCAGCAGCAGCAGCTATTCAAATAAGTGTCCTATCCATCAATTTTCAGCAGCTCTACCCAACACTATTCAGATAGTGTGAGGGCAGAGCATGAGCATTCTACCTTACTATATGGTGAGCAGCGATTATTCAGTCTGCTATCTGTATAAGTATCTGAATAAATTTAGCACCACAAAAAAGGCAAAAAATCACGTAAATCACAAAGACACAGTCCAAGACGTGATTATTGTGGAAAAACAGATCTTAATTTTATTATGTTGACCTATTACCAACCCGACACAGGTTGTGTTTCGCTACCCTTCATCAGGGGTTGATCAGGTAAAGGTACTAAAACATAGAAAAACAAACACTTATTATACAATGCGAGATTAAAATAATGGTAACATGATAGAATGGATGACTAAGGCATATTATAAGTAAAACCATAAATATGTCTTATAAATAACATAAATAGGGTAGCAAAACACAGCCTGTGTCGGGTTGGACTGTGTCTTTGTGATCTACGTGATTTTTTGCCTTTTTTGTGGTGCATTTCTGTCTATCGGCATGTTTTCCCCGTGGAAAGACATTTTAAGCTTTGGGAAAGAAGCCTTAGAGAAGCTCATACCACAAGAATCCCTTATTGACCAGAATGATGAGGACATAGATGATTCTTGGAACAAATGGGAGGATGTGGTTGAGATAACCAAGAAATTAGTGAAAGAATAGATGCATTCAGCATATCTCCTAGAATGCCGTAAGTCTAAGATCATTCCGAGAGGATTACGGATGAACAAAGCACCAGGACTTTATACTACGGAAGAAGGGTTCATAAAGTGTTGGGACGCTATACTTAATAAATGTTCATTGGATCTGATGATCCTATTGATAACGACTGCAAATAAGAAATCAGAAATCCTAAAGTCTGAGGTAGATGATAAGTTAACTGTTTTAAAGGGATGTGACAACAAATTTGATAAAATTTATGAAGACTATCAAAGGAATATTCAACAATTTAAACAAGAAGTTAAAAATAAAAAAGTAGATAAGTTTAAAAGGGATGAAGATGATTATAGAGTTGGTTATGTGTATCATTGGAGTAAGAAAGTGGACAATGATCGGCTTTGGTTTAAAAAGAGGACCTCAATTTTTGACCGCAAAGATAGTACAGTAATCGATGATGTGAGAGACTATCCTTTGGAACAAAAAAAGAAACGCAGCAGGAGCGAGTCTGGCGAATTTGACACGTCCGCATCTCTCTTTTCCACAAAAGAACCTAATAGATCACAGAAAGATAGGAGAGATAGGGACAATCAGGGTCATGGTAACCACAAAGAGCCTTTTTTCAGTATGGATCAACTTTGGAAGGGGGGTGGTTGGGAGAGTTCACGTACCCGTCCACGACAAAAGAGACCAGACAGAGATCAAGAACAGGATCAGGAATCAGTATATGGCCAGGACCAGTATTACAGAGGCCGGGGCCGAGGGCGAGGGCGAGGAAGGGGCCAATGGAAGGCAGAACGATTGAACGAGAGGAGGTACTAGGTGGGCAGGTATTCAATGAGGGTCTGAACAATGTTATCAATATTTCTAAATATTCTTTGATGTTGGATGAGGAATCCATTCTTAGTAAAGGGTTATCGTTTGTCCCTAAAAACAAGGCTGATTCTTTTGAAATACACGTTGACTTATATACATTTTTTAGGAAATTAAGGATTCAACAATTTTTTTCTAAGCAACCAAATACTTCTTGTGATGTTTCCATTATCAGCAAGAAATCCACCTGGATTCCTCCTCATAAAACAGATCCTGTTTTAGAAGCCTTTGAACAGGTAATTCTTAAACAAGTTGGAGATGTTCTTAATGACACATAACCCTCTTATCATAATGTTACTCAAGCTGAAAGAAAAGCCATCTCATCATTACAGAAAAATAGTCAAATCATAATTAAACCTGCTGATAAAGGGGGTGCTGTAGTCGTTTTAGACAAGGAATATTACATACAAGAGGTTAACAGACAGTTAAATGATCAGGCCTTCTAAATGGAGACTCTACATCTGATATTAAAAGAAGTATTGATAATTTGGTTATTACTGCGTTCAAAATTGGCTATATCACAAAGAAAGAGAGGGATTTCCTTATTGTAGATGCACCTGTCATTCCTACGATTTATATCATCTCGAAAATCCATAAATCTCTTGAGAAGCCCCCTGGACGTCCCATCGTTTCATCTATTGGTTCAGTTTTAGAACCTGTTTCGAAGTTCTTAGATTTGCTTTTGTGTCCTTTTGTTAAAGAGATGTGGTCCGATTTGCAAGATTCAGCACGTCATAGAAATTTTATCTGCTTTTAAATCATATAGAGCAGATATCATTCTAGTTATATTGGACGTTGAGTCCCTATATACTAATGTACCCCAAAAAGAAGCTTTAGACATTATTGGACAATATCTCCTCAAACGGACAGCACATCGACGTATTCTAACATCATTTCTTTTGTCTTTGGCACAAATAGCATTGTTTGAGAACTTTTTTTGTTTGAGAACTATTTTTGTTTTAGAAATTTGTTTTACAAACAAATAAAAGGGGTAGCTATGGGGTCAGCCATGGCCCCCCGATATAGCTAACCTCTACATGTTTAATTTTGAGGAAAGTTTTCTGAAAGAACATCCATTTAATGAAAATGTCGTTTTATGGATTTGGTACATAGATGACATCATCATTCTTTGGAAAGGTATGGTAGAATTACTTTCAGAGTTTAATGTATGGATTAATCAATTGGATACAAACTTACGGTTCCAAATTACGTATGACCCTTATAAGATTCCATATCTTGATCTGCTGATTAGGAAAGAGGAAAATGGCTTTTCTACCACACTCTACAGGAAGCCAACTGATAGGAATCAATTATTACATCATGACAGCTTTCATAACCCATCATTGAAGAAGAATCTTCCGGTGGGTCAATTTTTGAGGGTCAGGAGAGCCTGTACCAATATACAAGATTTTGAAATAGAGGCAGCAAATATGAAAAAGTGGTTTCTAACCAGGAAGCATCCTGCACAATTTGTAGAGCAAGCATATAAAAGAGCTAGGGATTCTTCACAAGAAGTCCTGAGGGCGTGGGCAGGGTCCCGGCGCCCGAGCGTAACCGGGTGCGCGGCCCGGCGCGGACCCTGCTCGCTCCAAGCTGGAAGGGGAGGGGCAACATGGGGGGGTGCGCACGGCATGCCGCGTCATGGCGCGGGGTGCATTTTTTAAAAGGATTGGCTCTGCTCGTGCGTGCTAGAGCGGAGCCAATCAGGAGGGGTCCAGCCATGTGCTACAGCGTGCGCGCGGTCGCACGGGAGCACATGCAGCCAGACTGGAAGGCAAGTGGGATCCTTTCTGGCAAGCGGGTCAGCGGCGGATCGTTGGTGCAGGAGTCGGCATCGGGCGCCCGAACTTAAACGGGAGAGCAGTGAGGTGACGGGAGTGCGATTTGTAATTATTGCCAGTTAGATAGATTTGGCGGTATATTTAATTCTTCTGAGTGCTGGGGGTGGTGCGCCGATTGGCCGGGTAAATCTTTAGAAGGTAGAAATAATAAA
Source organism: Ichthyophis bannanicus (assembly GCA_033557465.1). Taxonomy (NCBI): domain Eukaryota; kingdom Metazoa; phylum Chordata; class Amphibia; order Gymnophiona; family Ichthyophiidae; genus Ichthyophis; species Ichthyophis bannanicus. Next base: position 1,140,175,288 of record CM066032.1, read on the forward strand.
TACAAAAAAAAAAAAAAAAAAAAACCTCCCGCGGTGCAGAGTTTATTTGCCTGCTTTTGGGAGCTGGCATTATGGCTGGGAAACAGTCTGGAAAAGGTCAGGGGAGGTTCAGAGCCACAGTGGGCCAGCCGGTGGGGAGACTCCGAGGTCGGGGTTTGTCCAGGGCTGGAAGGATCGGGCCACAGGGGGTGGGGGACAGTCCGAGTACTGGCAGGGGCGTGAGGGGTGCTGCGAGGGAGCGGGGCAGGCTCTCTTTTCCTGGTAGGAGAGCGCGCAGGTCGGGCCAAGGGCAGGGCAGGGGTACTATTGGTGCTTGTGGTCAAGGGGCAGGGGGTGCTGGTGTTGGGGCTGAGGTGGCATTGGGATCCGGTGCAGAGGCTGGATTGGGGTCCAGGTCTGAAGGTGAGCAGAGGGGTAGCGTTGGCACTATGGGGCATTGGGGGGAAGGGGGGCAAGCCCTAGGTTTGGTGGGGTAACAGGAATTGGCTGTGGTTTGGGATCTCCGGTGGGGAGTATGGTTTCACCTGGGGGATATGGTACAGCTGAGCAGCAGGCGGTGTGGGATCACTGGTTACGTGGGGGGCAAGGCTCTTCCAGGTCGGATTGGGCTGAGGCTTGGCAACCGGCTTGGTCTCCTGCTGTTCCCTCTTTTGGTTTCCCCTTTTTGTCTCTGCAGGTTCCGTTTATGTCAGCTCCTGGAAGTGTGTCGTCTGTAATGTTGTCACCGGCAGCTATGAATGTGGATTCGGGAGCGGCCTCTGCAAGAGGGACTTCGATGGATGCGGATCTGCTTCAAGGTGATGGTGGGCTCCAAAGGAACGTGGATTCCTCCCGTGCGTCTGAAGGTTTGGCCGCTGCAGACAGGACAGGTGAGTTTTTGTTCGGCATTGGCGACGAGTCCGGCGGGAGTGGGTTGAGGGCTGAGACATCGCGACAGGCGCGCAAGAAAAGAAGGAAACATGGGTGTCATCATAGGCGTAGTTCAGACTCTTCCTCCTCTTCGTCTACTGACTCGGCCGACTCATCAATGGGTGAGGGTGGGGGCAGTGAGGCGGTGCCGGGGCAAGGGTCGTCGGGTACGTATGCTGGTGCCGGGTCTTCCTCATTAGTCGCTTTATCGGAACTATGGGAAGGTGTCCCGAAGATGTTGAGGCGAAAAATTTGAAAGCGTAAGTACATTGACATTTTTCGCTTGCTGGAGGGTCGTAAGCGTTCGGGAGATAGTAAGAAAAAGCGCAAGGAGGATGAGAAGGCGGGCCGTCTGTGTAAAGTTTCTAGGAATGTGGTTAATTGGGTTAGAGCGTTTTTGCAGCTGGCGAGTGTGTGGGGTCAACATTTCCCAGCACAGTACGGTATGTTATTGTCTTATGCTGATTCGATCTTGGAGGCTTCTCAGGTGCACGATGGCTGGTCATGGTTAAATTATGACGAGAAGTTTCGTGACAAGATGGAGGAAAATAAGTTCCTGACATGGGGTACTCAAGACATTAACCTTTGGCTAACCCAGATGTCGGTAAAAGGCGGTGCATTTGGGGGGTTGGAGGAAAGGGGGGGTTGGGGATGGGGGCCGGTGCGGGTCGTTCCTTTCGGGGGGGCGTTTCCCCTGTCCAGAACAGGCCAGTCCCCAGCGGGGGGAGTGACGTGTGCTGGCGGTTTAATAGATCGGCCTGCCCCTTTCCGGACTGTAAATTTCGTCACGTGTGTTCGATCTGCGGTGGCCCCCATTCGGCCGCAAAATGTGTTAAAAAAGGGGCCATCACTCCGCCTGGGTCCGGTCCCAAATAGGCGGGTGCTCTTTGAGTTAGCTCCTTCTCCGATACGGGTTCCTCTCTTGCATTGTTTGCTGCATGGTTACCCGAGGAAAAGGGATAAGTTAATTTTGCAGTTAGGTTTTCAGTTCGGTTTTGTGGTTCCGATTCGGGGTTCTGTGGGATGCTCAATGGCTTGCAATTCCCCTAGTGTGCGGAGATGGGCGTCGATAGTGAGGGAGAAATTGGATTTAGAATTGCGGTTGGGCAGAATGGCAGGCCCTTTCCGACAGCCTCCTTTTCAAGGTTTTGTGGTGTCCCCGTTGGGAATTGTTCCGAAGAAAGAACCGGGGAAGTTTCGATTAATCCACAATTTGTCTTGCCCTATTGGGTTCTCGGTGAATGATTTCATACCACGCGAGTTTTGTACGGTTCGTTATGCCTCTTTTGATGCGGCGGTGGAGTTAGTCAGGAGGGCTGGGAGAGGTTCCTTAATGGCCAAGGTTGATATTGAATCTGCCTTTCGTTTGTTGCCGGTACACCCGTCTGCTTTCAAGTTCTTGGGTTTCCAATTCGAGGGTGAGTTTTATTTTGACAAGTGTATGCCGATGGGCTGTTCGGTATCTTGCTCTTATTTTGAGAAATTTAGTACTTTCTTGCACTGGATGGTCGCTAGGAGAGTAGAGTCCTCGGAGGTGGTGCATTACCTGGATGATTTTCTGTTTGTCGGCCAGGCGGGGTCCTTGCGTTGTTGAGAGCTTTTGGATGGTTTTGTCGGCTTGGCCAGCGAGTTGGGCATGCCTTTGGCCGAGGGTAAAACCGTGGGCCCGATGACAATCCTCACTTTTTTAGGTGTGGAATTGGATTCTGAGCAAATGGTAGCATGATTGCCATTAGAGAAGGTGGAGAAATTGAGGGTGCTAGTTGCTAATGCCTTATCCTCTTCTAAGTTGACCTTGAAGGAATTGCAGGTGCTCATCGGATCGCTTAACTTCGCATGCAAGGTGATTCCGATGGGGAGGGTGTTTATTCGGCGTATGGTAGCATCGACGGCGGGTGTGCTCAAGCCGCATCATCGCATTCGTGTGTCGAGAGTCATGAGGGAGGATCTGCGGATTTGGGATGTCTTTTTGCGTGAATTCAATGGGATTTCTGTATTTCGCGAGGCAGAGATCTCCAGTGAGGACTTGCAGCTGTTTACGGACGCGGCCGGCGGCATTGGTTTGGGGATATACTTTGGCGGGGCTTGGTGTGCCGACAAGTGGCCGCAGGAATGGGTTGACGAGGGGTTCTTAAGTAATATTACCTTTTTGGAGCTTTTTCCAATACTGGTAGCAATGGAGTTATGGCCAAGAAAGTTAGCCAACCACAAGGTAGTATGGTGGTGCGACAATGAGGCGGTAGTGGCGGTTATCAATCGGTATTCTCCGCGTTGCAGTCAGGTAGCGTCATTAATGCGTTTGGTTGTACTGGCATGTTTGCACTTGAATGTGGACCTGAGGGCTCGTCACATCCCAGGGCATACTAATGAAATTGCTGATGCTCTTTCTCGTTTGCAGTTAGGACGATTTCGGTCCTTGGCTCCGGAGGCGGACGAGGAAGGGCTCGTGGTCCCTTGGAGACTGTGGAGCGTTGGCCGGCTGAAATGAAGAGCCTTCTCAAGAATTTGGTGGCGGAGAGAATGTGGGCTGCTTATCAGTGTGGTTGTGAGCGGATCGTGGAATACCTTTATCAATCAGGTTGGGGTGGGGGGGAGGTGCCGGAGTATTTACTAGGAGGGTATGTCGGTTGGGCTAAGGGGCGCAGGGTTACTCGATCGGCTGTTAAGATGCATCTTGCGGGGTTTGGATTTTTTGCCAAGGCGGCGGGTTGGGGATTGCTTGGCCGCGGATTTTTAGCGCGTCAACTGCTCCAAGGGTGGGAGCGTTCTTTGCCTGGGACAGGTGATCGCCGGCTGCCGATTACGCACGACTTGTTGAGAAGGTTGTGTCAGGTGTTGCCGGAAGTGGCGGCGTCACCTCATGAGGCCGCGCTTTTTTGGGCGGTTTTCTGTTTGGCATTTTTTGATGCATTTCGGGTGGGAGAACTGGCAGCAGCTTCGGGGAAGGCGGGTTTAGGTAATTGCTTGCTCCTCCAACATGTTTGGAGGGAGCCAGGGTGCTTACGCGTTTTGTTAGCAAAGTCCAAGACGGACCAGAAAGGGAAAGGGTTGTGGGTGGTACTTAGGGGGATTGGGGGTCTCACGTGTCCGGTGGCTGCCATGGAGAGCTATTTGGGTGTGCGCCCCAAGGGTGGCGAGGGGTTGTTTGTGCATAGTGATTCCCGGGTGCTGACACGATTTCAGGTGACGGCTGTGCTGCGCCTGGTGTTGCGCCAGATCGGGGAGGACCCTCGGGATTTCTCTGCGCATTCTTTTTGCATTGGGGCAGCGACTAGCTCGGCGGTGTTGGGATTGTTGGGGGATCAGATTCAGAGTATCGGTAGATGGCGGTCGAAAGCTTTTAAAGGGTATGTCCATCTATAAGATTCTTGTATTCTTCTGGGGGGGGGGAAATCTTAATGATGTTTTTTCTGTTGCAGATGTGAGGCAGAGGGCATGGGGCTGTTGTATATTGGGTCATTCTTATGTCTTTTGGGCTGGACAGCGAGCAGCAGTGCGGCCGATTGGGCTGAATCTTGGACTGGATCCAGCGGTGGTGGCGGTGTCATGGCTTGGCGAGCGTGGGCTGCAGTGGCCTCAGCTGCTGCCTTTGTTTCGTCATCACCAGCGCATCCGGGATTTACCAACGATTGTACTAGTGCATTTGGGGGGCAATGTTCTGGCCGATTGGTCTTGTAAGCAGTTGATCAGAGCTGCTAAGAGGGACTTTGCTATACTGCTGCGTATGTTTGTGGGCTTAGTCTTGATCTGGTCTGATATTATTCCAAGACCGTCGTGCTGGGGGCAGAGGAGATGGTCCCGGGGTTTGACGAAAATTAATAGGCAAATTGGGAGGTGGGTTTGTGAGAAGGGGGGGTATCAGGTCCAGCATTCTTGGGTTGAGGTGGCCTGTCCTGGTCTATATCGGGCAGATGGTGTGCACCTATCTCCGGTCGGGACGGATTTGCTCCTCAATTGACTGGCAGGAGGTGTTGGAGAGGGTGGTGCAGGATGAAGCATGCTGGTCGCAGCTTAGGGAGGTTCAGGGGGGGCGGCACAGTTAAGGATTGCTTCCTGTGCCGGTGGCGGGATCCCGGAGGTTTACGGGGTCCGGAGCCTTAGGCGACTTGGGAAGGGGGCGGGGTGCCCTCGACCCAGACTACCCCTGGAAGACTTTTGCTAGTAATATGGCGAAGTCGGATAGGGGTGGTTGGAACGTTGCCGGTGGTGGGACTGGGGCCGGAGCGGAGGCGAGGTCGCTTTGCTAATTGCAGGGCTGGTGACGCATCGCACCGCTCTGGGGTTTGTTGCATTCCTGTTTATTGTTAAATATGTTGTTTTGGAAATAAAGCTGCGACCAGTTATTACCACAAAAAGGCGGTCTGTGCATTTTGTGGGAAAGGGGAGGAGGAGGGCAAAAGGGGGATAGGAAGAGTTGTAAATGAGGGTGGGGGTGGGGGAACGTTGGGTCCGGTTACCCGGTTACCCGGTTAGTCCTGAGGGCGCGGGCAGGGTCCCGGCGCCCGAGTGTAACCGGGTGCGCGGCCCGGTGTGGACCCTGCTCGCTCCAAGCTGGAAGGGGAGGGGCAGCATGGGGGGGGTGCACATGGCGTGCCGCGTCACGGCGTGGGGTGCATTTTTTGAAAGGATTGGCTCCGCTCGTGTGTGCTAGAGCGGAGCCAATCAGGAGGGGTCTGGCCATGTGCTACAGCGTGCGCGCGGTCGCACGGGAGCACATGCGGCCGGACTGGAAGGCAAGCGGCCCACCCGCCCACCCCTTATGGTGGCAGGTAGGGTTGAGTAATTGTATCGGGTTGTTGCAGCTGGGGGTTGTGAGCGGCGGGATCCCAGAGGTTTCTGGGGTCCGGAGCCTTAGGCGACTTGGGAAGGGGGTGGGGTGCCCTCGACCCGGATTACCCCTGGAAGACTTTTGCTAGTAATATGGCAAAGTCGGATAGGGGTGGTTGGAATGTTGCCGGTGGTGGGACCGGGGCCGGAGCGGAGGCGAGGTCGCTTTGCTAATTGCAGGGCTGGTGACGCATCGCACCGCTCTGGGGTTTGTTGCATTCCTGTTTATTGTTAAATATGTTGTTTGGGAAATAAAGCTGCGACCAGTTGTTACCACAAAAAGGCGGTCTGTGCATTTTGTGGTAAGGGGGAGGAGGAGGGCAAAAGGGGGGATAGGAAGAGTTGTAAATGAGGGTGGGGTGGGGGAGCGTTGGGTCCGGCTACCCGGTTATTACTTTTGAAATCTAAAACAAAAAAAAGAGGACATAGGGGTAGTATGTCCTCTTTTGTACTCTCAGTTTTCCGGGAAAATTATTAAGATATTGAAGAAAGAGTGGCACCTTGTTCAAACCTTGCCAGCTTTTCAAGATATGGGTCTCACAATCGCGCATAAGTGCAAAGTAAATTTGCGCAATTTACTCGTGCCCTCAGCTCTCACTGAAAAGAGATACTTATCTGAGTATAAAGGACAATTCCAGTGCGAGAAATGTTCTGTGTGCCTTAACGTTCTACCAGTCAGAGACAAGTTCATTCATCCCACCACGCAAAAAAAGTTTTACATTAATGATTTTTCCAATTGTGACACTTCCAATGTCATTTATGTGATACAGTGTCCTTGTAAAAAACTGTACGTTGGAAAAACTACCCATAACAAGTAAGAATAATTTTCCTTTATAAGCCTCCTGTGTTATGGAAGCACTGAATGGGGTATAATTTGTAAACCTTTGGGTTTCAGAAAAGCTATATTGAGTCGTAAATGTTGGTTTTATGGTATAGTCTATATTAAGAGAAATCAGATATAATTTATTCCTGAGGGTAAATGGAGGGTTCTGTGTTGGTATCATCGCCCAGAATACATTGCTCACCTGGTTATCCTGAGACAAAGTGGTCACATACATTTTTTAGATAGAAGTTATATAATCCTGTGCAATATTGTTGGCTCCATAAAAATAGTTTTCCCCTCCTTTTTTAAATAAGTATAGATGAGTTTTTTCAGCAGTATTTGCCATTTAACTTATTGTTACTAGATAGTAAAGGTATACACCTTTTTGGAATTGTTTGTCTATTTATTGCACAATAAGTATATGCTCCTGTGTCCCCTATCGCTCCTGCTGCGTTCTCTCACACACACACATTGTTCTGATGTCTACTCTATTTTAGGAGATATGGTCAGATATTGTTGTATATGTCGCATATTTTATATAATGTTATGTATTAGTTATAAGTGTCTTTTTAAGTCTTTTTAATCCTAATGTTGGTCATTATTTTTAGTTACACAAGCGTAGTATTTCATAAAGGCCACAAGTTTGATGGGTCCGCATTAATCAACATAGAGGTATTTATTACTGCATAATATATGCAGCCTGTCACATCCCTGTTTTCATTAGTTTTTATTTATGTAACATACATGTTTATAATATATAGTTTTTTCACTATTATTTGATTTTATTTATAATTATGTTATTCATATTTGTATCCTTATTTATATATATTTTTAAGGTATTTATGATATTTATGTTATTTATAAGACATATTTATGGTTTTACTTATAATATGCATTAGTCATCTGTTCTATCATGTTACCATTATTTTAATCTCATATTGTATAATAAGTGTTTATGTTTTTCTATGTTTTAGTACCTTTACCTGATCAATCCCTGATGAAGGGTAGCGAAACACGGCCTGTGTCGGGTTGGTAATAGGTCAACATAATAAAATTAAGATCTGAATAAATTTAGGACAGCAAAAATACTCTAAACTTATATTCAGCGCCACCATGGCTGTGAATAGCAGTGCTGAATAGTTATAACATATTTAATGACTTGCATTTAAAAAAAACAGGGACTGTGGTGTTTAAATATTGACCACTGAATCTCTCAGGATCAGCTAATACAGATGCTTTTGTTTAAATTAGCTATGGGTGCTCACGTGCCTTTCTGACTTTTACCTTTTCATTTTCCCTGCAGTTTAGGCTTTGAGCTTAGTCTTTGCCTATCCGCCAGGGCTCTCTTATTTTGTTAGATGCGCTGGATTTCTATTTTTCAGTTTTCTTCCTATGTAAAACATTGGTTACCTCTTATAAATGTCTTTTATCTATGACCTCTAGGGCTGCCTCAACCCCCTTAGTTAGCGTCCTTTGATGAAAGCATGCCTAATTCAAATGTTCTAAATAAAGTTGGCTCAGCGTAATCTGTTAGTTTTGTAATGAATTGCTTTATTTTGATGTTTCTAGAAATCAATGAAAGGACTAGGGAAAATATTGCATGACTGGTTATTTTAACCATACAGCTTATTTCAGTGGAGTCCGTTTTTCTTTTTATTGTTCCTTATTTTATATAAGCATGAAAGGACACATAAATTAATTTCTGGAAAGGAAGGATTCATTTTCTATTTTGGGTTTGTGAATTTTCTGCCAAGAAAGTTAATTGTTGTAGTGTAAGCAGTAACACTGGTAACCCGGAAGCCCTCCTCGCCTCCATTCCCCGATTTGACACCCACCAATCCTGTTCCCCCCCCCCAATAAATTCACCAACTCAGTAATTTTGGTACAAACTTTTGGTCGCAGCTTTATTTACAACCTGTACAACCGGCCCAACACGGGCCTAAGATAACAATTGAACAAAACCCAACCCCGCACCCCTTTACCGGAGGATGCCCCCCCACCCGCCATCTTAGTAGCAAGGCGGAGCATCCTCCTCCCCCCCAAACCCCGCCGCCTGCCTCGCCATCCTAGTAGCAAAGGCCGGCTCCCACCCCCCCGCTACCGGGCCGAGACCCCCAACCGGGCTGTCTCGCCCCACCCCGGGGAGCACTTCGCCCCCACTGCTTGTAAACCAGGTCAAGCCCGCGCCGCTCCTGCGAGCGCTGGCTCTGTACCCCACCACCCCCACCAGCTGCAACATCCCGACAAACCAAAACCATAGGCGGGCGGGCGGGAACGCGACCGATACGCGAGGAGCCGAGGCCAGAAGGAGACGGCCACGTGGCTCCTCGCGAACAGCACCGCCCACCCCATGACATGCGGGCCAATGAAATCGCTCCGACGGCGCGCCGGAGCGATTTCAACTGCCTCGCACCGCCCCCTCCCCCCCCCCGACGCACCCCCCCTTTCACCCTGCACGTTGGAGGCCGCGGCCGGGCCCGGGCCCAGGTTACTGTCGGCCGCGGGACCCGGCCCGCGGCCTCGGGCATAAGTACAAGCGGAAACGATATAATGGTACATCTGGAGGTGATAAGCTATGGATACAGCATTGAATTACTTAAATCAAAGCGGTATTTTCTAATTTGTCATCAGATTTTTTTGTCTGTTCTCATCCTCAATAAAGAGGTAGCAAGAATTCCATTTGCCTTCCACACATTCTTACTTGTCTATAGTGTGGCTATGTATATCCATTTTATTGTCAGTCTAAACTTATTTTTAGTGGCAGTAATTAACAGAAGTTTCAATAGAGAGATGGGATGCTTATTGAATGTGTAAATATTAAAGTTATTTGTGTGAATTAGAACTGCTATTTGTGTAACTCCCTGAAATAGATAACTTTTTCCGGATAGTGGCCGAATGCTAACACTAGCTGAATGAGTTTTGGCCTTGCCTCCAGAACACCCCTGACCCCTCCACATCTTAACATGAGAAATGCCATACTGGGTCAGACCAAGATCCATCAAGCCCAGTATCCTGCTTCCAACAGTGGCCAATCCAGGTCACAAATACCTGACAGTTTCCCAAAACGGTATATAGGTTCCACAATGTTTGTCCCAGGGTAAGCAGTGGATTTCCTGGGTCCTCTTTAATAATGATTTATGGACCTTTCCTCCAGGAACTTGTCCAAACCTTTTTTAAAACCCCATTAACAGCTTTTACTACATCCTCTGGTAATGAATTCCAGAGTTTGATCATGCTTTGAATGAAAAAATATTTTCTCTTATTATTCTTAAATGGGTTACATTGTAGCTTCATTGTGCGTCCCCTAGTCTTTTTACTTTTTGATGGAGTAAATAACCTGTTGTCTATGTTTACCCATTCTACTCCATTCATTGATTTATAGACTTCAATCATATCTCTCTTGAGCTGTCTCTTTTCCAAGTTGAACAGCCCTAACCTTTTAAGCCTTTTCTCATAGGGGTATTCTTCCATCTCCTTTACCATTTTGGAGGCTCTTCTCCATACGTTTTCTAATTCTACAATATCTTTTTTAAGATATGGGGACCAGAATTACATACAATATTGAAGGTGTAGTCACACCATGAACGATACAGAGGCATTATAATAATCTCCAGGAACAAGCAGGAATGTAGTCTTCACATATGGGCGACCATCGGGTACCGACGGAGCCCGCACGGGAAGTTCCCCAGCTACCAATAGGAAAGCCTTTAGGAGCAATTCACCACACCTGCACTGGTGCCCTTCTGCTCTTCCAACTTAATCTCCTCAGTTCTTCTTTTTCTGCGGAGCTGACAGGACCTCTCCCTGTTACCACTGAAGAATCATCACATACCTTCCTTGTCTGCTTAATTTCAGTATTGATTGATACTACCTTTCCCTTTAATATTTATTTTACTTTTTAAAAAAGTAGGATTTTTCCTTTAGGGCCTCATGTCCTGTGGGCCTTTCCCACCCCTTTCCAATCATGGAAAGCCCACCAGCAGCTTTAAAAAATGCACAAAATGTTCAGGCACCATATTGATCACTGATAAGCACGATTTGTGCCTTAAATGCCTCGGTCCCGACCACACCCCTCAAGAGTGCTCCTTATGCAAAGGAATGACCAAAATGAGCCTGGCGAACTGGACCAAGAAGTTTGGAGAGCTTATTCCTTCAGACACAGTATTGTTGGCCTCGACTTGTTCAAGGGCGTCATCAGGCTCTCACACTTCTAAATATTCCAAGGAGTCCAGACATGGCAGAAAAAATCAAAGAAGCCTTCTTCTCCGTCTCACCCTCAAAAAGATAAGTCTAGACCCTGCGAACCCTTGGAGATGCCAAAGGAACCGAGCCATAAGTCCAAGGACTCATCCAGTAAGCTTCAGGAATCGAGAGAACGTTCCCATTCGCACTAAGAATTGTCCAGGACTTCGTTGGATTCAAGCCATAGCTCCGAGAATCCCCAGTGGGAGGACTTGTCCTCCAAAGCCCTGGTGGGGATTTGGGAGGTACCCGGGGCCTCGGCATCTGCGGAACCCCTGATGCCGTGCACTGGTATGGTGGCACCCAGCCCCGTTCTATCTATGGACCAGGCACAGGCTCCATCCTTGGACCAGTGGATGCTGTCCTTGGAAAGGACTTTAGCAGCTCTCCTGGCGACATCAGTACCACTGACACTGACAACCCCAGAGAATTGGCTAGTGGCATCGACCTCAATCCCCCAGCAGCCATCCCTGATGGTACTATCGACATCAAAGCAGACACTGAGACTTCAGTTCCAGTACCAATACCACCACCATCCATGGATCCCTCCTGAATGGTGCAGGGCTTTGACCCTGAGGACATCGAGAGGCATCGACATGACACTTGACATCAGCACTGCCGATACTCACTGGAGTCCGATTCCAATGTATAAATTCTAATCACCGGTCACTGGACTCCGATGGCCTTCGGGACTTCGCATTGGAACCCTCGCCACCATCGACCAATACCCAAAGAAAATCCCCTCCTGAGGACATGTCCTTTCAGGAATTCATCAGTGATATGGCAGCGGGCCTTTCAATCCAGGTGGCATCGGAACCGGAACCAAAGGTGGAGGAGCTGGAGGTACTCCAGTACCCTGCACCACTGAAAGAAGCCACCATCCTGTCGGTGCATCGAATTCTACACAATTTAATGCTATGAATGTGGGAGACTCCTCTTATCATCTCCCCTATAAGTCGTCATTTGGATTCTATGTATCGAGTGCCCGACTGCCCCAGCTTTCAAAAAACGCAGCTTTCTCACCATTTCATGGTGGTCGAATCGGCCATGTGCCAGATAAAGAGCAGGAAGAACCATGCTTCGATCCTTCCGGGCTGTGAATCGAGTAACCTTGATTTATTTTCCCAATGTTCTTTTCAGGCATCGATGCTGGCTAGTAGAATGAATTCCTACATCCTCTACATGGGGATGCTCCTGAAAGAACTGAACAAGGACTGGAAAGGATTCCTCCCTTTCCTCCCAGAGGAAAAACAACCAGCCTTCCAGGCTGTCCTCTCCCATAGTCAAAATGTATCAAAATTTGTCAACAGAGCCGCCTTTGATGCATTTGAGTCATTCAGCAGAACATCTTCTATAGCTATAGGGGCAAGGCAGCTGGCTTGGCTTCAGGCCTCAAATTTGGAACAGTGGGTCCAAGATAAGCTTGGTAACATTACCTGCATGGGTGAAAACCTATTTGGTAAGAACTGGTGGGAGAAGGCAGGAGAACTGGAGACCGATGATATCAACCTCAAATGGCTCTCTAGGAAGCCATGTGACCCTTCCAAAAAGAAGGCACCACCTAAGAAAGTGTTCTACCCCAAGAATATAAGGTTTTACCCTTCTTAGTCCAAGCCAAACTACCACCCACAACAGAAGCAGGGATCCAAGCAGGCCAAGAAGCCCAGACTTGCTAAAACACAAACCCAAACTCAACCAGGTCCTGCTCAGTCAAGTTTTTGACTCCCAGATAGGGAGCATAACCAGTCCCCAACAGACTCTGCAGGATCAGATACCCATTCCAGTAAGACTCTCACTGTTCATCCAGAAATGGTATACTTTTACCACAGACAACTGGACTCTCACCATCATACAGAAGGGGTATCAATTCAACTTTCAAAAGCTTCCCCCTCACTATTTCCATCTCCCTTCTTGGAGGCCCTCCTCCAGCAGGAAATAAACATTCTCCTTACACAAGGAGGTGTAGAACTAGTTCCTCTTCAGGAATGGTTCAAAGGCTTCTGCTTCCCCTACTTCCTCATTCCAAAGAAGTCAGGAGGCCACAGGCCCATCTTGGACCTCAGAAATCTAAACAGATTCCTGATAAAAGTAAAATTCAAGATGATCTCCCAGGGGACCCTTTTTCCCTACCGCCAGGAAAATGACTGGTCTTGTTCCCTAGATCTCAAAGAGGCCTATACACATATCCTGATACACCCAAGCCACAGGCAGTATCTCAAGTTCACATGTCAAGGAACCCATTATCAATACAGGGTTCTCTCCTTCGGCCTGGCATCTGCACAAAGAGTTTTTACAAAATGCATCACATCACAAAATGAATCTACTTTTTCCCTTACTTAGACGACTGACTCAAAGGCAGACTCTCCTGGAGAACTCTGCTCATCTCAGCAAAAGACCCTAACCCTCCTTCAATCCCTCGGGTTCATCCTAAACTTTCCAAAGTCACACCTTGTTCCCACAAAGATTGGAATTCATAGGGGCCGTCCTAGACACCAATCAGTGCAAAGCTTTTCTCCCAGTGGACCACATGGACCACTTAATAGCATTGGCCACAAGCATGCGTCAAAGCCAAGAGGCTTCAGCACACTGCTTTCTAACCCTGCTAGGCCACATAGCCTCCACAGTGCATGTAGTCCCATATGCAAGACTCCATATGAGTCAGATGCAATGGACTCTCTCAACCCAGTGGACTCAGGCCACAGGGAATCTACCGGATCTGATCCAAACAACATCTCCCATTGCTGACTCCCTCCGGTGGTGGTGATCCCAGTAAATCTACTAGCAGGGTCTCCTTTTCAGATGCCCCAGCCTCAGCATACACTGATGACCGATGCTTCCAAATGGGGTGGGGGAGCACACATGGATTTTCTCTGCACACAGGATCTCTGGACAGCACAAGAGTCCCAACAACAAATAAACCTGTTGGAGCTTCGAGCAACCCGAAAGCTCTCCACGTTTTTCAACATCAACTCTCCAACAGTCCAGTCCTTATATGGACAGACAATTAGGACACAATGTTCTATATCAACAAACAGGGGGAAATGGGTTTTCTCCCTCTGTCAGGAGGCCTGAAAACTTTGGGATTTCGCCAACCAACACCACATGTACTTACGTGCAGTTTACATTCCAGGAGAGAGCAATCTCCTGGCAGACTGCCTAAGTCGCATCCTGTAACCCCACGAATGGTCTCTGGATCAGATGAGGGCAACAGAATTGTTCCATCTCTGGGGAACTCCATGGATAGATCTCTTTGCCACCTCGCAGAACTCCAAACTTCCCTGGTTCTGCTCAAAAATACCATCCAAACTCAGTCTGGCATTGGACGCATTCATGATCCATTGGAGTCAGGGACTCCTGTGTGCATTTCCCCCACCCCACTAATCTCGAAAACCCTCTTCAAACTGAGGGCAAAAAAGGGCTCCATTATACACATTGTCCCACACTGGCCTCCTATTACACCCGGCACAAGCCTCAACGATCCTGCCAGGTCTCCTTTCACAGGACAATGGAGCACTCCTCCACCCTAATCTATGATCCGTTTGCCTAATAGCCTGGCTCCTAAAAGCATAGTTCTTCAGGATCTTCCTCTATCTGCAGAGGTCAAGAACATCCTGCTTTCCTCCAGAAAACCTTCCATCAGAAAGGCTTATTCCTACAAGTGGCAAAGACATGCTACATGATGCTCTGAAAATGCTTGCAATCCATTTGAAGCATCAGTGACAACGCTGTTGCACTAAATCTATCATTTATCCTCACTTGGACTTAAATCAAATTCTGTCCGAGTACACCTTAGTGCTATTTCAGCATTTCATAGCTCGATCGATGGCAAACCCATCTCCACAGTTCCTCTCGTAGCATGATTTATGAGGGATCTACTCCTCAAGCCACCTATTCTCCCACCACCGGTGGCATGGGATCTTAACATAGTGCTAGCTCAATTCCTCAAACTACCTTTGATCTGTTAGCAACCACACATCTCCGCTAATTATCGTGGAAAGTGCTCTTCCTCATTGCTCTGACCTCTGCCAGGCGTGTCAGGGAATTACAAGCCTTGGTGACTCATGCCCCCTATATGCATTTTCACCACGACAAAGTAGTCCTATGGACACACCCCCAATTCCTCCTGAAAGTGGTTTCTCCTTTCCACATTAATCAATCTGTCATCCTCCCAGTCTTCTTTCCAAGGCCACACGCCTCATGTGCAGAAGCAACTCTGCATACCCTCGATTGCAAGAGAGCTCTGGCATTCTACCTCCAGAGAACACAATCTCAGGAAAACCTCACAGGTGTTTGTGTCCTTTGACCCAGCACATTTGGGTCTCCCAGTGACTAAACGCTCCCTATCCTGCTGGATAGCGGACTGTATATCTTTCTCTTATGACAAAGCAGGACTTTCCCTCAAGGGACATGTCACTGCTCTGTGGCCAACTTACGTACTGTACCCGTTGCTGAGATTTGCCAAGCTGCTACATGCATATGAGATTGCAGACCTACTATTAGTAATCTGTGAACTATGATTAAAATCATCTCTAATACCTGAAGATTGGAGGATCGCCAATGTAACACCAATTTTTAAAAAGGGTTCCAGGGGTGATCTGGGAAACTACAGACTGGTGAGTCTGACGTCAGTACTGGGAAAAATGGTAGAAACCATCATAAAGAATAAAATTACTCAGCATGTAGATAGTCATGGCCTAATGGGAGACAGCCAACATGGCTTTAGACAAGGAAGATCTTGTCTTACTAATCTGTTATGTTTTTTTGAAGGTGTGAATAAACAGGTGGACAAAGGTGAGTCGGTTGATATAGTGTATCTGGACTTTCAGAAAGCCTTTGACAAGGTCCCTCATCAGAGACTTTTGCAAAACTAAAGAGTCATGGGATAGGAGGCAGTGTACTACTGTGGATCAAGAACTGGTTAAAAGATAGAAAGCAGAGGGTTGGGCTAAATGGCCAATTTTCCCAATGGAGAAAGGTGAACAGTGGTGTACCCCAGGGATCTGTGCTGGGTCCGCTGCTTTTTGACATATTCATAAATGGAATAACGAGTGAGGTTATCAAATTTGCAGATGACACAAAACTATTTAAAGTTGTTAAAACCCAGTAGGATTGTGGAAAATTGCAAGAGGATCTTGATAAATTAGAAGACTGGGCATCAAAATGGCAGATGAAATTTAATGTGGACAAGTGCAAAGTTATGCACCTAGGGAAGAACTACCCAAACTATGGTTACACGATGCAAGGTTCCACATTAGGAACCACCACCCAGGAAAAAGATTTAAGCGTCATTGTGGATAACATGTTAAAACCCTCGGCCCAGTGTGCAGCGGCAGCCAAGAGAGCAAATAGAATGCTAGGTATCATAAGGAAAGGAATGGAAAATAAAACAAAAGATATTATAATGCCTCTATATCGTTCCATGGTGAGACCGCACCTTGAATATTGTGTGCAATTCTGGTTGCCGTATCTTAAAAAGGATATAGCATTATTAGAAGAGGTTCAGAGAAGAGCCACCCAAATGGTAAAGGGGATGGAAGGATACCCCTATGAAGAAAGGCTAAAAAGGTTAGGGCTCTTCAACCTGGAAAAGAGACGGCTGAGGGGAGATATGATAGAAGTCTATAAATTAATGAACGGAGTGGAACAGGTAAACGTAGATCGATTGTTTACGTTAACAGAATATAGAAAGACTAGGGGACATGCAATGAAGCTACAGGGTAAACTATTTAAGACTAATAAAAGAAAATATTTTTTCACTCAACGTGTAATCAAACTCTGGAATTTGTTACCGGAGGATGTAGTAAAGGCTGTTAGTGCAGTTGGGTTTAAAAAAGGTTTGGACAAGTTCCTGGAGGAAAGGTCCATAATCCATTATTAAGAAGGGACCCAGGATATCAATGCTTGACCCAGTACAAGCATTGTGGAACCTGTGTCTTTTGGGGAAACTGATAGGTACGTATGACCTAGATTGGCCACTGTTGGAAACAGGATACTGAGCTTGATGGACCTTGGTCTGACCCAGTATGGCATATCTTATGTTCTTATGGTCCTTCATCCATATCTTTGCGGCCCACTACTGCAGGGACAAGTACTCCTGCCGGGATGTGGCCTTTGGTCAGGTGGTCCTTCAGCATCTCTTTGGGATGTAGAGACAACTCCTACCCCCCGCCCACTCTGTCCAGATCTCTATGATGGGGAAGTCAAGGTCAATTACTTTGTCCGACATTAATTGTGTCCTCTGAGTTCTGGGAGCTAGGGAGTCCCATATGTGAAGACTGCATTCCTGCTTGGTCCTGGAGATAGCATAGTTACTCACCTGTAAAAGGTGATCTCTGGAAACCGCAGGAATTTAGCCTTCACAACCCACCCACCTCCCCGTGGAGTTGTAGAGTTCTCTCTATTCTCTCTTCTATGCTCTCCTTTTTCTTCAGCTATATACTCAACTGAGGAGAGTATTTTGGATGAGTGGAAGTGCAACAGCACAAGTGTGGTGGATTGCTCCCAAAGGCTTTCTGCTGGTAGCTGGGGGGCTTGCTGTGCAGGCTCCGTCGGTACCCGATGTCGCCCATATGTGTAAACTAAATTCCTGCTGTTCCCGAAGATCACCTGTTACAGGTGAGTTACTACGCTTTCTTGGTTTTATTCTCCATTCCTTTTCTTATGATTCCTAGCATTCTATTTGCTTTCTTGGCTGCTGCTGCACACTGGGCAGAGGTTTGCAACCACTGTTCCCTCTAAGCTGTGCACGTGTGCGCGCGCACACACCTTGCCGAGCGAACGCACATACTTTACAACAGAGTGCACAAAAATTATGGTTCTGATTCAGATAGAAAAAACACAGATGTCTTAAAATTTAAAAGTTGTGATTGTAATTACTAGAAATTTTCCGCTTCATTTAGTAATCGTCTATTTTCATTTAATTTGATTAAAATCAATGTGGTGTACATACTGTATTCTGACGTGTAGTCACATTTTAAAGTATATAACTCCAAGTGTCGTTATGTGGCGCACAAAAATTTAACCTTCCTTCAAAAGCTGCATAGCTGATATTTTATGCGCACACAGCCTATGGAAAATTAGAGGGAACATTGTTTGCAACATATTATCCATGATGACACCTAAATCTTTTTCCTGGGTGGCGGTTCCTATTGTGGAACCTTGCATTGTGTAACCGTAGTTTGGATTGTTCTTTCCTAGGTGCGTAAATTTGCACTTATCCACAATAAATTTCATCTTATATCAAGGACTACCTAAACAGGCTATTCATCCACTCCAACTAGTGCAGAACACTACAGCCCGCATTATAACTGGCACAGCAAAGAACAAACATATTACGCCTATACTTCAGAAAATTCACTGGCTACCAATAGCTGCGCAGGCAAGGTTTAAAACCATTACAAATATATTCAAGATCTTCAACCAATGCACAGCAGATGTTCTTCATTGCTTGATAATCAAATACACAAACAACCACCCAAGGCGATCAAGCAGCTACAATAAACTACATACACCAATTGGATTTCATAAAATAAAACAAGTTACCTCTAGCAGAGCTATATCTCTATAAGCACCGGCCCACTGGAACTCCCTCCCGGATGATTTGCGGGCCATAAAAGACCTAAAAGTTTTCCGCAAATCACTTAAAACCTTCTTATTTATGGAATATTATAAGCAGACTATGAACTTCATTAACCATCCACTAGTGACTAGTCCCTCTGGATACTGTTGTTAGCTTCCAGCGTTTACAGGCCATATTTGGTATTACCATGTTTGTCCAGATTGATACCTTAAACCCAGAGATATGCCAGTGCTGATGCTATGTTAGAGCAATGTCATCTTTAGCTAGATAAGAACATAGGGACTTGGGATGTACCATAGTGGGTCAGACCAAGAGTTCATCAACAGATCCAGCTGCACACACACGAAACAGGCTCCCTCCACGGGACAGGCTCCCGCACCGCGACAAACCCAGCTCCACATCCACGGGACAGACCCCCGCAACAGGGCGACCACCACAGATCCGGCTCCACCTCCACGGGACAGGCTCCCTCCACGGGACAGGCTCCCGCACCGCGACAGATCCAGCGTCACATCCACGGGACAGGCCCCCGCACCAAGACGACCGCCACAGATCCAGCTCCACATCCACGGGACAGGCTCCCTCCACGGGACAGGCTCCCGCACCGCGACAGACCCAGCTCCACATCCACGGGACAGGCCCCCGCACCAAGGCGACCAACACAGATCCAGCTCCACACACACGGGACAGGCTCCCTCCACGGGACAGGCTCCCGCACCAAGGCGTCCGCCACAGATCCAGCTCCACATCCACGGGACAGGCTCCCGCACCGCATCAGATCCAGCTCCACATCCAAGGGACAGGCTCCCTCCACGGGACAGGCTCCCGCACCGCAACAGATACAGCTTCACATCCAAGGGACAGGCTCCCTCCACGGGACAGGCTCCCGCACCGCAACAGATACAACTTCACATCCCACGGACAAGCCCCTGCAACAAGTACAGCTCTCCTCAAAAAAGCAAACAACAGACGAAAACCTAAGGACACAGGCGTCGCCCTATCAGAACATCACAAGCTATCAACATGCACACCACATACTTCCTCCCACTATACCTACTAGTCACACAACTCCTCCCACCAACTACACACCCCCACTACCCCCAAACAAACACACCATGGTACCCACCAACTGCACAGCCATATCTCGGTCCACAACACACACACAAAGAGACACTCACAACCTCCCAAACAAAGAGACAAAACAGACACAAGTCAAACCCCAACACCGGCCCTAAGGAAGCACACGTCGCAACAACCTCTTCCACAAAGAAAACATCAATTGAGCTCATAAACGCCAGATCCATCTGCAACAAGATACACACTCTGGTAGACCACATTGAAGAGCGACAGCCAGACATAATATGCATCACAGAGACATGGCTCAACCCTACCGACAGTGTACTACTCAACCAACTAGTACCGAACAACTACTCAGCATACAACTGCCCACGCATCCACAAGCATGGAGGAGGAGTCCTAATAATAGCAAAAACAGAACTCAAGTTCAAGACACTGAATCTCACAGATACAAAGCAGTGTAACACAATTAGCATCAAGAACAAGAATATTGCAATCTGCCTAACCTACAGAGCACCCCGTGCTCCACCCGACGAACTAGCCTTCATACTCGAAGAAGCCTGTGCCATAACGTCAAACAACAAACCAGCACTACTAATCGGAGACTTCAACCTCAAGTCCGCCAATACAAAAGATGCAGAGGCCTTCCTTCAGGCAATGTCATCACTTCAATTCACACAGATAGTCAATGCACCAACACACAGACTAGGATCATCCCCAGACCTCATCTTCGCATCAAACTACCTAACTTCAAGAGACCTAATCTCTACACCCACCATCACCCCAGTACCATGGTCTGACCATTACTTAATCGAGACAAATCTTCAATCACAAGAAGACTGGACAAGCGAAAGAGCGAACTTCCCACACACACAAAGACGATTCAAGTCCTTTGACAAGGACGAATTCATCCAGGACACAATACAACACTTGAACATCGACTCAGAGGACCTGGAGGAACAAGTTTCCAACTGGAACAATGTCCTAGCTAACGCCGCCAAACCATCCGTTGACAGGACCAAGAAACAACACCACAACAAGAGACAAAACAAACCATGGTACTCAGCAAAAATACGACAGGAAAAGAGGGAGCTCAGGAAAATTGAACGGAGATGGAGAAAAACCAAAACTACTTCCGACCAACATCTTTACCTAACAAAGCAAAAACAATACAATGAACACATCAACCAATCAAAGAGAGAATTCCACACAAACCTGATAAATTCTTCCATCAACAAACCCAGAGAACTTTTCGAAATAGTAAAAACCCTGACAAAAGAGCAAGCAGCAGAAAGAGAAATACAAGTGGATCCACAGATATTCGCCGACCACATCAAAGACAAATTTCACTCCACGGAGCGCTCAACACCCAGTAGAACCAACAGAACGAACGTCCACCCCAAAACCTGGGGCACATTCCACTCACCCTCAAAAGAGCAGATATCAGACATCATCTCCACAATCAACACAAGCACTGCTCCTACAGACCCTTGCCCAGTGTCATGGGTCAAAGCCACCAAAGCAAGCCTCATACCAAACATTCATAAAATGGTACACAACTCACTCACTCAAGGACTCATGCCACAGCAATTAAAGCTTGCCTCAGTAAGACCAATCACAAAGAAACATTCTCTCGACAAAAAGGACCCAGCAGCATACCGACCAATCTCCAGCATACCCTTCCTCGCAAAAATAATCGAAAAGACGGTTCAACTACAACTTCAGGAACACATTGACGAACACGGAACTCTCGACGACAACCAACACGGATTTCGTCCCAACCATGGAGTCGAAACTCTCCTGATCTACCTCTTCGACAGCATCATAAGAATAATTGACGACATCAGGAATGGAATTATAATGATCTTCATCGACATCTCCTCAGCGTTCGACATAGTTGATCACAATATACTCCTGGAGAGACTGAAGAACACTGGTATACACGGTACCACTCTAAAATGGTTCCACTCGTACCTAACAGAAAGACAGCTACAGGTCAAGGTGGGACAGGACACCTCCCGGCCCATAAACGTCCAACAAGGAGTACCACAAGGATCCGCACTCTCAGCACTCCTTTTTAACATCTACATCCAACCAATATGCAACATTATGAAAGAGAACAACATCCAATACACAATATACGCAGACGATATAATGGTATACTCCCCGATATCAATCGAAAACCCGGACTTCTCTAAGATAGCAGACTGCCTTACCCAAATGGCGAAGTGGTGCCAAAACAACAATCTAGCTATAAACTACAACAAGACTGAAGCTTTAATCATCACTCGAAACCAAAGCTTCACACACCCACCAAACATAAAGATACAAAGCACCACGATACCGATAAGATCGGAGGTGAGATACCTTGGGGTTACTCTGGACAGTAAACTCAACCTCAAACCACACATAGACAAAACAATCCAAAAAGCATATTACAGGATGCGAATCATCAGGAGACTGAAACCACTCCTCGCTCCAGAACACTTCCGTACAGTCTGTCAAGCACTGATAACCCCAATACTAGACTTCTGCAACCCGATATACCTCGGACTACCAAAACAAGCTCTCAAACCACTACAGCTGGCACAAAACACTGCAGCTCGAATCATATCCGGAGCCGCAAGGCAGGAGCACATCACACCTACACTAAAGGACTTACACTGGCTCCCAATCATTGCTCGCATCAGATACAAGACTATCATAAACCTATTTAAGATAAAAGAACACACATCAGCCAACAGCCTCCACCTGCTCATACAACCGGAAACCAGCGCACGTCCCAGAAGAAGTCAAACACGCAACCGAGTCAGCACCCCAAATGAGTACAAGCACACACGCAAGGACACAACAGACAGAGCTCTCTCCATGGCTGCTCCAACAATATGGAACAATCTACCGGACGATCTAAGGGCAACTCCAGACCTCAAAGACTTCAGAAAACAACTGAAAACCATGCTGTTCATAGAGCACTATGGTCACATCACATAACCTAAGAGAATGGATAACAGCACTCCAATCCTCCCAAACAACTGAATATATATAAAATATGATTCTAGCACCACTGTAAATAGCCCACCCTGTATATAGCTCAAACAAATCAAGCACCCAACACATCCCTCACACAACTAAGTTTTATCCTCACTGCATGTACAACACACACACTTTACCTGATTGCTTGCTGTGATACCACCTTGATTATTAAGATAAGGCGGTTTAGAAATACTGTTAAATAAATAAATAAATAAATAAATTAACCACGCATGATTGTAGTGATAAGCACAAACAAGTATTATTGTAATAAGATCTTCTACCTTATCCCTTTGTAAGTTATGTCATCCCTTATTCAATGTTATGTCACGCCTTATACAATGTAATTAATTTTGTGTAACCCCCCACTTTGATTGAAGGAAAAAGTGGTATACAAATCTAGATAAATAAATAAATCTTCCATTTGGACGCCCAGTCTCCCAGGTTTTCAAGGTCCTCTTGCAATTTTTTACAATCTCATTGTGTTTTAACAACTTTGAATAATTGTGTGTCATCTCCAAATCTGATCACAATCATTATCCCATTTACAAATATCACGGGGCACCAACAAGACCTGAAATTAATTGTTACGCATTTGTTTTGGGCTCTCGCGGGTGTTACAGATGCTGGGACGCATGCGCCAGCGCGCTCCTGTTTAGTGCAGTGCCGAGAACATTTGATGCTAGTTTCCAAGGAGTTACAGAGTCACCATTTGAGTGTGCGAATTATAATGCAGGTCATTCAGTTTCAGGCTGGTCGCGGTTGAGACCGATTGGGCATTTTGAAATCTTTAATTCCTTCTTAAGAATGGAAGGTTTCGACAGTGTCAGATAACAGTTGTTACTAGATCTCTATTCCGATTCCTGTTTGGACACCAATATACGATAGTAGATTTTTAATATAGCCAGTATGGTTATGTAACTTTTTAGCGTGCCCGTGGGCGGTATAAATGCTAACACGCATGCGCCAGCGTTTTTTGCTAATATAGTGCCGCGAGCATTTGATGCTGGTTTAAAGATTTTTGTACAAGCCACAGTTCAAGTATGTAAGTAAAAGTTTAAACCTTATCCTTATTTTTGGTATAAGTATATTAGTGTGGGATGCGTAACAATTAATTTCAGGTCTTGTTGGTGCCCCGTGATATTTGTTTGGATAAAACATAGCGTCAATAAAGCCACAAAATTGGCATTTGAAGTAGTTAGTTTCACTTTTAAATTATCAACGTAGTAGAAACACCGGCACTCATTGTAGTTAATAGATAGCGCATTTATAGTTTGTCCATCCACTAAGAATGAGCGTGGTGGAGTAGAGTACATTGCACAATAGTGGTAGACATCATTTTGAGTTTGATTGTTTACCAATCGCCTTGATTTTGTTTTAACTAGGTTAGTGCACAAGTGATTATTTGAAACACTGCTGCCACGTTCTATATCTTTAGAATTAAAAGGTGGTTAGTTATAACTAGTGATAAATTAAAATCTTGTACACTTTAAGTTTTTTGAAGTAAGCAATGAATTATTAATGAAAATATACATTATTTGTTCCTTCACACCCTCCAGCTATAAAAAGTGGTATGAGTTTTAGCACCCATCAGTTGTGCCAATATATTCCAGTACGGTCCGTTCAGGTAACTTTGGTTCACTCCTGCTCCTTTGTTCTCCTTCCCCCTAGGGTTTTTTTTTTATAAGTTTTTTCATAACTTCTTTTAAAGCTTATTATTTATGTTCTATGATATATTTTTATTCTTTATTTATGTAGTACGAGAATTAGTCACATAAGCAATAAGTAATGAGCATTGTTAACCTTGGCGGTTAAGGTTTTAGGTCACTCCTGCCCTTTAGTTCTCCTCCTTTATGGGCTTGTTTCTGGTTTATTTATTATTTATTTTTTATGTGGAATGATGATTATTATTATTATCACAATAAGTTATCACCTTTTATGAGTTTGGATGTTATGTATTTGCCGGTATTAATGTTTTTTATATTTATGTTTTAAGTTTTAATTAGTATTTTAACCTATACTATTAATCTTTATTTATGCCTATATGTGTTCAGGCATGACGCACATTGATATGAGTTTATGAATAATAGGTTTTCTGTACGTTGCGATTTTAAACTTGTTATTTATTTACTATTTATATTTTTACTCTCATTGTGTTCCTTCATGTTTTATCTATTGTATTTTGTTAATTTATAATTTTTTATAATTGTGGTTTTAATTTATTTACAATGTGTTTTTAGTATAAAGGTGAGCCAACCCCTGAAGAAGATTCTATCGAAACACGACCTGTGTTGGGTCAGGTCTCCCTTTTTTATATATATGGATCAATAAAGTTTGGTGAGAACCTACACCTGCCCACGTTTTGTACTGTGTTGCTGGTGTTCGCGTGGCAGTGTGCTGTTTTTGGTGTCCACGAAATCCACTGCTTACCCCTGGGATAAGAAGCATGGATTCTCTACCTTTTGGGAACCCAACAGGTACTTGACACCTGAATTGGCAACCATTGAAACTGAATACTGGGCTTGATGAACCTTTGGACTGACCCAGTATGACATATCTTATGTTCCTGCACAAATGACAATCATTTTAAGCCTTACAATATCTTGGCTTGATTACTGTAATATCGTCTACTGTGGCTTACTGAATATGAACTAAAATGTCTTCAACTGGTTCAAAATAGAGCTGTGCATCTTCTCTCCAGTGCCCGTAAATTTCAGATCAAGCTCAAATTCATTTCATGATCCTTGTATATAAAGCACTTGATGATGAAGCTCCCATTTATGTCTCTTTTCTTATTTCTTTAAATACCTCAGCCCATGTGCTTTGCTGAATCATGGTAATCATCTCCTTAGTCCTCCACCATCCAAAGCACATCATGAAATCAACTAGACATTCATCATTTTTCTTTGTTACTGCCTTTCTCTGGAACAGTGTCCCATCACACTATCATCTCCCCTCCACCTATAAAAATTTTGATTTGATCTCAAGATGTTCCTTTTTGAATGTTCTTTTGGAATTTTTGTCAGGTTAAGGCATTTGAGCAGCAGTTTCCATCTTGGAAGTTATCTTCCCATCTCAATTTCTTCCTACTTTCCTATCATTGATTGGCATTCCTCCTGATTATCCTTTTGTTTGTCTAATCTCTCCTAACTGGATTGATCCTTTGATTTTAAACTGTCATAGTTTGTTTTAATTTATTCGTTGTGATCTATAATTAGTAAATCATTTTATAAACTGCTTTGTTAAGAGTGGTATATCAAGTTTTTAATAAATCAAAAACCATACCATGACACTACCACTAGGAGTTGACTGGCACCTTTTTGATGTTAGCAGCCTATGAGGGAGGAGTTGCTGAGGAATGTTCCTGCCCTCACTACTAGGATTGTCCAGATAGGTCTGGGGATCTCTTTGAGGCGATGGAGTTTAATTAGGAGGCTGACTATGTACATCAGGGGGTTGGAGGTGGACTGGTATGTGGTGTATGGAGTGGCCCACTATCTCTGAATTGCTACAATACAAATGTATATTTAACATGGGAATCACTGACCTGAAATACTATAGTTAGTGATTCCCACAGTGAATATCACTTTGATAAAAGACATTATTTTACTGCAGATATATAACTACCATCTTAAGGTGCATGCCGGTTGTGTGCAATTGTACTACCAAATTAGTGCAGAAGCCTGCACTAATTTTTAAGTGCATATACATGTATCCCCTTGCCAATAGCATCATGTTAACATGTAGCACTACACTAACTGGCCTGCGAGTGCACTACGTGCCACCTGTTGAGGTTTTCTGTCAGTTGCACCCGTGCTAATGGCAAGAAAAGCAGTTAGCATTCACCCAAAAAGTCTGAACTAACTGTGGCATGTCAGCAATGTCCACGTTATGCCCATAACCCACCCAGTCCCTGTGCAATCACACTCTTAACTAGTTAGCATGGGATTTTTATTGCAAAGTCCTGCACTAATGTTAGTATGGTGCCCTTAAGGCACATTGAACCCCATGCTAACAGTAACCGGGTAGCCAGACCCGGCGCTCTCCCCTTGGTTATACCTTGCCCCCCCCCCCAGACCCCCTACTCCCTTTTTCCAACAGCTTTTCTCTTTTACCCTTCCCATAAATTACTCTGATAGCCAAGTATGGTAACAACTGGTCGCAGCTTTATTTCACATAACACAAAACCATAACAGGAACAATGATCCCACACCCCCCCCCCCTCCCAGCGGAGCGATGCGTCACCAGCCATGCTACTAGCAAAGCGACCTCGCCTCCGCTATAGCCATGGTCACACCACCGGCAACGTTCCGACCACCCCTATCCGACTTCGCCATATTACTAGCAAAAGTCTTCCAGGGGTAGTCCGGGTCGAGGGCACCCCGCCCCCATCCCGAGTCGCCTAAGGCTCCGGACCCCGGAAACCTCCGGGATCCCGCCTCACCCCCCCCCCCCCAGCTGCGACACCCCAACGCCAGCCTTGGCTCCGCTCGCCTCCTCCCGAGCGGAGCCAATCAATTTAAAAAGCGCGCCGCGCGCACATTGTGCACAACCCGCGCGGCCCCCTTTTCTGCCCACCCTCCGTGCACGAGCAGGGTCCCGTGCCGGGCAGAGCACCCGGTTACGGGCAGGCGCCGGGACCCTGCCCGCGCCTTTATTCTAACCGGGTAGCCAGACCCGGCGCTCTCCCCTTGCTTATACCTTGCTCCCCCCCCCCAGACCCCTACTCCCTTTTTCCAACAGCTTTTCTCTTTTACCCTTCCCATAAATTACTCTGATAGCAATCCTTGATTGTTTTGCTGTTACTGCCAGTGCTGTAGGTACGTGTCAGTGCTGAAGCATTATTAATCACGTTACTGGTTACATATTCTCATGCGCTCCATTTAATGTATTGAACTAATACAGTTTGTTTGCTCTAACAAACTATGTACATAGGGGCGGGTGAGGCATGAGCGGGTTAAAGGACTTTATGAGGATAGGTTGGAGGATGAAGTGATTATTTGTATGGGGTTGTCCTGATCTGTTATTATTGAATGTCTGATGCCAAAATGTTCTGCAAAGAGGTGGGTTTTAGTTTTTTTATGAAAGTTTGCGTTTTATTTGATATTTTGAATTGAGGTGGGTAGTGAATTCCAGAGGGTGAGGGTTAACAAAGAGAATGCTCTCATTCTTGAGGTTTGCTTGGATTTGCGAGTCTGTGGTGGGAGACTGAGGAGATTCTAGGTGTTCTTTCTTCTTGGTCTGTCGGAGTTCAGGGTGAGAATAAGTGCTTGGAGTTTCTCTGGGGATTGTTGTTCCAGGGTTTGTGAATGATGGTTAGAACTTTGAATTGTATTCTGGAGTTTATGGGAAGCCAGTGGAAGTGTTTGAGGATTGGTGTGATATGGGTTTGTCTTGAAGCTTGGAGGATAGATTGGGCAACAGTATTTTGGGTGAGTGTACTTCGGGAGACATGAGTGGCTTGGAAGACTGAGTGGAATGTATCGGGGGTAGGAGGGGACATAGTTTCAGAGAGTTCTGAGTTTGTAGTATGCAGCTTTGGTGATATTTTGCATATGGGCTGGAAGTTCAGATGTTGGTCTAGTGTGATACTTAGATATTTTATCTGGGAGCTGTCTCAGATTTCGTTGGTGAGTCTGATGGAAGCAGAGGGGATAAAGTTGGGGTCTTTTGTGACATGGAGGAGCTCTGTTTTATTGAGGATGATAGAGAGATTGTGAAGATGGAGACAATTTATTATTTCTGAGAGGCAACAAGAGCATGGAGTAATTAGGAGCTGAGGTGGAGAATGGTGCAAAGATCATGATGTCATCTGTGTATATCAGGAATTCTACTTGGAATTTTTGGATGATGGCACACAGGGGTTGAATGTATATATTAAACATTGGAGAGGAGAGGGATGATCCTTGTGGAACTCTGGTTAAGAGTGAAGGGAGCTGAGGTATGTGTTTGTATCTTAATTCTCTGGTTTCAGCTGGTGAGATAGGAATGGAACCATTTGAGGGGAGTGCCATGGACTCCAATGTGTTGGAGTTGGATGAGGAGGAGCTGGTGGGATATGGTGTCAAAGGCAGCAGTGATGTCCAAGAAGAGCAGGATGAAGCCTTGAGTGACTGTTTCAATGCCTGTGATGAGAGAATTTAGGAGGGAGGTCATAAGGGTTTCAGTGCCATGGTTGGATCAGAATCCATATTGATGCATGTTTAGAGGTGTGAAGTGGTCCATGTGATTTTGGAGATGGGTTTGTATGGCTTTTTCGATAATTTTGGAAATAAATGGTATGCTAATTATAGGTCTGTAAGAGGAGGATGAGTGTGGATCCAGGTTTGGTTTCTTCAGGAGTGGTCTGATTGATGCTTGTTTGAGGGACAGAGGAAGAAAACCTTGCATAAGGGATAATTGGACAATATCAGAAATGATTGATAGGAACTGGACAAGGGTCAAGTGGGGAGGTTCTTGTATTGGTGGTGTTGATTATGTTATTTAGTTAGTCAGATGATAGGGTCTTGAAGGTAGTCCAGTGGTGGTCTTGAGTGGTCTCTTCATTCAAGGTTGGGATGGTGAGACTGTTGTAGGTTTGTGTTTGGCTTGCACGAATGAGGCCATGTCCTGTGGAATAAGAGTGTAGTCACGGTTTGTTTGTGATGAGTCTTTTGTAAGTAGTTTTACAATGCTGAAGAGTTCTTTGAGTTTGTTGATGGATCATGAGATAAGTTGTTGTTTCTTTTTTGGTATGGATGGTGGAGTCTTGGTATAGTTTTAGTTCATGTAGATAATTGAGATCTGAGTTGATAGTCTTGAGATTGTCTCAATTGTCATTTGAGACATTATAGATTGCATTTTTGTGTTTTTAGGGCTCTGGAGTACCAGGCAGCGTGTGGTCACTTTTTTAATCAGGGAAGTTTTTCCAAATGGGTTAATTTTGCGCATACTATGGCAGTTGTGAATCTCACTTCTAAGCCAGGGTATGTGGAGTATGATCTTAGTCTCTCAAATTTACTTCTAATGCTCAGCGTAATACTTGCATGGTATCAAAGAGAGCCCTCTGCTGGAGTTCATAAGATGTAACATGCACGGGTAGTTTGTCAAGATGTGCTTGGAAATTCTTCTTTATCAAGCCTGTGGCTCCCAGTACAATGGGAAATATTTCCGTATCTTTCTGCCACATTTTCTTGGTCTCTGACTGCATTTCTTGGTACTTCAGGATCTTCTATCTATCCACGCGATTCCCAGAATAATCAATCAGTACTGACACTTCTATTATCAATGCCATTCTGGTATTCTTCTCCTTTACCACTGTTTCAAGTTTCCTGGCATCCAGTTTCTTATCCATCAGAATCAGAATGTCCCAGGTGATCATAACCTCCTCATTCTGTTATTCTCTTAGGGTCATGATCCCAGTGCTTTTCAGGGACAGTGATGTTTACAGTGGTGTTTAAAGTTTCCAGTGGAGGAGGCATGCTACTTTGTTGTGCCTTTCTGTATAGAAAATTTCTGCCATCAGAACTTCACAGCCTGCTATTAGGTGAGCCACTGTTTCCAGCTCTTTCTTACAGAATCGGCATATGTCTGTTGTGCC
This sequence comes from Ichthyophis bannanicus, assembly GCA_033557465.1. Classification (NCBI taxonomy): domain Eukaryota; kingdom Metazoa; phylum Chordata; class Amphibia; order Gymnophiona; family Ichthyophiidae; genus Ichthyophis; species Ichthyophis bannanicus. The sequence goes on from CM066032.1 coordinate 1,140,205,354, forward strand.
AGATTTTTCAATACTGTCCGTAAACCATCTCATCCATAATCCATTGTCCTGGGCTGCAACTATCAATCTTTCATCCTTTGGTTTCAGTTCACCTCTTCTCAACTATTCATATATCCATTCTTGATCGACAAAAGGTTCTTGGAATAATACTCTGTATGTTTCACTGTATTTGTGCATTTGCCACGTGTTTTTCCTCATCTCCTGATCTAATTCTTTGAAGAGTTTTTTCTCTTGTTTTGCAAATTCTGTTACTTCCTTTCCCATGCACACCTGTGGATTCTCACTCATTCCTTCTAATCGTCGGAATGATTATCCTAGTTTGATGATAGAGACAGATTCTGGACGTTTACTTTCATATTTCAGCATTTTTTGAGTATTTGAATCTGATGTATAGGCTTGAAGGCCTACACTATTAGCTCTATAGGTGTAGCTAATCTCTATAAGTCCTAGCCCTCCTTCAGCTCTAGGAATATACAATCTTGGCATACACTGATTATTGTGTAGGGAGGAGTAGCCTAGTGGTTGGGGCAAGCTGCCTTAAGTCAGGGGTTCGAATCCCGCTGGAGGACAGCAACCTTAGTCTGGAGGGACTGGGATTTCTGGTCCCTCGGGCACTCCTTGTGACCTTGGGCAAGCCACTTAACCCTCTGTTGCCTCAGGTACATAACATAGATTGTGAGCCCTTCAGGGACAAGGGAAATATATACCATACCTGAATGTACATCACTTTGACCTGCTGAAAAGAGGTATATAAGCATTGCTAAATAAATAAAATGAGCATGAAGGAGTTTCTTTGTTCACACATCCAGTTTTTGAAAATCTTTATGAGGCCAATCTACAATCCCAAAACTGTATGAAAGTATAGGAATTGCCAGCTGATTGATGGCTTGTATCTTATTTAATTGATGTTAAAGCACACTTCAATTTTAATCTCCTGTAATATTCTTTTCTGATCTTCTCTCTCAATAGTTTCTGCTCGAGTGTCATTCCTTCCTCTATTCCGAGATACTTATATATGCCTTCCTGTTCAAGGTCCTTGATGTCACAGCCCTCAGCAAGAGAAATGTTTTCAGTTTTGCTCAATTTTCCTCTAAAAAAGGTTGCTTTAGCACACTCGTCAAGGCCAAAAGTCATCCTGATGTCATCAGAAAAGCTTTCCACCAAATGAAGTTGCTCTGCCAATTGTTGGTCACTGGAACTGTAAAGCTTCAAATCATCTATAAACAGCAGATGGGAAGTTGCTTCTGGGTTGGTACTGTCTTTAGAATCCAGGCTAGATCCATACCCCAAAGAGTTGATGAGAGCACTCATTGGATTAAAGCGTCAAACAAAACAGAAGTGGCGACTGCGAATCTCCCTGAAATATTCCTCGCTGGATCTTAATGTTAGGAATAATGTACTGATCATTTTCATATCTTAAAAAAAGTGTGGATTGCCACATTGTCATTGTGAACTTAATGTACTCTATCAAACCAGAATTTATTTTATACATTTCAAGGCAATGTATTATCCAAGAGTGTGGGATGCTGTCAAAAGCTTTCTTATAATCAAATCCATGCTATACTGAGATTTCTGCCTTTCTTAGTACCGGCCATAATGGCCTTATTCAGCATTAACTGGTCTTTGGTTCCATATGCTCCTTTCTTATTGCTATTCTGCTCTGTCGCCATGATGTTATTGAGCTAGTTGTGATCGTATATTCTGTCTGCATCTATTGCAGTAAACAGCTTATAGATGGTAGGTGAGCAGGTTATTCGTCTATAATTTTAGGAATGTTAGTCGGGTCTCCCTTCAGAAGGAGAAACATTCTTCCTGTAGTAAGCCATTGTGGTGTTAAGTCCGGTTGCATGAACAATTGATTTTTGCAGTTTGCCAGGTCTGGGTGGAGTGATGCTAACTGTTTAAGACAAAGGATGTTTACTCCATCTGGGCCAGGGCTCTTCCAGTTTGGAGCTCATTTCAACCTGCTTTCCAGCTCTTCCTTTGTTAGTACAGGCCATTCCATAGGTTTGATGTTTGTTTTTCTAAATGCTTCTGTATGCTGGGTAACCATTTGGCTTTGTGATTGTGCTGTATAGGGTCTTCATATAGTTTTCTCCAGAAGGTTTCGGTTTCGGCTTTGGTTGGAGGTGCTTTTACCATATTAATGCTCTTCCCCAATTCCCTGTAGAATTGTTTTGGGTTCTCTCTAAATAGTTTATTCTGATATCTTTCTTTCTTGTTTTCCTCATATCTTCAAAGTTTTTGCTCTTCTGCTGCTATTTTCAATTTATTATTGGAAAATATACATTTCAGGCTGCCTTTTGTTAATGCAGCATGCTTCAGCTTGATGTCTTGGTTCTTCCTTAAAATCTTTGATGATCTTAATCCTTTTAGATACCCATCAATCAGGGATGCCTCTGCACGCAATGATTGTATTTTTCCATCAATGCATTTTTTTCCAAGGAGGAACTGTTATTGTTCTCTTTTTCTTCTGGCCTTGCAATCTAGTAGGTAGTATTCTTGCAGTAATAATTTTAGCTGCACAATATTGTATTTGATTAATGCTGGTGATGTCAATAAATGGTCCCTTTATACTGGATATGGCTTTGTTCATCTTAATTATCATATTTCTAGCCTTAGGTGTTAAATTTAGCTTGGGTAATCTTTTCCTTGCTTGGAACCCAGCATATTCATTTCTTTCCATATGGACTAGGAGTTCTATCTTGAATTCCTCCACCTCTGGGTCTTTCTCTTCCCTTTCTTCTTCCTCCTTTGCTTCCTCCAATTCAGTTAACTTGTTGACCCTTCCTTTATTCAGCTCACTCTTCTGCAGTTCCAAATCTCTCAACTCCATCTCCCTTTCAACCTCTCTTTCCTTTTCTGTGTCTTCCTTTCTTCTGATACTTTCACCTAAGTCCCCTCCTCCCTGTATTTCTTTGTCCACAGAATCCTTATTCACATACTTCCTTTCTTTGATCTTTAAAATTAACAATCTTAAATTTGCATCTGTTACTTTTTGCAATTTTTCTAATGACAATTTTCCTCTTTCCTACAGGTTTTTCTGTGTGAGGCCTTTGGTGGAGCAAAGAGCAGCAGCAGAGATTATTGAGTTCTATGTGCAGACTTTAGTTCTGAGGTCAGTTTGTGTTAGTAAGATGGAAAGGGTTGGGATCGTTTTTGGAGGAAAGCTTGTTCATCAAATGAAATTTATTGGAGGAAAGCTATGATGTAAGGTTTGCAGGCATGAGCTGGGTATGTTAAATGTGATGAGGTGGTGATCAGACTAGGGAACTGGAAGTACTGAGAGTGGAATATATCCGTTTGTGTTTAGGAGTTGATCTGGGGAAAAGACCATGTCAAGTATGCAGCCTTTTGTATGTGTGGGGGAGGATATGAGCTCTGTGAACTGTAGTTCTGTCATTGCTTCGAGGAAGGCTGAAGTGGGTGATGATAGCAGATGGAGGTTTAGGTCTCCAAATAGGATGACATCTTTGCAGGTTTCTTCCAATATGGTGGCAAGTTCTTCAGCATTGGTGTGAGGGGATCTATTTGCTAGGTAGTTGGAGAGATGTCGATTTGAGATTGTGATGATGTCAATGTTAGGGTTGGAGACATAGTTTGTGGTGTTGAAAACAAGGCTCTTACTTGTGAGTATGTAAACTCCACCTCCTCTGCTGGACCTATGAGGGCAATTGTGGATGTTGTGAGTGATGGTGTTGAACTGGTTGAGCAGGACATTGCCATTTGTGAAGCCTGTTATCTTAGATTTATACTGGATGCTACAGTGTAATGAGATCACATATCCAACAGTGGTCACTTTTTCAGAGTTGTATACTATGTCAATCAAAACAATTAATACTCTGGTAATATAATCATGAAAGTGTAACTATATCTATTGTTGCAAAACCATCCACTTCCTGTTTAGCATAGGTCTCAGACTTTTGGGCGTAATGATTATTCAGACTTATATGTACTTTCTGAAAATCACCCCAATTCGCATCAATGACCTTGTAATCAATTATTTTAGAAAATCAAGTACTTGGAAAATGTGCTTAACTTTTGACAATGTCCCCAACACCACCTTCAGGGCTAGATCCGCGTTTCACCGCTTTCTGGTTTCTTCAGGGGGTTGTGTGAAAAGCACTGCAATTTAACCATGAATATGCTTACTATATGTAATCACTTTGCATACATTAACATTCAAAATTTGAAACTTTAGGATATCACTTGTCGCGCCCTTCCCCCGCCTAGGCGGCTGCCTGACGAGGTGAAGGGGGAGAAAATGTTACTTTCAAGTAACTTCCAAAGCAAAGGCTTCTGGGAGTTGTAGTGTTCAGAGCATGTGTAGTTGTAAAGCAAAAGCTGAGCCGAGATTTGAAAGCAAACGCAGGAATATTTTTATTAGCCTCCCTTAGTAGCGGGAACTTCACAATGAAGCTTGGTATAACACGGGTACACTTATTCACAGGAAACTCAGGTAAGAAAAAAAACTAATTGCTTACTTCAGCAAACAAAACTTTCCATTCAATTATAAAGCTTCTCTTCACAGTGCTTCAAACAAAAACGTTCATTGAATTCTTCAATGCAAATAAGTTCAGCAGTTAAACTTTTCTCCTTTTGTTTCAGAGCTTTTACTGGTTTTAATCAGTGATTCTGAGACTTCTAGCAGCACTCCTGATCAAGTCTCATTCATGGCAGCAAGCATACTAATTAAAACTTGTCAGCTCTGTAACACATTAGGCATAGCAAAGAAATGGAGCTTTTCTTCCACACATATATTCACACATTCTTATTTTACTATCCGGGATAACTCACATTCCATTGGCTCCTCCAGGTCACTTAAAAGAATGTTTTCCCCGATATCCATAGATTCGCAGTCTGAGCAAGAGTGTTCTGTGACGTCGTCAACAAACAGCTGTGCTTTCCCTCGGTACACAGAATTCTTCTCTCTGTTAATTACTTCCTGGTCTCTCAGCATACGCTGAACCAGTTTTAAAACATTTAACCCTTCCTTACTGAGAGGCTTTCTGTAACCTTGCTTCTGGTTAAACTTTGGGAGCTGGCTGTATGGGAACTCTTCCTGAGACCTCTGGCTAAAAGCTTTATCAGCATTACCTTTTGGGAGTTTCCTTAGCAGGGGTTCCTTGCTCTTTCCCTGGCCATGCTGTCTCTGGGTTAAAGCAGCCTTCTCGTCTCTCTTCCTCCTAGGAACGTGAACCTCGTGTCCTGAGTGAAGCTCCCTTTCAGACTCCTCCTCTGAAACAGAGTCAGCTCTCTTCCTCTCTTTTCCTGGTAATCTCCTTGCCTCTCTTTGGATCCTTGTTAATCTCCCTTCCTCTCCCGGGAAGCTTGAGAATCTTTCTGATCCTGTGCGTCTCTCTCTCTCTGTTCTCTGGGGTTTATAACCATGTGACTGGCCGGTATCTTTCCACCCCGCCCCCAGCTGTGCTGCATCACCACCCTCAGTTGCTATGGAGCTGGGGCGTGGCTTTTGGTCAACAACTTTTGACAGGTTCTTTTTTTCAACCTTAGCTGCACTTTTAAACTGAGCATTTTTTTCCTTTTCGCTCTGCCTAGGGGAAATTGCCTGTACTTTTTCCACTTCCATAGGGCTTTGGCTGTCTTCGCCATCACACACTCCAACAAGAAAGACTGCTACCTGTTCTTCAGACAAATCTCTTTCAATTAGGCTATCGCTCTCTGTTCTCTCTCCTGTTTTTCTCCTGACAGAAGACCTTTTTCCACCTCCAAGCGCACCAGCTTACAAAACCATCGCGCATGTGCAGTACGTTTTATGGGTCACACTGGTTCCTCCCCTTATTATAAGGGGGTATAGTTTATCCGCATGCTTCCCATTAATGGTAGTTGGGGCAATAGTGGTTCACGTAGGAAAAATGATAAGGGCATTTAAAACAAGTATGTTTGAACATAGAAGCAGGATTAAATGTCAACAACGAGAAGCACCCATAGTGGAACATTGTCTCTGACATAATCATCATTTTGACAGGCCAGAAAGGCAGAACTAGAGAACAGACTTTAATCTGGCACGAACAACGATGGATTTATACATTGCAATCCGTAACTCCGGGCGGTTTGAATGCCCGTATAGAATGGGAAGCATGCGGATAAACTATACCCCCTCAGTTAATTATAATAAGGGGAGGAACCAGTGTGACCCATAAAACGCACTGCACATGCGCGGTGTTTTTGTAAGCCGGTGTGCTCGGAGGTGGAAAAAGGTCTTCTGTCAGGAGAAAAACAGGAGAGAGAACAGAGAGCGATAGCCTAATTGAAAGAGATTTGTCTGAAGAACAGGTAGCAGTCTTTCTTGTTGGAGTGATATCCTAAAGTTTCAAATGTTGAATGTTAATGTATGCAAAGTGATTACATATAGTAAGCATATTCATGGTTAAATTGCAGTGCTTTTCACACAACCCCCTGAAGAAACCGGAAAGCGGTGAAACGCGGATCTAGCACAGAAGGTGGCGTTGGGGACATTGTCAAAAGTTAAGCACATTTTCCAAATTCTTGATTTTCTAAAATAATTGATTACAAGGTCATTGATGCGAATTGGGATGATTTTTAGAAAGTACATATAAGTCTGAATAATCATTACGCCCAAAAGTCTGAGACCTATGCTAAACAGGAAGTGGATGATTTTGCAACAATAGATATAGTTACGCTTTCATGATTATATTACCAGAGTATTAATTGTTTTGATTGACATTGTAATGAGATTGCATGTGAAGCAGATGATTAAAGCTCTGTTTTACAAACTGTGTGTTGTGAAGTGTTTGAAATTATTTCATTTGGAGCAATTTCTCCAAGTGGGTTAGTTTTGCGCTTTCCACAAGTCATCAACCTCACTTCTAAGCCAGGTTATGTGGAGTTAGGGTCACGATCCCAGTGCTTTCCTGGGACAGTGATGTTGTAGTGTTTATAGTGTTTCTAATGAATAAGACATTCTACTTTATTTTGCCCTTCTGAATAAAGATTTTCTGCCATCAGATCCACACAGCAGCTATGAGATAAATTACTGTTTCCGGCTCTTAATTACAGAATTTACATGTCTGTTTTGCCAGTTTTTTCAGTGCTCACTGTAAACCATTTTGTCCATGATATGCTGTCCTGGGCTGCAACTATCAATCTCTTTATCCTTTTGTTTCAGTTCACCTCTCCTTAACCATAACCGGGTATGGCGGACCTGTCGCTACCTGCCCTTACTCCCACCCCCACCCATAGAACCCCTCACCTGATCCTTCCCATAAAAGACACAAACACCTCTTTGAGACTCAAACTGGTCGCAGCTTTATTAAACTTCCAACAATTACCGACTACAATCCAACACATTAACTTGCCCCCCCCCACCCCCAGCGGTGCATGCCCTCACCAGCCATGTTATTAGCAAGGTGATGCCGCTTCCGCTTTCGCCGGGTCCAGACCCCGACTAAATCACCTCGCCCTCCCTCATCCGGCTTCGCCATATTATTAGCAAAAACCTGAGGGATTGTCTGGGTCGGGGGTACCCCACCCCCGCCCTAATGCTTGCATCCGGCTCCGGACCCCGGAAACCTCCGGGATCCCGCCATCCCCTCCAGCTGTAACACCCCCCACACCCGAAACTTCAACCCACTCCCAGCAAGGGTGGGCGGGCGGGTGTCCGGCGTCTCCAATGGCTAAATGAAAGAGGCAGGAGCCACGCCGCGTCCCTGCTTAAAATTACTCCCCCCATGGCTCCTCCCATCTCATTGGCTCCCGAGCTGCTAAACAGCTCGTGGGAGTCAATGACATTGCGGGACTATTCGCGTTCCGCCCCCTCCCCTTCCAGAACTGCGATGCCGCAGCCCGGGGCGCGCACGATGCCGCCCCCCGGTTAGCGCCGGCCGCCCGCACGAGGCACCACGGCCTTGTCATAACCGGGTATGGCGGACCCGTCGCTACCTGCCCTTACTCCCACCCCCAACCATAGAACCCCTCACCTGATCCTTCCCATAAAAGACACAAGCACCTCTTTGGGACTCAAACTGGTCGCAGCTTTATTAAACTTCCAACAATGACCGACCACAATCCAACACATTAACTTACCCCCCCCCCCCACCCCCAGCGGTGCAAGCCCTCACCAGCCATGTTATTAGCAAGGTGACGCCGCTTCCGCTTTTACCGGGTCCAGACCCCGACTAAATCACCTCGCCCTCCCTCATCCGGCTTCGCCATATTATTAGCAAAAACCTGAGGGATTGTCCGGGTCGGGGGTACCCCACCCCCGCCATAATGCTTGCATCTGGCTCCGGACCCCGAAACCTCCAGGAACCCGCCACCGGCTCAGGCCTCCAATGACCTGAGCCGCCCCCCAACAAGTAAGCTGCAACCAGCCCTCCTCCCCATCATAATACCTTCCAAGGCCTCCTGACAGTCATTAAGGAGCAAATCCATCCCCACCGGGGAGAGATGCACTCCATCCGACCTAAACAGGCCCACGCATTCGACATCCACCCAGGTGTGCAAAGTTTGGCACCCCCCCTGTTCTACAACCCATCTGCCAATTTGTCGATTAATTTTTGTTAGGCCTCTGGACCACCGCCGTTGACCCTTGCAAGCCAGCCTTGGAATGATATTGGACCATACCAGAAGTATACCAGGAAACATTGCCAACACCGCCCCCAAGTCCTTGTGCGCCGCTCAAATTAACTGCCTGGAAGTCCAAGACATCAAGTCGTTGCCTCCCAGGTGAATCAACAAGATCTCCGGCGTCCCTCTGATGCGCTCGTGGTGCCGAAGCAAAGGCAAGAGCTGAATCCACCACAGACCGCGCTCGCCCAGCCATGAGACGGTCACCTCTGACGCATCCAGTCCAATATTCCGGCCAACGGGCCGTGTTGCTGCTCACCGACCAGCCCAGTAAACAAATGAGTGGCCAATCACCCAACAGCGACATACTCCTTGTACAGCTGCTGCAAAATAAAGAATTGATAAAGTTAGTCACCCCCCACAACCCCTACAAGCGCACGTAGCTTTGGAACGCCTGCGACCTCCATCTCCCGATCCGCCAGATATCCCGCTCCGACAGACCTTCTGCTGCAGCACTGGTAGCTGCCCCAATCCTGAATGAATGCGGAGCAAACCGGCCAGGATCCTCCCCTAAGTGCCGCAGCGACATCCGCAACACCGCCGTAAACTGAAAGCGCGTAAGCACTCACGCATCCTCATGCAAAAAAAGATTGCCCGCACCTGCTGGCCGCAAATGCATGTATGCTTTTAGCAACATAACCGGGCACGTAGGAGTGGCACACACCTCTCGCAAGACTACCCACACTCCTTTCCCCGTCTGATCCGTCTTGGACCGCACAAGGTGGATGCAAACCCCGCCCTCTACAAACTGAACATGGTGAACCTGCAAGCCTCCGCCCCTGGAAAGGCGACCCGACTCCGCTACCAATTCCCCCACCCGAAATGCACCAAAAAAGGCCACCGAAAATACCGCCCGAAAAAGCGTGCCCTCATAAGGGGACGATACCACGTGCGGCAAAGCGAGACACAATCACCCCAGCAGGCCATGCGTTATAGGCAGCCGCCCATCACCCGGTGATGGAACGGACCGCTCCCATCCTTGAAGCAGCCTACGCGTCAAAAACCCACCCCAGCAACCCCCCACCCCACCGCCTTCATGAAAAATGCAAATCCCGCCAAATTCCTCCGCACCGTTGACTGCGACACTCCCGCGACTTTTGCTGCTGAAACATACTGACCAAGAAGCAAATCCGATGCTGGGCCCTGCCTCCATCCCTGCTCCACCAGGAAAGTCACCACACTGCTGCAGCCCCTCTGGTACGCCTCCCACGTTGCAGCCGACACTGAATTCTTCAACAAGTCCATCATGTCCCGAGGCCAATCTGCCATAAGTGCTGTGGGACCGAAGCCCCTTCTTCTTCTGCTTCCGGCGCCAAGGTCTGAAACCGCCCCCACTTAAAACGGGAAAGAGCATCCACAATCAAGTTAGTAATCCCATGAATATGGCGAGCCTTAATCACCACATTCAAACGCAAGCAGGCTAAAACCACCTGCCACATTAAATCAGCCACCCGTTTGCACCTCGGGGCATAATTATTCACCACACTGACAACCGCCTCGTTGTCGCAGCACCAAACCACCTTGCGATTCCGCAGTCGGTCCGGCCACAACGCCAGCACCACTAGAATCGGGAACAGCTCCAAGAAGGTGATATTACTGGTAAGGCCGACGTCCCTCCAGGACTGTGGCCACTCCGCCGCACACCATGAGCCACCGAAGTATACCCCCAGGCCCCCTCCAGCCGCATCGGTATATAATTGCAACTCCTCACTGGATATGTCTTTATCCCTTAATACCGTGATACCATTGAAATCGCGCAGAAACTCATCCCATACCCCCAAGTCAGCTCGCATGCTCCACGAAACCCTGATCCGATGCTGAGGTTTCGCAACCCCCAGCAGTAGCCGACGCCAGCCGCCGCAAAAACACTGTGCCCGTAGGAATCACCCGACATGCAAAATTAAGGGAACCTATAAGAGCCTGCATCTCACACAACGTCAACTTCGCGAAGACCATCGTGTTCGCCACTAAGACTCGCAGCCTCGTTACCTTGTCGGCTGGCAACCGAGCTATCATTAATTCCGAATCTAGCTCCACCCCCAAAAAAGTAATACATGTTGCCGGACCCTCCGTCTTCCCGACCGCCAACGGCACCCCCCATTCCTGCGCCAACTGCATAAAGCCCCCTAACAAATCCTGGCACTGCCCAGACTGCGCCTCTCCTACAAACAGGAAATCGTCCAAGTAGTGCACTACATTTCCACTGCCCCTTTTCTCCACAAGAGCCCAATGCAGGAAAGTACTAAACCGTTCAAAATAAGCACAAGATATTGCACAGCCCATTGGCGTGCACTTGTCAAAATAAAATTGCCCTTCAAAGCAGAATCCCAACAAATGAAAAGCCGACGGATGCACTGGCAACGGAAGGCCGATTCGATGTCCGCCTTTGCCATCAAGCATCTCGAGCCGCATTCCCTCACCAGATCCACAGCCTTGTCAAAAGACGCATAGCGCACCGCGCACAATTCTCTGGGGATGTTGTCATTAACCGAAGAACCCACCGGGAAGGACAAATTATGAATTAAATGATACTTCGTCCGGCTCCTTCTTCGGTATTATTCCCAAAGGGGACACCACGAAATCCTCAAATGGCTGCTCCATGAATGGGCCCGCCACCTGCCCCAACTCGATCTCCCCAGCCAACTTATCCCTTACAATATGGGCAAACTGCTTAACCGCAGACAAATTCCTAGCCTTACTTGTGGCTACCCGTCCCACAACCGAGATCTGGAACCCCCACTGAAAACCCCCGTCCAATATTAAACTATCCTTCCTCCTGGGATACCTCCGCAACCACGGACGCAGAACTTGGATCCTAAGAGGAGTCAGAGCCAAGCTCCGCAAGTTCTTATTGCTTGGAGGGTGGGGGGCAATAACTCCAGCCGCACCTTTTTTAACACATTTGAGGGCTGAATGTCCTCCACTACAGACAGAGCAAGCGTGCTGGAATTTACAGTCTGGGAAGGGACATGAAGACTTGTTTAATCGCCAACAGATATCTCCAGCGCCCCCCCCCCGCCCCTCAGGCCTCTGCACCACCGGGGGCACGCACGCCCGACCGAAAGGGCCTCCCCGCACCCGTTGCACTGACCAATCCCCCTTTTTGCCTGCTCACTCCCCCACCGCCAGGTCTGACCGCCATCTGTGTCAACCATAAATTTATATCTTGCGTTCCCCACGAAAGCATCTGGTTTTCTTCCATCTTATCACGAAACTTCTCATCATAGTTGAGCCAAGCCCAACCGTCGTGCGTCCGAGAGGCCTCCAAAATAGAGTCTGCATATGCCAAAAGCATACCGTACTGCTCCGGGTGCACGTGCCCCCATACACTAGCCAGCCGTAGAAACGCCCGCGTCCAATTCACTACATTCCGGGCCACTCTCCGCACCCTACCGGCCTTCTCATCCTCTTTCCTCTTCCTTCGACTGTACCCTGACCGTTTTCGCCTTCAAGTAACCGGAAAATATCTATATAGCGCTGCTTTTGGACTTTCCGACGCAAATTCCTAGGCACACTCTCCCATAACTCAGAGAAAGCCGCTACCGTAGGAGTTGCCCCTTCTGCTTCCCGCCTCCCCGCCGTCCCCCCATTTTCTTTACAAAGGCTTCCCTCCTCAGAAGTCGAACCGGACAACGAGTCAGAGGTCAAAGTGGAAGAGGACCCCGATCTCCTCCGCCTATGACAAGAATGTTTCCGCTTCCGACTCTTTTTCTTACGGCCCTTGCCAGCCGTCCTTGCCCCATCCCCTCCCGCTGCTGCTTGGTCAACTGCCAACTCATCTACAGCATCTGCAGCCGATTCTGTAGCTGTACAGGTTTCCTGTCGCACCGGCACCGACTGGACCGCTGCCACCGTCTCACCCGCCGGTCCTTCCACCATGTGATGTCCGGCCATGTTCAAACTCGCGCCGTCTCGTTGTCACGAAGCGCTCCACCAAGGACTCCCTGCATACTGCCAACCCGGTAGTACCTGCGGAGGAAAAACAGGAAAATGGCGAAGAGACACCTGACATAGGCTAAGGTGGCTGCCAAGCCCCCAGCCACTCTGCCCGTGAGGAGCCGTGACCTCCACCTTGCCAATGCTCCCAGGCTGGAGATGAAACACCTCCCATGTTCCCTTGCCATCCTACCATACCCGCTGACCCCCACCAATCTCCCCCACCCATCTCTCCTCCACCCGTCACAGCTACACCCCCTTCTGGGGGAACGGGCCCCCCACTCGGGCATCTGATAGACCCCCGCCCCGCCCCTTGCACCGTAGCATCCCTTACTAATCCACCACCCCTGCTGCCCCGCCCACCACGAGGCGCCTGACTATCTCCGTCGGACTCGCACCCCCTGTACAGCGCCAGCTACCCCGCTCTGCGCCTGGGCTGGCCCACTTACCGGCCTACTGCCCCCCGCCCACCTTTACCCCTGCTAGCTGCTCTGCCCCTACCCCCACACGCTCCTTACTTCCTCTTGATGTCCTACCACCCCGCCCTGTGTTCCCTCTGCCCTCCTGCCCACCTCTAGTATCATGCACCGACAGATCTTCCCCAACTGCAACCACATCAACCCTTCTCCCCCTGCTTGGACCTTTTCTCCTTTCTGGGCCCCCCCCCCCTTCTCTCCCTGCTTGGCTGCATCCCAGCTAGAATTCAAGCTTGAACCCCCCTCTTTTACCTTCTTTTGTTTTTTGTTTTTGTTTTATAATTAACCCGCCGCCACAACTGAATTAAACAAAAAGTAATTCGTTGAAAAACTCCGGTTGCCCCGCACTCCTGAGCCTTCGTCCGCCCACCCTGCAAAGAAAACCTCGTCCTCCGCTCCCAACAGCTCGTCCTCCACTCCCCGACTATCACCCGCAGACCCGACCTTAACTTGCACCACTGCAACTGAATTAAACAAAAGTAATTAGTTGAAAAACCCCGCTTGCCCCGCACTCCTGAGCCTTCATCCGCCCACCCTGCAAAGAAAACCTCGTCCTCCGCTCCCAAAAGCTCGTCCTCCACTCCCCGACTGTCAACTCCCCTTTCGTCCTAGGCCCACCACTGCGAAGACCGCGCTCCTCGGACCCGTCCGGTGTCTCCAACGGCTAAACGAAAGAGGCAGGAGCCACGCCACGTCCCCACTGAAAATTACTCCCCAACGGCTCCTCCCATCTCATTGGCTCCCGAGCTGCCAAACAGCTTGCGGGAGCCAATGACATTGTGGGACTACTCGCGTCCTGCCCCCTCCAAGAACTGTGATGCCACAGCCCGGGGCACGCACGATGCCGCCCCCCCCAGTTAGCGCCGGCCGCCCGCACGAGGCACCGCGGCCTTGCCATTCATTTGTCTGGTCTTAATCAACAAAGTGTTCCTGGAGTAACACTTTGTATTTCCCACTGTATTTGTATATTTGTCACTTTGTTTTCCTTTGCTGATCTCTGGGTTGTTACCTTCTTTAGAATTCAGAGTAAATCTGTTTCCCAAAAGGTTGACAAGAGTACTCATTGGATTGAACACCATACTAAACAGAAGTGGTAACAGGGAATCTCTCTGAAATATTCCTTGCTGAATCTTCATGTTAGAAATGATGAATTGACCATCTTCATACCTCAAAAAGAGTTTGGTTTGCCACATTTTCATGATGAACTTAATGTACTCTTTCAAGCCAAGGTTTATTTTATACATTGCAAGGCAATTTATCATCCAAGAGTGTGGGATGCTATCAAAGGCTTTCTTAAAGGCAATTCATGCTATACTGAGATTTCTAGTTTTCTTAGCACTGGTCATGATGGCCTTATTTAACAGTAACTGATATTTGGTTCCATATGCTCCTCTCTTATTGCTCTTTTACTCTATTACCATGATGTTAATGGACTTGATATGATCATATATTCTGTTTGCATCTATTGCAGTGAACAACTTACTATAGAGATTGTGGGAAATAAGTTATTGGTTTGTAATTTTTTGGACTATTACTTGGATTCTCCTTTGGTTGGAGAATTGTTCTTCCTGTTATAAGACATTGTGGTGTTAAATCAGGCTACTTAATTGTTTTTTGTAGTTTGCCAAGTCTTGGTGGAGTGATATTAATTGTTTGAGCCAAAAGTTGGTCACATCATGTGGGCCAGGGCTCTTCCAGTTTAGGGCTCTTTTTAACCTACTTTTAAGCTATTTTTGTTGTTACTACAGGCCATTGCATAGATTTGTTCACCAATAGAAGACATAGGCAGTATTGCCATGAAAGATGTTCTACTGATAGGTGATTTCAATATGCTGGATATTGATTGGCACATCCCTGCTGCAGTGTAATTTAGAAGTAAGGAAATCCAGAATTCTTTACAGGGACTAATCCAACAACTGGCAACAGAATCCACATGTGAAGGGGCCATACTGGACTTAGTGCTTACCAATGGGGAAAGTGTTTCTGTTATAGTGGAAGATCATCTCACATCTAGTGATCACCAGATGGTGTGTTTTAGTATTAGGACTTAGGTTGGTAAAGTCCATTGAAAAGCAAGAATCTTAGACTTTAGGAAAACTAACTTTGCCAAGATGGGGCAATACCTCAAGGAATCATTAGAGGGATAGGAACAGCTGGGGGATGTAGAAAAGCAATGGGTAAAACTGTGAAAGGGAATCTTTTAAGGCAACAAACGTTTTTGTTAGAAAGGTAAATAAATGTAAAAGGAAAAGAAGTAGCTGAAAGGGTGAAGACAAACAGGGTGGCGTTCATGAAATAGAAGAGATCAGAGAGAGAGGAAGACAAACATCAATATTTGGAAAAACTTAGAAAACCTAGGAAAGTAGTCAGGAAAGCAAAGATACAGAAAGACCCTGTGGCAGGTAATATGCCTTAACTAATGGGGGAGAAGAGTCAGAGGAAACCCCCAATACTTCTGAAAGATATTGAATGAACATATCCTTCGGAGTGATATTGGGGGACCTGGGAAAATTAATCAAACGGAAAGTTTCCAAACAAGTACGATTGTTCAACTGTTCCATTTAAATTTTATATTCTTTGAGTCTTTAATAAATGCATTGACTGCTCTTCCATACAATTCAAACACAAAGATAAACCTTCAACTGTTGATTTTAAGGAATCAATGGGCTCAGTGTTCTTCAAACAATCTTCAGATAGCTTTCGTGTCTTAGTATGTAAAGTTTGAATTTTGGGAGTAATGGCTTCCTCTAAAAGTTTAATCACATTCCAAATGGATTCTAATGTAAATTTAACTGGTCTTTGCAATGTAAAAGAGAAAGGAGCAGTACCTGTCTAGGCAGCTGCACGTTCCAATGCTTCCATGGATTCAACAAGGCTGGGATCGGCGGACACTGTCTCTGCCACCTCAGCTGAGCTCCCTCTCCTCTGTTCCACTCACTCCCGATAGTCCGGCGAGGGTTCCAAAGCTGTGGCTACATTCCCAACAGATACCTGTGAAGAGAAGCAGTCACACCAGAAACTAGAAGTCCAGCGTCCTCCAGGCCGATAGCACTCATTCCGGGGCACAATGGCTTAGGATGTCTCTTTGTGGCGGGGGGGGTGGGGGGGGATGAGAGGTCACTTCCTAAAGGAGACTGGGAGCTGGAGTGCTTCAACAGCCCCACAGCCAGGAAATCCCCCCCCCCCCTCCAATACCAGTCATTGCTCTCAACGCACAAAAATGTAAAGGTACTGAAGCAACCAGAAAAGAGTTAGGCAAGCTTGTCAGGGGCAACTTTTCCTGTTTCCCCTTTCTCTTCTTACCATGATAGCAAATGTGTCTGAGCCAGCAACTCAGCATGCCGCCATCTTGGATCTCACCCCCTGGGGTGTATACTTTAAGTGGTAAGGTATGTGCAGAGTAGGCCCAAGAGTTTCTGCCACCCTAGGCAGAAATCCAAGCCTCACTGCCCCCCCCCCCAGCTGATGCTGCTCTCCCTCAACTGCTGCCACCTCCCCCCCCCCCCAGCTGCCGCCAATTCCATCTCGGGAAGGGGAGTTGGGCAGCAGCAGTGGCAATATTTCCAAAAGCAGTGCTTTTTTGCCAGTGCTTTTGGAAATATTGCTCTGCCCACCTGCCCCCCCAAATGGAATTGGCAGCAGCTGAGGGAGGTGGCATGGCTGCCGCCTCCCACCCATGCTGGATGTCCTAGGCAGTCACCTAGCTTGCCTAGTAGGCAGACCAGCCCTGAGTATGTATCTTCTTTGGCCATATCTGCATGTGAATGACCTCAATATTGACTAGAATAAAAGTACATGTTAACGTAATGGCATGCATTTTGCTGGTAGGCGTGCACATGGGCAGAGTATGAGCAGAGCATGGGTAAAGTATACAAGTATGTGCACATAGTATAAAATACTATTACATGTGTACTAGAAAAATACAAGCATGGCCATTTACACCAGCTCTATGGCTGGTGTAAATTTCCATGCCTGCAGTGCAGATGCATGTTAGGCCACTTGCGTTAATATTTTATAAAGACACCTACTTGTCTTTATAAAATAATCTTAACAAAGGTGCCTTAAAATGTACTTTAACTAAGCGCCCCCTATTAGTGATCTCTGGGCCTATTTGTTAAGCTACATTAGCTGTTAACATTGCATTAGTTAGCCCATTTTAATCATTAATATGAATGCAGCTTTAACCGTTAATGTGGTCCCTTAGAGAAGGATTGGAGAATGGACAGTAAATGGATGGGAACTACACTTTATAGTAACATTTGTTTATTTATTTATTTGTGAAAATGTATTATTTGCCAATCTTGAGACCCCTCTCATGACAAAGTAAGGAGCACATATCAATTTCACAAACTCAAACCATATAGCCATACACCAACCAATATCCCTACCAGATCTACCGCACTAGTGACATATTTTAAGCCTAGAAGGCCAACCTCTTAACCCCTATTTATTCTCCCCATAAGTCTCTGGAAAAAGGATGCTCTGCTCCAATATTTGAATCTTTATGCACTATTACTTGCAATGCCTTTTTTTTACCCTATTTTTTGCTCCTAGGTCCCAATGGTATTCAATGGGACCTAGGAGCAGATAGCCCAGGTTAACCTGTTAGCCTGGCTTAATAGACATGCCCCTATAGCATTTGTCCCTGCTGTTATTTGTAGTAATCTAGCAATTTTTGGTTACATGTTTTAATTGATGTTTTGATTTTTAGTCTGTACTATGTTTGGTTGCGTCTTAATTTTATTTTTTATTACAAACTGCTTTGATGTTGTGCTTTAAAGGTATATCAAGTATAATTAACCATAAACCATAAATACCTTTTTGAAAGACTAGAATTCTGTTCTTCCCTTAAAGCCTGTGGAAAAATGTTCCACAATATGGGGCCATACACTGAAAAGACTCTGGCCCACGATTCAACCAAATGACTCTCAGACCATGGGGGAACTCTCATGGTTACTGAACACAAACATTAGCTTGGTTAATAATCGGATATAAACGCCTTCAAATATAATGGAGTATGGCCCCATACCACATGAAATATTAACACTAAACATTTAAATTTTATATGACCCCGGGCGACTGGTGCAGATGTTTCAGCATTGGGGGGTTATATGTTTGTTTATTTATTTAGCAAGGCTTATATATGAAAGAAATTTACATAGAACCTTTATTTAGAGGATTACATGGAGTGATTACGAGATTTGCTATTTATATTTCTGGCCTAATAATGAAAAAACAAATATTTATGATCAAAATTGGTTTTATTGTTTTTCAAAATATTCTCCATGAAGATCAATACACTTTTGCATGCGTTTGAACCAATTTTCGAAGCACTTTTTCCACTCCGATTGAGGTAACTCCAAAACATGCGTTTTGAACGCATCAACCGCATCTTCGGGTGTTGAAAATCGTTGACCACGTAATTTGTTTTTGATGTGCGGGAATAAAAAGAAGTCATTGGGTGCCAAATCAGGGCTGTACGGTGGATGACCCATCAATTCGATGTTTTGGCCGGTCAAAAATTCCTTTGTTTGAGCTGATGTGTGAGAGCTCGCATTGTCATGATGAAGAATTATTCGCCTCTTCTTCGACTTTTTCCGAATTTCTCCGAAGACTTCTGGTAAACAAATGGTTGTGTACCATTCAGAATTGACCGTCCTACGTTTCTCTAATGGCACTGTCCCCACGTGACTGGTAATGCCGAAGAAACAGGCAACCATTTGCTTCAATGTGCTTCTTCTGCGAACAACTTTTGTTGGATTTGGCTCGTCTTGGAAGACCCATACAGTCGATTGCTGTTTTGTTTCGGGCTCATATGCATAGATCCATGATTCACCACCTGTGTAGATGTTATACACAGTCTTTGATGCACCTTGAATGTATTTTTTCAACATTTCCTTGCACCAATCGACACGAGCCTTCTTTTGAGCGTTTGTCAGATTATGCGGGATCCAACGCGAACAAATCTTTTTTACGGCCAAATGATTATGCAATATCTTATTGATGCTTTTCATACTAATGCCCAAAGATGCCTCAATCTCATGGTATGTCACATGACGATCTTGCTTTAACAGTTCACACACGGCATCAATATTTTCTGGCACAACAGCCGATTTTGGACAACCCTGACGGAATTTGTCCTGGAGCGAACGTCGGCCACGATTGAATTTGTTATACCAGTTTTTTACAGTGCTGTATGATGGTGCTTTATCGCCGTATAAAAAATTAAGTTCATCGATGCACTCTTGTCTTGATAATCCACGTCAAAAGTTATGAAAAATAATCGCACGAAAATGTTCACGAGTTAATTTCATTTTTCGCCCGAGATGAATTTTTCAAGTTACTGTAAACAACAAATTACGCTCAAATGATAAAATGTTATGAATAAGGTTATGTTCAACAATGTTCCAATGGAACATTGGATGGCGCCTGGCAACACTTACTGTTGCTAAGGCCAGAAATATAAATAGCAACCCTCGTAACTTATATATGTGGAAAAGGTTAATTTATATGCATGGAACAAGTAACTTATCTACATGAGTAGAGGATACATGCATATGTTAATAGTTATTTGCCTTGTTGAGCTATATACAATGTGAGTTTAGAATGAGATTTGTTGAGATGTTCTTGTGAATGTTAGCGTGGGGTGGGGTGTCAGGAGAGGGGCCAAAACGTTCGATGAAGAGATGGGTCTTTACATTTTTTCGGAAGGTATATAGATCCAATATGTTTCTGATTTAGTCTGCGAGTGTGTTCCAGATAGATGGTGTGTGGTGCGTAGCGTTCAAAAGATCGTGTACATGCTTGTTGGTTGGATTTTGATCTTACGTGAGGGATGATGAGAGTGGTCTTTGTGGATTGCCTTCTAGGTTGGTTGGGTTGCAAGGCTTGGAATATGGTATGCATTTATGACATATGGTGGCAGTGGATAGCCTTGTGTGTCAGGAGGAGAGTCTTGTACTTGATACGGCTGTCAAGAGGTAGCCAATGTAGGTGCTTGAGAATGGGTATGATGTGATCGTGCCTTGCTGTTCCATTTATGATCTGTGCAATGGTATGAAAGGCTATGCATAGTAGGAGTAATGTGGATTGTGGCAGGCTTTGGTAGATAGAATTAAAATAGTTGAGGTGTGGGAGGCTTAGGGCCTAAAGAACGGAGCAAAGGTCTGGTGGTTTGAAGAAGGGGCATAGGCATTGCAAGGTTTTAGCTTTGAGGTAGACTGCTCTGGTAGTCTTGCATATTTGTAGAATGAAGGTGAGATGTTGGTCCAGGGTGATGCTGAGGTATTTGATTTCAGACAGTACCTTTATATGTGTGTTTATGGTGAGGATGGTTGAGGGTGTGAAGGTATTGTCTTTTGTGATGAATAAAGCTTCTGTCTTCTTAAAGTTGATTGCCAGCATAGATGTGAAAGTGGATGTTGTGTGACCTGATAATGGAGCAGAGTGGTGAAGGTAGAGTTTGAAGAGGAGTGATAAGAGTGTGGATCCTTGGGGTATGCCTTGTTTGATGATAGGGGGTGGATATGTTGGCTCCAATTTTTATTTGTTGGTGTCTGTTGGTCAGGCAGGATTGGAACCTTGGTCAGGCAGGATTGGAACCATGGTAGTACAGTGTCTTGAATACCAGTGGATTGAAGGAGCTGAAGAAGGATGTTATGGTTGACTGTGCCAAATGCCAGGAATATCATGAGGTATCCTTGTTTTGCATTCTGAATTCCTTTTATTATGATGCTTATGAGGGAGACCATCAGAGTTTCTGTTCCATGTAGGGGTCAGAATCCATGTTGTTGGGGGATCAAGAAGGGTGTTTCTGTTGATGTGGTCTTGAAGCTGTAGTTGGATGGCTTTTTCTATGAACTTGGTTATGAAGGGTAGGTTGGCATTTGGTCTGAATGATGCAGCAGGGTTGGAGGGGTTCAGGTCTGATTTCTTGAGGGTTGGGAGGATGGAGGATAGTTTCAGGCAGTCGGGCATTTTTCCTTGCTGCGGTACTGATTGGGTGATTTTTGTGAGTTTGGGATTGAGGTCTTCTTTGAGCTTTTTGATGTAGTTTACTGGGCATGGATTGAGGGGGGTGGTGGTGTGTTTAGTGATTATATGATGGACTCAATGTTGTCTTTGCTGATGGGATCAAAGGTATGCCAAATGGAATGAGGGGTGGTTTGTGGTGGGGGAAAGGTGGAGGGGTTGGGGGGTGGAGTTGTTTTTAGTGGTTGGCCAGCAGTTGTGTGCTGATTCTGAGGTTAAGCTGGGTGGGGGTTTTGTGACCTGTTTGATGATGCTGAATAATTCTCTGGGATGATTCAGAGAGCTACTAATCAGCTTGGTGCGGTATGCATGTTTGGCATTGTCTGTTGCAGTGTGGTATTCGTTGAGTTTTATGTAGATCGTTTTATCAGAGCTGAGCATGGATTTGTGCCACTTATGTTCAAAGCTGGATTTTTAGTATACAGAGCTTGGGGGTGTACCAAGGTGTTTTAGATTTTTTGGTTTATGTCTGGAGTGAGGTGGTTGTTATGGTTGCAGCCTTTCTGATGGTGGTGTTCCAGTTGGTTATGAGGGTGTTGGAGTTTGTTGTTTCAGTATTCAGTTGAGGGAGGATATCCCTGAGGAACTTGTCTTTATTGAGAGGTTTGAAGTGTCTGTTTGTTTGTGGGTGACTGACTTGGTTTGTCGAGGTGGTTGAGGGGTAGTGAGAATGTGATCAGAGTGTGGGCTGACCAAGAGACTGGGTGGGTTTGGATTGTGTGTGGGGTGTGTGGGTGAATGAATTATCTGGGTGAGGTCCATGACTGTTATAGCTTCTATGAATGAGGTAGCTTGTTTGGTTTGGATTGTCAGGAAGTTGAAGTCACCTAGGATGAAGAGGTCCTTGAATGATTTGGTGATTTCCAGTATGTTTTCCAGTATGGTGGATAGGTCAGTGGTTGAGTGGGTGTTCTGTAGGTAAGGTATGTTGTTTGTTGCCACTCTTAATGGTGAGCGTGTCTGTTTCTTCGGTGCTGCTGATAGAGTGGTATCGAAAGTGGAAGTGAGACTTGACCATGATTAGGACTCCTCCTCTGTGGCGAGTTCCAGGACAGTGGAAGAGACTGTATCCATGGGGTAAGAGTTGTTTGATTAGCAAGGTTGATGGTTAATGCAAAAGATGAAGAGCAGAGTTACCAAGTTACCCAGTTCCAGGGGTGAGATTTTAATCTCATCTTGATGCATCATATGACCTGCAGCACTGATTCTAATGGGTAAAATCAGGGACTACAAATACCATACCTCATTGCAATGCAGTATTTAAAACCTGAACTGGCAAAAGATCTCACTCTTGGAACTGGATACAGTAGGTATTCTATTAGCATGGAGTTTCTATGTAGGGATCGGTAGTAATTCAGCTTGTTTAATTTTCTCAATAGGTGAATGATGTTCTAAGGCACTGCAAGATTTATAATGCTGATCTTTTCTGGGTAGGCTCCTTGTGTGTATTATGGAAGTTGATGCTGTTACAGTATGGTAGAGTTTCTGTATAGGTCCTGAGTATTTTTTTGTAAGGTTTTGTATTACTTAACAATATGTCCAGAACTGGTGAGGGTATATATTGCTGTTACTGAGATGACAACAAGATCAGAAATTATTTTTTGGTATGTTGTCCTGTGTGAAATGTCCTAGTTCTGCTCTGAACCCATTATTGGGAGAGGTGTTTTTTTGAATGTAGAATATATGTTCAAAGAAAAAGCAAGAAGCACAGTACAGTTTAAAACACCCAAATAAAGTTAATTATAATGGGCCCAATATTGAGCAGCAGGGGTTACCCACTGAATATTAGACCCAGATATTCAATGCCAGGTCTATATCAGGGTTCAAGCATTGAATATCTGAGTTGCCCGGAATGCCATCAAGCTAACCAGTCAGCAGTGAAAATTAGGCCAGCCTTTACTGCGCCTGATTTTCACCAAGTTGCTATAACCAGGCAGCAGCTCAATATCACTTCTGGCTGCCTCTGGAACGCCCCGATGCTATCCAGTTAATATCAAGGTGTGCAGCAGTGGCATCCATGGATATTCCCAGCCTGCTAACCATGTTAATCTCTTAAAATATCAGCCCAATAATTTTATTTTGGGGTTATAAACTGTGCTGTGGTTCTTACTTTTTGTTTTTGCTGTTTTCATATATGACGACCTTGCATCCCCTTTGACTTTTACAGACTATATATTTATATTTAATACCTTAGCTGTGCAGTGTCAGGAGTCCATGTTTTACATTAGATTCCCAGGCTACATAATTAAAGTGCTACAATTTTTGCTGCATATGAACATCATTGCAAAGAGTTTTTTTGTTGTTGTTGTTGTTTTTTTAATTATAGTGACTGACAATATGTTGCTTTCTTTATTCTTGGGGCACCCACCTAACTGGTGTTCTGAGTGAGGGGACCCCCTGTTCCCTGACTAGAGCTGTGAGGATGCCCCTGATAAAATTTATTTCAAAAATCACCAAACATTACTAGAGGTGGACTGCCAGGGTGAATTAAAATTACTGGAAATACTTACACCCAAATAGCTTAATATGCATCACCATGATAATAAGATTTGTGGAGATCACAACCATATCTAGAACGAAAACTGCCTGAAATGCAAGTAGATTTGAGGAAAGGGTGAGGAATGAGAGAGGTCATAACGGATGTGAGATGGATCCTAGAAAAGACAAAAGAATATCTATTTCTGTTTAATTAACTACAGCAAGGCCTTTGACTATGTCCTGTAAATCATGAGAAACTCTGGGCCACATTAAGAAGCATGGGTATGTCAGAATACCTGATTGTGCATGAAAACTATCTTTCCATTGATGAAGAAACAGTTTGAATGGAACAAGGGGAGACAGAATGGTTTAAAATCAGAAAAGGTGTAGGACAAGACTGCATACTTCCCCCTATCTGTTTAATTTATATGCCTAATACATCATCAGAGAAGCAGGACTGTGTAAAAACATTATTTTTTAGCCCCCGTATTTAAGTAATAGGGCGCGGGCAGGGTCCCGGCGCCCGCCCGTAACCGGGTGCGCGGCCCGGTGCGGGACCCTGCTCGTGCAGGAGGAAGACGGCACGCGCGCCAGCGTTGGTACGCTGCGCGCATCTTTCAAAATGATTGGCTCTGCTCGAGGCGTAAAGAGCGGAGCCAATCGGTGCAGAGGGGATGCATGTGCTCCGGAGCTTGTGGCGTGCCCGGAGCACAAGCGATCGGGCGCCCAACTGGCAGCCCACCCGCCCACCCAATTGGCAGGGTGGGGGGGAATTTATTCGGGGTGTCGCAGCAGGGGGTGGGGGGGGGGTTCGTGAGGGCGGGATCCCGGAGGTCCGGGGTCCGGAGCCTTAGGCGACTTGGGGAGGGGACGGGGTGCCCTTGACCCGGACAACCCCTGGAAGACTTTTGCTAGTAACATGGCAAAGTCGGATAGGGGTGGCAGAACTTGGCCGTTGGTGGGGACCACGGCTGGAGCAGAGGCGTGGCCGCTTTGCTAGTTGTATGGCTGGTGGTGCATCAATCCGCGGGGGTTGGTTGGTTCAGAATTTCTGTTTAATGTTAATGAGTTGTTTGAAATAAAGCTGCGACCAGTTGTCACCAAGAATTGCTGTCTGTGGTTATTTGAAGCTAAAGGAGGGTGAGGGGGTTGGGGGTAGAAAAGGTGGAGGTAAGGAGAGAGGGGGCGCCGGGTCCGGCTACCCGGTTACTCCAAGTTTATCCTCCCATGTTCTATGTAACAACACTCTCGAGCTTGTATACTGTTGTTCGATGTAAACTTCCTTGGCTTAATGGCGGTATATAAAAACCTGTTAAATAAATAAATGAATTAGTGGCTGAAAGGGAAGATGATCTGAAACATTTGCTTCTTAGGATCAAGGATCATAGTCATAAAATGGGCCTGCACCTTAATGAGAAGAAGACAAAAAAAACTGATAAATGGCAAAATCAGTAAATTCAATGTTGATGGAGAAGAAATAGAAATAGTGGATAACTTTAACCTGCTTGGATCAATAATCAATAAACAAATGACAAGTAGTCATGAAATCTGATAATGCATTGCTCTTGACTAAATAGCTATGAAGGGCATAGACAAAAATTTCAAAAGAGAGATGTATCTCTCCTCACAAAGGTTCGACTTGCCCAAGCCATGCTATTTTCAGTAACGTTATATGGATGTAAAAGTTGAACAGTAAAAAAGATTGTCAGGAAGAAAATTGATGCCTTCAGATTATGATACTATGTATACTATGGACTGCCCAAAGAACAAGCCAGTTGATACTAGAGGAGATCAAATTCTTTAGAAACTTAGATGTCAAAGATTTTGACTTTCATACTTTGGACACTTATACATCCAAGGTTGTTGAAAGAACTGAAATATGAGATTGCAGACCTACTATTAGTAATCTGTGAACTATCATGAAAATCATCGGTAATACTTGAAGATTGAAGGATGGCCATTGTAACGCCAGTTTTTAAAAAGGGTTCCAGGGGTGATCCATGAAACTACAGATCAGTGAGCCTGATGTCAGTACCGGGAACCATGTTAGAAACCTTTCTAAAGAACAAAATTACTGAACACATTGATAGTCAAGGCTTAATGGAAGACAGTCGACATGGCTTTAGCCAAGGAAGGTCTTGTCTTACTAATCTGTTATGCTTTTTGAAGGTTTGAATAAACAGGTAGACAAAGGTGAGTCGGTTGATATAGTGTATCTAGATTTTCAGAAAGCCTTTAACAAGGTCCTTCATGAGAG
Organism: Ichthyophis bannanicus; assembly: GCA_033557465.1. Taxonomy (NCBI): domain Eukaryota; kingdom Metazoa; phylum Chordata; class Amphibia; order Gymnophiona; family Ichthyophiidae; genus Ichthyophis; species Ichthyophis bannanicus. Next base: position 1,140,231,142 of record CM066032.1, read on the forward strand.
ACTCTTGGTGAAATTAAAAATTCATGGGTTAGGAGGCAGTGTACTATTGTGGATCAGGAACTGGTTAAAATATAGAAAGCAGAGGGTAGGGCTAAATGGCCAATTTTCTCAATGGAGAAAGGTGAATAGTGGAGTATCCCAGGGACCTGTGCTGGGTCCACTGCTTTTTAATATATTCATAAATGACCTGGAAATAGTAATAATGAATGAAGTAATCAAATTTGCAGATGACACACAATTATTCAAAGTTGTTAAAACCCAAGAGGATTGTGAAAAATTGCAAGAGGACCTTGGTTAATTGGAAGATTGGATGTTCAAATGGCAGGTGAAATTTAATGTGGATAAGTGCAAAGTTATGCACCTAGGAAAGAACAACCCAAACTATGGTTACACGATGCAAGGTTCCGCATTAGGAACCACCACCCAGGAAAATGATTTAGGCGTCATCGTGGATAATATATTGAAACCCTCTGCCCAATGTGCAGCAGCAGCAGCCAAGAAAGTAAGTAGAATGCTAGGAATCATAAGGAAAGGAATGGGGAATAAAACAAAGGATATTATCATGCCTCTGTATCGTTCCATGGTGCAACCGCACCTTGAATATTGTGTGCAAATCTGTTTGCCTTATCTTAAAAAGGATATAGCAGAATTAGAAAAGGTACAGAGAAGAGCCACCAAAATGATAAAGGTTAGGGCTCTTCAACCTGGAAAAGAGACGGCTGAAGGGAGATATGATAAAGATCTATAAATTAATGAATGGAGTGGAACGGGTAAACATAGATTGATTGTTTATGCCATCAAAATATAGAAAGACTAGGGGACATGCAATGAAGCTACAGTGTAACCCATTTAAGACTAATTAGATAAAATATTTATCACTCAACGTGTAATCAAACTCTGAAATTCGTTACCGGAGGATGTAGTAAAAGATTTTAATATAGCTGGGTTTAAAAAAGGTTTGGACAAGGTCCTGGAGGAAAGGTCTTTAAACCATCATTAAAGAGGACCTGGGAAATCCACTTCCATTGTGGAAACTGTATCTTTTGAGAAAACTGCTAGGTACTTGTGACCTAGATTGGCCACTGTTGGAAAGAGGATACTGGGTTTGATGGACCTTGGTCTGACCCAGTATGCTTATGCTCTTATGTTCTTATCATGCTTTGCAAGGTTGAAGGTCAGTGCAAAAGAGAGAGGCCAGCAATGTAATGGATCAATACAATAACAGCAACTATGGATGCTACTCTATTAACAATTAGGGCCCAATGCCGAGACACGGGTTGCAGGGCTTAATGACGTGCAGCCCCATAAGATGTCCAGGCTGGATTCCCCCTTTGGCTGTACCCACAGATATAAAGCAACAGGATGGTGAGAGCTTGGAGGGAGTGGAATAAGCAGCACCGACCCAGTGATCGGGCCTAGGGATGGGGGGGGGGGGTGGTCCTGCTGCCTGATCCAGGCCGCAGCTGGCCAGCTGTGGGTCGGGCGGTGGGGAAGAGGGGGGCTGAGCCGCACAGCCAAGGGAGTCTGTGGGCCCAATTCCATGTACTGCAGTAACGTTTTGTTCCTGCATTCCCAAATCAGGTCCTAACAGGCCCATCCTGCACGAGGACATCTGGACAGCCTGGACATGCCCCTTTCGGAACTGGGCTCTGTCACCTGACTAAAGACTGAACACAGAGAGTCACCATGAGTCAGCACTGACTCAACAGCATTTAATAATATCACAATTAAAAGTAAGGAGATACTTATATAACATTGTGTGTGCTCTGGCGGCTCCTCCCTTCCCCTACCCCTCTCCACGTAGGTGTACCCCAAGGATCCGTCTTGGGCCCCCTCCTTTTCTCTCTCTACACCCAAGCCCTTGGCGTGCTTATCTCCTCCCATGGCTTTCAGTACCATCTTTATGCCGATGATTCCCAAATCTACCTCTCTACACCTATTATTTCTCCAGCAACCCAGTCCAAGATTTCTGCCTGCCTCTCCAACATTTCTGCCTGCCTCTCTGACATCGCTGCCTGGATGTCTCATCGCCGATTGAAATTGAATATGGCCAAGACTGAACTCCTTGTCTTTCCCCCCAACTCCTCCCCTCCTCTTCCCCCTTTCTCAGTCTATGTGGATGGAGCTACTATCCTTCCTGTTCCCTCGGCCCGCAACCTAGGGGTTATCTTTGACACCTCTCTCTCCTTCTCCACACATATGCAGCTTGTAGCCAAGACCTGCCGCTTCTTTCTCTACAACATTGGCAAAATCCACCCCTTCCTCTCTGAACACACCGCTAAAATGCTTATCCACTCCTTAATCTCCTCTCGCCTCAATTATTGCAACCTACTCCTTGCTGTTCTCCCTGTCAGCCAACTCCTTCCCCTTCAATCTATACAAAATCATGCTGCTCGACTAATCTTCCGCCATTCTCGCCATGCCCACATTACTCCTCTTCTCAAGTCGCTTCACTGGCTCCCTGTCCAATTCCACATCCAATTCAAACTTCTCCTACTGACCTATAAATGCACTCACTCTACGGCCCCTCAATACCTCTCATCCCTTATCTCTCCCTACATCCCCTCTCGGAACCTGTGCTCTGCTAGCAAATTACTTCTATCTGTCTTTCACCCGCACCGCTAACTCCCAACTTCGCTCCTTTCACCTTGCTGCACCTCATGCCTGGAACAGCCTACCTGTGTCTATACGCCAGGCACCCTCCCTGGCCCTCTTCAAATCCAGGTTGAAGACCCACCTTTTCACCGTCGCCTTCAGATCCTGACTTCTATCCTTATCTTATCTTAACTCCCGTCAACTCTCATGACCCAATTCTATAGACCATACCGTGCCTTGCACTAAACCAACCAATGCTCTGTAATGTTCTGACTCTGATGGGCAGGGACTGTCTCTTGTATTTTGGCTGTCTCTTGTAGGTTAGCTGTACAGCGCTGCAAGTGTGGCACTCTATAAGTGGTGAATAGTAGTAGTAAACATAGAAATATGACGAGAGAAAAAGACCACATGGCCTATCTAGTCTGTCCTTCCATAACAACTACAACAGTCCACTTTTTGCCTTTAGAGATCCTCTGTGTTGGTCCCATGCTTTCTTGAATTCAGTTACTGTCCTCATCTCTACCACCTCCACTGGGAGACTATTCCACGGATCCACTACTCTTTCCGTAAAGAAATATTTCCGCATATCACTCCTGAATCTATCTCCCTTCACCCTCATCCCATGTCCCCTCGTAGCAGAACTTGCTTTCAATTGAAAGAGGCTCTCTCCCTGAACATTTATGCCACGGAGGTATTTAAACATCTCAATCATATCACCTCTATCCCGCCTTTCCTCTAAGGTGTACATATTAAGATCCTTAAGTCTGTCCTCATATGCTTTATAATGAAGCCCATTAATCATTTTGGTAGCAACCCTCTGCACCGACTCCATCCTGTTCACATCCTTTTGAAGGTGCGGTCTCCAGAATTGCACACCATACTCCAAATGAGGTCGCACCAAAGACTTATACAGAGGCATTATCACCTCCTTTTTTCTGCTAGCCATTCCTCTCCGTATGCACCCAAGTAGTAGTAGTAGTAGTAGTAGTAGTACATTAAAACACCATTATATATAAATGTACTCACACCTACTGAAACATGTCATAATTCACACTACAAAGTAGCACCAAAACTGCTGGAAATAAAGAACATCACTATGTTAGACTCCAAGTCCAAAAAGGTAACAGAAACAAGGTATAATAGAAAATAGAAATTATAAGATTTACCTTTCATAGGAATTTCTCAATCAGGCGTATCATGTAAAAGCACCAGTGCTCTCTACTGAAAGACAAAGGGCCAGACCATGTTTTTGCTGACATATTTGACAGCATGGTAACTTTCAGGCTCATTCCGAGCCATGAATAGCGGGGATGGATATCTCAATGGGACGTCCATCCCTGCTATTCTTGCCCCCTCCCAATGGCTTCTAGCTTCCCCGCCGGTTGTATAGGAAAAGGGGAGGATCGTGGGCGGTGTTAGGGCAGGCACTGGGTGGTCGCTGGCCCCAGATGTACAGGGCCGATTCTAATGTCAGCCCTGGATGTCCGGGGCCGGAGAATTGAACGGGGAAGTTATTCCACCTCTGAGGTGGAATAATTTCCCTGGACATCGGGGATTGGTGGGTCCGGGAAGGGGTGTCAGTGGGCAGGGAGCATTCCCCGCAGCCCGACCCTGGCCATAGGAGGCCAAATCGGGGGTCGGGCTGCAGGGAGTAAACCATTTGTTCCTGTGCCTGGATCACAGCTTTTAAATGGAGCAGCTGTGCCATGGCAACTGGATGCCATGGCGCCACGGCTCCATTTAGAAGCCCTGACTTAGTTTGTTGGGAAGTGCCTGTATGTGCAGGCTAGGCTGAATCACAGTCCGGCTTGCATTTATTTATTTTATTTATTTATTTATTTACATTCTCTTATATACCGCGCTATTCTGCATCAGTGCAGTTTACATTGAACAAACTGAAATTACATTGAACAGGGCATTATAACTTGGAGATAACTGTTTTACAGGGAACATGGGCTATGGAGGGTTAAGTGGCTTGCCCAAGACCACAAGGAGCACCTGTGGGACTAGAAACCCCAGTCCTTCCGGCCCAAGGTTGCTGTCCTCTAGTGGGATTTGAACCCCCGACCTTCCGGCCTGAAGTACCTTGCCCCAACCACTAGGCCACTCCTCCACTCCGCATATACAGACTTGATTACGATTCTGATCCCACAGGGTTAGACGTGCCCTGCGGAATCAGAATCGTGATGCCCTCTGTACGTCCGGTTCAGACCGGACGTACAGAGGGTTCTACATCTGGGACAGAATTGGGCTGTTTGTGTATTAAGCATTAGCAAAATATAAAGAGAAATAACACCAACAAAATATAATGATTAAAAACTAAAAAGATGGAGGCGGAGCCAGCGGGGCTAGAAGATGGCTGCTTAAGAGCGTAGCTCTAGTGATCCCCGACAAGAATCCTACGAATTACCCTTTGCTGCTTAAGATATTTTATCCTGAACCTATCACCAAGGATCCATTGAGAAAAGAGGCATGACTAGTGGCAAGCCCATGAAACTGGACTTTGCGGCAGGCGTGAATTCGGGCTCTAAAAGAGCAAAGTCGGATCCTCTTTTGCCCCATAAGATGGCGGTGCCACGGGAGGCTGATGAGTTGACGAGAGAGCTGCTGGGGGAAATTAGAGCAGTTAAAGAATTAGTAGTGGCGAACGGTGACGCCCTGGTGCAGGTACAAGCAGAAATGCATAATTTAAGAGCACAAATGGAGGACCTTACAATCAGACTGGACAATGTCGGTGCAACTGTTGCTGCACATGAGGAGAGGTTTGCAACTGTGGACAAGTCCCTGAAAAAGATGGTGCACTTGGAGCTAAGTTTGGAGGACTTAAGTAACAGAAGTAGAAGAAATAATGTCAGACTGGTCGGATTACCGGAGGGTGCAGAGGGTCCGGATATGATTGCCTTCCTTGAGAAAACCCTACCAGCGACGCTGCGGCTTGTGATAAGGAAGCTTATCATAGTTCAGGAAGAAATAATACAAGAGGTGAATTGGCTCTGAAGAAGCAACCTGTGCTGGCTGGTAAAAGCACTAAAACAGAGTGTTTACCTAAAAGACTACCAGACCCAGAATGCACTGGTTTACAGAAAGCCTCTAGGAGAGCTGAAGTAGGGAAACGTGTGCCTAATCAGAGAAGCAATGATGTAATCCCTAATCACACATCTCCTAGGGCAGGGCTTAATTCAGAACACCTGCAGTGTGCTAGGGTGGAGCGGCCATCTAGGCACTTTAAAGCTAGAAGAAGTTCATCATACAGACAGCAAGGTGAGCGAGAGCAAGGAGAGCAAAGACAGCAAGGACAGCAACGGGAGCTGGAGAAGGAGAGACTGATCGTGAACAGAAGGAAGAACAGCAAGACGTCCAGAAGGTCTAAGAAAGGAGCCCAAGGCAGTATGTATGCTGGGAGAGATTCTTGGGGCAAGCATTCTTCATTGGACTGGAAGAAGCCAGAGGCTTGGAGATATACAGCCAGGAATCCTCGGACAGCACCTGTAAGGGAGACGGCTGCATCTACAGAAAGAAGGAGCTCTAATACCTATTTAAGGAGGTATGGGAAAAGAGATCTGAAGTCCAGAGATTCTGACTGGAGAGCTGGGCACAGACGTTTTGCTACCTACTGGCCAAAATACCCAGAGATGAAACCTAATGGCAACGTGATCTCAGGTATGAACTCTGATCTGTTCCCTAGCTTTGCACAAGGAAGACAGCAGGGAAACAGTTTCTATCCTGGTAGAGATCAGTTAGAGAAATCCTCTGAGCCAGTGTATGAAAGTGATCCTATGATATTTCAAGAGCAAGGGGAAATATCAGATGAGGAAGTTGAATGCATGGATTGTTCTCTTTCTAAGCTGCTGTTCTAAAGTAATCCTCAGTTAAAGATCAAACACCAAAAGTAACTGTACTGATTTTTAGCTTCCCAGAAAAGTTTCTTTGAGAGAAAGCTTTGGGGAAAGTTGGAGCCACGTGGAGAGTGGACCAGCAATGATTTGCACCTGGTTAAGCACCTGTGATTAGAGCAAGACACAAGTGCACATGGGACTTTGGAAAAAAGCTTCTTCTCTGTGTGAAAGGGAGAAAGCTGTTTTTTTTTGATAAAGAGAATTTTCCTTTTGGGTTTATTTTTCATTCCAGCACTGCTAAGAAAGTTTATTAGCAGGGGCTAGAAGAAAGACCTTTTCTGTTCCATCAAGGTCTTTTCTAAGTTGTTGCATAAGTAATTCAGTTGCCTTATTTGTTCTGTTTCCTGAATAAAACTCCTGGAGAAAATTATCCTGTTGGTGTTACCAAGCATATCTGTGTGAGGGAATAACACCTCATAAATAAAATCTGTTTTCTGCTTTACACTCGAGCAACTACAATTCTTTATTCTTATTAAACGGCTAGTTTTGTGTGAATGAATTACAAGACCCACAATCCTTTGCAAGCCAAGTAAATTCATGCCCTTGCCAAGATTGTGGAACTTTCACAACAAGCACCCCCGTTTACAGGCTGAAGCTGTCAGGACCGATCGAGATAGAAAGGGCACATAGGGTTCCAGCACAGCCAAATTTGCATTCGCGGAGCCCGAGGCCAATAATATTTTGTCTGTTACGGTATCAACAGGCTGTGCAGATCTTGGCAGCTGCAAGAGCTCATACGGCACTTACATTTGAAGGACATAATATCTCCTTTTTCCCCGACTTTTGTAAGGCTACAGTAGAAAGAAGGAAGCAGTTCCTAGCATTGCGGCCCCGGCTCCAGTGGCTACAGGCCCGTTATGGGCTGTTTTTTCCCGCTCGGTTCAAAATAACTCTGAATAATCTCACCAAGTCGTTTGAGGATCCTGGCGCAGCAGGGTAGTATATCGAGGAGCAGGAAGCTTAGAAAATTCAATGACTATCCTCTGTCAGGCTGCAGATTATTGCTCGACAGGCGAGAGGGATTTAAAATGAAGATTCTGCCTCTATGCTTTCTTGAGGAGGAAGTTCTTGGGAGAGCCAGTGAAGCTGATGACTGTCGCTGTGAAAACGGCAATTTGGAAGCAGTTTTGTGTGTCTGTTCTGTTTGTTTTTAACAGAGTACCTATATAGTTGACGATTTGTCTCTATTACTTTGATAAAGGGCTAGAAAATAGCTGTGGGTGGGGATAGTGTTGTGAATGCAACATTGCTGTCTTATAGTACATAAGCGGGTTGGGGCTATCCTTGTAGTTGGGGTGGGAATAGTTTAAATATGAAGAGCTATAGGATATGAAGGCTGTGGGTAAGAGGACTTATTTCAAATCCCATTCCCAGCTTTGTTTTTGAATGATCATATTTTAGTCATTACTGTACCTATTAATCAAGAAAGAGATTAATGCTGTTTATTCGTGGGCCGATTACTTTGTTTGACCTGTTTGTTCATAAGGGCAAGCCTCATGCATTCTATAGCTGTTTTTTCTGCTCCTTACAAGATGACAGGTTGCTCCTGTTCAGGAAAACAATAGTAGTGCATGAGGGGAATCCTTTGATGTGTCATGCTGCTGGGAGGGTGTGGCGGGTAGGGGGGAATATTGTTGCTGGTCTGGTAGCATGAGCTACTTTTTAATGCTGAATGTTAAGGCAGTACAACTTGTTTAGGCAGGCAAGGTTTTCTTTTCACTTATTAAGATCCAGGGTGTTAAAGGAGGTACACGGTGGCCTTCTTGTAATGTGCATTGGTTCACCCAATTTAGTTTTCCTCCGAATGGAGGCGGGTTTAGCACCTTGCAGATTTCTACAAGTCATTTTCAACAGTGTGCACAGTCGCAGAAATGATAGTATAGAACTAAAGCTGTGTCGAGATCCTCAAGTCTTTGGTCTCTTATGCAGCCTATAAAGATTTTGTCCCTAAATGTTAAGGGCATACACCATCCTATCAAGAGAAAGAAGATAGTAACGTATTGTCAAAAACAAAGAGCTGATGTTATAATGTTACAAGAAACTCATTTGTCTACTAAGGAGACTGTAAAACTAGACCAGGGTAAATATCGTTTTGTGTCTTATTCATCTGCCTGTGGGAAAAAGAATGGGGTGGCAATAATGGTGAGTAAATCATTAAAGTTTCAGGTTCTGTCATCTAGAGCAAACTCGGAAGGCCAATGGTCCAGCGTGCACTTAATTATAGAGGGGCTGCAGACAGTAATGTTCAATATGTATGCGCCCAACTGTGAAGATCTTAAATTTTTTCAGTCCTTTGCAAATATTCTTCAAGAATATGCTACCCATCCCATTGTAGTAGGGGGAGACTTTAATATGGCATTGGATCCGCTAATTGATCGTAAACCTTGTAGACTGAATAGGAGAGACAAAGCCTTGGAGGTGCTGATTTCCATTATGGAGAACTTAGGTTTAGTAGATATATGGAGAATACTGCACCCGGCTGAAGCAGATTTTACCTTTTTCTCACATCCACATGGGTCTTATTCTAGGATTGATTTTTTTTTTTTAGTGACTCGTGCACTTGTGAAGGGAGTGAAATCAGCTGACATTCTCAGTACCCACATTTCAGATCATGCACTGATAACATTGGATCTTGTCCCTACAGAGGAGCATACTAGTAGTGGTGCCTGGTTCTTTACAAGATATTTACTAGTTGATGAGACGTTTAAGAAATATTTGCAGCAGGCCATAAAGGATTATTTTGAGAGCAATAAATTTGGAGAAACCTCTACTTGGGCCTGGTGGGAAGCCTTTAAGGCTTCATTGAGAGCTCAGATAACCAGTTATGTTATTGCAGTGAAAAAGGACTCCAGTAACAAATTGGTGGCCCTAGATCAACAGATAAGGGTGGGTGAAAGAATTTTACAAAGACAATTTAACACTTAAGATAGTATCTTGCCTGCAAAAGTTACAGTATTCCTACAATGCGGTGCTTAGTAAGGAAGTGGAGCAAGAGGTGTTTGTCCAACAAACTCGATATCATGTGGAAGTGAATAAGGCTGGTAAACTGTTGGCTGCTAAGTTGAGACCACAGTCTGACAAGTCTCACATAGTAAAGTTAAGAGATGAATGGGCCGGGCCACTCTTTGGCAATAGTGCAATATCGGATGCTTTTCGTAATTTCTATGCACAGTTGTATACCTCTGAGGTGACTGGTGAGGGGTCAGCTTTGAGCAAATAGACCATCCCAAGCTGGATCAAGGTCAGACAGTATCGCTCTTTCAAGACATAACTTCTGATGAATTGGAATCTGCCTTCTCAGGTATGAAAAGTGGGAAAGCGGCAGAACCTGATGGAATACTGATAGAGTTCTATCAGATGTTCATTAAAGATTTGTGTCAGTATCTAGTGACTTATTACCAGCAGCTTCAAGAACAAGGTCAGAGCACTGGAGCCTTTGCTGGCGCTACCATAGTAGTAATAGGCAAGCCTGGTAAAGATCCTGAACTAGTAGGTAATTATAGGCCTATTTCCCTTTTGAATGCTGATTATAAGCTATACTCCACGATTTTGGCTAATCGTCTTAGAAGGATTCTTCATCAGCTGATACATCCAGACCAATGTGGATTTGTTTCAGGGCGTTCTACAGCGGATAACGCTCGCCTGTTATGTAATCTGTTGGGAATTGCAGAGCATCTTGACTCTCTGTATATTGGCCTTTTGTTGGACGCCGAAAAGGCTTTTGATAGGCTGGAATGGCCTTTCCTATTTCAAGTGCTGGAGTGGTTTGGTTTTCCTAAAAAAAATATTAATATGATTCAGGTGTTATACTCCAACCCCATGGCCAAAATTCTAGTTAATAGGACGTTGTCCCAGCCTTTCTCCCTGCAGAGAGGAACGCGTCAAGGCTGTCCAATGTCGCCTTTATAATTTAATCTGGCGCTGGAGCCATTACTGCTGCTTATGCGACAAACTGCAGAGGTTGAGGGAATTGAAGTGAAGGATATGCAGATTAAAGTGTCTGCTTATGCGGATGATTTGCTGTTTTTTCTTCGGCCAGAGGCGCTTTCTCCTTTAATGCAACAAATAGGAAAATACTCTTGTTTTTCCAGATACAACGTTAACTGGATGAAATCGATGGTGTTTCCTCTCAATAAATATGCTAATAGGGCTATGATGCAACAATTCTCGTTCCAATGGGAGTCTTCTGCAATAAAGTACTTTGGAGTATACTATGGTGTCTCGTTAGAGGAAACAATGCGTATAAATAGTGAAAAGTTAAAGGAGACTGCTCGTTCCTTTATTCTTAAATGGTTTCCCTTGCACCTGACATGGTGGGGACGAATGGAATCCATTAAGATGGTCTTGATGCCAAAGTTGAACTATATATTGGAAATGGTTCCCATCTTGTTTCAGTTGTCTCTGTACAAAGAAATCGAGCGTATACTGAGTAATTTTCTATGGAATGGGAAAACTTCCAGGATAGCTTTAAAGAAGCTAAAAGCTTGCAAGGAGGGTGGAGGGGTCCATTTTCCGGATTTCCACTGGTACCACCTTGCGGCTTTACTAAAACAGGGGGCAATATGGGCATCAGACCTGGTGCCCCAACAGAAACCAGTTTGGCTAGAAGTAGAGGAAAGGCTGGTTTCCCCATGCCCAGTTAATTTAGTTATGGGTATGTTGTGGCCAGAAACCGCTAAGGTAGGTCGGGTGGTTACCTCGACACAGAGAGCATTTCAGAGCCTTCTTCCTCTCATAGAAAGAGACAACCCTGTGTCGCGGTGAATACCTATCTGGAATAACCCCTCCTTTAAAATAAATAAAGTGTCTGTTGCTTGGAGAAGCTGGCAAAAATGTAATATTTGGATGCTGGGGCAGTTGGTGGAGGACAGCAAGTGGAAGTCGTTTCAAGCCCTGCAAAGTGAATATACTTTGCCATGCTCATGTTTTTTCCAATGGCTTCAGCTCATAAATTGTTTAGGGCAATTAATTAGGAACTCAAACGCACTTTGGGATGCCTGGGGGTTGGAAAGAATTATTGTGGGTTTAGCCTCGGGGAGGGGAGGTATGTCAAATATATATGCATACTTTAGAAAAAACATGCCAAGTCAGACCAAGGGCTTGAGAAGGAAATGGGAGGAAGATCTTGGCAGTTCGCTGACTCATGTAGACTAGAAATACCTGTGGGGTCCTCGAATACGGTCATCAAGATCGGCAGCTCTCATGCAATCTATGTTTTTCTTGGTGCACAGGGCATTTATTACCCTGGTCAAATTGGCCAGATGGAACAGGGAGGTGTCCCGGTTATGCTGGACATGTCAAAAGGGCACTGGCACTTTGAGACACCTGCTTTTAGAATGCCCTGTCATTCACGTTTTTTGGAAACATGTTTGGGCGAAGATACAGCACATACTGGGTTTCTCATTGCCTCTGTCATGGGACATAGTCATCCTGGGATCTCGGGCAGCAATTCCTATGGTGGCAACAGAGGACTTCTTTATACTAAATTTTTATGCTAACAATTGCCATCAAAGTGATCCTAATGAGATGGAAGGATCGTGAGAAACTCAGCTGGCATCACTGGTGGAATCTAATGTGCTTATATAGCAGGTATGAGAAATCATATGATAATTCTTATTTATCCAGGGAAAATGTAGTAAAGCAGAGTAAATGGGCTGCCTTAGATAAATATGTGATTGTGGATGCGAATTGAGGGTGGGGGGTTGTAGAACTTGCAAGGTGCCGGGTTTGGGTAGGAGGGGGAGTTATTCGGGCTGTTTATTGCTCTAGTGTGTTTTGCTGATAGTACTTAATTTTATTAATGAAAATTATGTCTATGTTGGATGTTTGTGCTGTTGTAAAATTTAAAATAAAAATATATTAAAAAAACCCTAAAAGGATGAAAAACTGAAAACAAAAATCAACACTGAAGACGGGGGGAGGGGGGGGGGAAGGAAGTGAATGGAAGGTATTGGAATGGGAAGAGGAGAAAAGGAGAAGGGGAAGGGGAAAGGAAAGGGAGGATGTAAAAGATGAAAAAAAATATAATTAAAAAAACTGAAATAAAAATAAAAATTAAAACCAGAAATACATGCTACAGGAACACTTTATAATCCATTTCCCGATTTAAACCAAAATGAGGCATGCTTTTAAACTTTAAAATACATTTTTCTCTTCTCTCATTAATATAGTTTCCTTATCACTCCAACGCCAGGAGGTGTGTAGCAAAAGTGGCATTTTATAAAGGGAGTCCAAGTGCATTCTAGGACATTTAGGGCAGAACATGCAGAAAAATGCTAGGGAACATCAATGTTTCAGCCTAATTTTAGAAACATAGACACTCTGATGTGGATGCCGACACCGGAATCCACATAGATGTTCACAACTTTGAAACAGCGGTGCTGGGATATCCATTCTAATACACGGTTGCATACGGGGACATCCATCAGTGTGATAAAATAGAAACATGAGCTTGTATTCCCCTGCAGTGTTTGTTGCCAACATGGACAATATAGAGGAGATGAGCGTACCCCCTTCTCCATACCCTCCACATCTTTGACTGACAAAATGAATGTTTTTCTGATGCCTGTTCATGCCCGGAGCAGGTGTAAGCTGTGACACAGCTTGGAACATTACTGGAATGAAGCTAGTATCTTCAAGTTCCTGGGAAAACCCCAGACAAGCCAAAACCATGACCCTGTTCTGCCATGGTTGTCCTTGTGCTAGGGACATGTACAGACTTGGCATCTAAAATATCTCCGGGGACATCTCCATGATTTGGACGTATTTATGCCTATTCTCAGACATCCAAAGCATAAATAGTGATTCTAAATTAACCCTCCAAATGTATACAAAGGAATCTTAAATTCACAAAATGAATAGTTCTTGTTCAGCTAATATAATACCATGAGTTTATCTTTCGTACACATTTTAAGCACTTTTGTGCTTGAGCATTTTTACTTTGAGCTTCCTTTTGGTTCTATCTTCATGTAAAAGTGAATAAGGGCTTTGCATAATATAAATGACATTTGTCGAATTACAATCTGAAAAGTAGTGTACAGATAGACAACTTCCCTACCACTGAACCCTTGAACGCAGGTGCTAACACCTAAATTAAATGTGTCTAAAAGGTACTTCCTTATCGTTTCTCCGGGCCAGTCCAGGGAACGGTACGGTACGGTAGGGTTGTCAATCCCCTTCAGCAGCTGAGGACTGAAAACTGTAAGCTTTTCTGCTGACAGGCTAAGCCACTCCCCCTGTTGTCAGAGCTCCAGTCTTTCAGTCCTCAGCAGCTGAATAGGACGTCGATGCTGACATCTCCCTGAACTTATTGGAGGAGTTTTTCTTTCTTTCATTTATTTTACTGAGCAGTTTGGCCCTAGCGGGGCTGTTTATTCTGCTTTACTTCCTGGCACAGGTGCTTTTTTCAGATAATTGGATTTAGGATCTCGGGCTATAATGTGACAGCTCCACAGAAAGGCAGAGCCTGCTTTTCAAGGGATCCAGATTTCAGGCAAGGGACTTGGTTCTGGGAGCCCCAGGAACCTCTCTCTTCTGCAGAGCCGCGGTTTCCATTCTCCGCTAGCAGCGGGGTAGCCGGAACGCGGTACAGTAGCGCTTATCTCCGGTGAGTGTTGGGTGAGTCAGAGGCCTTAATTAGTCCCCAGGAAACACAAACAGGAGCACTGCTCACAAACAAACTGAGAAACCACAAAGGCGAGCAGTATTGGAAGTCACAGGCACTTTATTAATTAAACGAACCCCAACGCGTTTCGGCTGTTGCCTTCATCAGGGGGTAAAATGAAGTGCACAAAAGCAATAAAGATATGGCACAAACCAATCACTGGTGGATAATGCTGAACACCACCGGCCAGCTATGTAAAATTCCTCATAGCTGGCCGGTGGTGTTCAGCATTATCCACCATTGATTGGTTTGTGCCATATCTTTATTGCTTTTGTGCACTTCATTTTACCCCCTGATGAAGGCAACAGCCGAAACACGTTGGGGTTCGTTTAATTAATAAAGTGCCTGTGACTTCCAATACTGCTCGCCTTTGTGGTTTCTCAGTTTTCTTAATTAGTCCCCAGCCATATGCGTGGCATCGCACGCTGCTCTGGAGCCCGGAGCGGTGCGATCAGGGTGATTTGGGTGTGCGATCGTTTTTCGGCGAGCCGGCTTGGTGTCGGGTTTTTTTTTTGTTTTGGTCGCTGAAGCGGCGGGAGCAGAATGGAAAGCAAAGCTCCGGCTGATTTGGAGAGGCCTTTGAGCACCTTGGAAAAGGCGGGAACGGCAGCCATTTTGGTAGAGCCTGCTGTTTCTCCCGCGGGTCCTCATAAGCAGGGGAAGAGAAAGGCAAAAACTCATAAAGATTCTGCTTCTGTTAGTAAAACCCCTAAGTTATTTCCTGAGACTCAGGAGGGGTTTTCTTCCTTATTTTTGCCTGATTTCATCTTAGCCCTGCATAAGGCCTATTTGTTAAAGGCATCTCAGGGGGTCAATTCCTGCTCTTCTTCCTCTCTTCAGAGTAACAGTTCTCCTGACTTTGCTAGGGGGGATCCTGCTGAGGGTTCTTCTCAGAAAGTTGTTAAGACGGTATCTGGCTTGGGGGACTTCGAGCAGCAGATCTCCGAATCTCGGGGGATAGAGGACGGAGAGGTCCTATCCGAGGCAGGGTTTGAGTTTGGCCCTGGAGAATTGGAAGAGGGGGAGATTGCGCCGGGCGAGGACCCTAATGTGTTTAGGGTTTTTCGTAAGGAGGAACTAGGAGCGCTTATCACCCACTCCTTGGCAGCTCTGAATATTCCTCTCCCCACAGTGGCCCAGGAACCGCTAGAGGATCCGTTGTTACAAGGTTTCAGGACAGAGAACCGTTGTTTTCCAGTGCACCGGGTGATAAAGCAGATGATTGAGTCTGAATGGGAGTTCCCAGAGGCTTCGCTGCGAGGTAGTCGCACCCTAGGGCGTCTCTATCCGGTTTCGCAAGACGAGAAGGAGTTCTTAAAAATGCCTAAGGTGGACGCCTTAGTGTCAGCGGTGACCAAGAAGACCACTATCCCTGTGGAAGGGGGAGCTGCGCTTAAGGATTTGCAGGATCGCAAGCTGGAGGTGCTCCTGAAGCAGGCTTTTGATTCTAGTGCTCTTTCTCTGCAGGCATCCATCTGTGGGGCATATGTGTCTCAAGCTTCCATCCAGTGGCTCCAGGGGGAGGTCTCTGTGGATGGGGGAGAAAGCTCTTCGGCAGAGGGAGCTAAGTTGGAATCGGCGGCGGCGTATCTGGCGGATGCCTGCTATGATTTGGTTAGGATTTTGGCAAAGTCTATGACTTCGCTCATCGCTGCCAGACGCTTCCTTTGGCTCTGGAATTGGGCAGCCGACGTCTCTTCTAAGGCTAGGCTCAGTAAACTTCCCTATAAGGGTAAGCTGCTCTTTGGGGAAGCCTTAGAAAAAATTGTGAAGGATCTGGGAGACTCCAAGGGGGGTTGTTTGCCAGAAGATCAGCCTAAAGCTCCCAGAGGGGGAATGGTGCAACGAGGCCATAATAGAGATTCTCGGAGGTTCCAGGGGGCTCGCTTTGCCCCCTATCCCAGAGGTCATTTCAGTCTTCGGGGTCAGTCCTTTTGCGGGGCACAAGGGTTTGGAAGACAGTATTTCAATGCCCAGCAAAGCTCCGCAAAAAAGTCACAATGAAGGTCAACTGGTCCAGGCGGAAGTCCCTGTAGGAGGGCGCTTGCAGGGGTTTCTCTCCGCCTGGACCACGATAACCACGGACCAGTGGGTGTTAGAGATCATTCGAGAAGGTTATGCCCTGGAGTTTGCTCAACCGTTGCGGGAAGCTTTTATAGTTTCTCCCTGTGGTCAGGGTCCCAAAAGGCAAGCGATAGCCGACATGCTATTGCGGTTGTTGCGCCTCCAGGCGGTAGTTCCAGTTCCTCACGACCAATGCGGATTAGGTCGATACTCGATTTATTTTGTAGTTCCCAAGAAGGACGGTTCTTTTCATCCGATTCTCGATCTCAAGTTCGTAAATCGCTCGTTGCGAGTGCCTCATTTTCGAATGGAAACTCTAAAATCGGTCATTCGAGCGGTGCGTCCAGGGGAGCTCCTCTCCTCTATAGATCTCACAGAAGCTTATCTGCACATTCCAATCAGACCAGATCATCAACGGTTTATAAGGTTTGCTGTTCCCATGGGTCACTTTCAGTTTCGGGCCTTGCCCTTTGGCCTAGCAACCGCCCCTCGAACTTTCACAAAGGTTATGGTAGTAATTGCGGCAGCTTTACGGAAGGAGGGCATCCGAGTGCATCCTTATCTGGACAATTGGCTGGTCAGGGCCGGCTCCTTGCCCGAGGCTGTCGCGGCAACCTCCCAGGTAGTACAAGTCCTGGAAGAGCTCGGTTGGGTTCTCAACCGAGCAAAGAGTCAGTTGCAGCCAGTGAAACAGCTCACGTACCTCGGGGCCTTCTTCAACACGGAAGACGGGGCCGTGTTTCTGCCCGAGAGCAGAGTTGAAGATCGTTGGTCAGGTGCAAGCGTTCTTGAGGCTGTCGGCTCCTTCGATGTGGAGGTACTTACAGCTCTTGGGCTCCATGGCAGCTGCTTTGGATTTAGTGCCGTGGGCCAGGGCGCATATGCGTCCTCTTCAGCAGGCATTGCTCTCCCGCTGGTCTCCGCAGCTTCAGCTGCTCATGAAGCAATTATTTTGCCCAGAGGGGGTACACAGCAGTCTGACCTGGTGGCTGGATGCGACTCATCTTTGAGCGGGGGTTCCCCTGCAGGACCCGGACTGGGTGCTAGTAACCACGGATGCAAGCTTATCCGGCTGGGGGGCTCATTGTCTGGCTTGCGTGACGCAGGGAGTATGGTCCACGGAGGAGAGTTCATGGTCGATCAATCACGGAGCTCAGAGCGGTTCGGCTTGCTCTGCGTCAGTTCGAAGAGTTGATTCGGGGGAGAGCAGTGCAGGAGTTCTCGGACAATTTGGTGACAGTATCGTATATCAATCGTCAGGGGGGTACAGGCAGTGTGCCCTTGCTGGAAGAGAGCCAGGAGTTGCTGTTTTGGGCGGAGGCTCATCTCGTGGCCTTGTCAGCGGCGCATGTAGTGGGAAAGGACAATGTGCAGGCCGACTATCTCAGTCGGCATACCCTCGATCCCGGAGAGTGGGAACTGAACGCGACAGTGTTTCATGACATTACCAACCACTGGGGGACACCGGTGATGGATCTGATGGCCACCTTCCTCAACGCCAAGGCGTCTCGTTTTTACAGCAGGCGCAGAGAACGCATGTTGGAGGGTCTGGATGGTCTAGTGCAGCCATGGCCGTTAGACAGTCTGCTGTATGTCTTCCCTCCTTGGCCGATGATCGGCAGAGTCATTCACCGGATAGCAAGGCACAGAGGAACGGTAATTCTCATTGCTCCGGATTGGCCCAGGTAGCCTTGGTATGCAGATCTTGTGCGGCTCTTGGTTGAACCGCCCTGGCGTCTATCAGTTCGACTCAATCTTTTGGCTCAAGGGCCAGTGCTGATGCCGCAGGTGGATCGCTTCTTGCTTACGGCTTGGCTCTTGAAGGGGATCGGTTGAGATGCAGAGGCTACTCGGCGTCAGTGGTGTCCACGATGCTTCAGTCGAAAAGATCGTCCACTTCTCTCGCGTATGTGCGGGTCTGGTGAGTTTTTGAGTCATGGTGTGCGCAGCGTGACGGTCGTCCCTTCTCGTCATCTCTTCCAGTCCTCTTATCTTTTCTGCAGGATGGGCTGGAGAAAGGTTTGGCTCTCAGTACTCTCAAGGTTCAATTGGCGGCCTTGTCCTGCTATAGAGGCTCGGTGCAGGGAAGTCATTTGACAGCTCATGTGGACGTGCAATGATTTTTTCGGGCGGTTAAGCTCATCAGGCCGCCAATACGGTGCGTAGTCCCTCCATGGGATTTGAACATAGTGCTCAAGGCATTAACTCATGCTCTGTTCGATTCGTCTGACAGTTTGAGGGAACTGTCTTGGAAAACAGCGTTCTTGGTGGCGTTGTGTTCGGCTAAACGAATTTCGGATCTCCAAGCGCTGTCTTGTCGAGAACCGTTCCTTCAATTCTTGGCGGAAAAGGTGGTGTTGCGGCCGGTTCCCTCTTTTCTGCCTAAAGTGGTGTCATCCTTTCATGTAAATCAATCGGTGTCGTTGCCAGTTTTCTCGGATTTGACAGGGTCGCGAATGGATCAGTCTCTAAGGAAGTTGGATCTCGGTAGAGTTTTGCGGAGGTACCTTAAGGCCACTAAGTCCTTCCACAAGTCCGATAGGTTGTTCGTGCTTTTTGCGGGCCCACGCAAAGGTAACGCGGCGTCCAAAGCTTCGATTACCAGGTGGGTGAAATGCGCGATCGTGGCGGCTTACGAGGCCGTGGGAAAGTCGCCTCCGGAGGGGCTGAAGGCTCATTCCACCCGTGGTCAGGCAGCTTCTTGGGCGGAGTATGCGTTGGTTCCTCCGGTGGATATCTGTCGGGCTGCTACGTGGTCCTCTCTGCATATGTTTACTAGACACTATAGATTGGATGTTCTGGCCAGAGGCGATGTAAACGTCGGTGCTTCTGCCATTGTAGCGGGGCTCGCGGATCCCTCCCGTATTTAGGTACTGCTTTGGTACTGCCCTACCGTTCCCTGGACTGGCCCGGAGAAACATTAAGGAAGAAGAAATTAGATCTTACCTGCTAATTGTCTTTCCTTGAGTTCTCTCCGGGCCAGTCCAGGGCCCACCCAGTTTTTTGTTTTTGATCTCCTAATGGTCTCAGTATATACAATAGGGTGAGTCTACCACAGCAGCAGTGCAGTTAGCGGAAAGTTCCGGGGTTTTGCGGTAGATGGATTTTCTTGGGGCTCCCTCGGGGACGTGCAGGGGGCTCTATTTTGATTTCTAATTTCTGGAGTTATGAAAAACATACAAAAAGAAAAACCAAGAAAAGAAAAAAAAAAGACCAAGACAAATAACAAAAGAAACAAACGAAAAAAAACAACAAAAAAAAAACAAAGGCGCCAGAAGAGAGCCACGTTGCTGTTTGGCGGGTGAGCTTTCTGCTGGGGAAGTATACAGTGTTCTTTTTGGTTCGTTAATTTCTTTTTCTAGTTATCGGTGTTTAAGCTGCTTGGCCAAGAGGAGACTGGAGCTCTGACAACAGGGGGAGTGGCTTAGCCTGTCAGCAGAAAAGCTTACAGTTTTCAGTCCTCAGCTGCTGAATGGGATTGACAACCCTACCGTACCGTACCGTTCCCTGTACTGGCCCGGAGAGAACTCAAGGAAAGACAATTAGCAGGTAAGACCTAATTTCTTCATAAATCCAAACCCTGTCTTCACCCACATCAGATAAACGTGCATGTCTACAGGGCATTCTCATTCTCTTGTCCACAATTTATGTGTATCTTGCCATACTCTAGTCCCCAGTTTTGCAATGTTTTTTCATCTTGATTAGAATGTAAGCTCTGATGAGCAGAGACTGTTTCTTACATCTATATGTTTGGCGCTGTGTATACCTTGTAGCACTATACAAATGATTAGTAGTAGTAGTAATATACATATACATATATGTATGTGTGTGTGTGTGTGTTTGTGTGTGTGTATAAATTTAAGCATATATATTCCAGCAGTTTTTGTAAAGGTTATTTCTGCATGCAAAATGCTAGTTTACCCATGGTAATTTTATAAACTCCCATATAGTTAATGTGCGTTTTTCTACATGTCACTAGCGCCTTTTTAAAATAGGGGAAAAAGTGGTCAAAAGCATGCATTAAATCTAGGCATGAGCACTTATGCCAAACCTAAGGGCTGGTGTAAATGCCCACATCTAGATTTTTCAAGAACACATGCAAGTAACAGGGTTTTTTTTTTAAACTTAGGTGCATAGATTTGTGTCCACCTCCACTCCACCCAAGCTCTTCCATATGCACAGCAACAGTGGAAGTATGTGCCGTCAGCCTGATGCTTATAAAATAATGACCAGCTAAAGTACACATGTAAAGGTGCATCCACATGCTTAAGTTACTGAAAATGCGTGATTTAATCACGCATTGATGGTGCGTACCTTTCTGCACACCTTATAAAATTACCCCCTGCTGAATTTTAAATCATATTTTTCCTTCATTTACTTCCATCCCAGGATTTGAGTTAATATTGTAAATAGTTAGTTGACGAATTTTTTTTATAACCTGATTAAGATTCTCGAGGTAGTTTAGCTCAAGTTTCTTGGTTCTCCTGTAGTAGAGTTTCTATATATCTTTACTGGCTACAGATTGAAAATCTGAGAGTAAATCATCAGGTAAAAATCTAAGTGCAAATTGATACACAGAACTCATATGCTTGGAAGTTACGCCCTGAAGCCAAGAACAAAGACATCAAAAGATGCATATTTGAGAGGCCTACATTCAACAGCTACTGATAAAGCTCAGTGAAAAAGACAGCAAACTGCTACCCCTTCAGAAATGAATATGTTTTCCCCACATCTTGCAGACTCAAAAAGAGCTAATCATAGACCCGTACAGAGAGTCAGTGAAGCTGGATACATGAACAATAAGAAGATAACATCATGCACAGTAGTCAAAAGATTGGTTACTTAGCAGTGTTTTAATTTTTGAGGCAAGGTGCCCATCTAAAAAACCCTCACTGTTGAACCTTATCTTTTCATCAGTGTAGGGATGGTATGCATACACCCTTTCCCGCTCTGTTAGAAAGATGCCAGCTACTTCTTGTTGTCTAAGTACCAGTGTTTGAATGATTTGTGTGTGATTGACTGTGTGATAATATTATCTTTATTTATGTGACTGTTCACTATGGGGCTCATTTTAGAAGTTCTTTTCATGAGTTGGATTTCTGAAAACAGGCATTCAGACGTGTAAATCACAGAGACGTCCCCAGACCCATTTTAGAAAACTGGGTATATAGATGTTCTCATGTGCAAGCATGTCCATGGAGCATGGTGGCATGGGCAGAGCAACAGAGATGCACCTCATGGTGCAATTTCAGAATAGCACAAGCCCATCTGGCCAAAAAGAATGGGTCGAAGGCAAACTTTTGCAGTAGAAGCCAGGAGCATAGAAAAAGAGTGGAAGGAGACCATGAACAGGAAAAAAATCTTCATTGGGGGGGCCCCACAGGAAAACTTGGTAATCAATCTCTTGGTTCAAACTAGAAGGATTGACAGTATTGAGCCGGAAAATAAATCTTTGTTTCAGCTATAGTGACTTAAGGTCACCACCTCTCTAATTCCTTGATAAACTACAGATAGCAAAACACCTCAATTCCGCAAACCTGTGGTTCAGTCTATTACAATGCTCCCCAAATGGTGCTGTCTGTACAGTTCTCCTAATACAGCTTTTATGTTCACTGAGCCTAACTCATAGGGGCAAATGGTCTTCCCTACATACAGTAACTGGCAAGGAAATATAATTATATAAACCACATTTCTGCCACTGCAATCCCTTTGATGGTATAAGTGTACCTTTTCTTTTGTAGTTGGATGTTGAAACACATCTAACGCCATTGTGACAGAACAAAAAGTACATCTTCCACATTTATAATGCCCATTTGGTGATAACAAAGGTCTATGAGCATCTGGTAATGTATAGTAGATGGTACTAATACATCTTTCAAATTCTTGTCGCAATTATATGCTACAAGTAATCTTTTATCTTTAAAACAATCATGGTTTACTAAAATATGCCAATGTTTCATTAAAATCTTTGAGAGAGATCTGATTAGTTAAACATGAAAACGTCATTGTACAGATCAAAACGGGTTCAGAGATTTTAACTTTTGTACTTAAAAGATCCTCTTCTCTAGCTGTCCTAGCTTTTGAATAATCAGAGGAGATACATTCAACAGGATATCCTCTCTCTAAAAATCTATTATTAATGTCTCTTTCCTGCTGGTCAAACTCATCAATAATGGTACCTAACCTGTGCAACCTAAAAAACTGGGAAAAAGATTATTTTTCAGCCTCTTGGTATGGAAACTGTCATATGGGAGGAGTTCATTTTGATCTGTAGGCCCTGGCTGTTAAGGCATTCATGCCCATACCTGCTCCTGACCACAAATAGAGTGCAAAAAAGTGCTTGTTTCATGGCTGCAATGCATCAACGGAGAAGAGCAAAATGTGCTTTCATTACCACAGTTAATATTTCCTGGCCATAGAAACCTGCGTATGAATACATACTCCAAACGTATTACTGGCCCGCCAACACACATCTAATTATCTGAAATGGTCAGCCAGTACATGCAAGTCGCTTAACAGTGACCCCCTTCTAAAATACCCCTGACGGCAAGTACCCAGTTCTGCGGCTATATGCAATTCAGGTACAGTACATCTGCATTTGTGAAATGGCCTACACCTATGCATGTACCCAGCCTTGCTATCTGTGCTGAGCCCGATGCCAGAACCAGTTTCTGGGATGTTCACCTTTTGGGGTGGAGATGGAGCGATTTCAGAAGGCACTTATACGTGCCTCCTTTCACACTTCCCCTCCCCTGCATTTTTGAATGCTGTGCATTGGACATCCCAGATTCTTCCTAGACGTGCCTTCTAAAATCCCACTTCATGCTTCTAACCATCCTAAATCTTTCTCAATGATGGTTCTGAAAAGTTCACATTAGCTTCCTTAGAACAAACCTTGACAATTTCTTTCATTTTACTTCTCTCCAGTCAGCTATATGTAAAACTAGAGGGAATGTCTACTAAAGGGTGTTAGCCGTCTTCATGTTAGCATCACAAAGACAGCTAACGCAGGAGACATGCAGGTACTGCAGCCAGTGTTCCACAGTTGCTGCATTTCACATGTTCACTGTGCAAGTGGGCAGGATGTGGGCGGAATGTAGGCTTGCCTATACTGTGCAGTTACTGCAGGTGTTGACAGTGCATGGTAGCCGTACGTTTTTGCAGATATCACTATCTCAGTGGGTAGCATTAGCTGCACCCCTGCGTTTTCTCCATAATATCTGCAGGGGAAATGCTGGGGAAGCCCTCTGCAGATACCATAGGACTTTTGTTGCTAACACCTGGCATTAGCAGCAAAAGCCTAATGCCTCTTAGTAATCAGACCCCTAGGCGTGTTTTCATGAGAAAATATTACAAATGAGAGAATTCTGCAGCATACGATAGTCTGCATTCGTAAAATCTAAATCTTCAATGTTACCAAAAAAAATGTAGAAACCTTGCATATAATAATAATTTTCGATACATGCTACTTCACATCACAAGTGATATGTGATAACTGCATTTATTGTTATTTGGATATTCCAGTTTCCACTGAGATTCATTAGGAAGGAATAGAAAGTCTCAGTCTTTGAGGTTTGCCATCTTTGTCACAAATATCACCCAAGATTAAAAATGTCAAAAGCCATTAGAAAGCCAAAGAAGCCGAAGTTAGCTTGACTGCCGAAAAAGAACATTCAAAAGAAGCATAAAGCGTCGGATAAAGCCAGAGTCAAGATAAATGTGAGTAAACACATTATGACCCAGAAAATTGAATTTTGTTTCCTGAAAGCTGAAGATAAGCAAACAGCCTCAAATTGAAAATGTCTAGTGTTATCATCCTGACTCATCTCCCCTGATGTTATGGGACTACACCAGTCCTTCTTGGACGATGAAATTTAGCCTAGTGAAGAGCTAAGGTAATCACCCTCATAAAAAGATCATTGACCTTTATACGTTTGTCTATAAATTCTAAAATGTATCCAGCAAATTTATTTTTTGTAGTTATTAGATTGTATTTGTTGCCTGGATTTCATAGCTACTATAGATTTTCTCTATCAGAACCAACGGCTGCTTTGATTGATCTTTTTTTTTACCGCTGTTACCTGATGTTAGTGCTGAATCTGACAAACATCTTAGCAGACATTTTTGTATGTGCAGAAAACCAGTTCTAGCAGATTAAAATGCGTTATCTTTAAGGGTTGAAATCTAAGATACTGCAGACACATGTTTCTGGTACAGTATACTACAGATAAGAACAAACAAAGCAGGTCTCAAGACTGTAAGGTTTATTCTCGCCCCTCCCCAAGAGTATTTAATTGCAATGAGTCCTGCAATGAGTATCTTGTAGCCTTCCTGTGTATATAACTATTGTTTTATTAGATTCTCTTATCCCATCAAAGACATGTTCTGAGTGAATGCACAAGTTAAGTTTTATGAGTGAAGCACCCGTTGCAAAAAGACATTCATCGAGTTTGAATATAAGTAAGCACATCCTTTGCTAAAATACTAAAAATAACATGCCCCTAAAGGGCTGTGTACCTAAGGAAAATGTAATACACATTTCTGTGGGGTTTTTTGGAGGGAGAGGGATAGAGAAGGCGGTGATCTGCTTACTGCTCTATTATTTATCATTCTATTGAGCAACAAGACAGACAACTACTATTACTACTAATCATTTGTATAGTGCTATAAGGGGTACACAGCGCTGTACAGAGACATGTAAGAAATGGTCCCTGCTCTTCAGAACTTACAATCTAGTCAACTAAGATAACACAACAGTTGGGGACTAGGATATGTCCTGGGGAATGGTAAGGAAACATAGGTGGAGAGCTGGAGACTAAGCAAATCAGGATCCAAAAGCAGCCTCAAAGAGGTTCATTTTTGGCCTGGATTTGAAAAGGGCCGGAGATGAAGCCTGATATGATACAGACAGACACAACATAGTACAAATGCATGTAAGAGATCATCTCTACTACATACTGTAGAACTTACAATTGTCAAGACTTATGTAATACAACCTCTGTTACCCTTTCTTCCTTTTCTATGATCTCTGAGGAGGAAACCACTCACCTCCTTTCCTCCTCCAAGCTCACTAACTGCTCCTCTGATCCTAGTCCTACCCATCTCCTAAACTCCATCTCCTCCACTATCAACCCTTCTGTCTCTCATATTTTCAGCCTATTGCTTTCCACTGCAACTGTTCCTGCAGCCTTCAAGCATGCTGTGGTTACACCACTCCTCAAGAAACCCTCACTCAACCCTACCTGACCTAATTATTGACCCATCTCCCTCCTCCCCTTCGTTTCTACAATACTTGAAAGTGTGGTTCACCACTGTTGCCTTGACTTTCCGTGTTTGTTCTGGTGGTTTTTCCTCTACTGTTATCCCGCTCTCAGTTGGTGTACCACAAGGGTCTATCTTGGATCCACTCCTTTTCTCTCTATATACCCAGTCCCTTGGTGCACCCAACTCCTTCTATGGCTTTCAATACCATCTTTATGCTAATGACTCTCAGATCTACCTCTCAAACACCTGAAATCTCTCCGGCAATCCAGACTCAGATTTCTGCCTGCCTATCTGCCTTTGCTGCTTGGATGTCTCGCGCCATTTGAAATTGAACATGAACAAAACAGAACTTCTTATTTTTCCCCCTAAACCCACCTCCCTCCTTCCTCTTTTTCAATCTCTGTGGATAATGCTCTAGTCCTCCTTGTTTCCTCCTCTCGCAACCTTGGGGTTGTCTTTAACTCCTCCCTCTCATTCTCCACACACATACAACTGATAGCTAAAATCTGTCATTACTTTCTCTATAGCATCAGCAAAAAGAGTGCACACAACACACATAACATAAACCATACATATACTACATAACACACCAAGCATGACACAACACACACACACAGTACAACATATCACAATACAGCACCATGGATACATACACATAACATCACAACACATGCATACCACAACACACACAATGCTAGACATATACACATCAACACAACACACACAAAATACCACACATACATCTACAAGACAACACACACAATACCAATAAAACACAATTTAACAGAGCACACAACACAACACCACATCATACAACATACCATCAAAGTATAACACACAACATCCATATCACACAAGACACACAAAATCCTGATACGCACACCCCTCCCACATCCAAGACACATACACAGACACAACACATACACCGACACATCACCTCAGCTCTGTCACTCACAAATTCCCTTCTCTGCCAGAATGGCTTGAACAAACATGTAGTGCAAAGAGCCGCTTTATTAGTCAAAGTCCCAAAATGAAAGTAGCTTTCCTGCGCATCAGCTTCAAACAGCAGCGATTCACACAGGGGCTTACTCCCCTCTTCCAGAGCCCTGGCTTCCCACCATACTGTGCCTCAATAGCAGCCAAAGTCCAGGCAATGTCGTCTCCCTCAGTACTTCAGGCTTCACTTAAACCAGGGCTCTCCCACTCCAGTCCTGGAGGACCGCAAACCAGTCAGCTTTTCAGGGTGTCTCTAATAAATATGCATGAGATACATTCGCATGCACTGCCCCCATTGTATTCAGATGTATCTCGCGCATATTCATTATGCCAAACCACCAAACAAGCTACCAAACCCACCGGTCTGCAGAAAAACACAAATCCTACTCCTCACACTCACAGACCAAAAACCCTTCTCCCAACATATAATTACAGGATACTTAAAAACCTCTCAACAACATCTACAGCAGAAGGTACCCCAGGGTGCTCTGACAGTAACAACCACTCAAATGGTATTATAACACCAATTCTATAGGGGCTATTTAAACCGGAATCACAGACCAACACAACGGCCACCTATAAAGGAATAAAGAAAGGAGCAGTCACAAAACGTCTCAAACTCAGTTCAAAGCCTACCCGCGTCCCCATACTTAGCTCAGGACAGCAGCTCTTCAAACTCCTCAGCAGCTCTTCAAGCTTAGCACCATCTGCTGAATGGGTTTTTGTGCTGTTTATGGTAAAACCTGGATCTCCCAAGATTGTAACTTCCTTTTACACCACCAGAATACTGCCTGACTTATTTAAAGGTGCCCATTTTCAAGGACAACCAGGTGGGGGATTAGAGAGCCCTCCAACAAACACTGAAGCACCTCGCTGAATGCTGCTGCTTAGTAGTGTTTCACCATATGCACACTTGGGAGGTAATTCTATGAAGTCATTCCCGTGCATAGGTGCCACAGACATGCATAAATGACCCTTATAAATATCGGCCAACGTAAAAGTACACTTTGGCATAATGATGCACATTTTGCCAGTAGGTATAGATGGGGGTTTGATCTGAACAGAGCATGGGTAGATTATAAAATACATTATTCTATGTGTGTATGTGTTTAAAATACTTGAGAACATTTACACCAGCTCGTAAGCAAGTATAAGTGATCATGCCTACAGTCAAGGCGTGCTCTCTGCCACATAGACCAGTATTTTATGAAGACAAGTAGAAGGTATGGGTGGGGGATTGTTGGTAACATATCGGGGAAGGATTCATGTAGCTGCACCGGCCAAGTAGGTGAATCATAGCTGCCACAGATGCACGTGTTATCTGCTCTTGAGGAAGTGTAAGTGCACCTGCACTATCCGCAGCAGACGTAGCATGTAGCAAAGTTCCATGCACTAATTGCAATGTGCAGTTCCCTGCCAATAGCCCGCCCCTTAACATATCATGCAGTTAACTCATGAATTAGCATATGTTAACGCTTACCATGCTGGTACGTGCGTTAACATGCTTGTACACTAACAGACCAAGCTAATTTTGCATGCTGCTTAGCAGACTTTACCAAACAAGCTCCTAAATGTTTTCTTTTCTGGCAATATCTTCCTTGTTTCTATATGACATTCTTTAAAAACACTTCAGGAAGGGGGGGGGGGGTAAATGAGTTGGTGGATAAAAGGAACTATGGAGTATAGAAGAAAGTGCATATTAAAATCATTTTAGCCAGCTAGCAAACCTGCTGACAGACTAAAACACAACAATCCCAATAATCTGTGGCACTATCTGGATAGTATCACTGAATATTACCACAGACCACACCTTCAAAGGGTATAAACAGGCTGGAGTTGGTGCAGAAGGTGGCTACCAAAATGATCAGTGGTCTTCATTATAAACCATATGGGGACAGACTTAAAGACCTCAGAGGAAAGGCGGGATAGAGGTGATATGATAGAAATGTTTAAATACCTCCATGGCATAAATGCACAGGAGGCGAGCCTCTTTCGATTGAAACAAGCTCTGTTACGAGGGGACATAGGATGAGGTTGAAAGGGGATAGACTCGGGAGTAATATGCAGAAAGATTTCTTTACGGAAAGAGTGGTAGATACATGGAATAGTCTCCCAGTGGAGGTGGTAGAGGCTCTTTACAGTGACATCCATCAAACGTAGCTGAAAAGATTACTTGATTATCCAAAACATGGTGATTACACTTATTCATAATGCAAAACGAATGGGGCATGTGTCTCCTCTGCAGGCAGAATATCATTAGTTGCCATAACATATAGAATTAAATTCAAGATCCTTGTTCTTATGTTTCAGGCTATGCGGTCCCGTTTACTAGCTCATTTGCCCCATACATTGATGCCATATGTCTGTCCTCACCTACTGCATTCATGAAGTGACGGGGTCCTTACGATTCCTCCCTCTTCTCAGGCTTGACATGAAAGTAAGCGTAATTCTCTTGTCTATATATTGGCATCTTTGATATGGAATACCATTGCTTGGTATTTACATGCAAAACTTCATTGCCAAATTTTAAAGCAGGCCTGAAAGCCTAATTTTACCCAAGCTTTGGGGGACTGATGGCTTTGATGATGGTAGAGGGAAGGGCAGTGCAGTAGTAGGACTCTCTCTGGCCTTCTTTTTCTGCCTTCTTTTCAGTTTGCTATAACTATTTGATTATTGATCATGTAAACTGCTGTGATGAGTGTTAAGTCTCATAAGCTCAAATAGGCTAGAAATAGTGCCTTCTTACCCTCTCAACCTATGCAACCTGTTATAAAATTACCCCCACAGAGACTCCAAGAGAAAAAAGTTTCAAACAATTATATACTGAACATGTACACAGAGCAAAAATCATGTGATATCTATAAGCACCTTATTTTAAATTGATAGCCATGTGGTGTGAAGAAATTGCCCTCTCTCTTGACCAGCATTTCCCAAACTGTCGATCGCAATCCCAAATGGGGTCACAAAATCCTCATTTGGGGTTGCGATAGATGTGCTCAGGAAAGGGGAGGATCGACCTATCGGTTGTTCAGGCATATCCTGAGGAGCAATGTTCCCTCTAATTTTCTGTAGGCGGTGTGTGCATAAAATATTAGCTGTGCAGCTTTTGAAGGAAGGTTAAATTTTTGTGCGCCACATAACGACACTCGACGTTATATACTTTAAAATTTGACTACCTATCAGAATACAGTATGTACACCACATTGATTGCATTAGAAAATATTGTAGAACTTGTGAAAACCGTAAATACACAAGAATTTTTAAATTTTAAGACATCTGTGTTGTTTTCTGTCAGAATCAGAACCATAATTTTTGTGTGCTCTGTTGTAAAGTATGTGCGCTCGCTCGGCGAGGTGTGTGCGCGCGCACACGGGGACAGCTTAGAGGGAACAGTGCTGAGGAGCCAATCATATGGAGGCTGAAGCAGAGGCAACACAGAGTAAGGCAATTGCTCCCAAAACATCAGTGGCTGCCTCACTTCAAATCCGATCCTCCTCACTGCTGTTAATCAAAGATAGCACATGTGCGGGGCCTTTCCGATACAGACACACATGTGCTTCTAAGACTCTGCCAGCACGCCCTGTCTCACTCCCTCTGACGCAACAAGTATGCATCTGAGGGGCCGGGACAGAGAGGGCTGGTGGGGCCTTAGAGGAGATCACACACCTAGGAGGTGACTTTAGGGTCAGAAAATGGGAGCCAGCATCCATTCTGGCTTCCCCTTCCATCCTCCTGGGCTAACGGATGTCTTCTTCTCCCTCTCAGTCACCGGGTGGGCATCATAATACCCTTTGGCTATTCCTAATGCATTCTCCATTGTAAGCTTGGGGTGCTGAGGAATCCACTGTTTCATTGGGACAGTCAAGCCCTCCAAAAGCTGCTCCATATAGCACAATCTTGGCTATCTCAAGCCCAGTCCTTCCTTCCAGTTTTAGCCACTTCTATATGAGATCCTTCAACTGACAGAGGAACCTCCGAGGGCTCTATCTGAAGCCCCCTCCCCACACCTTTTTGAATCACTGACGGTAGGCCTCTGGGGTACAGCCGACCTATTCCAGTATGGCGACCTTGAAAGCTGCATATGTAGCTTGCCCATCTGGGTTGGTGTCCTGTAATGCAGTCTTAATGCTATCTGTCAGCAGATTCCCAAAACAAGTAGTCCATGTCTCCTATGGCCACCCGGCCATGCGGGCAGTTCATTCAAAATTCACCAAAAAATGGTCTAGTTCATTTTGTGCCATCATTTTAAGAAGTGCTTGTGCTGGAGGAGACGTTGTGGTTTCTTAAGGGCCTGAATCAACTGCTGCTGCTGTTGTCGTTGTCCTTCCAGCAGGGTGTGTTGAAACTGTTGTTGTCGCTTGTGATACTGTTGTTGCCATTGATACCATTGTTGTTGTTACTGCTCTTAAATCATAAATCTAGAGGAGCTGCTCCATCCTGGCTTGTCACCGATCTTCCTGTCTGGCACTGACTATACCTTCTTCAAGCTCCCTAACTAGGGCAAGGCTAACCCTCTTAACCCATACAAACAAACAAACCAATCCTGACATGCTGTAGAGGCTCAGTCCTGGAGAGACATGGATTTGCACTCAGTCACATGGTAGAGGAAATCCCCAAACTGCTACCATATGTGGTAATTGTGATGTGCAGTGGGAAGGGGTTTTCTTTAAAGCACAGGCCAAACAGCAGTTCAGGCAAAATCAAAACCAGTTTTTATTCTGTTCCAGCTTGTTAAACCTCCACAAACAAACCAGTTGGTACTAGAGGAGATCAAACCTAAGCTTTTTTAGAAGCTCAGATGACAAGACTTTGACTTTCATACTTTGGACACATCATGCGAAGAGAGAGATCATTAGAGAAAGACATCATGCTTGGCAAGATAGAAGGTCAGCGCAAAAGAGGAAGGCCAGCAATGAGATGGATCGATACAATAACAGCAGCTACGGGTACCAGTCTGTCAACAATGAGCCGCCTGACTCAAGACCGAACACAATTTAGGATAGCTATCCAGAGGGTCGCCATGAGTCGACTCCGACTCGACGGCACTTAACAACAACAACAAACCTCCACAGGCTGGTCCTCCCAGCCCTTGCTTAAGCCTCAGTTAAAATTCCTACCTCAGAACTACTTTGCATGGCTTGCCTTGGAAGGACCTGGCTCCATGGGCCTCTCTCCCTCTTGCAGCCTGTTGGGTTTTAAACCTCTCTCTCTGAACCACACGCTCCCAGTTTTGAACTCTTGACTGCAGACACTCTTAAACTGGATTGTTGATAATCCCTTTCGAGATGGACGGGTGACTTTCTATATACCCCATTACATAGGTGTACTGGGCAAGGAGACGGGAGATGCTGGATATGGGTGGGAAGATGAATAGTGAGACAGACAGAGGAAATGATGGGATACTGGACATGGAAGGGGAGGACTAGGGAAACACAGGAGGTAAGTCATGGGAGGAAACTGGGAACACAGGAGATGCTGGACATGGGAAGGAGGAGACAGACAGGAGATGTTTGACATTGGGGGGAGGTTACTGTGGAGGTGAGAGAGAAGAGATGCTGGACATGGAGGGTGCAATGACTGGAGAGACTGAAAATTAAGGGTGTGGCTGTAGAGACCAAGAGAGGAGACTGGGCATGGAGGGAGAGAGACAGACAGAAAAGATACTAGCAATGGGGGGAGGGGGTTAGGGTGATGAGATGCTGGACATGACAGCAGAGCTAGGGAGTCAGAGGAGATACTATGAATGGTGGGGAACTAGGGAGACAGACGAGATGCCGGATATGGGGGCTGGGCTAGGGAGACAGAATAAATGTGTTGGGAGGGGGATTAGAGAGGCAGAAAGGAGTTACTAAATATGGGATAGAGAGGAGAGAGACCGGGATGGGGAAAGTGAGAGAGGAGAGTATGAAGATGCTAGACACTGATGGAGTAGAGAGAGGGAGAGTTAGTAAAAGACTGGGCAATGAAAGGCTTGGGAAGGAGAGAGAGTTTGGAATGGGAGGGTTGGATGAGGGAAATTGATGGAAAGTTGTTTGCAAATTCAGTAAACAGTGGGAAACTGACAACTAAATAGTAAAAGGAGAAGGAAAAAACTGAAAAGAAGAGATCAGTGTTACAGATTGATGTAGGTGATGATGTGAAGATAGGAGGATAAAGAAGTTGCAAGTAAACAAGTGATCCTGGAGACAAGAGTTAAGAGAAAACTGAAGAAAGCAGAAACCAGAGCCACACAATTAGAAAAATAAAATGGCCAGAAAACAAGGTAGAAAAAAGACTTTTATTTTCTATTTAGTGATTGGAATAGGTGAATTTTTGGAATGTACTTCTGCCTAGACTGGTAAGAAATATGGCTGAGGACCAGCTCAGGGCAAATCTCCGCGAGGGAACCTCAAAGCCCACTAGCAAGCTCCTCTTTCTTCAGCTTCGGACATACACACACTGCCCCTGGTCACTTATTCTTCACTTCTGCACAGACACACTGCTCCCAGACAGTCAGCCCCCTGCGCGCGCACAGACACACACACTGCCTCCCGGACACAGCTCACACACACACCACCCCCAGATGCTCAGCCCCCACACTGCAAATGTCCAAGAAGCTATATCATTACTTTGAAGCCCATATGTGTCAGGCATGTTCAATAGATTTACATATGTTTATGTTGTTTGAGTGATAATTCTTTTTGATAAGTATCTGGGGTCACATGAATTTTCCTCTGCTAAAATAGGGTCAAACCAGAAAAAAGTTTGGGAAGCACTGCTCTTGATCCTACATTATTTTCATTAATTGGGATAAGATAGGCAAGGAGGAGGGTACCCCACCAGAGCAGAAGTTAATGCTGAAATGATAGGGATAGATGATAGAGGAAGTAGGATTAAATTGTACTAAGTACAATTAAAGCATGTTTTGAATTGGCTAGAAGCCCAATGAGTAGGGAGTAGTTGCCAGCAAACAATATATGTATTTATCAAGGTCCATGGGCTTGGATCAAGCTGTTACCTCTTGAACCAAGCATGAGTCACATATTTGTGAATCTTCATAAAAATTTGCACCATTATAAAAATGTTACTTCCAGTTAATGATAAATTTCTATATAAAAGGTAGAAATAAGGGTTAACAAACATGTTGCAGGTAAATCCTTTTATTGGACGAACTTAATGTATCCTTGAGAAGGGTTCAAGAATAATCTTCTCTTCCTCAGACCAATGCCCCCTATTTCCATATGTCCAAGTGGACTTAACATGGCAACTACAATTACATAAGAACATAAGATATGCTATACTGGGTCAGACCAAGGTCCATTAAGCCCAGTATCCTGTTTCCAATAGTGGCCAATCTAGCTCATACAAACCTAGCAGTTTCCCCAAAAGACACAGGTTCCACAATGCTTGTATTGGGTCAAGCATTGATATCCTGGGTTCCTTCTTAATAATGGTTTATGGAACTTTCCTCCAGGAACTTGTCCAAACCTTTCTTTAAACCCAGCTACACTAACAGCCTTTACTACATCCTCCGGTAACAAATTCCAGAGTTTGATTACACGTTGAGTGAAAAAATATTTTCTTGTATTAGTCTTAAATAGTTTACCCTGTAGCTCGATTGCATGTCCCCTAGTCTTTCTATAACGTAAACAATCGATCTACGTTTACCCGTTCCACTACATTCATTAATTTATGGGCTTCTATCATATCTCCCCTTAGCCGTCTCTTTTCCAGGTTGAAGAGCCCTAACCTTTTTAGCCTTTCTTCATAGGGGTATCCTTCCATCCCCTTTACCATTTGGGTGGCTCTTCTCTGAACCTTTTCTAATAACTCTATATCCTTTTTAAGATACGGCGACCAGAACTGCACACAATATTCAAGGTTCGGTCTCACCATGGAATGATATAGAGGCATTATAATACAGAAAGTAAATTGTGAAATTCAGCTAGTTCTTCACTTTCTGAAGTAGGTAGTTTTTACAGAATTTTTACATCAAACCAAGAAGTTAGTTTTACTCATTTGTTTTCACCATGACTTATGTCACACAGCTGTACTAGAAACCAAATAATTATATATATATATATATATATATATATATATATATATATATATATTAAACTTTAAAACAGGGTTTGCTAAACCTGTCCTAATGGCTTCATCATCAGTTGGATCTTCAAGGTAGATACACACTGCTTGTCATCGTCTCCTTGATGTCACCACCGTAACAGCGTTTTTCTGCTACGGTCCAGTCACTTGGAATGCTCTCCCACAGCATCTCAGCAGTGAAACCAATTGTAGTAAGTTCAAAACCACATTAAAAACTCATTTTTAGACTCTAGCCTTTAGGTTTCACAACAGTCAGCACTGGATTAATGGCCTTTTCTCTCTCGTTTGCTCCCCTATTAGCTTCTTTCTCATTCTTCTCTTGTGTCTTCTTTCTACTTATGCTTTTGAAAAATTGTAATTTTGTTTCTTCTTTTCCTGTTTTCTATTTATTGCTTGTAAACCACTTTGAAGCATTTTGGCCTAAGGCAGTATATCAATATCTGAATAAATTAAATTAAACTAAACTAAAATTTGCGTATACTGAGGCTTCAGTGAATACATGCATATCTCTTGTATATTCAGTGTGGATATCCTGAAAACTCGATGAGTTGTGGGGTCACCAGGACAGATTTAGGAAATCTTGCCTTAAGTGATACACAACCACGGCTGTAACAATATTTGCCACAAAGGGAAAATGTCAGTACTGCTTTTTAACCTTCTTGGAAAATTTGTATGGAATATCTACCTGCAAATGTTTTCACCATGTGACTGCTTTGCCACAATCCACTCATTTTGCAGTATTAAGAAACCCTCATTTTCTTTTTTTTTTTCTTTTCTTTTTTAGTATTGTTTCAGACTTGGTAGATTTTAGCATTTTCTGCTTTTTGCATGCATGTTCTCTCATTAAAACCTATGGCAAGTAATTTTTAGCAGTTAGTAGCATCTTGTAGGATCATAAATACTTTGTATTCATAAGCCTGCAAGCTGATTTTCATAGAGAAAATCTCCGAAAAATTCCCATTGAAAATCCACCAGTGACCTTATGCAGTGGGGCATATTTAACCTGCATGTTTGCTAGATGCAAAACGGGCAGGTTAAAGTAGTATAAAGCAGATGCAAGGATTTCAAAATGAAATCCCCCTATTTATTGTCTTAGGCTTGCTGCAGCTCCAGTCCTGCCCCCTCAGGGACTTCCTTTTCAGCTGAGTAAAAAAGCATCGGCACTGTTAGTGGCATACTGTGTATATTTTTACCTGTTTATAATTTATTAAAATCTTAAATATACCGCCCTTCGTAACAGCAGCTTACAATAAAGGGAGAGAGGCAAATAACTCCATTAGAAATGATAGAAAAGTGGGACAGAGTTAGTGGGAAAGAGTAGGGAAGGATGAGTTAAGGGTAACTGCAGAATCCTAAGGTATTTATGGGTGTAGATTGAAGGCAAGTTTCACGAGATGTGTTTTTAGGATAGACTTAAACTCAGGTATGATGTTTCGAGTTGGATGTCAGTTGGGAGAGAGTTCCAGAGGTCCCAAGAAATAGAAGGCTGTGAGTCATGTAATTTACAGGTGAGCCAGTGAAGGAGTAGGGAGGTGTAAACAGTTCTTGTGAATAAACAAAAAGCACCCAGGGAGGGCTGTGCATAATAAGAAGAGAGAACAAATGATAAAGTGGTATAAAAAACAATTAAATAAAATAAAGAGAGGACAGATAGGCAGGAATACCAGGATGAAGGATCTTGTGAGGTTCTTAAAGTAGGTCCGATGACTGCTGGGTAACCAATGTGATTTAATGAGTATTGGAGTGACTGGGCAGATTTGATGGCATGATGGAGAAGATGGATAGCAGTATTTTGAACATATTGGAGTCGCTTATGTTGATATTGAGGTAAGTCAGCATAAAGAGACAAGAGGACATTTTACAGAGTGTAGGGTATATTGACCTGTTCCATTCCATACCTCAGGCTGGAGGGCCAGGGGTTCAATTCCCATGTAGGGACAAGTAACCTCAGGCTGGAGGGACTGGGGTCTCTAGTCCCATAGCCACTCCTTGTGGCCTTGGGCAAGCCACTTAACCCTCCATTGCCTCAGGTACCCTTAGATTGTGAGCCCTTTGGAGACAAGGGGAAAAAATGCTTGTTAGCATATATCTGTAAACTGCCTTAACCTGGTGAAAAGCGGTATATAAGCACAGCTAAATAAATAAATTCATTAATTTATAGACCTCTATTGTAGCAGCAAAGCGCAGACAAACCAATGATACCAGGAGTCTGTTCAGAAGGTCCAAATCATTTATTTGTGCACAAGTCTCGAACCAGTCAATTTCAAAATGGCTGAGCAAAGTTTTCAAGCATTACAACAACTTTTATAGACTTTTGTTCCATTCTAGGTATAGAAAAGCATTTCATTGGTCCCGGTAACCTCCCGTACCTCCCGTACCCCTTCCATTGGTCCCGGTACTGATAAGTTTATCCAATTATGTCCCTTCTGTGGGCATGACACCTGCATGCCCCCCTTCTAGTCCCAATTACAATGGTCAGTTCATCAACTTGTTACTTTCACACTCTCAAGGCCATAGAACCAATTTGTGCGTGCAGAGGAGCAGGGTTCTGCAACTCATCTGTCAGCACTCCTAATTATTTCTTTGCAGATGTACTTTTTCTTATCAGTAACTTTTAAACATGTCTTTTCTGTATTTTTCCATCTTTCAGTTCTGCAGTTCTGCCTACCTAAGCTAATTCAATACTTCTACTGAGTTCTATCTTACAATAGCAGCATATTGGGGGATGTGCAATCCTATATGCCTCTCCACAGGCCTCATTTACAGGTCAAGCTAGCCATGCTGGCCTGCTTATGTTCAGACACCGTGGGTCACAGGCCTGCACCTGCCACATTCCCCCCTTTGATTAATCTCACCCTATTTCTCAATAAGGTGTGAGAATTAAATCACCTTTAGAAGAATCACATCATGATTGAAGGATTTTGACTAGGACTAGCTTTGTATAAAGCCATTATTTTAGTTGCGGTCTTCCGCTCTACTGTACTATCAATAGCATTATGAATGGAACACATACAACATGGGATCAAACATGGTAATAAGAAGATAACAGCAACAAGGATTAGTACTAGAACAATGAAAGTCTTGAATCCTCCCAGCCAAGAGAAAAGATTAGCAAACCAGTTAGGAAATTTCAATGCGTGCCAAGTCTGTACTGGCACATATGCATGCCTTTGCATATCTTTAGCAATTTCTTCAACTACTTGACCTTTATCATCTATTTTCAAACAACAATTAGTTAAATTCAGCTTACCACATACTCCTCCTTCAGCTGCTAACAAATAATCAAGTGCTAAGCGGTTCTGGTATATAGCAGTGCGCATCTGAGTACTTTGTCTAGCTAAGAGCGTAAGAGCATGACTAGTTTCATTAGTTATTATTTCAACTACTGCTTGTAAGCGAATAATACGATTAATCATATAAATTGGGGTACGATAACCATACATACCATCATCATTCCAAGTGGCAGGTCCATAATACTCAATAATTCTTTCTGGTGGCCAATCATCACCTTGCCACTTCTCCCACTTGCCTATCTGTAAGGCTTCTCTTTTCTGTCTCAATGCTCTTTTGTGTCTGTGGGTAGTGTATACAGGATATCCTAATTGTTCTCCATGTTCAGTGTTTAACAGGAAGAAAGAAGGTCTGATGGTTCCTAAGACACATGCTCCTCCCCAGTGTGGCGGGAGTTGCGCATATGCTCGGTTTCCACAGATCCAATATAGGCCAGGTGGGGCTTGCCAGGCTTGGACTTTGGCAAGGTTAGTCCATAGACCAGCAAGTTCAGGAAATCTGGCTAATGGGTTAGGAGGTTCAGGATGTCTGATTCCTGACCACCAAGCTGTCTTTTTGGTCGTGGCATTATAGTACTTCTGGCTAAGACAGACCAGCTGTCCTACCTTTTGGGTGAACTGGGGTCCAGTTCTGGCATAGCAAAGACGTCCAACGATTGAGTGCGCTAACACCCATTCACTGGTAGTCTTATGTAATTCAGTCTGGTTGTAAGTCATAGAATAATTCAATTCTTGGGCTTCCCATGGCCATTGGTCTCCCATTTGGGTTCCGCCACAAAAATAGCAATCTGAGATCTTAAGACTAGATACTACTGCTCCGGCTAATTCTAGAAATAAATTCTGTGAGGGGTGAGGGATCTCAAACTTATTTACATGCATGGCTTCATAAAAGGTATTATGAATATGATATTTAGATGACTTGTGGGCTTGGGTATTCAATCTGATATACACAATGGTCCCTGGATCTATTGCTCCTCTAGCAATACGTAAACCAAACTTGTATCCTTGTTTCCATGCATGGGGATTGTGTATACGTAAATGTAAGGTGTTACAAGCATCTTTCTGACATTTATCATTTGTGGTTGGCTTGGTTAGAGTAGCCATCCGTTTATCTATTTTCTCATCAGTTATACCAGTGTTCCAGGTAGCATAAAAAACACATCCCCAATACGGGCAATAGTAATCTGCCGCTGTTGCAGTACTATAGCCTGATCCCGTTTTACCTGTACACTTCCACCAATTTGTGGCACCTTCTGGACACATATACTTATGGTCATTTCGATACGCTTTCTCCCATGTACCACAGGTGGACTGACTATCTCTATTAATGGCATTACATGCATCAAAATTCAGAACAGCAGGTTTAGTAATGTCTTTAAGTGGTGGTGTAGCAGCTAATATAGGTCCATCTGCATCCTTCCATCTTATTTCCAACGTGTAATAGGATGGATTCTGATGCGGATTATAGCATGCTTTGATTTTGCCATGAGTGCAAACATTTAGTTCAGTGGTGTTATAGATACACCGAGTTACTGTTCCCTTGCAGGTATAGTAAGAATGGTAAAGCAAAGTCTGAGTTACTTTCAGTCCAGTTCTAGTAGAAGTAATGCAAGCAGTGCATGGAGGTAGAGCATAAGTCAGTTCAAAACCTTCAAAGAAGGCAACCAAGGCAAAGCAAAAACAAAGATACATGTTGATGTTGATTGGAGTTCTTCTGAATCCTCAGCTTGCTGATCTTGATCACGACGGTCTTTTATTCTTCGTCCCGTTTGCTAATGAAGCAATTTAACGGGTGCTGAGTGTTGATTGAAGATCCTCAAGATGTCCAGTACACATTAACCAACTTATTAGCAATTTCAGTTGGCTTGTGAAGTCTGGTTTAGTCAATGTAGTCTCAAAGTAGTGTGTCAATTCACACACAAATTGGGTTCGTTGAAACAAAGCTGCTGCTGCATGGAAAACAGCAATCCTCTTCGAAAGACTTGGCTACTGCAAAGCACTTGTGATGAAGTGTCTAGGCTGCTGGTTGCCGTCTTAGAGTAACTCGCAAGGGTGCATCAGGATGCTGTTCTGCTGTCCACTGCTCTGGTTCAGGATCGGCGGCGGGCTTGACTCTGCTGTGGTGGATCCAGGCGTCGATCTCGGCTACCTTTACTGCAGTTGGGGTAGACAGGATGACGGTGTACGGTCCCTTCCAATGGGGTTCCAACGGTGTCTTCTTCCAATCTTTGATCCACACCGAAGTACCAGGCTGGTAGGGATGCAAGGGTTCCGTCAAGTTGATAGGCAACTGGTCTTGGATCCACGTATGGAGAGTCTGCAGAACAAAACTAAGAGCTAGGAGTTCTTGTCTGGTTACTTCTGAACCAATCTGGGCTAAACTTCCTTTGACTCCCTGCACTATTGGTGGGGGTTTACAATACAAAACTTCAAAAGGGGAAAATCCTGTTGACTTCACAGGAGCTGAGCGTATTCTGAGTAAAGCTATGGGGAGCACTTGGGGCCATTTCAAGTGTGTCTCCTGACAAAGCTTGGACATTTGGGCTTTCAAGGTACGATTCATTCGCTCAACTTTCCCTGAACTCTGGGGTCTGTATGCAGTGTGGAGTTTCCATTGTATCTGCAAAGCTTTTGCTAACTGCTGAGTAACTTGGGAGACAAATGAGGGTCCATTGTCTGACCCTATTACTGCTGGGATTCCAAATCTGGGGACAATCTCTCTCATTAAGACTTTGGTAACTTCTCGGGCTTTCTCAGTTCTGGTGGGGAATGCTTCTACCCACCCAGAGAAAGTACAAACTAATACTAATAGGTAATGGTATCCATTGGCTTTTGGCATTTCAGTGAAATCAATTTGGAGGTTGTGCATGGGGGTGACACCTCCTGACTGAACTCGGGGTGCCGTAATAAGGCCTTGCTTGGCATTATTTTTGGCACAGGTTAGACATTGTCGTGCTACTGAGGCTGATATGGTTGTCATCAGAGGGATGTAGAAATGTGGTCTGAGTGCTTTTTCCATAGCACTCTTCCCATAGTGGGTGGCTTCGTGGAAAGCTTTGACAAAAGATGGTCCTAATAGTTCAGGAATTACTATTTGTCCAGGAGGTTGACTGCCCTCTTCTGGTGGCAGCTCAATCCATCCATCTTTCAGTATTCCATCTTCTCTGTTACAATAGTAATCCAATTCTTTGGTGGTATATCGTGGGGTCCATAGATTCAAGGGTACTGGAAACAATGCTGCTTGCATTGGCATAGCTTGTGGGGCAATCTGTCCTGTCATAGCTGCTTGTCGTGCTGAGGCATCTGCAAATCTATTTCCTCGGGCAACTTCTCCTTTCCCTGCTTGATGTCCTCTGCAATGCATGACAGCTACACGTGTTGGGGCCCAAACTGCATCAAGTAACATCAATATCTCGGGACCATATTTGACTGATTTTCCTCCGGATGTGATGAGTCCTCTTTCTTTATAGAGAGCTCCATGGGCATGCAAGGTAGTGAAGGCATATTTGGAATCTGTATATACATTCAGCACAAGTTTTTCTCCTAACAGCAATGCTCTGGTGAGTGCTATCAATTCGGCTTTCTGGGCTGATGTGCCTGAGGCTAGGGCTGATGATTCAACTACTTCGTGTTGAGTGACGACTGCATATCCGGCACAGCGTCGTCCATCAAGGATGAGACTGCTCCCATTAACATAATAGATTTGGTCAGGATTGTCTATGGGCACATCTGTCAAGTCGGGTCGACTGGAGAACACAGTTTCCATGACTTCGATACAGTCATGTTCTGGGAGTTCTTCACTGATGGGTATCAAGGTGGCTGGATTCAAGGCATGGCTCACTTCAAGTTGTATTTGTGGGTTTTCACATAACATGCTCTGGTACTTCAACATTCGGGAATTGGTGAGCCAATAATTTGCTTTCTGTTCCATAAGGGCAAGGACTGCATGTGGCACAGTGACTCGTATGTTCTGTCCTAATGTGAGTTTGTCTGCTTCACTCACTAATAGCGCTGTAGCTGCAACTGCTCTCAAGCAAGGTGGCCATCCTTTGGCCACAGGGTCCAATTGTTTCGATAGGTATGCTACAGGTCGCTCCCAATTTCCCAATTTCTGAGTCAACATGCCCAAGGCATTTCCCTGTGCTTCATGTACAAACAAGTGGAAAGGTTTGTGGACATCTGGTAGTCCAAGTGCTGGTGATGACATCAATTCTTCCTTCAACGTCTTGAAGGCTGTATCCTGCTCAAGTCCCCACTCCAGTGGCGACTTCTCTTCTCCTTTTGTGGCTTCATACAGTGGTTTGGCAATTTGGGCAAAGTTAGGTATCCAGATTCGGCAATATCCTGCTGCTCCCAGAAAGGCTCTGACTTGCTTTCTGGTTGTTGGAGTTGGAATTCTACATACTGCTTCTTTTCGTTCTCTGCCTAATCTTCTGCTTCCTTGGGTAATACGAAAACCCAAGTATTTCACTTCTTTTTGGCATAGCTGTGCTTTGGCTCTGGAAACTTTGTATCCAGCTTCATCTAGTAACTGCAAGAGGTCTTTGGTGGCTAGTATACATTCACTTTCTGATATGGCAGCTATCAACAGATCATCCACGTATTGGAGAAGCACTCTCTTCCCCGGGGCTACTGGATAGCTTGAAAGGTCTTGATTCAGTGCAGCACTAAAGATGGTAGGTGAATTCTTGAATCCTTGGGGTAATCTTGTCCAGGTGAGTTGGCCCCCTCTTCCAGAGATGGGGTCCTGCCATTCAAATGCAAACAATATTTGGCTTACAGGGGCTAATCTTATGCAAAAGAATGCATCTTTCAAATCCAGTACAGTGAAATGGGTAGCTTCAGCAGGTATCAGTCCTAGAAGAGTGTAAGGATTGGGTACTACTGGATGTATAGTTTCAACTGCATCATTTACTCTTCTTAAGTCTTGCACTGGGCGATAATCATCTGTCCCAGGTTTCTTTACTGGCAAAAGTGGAGTGTTCCATGGGGATTGACATACTTTTAGTAGGCCATACTCGAGCAATCTTTGTAGGTGGCGATGAATGCCTTCAATTGCAGTTCTTGGGAGAGGGTACTGTTTGACGTGCACTGGTGTAGCACTAGGCTTAAGGGTTACAATTACTGGAGCTATATGCTTGGCTAGGCCTGGGGGACTGCCTTCTGCCCATACTCCAGGTGGTGCATCGATGTTCTTTAAAGTTTGTTCAAAATAGGTGTCTTGGATGGAGTCATCAACGTAATACCTCCATTCTTCTACTCCTGCTGGTTTGGCTTGGGAATTTACTGTCATTTGCATTTCTCCTTGTTCAGAGAAAGATATCTGTGCTTGAAGCTTGGCTAGCATATCTCGTCCCAGTAGTGGTACTGGACATTCGGGCATGTAAAGGAATTGATGAGTTACTTGCTGTCCTCCTAGACTGCATATTCGGTTTTGAAGAAAAGACTTTGTGGCTTTGGCACCGGTTGCTCCTATAATGGTGACTGCTTTTGTAGTAAATGGGGCTATCTTTTTGTCGATTACTGAATGCTGTGCTCCAGTATCAACCATAAAGTTCATAATTTGGTCTCCTATTTGTATTCCGACCATAGGCTCCTGGAGACCTAAAGCAAACTTGGAGCCCGGTCTGTCCTAATCCACGTCATCCTCATCATGGGCTGGTGTGGCCAATGCTTGAATGGCTCCTCCTCTCTCTCGCTGGAATTGTTCTCGATTGGCTCCTCCGCGATTTCGGGGACGGCCTCGTCTTTCTTCTCGCCACTGATGATCGTTGTCGTCATCTTGCTGGGCGTCTTCGAGTTGCGGGCACGTATCTCTCCAATGTCCTTCTTCTCTGCAATAGGCGCATTGGTTCACGCCTAGTCTCTGGGTCCGGCCTCCGCCTTGACCCCGCCCTCTTCCTCTGCTCCTTCGACTAGGGACACCTCCCCTTTTTCTTTTCAACTATGGCCGCAGCCAAAAAATCAGCTTTCTTCTTCATCTTTCTATCACATTCTCTCTGTCTTTCAGTATCACGATTCACATACACTTTATGAGCGACTTCCACTAACTGTGTTGCATTCATGCCCGCAAACCCTTCTAATTTCTGTAATTTACGTCTAATGTCTGGTTGAGACTGGTTTACAAAAGCAGAATTCACCATACATAAACTTCCTGGTGCCTCGGGATCATAGGGAGTATACATTCTGTATGCTTCAGTTAATCTCTCATAAAAATCTGCTGGGCTCTCATCTGTCCCTTGGATAACTCCTGCAACTTTGGAAAGGTTCATAGCTTTCTGGCCCCCCCTTCTCAGGCCTTGTAAAAAGCCTTGGTGAAAACGGGCTAGGGCTGTGGATCCTTCATCTGTATTTGGATCCCATTGGGGGTCTTCATTCAGGAATTCTCTCTGGGCTGCTTCCCGACGGTCTATTATATTCTGCCCCTGTCCTGGAGCTACAGGGTTATCTGCCATCCACTCAATAGCTGCTTTTCTAATTCT
Organism: Ichthyophis bannanicus; assembly: GCA_033557465.1. Classification (NCBI taxonomy): domain Eukaryota; kingdom Metazoa; phylum Chordata; class Amphibia; order Gymnophiona; family Ichthyophiidae; genus Ichthyophis; species Ichthyophis bannanicus. Next base: position 1,140,275,477 of record CM066032.1, read on the forward strand.
TGCTCGTTCTTCTGTAGTGAATAGGGTGGTCAGGAGCTGACGGCAATCTGGCCAAGTGGGTTGGTGAGTTTCCATAATACTAGTTATTAATTCTGTCAGCTCCTGGGGCTTACTAGTATAGGAGGCATAATGCGACCTCCAATTTAATAAATCAGTTGTAGAGAAAGGGATATACACATAAGTTAGGGGTCCCGCTACCACTTCATCATTATCATTCTTTACGGGCACTCCCGGGACTTGCCGTAAGGGAAACATTTTTGCTGTAGTAGGTGTCTTTTGGGATCTAAGGGTTATTGTCGTGATTGCCTTAGAAGGAGTCACTTTCTTTTTCTCAACAGGTTTTGCTTTGGGTTTCTCTTTTACTGGCGTGCTAGTGCTAGCGCTAGTGCTGGCTTTCTCGATTACTTGTACACTGTCCTCCTCATCTGGGGGATTCTCTCTTTCTCCTTCTTCTGGCTCACTTTTATGTCTTCCTCTTCTCTTTCAACTAATTCCTCGTCTTCCTCCCCTCCGGGAGGTGGATCAGGGGTTGGGTCCCGCCTCGGCTCTGGCCGTCTCTGGGGTTCTGGGGCAGGACGCCGGGCTACTCTTATTGGACCTGGGGTTCGGGGCTGCCTGAGGACTATTTCTGGGGAATCAGGATCTACCAGAATGGGCTTCTTTCTGGCTTTCTTATCCTGCTCTTTCATTTTAGGCTGTTCCGTTTTCTGTCTAGAATCTGTTTTAGCTAGCATTATTCTGCACTGTTCCTCATAACAGCGCTGCGCCCAGGGGGGCGGATCTTCACAAATACTTAACCAGGAATCTATATAGGGGTACTGATCGGGGTGCGCTACCCGCACTCTACGGTGTATTGACTGAATAATCTCTACAGTGAACGTTCCCTCTCGGGGCCAGATGGGGTCTAGATCGGGCCACTCCCTAGTACACAAAATCTGCAATCAGGCTGCTGTCATTTTAATACCATAATCTCCTGAATATCCCTCTTTAAAATGTGCGATCATACATTCTAATGGAGTGTTTCTAGTAGACCCCGCCCCTCCCATTTCGATGTGTGCGCGCAACAACAGACAGAAGGGAAAATTCATTAATTTATAGACCTCTATTGTAGCAGCAAAGCGCAGACAAACCAATGATACCAGGAGTCTGTTCAGAAGGTCCAAATCATTTATTTGTGCACAAGTCTCGAACCAGTCAATTTCAAAATGGCTGAGCAAAGTTTTCAAGCATTACAACAACTTTTATAGACTTTTGTTCCATTCTAGGTATAGAAAAGCATTTCATTGGTCCCGGTAACCTCCCGTACCTCCCGTACCCCTTCCATTGGTCCCGGTACTGATAAGTTTATCCAATTATGTCCCTTCTGTGGGCATGACACCTGCATGCCCCCCTTCTAGTCCCAATTACAATGGTCAGTTCATCAACTTGTTACTTTCACACTCTCAAGGCCATAGAACCAATTTGTGCGTGCAGAGGAGCAGGGTTCTGCAACTCATCTGTCAGCACTCCTAATTATTTCTTTGCAGATGTACTTTTTCTTATCAGTAACTTTTAAACATGTCTTTTCTGTATTTTTCCATCTTTCAGTTCTGCAGTTCTGCCTACCTAAGCTAATTCAATACTTCTACTGAGTTCTATCTTACAATAGCAGCATATTGGGGGATGTGCAATCCTATATGCCTCTCCACAGGCCTCATTTACAGGTCAAGCTAGCCATGCTGGCCTGCTTATGTTCAGACACCGTGGGTCACAGGCCTGCACCTGCCACACTATCATATCTACCCTCAGCCATCTCTTTTCCAGGTTGACGAGCCCTAACCTTTTTAGCCTCTCTTTAAAGGAGCATTCTTCCATCCCCTTTACTATTTTGGTGGCTCTCCTCTGTTACTTTTCTCATAACGCTATATCCATTTTACATACGGGGACCAGGAATGCGCACAATATTCAAGGTGTGATCACACCATGGAATGTTACAGAGGCATTATGATATCCTTTGTTTTATTCTCCATTCCTTTCCTTAGCATTCTACTTGCTTTCTTGACCACTGCTGCACACTAGGTGGAGGGTTTCAACATGTTATTCACGAGACATCTAAATCTTTTTCTTGGGTGGTGGTTCCTAATGTGGAACCTTGCATCATGTAACTATAGTTTGGGTTGTTCTTTCCTCAGTGCATAACTTTGCACTTGTCCACATTAAATTTCATTGGCCATTTGGATCCCCAGTCTTCCAATTTATCAAGGTCCTCTTGCAATTTTTCACAATCCTCATGGGTTTTAACAACTTTGAATATTCTTGCATCATATGCAGATATGTTTACCTCACTCATTATTCCCATTTCCAGGTAATTTACAAATATGTTAAAAAGCAGCGAACCCAGCACAGATCCCTGAGGTACTCCACTATTCAACTTTCTCCATTGGGAAATTGGCCATTTAGCCCTACCCTCTACTTTTATCTTTTAACCAATTCCTGATCCACAATAGGTCATTGCCTCCTATCCCATGACTTTTTAATTTCGCCAAGAGTCTCTCATGAGGGACCTTGTCAAAGGTTTTCTGAAAATCCAGATACACTATATCAACCGACTCACCTTTGTCTACCTGTTGAGTCACACCTTCAAAAAAACATAACAGATTAGTAAGACAAGACCTTCCTTGGCTAAAGCCACATAGGCTATCTCCCATTAAGCTATGACTATCTATATGTTCAGTAATTTGTTCTTTATAATAGTTTCTTCTATTTTTCTTGGTACTGACGTCAGGCTCACTAGACTGTAGTTTCCCAGACCACCCCTGGAACCCTTTTTAAAAATTGGCATTACATTCGTCATCCTCCAATCTTCAGCTTTACAGATGATTTTAATGATAGTTCACAGATTACTAATAGTAGGTCTGCAATCTCATATTTCAGTTCTTTCAACACCCTTGGATGTCTACCATTCGGTCCAGGTGTTTTGCTATTCTTCAGTGTATCAAATAGTTGTAATACATCTTCCCTGTGTAACAATATTTCTTTCAATTCTTCTGTGGCATCACCTTTAAATACCATTTCAGTCATGGGTAACATCCCTACCTCTTCCTTAGTAAAGAATTCATTCACTCTCTCTATGGCCTTGTCCCCTCTTAGTGCCCCTTTTACCCCTCTATCATCTAATGGTCCAACTGACTCTGTCACAGTTTTTTTGCTACAAATGTACTTGAAAACATCTTTATTACGTGTTTTTGCTTCCACAACAAGCTTCTTCTCAAATTCTCTCTTTGCCTGCCTTATCAATGCCTTGCATATAACTTGCCAGTGCTTATGATGTTTCCAGTTTTCATCATTTTTGACTCCTTTTTGCATTTCCTGAAAGATGCCTTTTTGCCAACAACAGCCTCTCTGACCTCACCTTTAAACCATGCTGGTAGTTTTTTGGACTTCCTTCCACTTTTCTTAAAGCATGGAATACAGCTGGTCTGGGCTTCCAAGATAGTATTTTTAAACAACACTCATGCTTGATGTAAATCTTTAACCTTTGCAACTGCTCCTTTTAGTTTTTTCTTAACTATTTTCCCCATTTTATCAGTCTCCCTTTTGAAAGTTAAAAGGTAGTACTGTGGATTTTCTTACTGTCCTTCCTCCATTTATTAAATCAAACGCGATTATGTTATAATCACTATTGCCAAGTGGCCCCAACCCCTTATCTCTTGTACCAGATCTTGTGTTCCACTAAGGACTAGGTCCAAAATGGCTTACGCTCTGGTTGGTCCATGAACCAGCTGCTCCAAGAAGTAGTCATTTATTTCATCTAGAAACCTTATCTCCCTAGCATGTTCTTCCGTAACACTGACCCACTCGATACCAGGGTAATTGAAATCGCCCATTATTATTACTGTGCTGTAACTTTTGTTAGCTTCCCTAATTTCTTTGAGCATTTCATCATCCATTTGTTCATTCTGGCCAGGCGGTTGATAGTACACCCCCACTGCCATCGCCTTCCCTTCCCCTTTTTACATGGAATTTCAATCCTTAGAGATTCTACAGTGAATTTTGTTTCCTGCAAAACTTCAGTCCTTTGTGACTCAATGCTCTCTAACATATAGTGCAACTACTCCACCGATTTGATCTGCTCTATCATTACGACATAGTTTCTATCCGGGTAACACAGTGTCCCACTGGTTGTCCTCCTTCTACTATGTCTCCGAGATACCAATCATATCTAACCTCTCATTTAGTGCTATATATTCTGACTCTCCCATCTTATTTTTTAGACTTCTAGCATTTGCATACAAGCATTTTAGAGGCTGTATTTTATTCATATTATTCTGGCTATCGGTAGGCAGGGGTAATTTGGAATCTTTAAGCTCTGGGCATTTGGGTTACTTTTGTCTTTATTGGAACCTCTCTGTTGATATGCCCTAACTTCAATCTTTTGCTAGTATTTTTCAGGGATACATTGTTCCAAATTATGTGCTCTTGGGCGACTGTCAGCTTTCCCCTATTATCTAGTTTAAAAACTGCTCTATCTCCTTTTTTAAAGGTTAATGCAAGCAGCCTGGTTCCATTCCAGTTAAGGTGAAGCCCATCCCTTTGGAAAACCCCCTCCTTACCCCAGAGGTTTCCCCAGTAACTAACAATTCCAAAACCCTCTTATTTGCATCATTGTCTCATCCACGCATTGAGACTCTGGAGCTCTGCCTTCCTTTTGGATCCTGCACATGGAACAGGAAGCATTTCGGAGAATGCTACCCTGGACATTCTGGATTTCAACTTCCTACCTAAAAGCCTAAATTTAGCTTCCAGAACCTCCCTACCACGCTTTCTTATATCATTGTTACCGACATGTACCAAGACAGTAGACTCCTCCCCAGCACTCTCTAAAATCTTGTCTACGTGGCGCGTCAGGTCCATTACCTTTGCACCAGACAGACATGGCACCAGGTGATCCTCATGTCCTCCGGCCACCCAGCTATCTACATGCCTCATAATTGAATCACCAACTTAACGGCTGTCCTAACCCTTCCCTCGTCACATGTCCCTGGAGAATCCTTCTCAGTGCGATATGGTTTTACATCTCCTGGAGGACAGATTCTAGGTACAGGATCACTTCCTACCAGACCAGGGTGATGCTCTCCTGTCATGTGACCTCTCTCCTCCATGACAACAGGGTTGGGACTTCAGTACTACATCCCTGAAGGTCTCGTCTATATACCTCCAAGTCTGCTACACTAGCCTCCAGAGATCGGACTTGTTCCCTGAGAGCAAAGAGTTCCTTGCACTTATTGCACACATAAGATCCCTTACCAACTGGGAGAAAATCATACATGTGACACTCAATGCAAAAGACTGGAAAGTCCACATCTTGCTGCTGGACTGTTGTCTGCATCTTAGTTTTAAGGTTGTGTTTAGGTATTTAAGTTGTTTACTTAATAAGGTTTGCTGGGGATACTTATACTAATAAAACTATACCTAATACATTTAATGGACTTTGTTCACCTCAAGCTTAATTAATCTCAGGTCCTTATATATGCCTGATGAGAATAAACAGCTGCACACAAGAGTGAATATTGCACCTACTCTCCTTTAAGAGGTTTAAGCACCTATAAAGCTATGATTATCCCAGGGGTGGATGGGAATTGAGGAGGGAGTGAAGGAAAAAGACTTATTAAAAGCTGGCTGCTTCACAGTACCCTGTCCTGTGCTTATAAGTAATCTGTGACCAATTTCCTAGGTGATTCACACTGCCCTTGGATAGAGGGAGCCTTTCAAAATGCCCCTTTGATCTGTCACTTGGCTTTAACACCTATTTAAAACAATTTCACAGGTCTCTTGCCCCCTATCTAGACGGCCTCTTTGTAAATGTCTCTAGAAACAGTTTATTGCTCAAAGAATACTGACCGTTTTCCTGTTATGCTAAGTTGTATTCTGATTTGATTTAAATTAAAGCTCTTTGCTGATACTAGGCTCTGACTGAGTATTAAATTTAAATTAGAAGCTCTCTGCTGGGTTCTAAATTTAAACTGAAAGCTCTTTGATGGGTTCTGAATTTAAACTGAAAGCCCTCTGCTGGGTTTTAAACTTAAACTGAAAGCTACCTGTTGAGTTTTTAATTTAACTAAAAGCTTTTTGCTGATACTAGGCCCTGGCTGATTTAACAAATACACTGGATTCTAATTTATACAAATTAATCAGCTTTAATCTAAAGAACTGATTTATCCCCAAGATTCAGAAAAATTCCCAGAAGTAAATATTTACAATTGCAGATCTCTCTACAGAAGTAGCGGTCCCTTTTTGTAGTCCTTCAAGACTCAACCACTCTGTATAACATATCTATATGACACATCTCCCACAAAATAGATAAAGGTTTTCCTAGGGGAGTCTCCACTGCCTACTGGAACCCCATCTACTTCCAAGACCCATTATCGGGCATGTTTAAGAGATTCATCCTCTTGTTGGATCCTCTTGAAATTCCCTGGGTTTCTCTCCAGCCTCCACTCTGAGGGGGACTAGTGTGTTTGGGTCATTATCGCTGGGACTTGCACTATCTCCAGGGATTTCTTTGCTAGGCTCTTCCTCCCTGGATCTCCTCCTCTATAGGCATACCCAGATTCTGATGGTAGCATAGCTTCTCTTGGCAATGCTGACTCCGGGATTTAGCAGGCTTGGGATTCTTGAAACTGTATACTGTATAAATCCAGGTCTTCTAGGGGGGAAACCTCTGTGAAATTTTCCTGGTTCAACTTAGCGGAATCTTCAGTTAGCCAGGCCCATATCGCCCAGTAGCTTGGGCAGTCTCAGTTGATCACTACTGGGTAGCACTACGATCTCTAATGTGTCATGCCCTGCCGGAGTCTTGAATGAAACCTGTGCCATTTGAACTGGCTCTGGTTTCCATGTACATAGACCAGTGTTACAGTCTTTGCATAATCTATGTGAAATCAGTTTACGGTTCCTTAGCAAATGAGGGTCCACACACTCCCTGAGTCTACAAAGGCCTGGAGGTGGGTCCCCTCGAGCTCCACTGGAATTATGAAGTTCAGTGCAGCTGGGTGAGGAATGTCGACAAAGTGCATGTGTGAGGGGAAGTAAGGCTGACATTCATTGGTTCCTCTGTATCCAGGTGACGTTCCTGGGTAAAGTGTTCCCTGACTCCACACCTAAAATGGGTGTAGGGGTCATAGCTGGGACCATGCCCTCGCCTAGGAGGGTTTGAAACATGGGAGCCAACATCTGCTCTGACTTCCCCTTCTTCAAGGTGTCCACTTCTGTTATTTGCTGGGCTTCGTGGTACACTTCTGCTATTTTCAGTGCACTCTCTAATGTAAGCTTGGGGTGCTGACTTACCCACTGCTTCATCGGGGAGGTCAAGCCCTTAAAACCTGCTCCAGGTCTTTCCCTCTGTTTGCAGCCACTTCCATGCGAGCTCTTTCAATCGACAGAGAAACCTCTGAGGGCTCTCTTTTATCTGGAGTCCCCTTTTCTGAAGTGCTGGCGGTACTCATCTGGTGAACAGCCAGCCTGTTCCATTTTGGCAGCCTTGACAGCTGCATATGTAGCTCGCCTATCAGGGTTGGCATCCTGGAATCAGGAGAGTCCCCAAGTAAGTAGTCCATGTTTCCGTCGGCCACCCAGCCATGCGGGCAGTTCATTAAAAGTTTACCAAAAAGTGACCAGGTTCTTCTTCTGCTGTCATTTTAAGTAGCACTTGCACTGGAGGGTGGAGTCACAGCTCATTCTCCTGCAGCTGAGTTAACTCTGCAGCATTCCAGCTCCAACAGACGCTTTGCGCCCCTAGTGGCCAAAACAAAACCCTGCCTGTTCAGCACTGTCTAGACCAGGGGTGGGAAAACCTGGTCCTGGAGGGCTGCAGACCAGTCAGGTTTTCGGGATATCTCTAATGAATATGCATGAGATATATATGCATTAGAGATATCCTGCCAACCTGACTGGTTTGTGGCCCTCCAGGGCTGGATCTGGAGACTCCTGCCTTACACCTCTGTCATTTAAGATTGTGAGTGGACAAGGTGCAGTGGTCAGGTTGGCAGGATATCTCCCTGTAAGGTAAAACCTTAACGCCTCCACTGACCACTTGATAGCTAAACATTCTTTTTCTATTGTGGAATACTTTTGTTCAGCCGGTGACAACTTCCTGCTCAGGTACATCACAGGATGCTCCTCCCCATCATGACTCTGGGATAGAACCGCTCCTAGCCCTACATCCGATGCATCCGTTTGAACCAGAAAGGGTTTCTTGAAGTCCACCCCTTTCAGTACCGGTCCTGTACACAATTTTCCTTTTAAGACTGAAAACGCTTTTTCAGCTTCAGGTGTCCACTTTAGGTGGTTTGGACAATTCTTCCGCAGCATATCCGTGAAAATTGCACTTTTCTCTGCGAATTGCGGTATAAACCTGCGGTAGTATCCAATAAGTCCTAAGAAACTTCTTAGTTGTTTCTTTGTTGTTGGAGGAGGAAAATTCCTGATGCTATCTACTTTACTCATTAGAGGTTTAATTTTTCCTCTTCCCACTAGGTGGCCCAGGTATTTTACCTCCCTATTTGCAAAGGCACACTTCTTCGGGTTTAACGTGATTCCCGCTTGCTTCATGGAGCACAAGACTGCCCTGATCCTCTTTAGATGCTCCGCCCAGGTGTTACTATGGATTATGACATCATCCATATATGCAAAAGCATAATTTTGGTGGGGTCGAAGTACCTGATCCACTAACCTTTGGCAGGTAGCCGCTGCTCCATGCAGTCCGAAAGGCATCCTCTTGAACTGGAAAAGGCCAACGGGGATGCTGAACGCAGTCTTCGACTTCGACTCCCTGGTGAGAGGGATTTGCCAATATCCTTTTGTCATATCAAGGGTGGTTAAGTATTGAGCCTGTCCCAGCTGGTCCAACAGCTCTTCAATTCTTGGCATTGGATATGCATCAAAAACTGAGATTGCGTTTACCTGCCGGAAGTCAATACAAAATCTTAAAGATCCATCAGGCTTCGGCACCAGGACTATGGGGCTATTCCAGGGACTCTTTGACTCCTCTATTACTCCCATGTCCAACATCTCCTGGACTTGTGCCACTACTTCCTGTCTCTTGGCTTCAGGCAAGCGGTATGGCCTTTGACGAACTAATTTCCCTGGTGGAGTTATTATTTCATGGGCAACCAAATGTGTCTCCCCAGGTATGGGTGTCAACACATCTGAAAACTCTTTGAGCAATTTCCTAATTTCTTCCTGTTGTACCACTGTCAGGTCCTCCCCTATTTGGGGCTCTGATTTTTCTTTACAATCAGATAGCTGGGGTCCCAAATCTTCCTCTTCATTCACCTCCCTCTCTCGGGCACAGGTGGCAGCTAGGCTTTTAACCCCTTTGACATCAGTAGAACCAAAGCCTTTGGTTCCACGTTCAGAATTCTCCAGGGATGTGACCTCCTCCACAGGTGGAAAACCCAGCCTCTCACAGATCAATTGGGCAATTCTGTCTCCTGTCTTCACGTGATAATCATTCTGTTCAAAATTAAACAACACAACTTTAATATTGCCCCTGTAATCGGGATCAATTACTCCCGCACCCACATCGATGAAATATTTAAGGGCTAATCCGGACCTTGGGGCTACTCTCCCATAGCATCCAATAGGTATTTCCACTTGGAGACCAGTGTCCACCAGGGCTCTCCCTTGGCTAGGTACAGTCACATTTTCTATGCTGCACAGGTCAAACCCAGCAGCTTGAGGGGTTGCCCGCTTAGGAGCTTGGGCCTTCTCTGTGACCCTATGGTACTTTAGGACGAATGTCTGCTTTGGGTTAGCTTGGTCTTCTGGACGCTTAACCATCTTTTTAGCTGGGGTCTGAGGACTTCCAAATAAAGGCCCGGGAGCTATTACCATTAAACCTTCTCCCTCCTTCTTTCCTAGTCCTTCCACTAGACCCTGCTTAAATCTTGGCCAGTCTCTTCCTAGGAGATCTCTAATAGCAGCCTTTACATCCTTATAATTCAAAGCCTGGGCTGCTGGCATTGCTCTGTAAGCTGAAAGCGCCTCTCCAGTTAATGAGGCCGCCAGCCTTACTGCCCACTGGGTCTCTGGCCATGCTAATGCCTGTGCCACTCTTTCAAAAGACTCTAGAAAATCATCAAAATTATCATCTGGAGTTAATTTCCCAAAACTAAATGCCCCAATCCCTTGATTGAGTCCCACACTGTCCACATGTGGTGTACCAGTATTTACTGCTGGTCTTGCATCTGTTCCACTTTGGTTCTGCAGCTGAACTAGGGCTTGCACCAGATCAAGCACTGGCTTCTGCTGGTCCATTATGGCTTTCATAGCAGTGTCCTGAGCCTGCTGTGCTAGCTCCTGTTGCCTGCTAAACTGGGCTGCCATCCAGCTAGCCATCTCCCTCGGATCCATCTTGATCCCTGCAAGAAACAAAGAAAAAAAAAACCAAAGTGCACTACCTTCCAAACAGGTGTGTTTTTTTTTTCTACTTTTTTTTTTTCAGTTACCCCTGTGCTTACTCCCATCCACCACTAGACATGCCCAGGTACTTATTACCTTGTGCTAGTGATGAATCCAGCTCTGCACAGGGTCTTTTCCTCCTGGGACATCCACTTCTCCTCCAAAGCGCAGTTGAGGGAAAATCTTTTTTTCCAGCTTTAAACTTGAACTTTAGTTGTAATCCTCAGCAAGTAAATCCCTTTTGTGCAAAAGCAATCCGAAAAACTACGCCATTTGTCAGATGGCTGCCTGGGTGAGAATCTTCACAGTCTTGGCAATGCATATATCTATATGATTTGCAAGGTATTGTGGGCAATGTAGTTCATTCACACCAGACACAGCTGCTGACAATAATTTAGTTGTGCTCTTAGGTAAAGCCAATAAGATATTTATTTATGGGGTTATTTCTCCCAACACAGATATGCTTGGTAGCACATAAATTAGGTTACTTGCTTTCAGTGTTAACTTGGAAAAACAAAGTTAAAATCAGGAAAACAACAAATGAAAAGCCACAAAGCAAGAAACAAACTGTTCTTTTCAGGTTAACTTCTGATTACTTCCCACATAGATACAGAAGTGATTCTCTCCTAGCTCACAAGCAATTAGGTAAGGCTTAATTGCTAGCAGTTACCAGCTGAAACCCCTTAGCTGGCTTGCCTTCCACTGTGTGGGTCAAATCCTGCTTCAGGAGCTTTTCTGAGTAGATTAAAGAACAAATTTGTATTTCTTTGTGATGGTTGCTGTACTTTATAACAGAAAGTTACCAACGGAGTTTAGATAGAGAGCAGTCCATATAAACAGGATCCTCATCTGCTATTATTCCCCCTTGTTCAACAAGCATGGGTTCAATATCATGGATTGGCACAGATGAATCTCTCAATGGAGCATTTTCAGGAGAATACTTGTTTCCCTGCTGTCTTTCAAGGTTATAGCTAGGGCATAGATCAGTGTTCATACCTGAGCTTCCATTGCTGCTAGAGTTCCTCTCTATATAGCCTGGCCAGTATGTAGTCCAGTTCTTATGTCCAGCCTTCCAATCCAGATCCCTGGACACTGGATCTCTCTTCACATACCTTCTGGCACAGGTCTTAGGGTCCCTTCCACGTGCAGCCGTCTCCCTCACAGGTAGCCTCTGGTGATTCCTAGCTCTGCAGCACCATTCCTCTGGCTTTCCCCAGTCCAATGGTGTATGCTGGCCCTTGGAATACCTCCCAGTATACGTACTGCTTTGGACTCTTCTAGACCTCTCAAAGGCTTTTCTCTTCCTTCTTCCAAAGGGTCTCTTTCCCTCTCTGTCCGTCCGGTTTGGCTTCTGCTTCTGATGATCCTTCAGATGAAACTGATGATCAAACTCAAGCTGATTCTCAGGATACTGAGGACAATTCTCTGGATATCCAAGGTGATCATGAAGATGGTCATCTGTAGAATAAACTCTACTCTTATTCTGCTTAGATGGGTGCTCCTCCCTAACACAGCGCAGCTGTGCTGAATCAGGCCTTGCCCTTTGAGATGAGTGTTCCATCCTAGCACAGCGCAGCTGTGCTGAATCAAGCCCTGCCCTTTGCAAGGAGTGCTTGGGGATTACCTCATAGCCCTTTTGATTGAACACACGTTTTCTCACCTCAGCTCCTCTCATGGCTGTTGGAAACCTGGTGCATTCTGGGACTGGTAGTCTTTTATGGCAAAATTCTGTTTTCTCATTTCTACCAGCACTGACAGGTTGCTTGTTCAGAGTCACTTCACCTTTTCTATAGCTCCTTCCTGAGCTATGATAAGCTTCCTTATCACACTAGCTAGGGAAAATCTAACCATCTTAGCCCATACAAACAACAACAACAAAAGTCCTGTCCTGCAGCAGAGAGGCACAGTCCTGGAAGTACGTGGATTTTCCCTCTGTCAAGTAGAGGAAATCTCCAAGCTGCCACTGTATGTGGTATAGCATGGCATGCAGTAGCAAGAGGCTTTTAAAATATCAAGCAAGCAACAGTTCAGGGCCAAACAAACAACACTTTTATTTCCCTTCATTTATCCAGCAATCATTCCCCAGCTTGTTACCTTCACAAAGCTGATTCTCAGTGCCCTTCCCCTGACCCATATTTTAAAGCTCAGAATTAAGTTTAGCACAAAGTCCAGTCAGTCACTTGTGCTTCACTGTCTGTAAGTATGATTCCCATCTCCTGAGTAGTGTACCTTACAGCCAGACTCCTCTCCCAGCCCTGCTTGGAAGGAGCTTTCTGTCCCCATTGGCTTCTCTTCTCCTTTGTGCACACAGCGGACTTCTTAATTCTGTCTCAATTATGTCCTCCCAGCCCTAATTTCTGAGTTTTAGTCTCTTTTAAGGTGGAAAGCTGATAATCCCTTTGGAGAGGGATATATAACTTCTTATATATCCCATCACATCCCCAAACATTGCCACATCACACTTTACACAAAATCAAAGTACTTTTCCTACCCTCTACCCTACTCCAACACCCCTCCTCTTCCTCCCCCCAACAAACCAGTCAAACACATTCATTATTTGGAACAAACAGTTGGTTGCAGCTTTATTTAGACAAGCACTGAAACACATGAAACAACCTGAGCCATTTTGCATACAATTAAACCACCTATTATCACCACCTCAAAGGCCCACCCCTCCCAAGGATCAGGACCCTCACCCACCATACTACTAACAAGGATCCCAATCCCGGATGATGCCCTTTCCCCCACCACCAATATGGCCATATTACTAGCAAACCTTCTGCCATGCGAGGGTAAGGACCCATCTATCAGACATTTCCATGTGCATCTGCTTCCAGGCTGAGAACATCTGCAACCAGTCCCAACTGGATTGAGCATTAAAGCCAGATTCACATCCTCTACTGGCTCGAGGAACCACCCCATTCCCCCACCAGCTGCAAGAAAACATCCAACAATGCACCCCCCAAACCCTTACTAAGAACTGAAACTAGAGTGGTTGGATGGGGCAAAACAGTCTCCGTCCCTTGGTCGTGAGGCAACGGCACTCAGCAGACCAAGGTCAGTCACTGCACTGTCTCAGACCAAAAACCGCCTGCCCTTCACCACTTCTCCCTACGTCATCTCCTCACCAGCTAATAATCTTTATATCCCTTCAGTCCACAGTTCAAAATTAATCAACTGCTACCCTCTCCTCACCCCCCCCCCCCCCACAAAACCTCTAATCACTACTAGACTGGACTAACCCCTTCCCCCTCTTCACTTCACAGGCCAAGCCTCCTGATAGCTTCCTGACTAAGCCCAACTTCCACGAAAGACCAGGGCCCAAAGACCAGGGCACCCAGTTACAATTCAGCCACTGGTACCCTAGCCCAATGGTCTCTTCCATTTCCTCCAATTTCTTTTGTAAATTTGGAGAAGTGAAAAGTCATTGACAGCTAAAACTGTGCCTGCACTGCTGTTTGCAATACCCAGTGTGAGGAAAGTCTGCAATAAAGATTACTATCTTTATAGATGTGTTTAAGAAATTAAAATAATCCTAATAAATAAATAAACAAACAAACGATAGAAAGCTATGTGACATTAGGAGACATTGAAGTAAACGGATGTGTTTGTCCTATTTTACAGAGTGCAGACATGAGTCCAGCCAGTAGCACAGCTTCGCTCCCCATGAGTCCAATTGCTGAAAATCCGTTTCCCTTTAAGGTAAGTCATTGCTTTTTATATCATTTCAAATGGCAGGTGATGCGTGGGCCTCAATATGCCAGTTAATGGAACTACAATAGACCTTGAGGCCTGTTCACCCTTTTTCAGTTTAACTGGTTAATAACTGGATGTTGCACCTCAGTTTTTAAACGTATCTAGCCAGTAAGTCACAGCTGTAATACATCGTAGGTTACATATTGACTTTTCTGAAAGAAATGGTTATAATGGGTCATAAAAGCGAAAGCCTGAGATGTCCAGAGTATTTACTGTTGCCAGTCAATATGTAGTTGCTTTTAGTTTCCTTCAGTGTCATAAAATGTCCTTTCATTGTAGAGTTTGTGGCTTCAAAAATGAATTGCTATGTTTATTATTAGTTAGGAGAGTGGAGTCCCTAGTTTAGATGTGGCCTCTGTGTAAGACTTTTTTTTTTTACTGTCAGCAGCGCTTAAACTGATTTTAAACAATTGAAAAGATAATACACAATTAAGATTATGTATTTATTTATACTGTGCTCTATAGAATCAGTGTGGTTTACATGTATACTAACAGGTACTTTCTATTCCCTTGTCCCTGAAGGGCTCACAATGTAAGTGTACCTGAGGCAATGGAGGGTTAGGTGGCTTGTCCAAGGCCACAAGGAGTGGCCATGGGACTAGAGACCCCAGTCCCTCTGGCCTGAAGTTGCTGGTCCCCATGCAGGAATTGAACCCCTGGCCTTCTGGCCTTTGGTAACCTGTCCCAACCACTGAGCCACTCCTCCCAATGGAATGTATGTGATGAAATTTGGTGTGTCGTCTGTACAAATATAAGTTGGTTCATTTTAAATGTCAGAATTGGAGAAGGGTCATGAAACATTTTTTTAATAATGTGATTGTATAGGGATATGCATAGGGCAAAACATTTCAGTTCATTTGGGCTTTTTTTCCTAATTTTTGGACACTTCAGTTTGTTTTACACATTCATCATAGCAAAGATGTTTTACTACTACTTAGCATTTGTATAGGACTACAAGGCGTATACAGAGCTGTACGAGAAAGACTATAGTCATAAGCACTTACAGTCTAGTCCACACAAATAACACAGCTGGGGCTAGATTATATCTAGGGGAATGGTAATAAAACACATAGGAGGTGAACAAGAGACTAAGGGGATCAGGATCCACAAGCAGTCTCAGAGGTGAGTTTTTAGCCTAGATTTGAACAGAGCCACAGATGGAGCCCTGTTTTAGCACACACTAATTAATTTCACATGTTTTATTTTGTAGGTTACTATGCATTAAATCAATTTAGCATGCTCTAAGGGACATATTTACTAAAATGTGCTAAGCAGTTAGCATAGGATTTAGCATGCACTGTTAGCATGGGCTGCAGTAATTGCAGCCATGTACCAAAAACAGCTACCATACTAAAAATCCCATGCTAACTGCTTGCCAAGGTATGTGATGGGAAATACCTGCTGCTTTGAAAAAAATCCCCAATCCCCCACTCTGCATCTTGACCTTTGCTGATAGCCCTCTATTCAACATCTCACCTCACCTCACCTCACCCCACTCAGCATCCCCAACCCCCTGATATCTCTCTATTAGCATTGTTAATCCACAGTAGCCCCTTGATCAACGTAGCCAATCCCTTGAAAACCCTCATCAGAATCCCTATCCACACTTTCCCTCCTGATCCCCCCCCCCCAGCACTTCCTGGGTGCATCCTTGCTAGGTGAGTGACAGGGCAGAACTGATCCCCAGATGCTCCTGCTGCATTGCGCCTGGGTTCAAAATGGCGGCTCTGACACCTAGTGGTAATCTCACACTGTCTACAGATGGATTTACTGTGCAATAACTGTCTACCTTGTACGGTAACTACAGGGCAGATGTTAGCCATGATCCCAACAGTTACTGCACAAGCTTTGTACTTACTTTATGTTAATTTATGCACCTAATATGCTTTAGGTGCAAAAATTATTGCACAGGCTCCTAATTTTTTTTAAGGCACACTAACAAACTGAATGCACATCCTAGTCCACACTATCAAAGGTTTGTTCTTTTTTGTTATGTATTTCTGTTTCTTATATGGTTTATATATAGGGAACCAAGAAAGAAATTTGAATATGAAGAAGTGTGTGTGTGGGGGGGGGGGAGGGGGAGTAGAGATTGGTGCTCTTGATATGCAAACAATGCTTCAATCATGCTTTTCATTTCAGTGCATTGTTTGTGAAAAAAATAAGTTCAGTAGGGAAAACAAGGAAGTATTATGCTACGGGGTCCTTTATTATATTTTCATTTAGTTTAGTTTTCTCAATATGGAAATTCAGATGGCAACTAATGAGTTGGTTTCTTTTCTTTTAATGAAATGAAAGGAAATACTCCCTGTTGGCAGAAGAAAGAATGTGCCTTTCCACCTTGTTCCACCTTGTTCCACCATTTCTGTTTTCTTGTAATGTTGTGAAATGCTATGCTTCTCTTGGAAGTTCATGCAAATTGTGACTATATTTAAATAAAAAGATTGAACACATTTCAAATGTAGATGGCATTAAATAGAAATGCGTAATACAGCTGCAATACTTTCTCTTATTGCTTCCTAACTCACTTCACAAGAGCAATACTGTTTCAGGAGTAATTCGATCAAACCGTTCTACAAACAATAAACCTCTCAGAATGTTGTCAGTGTATAATGTTGGCTTCTGATGACAGGAAATATATTACTTGATCTACAATGATCATATGCCTCCACCTCCCCGTGCAGTGAATAATACTTTTCCGGAAAATCCCTTTATTATGCCACTGATGAAGGTGCCACAAGTATATATCCAATATAAACATTCTACCTCTTTGGAATCACTGGTGACACTTGACAAGCACAGACTTCCAGTTTCTGAAATTCACCTAAACCTTCACTTGCAGCTGCACACTGGTAATATTATAACACCAATCCAAAATAAATAGCGAGTTCTAAAGTATACCAAGATCAGGGGCAAGGATTTTATTTGACAATGATATAAAGGGCACATACCTATGCCTACAGCCATCTAGTAGAGGAACTGGTGTGGTTGTGTCTGATGGCGTGGTTGTGTCTGATGATCTTAAAGTAGCTAAATAGGTAGAAAAGGTGACGGCAAAAGCTAGAAGGATGCTTGGGTGCATACGGAGAGGAATGGCTAGCAGAAAAAAGGAGGTGATAATGCCTCTGTATAAGTCTTTGGTGCGACCTCATTGGGAGTATAGTGTGCAATTCTGGAGACCGCACCTTAAAAAGGATGTGAACAGGATGGAGTCGGTGCAGAGGGTGGCTACTAAAATGATTAGTGTGCTTCATTATAAAGCATATGAGGACAGATATAAGGATCTTAATATGTACACCTTAGAGGAAAGGCGGGATAGAGGTGATATGATTGAGATGTTTAAATACCTCTATGGCATAAATGTTCAGGGAGAGAGCCTCTTTATTTATTTATATTCTCTTGTATACTGTGCTATTCTGCATCAGTGTGGTTTACATTGAACAAACTGAAATTACATTGAACAGGGCATTATAACTTGGAGATAACTATTTTACAGGGAACATGGGCTATGGAGGGTTAAGTGGCTTGCCCAAGACCACAAGGAGCACCTGTGGGACTAGAAACCCCAGTCCTTCCGGCCCAAGGTTGCTGTTCTCTAGTGGGATTTGAACCCCCGACCTTCTGGCCTGAAGTACCTTGCCCCAACCACTAGGCTACTCCTCCACTCCATCGTTCAACTGAAAGCAAGTTCTGCTATGAGGGGACATGGGATGAGGGTGAAGGGAGATAGATTCAGGAGTGATATGTGGAAATATTTCTTTACGGAAAGAGTAGTGGATCCATGGAATAGTCTCCCAGTGGAGGTGGTAGAGATGAGGACAAGCATGGGACCAACACAGAGGATCTCTAAAGGTAAAATGTGGTCTGTTGTAGTTGTTAATATGGAAGGACAGACTAGATAGGCCATGTGGTCTTTTTCTGTCATCATGTTTCTATGTTTCTAACTGATAAACTTTTCACACCCAGAAAACGCGTTGCCTTGACTGGGAATATATGCTCCCTGTGCCACTTGGGAATAATATTTAAGAACTGCAATGTACTGAATCCTGAAGGAATTAAGTCATAGTAAAATGCTGTTACACAGGACTAGATTTAATTTTGGACAAATGAAAAGAAACCCCCCTCCAATAAATCAGTTTGCTTGCACAAATTTGAAGGAGCCTCACTTTTTATCCAAGAGATTTAAATCCTGCAAATAAGAAAAGGACAGAAAACACTGGAAATCTTCTTTATCAGCGATTTTCAACCTTTCTCATCTCGCGGCACACTGACCAGGTACTAAAATTGTCAAGGCAACATATCTGTTTTTTTTTAAGGATATATTTTATCATTTAAAAAATAAGTATTAATATTCGGGGTCACTCTGAGCCATGAATAGCGAGGTTGGACATCCCATTGGGACGACCATCCCCGCTATTTGGCCTCCTCTGCGTCCCCGGCTAACCTCCCCATGCGAATACGGTGTTTGTACAGGGAGGCTAGACAGTGGTGGGAAAGGGGCAGTGCGGAGGCAGAGTTAGGGCGGACAGTGGGCAGTCTGCAGCCCCAGACATACAGGGCCGATTGCGATGTCGGCCCTGTACGTCTGGGGACGGCAGACTGAAAAGCGGGGGATGGCAGGCCCTGGCAGCGGAAGGGGTTGGAGGGGGTGCAGGTGATTCCCTCGCAGCCCGACCCTGGCCTTGGGAGCACAGATCGTGGGTCGGGCTGCGGGGAATTTAAGAAGAGGTCGGCGGCAGGGGATTGCGGCTCCTGAATGGCGCCACAACTCCATTCAAGAACATTGATTGTGTTAGCCAGGTAGAGGCCTGTACATGCAGGCCGACCATAATCAGGTCCCAGCCTGCACAAAGCAGGCCTAGTCATGATTCTGATCTTGTGGGGCTAGATGTGCCCCATGGGATCAGAAGCACATCTGCCCCTGTGTGTCCAATTCCAATCGGGCGCACAGGAGCATGGATGTCCTGATCGGAATTGGGCCCATTTTGTTTGAAGTTCAATAACTAAAATTTAATCATTATGTTATTTAAAAAATAAATCTGTGGGAAATCTGTGCTTGGTGATAGTGGATGGTTAACAAGCATATCCTCAAGTCCTCCTCCAATGTTTGAAGCCGTGACCTGTTCTTGCTCTTCATTGTGTTCATAGCAGAGAAACCAGTCTCACACAGATAAGATGTTGAGAAAGGAGGAAATGCTTTAATTGCCATCTTTGTGATGATGGAGTATTCCTCTCAGAGAGACAACCAGAATGAGGCTATATCTGTGGAGTGTTTCAGTTCCCATTAGCTCATCTTCTTCTGCAACAGTTAATTCTACTGACTCACATGCACTTAACACAAATGGATCTCTCACCCAGTCCAAGGAAGATAAATCAAGTGACAGGAAATACAAAGAATAGCACACCTGATCTGAACAGCAGCTGACTGAAGAATGACACTGGCTCCACCATCCCTCATACGCCCCCAAACTCCCACAGCACACCTGTAGACCATTTATGGCACACCAAGGTGCCGTGACACAGCGGTTGCAAATTGCTGTTCCTTATATTTAAAAGCACAAGCTATCTGTTCACACTGTCCATTTACACTGTGGGGTGCATAACACATCTTATACCCCCTCCTATTCACACATTCTACAAATCTCAGTCCACTACCACCATCCACACACCACCCCTTCCCCACCACACACACACTCACCAGATGCACACCTTGCTCCCCTCCACACACACACTACCCAGACATATATATATAAAAACACACACATACATACTCTGAACCCCCTCTACACACATACACACCACCAAGACACACTCATATGCACCATGCCCCTAACGCATACACTTATCCTGCACTCTTACACACACCTTTTGCCACAAAGCAGAAGACACCATTCCTACCCTCTTTTTGTCCCCAGGTACATACACCCTTCCAGATGCATACATCCTTCCTCTAACAACTCCCTACACATACTGCATCGGATACACTCACACAATGCTACCCTCATGTCACCCTACTCCCTAAACACACATTGCCCATTTCTATCCAAACTAAATTCCCTGCTTCCTAAATTTTTTCCCTGAGCCCCATACATTACAGCTTCACACAGTTACTGTATATGCCTTACCCCACCAGGGGCATAGCTATGAGGCAGTTTCAGGGGCCCAGGTCCCCTCAGTTTGGGAGAAGCAGGGGGTAGACCTGATGTGAGTAGAGATTGTGGGAAGCAGGGAGGTCATTATAATGTCTGAGAGAGATTGGGGGTAGCAGGGAGGTCATTGTGATGTGAGAGAAAAAGAGCGAGAGAGAGATTGGGGGAAGTGAGGGATCATGATATGAGAGAGACTGGGTACGTAGTGGGGGTCATTATGATGTGAGAGAGAATGGGGCAGATTGAGGGTAGCAGGGTGATCATTATAATGTGTGTGAGAGAGATTGGGGGAAGGAGTAGGATCATTATGATGTGAGAGAGAGAAATTGGGGGTACAGTTGTGGTCAACATTATTGGCACCCTTGAAGTTCAACCCCTTAATGTCCAATATTTCCTAAAAAAAAAAAAAAGAAGTGGCCACTGAAATGGCTTTGGACTATATATGCATACATATCTGACACATAAAAGAATCAAATAAAACAAGACTAATTAAAAATAGAAATATTACGAAATATTATAAAAACTTGCACATTGCCAGGACATGATTATTCCAAAATGTAGGTGATAATTCTACAAACCCACATAAGCACTCTGCCTTTCTAAGACTATTCTATCAATTGCTATATTTTTTTGTCGGATCACCTGCCATGAAAGGTCACCCTCTCTCGTAGCAGGACCTCCTTTTAATCAAATTCTTTAAAAAGGCTGCAATAGCCTAAAAAGTATTCTAGGGGAAGACACCCTTAAGTGCACCTCCTTAGTAATACTTAGCTGAAATAATGCATTTCCGCTGTACCGCTACTCCAAACTTGTATCAGGCTGCTGCATAGACAGACATATCTTGATGATTTAAAGTCCTTCATTGGAAGCGGCTGAACTTTGCCATATAATAAGCATTGCTAGAGTAGCCTCACTTAAAGGATCGCCAATCGAAGTGCAGATATCACTATTCAAATTCAAACTCCCTCAAAGGAGAGAGCTTGATCCATAATGGATAGTGATATCTGCACTTCTAAATGACTACCTTGCTGCAACAGGGAAGGCATGAAGGGAACACCACACCAAATTACTCAACTCCACAATCAATCAGCTAAGAGAGCTCTTCAACATCATGAAACATCTAACAAAAGCACCAACTACCGAAAACACTGAAACAACGCTTATCCCACAACAATTGGCTAAACAATACAAGTAACTGCACCCCCGACCAGAAGCTCCTCACAAACCCTCTCTCAAAGACAATCACACTCTCATAGACTCCTGGACCTCCTTCACAGATATCACAAAGTGACAAATAGAAAACACCATCACATCTCTAAATACAACAACTTTCCCTCTGGATCCCTGCTTCGTCTCATGGATTAAGGCAGCCAGGAAAGAACTAAGTGGAGCACTCACGAAAATCAACAAGGTACTATGTCCACACACCTGAAAATGTCTTCCATGTGTCCAACTCTGAAAAAAAAAACACCCTGAACCCATCCGACCCTTCATCACTAGCCTATCCTTCACAGCCAAGATCATGGAGAAAACCATTCATCATCATCGTCAAGACCATATTAATCAACACAACCTCCTAGACCCTCAATAACATGATTCTGTCCACACCACGGAGTGGAAACACTACTGACCACCCTGGTAAACACTCTAGTTCAAGGAATATAACCCATTAATCAAGGCTTCCTACTAATCTTAGAATCTTGTCTGTATTTGACACTGTAAACCACAATACCCTCCTGCAATGTCTCCAAACCTATGGAATCCAAGGCACAGTATTCAAATGGCTCACCTCCTACTTCACAGATCTTCACCAACAAATAAAGATTGGACAAAACATCTTCACCCCATACAAGGAGACCGAAGGAGTTCCCCAAGGATCCACCCTGTCTGCTCTTCTTTTCAACCTCTATCTTCAACCACTCTGCACAATCATAAGATCTCATAACCTATACATCCATATCTATGCTGATGATATCATGATCTATGGACCAAATGACATACACCAACCCTAACTATCTGCCCCCCACAGAATGCTTCACAGAAGTAACCAACTGGCTAAAAGACAACAGCCTTCAAATCAACTATAACAAAATGGAGCCTTCTGTACAACAACACAACAATCAAAATCCCCCCCCCCACTATAACACTGAACAACACAACAATCAAAATCCAGACTAAAGTCTAGTACCTAGGGATCACCCTTGATCGATACCTCACTTTCAAAGCCTACATCAGCAAAATCACCAAGACAATTTATTTCAAAACAAAGACACTACAATGTTCCCAACCACTCCTTGAACCAACAGATTTCCGAACTGTCCTACAAGTATCTATAATACCCCACCTGGGTTTCTGAAACACTGTATACCAAGGTCTTCCACAATCCACACTACTCCCATTGCAAATGGCTCTCCGCTCAATAGCAAAGACCCTACAAGCAGCAAAAATACATGATCATATCATCCCTATACTTAAACAGCTCCACTGGCTCCCATTAGAGAGCCAAATAAAATTCAAAACTCTCATTCTAACTCTCAAAGCAATTCACTCCGACCCCCCCCCCCGACCCCCATCCACCTACGCACGCTTCTTCAGACCACCAAGCAACTCAGATCTAGACAGACCTCCACTATGAACATCCTGGTCATCCCCCACCTCAGAATCAATTCTAACCAGAAAGCATGTAAATGAACCTTCCATCTGTATGTACCTTCTATATGGAACACTCTCCCAGACCAGCTCAGGAACATCACAGACCTCAAAACCTTCAGAAAATATCTTAAGATACACCTATTCACCAAGAACCTCACCCCCATAACATAAGCCAGATGACTGCACCTGCACATAGTCTCTTATGTATCAACTGCATGTTATATATAGTTGACAATATTGTTCAATTTATTTTCTCTCTTGTTCTATGTAAACCACCTTGACCTGGTGAAAGACAAGTATATAAATACAGCTAAATAAATTAATAAGACAGACATAAAAAGGCACGCCTGATCTTTGTCCAAACTCACCTTGAGAAACCACAATCTGTATGGGAAAATGTTCTGTGGTAAGATGAAACCAAACATGAGCTCTTTGACAATACAGACCAGTAATAAATTTAAAGATGAAGAAATGAAGCTTATAAGGAAAAAAAATCACCATTCCTACAATTAAATTTGGTGGAGGTTCCATAATGTTGTGGGAGTGTTTTGCTGCCTCAGGAACTTGAGGTCTGGGACATATTGAAGGAATCATGAAGTCAGAGGACTACCAAGGTATTTTGTAGTGAAATGTGCTACTTGGTGTCAGAAAGCTAGGTCTGGGTCAAAGGTCATGGGTCCTCCAGCAGGACTATGACCTAAAACACACATCCAAAAGTATAAAAGAATGGTTAAAAAGGAAACGGTGGACTGTTTTAAACTGGCCTGTAATGAGTCCTGATCTCAATCCAATCGAGAACCTTTGGAAAAAAGTTGAAATATGCCATGGGATGGAACAAATCACAGTTGAAGACTGAGAAAAACTACCAGCAGACAGATGTACAAAACGTATAGATGGCTACAAGAAATGTTTGGAGGCTGTCAACAGTTGTGCAACCAAATATTAGTGAAGGGTGCCATTAATCCTGTCCAGGCCATATTTTGTTTTTTTCTCAGAAATTACTATGTCTAAGTTGCACAGACATCTTATTTTTCTTTTTTTGTTCTATATCATTGAACATACTATTAAAATATTATGATGACATACAGTTGGAATATTTCCAATTATTTCTCAAGATATTGTATACAACATACCTAAAATTCAAGGATTCCAATGATGTTGACCACAACTGTAGCATGGGGTCATTATGATGTGTGTGTGTGAGAGAGAGAGAGATTGGGGGGAAGCAGAGGGGGTCATTATGATATGAGAGAGAAAGACTGGGGGAATCAAGGGTAGACCTAGATAAGAAAGAGAGATTGGGAGAAGCACGATGGGTCATTATAATGAAAAAATAGGGAGAGACTGTTTTATATTTTTTTGCTTCCCATATCTCCAGGCCAAGGTGATATGGGAAGCAAAAATGGAAATTGCCTTGGGTGCAGCTATCAAGGGTCACTGAGGTTGGTGTGAGCGTGAGTAGGAGTGGGGTCACTGATTTCTATTGGTCCTTTGCAGTGGCACATTAACAGCCTGGGAATTTATCTTAGTAAATCAGACCCCTAAAAAAGGACCTGTGATACACTTTTTTTTTTGGGGGGGGGGCAGAGGGGGTCGCACACTACAAGTTAAGTCTTTGCACTTTGTGGCTTGCCTGGGGTGGGGGGGGGGGGGTGAAACAGAGCGCTCAGGTCTAGTGGACTGAGCTGCCATATTACTCAGTTCCAGGAAGGAGATTTAAGACCAGTACTGGATTTCTAATAATCTTATTCTGATGCATTATGTGACTCGAAGTACTGATTTCATTGGACAGAATTTGGGACTACAAATCCACATTGATTTTGGATATAAGGTCAAAACTGTCACTGGCCAAAAAGTCTCCGTCATGGAACACAGTAATTTGTGCAGTTCTGGGTCAGATGGCTGAGTTACCTTCATTTTTGTGGGGGCATGTTGAGGCTTCGCGTCCCTATGCATTATTCTTGTGAGGGTGTGCTACGTAATGTAACAGCCCCATTCCCCCATAAGAACAATGACTTGCACAGAAGTAAATACATCTCTTTTTCTAGTTCACAAGTGCTGCACTGCGTACAGAGTAGTTTCTTGAGGTGTAATTTTTAGTTTTGTCTGTACATCTATAATATGTGATCAACTATACTAATGTATTTTGTTGAAGGTCTGCCTTTGTTCTGTGTGAAATTGAAGTGAGGTGTTTAAATAATGGATGCTCAATCAAGCCAGGGGGTACAAAATTAAAGAAAATTAAAAAAATAGTTTATAATTACAATTTTAATTAACCCAAAATTTTAATCAGTAGGCTAGGTTTATAACTTTACTTACAAATGTCCCAATCAAGCCTACGTTGTACCTCTCTACAGAGTTTTCTTCAACATAGCAACATTTTCACTAATATAATTACAAACGTTCTGGGCAGCTCAACTCAAAATTGTACTTTACAATCATTAGACATTTGAGAGTCTCTACATGCAATTGTTTTTTTTTCTGTAGACCATACTTTGTTCATGATTGAAAAGCACCTTTCAGTTGGAGCACTGGAACCTGGCAAACAAAAAAAAAAAATCAACCAGTTTGCTTACAATTTTATATGGTACTTCATTACTTTTAAGATGTCCAAACACTTTCTTCCATTTTTCGTCAACCGTGGTGTCTGTTTTTTTCCATTGTTGAACTTTTTCTTCAGAAATTAATTACTTAAAACAAGAGAATTCATCAAACAGTTCAGTATAATTTATTACTGACTCTAGGCTGGGTCTTGTAGACAAAATGTATTCCAAAGACAACTCTAGCTCACACCACCTCTGGCTGTTTTTAAAGGAGAGTCCACTATTGTTTCCCAATGTCCTGGAAGTGAGTGGTCCACTGATCCAAGTAATCAATACAAGTAGTGTAGAAAGATGACACTGATTGCTTGAAATCTGCTTCATCAATGCTGCCCTCTTCAAGAACTTTTATCTCCATTCTGATTGTCAGAGGCAAAAAACACTTCATTCTTCCTAGTTATCAACTTATTTCTAAGGTCACTGATTACTCCAGCCACCTTTATCAATGAGATTTTTTGAGACTCAATTGTTAAAGTCACATTTTGGAAAATCACTGCCTGACTGTGCAAAAAGTACAGCCAAACATCTGCTGATCCATTCTCAAAAATGTTTTTGATGATAACTGGGCATTTTTCCTGGCTCAGAAAATATGATTTCACTGGTTGGAACATTTTAATTAACCTCTCTATGGCTGG
Organism: Ichthyophis bannanicus; assembly: GCA_033557465.1. Lineage (NCBI taxonomy): Eukaryota > Metazoa > Chordata > Amphibia > Gymnophiona > Ichthyophiidae > Ichthyophis > Ichthyophis bannanicus. The sequence goes on from CM066032.1 coordinate 1,140,301,709, forward strand.
TAGTAAAGCCTGCCACCCAGTGTTACTATATCCGAGGAGCTTTTGATACTCACTTTCAACAAAGTTACACATCTCTTTAAGTTCTTCAATTCTCACTGTATAAATGTGAAAATGTCAGAATATCTTGTTAACAATAACTTCAATGTCAAATGGCAGGCATTTGGCAGCAGTGCTGATACAATTGTGAGCAATGTGAGCTGCATAGTTTGCATCAATTAAATTATTTCCTATATCTTTTTGCAGCTTGTAAAAAATATTCTTACTACCCCTCCCAGCAGCCCCACCAAAATTGCAATTGGTATTGTCAGCATACAATGCCAAAACTTTGAATCATAGCCCATTGGACTCAACTGTATCAAGAATACATTTGGAAAGGATGTCTGAGGTTTCGCCTTTAACTTCATGGACATCAAGAACTTTTACCTGAACCCCTATCTCAGGAAGAATGTACCCTACTAAAATAGGGCACACTTTAAAGCTTCCATGGTTTGAGCAATCACAAAAAAACTGTTAAAAACTTGTCTCAGAAAGGTTTCTCTTAAGGAAATCAGTAGAATTAGGTTTGAAAACATTACAGACGATAGCTTTCATTTTGGTTCACGCACAAGAGTATTTTTCATCAAAACATTTTTTCAACAACTTTTAAGTACAGTCTAACAACTGAAAAGAATGGTTGAAACAACACAGTGATAAGCCCATACACCCTCAGTTGTAGCCAGTGACTGAGTTTACTCATCAAAAGTTTGACTTTTAAAAAAAGAAGTCACAGTTCAACTTGAAGAAGAACTTACATCCGCTTTCTTCTGTTTGTCCGTCCTTAGGTGCTGAACAATGTCACCCTTTCCTGCATGTGCAATTGAAAAGGAAGACCAGCATTTCTTACAAAACACTGTGCTATCACCAGAATAGTTTCTTAATGAACGAGTATTCATTTTGTAGTTGGTCATTAAAAACACTTTCTTTTCGGCATTTTAAAATGATAAAAATAAAGTGTAAAGACGAAATAGAAACACGTACCCTAGGCTAAGAGCCTACATAGACAACAGAATCAACAAAATCAGCTGACCACTGACTGGGATACTGACACAGATGTTGGCCCCAGGATGAAAGGCCCAATATTTTCTTCTGCAGATCTGTATATCTGTAGCAAAAAAACCCACCATACTCCAGAGCTGCAGAACAAGGGAGAAAGAAAGGTTTCTGTATCCTAGCTACTGTTCCCACCTCCCCCTGCTCCCTATTGGTTGGCTGTGTCTGCAGCAGCCTATTGGCTGTCTTTGTCTGAGTGTTGGTTGCCTGGGCCCTGGGGAGGAAGCAGAGCCAGATTTGTCAGATGTGTTGAGGACTCTGGAGTTTAGGATTGCAAACCATCTAAATTATTTTATGATTCTACAACTTTGTAAAGTAGCTGTCTTAGAATGATGTCTGAATTGTCTGGGTATTTTTTAAAATTTAGTTCTACAGCTCACCAGTTCTCCCCTCTCACTGTGCACAGAATAAGTGGTAGGTTCCAGCCAATGTAAAGTGTGTTTCTTGGTAAGGGTGTGTGGGGTTGCTGAGAAAAGGTAGAAATGTAAGAGGAATGGGGTAAAATGTGAGAAGGCTATTGCAGGCTGAGAAAAAGAACTGGTAGCAAAAGCAAGAACTGGGGGCATTGATGTAGAGAAGAGCAGAATCAGCACAGCACCAGTAGACAGTCAGAGGCAGAATCTATCTGTCTGAAAAGTGCTAGTGTGCATGCATGTACCTGATTTGGGGGGGGGGGGTGGATGAATGCATGCATGTGCGACTGCAATACAACAGAGTGCATGCACGTGTATATGTTTGTGTGTCTCTGATGGAAATTGTCTCATATAAATAGAATTTCCCTTTGAAAAGTTCAGCTGGAATGGAGAAGTCCAATGGTACAAATGTGAAGGAGTGGGACAGGTGTTTTAAATTAGGGGACATTTAGATATGCCTATCAACACAACTATAATTCAAGTATATGCCCCAACACCAGCTGCAAAAGAGGATAAATTGAAGAGTTCTATGAGCAAGTTCAAGCTGAAATTGACAGAACATGCAAACAGGATATTCTGGTAGTCATGGGTGACTGGAACGCAAACGATGGCAACAAAGAAGAAGGCAAAGTGGTTGGAAAATATGGACTTGGCAACAGAAATCAAGCTGGAGAAAGACTGATAGAATTCTGCAAGACCAACGATCTATTCATCTCAAACACCTTCTTCCAGCAATACAAGCGGCGACTGTACACATGGACTGTACCCAATGGATTGTACAAAAATTGAATTGACTTCATTTGTGGAAATCAACGATATAAAAGTTCTATAACATCAACAAAGACAAAACCTGGAGCTGACTGTGGTACAGATCATCAACTACTAGTATGCAAACTTAAGCTAAAGTTGAAAAAGAGCAAACCACTCATGAATGCAGTAAAATATGACCTTGACTGCCTGCAAAATCGATTTGCTGCTTTAGATACAAATGACAAAGCTCCAGAAGAGTTATGGAATGACATCAGGAAGGTTGTGTTGGAAGAAAGCAAGAAGTCTCTACAAAAGGTGAAAAAGCAAAAATAGCCAAAATGTATGACGGAAGAAACTCTGAAAATTGCCCAGAAACGCAGAGAAGCTAAAACCAGAGGAGAAAGACAGACAATCGCCGAACTCAGCAGAGATTTCCAACATGCAGCAAGACAGGACAAGGAAAAGTACTACAATCACACATGCAAGGAAATAGAAGCAGAAACTATTAGAGGAAGAATAAGATCATCTTTCCAAAAGCTACAAGAGTTAAAGAAAAAATTCCAGCCTTGAAATGGAATGGTACAAGATGCTCAAGGTTCTATGTTGAAGGAGGCTGAGAAGATCAAGAAAAGGTGGAAAGAATATACAGGGGTTTTATATGATAAAGATCAAGTGGACCAACAGCCATTTCAACCTGTACCTTATGATCCGGAACCATTGGTAATGAAAGAAGAAGTCAAAGCAGCACTGAAAGCCTTATCAAAGAACAAAGCACCAGGCATTGATGGCATTCCCATAGAAGTATTACAGCAATCTGATGCAGCTGTTACCATACTTACAAGGCTCTGCCAAGAAATTTGGAAGACAACATCATGGCCAACTGACTGGAAAATATCTGTGTTTATACCAATACTAAAAAAAGGTGATCTGACTGACTGTGGAAATTATTGCACAATTGCTCTGATCCCACATTCCAGCAAGATTCTACTGAAGATTATTCAACAGAGACTACAACCATACCTGGAACAAGAACTACCTGTAGTGCAAGCAGGGTTCAGGAAAGGGCGAGGAATGAGAGACATCATCGCGGATGTGAAATGGATCCTTGAAAAGACTAAATAATACCAAAAGGATATCTATTTGTGCTTTATTGACTATAGCAAGGCTTTTGACTGTGTAAACCATGAGAAACTTTGGGCCACATTAAGAAGCATGGGTATACCAGAACACCTGATCGTTCTCTTGCACAATCTGTATATTGATCAAGAAGCAACAGTTCGATCGGAACAAGGAGAAATAGAATGGTTTAAAATAAGCAAAGGTGTAAGACAAGGCTGCATACTTTCCCCCTACCTGTTAAATTTATAGCAGAACAAATCATCAGAGAAGCAGGATTGTATGAAGACAACAGAGGCGTGAAGATTGGTGGAAGACTCATCAACAGCCTTCGCTATGCTGATGATACCACATTACTGGCTGAAAGTGAAGATGATCTGAAATATTTGCTTCTCACAATCAAAGAACATAGTCTCAAAATGGGCCTGCACCTTAATGTAAAAATCTTGACAACTTGTAAAATCAACAAGTTAATCATTGAAGGAGAAGAAATTGAAATTGTGGACAACTTTAACCTACTTGGATCAACTATCAATAAAGAAGAACAAGCAGTCAAGAAATCAGACGACGCATTGCTCTTGACAGAATGGCTATGAAAGACCTAGACAAGATTCTAAAGAGCAGAGATGTCTCTATCCATGCAAAGATTTGACTTGTTCAAGCCATGGTATTTTCAATAACATCATATGGACTTGAAAGCTGGATAGTGAAAAAGACAGACAGGAAGAAAAGTGATGCCTTTGAATTATGGTGCTGGAGGTGAATACTGCTTATACCATGGACTGCCCGAAGAACAGACCAGTCAGTACTAGAGGAGATCAAACCTAAGCTTTCTTTAGAAGCTCAGATGACAAGACTTTGACTTTCATACTTTGGACACATCATGCAAAGAGAGAGATCATTAGAGAAAGACATCATGCTTGGCAAAATACAAGGTCAACACAAAAGAGGAAGGCCAGCAATGAGATGGATTGATATAATAACAGCAGCTACGGGTACCAGTCTGTCAACAATAAGCCACCTGACTGAAGACCGAACACAATTTAGGACAACTATCCAGAGGGTCGCCTTGAATCGACACCGACTTGATGACACTTAACAACAACAACAACAGATATCCTGACCGAAGTAATATGATTCCAGGGACAAATCCTTAAAAAACAGGACAGTCCTGTATAATACGAGATGGTTGGTCACTTTTGGGACCTCCAGTCTTATACTCCGTCTGCCCCCATCAGTTCATGGGTGTCTTCACTGCTGCCCTCATCCCCCTGTTTTCACTAGGATTATACTGTTTTCTTTTCTGCTCATTCTTTTGTGGAAGGTCTTTTTTTCACTTCTCGGTTTTTGGAAATGTGCATCTCTGATATCTTTTGGATTTTGTATAATACAGGAGGCAGCATATCTCTATTTCCTCTTTCTTTGGGATGATGTCTGCTTCCTTGGGGTTTCCACTTTAGGATTTGTTTACATATTTCTATTTTTAATTTGTGTTCCCTTATTCTGTATTTGTTGAAGGTGGGTGACTGAAGTGTGGTAGTCGGCTAGTTTGTAGTTTGTGTTGGTCTGCTGCACTTTAGCTTATGTTTTGGCAACAGTACGTATAATAGCATTACAAAGCCTGTATGCCTACCTCTTGCAACGAGAGTCCTGGGAGTTAATATTGTTTTGGAATGGCAGGGTTACCTCACAGCTGCTGAGCGCTTTTTATAGTTGTGTGTTACTTCAGGGTGAGGAGTTTGGCATTGAACTGAGATGACATCAAAATTTGAATATTCTTTTTTGCATCATTAGTAGTAAATGGAAACATCCTAGCAGCACACTATTTATTTAAAGGTTCTTTTATATCCCTTTTACAAGGATCAAAGTGGTTTACAATGCAACAACATTTTACATAGAACATGAGATAGGTGTGGTATACAATGTGACACACAAAAAAAAAATCGATCTTCAAACAAACCAACACATAGTTTGCTAATTCAGAGTCACAAATAAAACAAAACAATCACCACTGAAGGAAAAGACCTCAGAATATAAAGCCAAACCAAGGCTCTAAACAGATTCTGTAACACTAATCCCGTCACCACCACCCAGGGCAGTGTACCGGCAAGTTTACAGTAACATCACTCTTCACCATCATAGGTCAAAAAACCTCCAGTGGCCAATCCAAATCCAAACACAAAAAATACATACTGAGCTGCTGATATCATCATGAAAGCCCACAAATACGCAAACATGCAAACAATATGTAGGCTCTGTTCCACAAAAACAAATACTTAAATTCTGGTATCTCTGAAAAAGCCCACAAACATTCAAAACAGTATGTAGGCAGGCTCAACTCCTACAACAAATTAACAATATATTACAAAACACAAGAGAAAAGATATAACACTGCTCAACAAATTTTACAAAAGTCATGTTACTGAAATAAAAATAGTCATTTCTTATCAATTTTTATATGCTGAACACGAAGATCTTTATCTTTATCTTTATTAAAATTTGATAAACCGCTTTCCGTCAAAACATAAAGCGGTGTACAATAAAAAGTAAGCCATGCAAAGACAAGGAAAAGAACGCCAAAGTAAAACAGAAAAGCAAAGTATAAAAGCATAGACAAATAGACGACAAAAAGGAACAACCAGACAGAGGGCCAGCGTATTAAAACACATTTAACTAGAGTAACCATACATACAATAATAAAAGGCCACAAGGCCATTGTTTTAACGCACAGATTAACTAAAATAAAGTAAAAATACAAACAGTAATAAAAAGGCCTGTAGTAGGGTAAACAGGACAGACTATGGGTAAAACAAATACACAACCGGACAGATACACAAATAAAACAAAAACAAATACCACAACTAAAGAAACATCAGGGAGGACCATCGGGGGAGAGATGAAAAGCTTGCTGAAACAGGTGGGTTTTGAGTAGTGTTTTGAATTGAGGGTATGAAGGTTCCAAACGGAGGGACGAGGGTAGTGCATTCCACAACACTGGACCTAAGAAGAAAAAAAGCTGCGTGACGGGTCTGCTCGAGGTGTGCTTGTGACGGAGAGGGGAGGGATAAGCGATTTGCATGAAGAGAGCGGAGTTGACGGTAGGGAGTGTGAAGTGCGATCCGATCCGCAAGATACAGAGGAGTATTGGTGTGGAGAGCACGGTGGATCAAAATAAGAAACTTATAATGGAAACGAAAACTGAGTGGCAACCAGTGCAAACGGAGAAGGATAGGTGTGATATGGTCAAAACGGTGTGTGAAAGTGACAAGGCGGGCAGCCGCATTTTGAATGCGCTGAAGCCGAAGAAGTTGATATTTTGGGAGGTTCGCAAGGAAAACGTTGCAGTAGTCCAGGCGACTTATAACTAGGGCTAGGACAAGGGTGACTAGAGACGAAAAGGGAAGAAGGGAACGGACAGCCCTGATCTGTCGGAGAGCAGCAAAAGAACGACGCGTAAGGGAGGTGAGGTGCTGATGAAAGGAAAGCGTAGAATCGAGAATGACACCCAGATAGCGAAAAGATGACACAAGAGGGAGAGAGACAGAATCAATTGAGGGAGCCAGGGAAGGGCAGGAACCAGATAATGAAACCCACATAGCTGTGGACTTTAATGGATTCAGATGCAGAAAATTGTGAGATAGCCAAGAGGAAATCTGAGAAAGACAAAGGTCCAATTGAGTAATGTCAGAGGTCAAGGGAGAGGTATGAAACAATAGAATAATGTCATCTGCATACATGTAGAAGGAGACAGGGAATTGTTGAATTACTAACGGTAGAGGAGCTAGAAAAATATTGAACAGAAGTGGGGAAAGAACCGAACCCTGTGGTACACCGCAAGTGAGAGGAAAGGAGACAGAGGAGTGATCACCAGAATGGACTGAAAAAGAATGGGCTGTGAGAAAAGAACGAAACCATTGCCAGACAGTGCCATGCAGACCCATGTCCGATAGACGAGAAAGTAGAATACGGTGGTCAATCAGATCAAAAGCCGCGGAAAGATCAAGAGAAACCAGAAGAGAGACATCACCACGATCGTGAGCAACATGGAGGTCATTGAGGAGTGCAAGAAGAACTGTTTCCGTGCTGTGTCCGTGACGAAAGCCAGCTTGACGGGGGTGAAGAGTATTAGTGGATTCAGTGAAGGAATTTAATTGAGCAAAGACAAGACGTTCGAGGATCTTAGCTAGGAAAGGAAGATTTGAGACAGGGTGCCAGTGGGAAAGAACAGAAGGATCAAGAGAAGGCTGTTTGAGGATAGGACAAACAATAGCTGACTTCCAGGAAGATGGAAAATGACCAGTAGAAAGGCTAGTGTTAATGATAGTAGTGATAATGGGTATCAACTGTAAAGAGGGTTCCGACAACCATTGAGAAGGGATTGGGTCCAGTTTGCAGGTAGTCTTATTAGAGTTTGCTAGGGCCTGTAAAACTTCAGCAGAGGTGACAGAGTGAAAAGAGGACCAAGAATGAGCCAAGGCAAGGTTAGAGGGGGATGGGGGTGGGCCAGAGTAAGATGGAGACAAAGGTGGCGGAGGGGAGGGATGTGAAAAGGTTGTACGAAGGTGAAGGATTTTCTCAGAGAAAAAAGTAGCAAGAGACTGAGGGTTGGGAGCTGTGGACAGTCGACGTTGATCAGGGCCGGGAGAAGAAAGTCTACGCAAGATGGAGAAGAGTTGCTTGGAAGAACTCGCAGCAGTAGAGATCTCAGATGTAAAAAAGTCACGTTTGGCAGATTGGATTGCCAGGCGATATTGTGAAAAAAGCTGTTTAAAGTGGAGGCGTAGCTCAGAAGAAGGGTGACGAGCCCACTGGCGCTGTAAGTGCCGAAGCTGGGGTTCGTTGGAGGCGCAAAGCTGGAGTGTACCATGGGGAGCGAGGGGGTCTTGGTTGATTGAAGATGACAGTGAAATTGCAAAGTTGGCTCTAGTTTTTTTGTAATCTACAAGAATTAATGTTTACATCACGAAATGCATGTCAATAGTAAATATAATAGGCCTTCGGTTAATTCCTGTAAAAAACCAAGCCATTGACTACTTCTTAGGTTTTTTTCGCCTGTCTCTTGTACAGCTGTTCGGGAGCTTCTCTGGGGAATGTCCAGCAGTAGTCAGCCAGCATTGTAGTGGACCATTTTCCCTGGTATCTTTGCTCCATCATTGTGATATCCTGGTGAAAACGTTCGCCCTGTTCATCACTAACCATACCACAGTTGTCAGGAGAGAAATAGAGATGGGAATCAAGGAAATGGATCTTTAGAGACATATTGCAGCCAAGTTTCTGATACTGCATCAGCATGTCTTTTACTAGTTCCTTGTAGTTTTTTGCCCTAACATTCCCAAGAAAGTTTGTTGACACTAGGCGAAAAGCATTCCATGCTTGTTTCACATCACCCTGCAGCAAGTTATTGAACCGGTCATCTTTGAAGAGCTCTCGAATCTGAGGACCCACAAAAACTCCCTCTTTAATCTTTGTTTCACTGAGTCGAGGGAATTTTTCATGCAGGTATCTGAAAGTTGGCAAAGTGCGGTCCATGGCTTTCATGAAGTTTTTCATCAAACCTAGTTTGATGTGAAGGGGTGGTAGCAGGATTTTGTGAGCCTCAACTAGAGCTGGGTGCTGGATATTCTTCTCTCCAACTGTTACATTTTGTCTGCGATTCCATTCCTTCCTCAAGTAGTGCCAATCCCATGCTCGGCTATCCCACTCACATAAGAAACACATGTATTTTATATATCCCTGCTGCAGTCCCATTAAAAGGGCAACTACCTTCAAGTCACCACAGAGGTGCCAGCTGTACTTGTTATAGTTAATGGAAGTCAGTAGATGCTTTAAGTTATCGTATGTCTCTTTCAAGTGGACGGCATACGCTACTGGAATAGATGGAAGACGGTTTCCATTGTTCAAAAGCACAGCCTTCAGACTCAGTTTCGAAGAGTCTATTAATAGTCTCCAATCTTGATGGGTCATGAGTGATTTTTAAGGCATTCATGAGGCTTTCAATATCGGAAAAGAATACCAGATTACTTTCCTTTCTGAAGAAAGGCTCCAGCTGCTGGTGGCGCTTTCAATATGAAGTAATGTTTACATCTTCTTCTAGAAGATTCCATTGTTGGAGTCCTGATCCTAACAATTCTGCCTTGTTCTTGGATAAGTCCAAATCACAAACCAGGTCATTTAGTTCTTCCTGTGTTATTCTGTGTGGAGTTGATAATGCATCCCAGTGAAAATCTGGGTCACTGCATGCTGACGGACAAGGAGAAGAACAGGTCGGCTCACCCTTGTCCTCATCAGATGAATCAAGAGAATATTCTGATGAAGGTTCTGGAATAGGAAGTCCCTCACCATGTGGAGCTGGTCTCAATGCAGACAGAATGTTTGGATAGACTATGCTTGACTTCTTTTGCTTCATTATTCCTCTGGAAAGAGGAGGAACCAAGCAGAAGTAAGTCATTTGTGTGGTTGCTTGGCTCTCTCCACACCTTGGGGACTGCAAATGACATTGATGGTCTTTTGCAATTCAACCACTGTGAAAGCTGTGTTGTACATGTAGCGCAGCATATATTCGGGGCCCAAGGCTTGTCTTGGTCACCAATCTTGCATCCAAAGTTAAGAACGATATGCCTTCTTCAGTTGAGAAGTGATACTTTTCTTCTGGTTGGCAAATGTCGCTTCTCCACAAATGTAGCAGAAATTGTCAACGGTATTAACGCACTTTTGCAGCATTACTGTTCTGTATTGTACCTAAATGGCTAAAATTATATGATTAATAAAAGTTACATGTAACAGTAGCTTAAACTGTCTCGCACACAGTCTGAAATATTTTAAATGCTCAACCTTTCCGACTGCGTATAGTACACTGCTGATGTCAGATGGCTTCAGCAGCCGTCTGGCAGTAGTATTGCATTGCATCAGAAAATGATGCAATCAACTCTGGATAATGTGTGCATGCTGGTATTATACAATGTGATGCCATATTACATCATTTAAGGCTTATTTGGGATGTTGTTGATGTCCTACTGGATAAATTTACACGGTGAAACGTCTAAAATGAACTACATGCAATATCTTCAAAACGAGAGCCAATAAATTTTTTTTAATGTTATATTTGTGTTCAGCTCGCCAAGATACTACAGATTAGGACCTTTTAAAGTCGGTAACAATTTCAATGTTGATCAGTGTAATTAATACAAAAGAGTAGTACAATCAAGGTTAATGAGAAGTGAAAAGGGACTATTTTATTTTTTAAATTATAATGTGTATATTTTGAATGATGTTTACTAAACATTAGCATGTACTATGTACTGCAGCCCCCATGTTATTCTATGGGCACGGTGACAGACAGAATGCGGTACACTTTGTGTCGAGGCATTTCAGGGGCAGAGCGGGTTGGCACCACAGATTAGCCAGGCAGTGGTGATATTAGATGCTGCCTAGTGTTACCCTAACTGGCTAAATTTAGGACACATGAATGGCTGTCTTTAGCTAGTTTTGCAATCCAGCCAGCGGCTGAATATTGCAAAACTGCAATCTGGCCATCCCGGATATTCAGTGCCCCTGCCTTTGAATATACGGGGTGAAGTTAGTGGCGACAACCAGCTGCTTTATGTGTGCTGGCCACCGCCGCTGAACACCCCCCCCCCTTAGAGTGTAATTAGCATGTCTTAGACCTGTGTATGTCTAGTGCCCACTCATGTTACCTCTCGGCCCCCTCAGGTCTGGCTATGCCACTGACACACACAGGCACACATGCATGCACACACAGTGCCATACCTAGTAATCTGCGAGTGGTGCAGCCACACAGGGTGCAAAACAAAATAGAGGTGCATTTGGTGTTGCTGGCCTTGGCTCCTCCCCATGCTGTTTGTCCTTCCCCTGCCACCACTGCTGCTTTTCATGTTCCCTTGGCGGCGGTGGCAGCAGCGGAACCTCCAACTGAAAAAAAAAACAACATGCGAGTCTTTCTGACTCTGCACGTATGCTGGTGTGATCCCTCCCTTCTTTGATGAATGCTCACATCAGAGGAGGTCGGGACCAGATCCGTCATTCAGATGTGAGTCTTTGCAACTTCACATTTGAATGGCTGGTCTGGTCCCTCCCTACTCCGATGTGATCATTCGTCAGTGGAAAAGATACTAAAGAAAGGTGATCCAACTGATTGTGGAAATGATCACACAATCGCTCTATCCCACATGCCAGCAAGATTCTACTCAAGATTATTCAGCAGAGATTACAACCATACCTGGAACAAGAACTACCCAAAGTGCAAGCAGGGTTCAGGAATGGGCAAGGAACAAGAGACATTATTATGGATGTGAAGTGGATCCTTGAAAAGACTAAATAATACCAAAAGGATATCTATATGTGTTTTATTAACAACAACAAGGCTTTTGACTGTGTAAACCATGACAAACTCTGGATCACATTAAGAAGCATGGGTATACCAGAACACCTGATCGTTCTCTTGAACAGCGTTTACATTGATCAAGAAGCAACAATTCGAACAGAACAAGGAGAAACAGAACAGTTTAAAATCAGAAAAGTTGTACAAGAAGGCTGAATATTTTCCTCCTACCTGTTTAATTTATATGCAGAACAAATCCTCAGAGAAGCAAGAGTGTATGAAGACGACCGAGGTGTGTAGATTGGTGGAAGACTCATCAACAACTTTCGCTGTGTTGATAATACCACATTACTGGCTGAAAGTGAAGATGATCTGAAACATTTGCTTCTCAAGATCAAGGAACATAGTCTTAAAATGGGCCTGCACCTTAATGTAAAGAAGTCAAAGATCCTGACAACTGTCAAAATCAATAAGTTCATCGTTGATGGAAAGAAATCGAAATAGTGGACAACTTTAACCTACTTGGATCAACTATCAATAAAGAAACAACAAGCAGTCAAGAAATCTGATGACACATTCTCTTGGCAGAATGACTATGAAGGAACTAGACAAGATTCTCAAGTGTAGAGATGTCTCTAGTCATACAAAGATTCAACTTGTTCAAGCCATGGTATTTCAATAATGTAATATGGATGCAAAAGTTGGACAGTGAGAAAGATAGACAGGAAGAAAATTGATGCCTTTGAATTATGGTTCTGGTGATGAATACTGTGTATACAATGGACTGCCCAAAGAACATAACAGTCAGTACTAGTGGAGATCAAAACTAAGTTTTCTTTAGAAGCTCAGATGAGAAGACTTCAACTTTCATATTTTGGACACATCATGCAAAGAGGGAGAGATCATTACAGAGACATCATGCTTGGCAAGGTAGAAGGTCAATGCAAAAGAAGAAGGCCAGCAATGAGATAGATCGATACAATAGCAGCAGCTATAGGTGCCGCGCTGTCAACAATGAGCCGCCTGACTGAAGACTGAATGCAGTTTAGGAGAACTATCCAGTGGGTCACAATGAGTCGATACCAACTCGACGGCACTTACAATGACAACATATCAAATTATTTAGGGCCCAATATTGAATTGAAGCGGCTATGTGCTGCTATGGCGCATGGCCGTGCCGCTGACCTCTAACCCTGGATATTCAATGTCGGGGTCATATGCAGCCCCCGCATTGAATATCTAGGATTGCTACTCAGGCCCCTGAGCTGCAGAAGCTAAACAGCTAGCGGCGATATTGCACCACTGCCCGGTTAGCTCCAGCAGGTAAAATTAGGCCAGCTTTTTCTTTACCTAGTTTTACCAACAGGTCGCTAAACGGGTAGTGGTGCAATATCAATGCTACCCAGTTAGTGACTGTCGCCACTTTTGCTCCACCCCGGAACACCCATGACATGCCCTGATGCTTAGCATCAGGGCGTGTAAGGGAGATCAGGGATATTCAGCAGCACTAACCTTGTTAGTGTCATTGAATATCCTGGTTAGAGGCATTTACACTGTTTACATGACTTTAAACCATGTAAATGACTTTTGAATATTGGGACCTTAGTTTATATGTGCTGTTTCTGTAAAATCCTTTAACTCGATCCTTTGTTCACAAAGACCAAAAAACTCCTAATACTATTGCAATCATTATTATACCCTGTAATTGCTTGTGTAGCATAAAAGGTGTCCACCATGACCTCCTTATGTGGTTTCAGACAAATCTTTTATCTAAAATGGAACCACTGTAAAGTCGTTAATGGCTCTCAGAGGATATTAAATCAATCGTCCATAACATACCACTCAATCATGGTGGGAGCAAAATCAAAGAGGCTCAGTTCTAGTTCTCATGAGTCTCACATGATCCATGCGAGTCATTACAGTGACACATATGGTAAGGCACAATATTTAGTGAATTAAAGTTTGGGATTATCTGCATATTTTCTATTATGTAACCAGCTGTACATAATATATTGAATTATATGGATCCCACTGAGAGTTAAACTGGGCCAGAATTGTTTCAGATGATTTGTATTTTTTGACATTTCTGCAAAAATGAGTGCATCCGCATAGGTCACAGTAAAAAAAAAATAATCAAAAGAAGTTTTATTCTTTTTGTTTCTAACTAAAGATACAAAACTTTTGCAGTGGCCCCAGTATTCCACCCCCTCCCCCAACTCTGCCCCAACCTAACCCAGGTTCATTCTCCTTTTTTTTTCTCCTGCATAGTCTCTCTCCCCTTCTCCCCAGACATACATGGTCACTCAGGACCCAAACCAAGCTAGAAATATGCCCTGTGCGACCTGCAAACTTGGTGCCTCCTTCCATTCAACCGCATGCAGAAACTTGGGCTTGTTGGACTTTCTGGAAGCCCGGTGATGACATTGGTGCCCCTTCTGTCCTTGCACCTTATGCGGCCACACCACTCGCACAGCCCTTGGTATGGCCCTGCTGTCACTCCCTCCCTTTTTTTGCTCCATCCCTTCCTTTCCCTTCCCACAGACATTTCTTCTGCCCCTTCCCTTCTTCTCCAAGACACTCTCTCTGTATCTCTCTCTTCCTCCCTCTCCCTTCCCTTCCCTTCCTCTTCCCTCCGGCCCATTTCTTTTCTTCTTTCCCTTCCCAAGGCATTCTGTTTCACTTCCCTTCCCCATTTATGGCACTCACTCTGAATTCCCTTTCCCTCCCCACCAAGCACAATCATTTTCTAAGGACCTAGGCTGTATTGTGGATATTATGTTGAAATCCTCTACTCAGTGTGTGGTGGTGGCCAAGAAAGTTAATAGAATCCTAGGAATTATAAGGAAAGGAACGGAGAATAAATGCAGGTATATTACAGTATAATGCCTCTGTATCACCCCATGGTGTGACTGCATCTCAAATACTGTGTGCAATTCTGGTTGACATTTCGTAAAAAAGGATATAACAGATTTAGAAAAGGTACAGAAAAGAGTAAAGGAGATGGAAGGATACCCTATGAGGAAAGGCTTAAAAGATCAGAGGTCTTCAGCTTAGAAAAGAGACCTCTGAGAGGAGATATGATAGATAGCCATAAAATAATGAGTGGAGTGGAACAAATTAAGGTGATTACTCCTAAAAAAAACAAGGACTAGAGGACACACAATGAAGCTAAAAAGTGGTACAATAAAGACTAATTGGGGAAAACACCTTTTCACTCAATACACAATTAAACTGCCTGATTCTTTGCCTGATGATATAGTAATAGATGTTAGCATAGTAGGGTTTTAAAAATATTTGGACAAGTTCCTGGAAGAAAAGTCCATAAACCATTATTAAAGGGAAATGTGGAAAATCTACTGCTTATCTCTGGAATAAACAGAAAGGAATTTGTCTGTCTTTTGTGATTCTGCCAGGTACTTGTGACTTGTATTGGCCAGTGTTGGAAACAATACTGGGCTTGATGGACTTTTGGTCTGGCCCATTATGGAAACTCTTATCTTCTTATGTTCTTCCCTCTCCTCCCTTGCCAAGTGGCTCATCTGCTTCTATGATGCTGTGGATCTTCATTGGTCATGGTGAGGAAGTACCACAGTTCATCGTTTCCAAAGGCATACCTAAGAACATAAGAACATAAGATATGCCATACTGGGTCAGACCAAGGTCCATCAAGCCCAGTATTCTGTTTCCAACAGTGGCCAATCTAGGTCATATGTACCTAGCAGTTTCCCCAAGGGACACAGGTTCCACAATGCTTGTATTGGTTCAAGCATTGATATCCTGGGTCCCTTCTTTTTTTTTTTTTTTAATATTTTATTTACTTTTTCCAAAAACACAACATCAATAACACACACAAAACAACCCCAACCCCGACCCACCCACCCACCCAGCCTCCATTGTCCTTGCCAACCACACAGTTGTATACAGAGCTAGACAATACAGCAAACAATAGTCGCAGAGCAATAGCGTGAACGCCCATTAAGTTACCCACCCATCAAGCAGACCCAGGCGATTGCCCGACAGGGCACCCGCCCCGGAAAGATATAGCAGCCGATTTCGCATAAACATCCAGGGATTCCCACTTATTCCCTGAGTCCATAGAGAGGACCCCTCTCCCCTTCTGACACCTCCGGCGTTGACCGCACGCCCATGTCCGCTCATAACTGGCATACAGAGAAACTAAGTTCCACCAATGGTTGCTCTCCAGCTTATCGGCATCTTTCCAACAAATCAGGATCAACTTGAGAGCAACTGCAACCAAAAAATTAAACAAAAATGTTTCTCTTTTGGGACAGGCAACGTCGGACTAGCCGACCTAAGAAAAACCAGGTCCCACGTTAGAGGTGCCCAGAAAGAGAGAATACGCTGGATCCTATCCCATACCTCTCGCCAAAACTCCTGCACTCTGGGACAGTCATAGAACATATGTTTCAAGGTACCCAAGGACGTAGAACACGTCCAGCAACACGCCTCTACTCCAGGAGCCCACCGGGAAAGACGACTGGGCGTCAAGAACGCCCTGTGGGAGAGAAAAAATAAAGATTGAGTAATCGCTGCAGCACTTGAAACCCTGTTGGCCTTAGACCATAGGGTGGTCCATAAGTGGGGCGGGATAGGAAAACCTACCTCCGTCTCCCAGCACCTTTGTAGGCCAGATAACGTAGTCGACCACCCACCTCTGAAAATTGCATATAAATTAGAAACTGTCCCCGGCCCTTCATAGCAGGTGGCTAGCACCCGTTGGAGCCCCCAGTCCTCCACTAAACTAGCGCCAGTAATCTTTGCCTGCTTAAGACAACTTTGTAACTGGACCCATTGGAACCGGCACCACCGCTCCGGAAGATCAAACTCACTGGCAAGGGCCTCCCAGGATTTCCAACCCTGAAGATGCATAAGGTGCCCCAGCGTCCAAATACCGCGTTCCTGCCAACTCCGCCAGGAAATCATCTTGCCACCTATTTTTAGATGAGGGTTGTGCCAAATAGGAAACTCTATGGATACTGGATTCTCCAATGAAAGTACCCGCGCAAGGCCCGAGGCGGCCCATTGCGTGGCAGAGAGCGTGGGAGAAAGTAGAAGCGTTGTCGGGGGTCTCATGACTAATAAAAGCTGCAGGGGGACATTGGGGAGAAGTCTCTTTTCCACTTCTAGCCAGATGGGCACATTATCGGAGGCGACCGCAGGACACCACAGTGCTCCCTGCTTTAGTAAAAAAGCCTGGTGGTAAGCCCGAAAATCAGGGAAGTTCACTCCACCCTGGTCCCTACACGCTTTGAGTTTCGCGATCGCAATTCGGGGAGGTTTCTCCGCCCACAAAAACCGTGTCAATTGCCGTTCCCAGCCCTTGTATATCCGAGAAGGCATTTCCATGGGGAGCATTTCAAGAAAATAGTTTATTTTGGGAGACAGGACCATCTTAATGGCTTCCAGCCTGCCCCACCATGACAAATACAGAGGGGACCATCGAGCTGAAAAGGTACGAAGCAATCCCTCTATGGTATGGCAATTAGTTGAAAGTGTCTCCTCACTCGAGAAACAGTATTTGACCCCCAGGTATTTGATAGGCCCAGAGGACCACACAAAGGGGTGCTCACCTAACGCGGAAGGAAAGGTCACCCTGTTCATAGGGAAAGCGACTGACTTCCCCCAGTTGATCTTATAGCCCGATAGTTTTGAATAGGCATCCATGACCCTAAGCACTTCACCCACCTGATCCGGCTGGACAAAGAGCAAGAGATCATCAGCATAAGCTGACAGTTTTATCTGTAAGTCCCCCACCTGAATACCCTGAATCTTCTCAGAGTGCCGAAGAGCTATAGCCAAGGGTTCAAGGGCCAGATTAAACAGAAGTGGGGAGAGGGGGCACCCCTGCCTCGTTCCGCGTTGTAAAACAAAGGGGGTGGACAGAAGTCCATTCGCTAGAATTCGCGCCTGCGGGGCAACATATAGTACTTTAATTAGATTGATAAACGAAGCCCCAAAGCCAAACCAGTGAAGGACCCGGTACATGAAGGCCCATTCCAACCTATCAAAAGCCTTTTCGGCATCCAGAGAAAGCCCAACCATAGGCTTATCTTGAGACTGGGTCAGAGCGAAGAGATCTATAAGAAGACGAGCATTATCCGCAGTCGATCTTCCCGGGAGGAAACCACACTGATCAGGGTGTATTAATCCTGACACTACCTTCGAGAGGCGCCTGGCCAGAATCCCAGCAAAAATCTTATAATCGGCGTTTAAAAGCGAGATCGGCCGGTAGCTACCTACCTCCAGGGGATCCCTCCCTTCCTTAGGAAGCACCACCACAGTAGCCGCGTTGAAGCTCCCTATCCGCGGAACCTGCTCCGTTAACATTTGAAAATAACAGGCCAACTGGGGGACGAGCTCCTCCCGAAAAGCCTGATAAAATTCAACTGGGAGGCCATCGGGGCCTGCCGCCTTGCCAGTCTTAGCTTCTCGTAAAACCGCTTGAACTTCAACCCCATCGATGGGCCGCTCCAACTCACCCACCTGTTGAGCAGGGAGAACGGGGTGGGGCAGTTTCTCTAGGAAAGTCTGATAAGCAGAGTCTGCACATTCACCCGCCGAGGCATACAAGTCCTGGTAAAAGGACCTAAATCTCTCCCCTATCTCACTGCTCCGCGTAAGTAGCCTCTGTGTCCCTGATCTCAAAGCCGCAATGTTGGCTTTCGCCCTGGGAGGGCTAAGTACAGAAGCTAGCATCTTGCCCGCCTTATTTTGCTCGACATGATATCGCGCATCCTGCGCATGCAGCGATTTGCGAACTTCCGCGCTCAAGAGCGTGTTGTATTGGTGCCGTAATTTCTGCAGGCGCAAGAGCACACAAGGCTCTACTTTCCTCCTCAAGAGTCTCTCCCCCGCGGAAATTTGCTCCTCAAGCGCAGCCAACGCCACCTTCCTTTGCTTAGACCGGTAAATAAGATAACTAGTAACCTGAGCTCGGATAGAGGCCTTAAAAGCCTCCCACCAGGCCCAGCCAGCCGTCTCATCAGGAAGGTTCTTCTCAAAATACACTTGGATCTCCGACCGAATCAGCGTACAGAAATCCGGATCTCCCAGCAGGTCTCGGGGAAAAAACCAGCCTGGCTTCTGAGGAGCCGGGTGCCCGGGCTCTAGCAGAACAAAAACTGCCGCATGGTCAGACACCGTTGTAGGGCAGATACCCGCCCCTAGTGTCGCCTCAACTAGAGGGTGGGAAAGGAGGAGAAAATCAATGCGAGAATGTGACTGATGCGGTAGGGAGTAGAAAGTGAACTCCTTGTCTCCAGGGTGTAACGTTCGCCAGACATCAGACAACCCCAAGTCTTGCATCAAAGACAGGAGGACAGAAACAGCCCTGCCCGTCTTGGACGCTCGGAACGGCTGTCGGTCTAACAATGGGTCCAGCACCAAGTTAAAATCGCCACCTAAGATCATAGGGAGGGACCGTAGGTCATGGGCTACTACTGCTAGCTTCTGAAAAAAGGCTACATCGTCGGAGTTGGGCCCGTAAACGTTCAAGACAGCAAATTCCTCCCCACTAAGATGCATTACCACCACCGCCCACCGCCCAGATGGATCCGCTAATCTTAACTCAATTTTTGGCTGAAGGGATTTCCGCACTAAAGTTATTACCCCGTTCTTTTTGCCTACTGCTGCAGCGTGTACTACCACCAGATATTGCCCAGTGCCCAATTTCATTGCTTCTACAGATGACAAGTGCGTCTCCTGGAGTAGGACGACATCGGCATTTTGCTTGACACAATATAATAAAATTTTCTTTCGCTTAATGGGGTTATTAACCCCTTTCACATTCAGCGAGAGGACCTTAAGGGACCCCATAACACTTTATATAGGCATATACACGAACAACATGCTCATTAACCATAAATCTCAGTTTCCAGCTCTGATGAATAACCCCCCCCCCCCTCAATGGAGACACCTTCCCGGCCCCCCCCCGCCACCCCCCCCCCCTGGGTGCACCAGCCGATCTCGCAAGATTGCCCTCTGAAAACCAACTCCCCCACACATAGTTTCATCAACATAACACCCCTTCCCCGGTTATACAAGTAACAGGATATAGCTCACTCCCAGGGAAAAAACAGCAAACCCCATTGGAAAGCAAAGAAAACACAGTACGGTCTTCTCCCATCCATCCATGTATGCAACACAGCTCTGATCAGCCGCTCCACACACACACACACACAACTCACCAGGCACTCACTCGATCACCCGCAAACACACAGACCCTGAGGGTCGAGGACCACTCCTGCGATCCCAACCCCCAGGGCCAAACATGGCTCGAGACCACAAGGACAGCACCGTATGCAGGACAAACATCCTCAGCGCATCACCGCCGCTTCTTGTTCCTCAATGAAGGCCAACAGGGTCTTTGGATCCTCAAAGGACCGAGTCTGATTGTGGAACGTGACGCGAAGTCTGGCAGGGGCAAAAAGCCCATAGCGGGCTTGAAGACTTTGCAGGCGGGGCCTTAGCGCTAGCAGTTGTTTACGACGGGCCACCGTGGACTTATTAAAGTCCGGGAAGAAAGCGATGTTTGCTCCCTCAAATTTCAGCGGCGCCAAACTCCGAGCAGCCGCCATGATCTGGGTCACGTGTTGGAAGCGCAGAACTTTCAAGATGATCGGGCGCGGTCTCGAGGAGTGTGGATCCTGGTATGTAGGAACACGGTGAGCTCTTTCAATCTCAAATGGTTGACCAAATTCCAGTCGTAGCAACTTCGGGATGATTTTGCCCAGAAAGCCCATTATATCACGGCCTTCCACTCCTTCAGGCATCCCCACTATGCGGATGTTATTCCGTCGAGTCCGATTGTTAAGATCTTCGAGACTCCTCTCCAACACAGAGATGCGCTTAGTGTTCGCTGTGATCTCCTTCAGCCTCTCCTCATGCACTTCCACCTTAATAGAAAGACCGTCCATCTTTTCGGAAAGCGTGGCGAGCTGCACTTTCATATCTTTGAGCTCAGCCACATCCGCTTGAACCCCACTCAGGGTTTCCCCATTGGCGGTGACCAGCTCTCGTACTGCCCTGATCTCGGCCAGAAGCTCAGTAAGGCCCTCCGCTGCGTCCCTCGGGCCAACGGTCTTTTGCGGGGACGGGGGATCAGCTTTCAACCGCTTAGTTCCCGTGGTCGAAGGCGCATTAAAATCGAGCCTGGAGGGTTTGCTGGAAGTCATTGCTGCAGGGTCTCTGCCACTAGAACAGTTAATTCTGAGAATTCTGCACGGAAGGGCAGGATAATCACCAGGATTCCGGGGAGAGAAAGAATCAAGCGGCCATCTTGCACCGTCGCAGGCTCCGCCCCCATCCTGGGTCCCTTCTTAATAATGGTTTATGGACCTTTCCTCCAGGAACTTGTCCAAACTTTTTTTAAACCCAGCTATACTAACAGCCTTTACTACATCCTCCGGTAACAAATTCCAGAGTTTGATTACACGTTGAGTGAAAAAATATTTTCTTTTATTAGTCTTAAATAGTTTACCCTGTAGCTTCATTGCATGTCCCCTAGTCTTTCTATATTCTGATAAGGTAAACAATCGATCTACGTTTACCCGTTCCACTCCGTTCATTAATTTATAGACTTCTATCATATTTCCCCTCAGCCGTCTCTTTTCAAGGTCAAAGAGCCCTAACGTTTTTAGCCTTTCTTCATAGGAGTATCCTTCCAACCCCTTTACCATTTTGGTGGCTCTTCTCTGAACCTTTTCTAAAATCGCTATATCCTTTTTAAGATACGGCGACTAGAATTACACACAATATTCAAGGTGCGGTATACCATGGAATGATATAGAGGCATTATAATATCTTTTGTTTTATTTTCCATTCCTTTCCTTATCAAACCTAGCATTCTATTTGCTCTCTTGGCCGCTGCTGCACACTGGGCCGAGGGTTTTAACATGGTATCCACAATGATGCCTAAATCTTTTTCCTGGGTGGTGGTTCCTAATGTGGAACCTTGCATCGTGTAACCATAGTTTGGGTTGTTCTTCCCTAGGTGCATAACCTTGCACTTGTCCACATTAAATTTCATCTGCCATTTTGATGCCCAGTCTTCCAATTTATCAAGATCCTCTTGCAATTTTCCACAATCCTTTTGGGTTTTAACAACTTTAAATAGTTTTGTGTCATCTGCAAATTTGATAACCTCACTCGTTATTCCACTTTCCAGGTCATTTATGAAAATGTCAAAAAGCAGCGGACCCAGCACAGATCCCTGGGGTACACCACTATTCACCTTTCTCCATTGGGAAAATTGGCCATTTAGCCCTACCCTCTGCTTTCTATCTTTTAACCAGTTCCTGATCCACAATAGTACACTGCCTCCTATCCCATGTCTTTAGTTTTGCCAAAAGTCTCTGATGAGGGACCTTGTCAAAGGCTTTCTGAAAGTCCAGATACACAATATCAACCGACTCACCTTTGTCCACCTGATTATTCACTCCTTCAAAAAAACATAACAGATTAGTAAGACAAGATCTCCCTTGTCTAAAGCCATGTTGGCTGTCTCCCATTAGGACATGACTATCTACATGCTGAGTAATTTTATTCTTTATGATGGTTTCTACCATTTTTCCCGGTACTGATGTCA
This sequence comes from Ichthyophis bannanicus, assembly GCA_033557465.1. Lineage (NCBI taxonomy): Eukaryota > Metazoa > Chordata > Amphibia > Gymnophiona > Ichthyophiidae > Ichthyophis > Ichthyophis bannanicus. Next base: position 1,140,324,021 of record CM066032.1, read on the forward strand.
GGCTCACCGGTCTGTATTTTCCCGGATCAGCCCTGGAACCCTTTTTAAAAATTGGTGTTACATTGGCGATCCTCCAATCTTCAGGTATTAAAGATGATTTTAATGATAGTTCACAGATTACTAATAGCAGGTCTGCAATCTCATATTTCAGTTCTTTCAACACCCTTGGATGTATACCATCCAGACCAGGTGATTTGCTACTCTTCTGTTTATCTAATAGTTGTAATACATCTTCCTGATGTATCGATATTTCCTTCAATTCTTCCGCACCTTTAAATACCAATAAAGACCGAAGCAAAGAATTCATTCAGTCTCTCCGCTATCGCCTTGTCGCCTCTTAGTGCTCCTTTAACCCCTTTATCATCTAATGGACCAACTGAATCACTCACAGGTTTTTTTGCTACGAATGTACTTGAAAAGGTCTTTACTTCGCGTTTTTTCTTCCGCAGCAAGCTTCTTCTCAAATTCTCCCTTTGCCTGCCTTATCAATGCCTTGCATTTGACTTGCCAGTGCTTGTGCTGTTTCCAGGTTTCGTCATTTGGCTCTTTTTTCCATTTCCTGAAAGATGCTTTTTTGGCAACAACAGCCTCTCTGACCTCACCTTTAAACCATGCTGGCAGTTTTTTGGACTTCCTTCCACTTTTCTTAAAGTGTGGAATACAGCTGGTCTGGGCTTCCAAGATAGTATTTTTCAACAACACCCAAGCCTGATGTACGTCTTTAACCTTTGCAACTGCTCCTTTTAGTTTTTTCTTAACTGTTTTCATCATTTTATCATAGTCTCCCTTTCGAAAGTTAAAAGTTAGTACTGTGGATTTCCTTACTATCTCTCCTCCACTAATTAAATCAAAGGCGATCATGCTATGATCACTATTGCCAAGTGGCCCCAACAACCTTATCTCTTGCACTAGATCTGGTGTTCCACTAAGGACTAGGTCTAATATGGCTTCCCCTCTGGTCGGTTCATGAACCAGCTTCTCCAAGAAGCAGTCATTTATTTCATCTAGGAACTTTATCTCCCTAGCATGTCCTGACGTGACACTGACCCAATCGATAACGGTGTAGTTGAAATCACCCATTATTATTACTGTGCTGTAACTTTTGTTAGCTTCCTTGATTTCTTTGAGCATTTCATCATCCATTTGGTCATTCTGGCCAGGCGCTCGATAGTACACCCCCACTGCCATTGCCTTCCCCCTTTTACATGGAATTTCAATCTATATAGATTCTACAGCAGATTTTGTTTCCTGCAAAACTTTAATCCTTTCGGACTCAATGCCCTCTCTAACACAGAGCGCAACCCCTCCACCAATTTGATCAGCTCTATCATTTTGATATAGTTTGTACCCAGGTATCACAGTGTCCCACTGGTTGTCCTCCTTCCACCATGTCACTGATATTCCAATCATATCTAACCTTTCATTTTGTGCTATATATTCTAACTCTCCCGTCTTATTTTTTAGACTTCTAGCATTTGCATACAAGCATTTTAGAGAATGTATTTTATTCATATTAATTTGGCTATTGTTAGACATGGGTAATTTGGGATCTTTAAGCTCTGTCTGCTCCATACTTGAGGGCATTTGGGCTACTTTACTCTTTTGTGGAACCTCTCTGCTTTTGGTAGTATCCTTCAAAGATACATTCTTCCGAACCATCCGCTCTTGGGCGACTGTCGGCTTTCCCCTAATATCTAGTTTAAAAACTGCTCTATCTCCTTTTTAAAGGTTAATGCCAGCAGCCTGGTTCCATCCCGGTTAAGGTGAAGCCCATCCCTTCGGAAGAGCCCCTCCTTTCCCCAAAATGTTCCCCAGTTCCTAACAAATCCAAAACCCTCATCTCTGCACCATTGTCTCATCCACGCATTGAGACTCCGGAGCTCTGCCTGCCTTTTGGGTCCTGCGCGTGGAACAGGAAGCATTTCGGAGAATGCTACCCTGGAAGTTCTGGATTTCAACTTCCTACCTAAAAGCCTAAATTTAGCCTCCAGAACCTCCCTACCACATTTTCCTATGTCATTGGTACCGACATGTACCAAGACAGCAGACTCCTCCCCAGCACTATCTAAGACCTTATCTAGGTGGCGCGTGAGGTCCGCTACCTTCGCACCAGGAAGGCATGTTACCAGGCGATCCTCACGTCCACCAGCCACCCAGCTATCTACATGCCTAATGATTGAATCACCAACTATAACGGCTGTCCTAACCCTTCCCTCATGGGCACATGGCCCTGGAGAAACGTCCTCGGTGCGAGAGGGTTTTACATCACCTGGAGGACAGGTCCTAGTTACAGGATCACTTCCTGCCACACCAGGGTGATGCTCTCCTGTCACGTGACCTCTCTCCTCCATGGCAACAGGGATGCTGCCAGATTGGAGGTGGGACTTCAGGACTATATCCCTGTAGGTCTCGTCTATGTACCTCTCTGTCTGTCTTATGCTTTCCAAGTGTGCTACTTTAGCCTCAAGAGAACGGACTCGTTCCCTGAGAGCAAAGAGCTCCTTGCAGCTAGTGCACATGTAAGACCTCTCACCAATTGGGAGAAAATCATACATGTGACACTGAATGCAAAAGACTGGAAAGCCCCCATCCCACTGCTGGACTGCTGTCTGCATCTTAGTTTTAAGTTTGTGTTTAGATCTAAGTTCTTTACTTACTAAGGCTTGCTATGGATATTTATACTAATAAAACTGTACCTAATACGTGTAATATACCTTGTTCACTTGAAGCTTAACTGATCTCAGGTCCTTAGTGTATGACTGATTTGGGTAATGAGCTTCACCTGAGAGTACCTCCTGTCTTTTAAGATGTGTAAATACCTATAAAGCTACGATTATCCCAGGGGTGGGTGGGTGTTGGGGAGGGAGGGAGAGAGAGAAATAACACTTATTAAAAGAGTGCTGCACATAGTACCCTGTCCTGTGCTGCTGAGGTAAGCTATATTCTGATTTGATTTAAATTATAGCTCTTAGCTGCTGCTAGGCTCTAACTTCTTATGAAATTTAAACTACAAGCTCTCTGCTTGGTTCTAAATTTAACCAGAAAGCTCTCTTCTGTGTTTTAAATTTAAGCTAAAAGTACTTTGCTGTTACTAGGCCATGAGTGACTATTAAATTTAAACTACAAGCTCTCTGCTGGGTATGAAATGTAACCAGAAAGTCCTCCTCTGTGTTTTAAAACTAAAAGTACTTTTCTGATGCTAGGCTCTGAGTGACTATTAAATGTAAACTACAAGCTCTCTGCTGGGTTCCAAATGTAACCAGAAAGCTCTCTTCTGTGTTTTAAATTTAAACTAAAAGCACTTTGTTGTTACTAGGCCCTGAGTGACTATTACATTTAAACTACAAGCTCTCTGCTGGGTATGAAATGTAACCAGAAAGTTCTCCTCTGTGTTTTAAATTTAAACTTAAACTGCTGCTACTAGGCCCTGACTGATTTAACAAAAAAATAGTGGGTTCACAGATTAATTATCTTTAATACAAAGAATTCCTTTTAGAAAATTACCAGAAGTATATACTCACAGTTGCAGATCTCTCTCCAGAAGTAACAGTCCCTTTTTCTAGTCCTTCAAGACAGAGGATCACAGAGCTCTGGTTGAGCTATTTATGCCTGTGCTGCTGAGGTAAGCTGTGACCAAATTCCTGGGTAATTAACAGTCCTTGCTTGGATAGGAGGAGTCTTTCAAAATGGCCTTTTGATCTGCCACCTGGTGTTAACACCTATTGAAAAGGTTTCACAGGTCTCTTGCCCCCTAGGTAGAAGGCCTCTTTGTAAAGGTCTCTAGAAGACTTTATTTGTTGCTCAAAGAGTACAGACCCTGTTCTGCCTTTTGTGCTAAGCTAAATTCTGATTTGATTTAAATTATAGCTCTTAGCTGCTGCTAGGCTCTAACTTCTTATGAAATTTAAACTACAAGCTCTCTGCTGGGTTCTAAATTTAACCAGAAAGCTGTCTTCTATGTTTTAAATTTAAGCTAAAAGTACTTTGCTGATGCTAGGCCCTGAGTGACTATTCAATTTAGACTACAAGCTCTCTGCTGGGTTCCAAATGTAACCAGAAAGCTCTCTTCTCTGTTTTAAATTTAAACTAAAAGTAGTTTGCTGTTACTAGGCCCTGAGTGACTATTAAATTTAAACTACAAGCTCTCTGCTGGGTATGAAATGTAACCAGAAAGCTCTCCTCTGTGTTTTAAAACTAAAAGTACTTTTCTGATGCTAGGCCCTGAGTGACTATTACATTTAAACTACAAGCTCTCTTCTGGGTATGAAATGTAACCAGAAAGTTCTCCTCTGTGTTTTAAATTTAAACTTAAACTGCTGCTACTAGGCCCTGACTGATTTAACAAAAAATAGTGGGTTCACAGATTAATTAGCTTTAATACAAAGAATTCCTTTTAGAAAATTACCAGAAGTATATACTCACAGTTGCAGATCTCTCTCCAGAACTAACAGTCCCTTTTTCTAGTCCTGCTACAGTGGTCCAGCTCTTTGGCTGCTGCAGCCACATGTCTGTCTTTCATTGGTGGGATGTGCACATGAACCCCACTCTCTGGTAACAGACAGTACTTCTGGCTCCAAACTGCATTTTATATATATATATATATATATATATATATATATATATATATATATATATATATATTTATTTATATAATATACCATGATTCAAACAGAAAGCCTGGCCATCATCACAATTTGCAATCATGAGTGATAACAGAAAAAACAACCCAGCTAATGCAATAAAATATCCAACAATAGAAAAGAATTGCAAATTAAGATATGACTTGGTCACATTATCAAGTTGCAAAGTATTATATATTTTTTAAAAAAAGGAAAAATATTTTTCCTCAACGTAAGAAATAGTTACCAGAGGATGTGGTGAAAGCTGGTAGTGTAGCCAGATTTTAAAAAAGATTTGGACAAATTCTTGCAGGAAAGGTCTATAAACCATCATTAATGTTGTTATGTTTATATTTATTTGTATTTGTACTTAATATACTGCCCTTTGTCTTTGACACCAAAATGGTTTACAGTCCATTAATAAGACAAATAAAAAAATAGAACTACATATAAGAAATAAAGTTACAATTTTAACTAGGGAGAGAGCCTCCAAAACAAAGGTAGTGAAAGTATTCATACTCTGTCTCCAGTTACAGTCCCCTACCAGAATCCAGCTATACCCCTTGAAGAGTAGATAAATAAAATGTTTTCAATGCAGTTTTGAATTTAGGAAACAATGCTTCCATTCTCATATTATAAGGTAAAGCATTCCACAGGGTGGTGGGTCAGATAATAGCAAGAAGCTTGCCAAGTAATGTCAAGATGAGCCCTAGCAGTAGCTGGCAATACTAATCTATTCTGCTGAAGTGAATGGAGGGTCCAGGATGGAACATATGGTATTAACTAATCAGATACCGAAGAAGCCCCACATAGAAGACCTTATGAACCAAGGTTAAGATTTTATATCTTATCCTATAATAAATGGACAGCCAGTGATGGTCTTTAAAGGTGGTATAACATGATCAAATCTCTTAGAATGGGTTACTAACTTGCTATCCATTGACTGGATATTTTGACGTTTCTTAATTGAAGACTGCGGTAACCCACGATATAGGGAATTGCAGTAGTCAAGTTGATTAATGACCAAGGCATATACCATTTATCAAACTAGGAGTGGACAGATCACACTCTGCACAGGGAGTAGAAACATACTTTTGGCATATCTGCAGTTCAGGCTTTGAAGATTAATTAGCGGTCTAATTTACAGCCTTGAACTTTCAGGGATGATACTAATGGGACTGGATGTCCATGAATAAATGGTCTCTTTGGTATAGTTTGATCAGTGAACCACATTGCTTAGGTCTTATCAAGGTTTAGCATAAGTGAATTTTGTATTAACCAATCATACATTGACACCAGACAAACATCTAGTACTGATAAGCCTGAGTGTAAAGAGTCTATGCAGAACAGCAGCTGAATATCATCTACAAAGAAGAAACTATTTATCACTAAAGGTTGAATTAATACTGCTAAGGGTTGCACAAATAAATTTAAAAAAAGATAGGATGGATTCTTGGGATACTCCACAAGTCAAGGGAAACTCCATTGATTGGGAAGAACAAAATGATACTGAGAAAGTACAATTTTGGAGAAATGGTTGAAATCAAAGTAGGACAATACCTGTAATTCCTATATCAGCCAATCAATGTAGCAAAATGATGATTAAACTAATCAAATGCTGCTGCTAGATCAGAAACAGCAGCAACATGGTTGAGCCCTTATATAATGCCTCTCTAATAGTACTAACCATTGCTACCATACTAGTTTTAGTACTATGTTAAGTGCTGTCGAGTTGATATCGATTCATGGTGACCATGTGAATAGTTGTCCTACACTGTGTTCAGTCTTCAGTGGAGCAGCTAATAGTGGCATTCATAGCTGGTGGGCATGTGGGATAGAGCGATTGTGAGATCATTTTCACAATCAGTTGGATCACCTTTCTTTAGTATCTTTTCCACTGACAAATGATCACATCAGAGTAGGGAGGGACCAGACCAGCCATTCAAATGTGAAGTTGCAAAGACTCACATCTGAATGACGGGTCTGGTCCCGACCTCCTCTGATGCGAGCATTCATCAAAGAAGGGAGGGATCACGCCAGCATACAAGTGCAGAGTCAGAAAGACTCGCATGTTGTTGTTTTTTTCAGTTGGAGGTCCCACTGCTGCCACCGCCGCCAAGGGAACATGAAAAGCAGCAGTGGTGGCAGGGGAAGGACAAACAGCATGGGGAGGAGCCAAGGCCAGCAACACCAAATGCACCTCTATTTTTTTTTTTTTGCACCCTGTGTGGCTGTACCACTCGCAGCAGCAAATTATATGAGGTACACTCCACCAATTAACAAATTGCAGTCATCACATTTAACCGCTCATATCAAACATTCATATAGTCGATAGATAACTTTAATGCAGCCTTTGTGTCTTCCCCGAAGGTCTCAGACTTAACAACATTGAGCGTAATGGTATAGCTCTTGTGTTATAGTAGCATCAATGACCTTCTTTCATTCACCAATAAAGGGATTACTTTGGCTTCTACTTATTATAAATGAAAAAGAAATGCTTATCTGTATCTCGTGATTGTTGATATATTCTTGTCCCCTGTATATTAATCTTTCAAAAAAACCTCATTGATTTTGAAAGAAGCCCAACGCCGTCATGAAGCTTTGCTCTCGCGTTTCACAAAATTGTTTCATCAGGGGTTTGCGCTTGATAACTGGGACAAAACGTGATACAAGCTGGGGCTGACATTGATGGATGGAGGAGGCTGACTGATGGATGGAGGGAGGGAGTGAGGGCTGACATGGACAGGGGGCTATTTTAAATAATTATTTTGAATTTGAGTGGGTCCTTTACCATCAGCCCTCAGGAGTGGCCATGGGCACTACATGCGCTCCGTCAATAGCTAATTTATACATGGCACAGTTTGAGAACCACTGGTTGACGTCATGTGCTTTTAAAGATCACATAAAAATGTGGAGCAGATTCATAGATGACATATTCATGCTATGGAGGGGTCCTTTTGTACAACTTACAGAGTTTTTCCAATGGTTGAATGGCTGCGATCCGAACATAACTTTCACTTCTGAATACAGTGACCAGGAAATCACTTATTTGGATGTTAAAATCATTAAAAATCCAGGGAAATGGGTTACAACTATTTTTCGCAAACAAACAGACCGGAACACGTTTTTACACTTTAGCAGTGCTCACCCACCGCGATTGAAGACAGGATTGCCGTTTTCTCAGTTTCTCCGCTATCGGAGAAATTGTTCCGAGAAACGAGATTATAAAACAGCAGCCTATAAATTAGCTAACAACTTTGTAGCCCGTGGGTATCCCCAGAAGGTTGTTAAATCAGCATATACAAGAGCTCTCCATAATAACAGAGATTTATTATTAAATCAGGTAGTGAGTAAGAATGATCAGTTTGAAGACACAAACATCAATCTCATTACTCAGTACTCCCCCTTGAGTGGAGCCATACAAGCGATTCTCCGTACTCATACAAATGTATTGAAAGCGATTCCGGTGTTTCAGAACAGGCGAATCAGATGTGTCTGGCAGCGCGGCAAAAATTTAAAAGAGTATTTATGCCCAGAGGTTTTGCAGTCTTTTCCACTAGAGTTCCTTTCAACAGAGCAAGTGGGCCATAAGAAATGTGGCAACTGCAGTATCTGTACGGTTACATTAGACACTGCACAGTTTCAATATCATGGAAAGACCTATCATTTGAAAAAGTCCACCACCTGTGATTCAGTTCAAGTAGTGTATGTAATCCGGTGCCCTTGTGGCTTGATCTATGTGGGGAAGACAAACAGAGCCTTTAAACCCTGGATGGGAGAACACTGCAGTCGGCTTAAACACAAACTGATTGAAGCCCCAATAGTACAACATTGCCTTTCGTTTGACCATGGATTCGAAGAGCTTCAATGTTTTTGTATTGACAAAGCGGAGAAGGGGTCAATGGGTAAATCAACAGATCAATGGCTTTTGGCCCGTGAACAACGATGGATATATACTCTTGGATCAGTGATCCCAGGGGGCCTAAATGGATACATCGATTGGAAGGCTTGTTTGAAATGAAGAATGAGTTATTTTATTGACCAACGGTGATATGAACAGTTTCTGTAATAAGCTTTAGAACATATTGATGAGTCCTAATATAGTTTCCGTGGCTGATCAAATATGGAGAAGTTCATTGTGACGTGGTAATGTCTGATGGGAGGGCCCTATTTTGTCTTTAAAGGCTGTACCTCAGTGTAAGTCCGCATGCGCGGCGTTCTTCAGCTGTTAGATTCTGAAGCAGAGGAATTGTCTTCTTATCCAGGAACATGGGCAGCATTTTATGAGCATTTTATGATCATTTTTTGATTGTTTATCAAAACTATAAGGTTAGTAAACCGGGATATAGCAATAATAAACAAGATTAGGCAGTATTGGTGTGGAGCCATATCTTACATTACTGAAATGGGTCCTTTTATATTTATTCTAGATAACTTTTTCATTCTGTGAACAACACGAAGCTTACCAGCTTGTATCACGTTTTGTCCCAGTTATCAAGCGCAAACCCCTGATGAAACAATTTTGTGAAACGCGAGAGCAAAGCTTCATGACGGCGTTGGGCTTCTTTCAAAATCAATGAGGTTTTTTTGAAAGATTAATATACAGGGGACAAGAATATATCAACAATCACGAGATAAGATAAGCATTTCTTTTTCATTTATAATAAGTAGAAGCCAAAGTAATCCCTTTATTAGTGAATGAAAGAAGGTCATTGATGCTACTATAACACAAGAGCTATACCATTACGCTCAATGTTGTTAAGTCTGAGACCTTCGGGGAAGACACAAAGGCTGCATTAAAGTTATCTATCGACTATATGAATGTTTGATATGAGCGGTTAAATGTGATGACTGCAATTTGTTAATTGGTGGAGTGTACCTCATATAATTAGCTATTTCACACTCTAAATAAAGACCATACATTTAGTGTTCCACTCGCAGCAGCAGGCAGACAGGGAGAGGGGTGGAAGGGGCAGGGAACCTTCAACGGGGCTGACATGGCGGGTAGGAGGGAGGGAGGGAGGGAGGGGGGTCTGACATGGACAGGGGGGCTGACATGGAGAGAGGGGGCTGACATGAATGGAGGGAGGGAGGGAGGGAGGGGAGGGGGGCTGACATTGATGGATGGAGGAGGCTGACTGATGGATGGAGGGAGGGAGTGAGGGCTGACATGGATAGGGGGCTGACATGGAGGGAGGGAGAGAGGGAGGGAGGGAGTGAGGTGTGGCTGACATGGACAGAGGGTGGCTGACATAGAGGGAGGGGGATGACATCGATGGAGTGAGGGAGAGAGGGGGGCTGACATGGACAAAGGGAAGAGACAGGGGGACATACTGTACAGATGGGCAATAAATGCTGGACAGAGGGGAGAGACAGTGCAGGTTAGGATTATAATGGGCAGATAGGGCAGCTAGGACTGGTAATGGGTTGATTAGGGAAGGCTAGGAATGGGAATGGACTGATTAAGGGGGGCTAGCACTGGAAATGAGCTGATCGGGGAGGTTAGGACTGGAAATGGGCTGATGGGGGTAATGGGGTTGAGGAGGGACTAGCACTGCAAATGCGCTCATTAGGGGAGGCTAGCACTGGTAATGGGGTTGAAGAGGGACTAGCACTGGAAATGAGCTGATTAGGGGAGGCTAGGACTGGTAATGAGCTGATGGGGGGTAGGACTGGTATTGGGCTGATTAGGGGAGGCAAGCACTGGTAATGGGGTTGAGGGGGGACTAGCACTGGAAGTGAGCTGATTGGGGGGCAGCAACTGGGAATGGGCTGATTGTGGGGAGGGGAGGATAGAGCTGCTGGCCCTGGAAGAAAACTGGGGGCTAAGACTGCAAATGGGCTGATACGAGGGGATGGGAGAATGGAACTGGAAGAGAGTGGATCTGAGAGGGGCTGCCATGGTATTTGTACTAGAAGGAACTGCTCAGTGGGGAAGGAGGGGGAGTGGAAGGGAATGGACACCAGTCACAGTCATGGGAATGCAAGTTGACATTGGAAGGTACTGAGAGTGAGGATTGGAAAGGGTCTGATACTGGGGAGGGTTACTGGGACTGGAAATAGGCTGATGGAAAGAAGAGAAGAAAACGAAAGAAGAGATAAGAAATGGCAGATGGAACATAGACCACAGAAAGAGAGCTAAGAGAAGACAGGAAAGCAGAAGCCTCAGATCGGGACCAGCATGATCAGAGAATAAATTGGTCAAACAACAAAGGTAGAAAAAATAATTTCATATTAGTGATTTGACTACAAAATCATCATCATTTTGAAATCAAATATTGTTACTTGTTATTGTGATTAATTATTGTGGTTTAAATAAGTAAATTTTATAAATAGAAACATATTGCAAAGGCCTATAATATATTAATAATTCAACAAATGATTACAGCAACAATGCGTTAATGGTAAAGGAAGAGAGACGCATTTGATTTTATCATTGGGGGTCACCACAAGTTGACCAATGGTAAAAGGGGTCACGGTACAAAAAAGGTTGAGAGCCACTGATCTAGAGGACCAACAACCGTGGCTCTCTTAGGTAACTCAGAGGACACTGGTAAGGGAGTCTGGAGAGCTAACCCGAACTGCACCTTTCTCTGACGCGGCATTAGGAAATGATGTCAGGAACAGCTGTCTCTGTAACACACCCTCTATTGGATCTCTCCGCCCATTTGTTAAATTTTTAAAGTATTTTCTATGTAGTAAGGAAATCATTAGAGATGTTATTAACCAGCAGCAGGACATCTTTAAAACTATTTAATGGCATCATGATATGATCTGTCCCCCTTCTCCCTCCTAAGATTTGAATTGGTCTTTTTATTTATAGGAAATTTTTAAAAATGGATTTTAATTGCTGGACCATTGAAGGCACTTAAGTGTGAGCTTGGTATCACTATACAATCTGCAGTCCATAGAATAAATTTGAATGAAATTGGGTGAATATCTCAAAAGACATGAGCACACTTTGTAGGGATGTGCACAGGGAAAATATTCAGTTCATTTTAAAATTTATGTCTCTTTCCCTAATATTTTTAATGCACTTTAGAACTTTCTAAAGCATAAAAAGCAAATCCTGTTAATTCATAGTTTACAAACATTAGATTGATTTTTGCATGTGCTTAATTTTGTAGGGTCCTCTAATAAACTGATTGCACATTCCTAACATGTACAGTTGGGGAGTGCAGTACATAATGGTAGAAAAGTAGCTTTCCTATAGTAAACTAGGTTTAGAACTGGATGTGGCAAATTTTTGTTGTGTGGTATGATTTTTAAAATGAGACAAAGGAGCCTCTTACTAAAGCATGCTAAGCAGTTAATGCACATTTTAGAGTGTGGTAATCTCAGTGTGGGGCCATGGTAACTCTTACTGCGTAGACATGACAATCACCACACACTAATTCCCATAGTAACTGCAAATCCCGAAATGTGGTAGGGCATGGGAAGTTTAGGAGTGGAGAGTGGGCACTGAGAGCACATTGTAGTGTGTGCAATTAATGTTATCAATGTTGTAAGTAGTGTGAGTGCACTTAATGACACCTCAATGGATGTCGTTAAATGCACCCATGTTAACTGCAAATGCTGCTGCCATGCTTTAGGGTATGGTTCAGTGCGATAACTGCCGGGAACTTGCTAGATATGCCCATGATAGTTAGTGCACTAGTGTTGCACTTACAGTGCATTTAGCACTGAAACTAATGCGTGGAGAGTGCAAAATACTACTGTGCTTCAGTAAAAGGGCCCCAAAATTTTGAAAATGTAGGTTCAGCCTAGCAATCATATTGGAAAAATTAGGACGAGGACCTAGAAATAATTGGATTGCATATGTGTTATGTATGATTTTTTTTTAACCTGGAAGCATTGTTACGTATAAGGACAGTGATGAGAAAAGCTGTGAGTTGGGACATTCATAGTCCATTTCCATGAAGTATCAGAGAGTTGACGTTAATATGTCAAAAATATGTACTTATTCTCCTAACTGACTACCATTTACAGGAAGTTTACAAAAGTTTCCCTATTTGTGATGATTTCTGCAGTAAGAATTTCTCATGCAAGTCGGTATGAGGAAAGAATCACACCCTTTGGCAACAAAAAAATTCATCTTTTAAGCAATTCTTAAGACTCTAATCAGATTTTGACCAGCGATACTAGAAATGTGACATGGACTTACTACTTAGTTATTAAAAACTTATATACCGCCTTATGGGCATAAATCATAAAAACTGGTTGAGAAATGGTCTAATCTAAACTGGCCATCATAGTGATAGAATCTATGTTGCCTTCCTCTTGAACTTATGTCCAAGAGTTACTAAGCATATAATTAGGGCTTCTGATTTTATGTTCTAACTGATAAACACTAATAATTATCCAACAATAGTACCTGTGGTGCAAAAATACTGATTAACATACATTTTTGGGGCCAAGATGGCTAAAGTACCAGTCACATGCACTGAGCATTTTTTTGCTTGTGTTCTCACCTCATCATCCTCCGATTCCGCATTCACAGGGCAAGAGAAAAAATAAAGCCCAGGAGGACCCTCAGACCCTGGACAAAGGATCGGAGTAAGCTGGAGAAATTTGTCATCCAAGTACACAGGGACATGATTACCGCCATAGGCGGCTCTATAATGAGGCCAAGTGAGGCGGTGGCCTCAGGTGGCCGCTTTTTGAGCTTTTTGGGGGCGGCAAAATTGCCTCCAAAAAGACCGCCTCACTCGGCCTTCAAAAAAAAAAAACCTCCGGGCCCGGTGAAAGAAGCAGCTGCTGCTGCCTCTCCAGCGGTGGTGGCAGCAGTGGCAGAATGAGGAGCCCCACAGCCCCCCCCCCGCCCCCCCCCCGGAGAGCCTCCTGGTTTCCCCGGCTCCGCTTTGCAGAGCCGCGGTGAAGGGACAGTGTTTCCGTTAACCGCGGCTCTGTTAAAGCTGAGCCCACGGCACTGATGGGAAACAGGAAATTCGGTTTCCCATCAGCACCTCGGGCTCAGCTTTAACAGAGCCGCGCGAAAAGGAAACACTGTCCCTTCGCCACGACTCTGCAAAGCGGAGCCAGGGAAACCAGGAGGCTCTCCCTGGGGGGGGCGGGCGGGCGGCCGCGGGGCTCCTCATTCTGCTGCCGCTGAGCGGCAGTAGAAGCTGCTTCTTTCGCCAGGCCGAGAGGTTTTTTTTTTTCAATTTCCCTGGGGTGGGGGGGAGGGGTCTAGGTCTGGAACTGGGCTAATGGGGGGTTTAGAACTGGAAATGGGCGGATGGGGGGGTTTGGACTGGTAATGGACTATGGGGGGTTAGAATTGGAAATGGGCTGATGGGGGGTTAGGACTGGTAATGGACTATGGGGGGTTAGAATTGGAAATGGGCTGATGGGGGGTTAGGACTGGTAATAGGTTATGGGGGGTGTATGGACTGGAAATGGGCTGATGGGGGGTTAGTACTGGAAATGGGCTTATTGGGAGGGGGCTAGGACTGGTAATGGGCTATCGGGGGGGGGTAGAACTGGAAATGGGCTGATGGAGGGGTTAGGATTGGTAATGGGTTATGGGGGGGTCAGAACTGGAAACGGGCTGATGGGGGTTAGGACTGGTAATGGGCTGATAGGGGGAGTTAGGACTTGTAATGGGCTATGGGGGGCTAGGACTGGAGGGGGGCTGATGGGGGGGATAGGACTGGAAATGGGCAGGGATTTGAAATGAGCTATTGGGGGAGGGGAGGAGAGTGCTGCTGATCCTGGAAGAAAACTAGGGGCTAGGGCTACAAATGGGCTGATGCGGGAAAATGGTAGAATGGGACTGGAAGGGAGAAGATAATGGGAGGGTCTGCCAGGGGAAGGAGGGGGCACAAAGGGAGCTGACAAGGGGGAAGGAGGGGGCTGGAAAGGAGTTGATACCTGGGATGTACTGAAGGAGGATTGGAAGGTAGCTGACACTTGGGGATGGGAGTGGTAGGTGGTTGGGTAATGGGGAGAAGGCTGGAAGGGTGCTGAAATGCAAGGGAGATGGACAGAGGGTAGGGTGACTGGAAGGGAGCTGACCTGGAGGGTGGCACTGAGAGTGGACTGAGCTAATATCTGGGATGGTATTTGGACTAGCAGGGGATGGACAGTGGGGAAGGAGGGGGCAGGAAGGGAATAGACACCAGTTGTAGTCGTTGGAATGCAAGGCAATTGACATTGGAAGGTACTGGGAGGGAAGGACTGGAAAGGGGGCTGATACTGGGGAGGGTTACTGGAACTGGAAATGGGCTGTTTGAAGGAAGTGAAGAAAACAAAAGAAGAGATAAGAAATGGCAGATGGACCATAGACCACAGAAAGAGAGCTAAGAGAAGACAGGAAAGCAGAAGCCTCAGATCGGGACCAGCATGATCAGAGAATAAAATGGTCAGACAACAAAGGTAGGAAAAATAATTTTATTTAATTTTAGTGATTGGACTTTGTGCTATTTTTATATTTTACACTGTATTGGGGAACTGCATCTCTTATTTATCTATTATCTAATGTTGCACTGCATGTGGACTCTGGCTTCTTGGGGTTTCAATTTAAATTTAGTCTACCTATTATTATTTTTACTTTAGATTGTGGTTACTTATTCTGTACTTGCTGAGGGTCGATGTTGTGAGTGTGTGACTGAGTTCAGGTGTTCTGTTAACATGGAGTTTCTACATAAAGATCTATACTGTACTATAGTAATTTGACTTGTTCAGCTTTTAAGATAGGTGAATGGATGTTCCAGGGCCCACTGTAGTATTTACAGTGACACTTTTTTTCGATGGGCTCCTTATGTGACTTTTGGAAGTTTGTGCTGATATGGTATGGTAGGTTTGCTCTTTGTTGTAGGGTTTTGTATTAGTTCAAAATATGCCTGGTACTGGAGAATAGTTGTTGTTGTTAGTGAGATGATTAGAATCAGATTTTTTTTTAAATATTGAGTTCTGTGGGTGAATGTCCTGGTTCTGCTCTGCACCTACTGTGGATGCAAAATATATGTTGAAAAAGAAAAAGCAAGAACCATAACGCAGTTTATAACAACAAAATAAAAATGAGTTATAATTTAGTTTTATAATCTGTGCTGTTAGTTCCTTCTGTCTTTTAGTTCCTTGGTATGCAAATGGGACCATACCTAGCCCTGTGCAAGCGGTGCAGCCGCACAGGGCCCAAAGGCTTGGGAGGCGTATTACGGCTGTCTGCTGTTGCCCTGCCGCCCTGGCAGGACAATAGCAGGCAGCCAAAATGCACTTCCCAAGCCTCTTTAAGCAGGTCTAGTCCCTCCCTCCTCCGACTCGATGTCAAGGAGGGACAGATCTGCTTAAAGTGCCGGCGCCTTTCAGATCGGGCACATGCCCCCCTTCTCCTCCCCATACCTCCATCCAGCACTGCCTGCTCTTTCCCTGCTGTGGCTCCTCCATGAAATAAACAGAGGGCAGCAGCAGCAGGGAAAGAGCAGGCAGCGCTGGACGGAGGTATGGGGGGGGGGGGGGGTGTGCACCCGAGCTGCAAGTCTCACAGGGTGTGATTGCAGCTCGATATGGCCCTGTGTGCAGACATCTTGCATTTCCTCCATATAATCTAATCGGCTTTTTGGTTTGGTTCAGTCTCTGATTGGATTTCTGAAAGAGCCCCGCCCCCCCCCTAAGGTGGGGGGGGGCACGTTTTCATACTCCACCTCAGGCAGCAGATTGCCTTGAGCCGCCCCTGATTACCGCTTCAGTGGGACCTGCAGCATCTGCCACAGAAAGAGCACAGATGGGGCGTTGTTTAGCCCTGAACATTGGTTCGCACTGCGAAGACCAGGAAGTGGAATGAACCATGAGAGAATGCCAGGCTGGATGGAAGATTCTGCCTCATCTGCAGGGTCAGCTGTGATGAGTCAGACCCCCTTCGCTACCTCATCCCTTCTGAATGGTGGGAGTCTGTGGGAGAGAGTGCCATGTGGAAATGGAGCTGGGGGCTCCAATGCCTCCCAAAGAAGCCTTGCTGTTCCTGGTGTGATTATCAGTGTTGGAAAGAAGCCTGCAATGAACAGTTTGCCGGAGGCAATCAAGAGTCTGGACGCCTCCCTTTAGGCCTTTGTGAGTAAAGATCTTCAGGATCTGAGACAATTTATGAGTAAGTCTGAGCATCAAGAGCAGACTTTAAATTTTCATACTGCCCCCTTGAGGCTACCATAAAGAATCTCCAGGCTGAAAGTACCATACATCGAACAGATAAGCTTGTGATCCGTCAGAGGCTAGAAATTTTAGAGAATTGGATAAGAAAAAATAATCTTACATTTCAAAAATTTCCTAAGTCCATTAAGTTCACCTGTATAGATGCTATGTAAATATTTCTGAGAAGTGTTGAAAATGCCTATAGAAACATTATGTTCTGTTATTTGGACACAATATTTGATGATTTCCAGAACAGCTGGGAGCTTGCAGGTGGTGGCTCTAAGCAAGCCTTGACAAACTTTGGATTTAGTAGCCAGTCCAAAAACCTACAAGCTAGTGGCTGAAACCTCCTCTAGCCCCCACATAAGATTGGAGGGGGGGGGGGGGTAATCTGTTCTGAGGTCTACCACAGCTCTCTTAGTGCTAGATTTATTAAGCCTGTTTTCCTATCCTATCCCATGTCCAAGGTAAAAGAGAGCTTAATGAATCAAGCCCTTAATAAACCAAGACAGACCACTGGCAAAAATATACAGCCAGAACTCCCATCCCAACCCTGTCTCTCTCTTCCCCCTCCTCCCATCATAACCCAGTCTCACTCTTTTTCCCCAACTCACACTGTTTACCCATTCCTCCACACTAGTCTCCTCTCTTATCCCACAGTCTCCCTCCTCCCTTAAAATTAGCCACTCCTAGCTGCTACTGCTCCCAGCCGATCCTCACCACACAATCCCAGCCGGTCCCTCCTACCCCAGCAAGCCAGAAAACCCCACAGCCCCTCCCCCCCAAGCCAGTTAGCCTCCCTCTTCTCCTCCCCAACTAGCTCTTACCACTGACCTAGAGACATCTCGGAGCCATTGATCACTTTTGCAGTCTGTGTCTACTAAAAAGCAGGGGCGGCCCAAGGGTGGTGCAGGGCCATGTGCGGAGACTCGGTGTGAGGCCTCATTTGCATAAGGGACCTCATTTGCACAAATTTTTGCATAATATTACCATACACTAACTTTTAGTAAACATGCCTCTTAATGAGTGTATGGATAAAGAAAGACTAAAAGATTTCTACATTACTATAATCCAGTGTCAACCGCCAGGCACATTAGGAACTACTAAAAACACTGCCCATTTAGAATCCATAGCAAACTCACCGTATCGTAACAGCACTACCAGGACTCACAAAGCACCGTACCCTACCTATCAAAAGACAACACTGCACATATTAAACCAATACATTTCAGAGAATAACAATACATGACCTACTGGGGAAAGAGAACAATGGCAATGTCAAATAGGAATTATATAAACAGAATACCTCAGCTCAGTTACACATGCAGAACACAGACCATCACCAAACAAGGAATCACAATTTAGAAACAGGAAGACAATAATTAAACTGGGAACCCCAAAAGCCAAACTTGGAATGTACAACAACACTGTAGAAATAAAACTATAAATTAATTTCCTCTTCTACTAAACAAAGCGCAGACGTTAATGATGCACATTTCCCAGAGCTGACATATTCCAGTTAATAAATTCAAAATAGAGAAATATCTTTCTACCTTTTGTGCATTTTTTTTCAGTTGCAATTGCTGCAGCCACTTTCTTCTGGATTCTTCGTGTCTTCTGCTAACTCTCCATCATCTGCTGTCCATTTGTCCTTTCTTCTCTCTTCTAGTTTTTTTCCATTCTCTCTCTACATCTGCTTTAACATGCTAATCTTTCTCCTTTTGCTCTTTCCTCATTCCTATTTCATCCACTCAAATTTTACCCCTCCATCCTCAATCCCCACATACTCTTCCAGTACCCGGCCAATTGTAGATTTTTCTTACCCCCCACACAAAATAGTTTCCCCCTCTCCATTTCACTCTCCTAGCCCCATCCCATTCTAATCCTCTTCCAAAATCAGCTCCTTTCTAGTTCCAGCCCCATTCAGCATCCGCTCCCTTCTAGTCCCCGTATCAGCCCATTTCCAGTCCTAGACCCCCATCAGCCCATTTCCAGTTCTAGCTCCCCTGTCCATTTCCAGTCCTATCCGAGTCCCTCCATCAGCTCATTTCCAATCCCAACCCCCCATCAGCCCATTTCTAGTCCTTTTCTAGCCCCATCATCAGCCCATGTCAAATCCTAGCTCCCCTCCACTCAACCCATTTCAATCCAAGCCCCCACCACAGCCCATTTCCAATCTTAGCTCCCCCCAACAGCCCATTTTCAGTCCTATCCTAGCCCCTCCATCAGCCCATCTCCTGTTCTAGCTCCCCCCACCCAGCCTATTTCCAGTACTAGCTCCCTCTCCTCACAGCCCATTTCCATTCCAAGCCCCCCTCCCCATCAGCTATTTGCAGTTCAAGCCCCCCTTCTACTCAGCCCATTTCAATTCCAAGCCCCCATCCCCATCAGCTAATTACAGTTCAAGCCTCCCCTTCCACTCAGTCCATTTTCAGTCCTAGCAACCCCACCAACCCATTACCAGTCCTATCCCCCCCATAAGCCCACAGCACATTACCAGTCCTAACCTCATCAGCTCACCTCAAGTCCTAACCCCACCATCAGCCCATTTCCAGTCCTAGCCCCCCATAGCCCATTACCATTCCTAAACCCACCCCCATCAGCCCACAGCACATTACCAGTCCTACCCCCCCCATCAGCCCACAGCACATTATCAGTCCTAACCCCATCAGCCCATCTCAAGTCCTAAACCCCCATCAGCCCATTTCCAGTCCTAGCCCCCCCCCCATAGCCCATTACCAGTCCTAAACCCACCCCCATCAGCCCACAGCACAATACCAGTCCTACCCCCCCATCAGCCCACAGCACATTATCAGTCCTAACCCCATCAGCCCACCTCACGTCCTATACCCTCCCCATCAGCCCATTTCCAGTCCGAGCCCCCCCCATAGCCCATTACAATTCCTAAACCCACCCCCATCAGCCCACAGCACATTACCAGTCCTACCCCCCCATCAGCCCACAGCACATTATCAGTCCTAACCCCATCAGCCCACCTCAAGTCCTAACCCCCCATCAGCCCATTTCCAGTCCTAGCCCCCCCCCCATAGCCCATTACCAGTCCTAACCCCCCCCATCAGCCCACAGCTGGGGCTTATGGGAAATTTCCCATCTGCCCCGGTGGGCTTAACAGAGTCGCGAGGGAGAAGCTCTCCCTTCGTGGCTCTAAGCTGAAGTGGAGAGGGACTGAGGGTGGCAAGCAAGCAGGCAGGGAGGGAGGGAGTGCTCTGCCGGGCAGGGGGGGGGCCCGCGGGACAGTCGATTCTACTGCCGCAGCGGAAGCAACAGCAGCCAGCTTTTTTTTTTTAAATTTACTTTTAAAGCGGAATGTTCTTTGCGCGGGGCCCCCTGAAACGCGGGGCCCTGTGCAAAAAACATTCTCGCTCAATGTTGCTAAAAAGAGAATGAACATCTCATCTCTGCAACACAATCACCTCCAACAGAGCACAAATTTCTC
This sequence comes from Ichthyophis bannanicus, assembly GCA_033557465.1. Taxonomy (NCBI): domain Eukaryota; kingdom Metazoa; phylum Chordata; class Amphibia; order Gymnophiona; family Ichthyophiidae; genus Ichthyophis; species Ichthyophis bannanicus. The sequence continues at coordinate 1,140,344,226 of CM066032.1, forward strand.
TGTGCTGCACAAGTTATTTATCTTCTTTTATTTGCATTTCATTTATTTAAATTTACAATCCACCCAGCACTACTTATCTAACCAGGTTAAGGACTACAAGAATTCAGCATGACATGGATCTTTGAGGAGTGGTTTGTAAAAACTAAGATCAACAGCCGGTGGACATGGGGAGGCTATCATTTGTCTCCTGCATGTGTTTGCCTTGGATATCATGTTCACAGCTAGGTGGCTGGCTGTGATTGCCATGTTGGGAGCACTGCACTGAGAAATGCAGGATGCTCTGCTGCCTACCCGTTGTCTGCACCAGTGTGTTCATACCTCAGAAGTGCCTGCAGGACAAATTAGCAAGATCCAACTGCCAAGTTTTAGCAACATGTTAGATGGTCCCAAAGGTGAAGCATATCAGGAGAATGGAGCAGATGGTAAATTTACACCCTGTGGATGGTTGGTGCACTGAATGGACCAGCAAGGTATTCACAGGGGCTGGCAATATGAGCGATTGCATTGGGCTGCTGGTTAATCATATGGCGGTGGTGGCAGAGGCCCTGGCTATAGTCTGTGTGAGCGAGGTCTGGGGATAGAGGAAGCAGGCCAGGACGGCAGTGAGAGGCAGATGCTGGTATCTGTGGCACCTGGGCTGGGCTGTGAATGGCTGTTCCTAAAGGACAATAGAAAGGCTACCATAGACCGAGGATTTGATCTGACTTACCAAAACACATACAGTACCATGCAAAAAAAAAAAAAAAAAAAGCAATGTGTGCCTTCAAGTCAGTGCTGATTCCTGGTGACCCAGCAGCGCCTGGGTTTTCTTAGCAGTGTGACCAAAAGATTGCCAGGCCTTTCTTCTGAGACAGTGGAAAGTTAGTGGCCTGCCCAAGGCAACAAAAAGTGCTAAAGGGAATTGGACCCTGACCTTTTGGTTATAAAGCCAGTGCTGTAACCATTAGGCTACTCCTCCACTTCAACACAGATAGACACATAGACACCAACAAAACTAACGCAGAACAAGATATCAGGCTCCAGACTCTCACTACTCCCCAAGCGTGCACTCACTCCTGACAAACAACTCATAAAGCATCCCCCCTCACCCCCCACACATATTCCAAATATGAAAAGCAATAAAAAGAAAAATCTGCTGGCCAAAGAGAGCTGACACCTTCCTATTACAATCCAACTCAAGTTTCATTGACTCCTTCAGGAGTTGTAAAATAATGCCTCCAAACAGCCCCAATCTTCGAAAAAAAACCCCCAAAACAAAACAGGAAAAGCACTGCAGCAACTCCACAGTCTGCTATCTACCATTTTATTCTCCCTGCTGGCGGTGGGAGATAACCCACTCGCCTGGACTGGTCTAGCAAAATCCAATGAAAAGAGATTATCTCTCCAAAAAATATCTACTGTACCTGAATAGAACTTGCCTTGAGCTGCTACTGAGAACACATGAGCTAAATTTCCTTGTCATACAGTATAGACTATAGCTGGTAACTTCACAAAGTAGCTACAGTTCTGAAATATCATCTGTAATGATGTGCCCCTATGCGCCCCAAGTCTCTGGAACTCCCTACCACCACACATCAGAGCAACCTCCAATTTGAGCCAGTTCAGGAAGGCCTTAAAACACTTTCTCTTTATCAAACACCTCACTGACTGCCCCGAACCTGAACCCCAGCCACCAATTATGATCAGTACCCAATAACTCCATCTGACATGTATATAGTTACCTATTCAACACTACGCATATGTATATAGTTTTCCCGGTTATCCAAGTTACTTGTTCCTGTTCAATGTAATGACCTGACTTTTGTTTATTGTCGGATACTGTTTGTTTTATGTAAACCGCGCTGATTGCAAATAGTGCGGTATATAAGAAATGAAAATAAATAAATAAATAAATAAATAAGTTGTTGTTAAAACAAGAAACTCTACTTCAGTTCCAAAACTTTGCATTTGGAGGCATCTGTAATGATGATTATTTTAAAGACAGAGGTTTATCTATTTGTTATTGGCTCACACCTTTTTAATAGTACTTCAAGGTGAGTTATATTCAGGTATGTTCCTGTCCCCAAAAGGCTTATATTTTAAGTTTGTATCTGAGGCAATGGAGAGTTATGTGACTTGCCCAAGGTCATGAGGAGTGCCAGTGGGATTCAAAGCCTGGTTTCTCTTGTCATCAGGCTGCTGCTGTAACCTCTATGCAACTCCTCCACTCCACTCTAGGTCTATGCCTAGAGAGCAACCAGCACTATTTTGAACCCAGTGCTGGAAAGGGCAGGAGGAACTGGGGATTGTTTCTGTCCCCAGATTCTAGAGACACCAAGGAACACTCTTTAGGGTTCTGGAGGGGTCTTCAGAGGATGGGACCTGTGAAAGGGGGTTCAGGGATACACTTTTTTGGTTGGGGAGATGCCTTTGGGGGCTTAGAGGATCTTGTTGGGGGGGGGGGAGTGTCTGAAGATGCCTTAGGGGGATGACTGATGAAGATGTGCATACCATTTTAGTGCTAGCCTCTTTAAGAATGTGCCCAGGTGCATCGAACCATGTGTTAGCACCTCAATGCTTCTGAGAGAAACACAATGTCAATTTTGAGCTGGCATTATTTTTCCAGGAATAATGCAGCTTGCATGACTGAACACAAGCTGTGTTATTCAATTTGTATTATAATGAGGTATTTTGCATGCATCTGCATGCTTTGCATCTTATTATTAAACAACATGCATTGAGGCAAACTAACGTGCTAAAGTATCAGTAAGCCCAACTATTCAGAGGGTCGCCATGAGTCGACACCAACTCAATGGCACTTAACAATAACAACAACCAGAGGCAAAAATAGTGCAGTATTCCCTTAACACATGCTAGTAACCACCCCCTTTAGAAATATGGCATAAGAAGACTATTGTTATCAGAATATAGAAAGACTAGGGGACATGCAATGAAGCTACAGGGTAAACTATTTAAGACTAATAAAAGAAAATATTTTTTCACTCAACGTGTAATCAAACTCTGGAATTTGTTACCGGAGGATGTAGTAAAGGCTGTTAGTGTAGCTGGGTTTAAAAAAGGTTTGGACAAGTTCCTGGAGGAAAGGTCCATAAACCATTATTAAGAAGTGACCGAAGATATCAATGCTTGGCCCAGTACAAGCAATGTGGAACTTGTGTCTCTTGGGGAAATTGCTAGGTACATATGACCTAGATTGGCCACTGTTGGAAACAGAATACTGGGCTTGATGGACCTTGGTCTGACCCAGTATGGCATATCTTATGTTCTTATGTTATGTTCTTAAACAAGCAAATAAATAAATAAATATAACATTTTCATGCAGTCAGTCCATCTGATAAAATTTTGTAAACCAATTAATATAATGTTTAGGATAAATGGATATCCTAAACATAGGTATGTCAAATTCTAAACATAGCATGAAAATATTGGGAACAATTTTTAAATAGCCTTCACAGGGGTAATACTAGGGGCACCTTCAATGCATGTACCTTAGGGAGACTTGCCCCCTAAACCCCTTAAAGCCAGCTACACTAACAGTTTTTACTACATCCTCCAGCAACAAATTCCAGGGTTTGGTCATGCATTGAGTGAAAAAATATTTTCTCCTATTAGTCTTAATTCTGCCATACATTTTTTAAGATGTGGTGACCAGAATTGCACGCAATGTCACTTTATGCATGATATCAATATGATAATATATTGAATTTGGATCAAAATTTCAGGATAAAGGGGTATTGCTTGACTGTAGATAATTAGAAGGGGCAAACATTCAAGTTACAGTACACACATGGCACTTACATTGATATAGTAAAAGAAATACAATGAAACACTGATGTAATTGCACTTCCATAATGACCCTTTAATTATAAGTTATAAATCATGTTAAGTAATATTTTTAAGCATGCATTTTACGACTTGGGCGAGCATCAATTCTGCATCAGTTAGTCTGTTCCTTATGGTGTCACAATGTCAAGCCCAGTATAGCTGATAATGCAAGAGCTGCAGAAGTTGTTAATTACAAGGATACTCAGGTCATTGAAGCCATCTACTGTTAATAGACTACACAAGATCTATGGCCTAATTAAACATTATAAACTAATAATGGAGAAGCTGTGGGAAACAAATCAACAATATCATTTAGCTGCAAAAATCTCCTCTTACTCAGGGTCAGTGAAGTCACACTGGAGTCGAGCAAAGTGGCGTCATATACAGCTAGTGTATGTTTTCATGTATTTATTGTTAAAATAAAAATTTAAAAAAGCAGGAGGGTGCCTTTCATGAAAAGCAGGATTTACAAACTGCGTGAGATAAGCCAGAGAATATCTAATGCTACCAAATCTGCTAAAGACTCAATGCAAACATGGGGGCAGAAAAAGAAGGGAGCAGCTTTTTTAAAAACATTTTTCACATATGGTGAGAATCTGTTAATGGTCTCTTTGGTATCTTTAATTTTGTGGAAAGTGGTGGGTTGCCATATGTCTTAGTTTTAGTGGTATCTTTAGTTTTGCAGTGATCGGAAAGAAGATGAACTTAATCCCAATGTGTATAGCCTCCGTCTGTTACCTTACCAGGAAACCAATAAAAGAAAAAAAATAAATAACGCCTCAGAGCAGGTGTTTAAATCTGTGTGCTGTACATGTTGAGCCTGAAGTCTCCTGTGCTAATGAGCACTTTCACATGGGGTTGATTAATATGGAGGATTCCTTTCTGAAACTCTGATAAAGTGTCTCCTCGCTAACTGCCCTGTCCCCAATCGTCATTTACCTATCTGTGTGGGCAGGGCCCCCCAATTGTCAGTAATTCCCCTTCACCCTCAGCATAGGCAGAAAACCCTTTGATACTCATTAACCTCTTAATTCCCCCACTCATTCCTCTTGCAACATATCTTACCGTTCCAAAGGGGTTAGGATTTTATAGGCAGATGGGTGTTACAGCCTTCTATCACTGCTGTCAGTGAATGATGCCTACTTGTCTTTATAAAATAGGCTCAAAATAGGTGCCTTCTCCATCACCTAAGCTAGGTGTCCAGTTATGAAATTACTGCATACCTTTTAACATATAATGTGAAAGCATAATGAACAGGAAACGGGCTGCATAGGCATCACCTTTCTCCCCCTCCCCTCTCCGATAATTATTACTCTTCCAATAGGCATCACCAATTTAATGGTACACTCCTGACTCTTCCATCCACCCATCCAGAAACATGCCTTACCATTTCAAAAGAAATGAGTTGCTATGGAAATAAAGGATGCCGTAGCACTCCTGCCACTACTGAAGGACAAACTAGGGATCAAATGCTCCTATTGGTATCATTTGCCAGTAACAGCGGTATTAACAGGAGGACTCTGACAGCCCTCCTTAAAACTTCATTTACATGACTTTTATTGCATGGCCCCGTGTGTTTGTACTTTATATTTTGAAATACTTTTTAAGACCATGAACTCATTTAATGCATGTCTCTAAAGTGGTAGATGAATATAGGCATTGTTTCTTTGGTATCACAGAATTAGAGTTTAGTCTTTTTTTATCCATTTCTCCCCTTGAAAATTCATGACTCAGTCTTCCAGCACAAAATGTGCTTAGAGGGTTATGCACAGAAATCCCATTAACAACAAGGGACACTTTACTCCTAGTATGTTCCACTGTCTTCCTAAAATGCAATTATATAATATTTGAAGGGATTAAAGGCTAAATTTCATTAGCAAATGTCAGAGAGAAAATATAATTTTACATAGGAAAAATACAATTTTAATACACAATCAAAGCTAATAAAATTTGTGCAACCATCTCATCTATCCTTTCTATTGGTATCATTTGTCATAAATTACGATGTTGACAGATTTCTTCCAGAAAAGGACATTCAAAAACTTGTCCACAGATGTTATTGCACATGAGCAATTAGAGCTTCATACATCCTTTCTTCAGATATGCTTACAGTGTTTACCAGGAAGGTATACTTTGTTCCCCGGGAAATATTTTTTTTGTGCAATTAACATTCCTAGTATCATATGTGTTAGTCAAGACAGCCATTGAGAGTGAACACAAAGGGGTTGCAGGAATGTGTGAGAGGATGGAATGTACAGAAAAGGAGTATTAAAGTACTAGCACAAACTTACAAACTTAAGGGCCTAGCTAATAGCCTAAGGGTAGGGGTCTCCAAAATTCAGTCCTGAAGGGCCACAAACCAGTCAGGATATCCCTAATAAATATGCATGAGATCAATTCAAATACAATGGGGGCAGGGCATGCAAATATATCTCATGCACATTCATTATGGATATCCTGAAAACCTGGCAGGATTGTGGCCCTCCAGAACAGATTTGGAGACCCCTGGCCTAAGGCAAAAAACCTCATTTGGCACCTTGACCCCCTATCAGTATTACTGTGAGACTGCCGCTAGTGGCTGAACCACCACTATTCTGAAGGGAACCAATGGAGCAGGAGCAATTAAGGATTGCTCACGCCCACTGCTAAATACCAGAGAGGTCCTCAATAAGGGTCAAAAATAGTAGGGGGCTTGCCATTTCTAATGGATTGTGGGTGGGGGACATTAGGGGGGGCTACAGTTTCTAATGGATTGGGAAGAGGGGAGCAACCAAGGGGAAGGGCTTGCCATTTCTAATGAATCTGGGATGGGGGTATTCGGGGAGTGGGGGAGTAGAATTTCCATTTCCAATATAGAGTGGGGTAGGACACACACCTTCTTCATGAATTGGGGGATGGGGATAAGTTCTTCATAGTGCTAGTCCCTTTAACTTGCATCCTGAGAGCATGAACTTGTACGTTAGTGGGTCATAAGAACATAAGATATGCTATACTTGGTCGGACCTAGGTCCATCAAGCCCAGTATCCTGTTTCCAACAGTGGCCAATCTAGGTCATACGTATCTAGCAGTTTTCCCAAAAGACAGGTTCCACAATGCTTGTATTGGGTCAAGCATTGATATCCTGGGTCCCTTCTTAATAATGGTTTATGGACCTTTCCTCCAGGAACTTGTCCAAACCTTTTTTAAACCCAGCAACACTAACAACCTTTACTACATCCTCTGGTAACAAATTCCAGAGTTTGATTACACATTGAGTGAAAAAATATTTTTTTTTATTAGTCTTAAATAGTTTACCCTGTAGCTTCATTGCATGTCTCCTAGTCTTTCTATATTCTGATAACATAAACAATCGATCTACGTTTATACGTTCCACTCCGTTCATTAATTTATAGACTTCTATCATAGTTCCGCTCAGCCGTCTCTTTTCCAGGGTAAAGAGCCCTAATCTTTATAGCCTTTCTTCATAGGAGTATCCTTCCATCCCCTTTACCATTTTGGTGGCTCTTCTCTGAACCTTTTCTAATAACGCTATATCCTTTTTAAGATACGGCGACCAGAATTGCACACAATATTCAACGTACGGTCTCACCATGAAATGATATAGAGACATTATAATATCTTTTGTTTTATTTTCCATTCCTTTCCTTATGATACCTAGCATTCTATTTGTTCTCTTGGCCGCCGCTGTACACTGGGCCGAGGGTTTTAACATGTTATCCACAATGACGCCTAAATCTTTTTCCTGGGTGGTGGTTCCTAATGTGGAACCTTGCATCTTGTAACCATAGTTTGGGTTGTTCTTCCCTAGGTGCATAACTTTGCACTTGTCCACATTAAATTTCAAATGCCATTTTGATGCTCAGTCTTCCAATTTATCAAGATCCTCTTGCAATTTTCCACAATCCTCTTGGGTTTTAACAACTTTAAATAGTTTTGTGTCATCTGCAAATTTGATAACCTCACTCGTTAGTCCCTTTTCCAGGTTATTTATGAATATGTCAAAAAGCAGCGGACCCAGCATAGATCCCTGGGGTACACCACCATTCACCTTTCTCCATTGGGAGAATTGGCCATTTAGCCCTACCCTCTGTTTTATATCTTTTAACCAGTCCGTGATCCACAATAGTACACTGCCTCCTATCCCATGACTCTTTAGTTTTACCAAAAGTCTCTGATGAAGGACCTTGTCAAAGGCTTTCTGAAAGTCCAGATACACTATATCAACCGACTCACCTTTGTCCACCTGTTTATTCACACCTTCAAAAAAACATAACAGATTAGTAAGACAAGATCTTCCTTGTCTAAAGCCATGTTGGCTGTCTCCCATTAGGCCATGCTAAATAATTTTATACTTTATGATGGCTTCTACCATTTTTTCCGGTACTGACATTAGGCTCACCAGTCTGTAGTTTCCCGGATCACCCCTGGAGCCCTTTTTAAAAATTGGTGTTACATTGGCAATCCTCCAATCTTCAGGTATTAGAGATGATTTTAATGATAGTTCACAGATAACTAATAGCAGGTCTGAAATCTCATATTTCAGTTCTTTTAACACCATTGGATGTATACCATCTGGCCCAGGTGATTTGCTACTCTTCATTTTATCTAATAGTTGTAATACATCTTCCCAATGTATCGATATTTCCTTCAATTCTTCCGCACCTTTAAATACCAATTCAGTCATGCGTAACATCCCTACATCTTCCTCAGTAAAGACCAAAGCAATCATACAGTCTCTCCGCTATCGCCTTGTCGCCTCTTAGTGCCTTTTTTACCCCTCTATCATCTAATGGACCAATTGACTCTCTCACAGGCTTTTGCTACGAATGTACTTGAAAAAGTCTTTATTTTATGTTTTTGCTTCCGCAGCAAGCTTCTTCTCAAATTCTTCCTTTGCCTGCCTTATCAATGCCTTGCATTTGACTTGCCAGTGCTTGTACTGTTTCCAGGTTTCGTGTGTTTGTTTCTCTTTTCCATTTCCTGAAAGATGCTTTTTTGGCAACAACAGCCTCTCTGACCTCACCTTTAAACCATGCTGGCAGTTTTTTGGACTTTCTTCCACTTTTCTTAAAACGTGGAATACAGCTGGCCTGGGCTTCCAAGATAGTATTTTTCAACAACACCCAAACTTGATGTAAGTCTTTTACCTTTGCAACTGCTCCTTTTAGATTTTTCTTAACTATTTTCCTCATTTAATCATAGTCTCCCTTTCAAAAGTTAAAAAGTAGTACTGTGGATTTCCTTACTATCCCTCCTCCACTAATTAAATCAAATGCGATCATGCTATGATCACTATTGCCAAGTGGCCCCAACACATTTATCTCTTGCACTAGATCTGGTGTTCCACTAAAGACTAGGTCTAATATGGCTTCCCCTCTGGTTGGTTCATGAACCAGCTGCTCCAAGAAGCAGTCATTTATTTCATCTAGGAACTTTATCTCCCTAGCATGTCCTGCCGTGACACTGACCCAGTCGATAACAGGGTAATTGAAATCACCCTTTATTATTACTGTGCTGTAACTTTTGTTAGCTTCCTTTATTTCTTTGAGGATTTCATCATCCATTTGTTCATTCTGGCCAGGCGGTCGATAGTACACCGCCACTGCCATCGCCTTCCCCTTTTTACATGGAATTTCAAACCATAGAGATTCTACAGCAAATTTTGTTTTCTGCAAAACTTTAATCCTTTATGACTCAATGCCCTCTCTAACATAGAGCGCAACCCCTCCACCAATTTGATCATCTCTATCATTACGATATAGTTTTTTACCCAGGAATCACTGTTTCCCACTGGTTGTCCTCCTTCCACCATGTCTCTGATATTCCAATCATATCTAACCTCTCATTTAGTGCTATATATTCTAACTATCCCATCTTATTTTTTAGACTTCTAGCATTTGCATACAAGCATTTTAGAGAATGTATTTTATTCATATTAATTTGGCTATTGGTAGACATGGGTAATTTGGGATCTTTAAGCTCTGTCTGCTCCATACTTTGGGCTACTTTATTCTTTTTTTGGAACCTCTCTGCTTTTGGTAGTATCCTTCAATGATACATTCTTCTGAACCATCCGCTCTTGGGCGAATGTCGGCTTTCCCCTATTATCTAGTTTAAAAGCTGCTCTATCTCCTTTTTAAAGGTTAATGCCAGCAGCCTGGTTCCATCCTGGTTAAGGTAAAGCCCATCCCTTCGGAAGAGCCCTTCCTTTCCCCAGAATGTTCCCCAGTTCCTAACAAATCCAAAACCCTCATCTCTGCACCACTGTCTCATCCACGCATTGAGACTCTGGAGCTCTGCCTGCCTTTTGGGTCCTGCGCGTGGAATGGGAAGCATATCGGAGAACGCTATCCTGGAAGTTCTGGATTTCAACTTCCTACCTAAAAGCCTAAATTTAGCCTCCAGAGCCTCCCTACCACATTTTCCTATGTCATTGTACCGACATGTACAAAGACAGCAGACTCCTCCCCAGCACTATCTAAGACCTTATCTAGGTGGTGCTAACTTCACACCAGGCAGGCATGTTACCAGACAATCCTCACGTCCACCAGCCACCCAGCTATCTACATGCCTAATGATCGAACACCAACTATGACGGCTGTCCTAACCCTTCCCTCATGGGCACATGGCCCTGGAGAAACTTCCTCCATGCGAGAGGGTTTTACATCACCTGGAGGACAGGTCCGAGTTAGAGGATCAATTCCTGCCACACCAGGGTGATGCTGTCCTGTCACGTGACTTCTCTCCTCCATGGAAACAGGGATGCTGCCAGATTGGAGTTGGGACCTCAGGTCTATATCCCTGTAGGTCTCGTCTATGTACCTCTCTGTCTTTCTTATGTTTTCCAAGTCTGCTACTCTAGCCTCTAGAGAACAGACTCGTTCCCTGAGAGCAAAGAGCTCCTTGCACCTAGTGCACATGTAAGACCTCTCACCAATTGGGAGAAAATCATACATGTGACACTCAGTGCAAAAGACTGGAAAGCCCCCATCTCGCTGCTGGACTGCTTTCTGCATCTTAGTTTTAAGCTTGTGTTTAGATCTTTAAGTTCTTTACTTACTAAGGGTTGCTATGGATATTTATACTAATAAAACTGTACCTAATACGTTTAATATACCTTGTTCACCTGAAGCTTAATTAATCTCAGGTCCTTAGTGTATGACTGATTTGGGTAACGAGCTTCACCTGAGAGTACCTCCTGTCTTTTAAGATGTGTAAATACCTATAAAGCTACGATTATCCCAGGGGTGGGTGGGTGTTGGGGAGGGAGGGAGAGAGAGAGAGAAATAACACTTATTAAAAGAGGGCTGCACATAGTACCCTGTCCTGTTCTGCTGAGGTAAGCTATATTCTGATTTGATTTAAATTATAGCTCTTTGCTGCTGTTAGGCTCTAACGTATTATGAAATTTAAACTACAAGCTCTCTGCTGGGTTCTAAATTTAACCAGAAAGCTCTCTTCTGTGTTTTAAATTTAAACTAAAAGTACTTTGCTGATGCTAGGCCTTGAGTGACTATTAAACCTAAACTACAAGCTCTCTGCTGGGTTCCAAATTTAACCAGAAAGCTCTCTTCTGTGTTTTAAATTTAAACTTAAACTGCTGCTACTAGGCCCTGACTGATTTAAGAAAAAACAGTGGGTTCACAGATTAATTAGCTTTAATACAAAGAATTCCTCTCAGAAAATTCCCAGAAGTATATACACACAATTGCAGATCTCTCTCCAGAAGTAACAATCCCCTTTTCTAGTCCTTTGAAGACTGAGGATCACAGAGCTCTGGTTGAGCTATTTATGCCTGTGCTGCTGAGGTAAGCTGTGACCAACTTTCGGGGTGAGAACAACAATGATCAAGGATTAATCCCCACACTCCATTTCCTTTGCTAGGAGGTAGTCTAAAGCCATGCGATTCTGGGCTGCATAGGCAGACACCTTGTCCACTGCACCTTGTAACACACTAATTGTCTCTGTGAGATCCAGGGCTGTAAATTCAATAATTGCCTGTAAATGCATAATCTGGGATTTAGTAAAAGGACTTGTAGAGTCTACTAGTTTCTGTGTAGCCGCTATGGCCTTATCCTGGGGGAAATATCTCTTTTTCTTCTTAAAGAATTCTTTAAGAATTCGAATCATTCGGGGTTGATAATAAAGTAATATTTTGGTACGGTAAAAATCGCCACGGGGTATCTAACTGGGTAACATAGCAAGTACCTGACCAATCTCTAGCAACATAGCAAGTACCTGACCAATCTGTATATGCAAGATTACCACACACAAAATAATCTCCTTCTAAGGCCACTAACCCACTTTCCCAAATTGTTAATTTGTGGGGACAAGATATATTCTGTGTACAGTTATTGAAAGCCCACTCAGTAATACTCATCTCTTCAATTCCTACAGATAGATTACGTTCCCAGGGATGGTAATATCCTAACAAGGGGCAACTCCAGCTAGGTATGTCTAGGTCTGAACTAGAATCATTCAAAGGGGTTGGGTATCCGGAACTATTATACTGTAACAATTCATAATCATGCATTTGGTTCCCTTGAACTGGCAGTAATTGTACTACTGAAATATAGGAACTTCTTACATGGGATTTTTTATACCAGGTAGAGGAATTATGTAGCATTACTGTTTTACAAATGTTCCAAGGAGTGTCCCCGACCTTTTTCTTGTATTTTGAGCCGTAAAACATATTGGAGGGGACATTAGAAGCATAGGGCTAATCACTCTAGGTTGTATGAGATCATTTTACAGTGGTTAGATTAAAAGCCATTTCACAAAACTCTTGAAAGGTTTTAGGACTAGCTTGTAGCAGAAACCCATGCTGAGTGGCTGTCACAGTTGGAAAGCAAACAGCACAATTTGACAGATTAAAGTGTTTTTTTAACTGAGTGTAAATGTGACTCAAAAATATTTGGGTATTCTCCATAACATTCCCAAGATTCGGAATGCAGTATTGCTTCATTAACAATAATATGCCACAACACAACTACGACCAGATAAGGAAACATTTTTAACAAACCTCTAAATAACTAAAACTATTAATTACTTCAAAAATAAATGTTCTGAGACAAAATGAAAACACAACTATCCTTCTTAGTACTATGAAGATAAACACTATAACTATAACCACCCCCAATTCCCAATCTCTTCATGAAGTAGAGGTTAAGTGCCAAAAGGTCATTGCTTGTATATCAGTAAAGCACTAACTCAAACTAATTTTATCAACCTAATCAGCAGTATAGATGCTGGAAAAAGGTGTTTTGCATAATTAGTTCATTCAAAAAGCGCCGTCTACCCCTCCCCTTTGCAACCACTCCTTCCATTACATGCAGCAGGGCAGACTCTGGAGTCAGAACCCACTGTTGTCAAGAGACCCCCTCCACAGACTGATGTATAGCCCTCCAGTAGCTCTGCACCACCGGGCAAGACCATAATAAATGAAATAGAGTAGCATCAATGGCAGCTGCTGGTAGAGGGTACTGCTTAAGTCTGGGAAGCTGGGCTCCAGGTTTCACGGTGATATTCACAGGTGGAATGGAAAGGGATCCGACATTGGATCCTGGCACTGCCCACAGGGTAGAAGGAAGTTCTGCAAGAGCAGGATGAATGGTACTGGCATCTGCAGGGGATGGCACTTCAGAGAGAGAATACAGCTGGAAAAACAACTTTCCACTCATCTAGGATAGAGTAGCATGGTGTGAAGCTAAAAAGTCCTGACCTAAAAGATTTACTGGTAAAATGTCTCCCACACGAATGTTGGTAGGATACACAGTCTCTCCAATCTGCAAAAGTAAAAATTCAAGCTTACGATGAGGAATTATCTTACCTTCAATGTCTTCACAGTGTACTATCAGTGCTTGAGCTCGTTGAGTGTGATAAATGGCAGGCAAATCCTGTAAACGCAGTGCTGAAGTAGTAGCTCCAGTATCAATAATAAACTTCAAATTAGATCCTTCCAGCTTAGCTTCTAAATCACCCTGAGGGGTTATATTGAAATTCAACAATAGTCATGCATCCTATGTATCTCCTCCAAAATCTTCTGGGCTAGAGAAACATTGATATATGGGAGTGAATTCAGCTTTTAATGGAGGGAAATCAGCTTTCTGGATGTCAAGATTCTGATTCTGGGGGCAGTCATGCTGTAGATACCTAATCTCACCACAAGTATAACAAGCACGCATTCCTCTTGACTGTCCACGTCCTCGCTGAGGATTCACATAACCTCCTCTCCTTCTGGCTTTACTTCTACCCCTGCCCATGGGTGGCTGCATAGAAGCAATCTGTAAATTGAGCAGTTTAGTCTTTTTTGCATCTATCTTGGTTTGCTCTTCCTGCTGTTCCTTGATAAACTTCAATTCACTGTATTGAGCACCTTCCAGAATTGCATCTGCTGTTCTAGCTGGCCAATCTATTATTGAAGTATCCAAAATTTCTTTTATTCTCTGATGCAAACCATTTACATCTGAGATTGAGCTTGTCTACCTAACAGATTACCCATCACTGGTAATACTCACAAATCGTCTGGCACCTTCTGCCATTGCCCTGAATGCAGAGATCCGTATCCGGCACGGCACCATTTGTGTACTCTGCACCTCCCCTCACCGGCAACAGCACCTGGTTCTTGGGTAACGGATGTCCACTTCCAGAGCAATGAGAAGGAAGCAAGTATGGTTAACAACAGAAAACACACTTGTATTATAAAAACCACCAAAGCTTTGGGAGCGAAAACAAAGTCAGCAACTTGTTTACTCTACCGACATGGACTCTGGCTATTTTATTTATAGGTCAAAATTCCATTACACAGCATACTTTTCACCTTATTGTTCTATGTCAAGAATCGCGTATATTCATAAAGTGCATCTCTATGTCTCTATGTCATAGGTCAGTTCTTATTAGCATAGGTCATCATGAGGAGACATACATGTATTCCCAGACATAACTTCTTAAACAATAATTCTAACACTAGCAGTTTTGATATCTCTGATTCGAGAATTGAGAGACAGCTTCTCCCTGCACTATATGTTTCATAACAAACCTAGTGTCTTTGTTTTAGGAAAGTTCAGCCTAGTTTTTTTCAGTAGAGTCTTTCAAGGTTGTTGCTGAGTAATAAGAATCTGAGTTACTGAATCTGTGGTGTTAACTCTTTCTGAGGACTTTCAGTAATATAATGTTATTAAGTGCCCTCACAGTGTACACAGCCCTGTACAGACAAGCTTCCTTTCAAACAGTAGGGGAGATAGTGGACAGCCCTGCCGGGTCCCACGTTACAATGAAAATCGCTCCGTGCATTGCCCATTTATCAACACTCTCACCCAGGGATCCGTGTACCATGCTTGTAACACTTGTAAGAAAAAGCCCTGGAACCTGAAATGCCTCAACATGATAAACATATACCACCATCCCACTCTATCAAATGCCTTTTCGGCATCAAAACGTATAAGAATTGAGGGGAGGGTGATATTTTTGCTATAGTATTGAGGTGTCAAAATTTGGCGAATGTTAGTCACAGACTGTCTGCCGCAGACAAAACCCACTTGAGCTGGGTGTATTAAATCCGGCATTAATGGAGAGAGCCGCTCCACCATCACTTTGGACAATATCTTGAGGTCAACATTCAACAAGGAAATAGGATGGTAGGACCCTGACAAACAAGGAATGATGGTAATTAACGCTTCATTGGTCTGATAAGGGAAATGTTGAAGCTCTGCCAGTTGATGGTATAATTCAGCCAACGGGATACTAACCTTGTCCCCCAGAATTGGGTAAAATTCTGCACAAAGCCCATCTGGCCAGGTGCATGGGGCGTCTTTAAACCCTTAATCACTGATTGTATTTCCTGGGGACTGATAGGCGTGTTCAATTGCTCACATTGAGATTGTTCCAGATATGGGAGCGTACAGCTGTGCAAGTATTCCACTGCCCCATGGCCATCTCGGGGATCCTCCCTATACAAATCCTTATAATAGTGAAAAAAGCCACCTCTACTGCCTGCTGTGTTGCCTGGGTGATCCCATCTGTCCCTCTAGTGGCTGCCACCAATCATGGACTGCCTTCCTTTTTTATCAACATGGACAACAGTTGACCTGACCAGTTCCCAAACCTGTACCATGTGTATCTATAATACATCATAGACTGTTTTTCTCTGGCATGGATAAGAGTGTTCAGCCGATTCTGCGTAGTTAAATATGCTATTTGGTTTTCATCTTTATCGTGACTTATCAAACGACGACGGAGGATGTGAAGTTGAGAACTCCACCCCACCAAGTTGCGATTGGCCTCTTTATTCCTATGGCTGACAGAGCCAATTATAGCCTCATGCAAATAGACTTTAGCCATTTCCCAGAAAAGTGGTGCATTGTCCTTATGAATTGCATTTGATTCTTCAAACAGATTCCACTGTTCCCTAAGGAATCTGCCAAAATCTGTGTCTCCCTTCAAATAGAAGGGAAAACACCAACCCCCACGCTGGCTGCCCTGACCTAAAAATTGCATGGTCCAAGATCTGTACATTCCTTATCTGAGCATCTGTAATTCTGTGCAAGAGCCTTTGTGAAATTAAAAAAATAATCTTTTTGGGACCACGTACCATGTACCCTCGAGGGGTGCATGTAATCTCGCTCTGCAGAATGGAGAATACACCAAACATCAACCAAATCTCTACCCTCACACAGGCCTAATAAACGCCGCCTCTGTTGCATCCCTTTCAAATCTGCCCCAAGAGTGATCCACTACCGGGTACAGTATACAGTTATAGTCGCCCCCGAGAATTATGTACTGGCCCCTATTCCCCGTGAAACCCTGCATCAGTTCGTCAAAGAGCTGACATTCATAAGTATTTGGGCCATAGATATTCCCTAGTAGAACAGGATGGCCCAGTATGTGTCCCAGTAACAACACATATCGTATGCGCCCTTTTATAAAATTAATGCCAGATACGGTAAGTTTGTAGTCATTTTAGGACAAATGTGGTGATATACACACATACAATATGCTCCACCCTCCAACCTTGCCTATATAGTCCATCTCAGGTTGTCTCTCTGAGACCATATCCTGTCTCCCAAATCCTCGCCAGCTCTGGCTGTCTATCCATGTGTTGCTGTCTTATATATGTTATCCTCCAGCTATAGGCATGTCTGTGTGGAGGGGGAGCCCCACACATAAAATTACCTCAAACATAACATTGTATGTGGCATGAAAACACATACTTTTACTGTAGGTGTTGCCAGGGGTCTGTCCAAAATATATATATCACTAAACCCCTCGTGAAACTTTCTCAACTTTTTTTGTTGAATAACACCGGAAAGGGACATAGACTGAAAACTATGTTCTCCATCGGTTACATCCTATTTAATTGTCCTTATTTTCAAAAGCATTTTTTCACCACTTAGCTGATTCGAAGAACTGAAGCACGACGTGCACGTTTCGGGTTGAACACCCTGTTTCAAGTGCTAACATATCATGTAGAAAACCGTCACAAAACGCTGAAAAACAGCTGTTTCTTAAGAGGACTCAACTTGTATGAATGGCTATACTCTGCCGTCAATCAGACAAACAACCAATCGGGAAAAACGGCCTATGTGGTTTATATAGTTCAATGTCCTTGTCCTCTGGTTTATGTGGGCCACACTAAGCGCCCTATCAGGGTTCGGATGGGAGAACATGCTTCAAGATTGCGGCAGCGTGTTGAAGCGGCCCCGATGGTGGATCATTGCCAGAGTTTACATCATGAATATCAGAATTTACGCTGGACTGTTATTGATTTTGTTCCTCCGGATCCTCGAGGGGGGGACCGTGTTAATAAACTTCAACGTTTGGAGCAATCTTGGATTTTTCGTTTGGGCACGGTCCATCCCACTGGTCTCAATAAAGAAGTTGAATGGACGAGTTTTGTTTGACGTCATCCGATTGGGTGCGGGACTCCCTGAATTGTGGGATATCCCCTTGTTCCTGATTGGTTGTTTGACTGATTGACGGCAGAGTATAGCCATTCATACAAGTTGAGTCCTCTTAAGAAACAGCTGTTTTTCAGCGTTTTGTGACGGTTTTCTACATGATATGTTAGCACTTGAAACAGGGTGTTCAACCCGAAACGTGCACGTTGTGCTTCAGTTCTTCGAATCAGCTAAGTGGTGAAAATATGCTTTTGAAAATAAGGTTCAGGTTTTAAAAAAAACGATTAAATAGGATGTAACCGAGTGGAGAACATAGTTTTCAGTCTATGTCCCTTTCCGGTGTTATCCAACAAAAAAAGTTGAGAAAGTTTCATGAGGGGTTTAGTGATATATATATTTTGGAGAGATTATTTTGGTATCACTAATTTGGGGGTTTTTTGTTAGGATATTTATTAACCGTCCCAGCATTGAAAAATGGCTACTGATACTTTTGCTTACACGGATGAATATCTGGACTCTTTGCGGAAACGACCTTCTTTATTCGACACTCCTACCATTGGAGATGCTGTGGGAGATGGCCCTACGGTTTCAGATTTAAAGGCTCTTAGAAAGCGGTTGATACGATTGCAACTGCATAGTGCCTCCATGACACGGTATTTAAAAATTCACATTATTCCGCGGGGCTTACATATGACCCGAGCCCCTAAAATGTTTACGTCTGATTCGGACTTTCTATTGAAATGGAATCAAATTTCTAATAAGTGTAGTTTTGACTTAATTGCTCTAATTTTGGAGCGAACCACTAAGGAAGAGGATGTGATTACCAAACAAATAGAGGAGTTGAAAACCTCTTTGAAGAATAAGTTAGAAGTAGATATCTACCAAGTGAGACTTGATGATATGGATCGACAGTTAAAAGGATTTTTTGAGTATTTGAAATCCTTAAAACAGAAGAAGTTTTTTAGAGACAAAACTGATTATGATAACGAGCAAGTATATTATTGGATGTTTGCCCCATTGGATGCTGTTAACACGAAACGTGTGACTTTTGATAGTTCCTCAGGGGACACGGGTGATAGTACTGAGTGCTCAGATAGTTCTAAATCTAAGAAATCATCTCAGGTTTTTCAACGGGGTCAAGGGCGAGGGGGGCGCCCTCGACGCACCTATCAGGTCGATCACTGGGATCCTCCAATGACACGACAAAGAACTCGACAGCAAATGCCTCTATAGTGGTGACTGTGGCGCAAGCTCCTCTAACAGGAGATCAAGAGCGCCTTCTTAACTATGGTCTTTCTTTTGTACCAACGGTGTCCTAAGATTCTTTTAAAATGCGAGTACACCTGCATAAGTTTTTTAGGAAGTTGCGGATTGTGCATTTTTTTTCGGACCAACCAGAACAGTTGGATGATTCAGTAGTGCGACCTGCTTCCACTTGGTTGCCTCCTGGAGCAACAGATCCTTCTATTTTAGCATATCAGAACTTGGTCTTGCGAGATTTAGCTCACTTGGAGCAAGCTACTCCAACTCCATGGGTGAATTTGGATAAGAAAGGCTGGAAAACCTTACGGCAATTGCGACATGATTCAACCCTTACTATTCATCGGGCTGACTAAGGGGGTGCAATTGTTGTGCAGCCTACTTCCACTTATGAGGATCTTTTGCGTGTTCATCTATCTGATACAGTTACTTATCCGGAATTGTTGCAGGATCCTACTTTAGATATTCAAATAAGTATTAGATCTGTGGTGGAAATGGCGTACCAATCAGGTTGGCTGACGCGGAAGGAATATCAATTTTTAACACCTGCAAATCCTAAAGTTCCTATATTGTATTTAGTCCCTAAGATACACAAATCTCTGCTTTTTCCACCAAGCAGGCCGATAGTGTCTTGTAGGGGGTCAGTATTGGAACCCTTGTCTCAATTTTGCGACGTGTTTTTGAGTAAAGAGGCTGCACAAGTGCGTTCCTATATTCGGGACACAGCTCATTTTCTTCAATTGTTGTCACAACTGGATCTACCTACCTGGCAATTCCAGATGGTTACATTAGACGTTGCTGCTTTGTATACGAATATCAATCAAGTGGAGGCATTAGAACTTCTCTCAACCAGGTTCACTTATGCACCAGCTCGTCTTCCTCGCCAATTTTTGCTGGAGTTAATAACATTGGTACTAACACGCAATTACTTTTTGGCTATGGGGCAGTATTACCAACAGATTTTCGGTATTGCAATGGGGGCATCGTTAGCGCCTTCTATTGCCACAATATATATGGCGGATTTTGAAGAATGTTATCTATACAATTCCCCTTATTTTCATAATATTCCATTTTGGAAGCGTTACTTAGATAACATCTTTTTTTTTGTGGACTGGTTCGTGTTTGGAGTTACAAGATTTTTTAACATGGTTAAATTCCTTAATATCTAATTTGACTTTTACCGCCACTGTTTCTGATCAAAGTATAGATTTTTTGGACATTACAGTGTTTAAAGAGTTGGATTATTTCCGTACTTCCCTATACCGTAAACCAGTACAACGCAACAGTCTGCTTCAATATCAGAGTTTCCATCCACACTCCCTGAAGAAAGGTCTCCCTTATGGTCAATTTTTACGTATATGACGTATCTGTTCGACCTTGGAAGATTTCAAGATTCATGCAGCGGAACTTGGGCAGAGATTGCGGGTTAGAGGCTATCCTCGCAAGGTGATTCGATTGGCATATTGCCGGGCGTTATATACGCATAGAGAATGGATGTTGTCAGCTTGGGTCACTTCCCTGGAAACGACATCGCCTCAACCTCTTGTGGGTATTTTACCATACATGTCGTCTAGCACAGCTGTGGCGGCCATATTACGAAAACACTGGACTGTGTTGGAATTGCATCCCTGTTTTCGACGATCCTTTCTGGTGGCGTTTTCAAGAGGAGCCAATTTAGGTGATCTTGTGGCTCGAACGACTTTGCCGGTTGATAGGCCTCTAGCTCCACCGCTTCAACATCGGGGTCATGACATTTGTCATAAGTGTGTGCATTGTGCTTGCTCTTTAATAGGTATTCACTGGATTCATCCTCTGACAGGTCAATCATATCGAAGGAAATGGGAGACGGATTGTACAACGGCCTATGTGGTTTATACAGTTCAATGTCCTTGTCCTCTGGTTTATGTGGGCCGCACTAAGCGTCCTATCAGGGTTCGGATGGGAGAACATGCTTCAAGATTGCGGCAGCGTGTTGAGGCGGCCCCGATGGTGGATCATTGCCAGAGTTTACATCATGAATATCAGGATTTACGCTGGACTGTTATTGATTTTGTTCCTCCGGATCCTCGAGGGGGGGGACCGTGTTAATAAACTTCAACGTTTGGAGCAATCTTGGATTTTTCGTTTGGGCACGGTCCATCCCACTGGTCTCAATAAAGAAGTTGAATGGACGGGGGGCGGAGCCTGATGTCCAGCGGGTAAGACGCTTCGCGCTGAAGCTCCCGAGAGGCCTACTTAGAATCCTGACTTAATACCTATACAAACTTACTATTTCGCTCCGGGCTGACCGGGGTACCTCGGGGGGATGGCGGCCCATAAACCAGCGCGCTTGGACTTCGGGTCTCCTTCTTCTTCTCACGGAAAACGCTCCAAAACAGAGGTGTCCTCCCCACAGAAGATGGTTCCATTTCGGGAAAACCCCGAAATGCACCTGGAGATTTTAGAGGAAATACGCGGCGTGAAGGAATTGGTGCAGTCCAATGGAGAAGCGCTTAGAGCCATGCGAGAAGACTTTGGAGTGCTCCAGGACCGACTTGAAAGTCTCTCATTACGGCAGGACAATATGGCGGGGGTCCTCGACTCGCACGCGGTGCGCTTGGGCACACTGGACAAGGCTGAGCGCCAGATACAGAATCTTCAAAAGGAGTTAGAAGATAGCAATAATCGAGCCCGTCGCAACAATGTGAGGCTCATTGGAATACCGGAGGGGGTGGAAGCGGGAGATATGAGAGAATTCCTGCTCAAAACTCTTCCCTCCTTGCTGAAGATCACCTTTCATAAAGAACTGGAAATCGATCGTGCACACCGTGTTCCTACCCACATGGCGCTCAACCGAACGACCCCCCGGCCTATTATCTTTCGCTTGCTACGATATCAACAAGTGGAACAAATTTTAAATGCTGCCCGGGCGAACCATCATCTGGAATTTGAAGGCCACAAAGTCTCCTTCTTCCCTGATTTGGCAAAGCCTACCGTTGACCGACGGAAGAAACTCCTTGCTTTTCGCCCTCGACTTCAACAGCTACAGGCTCGCTTTGGCCTGTTGTATCCCGCGAAGCTCCGAGTGACTCTCCACAACCAAACCAGGACATTCGAAGATCCTGATCTACTATCAACATTTTTAGACTCCAAAGAAGCAGAGCAGATGCGCTAATCCAACGACTTGGACTTTTATTTGCCGGCTCTGTCCGCCATTTTGAAGGGCCCGATGCGGCGGTCATAGTCAAGCACAGAGACTACCTGGACTTTCTTTCTTTCTTTCTATGACTTTTTTGTTTTTGGTCTCCTATCCCTCCATGATGTGTGCCTCGGTCGGATTCGGAGCACGCACAGTCTTACAGGTTATGTGTTTTTTCAATTTCGGCCTTCTCTGGGGCTTCTCCCCGCAGACACATGGTCGCCAGTAATTTTTGGGGTTCTGCTTCTTCTCTACCGCGCTGCGGTTTTTCTTTTTTAATGTGGGGCGCTTCATTGTATTATCTAAGCTTATTTTCTTTTATACCATATGTACAGTCAGATACAGTCAATATGAGGGACATTGTGAAATTATGTGCGCTATCATGCTCAGAATTTTTAACTTGTCTGAATGGCCTTATGTAAAATCTTATCACTCAACGTAAAGGGCATTAATAGTCCAATCAAAAGAAAGAAAATCCTTAGCTATCTTAGCCATGAGCATGCTGATTTAGCGTTTCTTCAGGAAACGCACTTAAACTCTGCTGAAACACTGAAACTTAATGTTAAGCCTTACATGGTGGCTGCCTATTCTCCCGCCGTTTCCAAACGGTGTGGGGTAGCCATTCTGGTTAAGAAATCTTTGCAAGCTACTGTAATTGATACTAGCGCTGACAGGGAGGGTAGATGGGCCCGAGTACATCTTAAGGTTGGAGATAGTGAATTTACATGTATTTGCATTTATGCCCCGAATGTGGACAACCCTGCTTACTATGCAAGTATTGCGCAGTTGGCACAGGCCTCTGCCAATACTCCATTAATACTTGGTGGTGATTTTAATCAAGTGTTAGACCCTCTGATAGATAGACAGCCGCCTAGAACGAGTAGTCCACCCAAGAGTCTTGCTACCCTCACAGCTCTGATGCAAGATCTTGCGCTGGTAGATATATGGAGGCTGCTTCACCCCTCCGACTTAGAGTTCACTTTCTTTTCTGCCCCCCATCACTCCCAATCTAGAATAGATTTCTTTCTCATTTCCAAAGCACTGATTTCTCAAGTAGACACGACTAGGATTCATCCTCTCCATATTTCAGATCATGCTGCCATATCTTTATCATTACATGTCACTGCGCGGGACGATTCTCCCCGAGCTTGGTTTTTTGATAGATCCTTACTGGGTCAAAAAGATTTTCAGGTTGATATAAAGGCCGCTATCCAAGATTATTTTCATTTTAACTCACCCCATGACACAGCGAGCTGGGCTTGGTGGGAGGGTTTTAAAGCATCTATCCGCGCAACTATAACTAGCTATCAAATTCGGCAGGGGAAACAAAGAAAGCAGCATTTACTGATTCTAGAGCAGCAGATACAAGCTGGGGAGCGTCTCCTCACGTCCCGTACTGACCCATGTATTTTACTCCGTTTACAACGCTTGCGTTTTCAATACAATCAGCTTTTGTACACTGCTGCTGTTAAAAATATTGAATCACAACAAGGGCTATATTATCGGGAAATTAATCGTGCTGGCAAATTATTAGCAAATGCCCTAAAAGGTAAAAAAGAAGCCAAGCGTGTTACCGCCCTCCGTAATCCGTCGGGGGGGGGCTTGGTCACTAAAGATACCGAAATCTTAGAACTCTTTCGTGATTTTTATACTCGGCTTTATCAATCTGAATGTGATTTTGAGCCAGATGTATTTGAACGCTTACTTTCAGGGGTACAAAGACCGACCCTATCTGACGAAGATAGAGTGGCCTTGGACACACCATTTACTGTCTCAGAAATTCATTCTGCTATCAAGAAATGTGCCTCAGGTCGAGCCGCAGGCCCAGACGGTCTCCCTGCTGAATTCTACAAAACCTTTCACGCTGACTTAGCTCCAGTTTTGAAACTTTATTTTTCTGCTCTGGCCGAGGAGGGTTCTCCTTCTGGGTCCTTTTCAATGGCAAATGTAGTAGTTTTTGAAAAAGAGGGGAGAGACCCGCAACTAACAGCTAATTATCGTCCAATTTCCCTCCTAAACGCGGACTATAAAATATTTGCCACCATTCTCTCTACCCGGCTCTCTGATAGGATGCCTACCTTAATACACCCAGATCAATGCGGTTTCATTCCTGGTAGATCCACTGCTGACAATGCTCGGACTCTATGCCATGTACTGACTACCGCAGTTAATCTTGATCGCCCATTTGTTGGCCTCTCACTTGATGCTGAGAAGGCCTTTGATCGCTTAGAGTGGCCCTTCCTGTTTGCAGTCCTCCGCTGGTACGGATTCGGGGAAGGTTTTCTCCGTTGTCTTCGCACCATGTACGCACAGCCTACAGCCAGTATATGTGCCAATGCTTTAAAGTCTCAGCCTTTTCCCCTTCAACGCGGCACCCGCCAGGGATGCCCACTGTCTCCACTTCTCTTCGATCTTGCACTCGAACCCTTGGCTTTACTAATCCGGCAATCGGAGGAGATTCATGGAGTCCCCTTCACCCATCGGGAAATCAAAATTTCAGCGTATGCTGACGACCTTATGCTTTTTGTCTCTATAGACTCAGTACCGGCTGTCCTAGAGCAAATTGGTAAATACTCACAACTGTCCGGTTATAAGATAAATTGGACCAAGTCGGTAGCCTTTCCATTAAATCCTTTGCTTCATCAGGCAGATATGCAACCCTTCCCCTTTTTATGGCAACCTCGCATGGTCAAATACCTTGGGGTTCACTATTGTTCTCCTTTGGAAGACACTATCTCCTTCAATGCCAAAGACTTAACCTCTAAAGTCCGGGCGCTTACTCACCGCTGGACTCCTTTAACACTTACCTGGTGGGGTCGATTAGAAACCATAAAAATGATGATTGTTCCGAAAGTGAATTATATCTTAGAAA
Source organism: Ichthyophis bannanicus (assembly GCA_033557465.1). NCBI lineage: Eukaryota > Metazoa > Chordata > Amphibia > Gymnophiona > Ichthyophiidae > Ichthyophis > Ichthyophis bannanicus. Next base: position 1,140,369,257 of record CM066032.1, read on the forward strand.
TGTTGCCCTGTCTCTTACCTCGACGTATATATAAAGATATAGAGGGCCTTCTGACTAGATACTTGTGGCAAAACAAGACACCTAGGATAGCGAAACATAAGCTGCAAGCAGATAAGGAAAATGGGGGTGTCAGATTCCCTGATTTCCTGAAGTATCATCAATCTTTTCTTCTCAAACAAGGCGCTCGTTGGCTGGAAGATCCAGTACCGAGTAGACCTGTGTGGCTAGACATAGAAGAGGACCTTTGCAAACCGATTCCTCTCACTTTTCTCCCTGGTATGACTCTCCCATCAGACTCCCACTTTCCACCAATGCTTTTAGACACCTTAGGTGCCTTTAATAATCTTATGCAATCTTTAGACTCCCGACTCTGTCCGTTAGACAAGCTCCCACTTTGGTACAATACCCGATTTCGAATACAAAATAAGCCGATGGCGTGGAGCCCCTGGTACACTAGGGGCATTTGGATTCCTAGTCAGTTGTTCCATGAAGGTCGCTGGAAAACTTTTAGTGAATTGCAAATTGAATTTGGTCTCCCAGCGAAACACTACTTTCAGTTGGTGCAACTTCAGCATTGCCTTCGGAGTGCTAAGGTGCTCCCGCCATCGGCCTCCCCTACACAAGGTCGGTTGGAGACTATCCGATCTATCGGTAGTTCACCGGGTGTAGCATCCAATTTTTACAAAACCTTATGTAATGCTATAACTAGAGATACCCCTATAGCGCAGAAAGCATGGGAGAGAGAATTGCATGTGACTTTGACCCCGGAGCAATGGAGCCTTGTCTGGAGTAGAGTGACACGGGTCTCCCGATCCGCCTCACTCACTCAGACACTCTTCTTTCTAGCCCACCGGTGTTTTTACACTCCTGACAGATTAGCCAAATGGAACACTACTCAGGGCAATAGTTGTTGGACATGTCATGCGGCCATTGGTTCACTACCTCATGTTATGTATGAATGTCCCGCACTACAGTATTACTGGCGTCGGGTCTGGGGTCGTATCCAGTCTATTTTGCACTTTCAAGAGCCCCTTTCTTGGAGGATAGTGGGACTTCGCTCAGCTGCGGGGATCCCCTCTCTTCCAAAAACGGCTTACTTCCTTTTGGACTTTATGCTTGGCATTGCTATTTCCCTAATTACGAAATACTGGAAAAATAGCTCCCATCTGAGCCCCAATGAATGGTGGAATCATGTCTGTCTCTACAGTAAATATGAACAAATACCTCGTATGTTTGCTTCCCCCATTCAGACTCCTCATCATGGGTCTAAATGGAAGATGCTCAATGACTATGTACATTCTGCTCAATGCTCTCATCTGACTGTCTAAATTTGTATATATCTTTGTCCCATGATTATTCTGTATCGCAGATACTCTTTTGATTGTTTTGATGTATAATCACTGTTGTTTGGAAGCGCTCACATGCTGGCATAATCAGCTAGAGAAGAAGCGTGGGGGGGGGTAATTGGGTTTACTTTTCTTTATTGTATACTTGTTTTGTCTCCTTTGGTGTGTTGTTTCTTTTGTTTGTTGCAAAATGAAAATAAAAGTTTTAAAAAAAAAAGAAGTTGAATGGACGAGTTTTGTTTGACGTCATCCAATTGGGTGCGGGACTCCCTGAATTGTGTGATATCCCCTTGTTCCCGATTGGTTGTTTGTCTGATTGACGGCAGAGTATAGCCATTCATACAAGTTGAATCCTATTAAGAAACAGCTGTTTTTCAGCGTTTTGTGATGGTTTTCTACATGATATGTTAGCACTTGAAACAGGGTGTTCAACCCGAAACGTGCACATCGAGCTTCAGTTCTTCGAATCAGCTAAGTGGTGAAAAAATGCTTTTGAAAATAAGGTTAAGGTTTTAAAAAAAACGATTAAATAGGATGTAACCGAGTGGAGAACATAGTTTTCAGTCTATGTCCCTTTCCGGTGTTATCCAACAAAAAAAGTTGAGAAAGTTTCACGAGGGGTTTAGTGATATATATATTTTGTAAAGATTATTTTGGTATCACTAATTTGGGGGGGTTTTGTTAGGGGTGTGGTCTGGGCAGAGTGCAGGTGGAGTGACACAGCACATGCGTTGATTATAAAATACACTAATCTACATGTGTAAGGACCCGATATTTAAAAGGCATTTATATGGTTTACAGCTCAGTAAACCGTGTAAATGCCTTTAATCGGGATATTCAATGGCACATACATGGTTAGTGCTGTTCAGTATCACCTTCTAACCCCGCTACATGCCCATATGCTATGCAGTTAGCATCTGGGAGCATTGGGGGTGTTCCAGGGTGGAGCGGAGGCAAAGACTTTCTCTAACTGGGCAGCGGCAATATTGCAAGCTACCCGCTTAGCGACCTCTGCATAAAAGATAGGCAAGGAAAAACCTCACCTATCTTTAAGGCACAGGAACTAACTGGGCAGTATGCAATATCACTGCTGCTCGGTTAGCTACTGCAGCTTCCAGCCTGTGCGGCAATCTCCGGTGTTCAGTGCTGGAGCCGCATATGACCCCATCATTGACTATCTGGGATTAAGGGTCGGCAGGCAGGGATATGTGCCATAGTGGCACATATTCTGCCCACCTGAATATCAGGCCCTAAAGACTCGATATTCAGTTGGGTGGGCTATGCGCCACATCAGCACATAGCCCTGACCACTGACCTCTAAACCTGGATATTCAATGCCGCAACAAATATCCAGGTTAGGCGCCGTGGGCATTCACCCGCAGGGCCTAACTGGGTAGCGGCAATATTGGACCACTACCCAGTTAGCCATCCGCGGCTAGAACTAGGCTAGTGGATGTAAAAATGTATAAAGGCATAAGTGCCTGCTTGAAAGGGCAGATGCAAAAGCCAAGGTCAGTACCCCCTGATTCCACCCCCTCCAACATCATCCTATATCATCCTGTCCCCATGGCTCCTACCATACCGCCCCCCCCCCCCCCTCCCGGCATCAAGCCCTACTTGCCAACTTTCCCCTGGAATCATATATTTTACTCAAACCCCAGACATCAAGACTCCATTCTACCACTGTGGCTCAATTCCCTCTGAGATCCCCCATGGCTGACCCCCCACCCCCATCCTCTGATTCCACATCTGGTTATTACTGTGTTCCTTTCTAGTCTAGTGGCAGCAGACATGATCCCCACTCACTTCTGCTCATGGTCTCCCTGGGTTCCAAGGTGTGATCCTTAGCAGTAATCTAGTGATGCTGTAGGTCAGGGACAAGATGCAAGTACAGATTTTAGCATGGGGGGGGGGAATTGGGGGACGGTATCAATACCAGAGGGGGTGTCAGGAGGTGAGAGGGGATAGATGATGATGGGACCAGTGATTTTAAAAAGCTGCTGCCACACACATTCGGAGAAAAGCTGCATGCTTTGTTAGCTCCACATGCAGCTTTTTAAAATCACTGGTTCCACTGGATGGGGCGAGACATCGATGTGCAGTCCTTACACCCTTATATGTATTTTAAAAGAGACTTGGCTTGTGGCAGATTCTTCATAAAATACATTGTGACTTTTTCATGTCCCAAACTCAATGTCTTAATTCCTGTCTCCAAGAACTATCTAAAATTGGCCCTTAAATACATATAATTGAGATGTCTACATATAGCATTATAATCAGTGGCACTAATTAAATGTATAGCACCACTAAATATACTTATAATTTGAAGTATCTAGATTAGACATTTCAGATTATACCCTGGATAGTCCACTGAAAATTTGCTCAATAATGAAAGTAATGATGCAGATAGCTTTCTCCATGGGAATGGCCATGGGATGATTAGTGATGTCACGAAAATTACAAAGGAGACATGTAAGAGTAGAGCCGACCCTACCTTTCAGTGGATGTGTTTTTTGCACATGTCCCAGCTTTTTAGCTTCACTTTTCAGCCCCTATTATCTAATGCAAATGAGGTCCCATAATTGTCTTCTGCACATGGCCCTGCATCCTTCTATATCCCCCTCAGGCAGTCCCTGTATACTATAAGTGGGATGGCTTGTCTTTTCCTCTTTTCTGTAAAACACTCAATAAGGAATACAGAGCTCCTGAGGAAACTGGGTCCTGAGTACTGGCCTAATCTCTGGACAAAGAAAAAGTAGAGAAGTTGCTGGAGTCTTTTAACTAGTATTATTGGCGGGAATTGATTGGGGTAAAGGACAAGACGTACTGTATTCCTTCATCCAAAGCAGAGAGCGCCTGAAGAAAAGAAGTCTCAGGTTGGCAAGTGTCTTGCAGACCAAATGGAAGGTTCCTACTTATAAGATGCATTTGAAGATGACCTTTTTCAGCATCCCCTTAAATTCAACAAACTTTGAGAGTGAGAAAGAAATATTGGTGCAGCATCTTGCAGGCTCCAGCAATTGCTTTTCAGCAGATTGTGCTCTGAATGAGTATCCAAAAGATTTTAACATAGAAGACAAGGAAGATGTCCTAAGTAACAGGAAGATAAAGGAAGTGCCCCAGTGTCTATTTCTGTTTTTATTTTCTTTTTGCTTTTGCATCAGCATAAAGAGTATGTTTTTATATATACAGAAAAAACCTAGACTGGATTATGCTTTGGATACTGCCTGCAGGATAGCAACCAGGGTACTTGCTACATATGTTAATAGTTAATGAGATTCTTTGCATAATTTTACATCATGACGTCAATTATTTTGTATTAAAATGTGCACATCTAAAAACACATGCAAAATTGTGCTGTTTATGAAGGAGAGAAGTTTTGCAAAGGCATTGCTAGAATGGAAAATGCTGCATGCTATTACAGTGGTTTTGTGCATGAAGTAGATTTTGCAAAATGTTACTTTACTTGGTACTTTGGCCTCATAGTTTGGTACAGACAAGGTGGCCATAATGTCATCAAAAAACATTTGGTAACGGGGTAGGCGGACCCGGCGCTCACCCTTCCACCTTCACAGGCCCCCATCCCCTTCCGCTACTCCTCCCGCACCCTTTCCCACAAACTTCACAGACAGCTGTTCTTTGAAACAATTGGTTGTAGCTTTATTGCCAATTTAACATATTAAACATAATGATCAGAATAATCATCAAACCAACCCCAGCAGAGTGATGCGTCACCAGCCATGCAATTAGCAAGGTGACCTCGCCTCCGCTCCTGCCGCAGTCAAGCCACCGGCAAAGTTCCTACCACCCCTGCTCGACTTCGCCATATCAATAGCAAAGGTCTACCAGGGGTTGTCCAGATTGCGGGTACCCCGCCCACTCCCCAAGTAGCCTAAGGCTCCAGACCCCAGAAACCTCCGGGATCCCCCCCCCCTCGCTGCGACACCCCAACTTCCCCCACTCCCCAACATATATATCGGGTGGGCAGGGGGGACGCAAGCCCCGAAGCCTCCAGCCGCATGTGCCCAGGTGACCGCTCAAACGCCTGAGCACATGCTTGCTCCTCTCACCGATTGGCTCCCTCATGCTCGTCCCCGCGAGTGGAGCCAATCAGTTTGAATGATGCGCGCCGCATCCCCACTGCCGAGACGCCCCCGCCCTCCCCTAATGACGCGTGCAGGGTCCCGCACCGGGCCGAGCACCCGGTTACTCATGGCCACCGGGACCCTGCCTGCACCCTTTTACTAACTGGGTAGGCAGACCCGGCGCTCACCCTTCCACCTTCACAGGCCCCATCCCCTTCCGCTACTCCTCCCCCACCTTTTCCCACAAACTTCACAGACAACTGTTCTTGGAAACAACTGGTCGCAGCTTTATTGACAATTTAATATATTAAACATAATGATCAGAATAGTCATCAAACCAACCCCAGCGGAGCGATGCGTCACCAGCCATGCAATTAGCAAGGTGACCTCACCTCAGCTCCTGCCGCGGTCAAGCCACCGTCAATTTTCCTACCACCCCTGCCCGTCTTCGCCATATCAATAGCAAAAGTCTACCAGGCTTTGTCTGGGTCGCGGACACCCCGCCCACTCCCCAAGTAACCTAAGGCTCCAGACCCCGGAAACCTCTGGGATCCCACCACCGGCACAGGCCCCCCGATGTGCCTGAGCCGCCCCATCCCCATTATCAAGCTTCGACCAGCGTGCATCGCCCTGCACTACCCGCTCCAATGCCTCCTGCCAATCAATCAAAAGCAAGTCCACTCCCACAGGAGATAGATGTACACCATCACTCCTATACAACCCGGCACAAGCCACCTCCACCTATAAATGCTGCACCTGATACCCACCCTGCTTGCATACCCACCACCCAATCTGCCTGTTAATTTTCCTCAGTCCTCTAGACCAACGCCGCTGCTCCCAGCACGCAGGCCGTGGGATGATATCCGACCATATTAACACAACCCCCATAAACATTCGTAGCACCAAGGCAAAATCCTTCTTTGCAGCTTTGATCAGTTGCCTGCAGGTCCATGACGCCAACTCATTGCCCCCTAGATGCAACAGATTAATTGCTGGCCGCTTCCTTATGCATTCATGGTGTCAGAGCAAAGGCATCAACTGTGTCCACCATAGCCCTCACTCGCCCAGCCATGAGACCGACACCGACGTTGGATCGAGTCCTGGGTTCAGCCCGATAGGCCGCACCGCTGCACACTCACCAGTCCAAAATACGAAGGAATGCCCCAGCATCCAACATCCCCGCACACTCTGTCCCCCATCTGCAACAAAAAATAAAGGTTAATATCATCCCAGGCCATATGTCCTGCCCCACCTCACAACGCACATATCCGATAAAGACCCTAGACTGCCATCAACCAATGCTTTGTATCTGCCCCACCTGAAAGCCCCACCGCTGCCGCACTAGTCGCCGCACCAATGCGAAAAGAATGCGCCGAAAAAAGGCTCGGGTCTTCACCTATCTGCCGCAACACCAACCTTAACACTGCCGATACTTGAAAGCACGTCAAAAGCCATGCATCTCTATGAACGAATAGCCTGCCCTCCGCCACCGTGCGCAAGCCTAAGTAGGCCCACATTGCAGCTACCGGGCACGTGATCCCGCCAATCTCCTTCAGGACCACCCACAAGCCTTTTCCCAGGTGGTCCATTTTCGATTTCTCTGTCAGGACACGTAACTGCCCGCCTCCTATGTGGACGTGCCTTCACCGCAAACTACTACCCACTCCGGCTTTCCCAGAGTTTGCTACCAATTCGCCCATACAGAAAGCACCAAAAAAGGCCAGACTGAACACTGCACGGAAGAGTGCAGCTTCACATTTTGACTCCACGACCCTGGGCAACTCATTACATAATCTTGTGAGTAGTTCGTGTGTAATCGGCCACCGCTGATCTCGAGGTGTCGGCCTCGAGCGCTCCCATCCTTGGAGCAACCGACGAGCTAAGAACCCCCACCCCAAGGATCCCCATCCCATCGCTCTCGCAAAAAAACGCAAAACCCGCTAAATAACTATGCACAGTTGATCTCGAGACCCCCTGCCCTTTTGCACTAAGGATATATTGCTCTATCAAGTGATCCGACACCTCCCCCACCTGCCACCCGTGCCCTTGCAAAAATTCCACCACCCTCTCATAACCTCGCTGATAAGCATCCCATGTCCATTCCACCACCGAACTCCGCAGCAGACTCCTCATCTCCTCAGGCCACATCTCCATAAGTTCCAAGGGACCCCGAGCCCTTCCGTGTCTGCTTCCGGTGCCAGCTTCCGAAATCGATCAAACTGTAAACGGGAAAGAGCATCAGCAATCCCATTAGTGTGTCCTGGGATATGTCGAGGCTTCAGTGCAACATTCAAATGCAAACAGGACAATACTACCTCCCTCATTAATGCTGCCACCTGGACGCATCGTGGTGAGTAATGATTAATGACATTCACCACCGCTTCATTATCACATCACCATACTACCCTGTGGTTATGCAGCCTGTCTGGCCACAACTCCAACGCCATCAACATCGGAAACAGTTCCAAGAAGGTGATATTGCTTAACAGTCCTGCATCCTCCCACGCCTGCGGCCATCTATCAGCACACCAGGCCCCCCCAAAGTAAATACCCATACCCACCTCTCCCGCTGCATCTGTATACAGCTACAGGGCTTTGCTAGTCATCTCAGCTTCCATCAACACTGAAGTCCCATTAAAGACCCTCAAAAATACGTCCCACACCCGCAAATCCTCACGGAGAACTTTTGAAACCCGAATGTGGTGATGAGGCTTAAACACCCCTGCCGTAGATGCTACTAACTGATGAATAAATACCCACCCCATCGGGATTACTCTGCAGGCAAATTTCAACGACCCTATCAGCACCTGCATTTCTTTCAAAGTTAACTTGGAGGAAGCCAAAACATTAGCTACCAACACCCGCAACTTCACCACCTTCTCTACTGGCAGGCGCACCACCATGTGTTCGGAATCCAACTCTACACCTAAGAAGACAATCTTAGTTGCCGGACCCTCCATCTTGCTGTCGGCCAAAGGTGCCCCCAATTCTCCTGCTAAATTCACGAAACCTCCCAAAAGCTCTCTACACCCCGCAGACTGCGACGCACCAACAAACAAGAAATCATCGAGGTAATGTACCACCTCTGACCAACCCACCTTCTGCACCACAGCCCACTGCAGGAAGGTACTAAATTTCTCAAAGTAGGCGCAAGAAATGGCGCAACCCATCGGCATGCATTTATCAAAATAAAAGTCCTCCTCGAATCGGAAACCCAACAAATGAAACGCAGAGGGATGCAAGGCAACAAGCGGAAAGCAGATTCAATATCCACTTTTACCATCAACACCCCGCGACCAGCTTTCCTAACCAACTCGACCGCCCTATCAAAAGAGGTGTACCGAACCGTACAACACTCACGCGGGATGTGATCATTCACTGATGCCCCCAACGGAAACGACAGATTATGAATCAACCAAAACTTCCACGGTTCCTTCTTAGGTATAACCACAAAATTTGGGAAAGGCGGTTGCATAAACGGACCTGCTATTCTACCTAACTTCAACTCGACGGCCAGCTTCTCACGCGCAATAGGTGCAAAGCATCATACCGATGGGGAATTTCTCACCGCCGCGATAGCCACAATACCTTGAACGGGAATGATAAAACCAGCCTGGAACTCTAACTGCAAAACTTCCCAATCCCCTTTCTTGGGGTAGTGGCGAAGCCAAGTGCCTAAAACCTCAACCTTTATTGGAGTGGGGGCCAAGCCACCAGCTGACTTATAGCTTGGAAGCCGCCAAGGGGGCCAGTGAGGCACCTTTTTTGATGCATTTTGCAGCCGAGTGTGCCCCCCTCCTCACAGGCTGAGGAGACGTACCAGAACTTGCAATCCGGGAACGGGCACGAGGACTTGTTAGACCTCCAGCAAACATCCCCGACTCTGCTAGCCCCTGGTCTGGTCTGCAAGGGGGCACCACCCCCACGAAAGGATCGGCTTCCCCCTGTATTGGCCGCCGGCCCTCCCTTAACACCATTCCCGCTGCCGGCATTCGCTCTTACAGACATCCGTGTGAGCCACAAGTTGATGTCCTGAGTGCCCCAAGATAACAACTTGTTCTCTTCCATTTTATCTCTAGACTTCTCATCATAATTTAGCCACGACCAGCCTTCGTGAGTCTGTGACGCTTCCAAAATCGGATCCGCATATGCCAACAACATCCCATACTGCTCAGGGTAGTGCTGACCCCAAACACTTGCCAAGCGCAAGAAAGCCCTCGCCCAATTCACCACATTTCTGGAGACCTTCCTAATCTGGCCGGCCTTCTCATCCTCCTTACGCTTCTTCTTACTCTCCCCCGACCGCTTCCAACTGTCCAGCAAGCGAAAAATATTGATATATCTCGCTTCTGAATTTTACGTCGCAACTTCTTTGGCACCCCTTCTCATAATTCAGATCCTGCTAACGTAGGAGTTCCACCCCGCACATTGCTTCCCAAAGAGACGCCACCATGCACTCCTGATCTCCCTCCTCCATCCCCCGATGACACCACTGACGATCCTGATGAGGAAGAGGAGGATGATTCCGAACTATGCCGCTGCCGGCACGAGTGCTTCCTCTTCCTGCTCGCCTTTCCCAATCGCTCTGTCCTTGCACCATTCCCTTCCCCCGCCACTCCTTCCGCTGTGTGCAACTCATCCGTCTCTGCTCTAGTGACTGCTGTAGTCACTGGTGGGCAAAGCACCTCCTGCGGATGATCCACCGTCAACTGCTGTGCTCTGACGCCTTGTGCAGAAGTCCCATCCTCCAAGACTCCCAACGCAGCCATGACTCCGGTGTCCATATTCATCACACTCGACTGTCCCCCCATTCCGTGCACGATTCCAGGCGATGTCAGAAATGGAACCTGTGGCGAGAAAAAAGGAAAAACAGGGGGGGGGGGGAACCCAGAGACCATGCCGGTTGCCAGGCCCCTGCCCAATCAGCCCTCGATGGGCCTTGCCCTCCTCCCAGCCAATGGTCCCAAGCTGTCTGACGCCCAACTGACCCATAACCCATACAAATAGCTGGCCCCCCTGGCAGGGGACATCAGTCCTCCCCCCACCCAACTGGAAGCCCCATACCCTGGCATGCCACTCTCTCCCCAACTCCCCACCCCACCCAAACCGGACAGCACCCCCCTCCCCTGCTCTTGCTCAACACCCCCTCCCCCCCTCGTCTTGCCCACTGCCCCCACATTGGTACTACCCCATCCGCCTGTACCTGTAGCAGGAACTGGCTCCATCACCTGCGGACCACCGGGCCTCTGCAATGCCCCAGCTCCCTGCCCCTGAGCTCTGCGTCCCCTCCCTGCCCCCTGACATGAAGCTGGGGACCCTCCCCCCCCTTGCTGGTCTCCACGCATTGACCACACCCCGCTGCATGGACATAAGCCCCGCTCCTCTCCCTCAGCCTCACTGGTCAACCCCCCTCTCTGCTCCCTGACCTCCCTGACCCCCAACAGGCCTGTCCCCCACCGCCCCTCTAGCTCCTTGCCCCCCCTCCGACGTGCCCACCGAGGAGACATGCCCTGAATGTCCTAATATGCCTGCCCTAAGCCAACAGCTGCCCCTGCTCCTAGCAGCCCTCCGCTTCAATAAACGACTTTGCTTTTTTTTTTTTTTTATTGCTGGCTGCAGGCCCTTGCTGCACAAACTGCCACCCAAATTTCTCCCCCTGCCCACTGGCCTGTCCGCCTCGTGCTGCCTCCTCTTTTTTTTTTTTTTATAAAACTTCTAGCCCCAACTTGCCTGCATCGCCGCCGCCGCCTGCATCTTCAGGGCTCCCGCTGCTTCACCGATCGTGCCGGCACCACTGCCGCTCTCCTTCTCTCCGACGACTCCTCCGGCTGTGCCCTCACCAACCACTCTCCAGGCCCGATCTGCACCCGCCAAGGAAATGCACGCAAGCCCAGAGGCCTCCAGCCGCATGTGCCAAGGCGACTGCTCAAACGCCTGAGCACATGTTTGCTCCTCTCAATGATTGGCTCCCTCACGCTCATCCCCGAAAGCGGAGCCAATCAGTTTGAATGATGCGCGCCACGTCCCCGCTGCCGAGACACCCCCCGCCCTCCCCTAATGACGCGTGCAGGGTCCCACGCCGGGCCGAGCACCCAGTTACTCGCGGCCACCGGGACCCTGCCCGCATCCTTTTATGTCTCTCGTTTCACAATCTGGATCTTGTTCTCTAATGTTATATAATTTGTGTAATTTCTAATGCAGGTTATAAATTGTTTCCATCATCTATTCAGTCTTCTTGAAAAGAAACTGAATTGATTTTACACTGCTTTTGTCCTCATCATCTACCTATGATATCTTGTTATGCTGTGGTTTTATTTATTGTTTTAAACAACTTTGCACTGCTTTAGTACCTTTAACTTGACAGACATGGATTACGGGATTGCTGTATTATGAACTCAGTTCACTTTTTTCTCTCTGTGATGTATTGTAGAGACAGCTGACAAAACCAAGCTGCTATGCATGTTAAAGAAGTGCACACAATTGGCCAATAGCTAAAGCAAGCGGTATGCGGACTGTCAAGAATTATGTGAATATTAATTCTGAAGCTAGAGCATTCATCCATATTAACTATTTTGAGAGCCCGCAGTTAACACGTTACGAAGTCGGTGATTTTATGTCATTCTTTGTGTGTAAGGTATGTATTCTATCAGATCGTTATGATTAGGACAAATTTACATAAAAGAAGTTAAAGTTGTCTTGTTCTTTGCAAATGCATACTAATTACACTGTGTCTGTCATAAATTTTTCAGACCTTCAGTTGGGCTGACACTTTATATTAGTGGAAACATGCTGTAACCAACTTGTTTTAGTTCTACTTAATTTCACACATGTGATGGTGGATGATTGGCTGACAATTTCAATGAAGCTGAGGATTACTACCAGAAATGGCCTCTCCTTCCAGATAAATTACTTTAGAAGGTATAGGAACTGTCTGCAGCATTAATGACATTGAAGAGGAGTGGGAGAGATAATTGGATTTTTCTACTACACACAAATCTAAAATTTGCGCCTTGTTGACAAATCATACATTTTTTTCACTGTCACTAGAAATATTGTAGTGGTTTAATAGAATCCAGTAGAGCAATAGAGCAAATCTAAGATAGCATCTTGTTTCTTATTTGCTGTCTTTAATTTCATTGTGTAATGAAATATAAATCTTTTAGTTAATTAAATTGTATCAACTTTCACCTTCATTCCGAAGTATCTTACTAATGTTAACCAGAAAGAAAAGTCACCTTTAGAGTAATAATAATGAGAAATTTGATTGAACCCAATTCATAGGGTAAACGTTTCCTCTTCATACAGCTGCTGGTGTGAATGTTAAGAAGAGTAAAAGGAAGGGGAAAGGGCTGCATCACTGCTAGTGCTCCGTATAGGATCTTATATGCATAAATGGACGCTTATAAAATTACACCTGGGGTTGCACACGTAAAAGTATGCACTGTACCAAGAAGGTGTGTACTTTTATGTGACCTGTATGAAGGAACATTCAGGTGTGTAGTTTGGGTGGAGCACGGATAGTCACGATTCATGCACATGAAGGTAGATTTTAGATAGAACATGGAGAGGGAAAGTTAGGCATCTTGGTATGTGGAAAATTGCCACTGTATTTCAGAAGAGAACAAGGAGCCTCTTGCAGAATTCACGTGAGGATGTGCAGGACTTTACCTTGATGTCTCCTCCATGTCCAGCAGGAGGAGCTGCATGTGGGAAAAAAATGTTACTGTAATGCACATGCTTATGTTTATTAAAACTATTAAAATTAATCTGCCTCAAATGTTGACTTGAAAGTGCATTTTATAAAGCATGTCCTAGTGCAATATGGGATGTCCAAGGCAGAACGTCTGGAAAAAAAAGCAGGCACGTGCAAGTTCAGGCATACTTTCACAAACATGGACATACTCAATATGGATGTCTAATAGCCTAATGGTTAGAGTAGTGGGTTAAGATCCACATGGTTGGGGTTCAGATTCCAGTGCTGCTCCTTATGATCTTACACTAGTCACTTAATTCTCCATCTTCTACATACCTTTTGGTTGTTTAAAGACCACAGCAAGCACGTTCCCCATGCTCTTCGTGCCTGGAGCAGATCTAAACGTGGACATGCCCAACGTTTCTGAAATCAAACAGGGGCATCTAAGTTCATTATACTTCCCCAGACATGCCTCCACCACATCCTCTGCCTACTTGGACATCCCCACACAGGAGATGTCATTAGAAGTCATTTATAAAATTGCTCCAGAGATGTCTCCATGATTTCTACTACAACTACTACCAATCATTTTTATAGTGCTACAAAGTGTATGCAGTACTGTAGCTATAGATGTAAGACACAGTTCCTGCAAATCAGAGCTTACAATCTAATCAATACATGTAGTGTGATAAGGAAGCTTATCATAGTTCAGGAAGGAGCTATAATAGAGGTGAATTGGCTTTGAACAAGCAACCTGTCTTTGCTGGTAGAAATAATAAAACAGAATGTTTCCATAAAAGACTACCAGTCCCAGAATGCACCAGGTTTCCAACAGCCACTAGAAGACCTGAAGTGGGGAAACGTGTGTTCAATCAGGTAATCCCCAAGCACTCATCTCCAAGGGCAGGGCTTGATTCAGCACAGCTGTGCTGTGCTAGGGTGGAGCAGCCCTCTAAACAGGTTAAAAGTAAAGCTTATACTACACAGCAGAATCATCAGCAGAATCTTCATGATCATCATCAGCAGGAGCAGAGGCAGCAGAAGCCAGAGCTCACCGACAGAGAAAGCAAGAAACACTTTGGAAGAAAGAAGAGAGAAGCATCTTGGAGGTCTAAAGGAGTCCATAGCAGTACGTGTGCTGGGAGGCATTCCAGAGGCAAGCATACACCATTGGACTGGAGGAAACCAGAGGAGTGGGGTTGCAGAGCCAGGAATCCCCGGAGGGGACCTGTGAGGGAGACGGCTGCATTTGGAAGGAGCCCTAAGACCAGTGCAAGAAGGTATGTGAAGAGAGACCCAGTGTCCAGGGATCTTGATTGGAAGGCTGGACATAAAACCTGGACTACATACTGGCCAGGATATTTAGAGAGAAACCCTAACAGCAATGGAAGCTCAGGTATGAACACTGATCTATGCCCTAGCTATTCACTTGGAAGACAGCAGGGAAACAAGTATTGTTCTGAGAATGCTCCATTAAGAAATTCCTCTGTGCCAATCCATGATATTGATTCTATGATAGTTGAAGAAGAAGGGAATATTGTAAATGAACAGTGTGAATACATGGATTGCTCTCTGTCTAAACTTCTGTGGTAATATTCTTTTACAAAATATAACAACCATCACAAAGAAATATAAACTTGTTCTTTGATCTACTCAGAAAAGCTTTTGAGCAGGATTTGAGCCATGTTTAGAAAGTAAACCAGCCAAGAGGTTTACAGCTGGTTAATTGTTAGCAATTGAGCCTTGCCTAATTGCCTGTGAGCTCTGAAGAGACACTTCTGGGTGTGTGTGAAAATACCAGAAGTTAGCCTTGAAAAAAGAACAGTTTTTCATTACTTTGTGGGTTTTGGTTTGTTTTTGAAGCACTGCTAAAAAGATATTAGCAGGAGCCCACAGAAAAGACCTTTCTGTTCCCATCAAGGTCTTTATGATTTGATTTGATTGCTTAAGAAGTTCAGTTGTTGTTTTTCCTGATTTTGTTTTTCTAAGTATAATACTGAAAGCAAGTATCCTTTTCTGTGCTACCAAGCAAATCTGTGTTGGGAGAAATAACTCCATAAATAAAATATCTTTTCTTGGCTTTACACTCGTGCAAGCACAACTAATTTATTGTGAACGGCTGATTCTGGTATGAATGGACTACATTTCCCACAATCCTTTGCAAGTCATATTAATATTTGCCTTTGCCAAGACTGTGGACATTCTCACCCAGTGCCCCCGTTTACAGTTGGCGTAGTTTTTCAGATTGCTTTTGCGCAAAGGATTTACATGCTAAGGATTACAACTGAAGTCTGAAGAAAAAAAGAAAGTTCAAGTTAAAAGCTGGAAAAAAAGATTTTCCCTTAACTACACTTTGGAGGAAGAGGTGACTGATTCAGGTGGCTGTCCCAGGAGGAAAAGACCCTGTGTAGAGCTGGATTCATCACTGGCATAAGGTAATAAGTACCTGGGCATGTCTAGTGGTGGATGGGAGTAAGGCACAGGGGTAATTAAAAAAAAAAGAATTAGGAGAAAAACACCTGTTTGGAAGGTGTTGCACTGTGGTTTTTTTTTCCTTTTGTTTTCTTGCAGGGATCAAGATGGATCCAAGGGAAATGGCCAGCTGGGTGGCAGCCCAGTTTAGCAGGCAACAGGAGCTAGCGCAGCAGGCTCAGGACACTGCTATGAAAGCCTTAATGGACCAACAGAAGCCAGTGCTTAATCTGGTAGAAGCCTTGGTGGCTCTGCATAAACAAAGTGGACCGGATGCAAGACCAGCAGTAATTACTGGTATACCACATGTGGACAATGTGGGACTCAATCAGGGAATTGGGGCATTTAGTTTTGGGAAGCTAACTCCAGATGATAATGTTGATGATTTCCTAGAATCTTTTGAGAGAGTGGCACAAGCATTAGCATGGCCAGAGACCCAGTGGGCAGTAAGGCTGGCAGCCTCATTAACTGGAGAGGCGCTTGCAGCTTATAGAGCAATGCCAGCAGCTCAAGCTTTGAATTATAAAGAGGTAAAGGCTGCTATTAGAGATTGCCTAGGGTTGTCTATTTCAGAGTATAGGTGAATGTTTAGAGCTACTACATTAAGAGTGGGTGAAACACCCAGGGCTCTGAGTCAGAGAATCAGAGGATTGGCTGTAAAATGGTTGGAGCCTGAAGGAAAGACTGTGGAAATGTTATTAGACATTATTATGCTTGAACAATTTATGTCTGCTGTGCCTAAAGATTTGCACACTTTCCTTATACAGCAAAATTGCCAGAATCTTGGAGAGGCAACCATGCTAGCAGAGAGATTCTTGGAAGCCACGCAGGCTTACCATAGAATGGGAGGCCCTCTGAAGATTGGTGCTGAGGCAAGCTGTGCTGTATCAGAAAAGAAAATGGTTAAAAATGTTTCTGAAAATAATTGTACTGTGCCAGCCCAGAATACACAGTGGAGTAAAAAGAAATGTTTCAAATGTGGAAAATGGGGACATTTAGAAAGGGGATGCCAGATACACACTAGCTTAATGGGTGTTGATTTAAAACAGCCCAAAGAAGGATTTCTTTTGATGGTTGATGTGCAGGAAATTACCACAAATGCTCTGTTAGACTCTGGGGCAGACCAGAGTATGTTGTCAAAGAGGCTTTGAAAGAGGATAGAGGCCCAAGAAGGATTTGTGCCTAGAACCCCTGAAAGCCAAGTACACATCAGATGCATTCATGGTGCTGCAACATCATATCCCACCTATAGGCCAATGGTTAAGTGCCTAGGGGAACAAGAGGAAGTTCTGTTAGCAGTGGTGTCTAGGCTACCATTTGATTTGGTTCTAGGAAGAGACTGGCCAAGATTTAAGCAAGGTCTAGTGGAAGGACTAGGAAAGAAGGAGGGAGAAGGACTGATGGTAATAGCTCCCGGGCCTTTGTTTGGAAGTCCTCAGACCCCAGCTAAAAAGATGGTTAAGCGTCCAGAATACCAAACTACCCCGAAGCAGACATTTGTCTTGAAGTACCATAGGGTCACAGAGAATGCCCAAGCTCCTAAGCGGGCAACCCCTCAAGCTGCTGGGTTTGACCTGTGCAGTATAGAAAATGTGACTGTACCTAGCCAAGGGAGAGCCCTGGTTGACACTGGTCTCCAAGTTGAAATACCTATTGGATGCTATGGGAGAGTAGCCCCAAGGTCCGGATTAGCCCTTAAGTATTTCATCGATGTGGGAGCGGGAGTGATTGATCCCGATTACAGGGGCAGTCTTAAAGTTCTGTTGTTTAATTTTGGACAGAATGATTATCATGTGAAGACGGGAGACAGAATTGCCCAATTGATATGTGAGAGACTGGGTTTCCCACCTTTGGAGGAGGTCACATCCCTGTCAAATTCTGAGCGTGGAACCAAAGGCTTTGGTTCTACTGAAGACAAAGGGGTTAAAAGCTTAGCTGCCACCTGTGCCCGAGAAAGAGAGGTGAATGAAGAGGAGGATTTGGGGACCCCAGGTATCTGATTGTAAAGAAAAGTCAGAGCCCCAAATAGGTGAAGACCTGACAGTAGTACAGCAGGAAGAAATAAGGAAATTGCTTAAAGAATTCCCAGATGTGTTGACACCCATACCTGGGGAGACAC
The DNA here is from genome assembly GCA_033557465.1 of Ichthyophis bannanicus. Taxonomy (NCBI): domain Eukaryota; kingdom Metazoa; phylum Chordata; class Amphibia; order Gymnophiona; family Ichthyophiidae; genus Ichthyophis; species Ichthyophis bannanicus. Next base: position 1,140,386,972 of record CM066032.1, read on the forward strand.
ATTTGGTTGCCCATGAGATAATAACTCCACCTGGGAAATTAATTTGTCAAAGGCCATACCGCTTGCCTGAAGCAAAGAGACAGGAAGTAGTGGCACAAGTCCAGGAAATGTTGGACATGGGAGTAATAGAGGAGTCGAAGAGTCCCTGGAATAGCCCCATAGTCCTGGTGCCAAAGCCTGATGGCTCTTTAAGATTTTGTATTGACTTCCGGCAGGTAAACGCAATCTCAGCTTTTGATGCCTATCCAATGCCAAGAATTGAAGAGCTGTTGGACCAGCTTGGACAAGCTCAATATTTAACCACCCTTGATATGACAAAAGGTTATTGGCAAATGCCTCTAACCAGGGAGTTGAAGCCGAAGACTGCGTTCAGCACCCCCGTTGGCCTTTTCCAGTTCAAGAGGATGCCTTTCGGACTGCATGGAGCGGCAGCTACCTGCCAAAGGTTAGTGGATCAGGTACTTCGACCCCACCAAAATTATGCCTTTGCATATATGGATGATGCCATAATCCATAGTAACACCTGGGCGGAACATCTAAAGAGGATCAGGGCAGTCTTGTGCTCCATGAAGCAAGCGGGAATCACTTTAAACCCAAAGAAGTGTGCCTTTGCAAATAGGGAGGTAAAATACCTGGGCCACCTAATGGGAAGAGGAAAAATTAAACCTCTAATGAGCAAGGTGGATAGCATCAGGAATTTCCCCCCTCCAACAACAAAGAAACAACTGAGAAGTTTCTTAGGACTTATTGGATACTACCGCAGATTTATACCACAATTTGCAGAGAAAAGTGCAATTTTCATTGATATGCTGCGGAAGAATTGTGCAAACCAGCTAAAATGGACTCCTGAAGCTGAAAAAGCATTTTCAGTCCTAAAAGGGAAGTTGTGTACAGGACCAGTACTGAAAGGGGTGGGTTTCAGGAAACCCTTCCTGGTTCAAACAGATGCATCGGATGTAGGGCTAGGAGCGGTTCTATCCCAATGTCATGAAGGGGAGGAGCATCCTGTGATGTACCTGAGCAGGAAGTTGTCACCGGCTGAACAAAAGTATTCCACAATAGAAAAAGAATGTTTAGCTATAAAGTGGTCAGTGGAGGCATTAAGGTTTTACCTTACAGGGAGGAAGTTCCAATTGGTCACAGACCATGCCCCACTTAAGTGGTTGCAACAAATGAAGAACCACAATGCCAGGTTGACACGCTGGTACATGGCCTTACAGGCATTTGATTTTCAAGTGGAACATCGTGCTGGGAAGTTACACAAAAATGTGGATGCCCTTTCCCGTATTACAGACTGTAAAGAAGAAGTTTCACCAGTTACACCAGTCCGTAATAACTTAACGAGGGGGGTATGTGATAAGGAAGCTTATCATAGTTCAGGAAGGAGCTATAATAGAGGTGAATTGGCTTTGAACAAGCAACCTGTCTTTGCTGGTAGAAATAATAAAACAGAATGTTTCCATAAAAGACTACCAGTCCCAGAATGCACCAGGTTTCCAACAGCCACTAGAAGACCTGAAGTGGGGAAACGTGTGTTCAATCAGGAGAGCTATGAGGTAATCCCCAAGCACTCATCTCCAAGGGCAGGGCTTGATTCAGCACAGCTGCGCTGTGCTAGGGTGGAGCAGCCCTCTAAACAGGTTAAAAGTAAAGCTTATTCTACACAGCAGAATCATCAGCAGAATCTTCATGATCATCATCAGCAGGAGCAGAGGCAGCAGAAGCCAGAGCTCACCGACAGAGAGAGCAAGAAACACTTTGGAAGAAAGAAGAGAGAAACATCTTGGAGGTCTAAAGGAGTCCATAGCAGTACGTGTGCTGGGAGGCATTCCAAAGGCAAGCATACTCCATTGGACTGGAGGAAACCAGAGGAGTGGGGTTGCAGAGCCAGGAATCCCCGGAGGGGACCTGTGAGGGAGACGGCTGCATTTGGAAGGGGCCCTAAGACCAGTGCAAGAAGGTATGTGAAGAGAGACCCAGTGTCCAGGGATCTTGATTGGAAGGCTGGACATAAAAACTGGACTACATACTGGCCAGGATATTTAGAGAGGAACCCTAACAGCAATGGAAGCTCAGGTATGAACACTGATCTATGCCCTAGCTATTCACTTGGAAGACAGCAGGGAAACAAGTATTGTTCTGAGAATGCTCCATTAAGAAATTCATCTGTGCCAATCCATGATATTGATTCTATGATAGTTGAAGAAGAAGGGAATATTGTAAATGAACAGTGCGAATACATGGATTGCTCTCTGTCTAAACTTCTGTGGTAATATTCTTTTACAAAATACAACAGCCATCACAAAGAAATATAAACTTGTTCTTTGATCTACTCAGAAAAGCTTTTGAGCAGGATTTGAGCCACGTTTAGAAAGTAAACCAGCCAAGAGGTTTACAGCTGGTTAATTGTTAGCAATTGAGCCTTGCCTAATTGCCTGTGAGCTCTGAAGAGACACTTCTGGGTGTGTGTGAAAATACCAGAAGTTAGCCTTGAAAAAAGAACAGTTTTTCATTACTTTGTGGGTTTTGGTTTGTTTTTGAAGCACTGCTAAAAAGATATTAGCAGGAGCCCACAGAAAAGACCTTTCTGTTCCCATCAAGGTCTTTATGATTTGATTTGATTGCTTAAGAAGTTCAGTTGTTGTTTTTCCTGATTTTGTTTTTCTAAGTATAATACTGAAAGCAAGTATCCTTTTCTGTGCTACCAAGCAAATCTGTGTTGGGAGAAATAACCCCATAAATAAAATATCTTTTCTTGGCTTTACACTCGTGCAAGCACAACTAATTTATTGTGAACGGCTGATTCTGATATGAATGGACTACATTTCCCACAATCCTTTGCAAGTCATATTAATATTTGCCTTTGCCAAGACTGTGGACATTCTCACCCAGCGCCCCCGTTTACAGTAGGCACATTCCAAAAGGTGCACAGCTGGGCCATTGGGACGCCCAAAACATGGACAGGCCTGACTTGTACCAGATTCTGCAACCACAGGAGATGTACGTTCCTGTTGTTGCAGAATCAGGCACTTAGACGGCCCAGCATGCATCTGATTCAATGCTGGAAGCTGTCACGAATCTGCCCGCCCAGCCCGCACAACACTCTGGCTGGTGTGCTGGTGCAGTGGCGGCACATCCAGCCAGAGACATCCAATGCCCGGAATCAGAGCGGGCCCGTTTCCCCACCGTCTGATCCTCGGCAGGGGCAGCCAATGCCAGGATTGGGTGACAGGAGTTCTCCTGCGGCATCGCAATTTGGAAGAGGGGGCTGCAGGCCGCAATCCACGGCACTTATTCCACCATCGGGGTCAAATAAGGCAGGCATCCATCCAAGTGCCGGGAGACATAAAGAGGCCCAATCTGAATGGCCTTTGTATGTCCTGGCGCATGGCTCCACCTCAATTCTGTCTCTATCCTGCCCACTCACGCCTCCATACATCACTCCCCATACAAACGCTCCATACATGCAGGGAGTGCTGGGACCAGAATAGCATTCTGGGGCTGAGGGTGGGTTGGATGTCCACTCCGGACATCCATCCCCACTATTCATTGTTCAGAATGCCGGCTATAGTGAAACTGGGGCTAGAGTATGGTAAGATACACATACGTATTGGACAAGAGAGTGAGGAGCATCAAGATCCAAAAGCAGCTATAAAGAGGTGGGTTTTTAGCCTAGTTTTGAATAGAGCTAGAGAAGGAGCACATATTCAGACCAGGACCGTACCTGGCCTTGTGTGAGCGGTGCGGCCGCACAGGCCGCAAAGACTTAAGGGGCGCATTTTGGCTGTCTGCCGTTGCCTGCTGCTGCCACTTTTTCTTCCCTCAGCAGCGGCAGGCAATGGCAGACAGCCGAAATGTGCCCCTTAAGCCTTCTCGCAGCACGTTAAGCAGGTCTGGTCCTGCCGTGCCGGCGACTTGCACATCGGTTGCATGCCTCTTCTCTCCTGCCCCCATATAGTGGCTAGATGGTGGTGCAAGTCACACAGGGTGCATTTCACGATCGGGTACGGCCCTGATTCAGACGTCCAAATCACGACTAAAATGACCCCATTAAAGTCTAAAACAATGCCCAAATAGGTAACCTCTTTCTAAATATGGACCTTGCTTTATTTATTTAACAGGTTTGTTTATATTGCTTTATCATTTCAGTTAAATCAATGTACATTAAACAGGGACAGTGATAACTTGGAATTTTTCTGAGACAATGGAGGGTTAAGTGACTTCCCCAAGGCCATGAGGGATGCTAGTGGGAATCAAACCCTGGTCTTTTGTTTTTTTAAAGCCAGTGCACTAACCATTAGGCTACTCTTCCACTCTGAGAAGGATCAATACTGATATAAACGAGTAGAAATGTCCTTCATAATAATCACAATAGTTTCTGTCTTTTTAAAAATTAATCTTGATCCCATTTTCATCCCAACCTTCAATATTTGGAAAGACATCAACAATTCTTGCAGAATACACTCTTTATACCAGAGCAAAGAGAACATATAAAAAAATATCATCAGCATGGTACTGTATTCTAAAGCCTATTCTAAAGCCCATGGTACTGTATTCTAAAGCTATCTAAAAGATCATACTGAGGAACCAGAGATTAAAAAGAGAGGCAGTCAGGGAAGACCCCAGTGGAACCCCCTTTTTAACTGTAAATCTTGCAGATACATCTTTCGACACAATGTTCTCTCCATAAGATATGAAACAAACCGAAGTAAAATGTTTTGAGAAATTCTTATCTTGCATGAATTTCAATAAGATACTGTAGACAACAGAATCAAATGCTGCCGAAAAATCTACAACCCCCCCCCCCCCCCAAATAAGCAATTTGTGAAGCTTTTTTTTAAGTGACATCAAGTCAGTGCTGCCTCCTGGCAATCCAGCAGCCCCTGGATTTTCTTGGCAAGGTATGACCAGAAGTAGATGGATAGGCCTTTTCTTCAGAGGCAAGGGAAGGTAAAGTGACTTGCCCAACATCACAAGGAGTGCTAGTGAGAATCAAACCCCAATCTCCTGGGTGTTAGGTTGTTGTGCTTGCCCCATTGACATCCTAGATCACCAGGAAAAGTGAAGATAGGCCTTTGGGGTGCTTTGAGGGGGGTTCAGGAGTGGGGGTGCCATGTGGAGCACCTTCTCTGATGACTGGCTAGCTGGGATATTTTTTTGTTAATGGAATGGTGGGAGGAAAGAGAAGGCCAGGAGCCCCTCCTGGCTAGTGGATGGGGGTGGGGAGGTAGGGGTTTTTGTCTGACTGACTATCCGGGATAGTGTTTAGCTCGATAGTGCACCGATTCCTCCTGGATGGCTTCTGATGTTGATCAGAAGCTGTCCAGAAGGGATTAGTGCTGCAGTTGGGCCAGCATTTTTTTTGTTTATATTGTTGGTGCAGCTGATCGCAATACTACAGCACCAACAGTATTGTGGAAGAGAGAGCCCTGATGGTGACTGTTGTTGAGCATGACAGCAATTGGGGCACAGAGCTACTGATAGGTCTGTGCACCTGATAACTACCATCTGTACCTCTAGATTTACTGTGGGGACATGCCCTACCTGGTAGTCTTCATGGGATTTTTCCTGCAAAACCTATTGAGGTGGGTACCATGGAATCTCTGCAGAAAATTTAGACCCACCCTGGTATCTGCAGGGGCTAACCTGGGGATGCCCCATGCAAACATAGAGACATAGAAACATGACAGAAAAACACCACATGGCCTATCTAGTCTGTCCTTCCATAACAACAACTACAACAGTCCACTTTTTACCTTTAGAGATCCTCTGTGTTGGTCCCATGCTTTTTTGAATTCAGTTACTGTCCTCATCTCTACCACCTCCATTGGGAGACTATTCCATGGATCCACTACTCTTTCTGTAAAGAAATATTTCCGCATATCACTCCTGAATCTATCTCCCTTCACCCTCATCCCATGTCCCCTCGTAGCAGAACTTGCTTTCAATTGAATGAGGCTCTCTCCCTGAACATTTATGCCACGGAGGTATTTAAACATCTCAATCATATCACCTCTATCCCGCCTTTCCTCTAAGGTGTACATATTAAGATCCTTAAGTCTGTCCTCATATGCTTTATAATAAAGCCCACTAATCATTTTAGTAGCCACCCTCTGCACTGACTCCATCCTGTTCACATCCTTTTGAAGGTGCAGTCTCCAGAATTGCACACCATACTCCAAATGAGGTCGCACCAAAGACTTATACAGAGGCATTATCACCTTCTTTTTTCTGCTAGTCATTCCTCTCCGTATGCACCCAAGCATCCTTCTAGCTTTTGCCATTGCCTTTTCTACCTGTTTAGCTACTTTAAGATCATCAGACACAACCACGCCTAGGTCCCGCTCTTCTTTAATGGACAAAAGTACTTCACCTCCTGTACTTTATTGCTCCCTTGGATTGCTGCAGCCCAAATGCATGACCTTACATTTTTTAACATTAAATCCCAGCTTCCAAATTCTAGACCATTCTTCAAGCTTAGCTAGATCCCTCCTCATGTTATCTACACCTTCCTGGGTGTCTACTCTATTGCAGATTTTGGTATCATCTGCAAAGAGGCAAACCTTACCCGACAGCCCTTCCGCTATATCACTAACAAAGATGTTAAAAAGAATCGGACCAAGGACATATCCCTGGGGCACACCACTGGTAACATCCTTCTCCTCAGAGTGAGCTCCATTTACTTGTACTCTTTGTCGCCTCCCACCCAACCAATTTCTAACCCAAGCAGTAACTTTAGGGTCCATCCCTAGGGTTCTCAGTTTGTTTATAAGTCGCCTGTGAGGAACAGTGTCAAAGGCTTTACTGAAATCTAAATACACCACATTTAGAGCTCTCCCTCGGTCCAACTCCCTCGGTCCAACTCCCAGTCAAAGAAATCAATCAGATTTGTCTGAGAAGACCTGCCTCTGGTGAATCCATGTTGCCTCGGATCCTGTAATCCACTGGACTCCAGAAACCTCACTATTTTCTCTTTCAGCAGCATTTCCAATAATTTACTCACCACCGAAGTTAAACTAACCGGCCTGTAGTTTTCAACCACATCCTTACTTCCGCTTTTGTGTAAAGGCACCACATGAACCTCTCTCCAGTCCTTTGGCACCACTCCCGACTCCAACGAGGCATTGAAAAGGTCAGTCAGTGGAGTTGCTAGAACGTCCCCAAGTTCCCTCAGTATTCTAGGGTTTATCCCATCCGGTCCCATCGCTTTGTCTACTTTAAGTTGAGCTAGTTTCTCACGAACACAGTCTTCTGAAAATTGTTCAAGATGTCCCTCACTTCTGTTCTTATTTGTGGGTGTTCCTTATCGTCACTCCAGTCCAGTCCCTTACTTCTGGGTTGCGCAACCCTTCCAGCAGCTTGGAGGCTGAGCCCAACCTTTTTGGGGGATGGAGCGGTATAAATACCACTAGGACCACCCCCAGGCACCAGTATTCTCAGCCTCCAAGCAGCTGGAGGGTTCCGTAAGCCTAGGGCTTACTGGAGTCTCCTTTTTATTTCCTTTTTTTTAGTCAAATTTACATTTACTTTCTTTATTAATTCTTCATTAATTCTTTGTTTGAGTTTTAGCAGGCCTGTGCCTTTAAATTTTGCTTGCTCTCTCCTCCCTCCCTCCCCCCCCCCCTGACTGACCGGGCCGGGGATCGGAGGTGCTTTCCCTGCAAGCAGCAGTGGGGAAGATCGCGTAAAGCTCCTCTGCTGCTTATCCGGCCGGCTCCTCTCAATTCTCTCTTTTCAGCCCTGCCTTGCCTCGCGCCGAAGCCCTCAGGTGGCTGAGCGCTAGAGGCAACACCGCGTGTTCAAGCTCCCCGCAGGCCCCGTCCCGGAGCAGAGGGACGCAGGGTTGAGCTCCGGTGGCCGCGCTTCCAGCGGGAGGCTGTTTGAAGCGGCGGTCCCGGCTCTAAGGCAATCGCGGGGTCCATCCCTCTTTCGGCAGGCAGAAGGAAGATCGAGGCTAGGCAGACTCGCGACTCCCGTTTTCGGCTCCACGTGGTGAGGCCTACCACGTGTAGAGCCAACGGTGGCAGTTTGCGGATTCGGGCCTTTCATCAGCAAAGCTTCAAAATCGCAAGTACTGGGCATTGCCTTAAGGGATAGTCTAAAGACGATTTTAATGTTTCTTTGATTAATTTAATAGTTTTAATGTGACTTGTTATTTTTACATTTATTTGTTTTGATTCTAAGTTCAAGATTTAAAGAGAAAATTATAATTCAAATAGTGGAGAGAGCACATATATTTGTATTAAAGGAACGGTTTAACTCTCCCACTGCCTAGACCCAGTGTTTCAGCCCCGAGGTTCAGGAGGGCCTACTGTACCCCCCCCCCCAAGCTCATGGTGACCAAGCCTAGGTGTCCATCCTGTGGCACCCGGCGGGGTACCTCCTCGGAGACAGGGATCTGCAGGGGTTGTGCTGCAGTGGCTGCCTCCGTGGAGCAAGAAATCAACTTGGCCATGTCACAAGCTTCCCAGGGCTCCGAAGACCCCCTACAAGGGGAAGGGGTTCCCAGCTACCTCCTTCTACGTCCTCGGATTTATCCACCCCTTCCCTGCCCCCCATCTCCTGTCCTACCGGGGGAGAGGAATCCGGGGACTTTTTCTCCCCAGACTTCGTACTGTTACTACACAAGGCCTATTGCTTACGGAAGCAGGGCTTGGGGCCAGGGGATTCTGGATCGGCAGCAGAGGTCAAATCGACCAGGCCCACGAGAGTAGGCAATGCAGAGCCAGGAATCCCGCCTAAGCGCCCCCGGCTGAGCTCCGAAGAAACCTCCCCCATCCCTCTCACAGGATATCCCTGAGGGAGAGACCTCCGACAGGGAGTTCGATGAAGAAGAGGAGGAGCTTGAAGAAGGGGAGATCCCTGAGGAAGATCATTCACGTGTAATCAGGATCTTTCGTCGGGAGGAACTCCCGGCACTGATTAATGAATCCCTGAAACTTCTCAATGTTGCCTCGGACACGCCGGCAGAGGAGGAGGCGTTGGAAGATCCTCTAATCCAGGCCATCAGGAGATCACAGAAAGTTTTCCCTGTCCACAGAGTGGTGCGTCAGATGATCCAGGAGGAATGGGATCAACCAGAGTCAAGCCTAAGGGGAGTCCGATCCATGACCCGCCTATATCCGCTCCCAGAGTCGGATAAAGAGCTGCTGAAGTCCCCCAGGGTGGATGCGGCGGTATCAGCTGTTACGAAGAAGACTACTATCCCAGTCGAGGGCAGCACAGCCCTACGAGATTCTCAAGACAGGAAATTGGATACACTTTTAAAACAAGCCTTTGATATTAGCGCTCTGGCATTGCAGGCCTCCGTCTCAGGGGCCTGGGTAGCTCGGGCCTGCTTAAGATGGTCACAACAGCTTCAATCAGCAGAGAGCTCCGTGGAAGAGGCGCAGGCCTACGCTTCTAGACTAGAATCAGGAGCGGCCTACTTGGCGGATAGCCAGTATGACCTCATCAGAAGCCTGGCCAAGAACATGGCATCGGTTGTGGCTGCTAGGCGTTATCTCTGGCTACGGAATTGGGCCGCCGATGCCTCCTCCAAGTCACGCCTCAGTCGCCTCCCATTTAAAGGAAAGCTGTTATTTGGGGAGGACTTAGAAAAGCTAGTAAAGGACCTGGGCGAATCTAAGGGAGGCAGGCTCCCGGAAGACAGACCGAAGCAAGGGCGTCCCCTGGCCCCGGCACGTAACCAATCAAGGGAACTCCGGAGGTTTCGCCCACCCAGGTCTAACCCCTTCCCCAGGGGCCGCTTTCCCTCAAGGGGTCAAGGTTTTAGAGGGTTTCGAGGTGCAGGGAGAGTATTCGCCGCCCCTTCCTCCTCCTCGGCCTCTAGAAGACAGCAATGAGACAACGGGGGTCCAGGGGGCCGGACTGCCAGTCGGCGGCTGCTTAAGGCAGTTTCTTCCCGCCTGGTCCCGGGTTACATCCGATCAATGGGTCCTAGAGGTGATCAGAGAGGGCTACGCTCTCGAATTCGAAAAACAAATACCGCCAGCCTTCGTTCTGTCTCCCTGCGGTTCCCCTGCAAGGAGCGCGGCGATAGAGGCAACTCTCGCCCGACGAATAGCTCTCGGGGCCGTGGTCCTGGTCCCACCGGACCAGTACGGCTCGGGTCGGTACTCTATCTACTTCGTGGTCCCAAAGAAAGAAGGGTCCCTTCGCACGATACTGGATCTAAAGCAGGTCAATCGCTGCCTCAGAGTACCTCACTTCCGGATGGAGACCCTACGTTCAGTCATAGCAGCCGTAAGGGACAGGGAGTTCCTGACGTCCCTAGATCTGACAGAAGCCTACTTGCACATACCAGTCTGAAAGTCTCATCAACGTTTCCTGAGATTCGCTGTACACACAGGTCACTATCAATTCCAGGCTCTACCTTTCGGTCTAGCTACGGCCCCAAGAACCTTTACCAAAGTGATGGTGGTAGTGGCGGCTTCCCTACGGAAAGAGGGAATACTAGTGCACCCTTACCTGGACGATTGGTTAATCCGGGCAAAGTCAGAAGAGGAGAGTCGCTCGGCAACGGCCAGAGTAGTCCAAGTTCTAGAGGAGCTGGGGTGGATCATCAACCGAGCAAAAAGCAGGATGACCCCCTCCCAGGAAATCGAATACCTCGGAGCAAGGTTCGACACCAACAAAGGCAGAGTCTTTCTGTCACATACAAGATCAAGAGACCTAAGGCTCCTAGTCACACAGTTTCTGCACAGAAGGATCCCCTCAGCGTGGCATTATCTTCAGCTCCTGGGAACCATGGCCGCGGCGATAGAGGTAGTTCCATGGGCCAGGGCCCATATGCGGCCTCTGCAGCGGGCCCTGTTGCGGCGTTGGTCCCCTCAGCATCATCCATTGTCAATGCAGTTACCCTGTGCTCCACGGACAAAGCAGGCACTACACTGGTGGAGGAGCCCCAGAAATCTGGACCGCGGGATGCCTCTCGAACCTCCTCAGTGGTTACTATTAACGACGGATGCCAGTCTATCAGGCTGGGGTGCACACGGCGAGGGCCAGTTTGTCCAGGGTCGCTGGACACCGTTGGAAGCTCAATGGCCCATCAACAGGCTGGAACTACGGGCCATCATCCTAGCCCTCAAGGCTCTCGAGACCTTAGTGTGGAAAAGAGCAATTCGCGTCCTCTCCGACAACGTCACAACAGTGGCATACATCAATCACCAGGGCGGCACCAGCAGTCCCGCCCTAGAGAAGGAGGCGGACACCCTGTTCCGCTGGGCCGAGGTTCGGTTGGAAGCACTCTCAGCTCAGCACGTGGCCGGCACGGACAACGTCACGGCAGATTACCTCAGCAGGTGCAAGATAGACCAAGGAGAGTGGGAGCTGGACCAGGGGACCTTCGACCAAATAGTTGCCTGGTGGGGTCTTCCGATCATGGATCTCATGGCACGATTCGAGTCCGCCAAGGTAGCTCGCTTCTTCAGCCGAAGAAGGGAAAGAATGTCCGAAGGACTGGATGCCCTGTCCCAGAAGTGGCCGTCGGAAGGGCTCCTCTATGTGTTTCCCCCCTGGGTTCTAATCGGGAAGGTCCTCCAGCGAGTGGAGGCTCACCGGGGATTGATAATTCTCATAGCACCGGATTGGCCACGCCGTCCCTGGTATGCGGATCTGATGAGGCCACTCGCCGATCAGCCTTGGCGTCTCCCCTACAAAAGAGACCTCCTGAGGCAAGGGCCGGTTCTAATGCCTCACGTGGATCGATTCTCGCTTACGGCCTGGCTATTGAAAGGGCACAGCTCCTGAAGCGGGGCTACTCAGGAGCGGTAATCTCGACGCTGCTGAAGGCGAGGAAGCGCTCAACCTGTCTCTCCTACGTCAGAGTTTGGCGCATCTTCGAAGCATGGTGTGCGGAGCACCGGAGGAACCCTCTTTTGGCCTCGGTCCCTGAGGTCTTAGAGTTCTTGCAGGCAGGCTTTGACAAGGGTCTAGCACCCAGTTCCCTAAGGGTCCAGCTAGCTGCCATCGCCTGCTATAGGGGGAAGGTCGGCGGGAAGTCCCTAGGGGCCCACTCGGATGTTTCCAGGTTCCTTACAGCCGTGAAACGATTGCGTCCTCAACGAAGGTCGATCATCCCCCCCTGGGACCTTAACCTAGTATTAAATGCCTTGGTCGGGGAACCCTTTGAGCCAGTTAAGAGAGCCTCCTTAAAGGATCTAACCTTGAAGACAGTCTTTCTGGTCGCTATATACTCGGCCAGGCGGGTCTCAGAACTCCAAGCGCTTTCCTCTCAGCCACCCTTTCTATCCTTCCTCAAGGACAAGGTGGTTCTAAGGACGGTGCCTTCCTTCTTACCTAAGGTTATTTCTCCCTTTCATGTTAACCAGGTAGTTACTCTCCCGTCCTTCCCGGCCGAGAGGTTAGAAGGAGGGGAGAACAAGCTTCGCTTACTGGACGTTCAGAGGGCTTTGAAACGTTACCTCTCCCGTACAGCTTCCTTTCGGAAATCTGAACGCCTTTTCATTCAGTTCGGGGGTCCGCACAAAGGGGAAGTGGCCGCCAAGGCCACCATCTCCAGATGGATTAGAGAGGCTATTGCCTCCGCCTATATCCTGAAAGGGAAACAGGTGCCAGGGGGCCTGCGGGCGCACTCAACCTGGGCTCAGGCTACCTCTTGGGCAGAATTTAGCCTAGTTCCCCTGCTGGATATTTGTAGGGCAGCGACCTGGTCCTCCCTCCATACCTTTACCAAGCACTACAGGCTGGACGTACAGAGTTCAGCGGACGCTCGGTTTGGTCTTGCGGTTCTTCAGTCCGGTATGTCGGACCCCACCCAGGGTTGAACTGCTCTGCTACATCCCAGAAGTAAGGGACTGGACTGGAGTGACGATAAGGAAGAATCAATTAGATCTTACCTGCTAATTGGTGTTCCTGAAGGAACGACAGTCCAGTCCCTGGTCCCACCCAGTTCTCCGACATCTGTTAAGGCCTATTAGACCTGTTAGTCAGGGCCGGAGCGGAGGGCCGAGCGTGAGGCAGGTGCTGGGGCGAGGGGCCCAAGGGAAGGACGGCATGGACAAACGCAAGTTAACCACCTCCCTTCGTGGTCCTCCCTCTCCTACTCCTAATTCCAAAAAAAAAAAAGTTCAAGTTGTTAGTTATAAGTAGGGGTTTGCCTTTCGGGGTGTATTTACGTAGGTCTTTAGGGGAAGTTTTTTAAGTCTGCTTTTTCATTCGATTACTGGTGCCTGGGGGTGGTCCTAGTGGTATTTATACCGCTCCATCCCCCAAAAAGGTTGGGCTCAGCCTCCAAGCTGCTGGAAGGGTTGCGCAACCCAGAAGTAAGGGACTGGACTGTCGTTCCTTCAGGAACACCAATTAGCAGGTAAGATCTAATTGATTCTTTTCTGAGGTCCTGCTCCTGGTTCTTCATCTGTGAACACAGAACAAAAATATTTGTTAAGCAATTCCGCTTTATCCTTTTCAGCTTCTACATATTCCCCCCCTGCACCCTTGAGTCTGACAATACCACTTTTGCCCTTCCTCTTCTCACTAATATATCTGAAAAATGTCTTATCCCCCCATTTTATTGCATTAGCTATTTTCTCCTCCTTTTGAATCTTTGCCTTCTTGACTACTTTGCTAGCTTCTCTAAGTTTTTCCAAATACAGATGCCTGTCTTCCTCTCTCTGTGATCTCTTGTATTTCATGAAGGCCTCCCTCTTTTTCTTCACTTTTTCAGCTACTTCCTTCAAAAACCATAGCGGTCTCCTTTTCCTTTTGCCTTTATTTACCATTTTAACAAAAAGGTTGGTTGCCCTTAAAATACCTCCTTTCAGTTTTGCCCACTGTTTTTCTACATCCCTCAGCTGTTCCCATCCCACTAACGACTCCCTGAGGTATTGGCCCATCTTCGCAAAGTTAGTCTTCCTAAAGTCTAAGATCCTCACCTTGGAATGGATTCTAACAGCCCTAGTCCTAATACTGAACCACACCATCTGGTGATCACTGGATGCAAAATGATCTCCCACTACAACATCAGAAACACTTTCACCATTGGTAAGCACCAAGTCCAGTATGGCCCCTTCACGTGTGGGGTCTGTTACCAATTGCCTGAATAGTTCTCCCTGTAGAGAATCCAGGATCTCCTTACTTCTAGATGATACTGCAGCAGGAATGTGCCAATCAACATCTGGCATATTGAAATCTCCTATCAGTAGCACTTCCCCTTTTCTAGCAATGCTGCGTATGTCTTCAATTAACTCTCTGTCCACCTCTTCCTCTTGTGAGGGAGGTCTGTATATCACACCAATGCAAATAGATTCCTCTTTCCCTCTTTCTAGTTTAACCCACAATGCCTCCTCTCTCCCTTTTAAGCTCTGTAATTACAAAGCTTTAATAGTAGTTTTTACATATAGTGCCACTCCTCCTCCCCTTCTTCCTACCCTGTCCTTTCTGAATAAAGTATAGCCAGGTACAGTAACATCCCAGTCATGGTTTTCTGTGAACCATGTTTCTGTAACTGCCACTAAATCCAAGTCAGCCACTCCCACCAAAGCTTCAACTTCAGGGATCTTATTTCCCATGCTACGGGCATTAATACACACTGCTTTCCATATGTTACCCCTGTTACCCATTTCCATAAAGTTATTTAATGTATCACCTACCTGGGGGCTTTCTTCACCCATCCCCAACGAATCTAGTTTAAAGCCCTCTTCAGTAGATTAACCAGTCTACTACCGAAGATGCGTTGACCTTTCTTGGACAGATGGATGCCATCTCTTCTCTGCAACCCTTGGAACAGCATCCCATTGTCTAGAAAATCAAAACGCTCTCGATGACACCATCCACGCAGCCATGCATTAATCTCCAGGATGCGAGCCTCTCTGCCTTGGCCTTTACCCTCAACAGGGAGGATTGAAGAGAACACCACCTGTGCACCTAACTGCTTCACCCTCTGTCCCAGAGCCATGAAGTCACTTTTGATACGTTCCGAGGTATACCTGGCAGTATATTGTATGTGGGGGGTGGGGGTCCCTACTGCATAGTTTTACCAGCAAACGCATCCCAAAAACTGCCAAACACTAATGCAGTTTAGTGGACATGCCCCTAAAAGGAGTCGCTATCTCTTGCCATTTTGGGATATAGTACAATACATTTTGCATCTCTGGATCAATACAATCACAATATGAATCTCTATTTAAGGCATCATAATCAAACAGAATTCAAATTTCTAAGTCTTCTTTAGACCGATGCCCTATAGTCCTAAAGTCCCACCTCCAGTCTGGCAGCATCCCTGTTGCCATTGAGGAGAGAGGTCATGTGACAGGAGAGCATCACCCTGGTGTGGCAGGAAGTGATCCTGTAACTAGGACCTGTCCCCCAGGTGATGTAAAACCCTCTCGCACCGAGGAAGTTTCTCCAGGGCCATGTGCCCATGAGGGAAGGGTTAGGACAGCCGTTATAGTTGGTGATTCGATCATTAGGCATGTAGATAGCTGGGTGGCTGGTGGACGTGAGGATCGCCTGGTAACATGCCTGCCTGGTGCAAAGGTAGCAGACCTCACGCGCCACCTAGATAAGGTCTTAGATAGTGCTGGGGAGGAGACTGCTGTCTTGGTACATGTCGGTACCAATGACATAGGAAAATGTGGTAGGGAGGTTCTGGAGGCTAAATTTAGGCTTTTAGGTAGAAAGTTGAAATCCAGAACGTCTAGGGTAGCGTTTTCCGAAATGCTTCCCGTTCCACGTGCAGGACCCAAAAGGCAGGCAGAGCTCCATAGTCTCAATGCATGGATGAGACAATGGTGCAGAGATGAGGGTTTTGGATTTGTTATGAACTGGGGAACATTCTGGGGAAAGGAGAGGCTCTTCCGAAGGGATGGGCTTCACCTTAACCGGGATGGAACCAGGCTGCTGGCATTAACCTTTAAAAAGGAGATAGAGCAGCTGTTAAACTAGATAATAGGGGAAAGCCGACAGTCGCCCAAGAGCGGATGGTTCGGAAGAATGTATCCTTGAAGGATACTACCAAAAGCAGAGAGGTTCCACAAAAGAGTAAAGTAGCCCAAATGCCCTCGAGTATGGAGCAGACAGAGCTTAAAGATCCCAAATTACCCATGTCTACCAACAGCCAAACTAATATGAATAAAATATAGACTCTAAAATGCTTGTATGCAAATGCTAGAAGTCTAAAAAATAAGATGGGAGAGTTAGAATATATAGCACTAAATGAGAGGTTAGATATGATTGGGATATCAGAGACATGGTGGAAGGAGGACAACCAGTGGGATACTCTGATACCTGGATACAAACTATATCGTAATGATAGAGCTGATCAAATTGGTGGAGGGGTTGCGCTCTATGTTAGAGAGGGCATTGAGTCACAAAGGATTAAAGATTTGCAGGAAACAAAATTAGCTGTAGAATCTCTATGGATTGAAATTCCATGTAAAAAAGGGAAGGCAATGGCAGTGGGGGTGTACTATCGCCCGCCTGGCCAGAATGAACAAATGGATGATGAAATGCTCAAAGAAATCAAGGAAGCTAACAAAAGTTATAGCGCAGTAATAATAATGGGTGATTTCAATTACCCCGGTATCGATTGGGTCAGTGTCATGGCAGGACATATTAGGGAGATAAAGTTCCTAGATGACATAAATGACTGCTTCTTGGAGCAGCTGGTTAATGAACCGACCAGAGGGGAAGCCATATTAGACCTAGTCCTTAGTGGAACACCAGATCTAGTGCAAGAGATAAGGGTGTTGGGGCCACTTGGCAATAGTGATCATAGCATGATCGCCTTTGATTTAATTAGTGGATTAGGGATAGTAAGGAAATCCACAATACTACCTTTAACTTTCGAAAGGGAGACTATGATAAAATGAGGAAAATAGTTAAGAACAAGATAAAAGGAGCAGTTGCAAAGGTTAAAGACTTACATCAAGCTTGGGTCTTGTTGAAAAATACTATCTTGGAAGCCCAGACCAGCTGTATTCCACGCTTTAAGAAAAGTGGAAGGAAGTCCAAAAAACTGCCAGCATGGTTTAAAGGGGAGGTCAGAGAGGCTGTTGTTGCCAAAAAAGCATCTTTCAGGAAATGGAAAAAAGAGCCAAACGACGAAACAGGGAAAGAGCACAAGCACTGGCAAATCAAATGCAAGGTATTGATAAAGCAGGCAAAGGGAGAATTTGAAAAGAAGCTTGCTGTGGAAGCAAAAACGCGAAATAAAGATTTTTTCAAGTACATTCGTAGCAAAAAACCTGTGAGAGAGTCAGTTGGTCCATTACATGATAGAGGAGTTAAAGGGGCACTAAGAGGCGACAAGGCGATAGCAGAGAGACTGAATGAATTCTTTGCTTCAGTCTTTACTGAGGAAGATGTAGGGATGTTACCCATGACTGAAGTGGTATTTAAAGGTGCGGAAGAATTGAAGGAAATATCGATGCATCGGGCAGATGTATTGCAACTATTAGATAAACTGAAGAGTAGCAAATCACCTGGGCTGGATGGTATACATCCAAGGGTGTTGAAAGAACTGAAATATGAGATTGCAGACCTGCAATTAGTAATCTTTGAATTTTCATTAAAATCATCTGTAATACCTGAAGATTGGAGGATCGCCAATGTAATGCCAATTTTTAAAAAGGGTTCCGGGGTGATCCGGGAAACTACAGACCGGTGAGCCTGACGTCAGTACCGGTAAAAATGGTAGAAACCATCATAAAGAATAAAATTACTCAGCATGTAGATAGTCATGGCCTAATGGGAGACAGCCATCATGGCTTTAGACAAGGAAGATCTTGTCTTACTAATCTGTTATGTTTTAATGAAGGTGTGAATAAACAGGAGGAGAAAGGTGAGTCGGTTGATATAGTGTATCTGGACTTTCAGAAAGCCTTTGACAAGTCTCTCATCAGAGACTTTTGGCAAAACTAAAGAGTCATGGGATAGGAGGCAGTGTACTATTGTGGATCAGGAACTGGTTAAAAGATAGAAAGCAGAGGATAGGGCTTAATGGCCAATTTTCCCAATGGAGAAAGGTGAATAGTGGTGTACCCCAGGGATCTTTTCTGGGTCCGCTGCTTTCTGACATATTCATAAACGACCTGGAAAGTGGAATAACGAGTGATTTTATCAAATTTGCAGATGAAACAAAGCTATTTAAAGTTGTTAAAACCCAAGAGGATTGTGGAAAATTGCAAGAGAATCTTGATAAATTGGAAGACTGGGCATCAAAATGGCAGATGAAATTTAATGTGGACAAGTGCAAAGTTATGCACCTAGGGAAGAACAACCCAAACTATGGTTTCACAATGCAAGGTTCCACATTAGGAACCACCACCCAGGAAAAAGATTTAGGCATCATCATGGATAACATGTTAAAACCCTCGGCCCAGTGTGCAGCGGCAGCCAAGAGAGCAAATAGAATGCTAGGTATCATAAGGAAAGGAATGGAAAATAAAACAAAAGATATTATAATGCCTCTATATCGTTCCATGGTGAGACTGCACCTTGAATATTATGTGCAATTCTGGTCGCCGTATCTTAAAAAGGATATAGCGATATTAGAAAAGGTTCAGAGAAGAGCCACCAAAATGGTAAAGGGGATGGAAGGATACTCCTATGAAGAAAGGCTAAAAAGGTTAGGGCTCTTTAACCTGGAAAAGAGACGGCTGAGGGGAGATATGATAGAAGTCTATAAATTAATGAACGGAGTGGAACGGGTAAATGTAGATTGATTGTTTACGTTATCTGAATATAGAAAGACTAGGGGACATGCAATGAAGCTACAGGGTAAACTATTTAAGACTAATAAAAGAAAATATTTTTTCAATCAACATGTAATCAAACTCTGGAATTTGTTACCGTAGGATGTGGTAAAGGCTGTTAGTGTAGCTGGGTTTAAAAAAGGTTTGGACAAGTTCCTGGAGGAAAGGTCCATAAATCATTATTAAGAAGGGACCCAGGATATCAATGCTTGACCGAGTACAAGCATTGTGGAACCTGTGTCTTTTGGAGAAACTGCTAGGTACGTATGACCTAGATTGGCCACTGTTGGAAACAGGATACTGGGCTTGATGGACCTCGGTCTGATCCAGTATGGCATATCTTATGTTCTTATGTTCTTATGTTTTACTAATCCTAAGAACATAAGAACATAAGATATGCCATACTGGGTCAGACCAAGGTCCATCAAGCCCAGTATTCTGTTTCCAACAGGGGCCAATCTAGGTCATATGTACCTAGCAGTTTCCCCAAGGGACACAGGTTCCACAATGCTTGTAATGGTTCAAGCATTGATATCCTGGGTCCCTTCTTAATAATGGTTTATAGACCTTTCCTCCCGTAACAGCAAAGTTCCTCTCTCGCAACGCACATGGTGGGGTTGATGTGCGTTGCGAGAGAGGAACTTTGCTGTTACTGGAGAAAAACTTTGATGTTGCAGTGCCCCTGAAGAAGCTGTTCTTTGGTGAAACAAAAGCTTTTGTCGGGCTGCGAAGCCGATTGAAGTTTGTTAAGTGGAATTTCCTGTGGTTAAAGTTGTTCCCTGCCATATCATTTTGAGGTCTTTGGATCCTGTTTATAATTCGAACCTTTGAGGAGCGTCCAGAGACTGGCTGGTTACAAGACTTGGTTTGAAGATGAGTAAAAGGAGTACTATATTGTGCTGTTAATCTTATTGGTTACTTTATTTTCTGTATCTCTCTTTTTTAGGAAATAACCTGCCGGTCAGACAGGACTCTGTGTGGTTCTGCGATGCTGGAAGGACGCTTGTTTGTATGTGTGTGTTAGTGATTAAGGTATGCTTGTGTTGAAATGTGTAATTTGAGGTATGTTTGCGTTGAGATGAGTTTAATTGATTTTTCCCAATGGTAATGTTGTGGTGTTTTATGTTTGGAGTGGGTAATGGTAGTGGTTGAGGCTCTTTGACCGGTGATGCAAGCGTCTGCTGCTCCCTATAGTGAATTTTCACTAAATGTAGGGCATGAGCTGATCTGAGGTCATTTTGCCTGGAAGATTATATGTGGATGAATTATTGATGTAGTAATTGCTGTTGTAGATAGTAATTGTTTAAGAGCTTTTTTTGTACCTTGATGATGCCATCAGTGCCGTGGAGCTTACCACTCATTGTTGATTGAGAGGAGACACAAAACTACATACCAATGTGTACAGTCTTTAGCAACAATAGTCAAATGCCCACCACAGATAATGGTGATCCTTCCCACTCAATTCTAGCATCTTTTTATCAGACACAGTTGCATTTTAAAGATGCTACCAGTGCTGTAGAGCTTACCATTCACTGATGATTGAGAGGCAAAGGAAAAAATGCACAATAATGTCCACAGTCACGTGCAGGACTAGTCCAGATGTCTGCGCACGGTTAAAGATTATATTTTTTCCATTGAATTCTGGTCTTTTTTTGTTGGATATAATTGCACCTTAATGGTGACGGTAGTGCCATGGACCTTACCACTCAGTGGTGATTGAGAGGTGACACAAAAATGCAGAATTCTGTCCTCAAAACAAGAGAGGAGCCTAATACTTGGCTACATATGGCTTTCCTATAAGGACTTGAGCCTGTGAGACAGATAAATCTGCCTTTCCCAAGAGCTGGGCTGTTCTTGGGGCCAAATTTGGACTTGATTACATTCCACTCTCCATACACAGCTGTAAGCCATTGGTCTTTATTTCCTCTTGGCTGGTGGGGAAGGGGGTCAGAGACAGAGATTTATTTTCTACTTTCATAAGTATATGGCAGACCATGATACTTGCTATTAAGCAGGACTTTTTTTGTGCTGGTACAAAATGGCATCATTTTTGGCATGGGGGGAGTGGGTGGCAGCAACAGGCAAGTGGCAGCCACCTCATGCTGCCTTCAAAAAACCCCCTAAGTGATTTCTTCCCCGCTGCTGCTGCTTTCCTGTGGCAGCGGCAGTGGACATTGGACATTTAAGCAACTATAAAAAAAGCCACAGGTCTTTGCGACTCTGCACTTGGAAGGCCTGCAAATGCCCGCTCCCTGTGACAGTGCTTCAGAAGTGGCGGGCATTTGCAGGCCTTCCAAGCTCTGAGTTGACAGAGAGAGAAAAATAAAAATAAAAAACTGAAAGGAAAAGATCAATGTCCGAGATGGAAGGAAGTAAAGAAGACAGGAGGGGAGAGAAGTGGCAGATAAACCAGAGACCCTAGAGGATAAGTTAAGAGAAGATGGGGAAAGCAGAAACCAGAGGCTGAGATCAACTGGATTGATTGGAGATTAAAATGACAAGACAACAAAAAGTAGAAAAATATGTATTTTATTTTCAGTTTAGTGACTGGAATATGTGTGTCTTTGGACTTCCCAGGTATGATATTCATCCTGTGACAGAGTTTTAAAAGCAACTGACTGCCACAGGCAAAAGTGAAATCAGATATTCAGCACCAAAATCTGGATAGCCTGTGGTGCTGAATATCCAGTTTCAGTGCTGACTGGCACAGCTGTCCAGACAGCAGCAATATTAATCCGCTATCTGGATAACCAAACTGCACAAAGTTGAGATGGCCTAACCAGCTAAGTCCTGGGACCACCTTTGCCCCTCCCGTGGACTGCCCTGGAACGGTCCAGAAAGTGCCCCAGTGTTTAGAAGGGACATTCAGCAGCAGGGCCGGCCCGTCCATTGAGCAAGAATGGTTTTGCACAGGGCCCCACATTTCAGGGGGCCCCTGCGCAAAAAACATGCTGCATCAGCCCAAATAGATAGAAAAACAAACAAACCGGCTGCTGCTGCCGCCACCGCAATGGCAGCGGCAGAATCAAGCATCCCGCGGGGCCCCCCTGCCCGGCAGAGCCTCCCTGCAGCATCAGCTCCCTCAGCGTCGGCTTTTAGAGCCGCGAAGCAAGAGCTTCTCTGACCTCTCGCAGCTCTGTTAAGCCCGCCGGGGCTGATGGGAAATCTCATCAGCCTCGGCAGGATTAACAGAGCCGCGAGAAAGGGAAACTCTCCCTTCACGGCTCTGAAAAGCTTGCACTTTTGGAGCTGATGCTGCATGGAGGGCTCTGTTGGGCAGGGGGGCCCTGCGGGATGCTTGATTCTGTCGCTGCCATTGCGGTGGCGGCAGCAGCAGCCAGTTTGTTTTTTTTTAATCTACCTGGGCTGATGGGGGTAGGGGGGTTAGGACTGGTAATGGGCTATGGGTGGGGGGTTAAGACTGGTAATGGGCTATGGGGGGCTAAGACTGGAAGTGGGCTGATGGGGGGGTTAGGACTAGTAATGGGCTATGGGGGGGGGGCTAGGACTGGAAATGGGCTGATGGGGGGGTTAGGACTGGTAATGGCTATGGGGGGCTAGGACTGGAAATGGGCTGATGGGAAGGTAGGACTGGTAATGGGCTATGGGGGTGATAGGACTGGAAATGGGCTGATGGGGGGTTAGGACTGGTAATGGGCTATGGGGGGCTGAGACTGGAAGTGGGCTCTTGGGGGGCTAGGACTGGTAATGGACTGGGGGGTTGCTAGTACTGGAAATGGGCTGAGTGGAAGTGGGCTTGAACTGCAAATAGCTGATGGGGATGGGGGCTTGGAATGGAAATGGACTGTGAGGGGAGGGAGCTAGGACTGGAAATGGGCTGATGGGGGGAGGGTTAGGACTGGTAATTGGCTATGGGGGGGCTAGGACTGGTAATGGGCTATGGAGGGGGCGAGGACTGGTAATGGGCTGGGGGAGTTGCTAGGACTGGAAATGGGCTGAGTGGAAGGGGGGCTTGAACTACAAATAGCTGAATGGGGGGCTAGGATAGGAAATGGGCTGTGAAGGGAGGGAGCTAGGACTGGAAATGGGCTGAATGGGGGGGCTAGGACAGGAAATGGGCTGATGGAGGGGCTAGGATAGGACTGGAAATGGGCTGTTGGGGGTGATAAGATTGGAAATGGGCTGTGGTGGGAGCTTGGATTGAAATGGACTCATGGAAGGGCTAGAACTGGAAGTAGGCTCATGGGGGGCTTGGATTGGAAGTGGGCTGAGTGGAGTGGAGTTGGATTTGACATGGGCTGATGGTAGGGCTAGGAAAGGACTAGAAATGGGCTGATGGGGGGCTGGGATTGGAAATGAGCTGATGGAGGGACTCGGATAGGACTGGAAATGGATGGGGGAGCTAGGACTGGAAATGGGCTGATGGTGGGGCTAGGATAGGATTGGAAATGGGCTTATGGGGGGCTAGGACTGGAAATGGGCTGATGTGGGGACTAGAAGGGAGCGGATGCTGGGTGGGGCTGGAACTAGAAGGGAGCTGATGTTGGGGGAGGATTAGAATGGGATGGAGCTGGGAGAGTGAAATGGAGAGGGAAAACAAATTTTGTGTGAGGGAAGACAAATCTACAATTGGCCGGATATTGGGAGAGTAAGCAGGGATTGAGGATGGAGGGGTACAATTTGAGTGGATGAAATAGGAATGTGGAAAGAGCAAAAGGCGAAAGATTAGTATGTTAAAGCAGATGTAGAGAGAGAATGGAAAAAAACTAGAAGAGTGAAGAAAGGGCAAATGGACAGCAGACGGTGGAGAGTTAGCAGAAGACACGAAGAAACCAGAAGAAAGTGGCTGGAGCAATTGCAACTGAAAAAAATGCACAAAAGGTAGAAAAATCTCTGTTTATTTTGAATTTATTAACTGGAATATGTCAGCTCTGGGAAATGTGCATCATTAACGTCTGCACTTTGTTAGTACAAGAGGAAATTAATTTATAGTTCTATTTCTACTTGTACATTCCAAGTTTGGCTTTTGGGGTTCCCCATTTAATTATTGTCTTCCTGTTTCTACATTGTGATTCCTTGTTTGATGATGGTCTATGTTCTGCATGTGTAACTGAGCTGAGGTATTCTGTTTATGTAGTTTCTATTTGACATTGCCACTTGTTCCCTTTCCCCAGTAGGTAATGTATTGTTATTCTCTGAAATGTATTGGTTTAGTATTTGCAGTGTTGCCTTTTGATAGGTAGGGTATGGTGCTTTGTGAGTCCTGGTAGTGCTGCTAGGATACGGTAGGCTTGCTATGTGTTCTAAATGGGCAGTGTTTGTAGTAGTTCCTAATGTGCCTGGCGGTTGGCACTGGATTATAATAATGTAGACATCTTTTAGTCTTTCTTTATCCATACACTCATTAAGAGGCATTTTTGCTAAAAGTTAGTGTATGGTAGCATTATGCAAATATTTATGCAAATGATGTCCCTTATGCAAATGAGGCCTCGCACCGAGTATCTGCACATGGCCCCGCACCCCCCCTTGGGCCGCCCCTATTCAGCGCACTGGATGGCTACTTTCAATTAATATTCCTCTCAGTGGGATTTATCTGGTTAGCAGGTTCAGCTAACCAGATAAACCCCTTTGAATATTGGGCTGTATGTACATATCTTATCTTTATACACTGCACAGAACGTGGACATGTGCAACTCTTTCCATTTCTCTGGTGTTTTATAGCATGCAGAGTCTGTTTTTTTGGGCTTTCAATTTAATTTTTGTCTACATAATTTTATTTTTGGTTTGTGTTATTTGATGCTTGCTGAGGATCTACCTGCATTCTGAGTGTGTGATCAAGGCCAGGTATTCTGTTAGCATGGAGTTTCTATTTAAGGATCAGTAATAATCCGACTTGTTTGGTTTTCTAGATGTTCTAGGGCCCACAGACATATTTAGGAGGGTGTTTAAGAAGCTGGGCTAACTGTTCATGTGGTACATAGTGTACACTATCTGGGTGCGCTAACAGATAATGCAGAGAAATTGCAGCTGTCACAGAAATGTTCTGCACTGTTTGTAGAAATTGTTTTATCTGTAAGAGTGGGAGGGATATGGGCGAAGAGTCAGGGTGTGCACAACATGTGATCATTGCAGGCATCAACTGCTTGCATTAACCGTCAAAGTTGCAGATAACACTGGTGCTCATAATGCCACCTCCATAGTGCTGTCGGGGGCACGCTCTGCAATTTTGGTGCATTTTCTTCCAGCGAGATGCTGTGCCAGCTTCCAACAGATAACACACAGCTTTTGCAGCTAACACCATGCTTTCTGCACTTTTCTGTCGTGTTAGATGCAAAAGCTTAACACGCTTTAGTAAACAGACCCCCCCTTAGAGTGATGCTCTTTTCTGAGTAGGCTCCTCGTGTGAGTTTTGGGAGTCGGCAGAACAAGACAATATGTGAAAAGATTTTGTGTAATAGAGTGATACAGGTTTGGAATGCATTGCTTTATGAGATGAGGGTTGAGAAAAATTGTCTTTTTGACTTTTAAAAAACAAATTTGAGCACTCTTTATTGATTCGTTGATTTTTTTTTAATTACACATCAGCTTGCTTGAAGTTCCTAATTTGCATGGGTTTATTTTCTATAGTGTATTTTATGTTCTGTATGTGTGATTGAATTGTATTGCAGTTCTGCTAGTTAATTTCCCAATAGCAAGTGTACTGATGTTCTAGAGCTTTCTGTAATATTTACAGTGCTGCCTTTTCATAGGTAGTGTTGTTGCCATTTGAGTCCTAAGATTTATGACTGTCATAGTATGGTAAGTTTATTATACAGGTCTAGTGTTTGTTCCGGGGTTTTTGTATTAATTCTCAGAAGAAAAGAAAGTGTGTAGTGGAGTACCTCAGGGATTAGAGATTGGGGTTTCTAGTCCCATAGGTGCTCCTTGTGGACTTGGGTAAACCACTTAACTCTCCGTTGCCTCAGGTACAAAAATATAGATTGTGAGCCCTTTGAGGACAAGGGGAAACATATATATATATATATATATATATATATATATATATATATATATATATACTGTCAGACGGCTGCCTGGGTGAGAATCTTCATAGTCTTGACAAGTGCATATATCTATATGATTTGCAAGGTATTGTGGGCAATGTAGTTCATTCACACCAGACACAGCTGCTGACAATAATTTAGTTGTGCTCTTGGGTAAAGCCAATACGATATTTATTTATGGGGTTATTTCTCCCAACACAGATATGCTTGGTAGCACATAAATTAGGTTACTTGCTTTCAGTATTAACTTGGAAAAACAAAGTTAAAATCAGGAAAACAACAAATGAAAAGCCACAAAGCAAGAAACAAACTGTTCTTTTCAGGTTAACTTCTGATTACTTCCCACATAGATACAGAAGTGATTCTCTCCAAGCTCACAAGCAATTAGGTAAGGTTTAATTGCTAGCAGTTACCAGCTGAAACCCCTTAGCTGGCTTGCCTTCCACGGTGTAGGTCAAATCCTGCTTCAGGAGCTTTTCTGAGTAGATTAAAGAACAAATTTGTATTTCTTTGTGATGGTTGCTGTACTTTATAACAGAAAGTTACCAACGGAGTTTAGATAGAGAGCAGTCCATATAAACAGGATCCTCATCTGCTATTATTCCCCCTTGTTCGACAAGCATGGTTTCAATATCATGGATTGGCACAGATGAATCTCTCAATGGAACATTTTCAGGAGAATACTTGTTTCCCTGCTGTCTTTCAAGGTTATAGCTAGGGCATAGATCAGTGTTCATACCTGAGCTTCCATTGCTGCTAGAGTTCCTCTCTCTATAGCCTGGCCAGTATGTAGTCCAGTTCTTATGTCCAGCCTTCCAATCCAGATCCCTGGACACTGGATCTCTCTTCACATACCTTCTGGCATAGGTCTTAGGGTCCCTTCCACGTGCAGCCGTCTCCCTCACAGGTAGCGTCTGGTGATTCCTAGCTCTGCAGCACCATTCCTCTGGCTTTCTCCAGTCCAATGGTGTATGCTGACCCTTGAAATGCCTCCCAGTATACGTACTGCTTTGGACTCTTCTAGACCTCTCAAAGGCTTTTCTCCTCTTTCTTCCAGAGGGTCTCTTTCCCTCTCTGTCCGTCCGGTTTGGCTTCTGCTTCTGATGATCCTTCAGATGAAACTGATGATCCTTCTCTGTATATCCAAGGTGATCATGAAGATGCTCATCTGTAGAATAAACTCTACTCTTATTCTGCTTAAATGAGTGCTCCCCCCTAATACAGCGCAGCTGTGCTGAATCAGGCCTTGCCCTTTGAGATGAGTGTTCCATCCTAGCACAGCACAGCTGTGCTGAATCAAGCCCTGCCCTTTGCAATGAGTGCTTGGGGATTACCTCATAGCCCTTTTGATTGAACACACGTTTTCTCACTTCAGCTCCTCTCATGGCTGTTGGAAACCTGGTGCATTCTGGGACTGGTAGTCTTTTATGGCAAAATTCTGTTTTCTCATTTCTACCAGCACTGACAGGTTGCTTGTTCAGAGACACTTCACCTTTTCTATAGCCCCTTCCTGAGCTATGATAAGCTTCCTTATCACAATACACAGTATCTGAATGTACACCACTTTGACTGGTAGAAAAGCGGTTATATAAGCCTAGATAAATAAATAAATAAATAAATAGTTCTGGGCCCAGGTATTGTTTACTGTCTTTGTGAGTGATATCACTGAAGGGTTAAAAGGAAAGGTTTGCCTTTTTGCAGATGACACAAAGATTTGTAATAGTGGACATCTTGGAGGGAGTGGGCAGCATGAGAACAGATCTACAAAAATTTAGAAGAATGGTCTAGTACTTGGCAGTTAAGATGTAATGCAAAGAAGTGCAGTGTTGCACTTGGGATGCAGAAATCCAAAAGAACTGTATGAGACAGAGGGTGATAGGCAGGTATGCACGGACCAGGAGAGGGATCTCTGGGTGATAAGTGTCTGAGGTTCTCAAGATGGTAAAACAATGTGACAAGATGCTGGCCAAAGCCAGAAGGTTGCTAGGCTGCATACAGAGAGGCATAACCAGGAAAAGGAAGAAGGTGTTAGTAAAGCCCCTATGCAAGTTGTTGGTATATTTGTATCCCAGTGACGTGACTCATTGAATCACATCTCCATAATGACAGCAGTAGCAGCATTAGGGCACTGTTTGTGGTTGTACCCTACAATGTAAGATAGGAATAGCTGGAACAAGAACAGATTTTTCAGTTTTGTACTACAGTCCAGATTCTTGAGGTTTCCAGTTCAGTTTTCACCACACATTTCTATTTGTTATTTTGTGATCATATTTTAAATATGGTGAGGCTCTATCCACGTTTTCCGTATATGTGACCAAAGTGATATATTTTTCTGACATGATCTGTGGCTGGTTGCAAGTGGGTGTGGACACTATGAGGGCGTGGCTATATAGGGGTGGGGCCATGGGCAATCACCGACTTCCTAAAGTTGGCTGAGTATGTGAGAACCGGCACCATTTTTTTTTTGTTTTACAAAAATGCAATGCTAATAAGTCTTAGGAATTATTAGCTGTTGTTTGCCATTGAGTCAGTGCTGACTCCTGGTGACCCGCTTTTTCTATCCATTGCTGCCACAAATCATTTTTATATCATATGTGTAATTTTTAGTAATAATATCTGTGAGTTCTATTTTTCTGTCATAATAAATCATACACCCTGCACCCTCATTTGGTTTGCAGTTTGCTGTCCTCTGAGGGCTTGTCTGCATCAGTGATGATGAGAGCTAAGTTATCAATAGCTTAACTACTGGCAGGGTCTCCCAAGATGGACAGGTCTCAGCTGAGGTGCTAGACTAAGACAAACCACCCTTCTGGGCAGCAGCAGAATGGGATGGTGTTGGTGGCGAAGGATCATATTTCTGCGACAATGGCAACAACACTAGATTTACAAAACACTAGAGGCCTATGTGGAAGAAAGGCCTCTCAATCTACTTCCGTATCATGCCATGAAAGACCAGTGGATAGTCACAGCAAAACAAATTGCACTATAGTGCTGGAAGTTGAGACTTCCAAGTTGGAAAGCACTCAACTGGCTGCTGGGGATAAGCTGAAGACTTTTCAGAGTAAAGCCAACATTTATGATGTCATTGGATCAAAGCCCTTGGAACCTCTGACTGAAATTAGAGTCAGAAGCTGCAAAGATATCTAACATAGCATGGGACATAGCATGCACGAAGCATGAACCAAGGGACAAGAATGAAATGCAATGTGTACAACTTGATCTGTTGGGTGTCAGTGAACTGAAATGGACTGGCATTGGGTACTTTGCATCTGATAATCACATGGTCAACTATCCTGGAAATGAAAGACAAAAAAAATGGTATTGCGTTTATAATCAAGAAGAAACTTGCAAGAGCTGTAACGAAATACAATCCAGTCAGTGAATGCTTAATTTCTATTCGTCTACAAGGAATGCCGATCAGCACAACTATAATTCAGGTATATGCCCCAACAACAGCTGCAGAAGAGGAAGAAGTTGAGTTCTATGAACAAGTACAAGCTGAAATTGCTTGTTCTGTCAAACAGTATATCCTGATGGTCATGGGTGCCTGGAACATAAAGGTTGGCAGCAAAGAAGAAGGCAAAGTGCTTGGTAAATATGAACTTGGCAACAGAAATGAAGCTAGAGAAAGATAGTTAAAATTCTGCAGGACCAATGATCTATTCATCTCAAACACCTTCCAGCAACCCAAGCGCTGACTGTACACATGGACTTCACCTAATGGATTGTACAAAAATCAAATTGACTACATCTGTGGAAGTCAACAATTGAAAAGCTCTATAACATCAACAAAGACTGTGGTACAGATCACCAACTGTTAGTATGCAAACTCAAGCTAAAGATGAAAAAGAGCAAGCTACTCATGAATATGGCTAAATATGACCTTGAGAATATACCACTGGAATTTAAACACTGTCTGCAAAATCGATTTGCTGCTTTAGATACAAATGACAGAGCTCCAGAAGAGTTATGGGATGACATCAAGAAGGTTGTCTTGGAAGAAAGTGAGAAGTCTCTACAAAAGGTGAGAAAGCAGAAACGGACAAAATGGCTGACTGGAGAATCTCTGAAAATTGCCCAGAAATGGAGGGAAGCTAAAGAGAGAGGAGAAAGAGAGACAATCACAGAACTAAACAGAGATTTCCAATGTGCAGCAAGAAAAAAACAAGAAGTACTACAAAGACGCATACAAGGGAATAGAATCTGAAACTATTATTTATTTATTTATTTCACATTCTTATATACTGCCTTATTTGGCAATCAAGGCGGTTTACAATAAACAGAACTTGATTTTACATTGAACATTTTTAATTATCTACAATAACAGAATTAACTATTTACAGTATAACAAGATCAGCTTTTCTAAACCTATGAGAGTTAAAGAAAAACTCCCGGCCTTGAATTTGGAATGCTACAATATGCTCAAGAATCCATGTTGAAGGATGCCAAGAAGATCAAGAAAAGTTGGAAAGAATATACAGTCATTATGTCATAAAGATCAAGTGGACCAACAGCCCTTTCAAATTATACCTTATGATCAGGAAATATTGGTGATGAAAGAAGTAAAGCAGCATTGAAAACCTTATCAAAGAACAAAGAACTGGGCATGCATGGCATTCCCATTGAAGTATTACAACAACTGGATACAGCTGTTACCGTGCTTACAAGGCTCTGCCAAGAAATTTGGAAGAGAACATCATGGCCAACTGACTGGAAAAGATCTGTGTTTATAACAATACTGAAGAAAGATGATCCAACTGACTGTGGAAATTATCACACAATCGCTCTGATCCCACATGACAGCAAGATTCTACTCAAGATCATTGAGCAGAGACTACAACCATGCTTAGAAAAAAACTGCCTAAAGTGCAAGCAGGGTTCAGAAAAGGGCGAGGAACGAGAGACATCATCGCAAATGTGAGATGGATCCTTGAAAAGACAAAAGAATACCACAAGGATTTCTATATGTGTTTTACTGACTACAGCAAGGCTTTTGACTGCGTAAACCATGAGAAACTCTGAGCCATATTAGGAAGCATGGGTATACCAGAACACCTGATCGTTCTCTTGCACAATCTGTACATTGATCAAGAAGCAACAGTTCAAAAAGAACAAGGAGAAACAGATATTTTAAAGTCAGTAAAGGTATTTGACAAGGTTGCAGACTTTCCCCTTACCTGTTTAATTTATATGCAGAACAAATCATCAGAGAACAGGACTGTATGAAGACAACCGAGGTGTGAAGATTGGTGGAAGACTCAACAACCTTCGCTATGCTAATGATACCACATTACTGGCTGAAAGTGAAGACGATCTGAAACATCTGCTTCTCAAGATCAAGGAACAGAGTCTTAAAATGGGCTTGCATCTTAATGTAAAGAAGACAAAGTCCCTGACAACTGGCAAAATCAATAAGTTTGTTGTTGATGGAGAAGAAATTGAAATAGTTGACAACTTTAACATACTTGGATCAACAATCAATAAAGAAAGGACTAGCAGTCAAGAAATCCGACGATGCATGACTCTTGGCAGAATGGCTATGACGGATTTAGACAGGAATTCATAGGGTTTAGGATTCAGAGCTATGGGGCTTGTGTGATAAAGCAAGATGATGTCGTCGGCACAGAAGTAAGAGGATATACCAGATTGTTGAATGATGAGTGTAAGGAGAGCCAGAAAGATATTAAATAAAAGGTGGGCCAGGATGGAGCCCTGAGGGATGCCACAGGTGAGAAGTGTTGGTGAGGAGGTAGCAGAACCGGCCTTGACAGAAAAAGAGTATGTGGAGAGAAAAGATCGGAACCAGTGGAGGACGGTCTCATGTAGCCCAAAATCATGAAGACGGAAAAGAAAGGTGGAGTGATCAACCATGTCAAAGGGAGAAGAGAGATCCAGGGAGACAGCAAGCGTGAAGTCACTACAGTCATGAGAGACATGAAGCTCATTGAGGAGGATAGTTTTCTTACTGTGACCCCTCTGTCCAGCCCCTTCTAGTCTAAATATCATAGCAGCCCCTCTCAGCATCCACTCCCTTCCAGTCCCATTCTCCCATCCCCCCTCCCCACCATCAGCCCATTCTAGTCCTAGCCCCTTCCCATCAGCCCATTTCCAGTCACTCAGGACAGGCTTGAGAACCACTGCTCTAGAGATGGTATAGTATATAACTAATATCAAGTGTATACTTATGAAATACTCTTTTAACCGAGGCAGGCGGACCAGGCAAGCTTCCTACCCCTTTCCCCCGACTTTGCCATGCTATTAGCAAAAGTCGGGTAGGGTTTGACCGGGTCAGGGGCACCCCACCCCCGCTCAAACTGGTCGCAGCTTTATTAACCTTTAACAATTTAACAATAAGCCAACATATAACATTCCCAATCACTTAGCGTAGCCCGGCCGCACCAGTCATACCTTAGCAAAGTGCCTTGCCACCGCCAGTGCCACAACTTGCCCCCGGTTCTATGAAAATTACTCCAAACAAAACTGACTACTGCAGTGAAAACCGGAGGGTTTACTTCAAAATTCAGTTAGGATGCTCGGAAATCGTCTCAGACTAGTCGGCTGCCTTGTGTTGGGTATTGAATGCTCAAAATAACCAACAACACCTGTTGGCATCAATGACTTATTCCGGCATACTTTTTAACTGTTCTTAACACCCTCTCCCTGTTGCATATTCTTAACTCAATTTTTTCTCTGATGAAAGTGAAACAAACACTTAACTTTCTTTCTTTTTTCTGCGTGTTTCAGGAAATTATCCTAAGTTGATATTTTCTTCTTTCTCCCGATAATATTTTCTTCTTTCTCCTAACGCCTCACTTACAACGTTGTGATCGCGTTTCTCTCAGTATTTTGAGGTTCTTCAGGGGATAAATTACAATCAGCCAAGTGTTTAACTGAAAAGGAAACCATGTATTAAAACCAGTCGAACTCCGTTGCTCTATTACTGCTTGAAGTTCAGTAGACAAAAATAAAATTGTAACGTCAACAACTATTCCTGCTAAAATCATACCCAGTATTAGCCGATGCTCTGTGCGGCTGTCTTAACCAGACATTCTGACCTTTTTCAACTTTTGTTGGATACTCTTCAATCCTTTGTTCACTGAAAGACGCCACGCATGTGCACACTGCGTCTCTCAGTCTTTTTTATATATAGCCCTCCCCCTT
Source organism: Ichthyophis bannanicus (assembly GCA_033557465.1). NCBI lineage: Eukaryota > Metazoa > Chordata > Amphibia > Gymnophiona > Ichthyophiidae > Ichthyophis > Ichthyophis bannanicus. The sequence goes on from CM066032.1 coordinate 1,140,419,853, forward strand.
CATTTAACGAGCCATCTCCAATCAACTCAACAACAACTGTCCCATTCTATTTCTAAATTCAATCCTTTAGGTGTTAGGGTCTGTAACTGAAAAATCCAACGTTGTTCTCGAATTACCAAAGTTTGTGCTAAGGATCTCCCATGCATCGGAATTGTAACTTGTTCAACACAAAAACATTGTAATATCTCAAAACTGTGTTGCAAATCTTGACAGTGTGAAACTAATGACGCTTGCAACACTTTATGTTTTAAACGGCTCTTGTGTTCAGCAATCCGCATCTTAAAAGCCCTATTGGTCTTTCCTATATAAAGGAGACCACAGGGACATATTATTGCATATATCACATTTTGTGAACTACAAATGGCCCCCTCCATCCGGCGTTTACAGTCTTTAAAGAATTAATCCTACAGGATGTGGAAGCTTTAGAACGATCCCAAAGACCCTCCTTCCATACATTATCACAACGGGAGAGTAGGGCTTTATGAGATTTAATGAAAAGAACTGACATAGTAATTAAGCGGGCTGATAAAGGGGGAGCGGTAGTGGTTCTTAGTAGAGACCAGTATATTACCGAAGTCAGACGTCAACTTTCCGATGAATTGGCATATCAACGTTTGGAGATTGATCCCACTCTAGAGCTCCAACGTTGTAAGTGAGGCATTGGGAGAAAGAAGAAAATATTATCGGGAGAAAGAAGAAAATATCATCTTAGGATAATTTCCTGAAACACGTAGAAAAAAGGAAGAAAGAAAGTTAAGTTTTGTTTCACTTTCATCAGAGAAAAAATTGAGTTAAGAATATGCAACAGGGAGAGGGTGTTAAGAACAGTTAAAAAGTATGCCGGAATAAGTCATTGATGCCAACAGGCGCCGTTGGTTATTTTGAGCATTCAATACCCAACACAAGGCAGCCGACTAGTCTGAGACGATTTCCGAGCATCCTAACTGAATTTTGAAGTAAACCCTCCGGTTTTCACTGCAGTAGTCAGTTTTGTTTGGAGTAATTTTCATAGAACTAGTGGCATCATATTACTCTATAAAAACAGACCCATATTTTTTGTAAGCTTACAACTTGCCCCTCGGCAAGCTTCCTACCCCTTTCCCCCGACTTCGCCATGCTATTAGCAAAAGTCGGGTAGGGTTTGACCGGGTCAGGGGCACCCTGCCCCCGCCCAAGAGTAGCCTGAGGCTCCGGACCCCGGAAACCTCCGGGATCCCGCCACCGGCACAGGCAAAAACCTTGTTCCTGTGCCGCCCCCCCCCCAACCCTAAGCTGCGACCAGCGAGCATCTCTAACCAACACGTATTCCAAGGCCTCCTGCCAGTCGTTCAGGAGCAGGTCCATCCTGACTGGGGACAAATGCACCCCATCACTCCTGTAAAGTCCGGCACACCCCACCTCCATCCAGGAATGCATTATCTGGAAACCCCCAGATTCACAGACCCAACGGCCTATCTGTCGGTTAATTTTTGTTAGACCCCGCGACCAACGCCGCTGGCTCCAACAAGCAGGCCTTGGAACAATGTCAGACCACATCAAAATAACTCCTGGAAACATTTGCAACAGCCACCCCAAATCCTCCTGCGCTGCCCTGATCAGTTGCCTGCAGGACCAATACACCAAGTCATTGCCGCCCAAATGCAAGATCAGCACTGCCGGTGGTCGCAACATCCTCCCGTGGTGATGAAGCAAAGGCAGCAGCTGTGACCAGCGGAGTCCCTGCTCGCCCAGCCATGCGACAGTCACCAGTGCAGGGTCGATCCCCAGATCAGCTCCTATCGGCCGCGCCGCAGCTCGCTGTCCCGCCCAATGGACAAAGGAATGCCCGATCACCCAACACACAGCAGGCTCCATTCCCACATCTGTAAAAGAAATGAACAATTAACATCCCCCCGACCCCAGCAACCCACTGCCCTTCACGGCCGAACATAACCCCGAAACGCCCGTGAGCGCCATCTACCAATGCTCTGAATGACCTGCTCGGGCAACCCCACCGCAGCCGCGCTAGTTGCAGCCCCGATACGAAAAGAATGCGTCGCAAACTGCATCGGGTCTTCCCCCACATAACGCAACACCAACCTCAGGACTGCTGTCACCTGATAACAGGTCAACACCCGCGTGCTCTCGTGAATGAAGAAACCCCCATCCTGATTGGGACGCACCCGCAGGTACTGTCGCACAGCCACCACCGGGCACGTCACCAAGTCACAATCTGCCTTCAAAAACACCCAGAAACCTTTCCCCCTCTGATCAGTCTTAGATTTTGCCAAAAGGATCCGCAACTGCCCCGGCTCCACACTAACATGGTGCCACTGCAAGCCGCACGCGCCCCCGACCCTGCCCGAATCCGCAACCAATTCCCCCACCCAAAAAGCCCCAAAAAAGGCGAGACAAAATACCGCCCGAAACATGGCGGCTTCGTACCCAGATGCCGCCACCCGCGGCAGAGCCCGAATAAGCCGCACCAGCAATTCGTGCGTTATGGGCCACCTCCTATCCCGAGGAGTCGGGCGAACACGCTCCCACCCCTGGAGCAGCCTGCACGTTAAAAAGCCACCGGCCTGCACGCCCCACCCCACTGCACTAGCGAAAAAATTGAAACCGGCCAAGTGCGATCGCACTGCTGATCTGGAGAACCCCTGGTCCTTAGACTTGACAATGTATCGACCCAGCAGGCCGTCAAGCAGTCTCCCCGGATGCCACCTGTGAGCCATCAAAAATGCAACCACCCTGTCACAACCTCGCTGATAAGCAGACCACGTCCCCGCAGACACCGAATTTCGCAGCAAACTCAGCATCTCCTTAGGCCAATGCTCCATAAGTGCTCGGGGACCAAGGATCCTTCCTCGTCTGCTTCTGGGGCCAGGGCACAAAACCGCTCCCACTGAAAATGAGAAAGAGCATCAGCGATCTCGTTAACACATCCTGGTATATGCTTAGCCTGTACTACCACATTCAACTGTAAACATGCCAATACCACCTCCCTCATTAACCCCGCTACTGGCAAACAGCGCGGGGAGTAGCGATTGACCATGCTAACCACTGCCTCATTGTCACACCACCAGAGCACCCTGTGGTTGCGGACCCTATCTGGCCATAACTCCAATACCACCCGAAGCGGAAATAGCTCGAGAAAGGTGATATTAGCGGTCAACCCTGATACATGCCAAGATTGCGGCCATCTGTCCGCACACCAGGACCCGCCAAAGTAGACTCCCAAGCCCACACCCCCCGCCGCGTCTGTATAGTCTGTATAGATCCGTGCTGGAAACCTCCGCCGCCATCAGGACCGAGATCCTGTTGTAGTCCTCCAAGAAACGACTCCAAACCTTCAAGTCTGCTTTCAGCGACTTCGTGACCCTGATCCGATGGTGCGGCTTCCCCAACCCCGCCATGGAAGCCGCCAACTGCTGGGAAAAGACCCGTCCCATCGTTATCATTCTACACGCGAAATTTAAGGACCCCAGTAAAACCTGCAACTCCCGTAAGGTAAGCTTGGAAGATGCCAGCGCATTAGCCACTAAAACCCGCAAACGGGCAATCTTCTCCGGAGGCAAACGAGCCACCATCTCCACCGAGTCGAGCTCTACCCCTAAGAAGGTTATTCTCATTGTCAGACCCTCCGTTTTGCCTTCCGCCAAAGTGACGCCCAGTTCCTTTGATAGTTCCATGAACTCCGTCAACATCCCCTGGCACTCTTCCGACTGAGCCGCACCCACGAACAGAAAATCGTTCAGGTAATGCACAATGTTTTTTGAACCCCGTCTTTGCACCAGAGCCCACTGCAGGAAAGTACTGAACATTTAAAAGTACGCACAAGAGACGGAGCAACCCATAGGCATGCATTTGTCAAAATAATACTCCCGCTGAAATTGGAAACCCAACAGATGAAAAGCAGACGGATGCACAGGCAACAAGCGAAAGGCAGATTCAATGTCCACCTTAGCTAGCAATGCCGACCACCCCGCACCCCTCACCAGCTCCACCGCCCGGTCAAAGGACGCGTACCGTACCGTGCACAGCTCCCGTGGAATGTGGACATTCATGGACGCACCCACAGGGGAGGACAAATTGTGAATTAGCCTGAACTTCCCAGGATCCTTCTTAGGTACGATTCCCAGTGGAGAAATTACCATGTTCGGAAAAGGCGGAACGCTAAACGGGCCCGCAATTCTACCCAACCGCAACTCACCCAATAACTTGTTCCGCACCACTGAGGCCAATTGCCGCACCGAAAGTGGGTTCTTAGCACTTGGCACAGCTACTACACCCCGAAATGGAATGACAAACCCAAACTGAAAACCTAACCCTAGAACAACCCTATCCCTCCGCCTAGGATAACGATGCAGCCACTCCATCAGGGTGTCCACCCGTACCGGAGTCGGCACCCGACCTCCCACCTCATTGAGGCTTGGAGGTTGTCCCGGAGGCTCCGGCGGGCACTTTCTTAACACACCTAGCAGAGGAGTGCCCTCCGTCACAAATGGAGCAAAGGTGTTTGAACTTGCAGTCGGGGAAAGGGCAGGTGGACCTATTGAACCTCCAACACACGTCGCTGACCCCCCCAGCCCCCGCTTTCTGCTGCAAAATGCCCGTCCCTGGGCGAAAGGAACGAGCCGCCCCTGCCGGCAGCAACGAACCGCCCCTCCCCCCACCCGTACCCGACCTAGCGGACATTTGGGTCAACCACAGGTTAATATCCTGCATGCCCCAGGATAACAATCTATTCTCTTCCATTTTCTCCCTAAACCTTTCGTCGTAGTTCAACCACGCCCATCCTTCATGCGTCTGAGACGCCTCCAGTATAGAGTCCGCATACGCCAGGAGCATTCCATACTGTTCCGGCATGTGATGGCCCCAAACGCTCGCTAGCAGCAGAAAGGAACGAGTCCAGTTAACTACATTGCGTGCAACCTTCTTAACCCGCCCCACCTTCTTGTCCTCCTTCCTCTTTTTCTGACTCTTCCCCAATCGCTTCCGCCCTTCCAAAAGCCGAAAGATATCTATATAGCGCCACATCCAGATCTTACGATGCAGCCGCCTCGGCACCCCTTCCCACAGCTCCGGGAACGCAACCACTGATGGGGCCCCTCCCCTCCCCTCTCCCCCCTCCCCAGCCCCCGACCCACCTGCTCTGTTTCCCCCATGCCATAACATCTCCTCCCCAGATGCTGATGACGAATCACCCGAAGACGACGAAGACAACGACTCCGAGCTATGACGCCGCCGACAAGAACGCCGCCGTTTCTTCCGCGCACCGCCCACCGACTTCCCCCATCCTTCCTGCTCTGGCAGCCCATCACCCAGTAAGCCTGACAACTCACCTGTCGCCAGACCATCATCCACAGTGGCAACGGCAGTCCCGGCCTCCACTTGGTCGACCACCTCGCTGGATGCCTCCGCAGCATTCCTTTGACTGTCCGCTGCTCCTCCGCTGGGCTGTGATCAAAGCTCCCGACCACCGTCACCCATCCGCCAAGCCGGCTGCAACATCGCTTGCCCCTGCGGAGACATAATAGAAAAAACAGGGGGGGGGGAACTACCGGAGACCAAGCAGAAGACTAGGGCCCCCCCCATTCCACTCGAGACGTGCCCTGCCCCCCACCAAGCCAATGCTCCCAAGGTGAGGGTCCCCCAACTGTCATATAGGCACCAGGGCCTGGAACCCAGCCCGCAGGAGAGAGGTTCCACTGAGCAACACCTGACTGTATACCCCCCTCTGCCCCCTCCCCAAGACCCCTAAGTCAGCCTTCGACTCGCCCACTGGAACACCTGGCACCCCCCAGCCTGTCCATGTCCCCCCCCCTGCCACTTACTCCACTCCACTAGCCTGCCGAGCCCTCCGAAGGGGGGGGGCCACCCGCCCCACCCCTTCACCCCCGACTCTACCCCCACCTGACTTTCTCCCCGCACCGGCCCCCCGCCGGCCCCCTGCACCCTGCGGTGCCCCGTGCCCCATCTGCCCCCCCCAGCCCCCGAACACACTCTCCCCCACCAATCCCCCTTCCCCCGCCGGACGCACAACCTTGCTCCGCCTGCACAGGCACAGGATGATGCCCCAACGCCCTACCCCGCCCCCTTTCCCGCCCCACACGCCCCCTGCGTGGCGACATTCTAAGCCCACGTAACCCCTTGTACTCCAGAAGAATGCCAACAATTTCTTATGTTGCTGTAAACTTAAATATTATTATTGATTTTCCCGTTCTCTTTGTTTTTGTTTTTTTTTTGTTGTTATTATATGTGTTTATTTTATTATTTTTTTTTTTTAATTGTATCTCACCGCCCCTGACACCGGTCCAATCAGGCCCCCGCACCAAGGAACCCCCCGTTCCGTCTACCGCGGCCCTGCAAAGGACAGCCAAAGCTCACCATCTCCCAGCAGCCTCCACTTGCCTGTGCTCCGAGCCCCCGACAGCGCCCAGAATCTGCAGGCTGCGGTGCCACCAACAGCAAAAGAGGAGCTCCGCCGCTCCAGCAATGCCCCGCCGACGCCTCTGCACAGACTCCGACCTGCCGCACAGCCACAAGGCCCTAGCTCCCATCGCTGGAAACAAACCCCGGAGCACCAAAAATGCAAGCCAGCACCACCAGTAGCCACCGACAAAAGACCATGCAGAGGATGCCGACCAGTACTCCCACCAGCCCCCCACACCTCCAAATCCCCCTGATTGGCTCCCGCGTGGCTGCATCCGCCAGGAGCCAATGAATTCAAAGCACCCCCCCGCGCCCCCAGCCGGGGCCGCGCGCAGGGTCCCCGCACCGGGCCGCGTGCCCGGTTAAGGTCGGCCGCCGGGACCCTGCCCGCGGCCTCGCCATTTATCAATGTTGTTGTATGCTGTTGAGTCGATGCAGACTTCTGGTGACCCAGTACATATCTTTAATAATTATGTCACTTTTGAAACCTGGTCCACTACTGTAGTGCAAATGTACTTTACAAGATATATAAAAGCAAAAGTGTTTAAAAATCAATTTAACTTTGGGTACTTTTCCTTTTGCTTAGAAGTAAATGATTGTTTGTATCCCAGTTGTGCTGAAATAGACTGGTTTATGGAAAATGACCTTTTAACCATTATGGGTCTCTTTGGCCTTCAAGAGAAAAAATGCTTTAAAATTTGGATGCCACATTTGTCAATATCAATTGATTTCACCATGACTGAGGTTTTGAGATAAATGCCCCTGTTACCATTTGATGAGAAGAGTTTAATATTTATTTTCAACTCCGTATGTCAAATTCAAGGTATGTTTTATCATTGTCTGTCATATTCATTTCATATTCATTCCCTTGCCATTCCACTCATGCTAAAATAAATGCAATATAGAGTTATGAAACATTTATGAGGTCAGACAGACTCTGTGTACTGAAGCTCATATGAATCAGTGATCCTTGTGAGCCCTGTGAGGATGGGCGCAATCCATACCTATTTTAAGTTTGAATCTGAAGTTGTGATGCATTACCTGTAGAATGATTGTTTCATGATGAGTTAAATGGTGGATCTGTCAGTAAAATATGACACTTTCATGAAAGCATATTCCTCATCTGAATACAGCAGCTGAAAATGACAGGCACTGCAGGGAGATATCAAAGCTCTCGACCATTTCAAGTCGCTGAAAACTTCCTTTGAGAATTCAGAAACATATGCAAATCAGTGAGGCACGCCTTTCTGCTTGCATGCAGTATGATTTTAGGTGTAAACATCTGGAGTAAAATGTCAAATTCTTTTCAACTTTTGAACAGTGAATCAATAAAATCTGATTTTAGCAAGATAAGCTATACCACCACACAGTTCCATCTGTTCTGACCTAAAGAAGGTTTAACCTTTGCAAGCTAGTAAAAAAATGTATTATGTTAGTCCAATAAAAAGGTAGTGTCTGATTATTTTTATTCTTTCCAACTCAATGGATAGAATTATATAAGGAATTAATGGAAAGGAAGATATAAAAGGGGTACATTATGTCCATCTGTCTATCTCGAGGCAAAAACTGGTAAAAAAGCACTGAGTTTGAAAACTGGCTAAATCAGACTGGGAGCTTCAGAGAAATAACCCCCAACACCCCCCAAAAAAATACTAACCCAATGTATTTCTATGGGAGAAGGAATTCCAGCTTCTGCAGCATACAAATTTGCATACAGTGAAACATAGCAGTTAGGGAATTGTTCCTTTCAAACTCCCCTACCCCTGTTCTCTACTCTCCCTCCCCCGAATTAGCCCACCATTTCACACAATGCCCCACCCCAAAAAAATACTCCCTCGCAACTGCCCTGGACTGTTGTAGTTATGGAAGGACAGACTAGATGGGCCTTGTGGTCTTTTTCTGTCATCATGTTTCTATGTTTCTATCAATCCGCCAAATGTTGCCAGCCCGAATAAATAACAACCTGCAAACTACCCCACCCAAAAATACATCCTGCAACTGCCTTACCACCCTGCAAACTGATCCATCCCTAAAACGTAAGCCCAACAATTGACCCCACTACCCTGCAAGGTACCCCATGACACAACCTAACCCTTCTTGCAACAGCCCCACCACCCTGTCAACTACCCCATTCCCTGAAACTCCCACCCTAACTGCTCTACCATCCCACACTATCCCCACCCCAAAAACTACTTTCCCGCAACTGCTCTACCATCCCCAAAAATGCCCTTGCCCCAACCCCAAAAACTACTATCCACAACTGACTCACCACACCGCAAACTGCTCCAATCCCAAAAATTAACTCCTTGTAACTATCCCACTGCTCAGCAAACTAACCCCACACTAAAATTACCTCCTTGCATCAGACACTACTACCAAAACAATACAACCTAGAAATTCCCTACAACCCCCAGCTACCCCGCCCACAGACACAGCACATGAACAGTACACACAAAGATACAAGGATTACTAATATTTCCCTAGCTGGGATGTACTGCATTTTAAATTATTTTCATATATATTTTATTTTCTTTGTTGTTATTTCTACTGTGAAAACTAATAACTGAATTTTATTTATTTCTTATTGGTTGCTATGTGTACTGCCAAATAATGCTGTTGCCATAGGCAGGGCTACATTGAGAACATGGAAAGCTAGGAACATATCTAGGATCCAAAGTTTGGGGGGGGACTTGTCAGATATGTTCCATACTCAGGAGGTTAGGAATGATAACTGTCTGCCTTTTTCAGGATTCTACTAATTTCATACTGATGTCTGGAACTAGAAGGATGACCAGCATGTCTGCACATTTTTCAGGGTTTAAAACCGCCCCTAGTCCCACCCCTGCCCCACCCCCAGCCCCACCCATGCTGCAGCCCAGCCCCACCCACAAAAAATTCCGAGGATAAGTGTAGGCTAACTCCCTTGGTCACATAATAATTAAACTGGGAACCCCAAAAGCCAAACATGAAATGTACAACACTGGAGAAATAAAACTATAAAGTAATTTCCTCTTGCACTAAACAAAAACGCAAAGATGTTAGCAATACACACTTCCCAGACCAGACATATTCCAGTTAATAAATTCAAAATAAAAAGTATTTTTCTACCTTCTGTTTGGGCATTTTATTTTTCAGTTGCAATTGCTCCAGTCACTTTCTTCTGGTTTCTTCATGTCTTCTGTGAGCTGTCCATTTGTCCTTTCTTCTCTTTTAGATGTTTTCCATTCTCTCTCTATATCTGCTTTAACATACTGATCATTTCTCTTTTGCTCTTTCCCCCATTTCTTTCCTTATTCCTTTATCATCCACTCAAAATTCACCCTTCCATTCTCAATCCCCTCTTACTCTCCCAATACCCGGCCCATTGTAGACTTTTCTTTCACACAAAATATCTTTTCCCCTCTCCATTCTCATTCTCCATCCCTTCTAGTCCTCCCCCCAAATCAGCTCCCTTATATTTCTAGACCCACCCAGCATCCGCTCCCTTCTAGTCCCATTCTCCCATGCCCCCACATCAGCCCATTTCCAGTCCTATTCTAGCCCATCACCCATTTGCAGCCCAAACTCCCCCCATCAGCCCATTTCTAGTCCTATTCCAGCTCCTCATCAGCCCATTTCCAGTCCTAGCCCCACATATGCTCTTTTCCAGTTCCATTCCAGCCCCCCACTTTCCACTCCAAGCTCCACTCCAAGCTCTCCCATCAGCCAATTTCCAATCTTAGCCCCCTCGTCAGCCCACTTCCAATCCTATTCCAGCCCCCATCAACCCATTTCCAGTCCTATTCCAGCTCTTCATCAGCCCATTTCCAGTGCTAACCCTCCCATCACAGGCCATTTGCAGTCCTAGTCCCTCCCATCACAGCCTCTTTCCAGTCCTAGACCCCCCCATCATCACAGCCCATTTACAGTCCTAGTCCCTCCCATCACAGCCCATTTGCAATCCTAGACCCCCCAATCACAGCCCATTTCCAGCACGTTCCCCCACCATAGCCCATTTCCAGTCCAGTGCCCCCCCTATCACAGCCCATTTCCAGTCCAAGCCCTCCCCATCACAGCCCATTTCCAGTCCAGGTCCCCCCCACATCACAGCCCATTTGTAGTCCTAGCCCCCCCCCCCCATCACAGCCCATTCAGTCCATGGCCTCCCCCCACCCACCCGACCAGCCCCGCGGCTGTCTGAGGGCCTTCAGTGGGAGCCAGGGAAGCCCGTGCGAGGCACTTGCTCCCTCTGTACAACCACCAGCGTGAAGATCCTTTTTTCTCACGCTGGCGGCTGTTTGTGTGAAGCCGCGATTGCTGGGACTCCTGGGAGAGGTTAAAGGCAATGCCCTTTAACCTTTCCCAGCATTTGCAGCTTCACACAAAGAGCCGCTAGCGTGAGGGAAAAGGATCTTCACACTGGCGGTTGTAGAGAGGGAGCCGGGGCCTCGCGCGGCCTTCCCTGGCTCCCTCCCCCGCGGACTTCGGGAGTCGGGAGAAATGCCGTTTTTTTTGCTCTGCCCGCTCCCTATCTTGCGGCCAGAGCAAAAAAAACGTCTTTTCAAGGGCCGGTTTTACATCTGTGCCGGCAGCCGGTCTGGCCATGGAAAAAACGGCCAGGCCGGCTGAAAACCGGCCGGTTGGCAACCCTAGGTGGAGCACCTGAATCCTGCTGTAGTTACAGGAAAGGAGGAGGTGAGCTGGGGGAAGTTCATATAACACTGCTGAGCTCTGGAGACTGTCCTCCTGCAAAAGATGGTGTTGTCAGGTGATCGAGCAAGGAGACAGGGAAAGATGGAATACCCAGGTGCTCCTTCCTCAGAGGGTACACAGTTTGCCATGCTCCCACTGGGTTCTTTTACTTACTCCAGCAAGGTTGCTCCCGGAGGTTGGGATGGGAAACATAGTAATTTTCAGAATTTCAAACTCTAATTGCTTTTTTTTTAAAGAATATCTTAATCATTTTGATATTTCTTTTATTAATTTTAATCATTTGTTGTTATAAAAACAGGTTGTTATAAAATGTATTTTGTTACTGGTTTATTCAATAAATTATTTAATAAATTTAATAATGTCTAAGTAAAACATTGTGACCAGCCAACAGCATAAACAATGCTAGTTAAAAGTGTACACAGGTGAGAATAGTTTTGACAATTTAAAAAATCTAGACTTGTTTTTTTGTATATATACGATGCAACTTCCTGTTGGAGGGGGCAGGAGCGGCAGGAAGTTGCATCGAAGGCCCATTATAGAAAATCTGTTTCATGCATATTCTGGTTATCCTGAAAACCTGACTGGCAAGGTGTGTCCCTGATGACTGGGTTGAAAGCCCCCTATTGTAGGCTGTGAGTCAGAATCTGTAGTGTAACCTAGCTACTCTGATGACAAAATCATCTCAGGAATTAAGGAACTTTATTTTATAGAAAGGCTGGATTTTGTTGCTTTTCCTTTTCTATAACTAACACTACAGTTTTTCATCTAATGCAATGTGCAGTACTGGCATGGCATCATAATGCATTGTCCAGCTCACCTAGAAACACATCTGGGCAAATGCTATAAATCCCTGGAAAGAAGAGATCATGTTTGCTCCAAATATCTGATAGCCAGATAAGCCGGTATGTTTTCAGGCTGAATCTTTTGGAGCTCTCTATTTCTCTTTTTAGTGATGCCTTCAAATAAGATGTAGGGGGCCTAGAAGCAGTAGCAATAGTAGCTGAAGTTTCATAGTGTAGTGAAGTTCCAATATGTAAAATATGCCAACTATGTGTTCGTAACATTCTGCATTTCAGAGTGTATGCAATGTGTGCCTTCAAGTCAGTCCTGACTCCTGAGTGTATGTATGCCAAAATGGTGAGGATATTTTTTGTTCAGTGTTATGTGTGACATGTTCAGTGTCTACAGGGTGGAGCCCTGAGCTACACCCATGTCCTGTGAGCTCACTGCTGCTTGATGCTACAAGCAGCTGGGCATGTGTGTGTACTAGTCCTCCTTCCTGCAGTTTGTCAGGCCTGCTTGCTTGACCACATTGCATGCAGGGACTGGTATTTCTACTCTCCTGTCCATTTCATTTTATTAGATTTATTCTAAGCATTTTTTTAAATGCCTTCAAATCAATGCTGACACCTGGTGACGCAGCACCCATGGGTTTTCTTGGCAAGGTATGACTGGATGTAGATTGCCAGGCCTTTTCTTCTGAGGTGAGGTAAAGTAGGGTAAAGTGACTTACCCAGGGTCTCAAGGAATGCTAATGGGAACCAAACTTAGATCTCTTGGGTGCTAGGCTGTTGCTCTAAGCGTTAGGCTATTCCTCCATTCAAGTATAAGCAGAAGAATTAGGTGGTTCAATAGGGGGCCACCAACCAACCTTCTGCCCAGCATGGCATCAGCTACTAGGGAGTTTACTAGCAGATGTGAAGGTTAGTATAAACCCCACAACCAAAATTGTGTTTCACTGCTCCTTACCAAGTACAGAGTACATCAGCAAGTATAGAATGGGCCAGTGGGCACAGGCCAGAGCAGACGTTCTGACAGGTGGGCAGGAAAGTCTTCAGGCAGTGTTATCAAAATTGCTTCAAGTCACAGGACAAAGGTTGGACTTTCTGCAGACCATCTGAGTGGTAATTGTGGTGCAGCGAATGAGAGGGCTGGGTCCTATCTGTTCAGCTCATTCTTGTGCAATGCTTGTACACCATCTGGCCAATCTGTGCTTTGATGAAGAGGAAATATTTCAATGCTGTTTGAGATCTATTTTAAAAAAATGCCAGTGGTAGAAAACTGTGGCTATGATTTATGCTGCTCTGTAATCCTTCTTGAAAGCACCACTTGTGAAATGCGAATGCACAAAGGCATATGCATTTCTATGCATGTACTTCTGGCTCCTTTCACACAGTTTATAAAATAGCTAACCTATACAATTGATCATCCCTCCCCCACCCCCACACACACATATCCATGGAAATAGTATGAAGCACAATTTTCAAAGCCATGTACCGGAGTGGCAGAGCTTTTCAGCTTGCATTTGTAAGGAATTTATCATGTTAAAATAAGGGGTATGTTTACTAAACAGCGGTAGCAGCTTACTGCGATATCGGAGCTGCAGCCCCATTATCGCACTGAAGCCGCTACCGCTGTTTAGTAAACATACCCCTAAGATTCAAAAATACAAATATGAGCTAACTTTGGATGTTAATTGCATTGAGATGTATACTGTCCATCCACTCTCTATACCTTTGGAAGCTTACAAAAAAGAGTTAAGATTTGGTGCCACTGAAGCCGTAGAAAACCTGTGACTCCACTGAAAGGAAAGCACAGTTACTTACCTGTAACAGGTGATCTCTGGGAACAGCAGGAATTAGTCCTCACATATGGGTACGTCGGTACCGACGGAGCCCGTGCGGGAAAGCTCCCCAGCTTCTTAGAATAGAAGCTTTTGGGACCTCCCACTGCACATGCGCACTGCCTTCCCGCCTTCCTGAACAGCTCTCCTCAGTTTCGAGTTTATAGCTGAGTCAACAGAGAGAGGACAGGAAGATAGATAGATAAAAGATACAACTCCTAGGGGAGGTGGGTGGGTTGTGAGGACTAATTCCTGCTGTTCCCAGAGATCACCTGTTACAGGTAAGTAACTGTGCTATCTCCAGGAACAAGCAGGAATAAGTCCTCACATATGGGGACTCCCTAGCTTAGATGCATGGGATCCCCTGTAAAGGTTCGCCATCTTCGTATGGATCTCAGGCATCCATTCTGGGAAGGTGGGCAGGAGTTGTTTAGGAATGGAACAGGTGCTTGAGGACAGCCTGGCCAAACAAGGCATCCCGGCGGGAGTCCTTGTCCAAACAGTAATGGGCTGTGAAGGTATGAACCGAGGCCCAGGTAGCGGCTCGACAGATCTGATCTATGGAAACAGAGTGCAGATGAGCCATAGAAGTTGCCATGGCCCTCACATTGTGAGCAGTGACATGGCCTTCCAGAGAAATGTTTTTGCTCTGGTAAGCAAAAGAAATACACTGAGCAATCCAATTGGAAAGTGTACGCTTGGAGACTGGAAGTCCCAAATGGGAAGGATCAAAGGCCACAAAAAGTTGAGAAGACTTTCGATGTGGCTGAGTCCTATTAAGGTAAAAAGCGAGAGCTCTTTTACAATCCAGAGTATGAAGGTTCCTCTCTGCATTGGATGCATGAGGAGCTGGAAAAAAGACAGGTAGATATACCTCTTGATTAAGATGAAAAGGCGAGACCACTTTAGGCATAAAGTGGGGATTCGTCCTAAGGACCACCTTATCATGATGAAATCTTGTGTAAGGTGGATTAGCCACTAAAGCCTGCAGCTCACTGATGCGGCGAGCCGAAGTGACTGCAATGAGGAAGATGACCTTCCAGGAAAGAAATTTCAAGGAGGTGGAAAACATTGGCTCAAAAGGTGGCTTCATAAGTTGACCGAGCACTAGATTCAAATCCCATGCGACCGGGGGTGGTCTGATGGGAGGTTTAGTGAGAGTCAGGCCTCTCATGAATCTTGCAACAAGAGGATGAGAGGAGATAGGTTGTCCATTTATATGTTTCAAGGATGCTGCAATAGCACTTAAATGGACTCTTACCGAATTCGTCTTGAGGCCTGCATTGGATAGATGCAGGAGATAATCAAGAAGAGAATTCAAAGGAAGTGCCAGAGGGTCAAGACCCTGCTGAGCACACCAAATGGAAAAACGTTTCCATTTGAAAGCATAGGAACGCCTGGTAGAGGGTTTCCTAGAGGCAGAAAGGATATCTTTCACTGGTTGGGAAAGATGAAAGTCTTGAAGGCTTAAGCCTTCAGTAACCAAGCACTGAGGTGAAGGGATTTGGGGTTTGGGTGCCACAAAGTCCCCTCCTCCTGAGACAGGAGGTCTGGCGCAGCTCCCAGATCCAAGTAGGATCCCTGGGAGAGCTGTAGAAGTAGAGGGAACCACACTTGGCGTGGCCAGCGTGGAGCTATGAGGATCATAGTTCCATGATCCCTCTGGAGTTTGAACAGAGTCTTGGGAATCAAAGGAATGGGTGGAAAGGCATATAGGAATGCCTGATTCCAATTCAGGAGAAAGGCGTCCGTAGCCTGAGCTCCCTGACACGGAGTTCTGGAACAGAACCGGGGAAGTTTGGCATTCCACGGACTTGCAAAGAGGTCTATGTCCGGGGTCCCCCATTCCTGAAAGATTCGGTTTATTTGGTCCAAATGTAGGGACCATTCGTGTGGCAGCAGAACTCGACTGAGCCTGTCTGCCCGAGAGTTTTGAACTCCTGGGAGATACACTGCTAGCAGGTGAATCTGATGCTCTCTGGCGAAGGCCCATAGTCTTAGAGCTTCGTTGCAAAGCGACAGAGAGCCCGTCCCTCCTTGTTTGTTTATGTAAAACATGGCCACCTGATTGTCCGTCTGAACTAGGACAGTGAGGTTGGCTAGGAGGGAGTGGAAGACCTTGAGGGCAAGGTAAATTGCTCGCAGTTCCAGAAGATTGATATGAAGGGTGGTCTCCTGTAGAGACCAAGTGCCCTGAGTGGAGAGAGTTTGCAGATGGGCTCCCCACCCTGTTTGGGAGGCATCTGTTGTGAGGGTTGCTTGGGGTAGCAATGGTTGAAATGGAGCCCCCAACAACAGATTCTTGGTGGAAGTCCACCAGTGGAGGGACCAAAACAGACGATCGGAGGTTTGTATTTGGTCTGAGAGCGCTCCTGACGCCTGAGTCCACTGAGTGGCCAGGGTCCATTGAGCTGCTCTCATATGAAGACGAGCATAGGGCACCACATGCACTGTGGAGGCCATATGACCCAGTAGGCGTAGCATTTCCCTGGCTGTCAAGTGAGTGCTGGACTGAGCTTGGGAGGCCAAACTCAGGAGGCGCTGGCCTCGAACATGTGGAAGGTAGGCCCTTGCAGTGATGGTGTCCAACTGGGCCCCTATGAATTCTAGAGATTGAGTAGGGATGAGTTGGGACTTGGGAAGGTTTACTACCAGTCCCAGATACTGCAAAAGGCTCCTTGTGTGGTCCAGGGAAATCTGGGCCTGTGACTGAGTTGGAGCTCGGATGAGCCAGTCGTCCAGATATGGGAAGACAAAGATTCCCATGCCTCTTAGAAATGCGGCTACGACTGCCATGCATTTTGTGAATACTCTTGGAGCAGAGGCTAGACCGAAGGGGAGTACTCTGTATTGGAAATGTTTTCCCTGAAACAGAAAGCGAAGATACTTTCTGTGGGATGGATGGATGAGTATATGTGTATACGCATCCTGTAGGTCTAGAGAACAAAGCCAGTCCTGACCCTGGAGGTAAGGAAGGAGAATGCCGAGAGACAGCATTTTGAATTTCTCCTTGAAGAGAAATTTGTTCAATTCTCTCAGATCTAGGATTGGTCTGAATCCCCCTGTCTTCTTTGGAATGAGAAAATAAGGGGAGTAGAAACCGGACCCTTGTTGAGGAAGAGGAACCTCTTCTATGGCCCCTTGGGCAAGAAGAGAGGAAACCTCTTGACCCAACAGGGTTAGGAGAGATGGGGGAGAATTGAATGGTCTCACCATATGATGGGGAGGAAGGCTGGAGAAATGAAGTTTGTAACCCTCTCGAATGATAGAGAGGGTCCATTGTTCTGTTGTGATTTGTTCCCATCTGGGAGCAAAGTGAACCAACCTTCCGGGTATGGTGAGAGGTTCTGGTTGTGTTAGAACCAGAAGTGGCAAGTTCCCTAGGAGCAAGTCAAAACCCCTGAGGGGTTGGAGCCTGCTGAGCTACAGTAGCTGCTGCAGGCTTAGCTCGTGCTTGTTTGGATTGCTGACGCTTAGCAGTATAGCGAGGTTGAGAAGACTGCTGGCCAGTATTTGAAGCAACTCTGGCCTTCTTATAGTAAGGCCTTTTAAAAGACTTTTTCTTAGTAGGAATTGAAGTGGACTTTGAAAGTCTTTCCAAGGTGGCATTTTCAGCATCCATCTGGGTGGCTTTGATTTGCCACTCTTCCCCAAATAAGTTCTCACCTGTACAGGGCAGATTCCGTAAGCCATCTAGAACCCAAGGTTCCAGATCAGAGGCCTGGAGCCAAGCAAGACGTCGGGCTGCAATAGCAATGCCCGAAGCCCTACTGGCTCCCTCAAAGGAATCATATGCTGCCCTATTAGAGAACTTAGAAACCTCTAAGAGTTGTTTCACTAGGGAAAGGAATCCCTGCTTTTTATCCTCAGGGATAAAGGGGGCAAAATGCCGCACCTTTTTGGCAAGTTCCTCCAGGAACATGCCCATATAGAGACTGTAGGAATTAATCCTGGCTATAAGCATACTAGCCTGGAAAATTTTCCTACCAAAAGAGTCCAAAGTCTTACATTCCCGTCCTGGAGGGGTGGAAGAGTGCCTTTTGGTACTCCTAATCTTCTTCATTGCAGACTTCACCACAATAGAGTGGTGGGGCAATTGAGTCTTTTGGAAACCAGGAGAAGGAGGGACCCTATACATGGTGTCCAACCTACGGGAATAAGGAGACAAAGTCAAAGGATTTTCCCAGAAATCCATCAGTTGTTCTTGAAGGATTTCATGGATAGGCAGGGTAACTGCCTCCTTAGGGGCCTTTGAGTATCCCAAAATATCCAGTTTTTTGGATCTGGGTTCCTTTTCAGAGGATGTGGTAATAGAAAGGGCTGTAGCCATATCTAAAACAAAGTCCTGGAAGGACAAATCCTCTGGAGGGGACATTCTCCTTTTAGGAGAAGAGGGCTCCTCAGGTAAGTTGAGTGAAAACTCAGCAGAATCATCAGAGGAGTGAAAATCCTCAGAGGAATCGGTGCTTTCCTCTAACGCACGATACGCGTACCGATCGGTATCGATATCGGGCGTATCGGGTATGGAACCGGTATGGAGCGAAAGCCCATACGGTACCGACTTGCGTTTAGAGGTGGACGGCCTCGATACCGGCATGGCGGACGATACCGGTATCGGGCCCGGAACCGCTGAAAGCGGAAACCGATGGCGTTGCAGCTTTAATGAAAGCCATGACGGCCTGCTGCATGGACTGTACAGTATCGCCCATGGACGCCATAGCTGCCTGGATGTCGGTACCGGAGTGACCCGGTACCCCAGAGCAGGCTAACAGGTGATCTGTCGAGGCCGTAGCATCGATATCAACCTGAGACCCCTGAATTGGCGTTTTTGGAAGTTGGACTTCCCGCCGGGGTTGTTTGGCTGGGGCAGGGTCCTCAAGTTCTAAGCTAAGAGCCTCTCGATGCTTTGAAGGAGATTTGCTCTTTGAGGACTTGCCCACAGAAGGTTTGGTTACCTGAGATCCATCCGGAGAAGAAGACCTGGATGACTGTGATGCTGTATTCTCTGAAGCAAACAGCACATGGAATTTGTTGGCCCGGTTCTGCAGCCCACGTTTAGACATGTGGGAGCAAGATGGGCAGTCCGGTATGGAATGGTCAGGCCCCAAACATTTCAGACACCAGTCATGGGTGTCTGTGACTGAAATAACAGCATTACATTTGGTACACTTCTTAAATCCAGGGGCTGGCTTCTCCATGAGGAGAAATTGAGTAGGCCGAGAGGCCTCTCTGAAGTGACCAAAAAGCTAAAAAATAAGAAAAAAGAATTATAATTTTTTAAAGAAAGAAAGAAAAGACCGGCGATACCGGTATCGGTATGGGGAAGGCAGGTACGCGGTCTAAAGAAACAAATAAAATAACAATTTCTTCAGCGGTGACAGGAACACGACCTGCTGGCTCCGCGGAAAAAGAGAAACTGAGGAGAGCTGTTCAGGAAGGCGGGAAGGCAGTGCGCATGTGCAGTGGGAGGTCCCAAAAGCTTCTATTCTAAGAAGCTGGGGAGCTTTCCCGCACGGGCTCCGTCGGTACCGACGTACCCATATGTGAGGACTTATTCCTGCTTGTTCCTGGAGATATGAGGTTTATAAAGGAGACACTAGCATAGCAGGAACATTTTGCTGAATGCTCAATGTGATAAATTTGTGAAACAAATTCTCGCTGCAGACGTTTCTGTTGTTCTAAGATCTTCCAGTATGTAGATGAATTTTCTTATTTCCCTTAAATCTAAATTAACTTGTGTGGTTATGTTTCTTAATCCCGTCATAGATTACGCTACTCTGAACATTCAATGCTATGGAGATGGAATCCATGGCAAACCACATGGATCATTATGCTGATTCTAATGCTTAACAATTAATAAACTGGGGAGCAGTTTTGCATTCAAGTATGGATTCATGAATCCATTTATATGCACACACATATATTATACACAATAATTATGATTAAACCAATATTCAGACCCTTTTTTTTTATGATCTTTATTTAACTTTTCAGCAAACAATACAAATAGACAGAACAGATAACCAGCAAACACAACCAACAAAAACCCCCAATAGTCCCACGCCTTTCCCTCCCTCCCCCCCACCCGAAGACCACCAGCAGCGGGCAACTAGACACTTGTACAAAACCAGTCCCGCTAGTCAGATCCCTGACAAAGTGGTTTACAATCATCACACTGATACCAGGTTAACATTGCGCCGCCTCCCCAAACTCTAGTAAAGTTTTCCATTTAATTCTACTCGCCGGGGAGGGCAGTAAACCTTTTCGGGGCATCAGCTCGTATTTACTATAAACACAGACTTGGTTCCACCATGCTTGCCAGTGCAGGTCAGCAATGTCTTTCCAATTCCGCATACGGTGACATATAGCAATCCCCACCATGAAATCTAACAAAAAGGCATCCTGTCGACACCTTAACGGGAACTCCAGAGCAGAGCGATAGCCTATGATTTCCCAAGAGAGGGGTACCCTCAGACCCAGTACCTGTTGAATACGGCCCCAGACCCCCCGCCAGTAAGGTTGAACATTCACACAATCATAGGCTACATGCCGGAAAGTACCAAGGTCCGACTGACATAGCCAACACATACCACTAGCAGACTTGTCCCATCTACTCACACGCACCGGGGTAATATAGGCCCTATGGGCGAAAAAAAATAACGTTTGAGTAAGGGAGGCAGATTTCGAGACCCGTACAATGGCAGACCAAAATTTCTCCCAGCCCTTATTTGACAAACCTATTCCGGTGTCTTTCTCCCACGCCCCCCCCCAAACTCCCCGGGCGAATGGGACAGTGTTGCTTCAACTCCCTGTACAGGGCCGAGGCTTTACCCTTGCTCAAACCCTCCCGCACTTGCGTGATCATGGCCGTTAATGCCCCCTCTGCTTTCCAGTGCTGGACATCCCCAAGAGCTCCTGCCACACAGTGTCGCAACTGAACCCATTGGAAATAGGCCGACCCGGGAAGGTTAAAGTCCAGCTGTAGCTTCTCAAAGCTTTTCCACTTGCCAGCTTCAACCAATTGGCCAACAGTCCACACATCTCTGCTGAACCATGACTCCCAGGCAAAAACTTTATGCTGAATCTTAAAAAGGGGATTGTACCACAGGGGCAAGGTCATAGAAATCTCAGCCCCAGGTTTATAAACTTGAATTAATGTCTGAAAAGCTCTCTGTGTATCCACCAGCATCTTGGGCCGCAGAGGTGAGCATCCAAAGACCATACCCGGGATCAAATACAACGGAAAGGGGGCAGCAAGTTTTTCCTCCAAACTTAGCCACACCGGGCTTTGATCAGTTACCCCCTCCGTCCATCTGATTCCCTGCTTCATCATAAATGCACTATGATATAAGTAAAAATCTGGGAAATTCACCCCACCCGCTGCCTTGCTCGCCTTCAATTTTTTGAGAGCAATTCTAGGAGGTTTACCCTGCCATAAAAAAACGCTCAAAAGTCTCTCCATCTGTTGATATACCTGCAGCGGGAGATACATAGGTAACATTTCCAGGAAATAATTTATTTTGGGGACAATTGCCATTTTGATTGTTTCCAGTCGCCCCCACCAAGACAACATCAGGGGGGACCATTTAGTGGTCATTAACTTTACCGTAGACAATAAAACTTCAATGTTGTAACTGACTGCATTCTCTAATGGATAACAATAGTAGACTCCAAGATATTTCACCGGAGCTGACTCCCAAACAAAAGGAAATTGGACCAAATCGCCTTTAAACACACGAGAATTGAGCGGAAACGCCACTGACTTAGACCAGTTGATTTTATACCCCGATAGCTCTGAGTACCAACCAATCTATTCTAAGATTTCCCCGATGGACCCGGGAGTGGTGAATAGGAGAAGATCATCAGCATAAGCTGACAGTTTAATCTCTTTACCCATCATAGTAAAGCCTTGAATATGAGGATTCTGTCGCAACAGTAGGGCGAGAGGCTCCAGCGCAATATCGAACAGCATTGGGGATAACGGGCACCCCTGCCGAGTACCACGGCCCAGCAGAAGCTCCTATTGGGTGCAATTGACACAAATACGTGCTAATGGCCGAGCGTACAGCACCTTGACTAAACTAATAAAGCCATCACCAAAGCCAAACCATTTAAGCGTAGAGAACAAAAACTCCCATTCCAACCTGTCAAAAGCCTTTTCGGCATCCAGTGACAGTCCCACTAGCGGGTTCTCCGAGTTCTCCGCACCTGCCAAAACATGACAAAGAAGCCTGGCATTGTCGGCCGTCGACCGACCCTCCACAAAACCACATTGATCTGAATGGATCAGGACCGGGAGCACCTTCGCCAAGCGCTCTGCCAGCACTGTTGCATATATCTTATAATCCACGTTCAATAATGAAATTGGACGATAATTACCAACTAGTTGTGGATCCCTCCCTGCCTTTTCTAGTACTACCACATTCGCAGAAGCAAAGGAACCTACCTGAGGGCTTTCCGCCAATAGCGCTTGAAAATGCTGTTGCAAAAACGGCCCCAGGTCCTTGGCAAAAGCCTTAAAGAATTCCGAAGGGAAACCATCCGGTCCAGCCGCTTTCCCAGTCGCCAGAGCCTCAATCGCCCGCTGTATTTCCTCCAAAGAAACCGGCCCATCTAATTGAGCGGCCACCGCCGGCTCCAATCTGGGCCGCTGAAGTCTGTCTACCAGCCTTGTAAAGGCTGCCTGTGAGCAGTCCGTCTCCGAGGCGTACAACTGCACAAAGAAATCTCTGAAAGATTCTGCTATTGCTGAATCTGCTACTAAGAGCGTTGGGCCACCTTGGTCCCGTATGGCAGCAATTCGGCTAGCCTCTCTATGTGCTTTCAAGGTATTAGCCAGGAGCCCACCAGCTCTATTTCCCTCTCGATAGTACAGCCCTTCCTGAGCTTTGATATTCTGAGAGGCCTCAGAAGTCAAGGCTTGATTATAGCTAAACCGTAATCTTTGGAGTCGCAAAAGAATACACGGGTCCGTCCGTTTGGCCAGCACACGCTCACCAGCCCTTATCTGAGTCTCTAACACGTGCAGCTGCGCCTTACGCTGCTTAGCCTGCCCTATGCTAAAGCTAGTAATAACCGCCCTCAGGGAAGCTTTGAAGCCTTCCCATCTAGCCCACCCCGAGGTCAAATGAGGGGGGTTAAAGGAAAAATATTCCGCAATAGCCTCTTTCACCCTTAGACAGAACTCTTCACTGTGTAACAGAGTTCGATCGAAAGTCCACCTAGCAGATGGGGAGTCCAAGCCACTGTCCCGTATCGTCACTGACACAGCAGCGTGATCTGAGATATGAGCCGCAAGGATCTCTGCCGCCAGCATATTAGGGGTCAAAGATTTGGAGATCAAAAAATAGTCAATTCTCAATAGAGACTTGTGAGGTGGTGAATAGAATGTAAACCCCGACTCCTCCGGGTGACACACACGCCAAACGTCTACTAGCCCCATCTCTTCAATCATAGAGGCAAGGACCCTCTGAGCCCGGGAGGGCCCAACGGATCTAGGAGGCTTCCTATCAACCAAGGCATCCAATACCAAATTGAAGTCCCCGCCCAAAACCTTCGGGATCCCCGGATCTGCACACATTTCCTCAGCCAGTACTCGGAAAAACTCAGGGCAGTCTTTGTTGGGAGCATAGACAGTTGCTAGGATTAACTCAAGGGACCCCAATTTGATATGAGCTTTAGCCCATCTCCCTTCCTGGTCTGCTCTTGTTTGGAGCACCGTAAAACTAAGGGACTTCCGGATCAAAATAGCCACCCCATTATGTTTACCCCTTGCTGCGGAGTAAGCGACCAGTGAGAAAGGCTTGATGTTTAGCTTCAAAGACTCACGTGCACTGAGATGAGTCTCCTGCAACATCAAGACATCTCCCTGCTCCTGCTTACCATAAAGAACAATTTTCTTCCGCTTTATAGGGTTATTTACACCTTTTACGTTAAGAGATAAAATCTTAATAGGTGCCATACCCCAGCATACATGCATTAATCCTTACCCACTGTACCAAGTTGTTGTCATATCTATGCCCAATAAGCTCTCTGACCAAACACACACAGTCATTCATTACCCGTCTAGCATCCGTTGCCCTCATCACACTCCAGAACCGAATACAGCCTATCACACCCATTGTGACACTGCAAAACCACCACCAAATATTACACACATACCCAAGCATGGTGGAACTTAGGGAGGGGAGAGAACCCAAAAACCAACCGGGTGAACCCACGCAGGCAGAACATGTGCGGGGAGCCATCCCCCTTAAAGCACCTAATGGATTGTGCCCTCCAAACCATTGCAAATCCCTTTCCCTTACTGCAAGTTACATTTGCACTACCCCCAATATAGACAGAGCACTCCCAACATATATCTCCAGCAGCTGTAGCCAAACAAGGCAAGACCGCACAGAGTCTCCTTCCCACCTCCCTCCCGTGCAGCCCTCAGTTCCAGAACCACAGCAAAAGGTCCACAAAAGAGCCAGCGCTCCAGAGATATCAACGCATCAGCTCCTGCTCTCTCTCATCGATGAAAGCCAGCAGAGCATCAGGGTCCTCAAAGGTACACGTGTTATTATGGAGGGTGACTCTCATTCTCGCCGGATGAAGCAACCCAAATCGCGCTTGCAGCCGCTGCAGTCGGGGTCGCAGTTCCAGGAGGCGCTTCTGCTTTTCCACAGTCACTTTAGCGAGATCCGGGAAAAACAGCAACTTGTGTCCTTCAAACTCAGCAGGAGATCGGGAACGCGCTGTCTCCATGATTCTGAGAACGTGTTGATGATGCAATACCTTCAGGATAATCGGCCGAGGCCTGTTGCTGTTGGGGAACACCTGCGAAGGGACTCTGTGTGCCCTCTCTATTTCGAAAGGCATTTCAAACACAAGCTTTAACACTGCAGGGATCATTTTGATCAGAAAGCCATAGATATCTTTCCCCTCAGCCCCCTCAGGCACTCCAACAATACGAATGTTATTCCTTCGGGATCGATTATTATTATCCTCTAGTTCTCTTTGCAGTTGTTGAATCTGCTTGGCCTGCTTGTTAATTGCCTTCAATCATTCCTCGTGCACAGCTACCTTCTGCTCCGTTTGCTCTTGTCGCAAATTAAGAGTCTCAAGGCTGTTCTTAAGCCTGCCAATATCTTCTTGCACAGCAGAGAGTGACTCACTATTCGCTGTCACGATCACTTTGATAGCACGCACCTCCACCAACAACTCCTGAAGAGCGTCGGGATTCTCACGCATAGCTGCCATCTTTTGTGGAGACGGCGGCTCCGTCTTGGACCTCTTCACACTCCCGCTCTGCCCCGCGGTGAAATCCAAGCGGGCCGGCTTAGACACGGACATCTCAGTGTTCCGTTACAGCCGTTGGCGTTTCGTTTGCACTCCAAAAATTAGGCACAATCGCCGGATTCAATATTAGGCCCCGCCGGAGCTCTGCTCTACACAGCCGTCCCGCTCTGCGCCAGGCTCCGCCCCCCTATTCAGACCCTTTTAATATAGATACATCTGAAATATTCCAGCTACGCTAGATATTGGATCCTTGTGCATAAATATCCCCCCGTGAGAAGCCATCAATATCATTAGATCTACGCTCAGTCAAAGAGAGAAACATTTCAGGATATCAACAGACTTTATCTGTGAATTTTAAAATGAAGGAGTGGAGAGAGACCACAGCCACATGGGATGATATTATGCTGTATACACCAGTAAGTATAAAAAGTCCTATCTACAGCAATATGATTGAGTGCATTCTGGAAGCACAAACCTGGCTTGCCAAAAACAACCTCCAAATTAATTTCAAGAAAACTGAAATTATGATCACGACAAGAAATCCAGATTTTACCCCCCCCCCCCCCATGTGAATTCAACATACAAAACACCACGATCCCAGTAAAGCAGGAGGTGAAATACTTGGGCATCATCATGGACAAGTCCCTCAGTATGTCAGCTCATATAAAACAAACAGCTAGGACCATATTTTTCAAACTAAGATCCATCCAGAACCTCAGACCTCTTCTTGAACCCAGCAATTTCCGAACTGTGGTCCAGGCGCTAATAACTCCTTATTGGGACTATTGCAACATCCTACTACAGGGCCTCCCCAAAAAGACCATCAACAGCTTACAACTTGCCCAAAATGTGACAGCCAGGATCATTTCAAGAACTCACCTAACAGATCATATCACACCTGTGTTTAAGAACCTACATTGGCTTCCAGTAATAAGTAGAGTAAAATATTAAACAATAATTACCACTTTCAAACTAATTAATGACATCTCGCCCTCCTTCCTCAAATCTAGAATTTAACTGCAAGCAGACAATAGGAACAGAAGAAAGAGTAACCAAAACATACTTGCAATACCTTCCTCAGTCCGTAAAACAAAACAAACAACCAGCAACAGGGCCTTTACTTACACCGCACTGACACTTTGGAACTCATTACCAGACCCCATCAGGTCAATCAAAGACCTGCAGACCTTTCATAAAGAGCCAGACTATTCTTTTTACTGAATACTTTAACAACATTGACTGAGGCAATATTGTCACCCATGCCTATCCGCAACCCTCAATGTTAAGTTTAAGTTACAATTGCCCATTTATCTCATGATCCAGAAACTCACTTTGTACATAGTTTATTGTATTTATACTTATGTTATTCGTTCTCATGTAACTGTAAATAGTTAAACCATTTCGGTTTGTAAAACTGTTCTATGTAACTGGTTTGTTTAAATGTAAACCTCCCCTGATCTCTGGAAGGGGCAGTATAGAAAAACTGTTTAAATAAATAAAACAAATACATACACTCTTGGATCTTCAATAAAGTGTATTACTAGAAGACCATCTCGCGTGGCTATGGTCTCTCTCCGCTCATTCCTTTTGACGTTCTTATTTGCAGAGGTTGCTTTCTTCTGTTGATTTCTTTATCTGTGAATTGGCAGAAATTGCCCCTACTAAAAATGTCCTCAAGTTTCACAGAGGGTTTTTTTATTAGCAAAAAAAAGATGGCCATGGGGGCCTCTATGGCTTATTCCATAGAGAAGGATTTTAAATGATGTATATTGTGAAATCTTTGTATATAGTCTTTGATAGTTGATAAGATATGATAAATTAATTTATGTTCGATATTCTTTTAAAGTAGGTTTTGCCAAATTGTGTTTGCCATTTTGGTGTTTCTTTGCATGCCTCTTGCTCTGGTTGTTTGTATTTACCAAATAGCGTAGACTAGTCTCCTATGTTGTTTTTGGCCTTCGGTCAATATTAGGTGCTGACTGCATAGGTGGTTTTGCTTAAAAACTTGTATTGTCCTACTAGCTAAAGAAAAGATGCATTATCTTTGGGGAAAATGTTTGATTAACAAGCAAAAACAACTCTTCCTGTTACTAAGAATCCTTTAATTCTTACCGTTGAGTTCTTTCAGCCTATACAATGATATTCCTCTTTCAGTACATTTAAAAGTAACATCCAATTCTGTTTTCCTACAATAGAAACTTTGCATTTTGGATGACTCTCTGCATTTATTTATTCATCCTGTGGAGGGTTTTCATTGATAGCGCATGATAAATTGCACAGATTTCTGGAAAATTATTTGTTATTAGTTCATAGACCTGACACATTAGTTATAGTAATAGTTATTTCATATTTGGGTTTTATTCTTCAAAGTGCAGTTTTGTTATTAGCTGTTTAATTTCCATTGGAAGGAAACTAGTATTGATTTTAGCATACATTTATACTAACTCCCTTATTGTCCTATAAATCCTCAATGTGAATATAATATTTCCAAAACTACATGGAATCCAGTAAATTTACATTTGTGATGCATTATCTGCTTAAACCTGACCTCTTAAGCCAAGCGGGTCAAGTTGTGCAGGGCCACAAACCAGCTTGGTTTTCAGGATGTTCCTAACGAATATGTTTGAGATATACCTGCATACAATGAGTATGGTGTGTGAGATATATCTCATGCATATTCATTAAGGGTATCCTAAAAACCTAATTGGTCTGTGGTTCTCCAGGACTGGAGTTTGACTCCTCTGTGTTTTCAGAATCTATTACTGTCAGCTTTGCCATAATAATAGGGATAGTACACAGTGAAGTTCAGTCAACACTTCTGTTATAGTAAACTATTTATTAAAATCACCATTGCTGTTTTCATCACAAAATTAGCAAAGAGAACTTTTTTATTATGTACACTGTCAAGTCCGTTTTCTTAATACCTTTCTTGTTCATTATAAGCGCTTTTAGTCTTGTAGTCTAATGAAAGATTTCCCATATCAAGTCTGATTACTACTCTAATGTTTTCTAGGCATGCTTGGTGATGAGTTGGGCATATGAAACAATTTCCTACAGTAATAAAACTAATTAGAGTAGGCAGCCATTCCCTCACCGCTCTTTAATGAATTATAATGAGTTCATTTATCTAGTCTCTCTTGCTTACTGAGTCCAATAGCTGGGCTGCTACTCAGAATTGTCAGCCTGAAATTTTTGGCCTTATAAATGGACTGTTATTAGAATAAGACACACTTCCCTTTCCATCAGTAAATATTGTAAACAATGAAATAGATATTGGTTTAATTTTGTTTCTAAAATTCTTCTATATCCTGCTATATGAACTATGTAGAAAAATTTACAGTATGGCATATTGTTGCAATGTACAATTTGTGTTGGAGCAAACTCTTTTTGGGATGGAGCATCCAAGTTTGGTTAGTGCTTATGAGAAGGGCACCAAATCATGTCAGCACCCATGATCTCTCATTGCCTTCAGATGAAGCATTCTTTTTCTAATTTTAAATGGAGAATAATTGACTTTGTTCCCCCCGATCCTCGGAGGGGTGATCGGGAATCCCGACTGCAATATTTGGAGCAATCTTGAATTTACAGACTGCAGTCAGTTACCCCAAGGTTAAGGTGAACTTAACCTTGAATTAGATTAGCGGAGTCTTCTTTAAGGCATCATCAAGTCCCTATCCAATCAATTTTCTGCATCTGATGTTGAAGTCACACGCGTGCCTTCGAGTCTCTAGTATTTAAAAAAGCTTTTGGGTTTCAAGTTATTACAGCAATTTGTTAGCCAGAAGCCAAGTGAGTGATGAGCCTTTTTGTTAAATAACGCGTGAAACAGAGTTCCTACTTTGGGTAGAGCTCGAAACACAGTGCTGTGTCGCTGGATTGCAGGATTGAGTTGAATGGCACTTCTTGGTACAAGCTCACCTTGATCGACGAAGATCGATTTATTATAAGCTAAGTTGAGATCTATTTCTTTGTTTTATCTGTTTTTTTGTTTTTTGCACATGTTGGCTTTACACACACTTCTGGTGATTGGTTACCATTTTATTAAGATTAAAAGGATATGTTTGTTTTTGAAGGGTCTTTACCTTACACAATAAACATTCCAACATGAATTTATATTTTGTTTAGGTCTTTATTTTTGATCTGACCTTAGTGTAGTAGTTATTAAAAGGCACCAGTGGGCATGCCGAGCACTGGCTCCCCCGACACACAGTACTAGATGCTGTGAGGGCTGCCGGTGCAAGGTCCCTCCCTCACCTGGCATGCAATGACATGGATGCTGAGGATATACAACAGCCAATTATGGATCATTGATCCAGCAGGGACTTGCCATGGTGGTATGATATGCATGGGTCTGGTACAGCAGCAACTAGATAGTGATATTGCAAACAGAAAGACAACAGATCAACATGTGGATGTAGCACTCAGTGGAGCCCAACAATTATAGACTTTGTAGTACTTCTGGCACCTCCCCCACATTATGTAGAGCACCAGAGAAATGGTGCCCCTGCAACATGTCACATCTGCAGTGGTCGACACTTGAACAAGTCAGACTGAGAAGCAAATATAGCAAGTACTGCAGGGGCTAGCAAGGACAATCAGTGATGAAACAGTGTGACAAGACGGTGGCCAAAGCCAGAAGGATGCTGTGTTGCATATAGAGAGGAACTACCAGCAGAAAGGAGGAGGTACTAATGCCACTGTACAAGTCGCTGGTGAGGCCTCACTTGGAATATTTTGTTCAGTTTTGGAGACTAGATCTCACAAAGGATATAAAAAGACTAGAAACGGTTCAGAGGAAGGCAACCAAAATGATTTGGAGCCTGCGCCAGAAGACATATGAAAAGAGGCTTCAAGACCTAAATATGCTAGAGGAGAGGAGGGACAAGTGAGATATGATGCAGAGCTTTAAATACTTGAGGAACAAACATTTTTCAAAGATGGGGAAGCTGTAATACTAGAAGGCATAATATGAAGCTGCAAGGGAGTAAACTGAAAGTCAACGTCAGGAAATACTTTTTCACTGAAAGGGTGGTGGATGCTTGGAATGACCTCTCGATGGAAATGATGGGGACAAATACAGTGACAAAATTCAAAATGGCATGGGACAGACACAGTGGATCCTTTTATAGAAACAGGATAAAATCAAAATAAACTTGACTGTGATATCTCAACAAGTAGAGGTGACCTGCACGGAGCGGTGGGTACACTCCTTAACAAAGGCATGGGGAGGGGTGGCCTGCACTGAGTGGCGAGCGCACCTACTCTTGCCACCTTGCTGCCCAGACTTGATGGACCATGCTAGTCTTTATCTGCCGTCATATACTATGTTACTATGTTACATGCCTGCATGCAGATTTGCCTTAAACAGGAACACTCTGTTTTGCAGTCATAGAGGTGGCTGTGGATATGGTGCAACCACCACCACCAGGACCTTTGCTGCCAGCACCACCACCTACAGCCAAAGCAGATGGGGATACCAACACCTAGATAGAGGCCAGCAGCAGTTTCCTGGCATAGGTGGTGGCCACATCCAAGGAGGAGAGATCAATGGATGTGGTCACCATACTTGCTGAGGAGCAGGGGCAGGAGGCATCTACATGCCCCCATGATAGAGGAGGGAGATGTAGCTTGAGGCCAGGGAAGGGGAGGGAGTGAGCTTGAGGAGAAGATGGGAGGGCAGGGAGAGGGGAAAGGGGAGGTATGGGAAGGGGAGTGGAAGAGGAATTGAGGGAATCTACTTATCTGGACTTAGCAGTCTCAATAGCTGTTCCCCTTCATAAGCACTTAAGATAAGAAGATAAAATATGCCCGGCATGTCCAACTTCGAACAGGTCGTGATCTACTTTTTCTGGCCAAAAGTGCCGGTGATCTACCACCATGAAAATTAAGTTTCAAATTAGTTTCAAATTAAATTTTAACCCAATAAAGTTGGTGGATTCCCCCCCCCCCCCCCATTTTTAATGAACCTTCTGTCATTTACTTGGATGTGATCAGCTGTTAAGCAAATTAAGCAAAACAAGATCCAGTAAGAACTGCGAGGGGAAATAGAAAGTACATTTTTCTTAAAGTTTTATTGAGTAATAACTTTCTTTAACTGTCTTAATAACTTTCTTTAACTTTTATTGAGTAATTTGTGTTGAGTATTGATCCAGGCTGATCTTGCACAATCTTTAATATTTCGCTCTTGCTCATTAGTGAGCCGTCTGAGCCTGCATTTCATCCACCAGCTTTTTGAAGTTGGGTGAATATTGCATGGCGGCCAGTCTCAGGGAATCCTGGAGATGTTCATCTGTCATATTGGAACGTTGTGTACTCTTTGTCATTTTCAGATGGGAAAACACAGATTCACACAAATAAGTTGAAACGAAACAGGAGTGTCCAGCTTCACTGCATCTTCTCAAGTTGGGAAATTTGTCTCTAGGCACTAGCTTCCAAAATGATTCTTGCTCAGCACGGGTCTTGAGAAAAATGTCATTTTTAAAGGTTAATATTTTGTTTTCAAGAGATGGTTTGTTCAATGAGTAATTTTTACTGCTAGCATCTGCAGTTTCTTTAATGTCCACATCTACTTTGAATGGGTATGACAAGTATTCCACAACTATTCCAATTTCTTGGAAGTCACAGAATCTGTTTTCGAATTCCTGGATAACAGAACAGATTTCTGTCACATACTTCTCGTTCTGAAAAACAAATTTTGGATATTGTCCCAGATGGTCCTGCATATTAGGAAAATGATCAAAAGTGTTGTTTGCAAGGTCAGTCATCATTAGCTCAAATTTGCTCTTGTAGGATGAAACTGTATTCATCATCTCGCCAATGCATTTGTTTTTACCTTGTAGTTCAAGGTTCATATCACTTAGTTAGCCTGTAAAGTCAGAGAGAAATGCCAGATCATATAACCACTCCTCATCTTCCAACTCTGCTTGGTCATCTCCCCTCTCCTTCAAAAAATGTCTTATTTCATTCAGCAAATCACGAAATCTTTGCAGAAATTTGTGACTAAACTTAGCCACCTTACATCTGTGTGCAAAACGATAACTGCTGCCCCTTTATCAAGAGTAAGATTGAAAAGCCGTCCTTGAAGTGATCTTCCACGAACTGAATTTACAATTTTGAAAGTGATGTCAATGACAGTCTTTGTATTGAGTCTCTTGCTTGCCAAAACTTGCTGGTGAATGATGCAGTGTTAAGAAAGGAAATCTGGGAAGTCGTCATGCTGTCTACAGAGGGCTATGAAACCGTTAACCTCACCTATCATTCCTCTTGCTCCATCAGTAGTGATGGAAACAAGTCTATGCAATGGAAGATTACACTTTGTCACAAAAGAATGGAAATAACTGAATATTTCCTGACTGGTAGTTCTCCCTTTTAAAGAAATCATTCCAAGTAGTTCTTCTTTAACACTGAAGCCTTCAAAAACCATCCGGATAAAGACTAGTAACTGGGCTATGTCTCTTATGTCTGCAGATTCATCCAGTAGGAGTGAGAAAGCAACACAATTCGAAACATCCTCCAACAATTGTTCAGTTGTTACTCCACACATCTTTTCTATTCGCCGCACAATGGTGTTTCTTGACAATTGTACATCTTGAATAAAAACTATGATCTCAAAAAGATTGTCAGCTGCTTCATGAAAACAATCTTTTACAAATTCCCCTTCAGTGAAAGGTTTGCATTTCTTTGCGATCAGGTTGCTGACCTTGAAGGATGCTATGGTTGCATTGACCGAATGTGACCTTGGCTTCCCCATGAACTGTTGCTGAGTAGCCAATTTCGATTTAAGTTCTTTGAGCTTCAGTTTACGAATTTCACTTTTGGGTGGAAAATCAGCATCAAACGTATTGCTACGCAGAGCCTTATAATGACGTTCCCGATTACCCTTTTTGGGCAAGGATACTGGGGTGTTACAAATTAGACAACACCACTTGTCTTTCACCATGATGAAGAAGTAGTCCATTTCCCATTCATCATGAAAGTGGTAGGTTTTGCTCTTCTTTGGAACACTCATCTTCATTATACTGGGATGGCTGGATGTAAGAAGGCCAAATCTGCTAGGTTAGTATAAACACTGGCTGAATCTGGTCCAAAACTGTCACTGTCCCAAAGTATTAAAGATCAACAGGAACTGAAGACCTCTGGATGATGTGCAATTCAAGGACTGGAGATGCCAAAACCACACATGAATTCTTATTTTTACTTTTAGAACTGCATCATACTGGCACCAATAATCAAATACCACCAAACAATCATCAAAAAAACTCAAACACCTGTCCAGAAAACCAGATAAAATCAAATTCCGCCAAACAAGTTCAAATACCACCACACGCGATTTAATAAATTCTGCACACAGTGTAGAATCAATGCAAAGGCAAGGCAAAATAAAATTGCAGTGTAGAATCAATGCAAAGGCTAGGCAAAATAAAATTGCAGAGGCAAGCAAAAGTCACAGTGGTTTGAATCAATTTGAAGGCAAGGCATAGGCAAGTTAGAATAAAATTGGGGCGGGGCAGGAATGGGTGATTCTGAGAGGCAAGAAACCAGGTAAGACGCTGCGCCTGTGGCGTCTCATCATGGGAGCGGGCAGCGGCCCCCAGGGGAACCCACAAACTATTGGCACAAAAACAACAAGCACCCCCAAAAGATTCCCGCAGGCAGGGAAAAAAGACAGGCAAAGGATCAGCAGTGGCGGCAAGCCCTCGGCAGACGACCTGCCGGCACAAGCTCTCTCCTAGCGACGGGGCTAGCTGCTGGAGACATGGAGTCCCTTTTTGTAGTCTTTCAAGACTCGAAGAATTCTGGGTTCTTTTTTTCCCAGTGTCATCTCAGCCTGACTTCAAACCCACCCATGTCCTTTGGTTTAGAGAACAGTCATGTTAGAGGAGGAGTTATTACATTGGGGGAGGGAGAGGGCAGAAGTGAAGAGGCCTGCTCTTCACTTTATCTTCCACAATACTCAGTACAATGTCAGTAACTGCAGCAGTGATATTTGAACCCTGGCTGCCCTGTTCCTAACCCACTATTCTAACCATCAGGCTTCCGATTGCGATTTCCTGCTTACTTTGTCTCTACTCAGCCCAACCTGGCCCAATGGTTTGTTATCTGCATCAGGGGCAAATGAATCTCTGCAATGGACAACACAAAATTAGCTGCTATTCTTTTTTTAATGATCCTACAATGGTAGCATTATTTACAATAGTGTTCAGGAGACATTCAATACATTTCCTGACCTGCATCCCTAAACCTTGCACAACCTGGGACATCAAAGCCAACATGTCTGAAAAAAAAAGCAGCTACATGCCAGTTCAGGCACGATTTCAGAAATGTGGACGTCTATAGAGATGTTTACATAGAAGTCCCTACGATAAAATTTCAGAACAGGGATATCTAATAGCCTAATGGTTATGAGGCAGTCATGAGGCTCTTACACAAGTGATCAGCCTGACCCTTCCCCCCAAGCCATGAGGCTCTTACACAAGTGATCAGCCTGACCCTTCCCCCAAGCCATGAGGCTCTTACACAAGTGATCAGCCTGCTAAGAGAAGGCATTAAGATTTCAGTAGACACCCTTCCCCCACTCCAAGTCTGAACACAATATCCCCTAGCCCAGAAATCAACAGACCAAAGCACACTGGTTTGAACAGGTCACCCAGGTACCTTCCCCAGGGGCTGCTGATTGGTGGACAGGAAATACCTGTGGCAAATGGGATTATAGAATGAGTTTAAAATTGTACTGTATATAAGGCATTGTAAGACGCCCCTCGGGGCTCAGAACTTTTGTGGAGATTGCTGGTTTCTCTGTCTGGGCCTGTGCGCACATTAAAGATCCTGTGTTTGCATACCAGCCTGTCTGAGTATTCCTTCTGTGGGTGAGTGAGAGAATTAGAGCTTTAAGCTGATTGGCTGCTACAGTTAAAGTAGTGGGTTAGACACAGAATGACCAGGGTTCAAATCCCAGTGTGGGCCTTTGTGATATTAGGCTAGCCACTTAATTCTCCATCTTCTCTGCACCCATTGGATGTTTTAAGGCCACAAAAAAACACTTTCCTGATGCCTGTTTGTGCCTAGAACAGGTCTAAACATGGATGTGCCTGCAGACATCCCCAACATTTCTGAAATCAAACAGGGATGTCTAATTTCATTGCACATCCAAGGACATGCCCCCTGCCTACTTGGATGTCTCTGCACCGGAGATGTCTCTGAATGTCACTTGTAAAATGGCTCTGGAGAAGTCTCCTTGATTTCAACATCCATGTGCATGTCAAATCATGACTAAATCTTTTAAAATGAACCTCTAAATCAACTGGCTCACCTTTATCTACCTATTTATTCACAACTTCAAAAAATATGAGTTTGTGAATCAGAAATTTCCTTGGCTAAATCCACGTCAGCTTTCTGCCATTAAACCATGACTATCTACATGTTCAGTAATTTTGTTCTTTATAATAGTTTCTACCATGATGTCTGCTACTGATGACAAGCTCACCAGTCTGTAGTTTCCAGGATCACCTCTGGAATCCTTTTTTATAAATTGGCACTGCAATGGCCACTCTCTAGTCTTTAGGTTCTATAGATGATTTTAATGATAGTTCACAGATTACTAATAGTAGATATGTAATATCATATTTCTTTCAGCACCCTTGGATGTATGCCATCCAGTCCAGATGATTTTCTCCTCTTAAATGTATCAAATAGCTGTATTAAATTTTCCTGATTTATCAAAATTTGTTTCAATTACTCTGATATATCACCTTTAAATATCATTTCTTGTATGGGTAAGTCTCCTAAATCTTCTTCAGTAAAGATTGAAGCAAAAAATTCATTTGGTCTCTCCGCTAAGGCCTTACACTCTCTATATACCCACTTTACCCCTTCATCATCTAATGGTCCAACTGATTTTCTCACAGGTGTTTTGCTACAAATATACTTGAAAATGTTCTTCTTATGTGCTTTTGCTTCCATGGCAAGCTTCTTTTCAAAATCTCTCTTTGTCTGCCTTATCAATGCCTTGTATTTAACTTGCTGGTACTTATGTTTTTTCCTATTTTTTTCATTTGGCTCTTTTTTCCATTTTCTGAAAGATTTTCTCTTAAATATAGCAGCCTCTCTGACCCTTACCTTTAAGCCATGTTGGCTCTCGTTTGGCCTTCCTCTCATATTTTTTAAAGTGTGGAATATATCTGTTCTGAGATA
The DNA here is from genome assembly GCA_033557465.1 of Ichthyophis bannanicus. Lineage (NCBI taxonomy): Eukaryota > Metazoa > Chordata > Amphibia > Gymnophiona > Ichthyophiidae > Ichthyophis > Ichthyophis bannanicus. The sequence continues at coordinate 1,140,456,052 of CM066032.1, forward strand.
GTATTTTTAATAATGCCCAGGCCTGATGTAAACTCTTAACCTTTGCAGTTGCTCTTTTTAGTGTTTTTTAACCATTTTCTTCACTTTATCATAGTCCTTTTGTGAAAGTTAAATGCTAGTGCAGTGAATTTCCTTGCTATCCTCTCTCCATGTATTAAATGAAATGCGATCATGTTATGATCGCTATTGCCAAGCGGCCCCAGAAAAGTTAACATTCAAAGTAAATCTCGCATTCCACGAAACACTAGGTCTAAAATAACTTCCCCTTGTCTCAGTGCCTGAACCAGCTCCTTTCATCTAGAAACTTTATCTCCCTAACATGTCCTGATGTGACATTGAACAAGTCAATACTGGGGTAATTGAAGTTTCCCATTATTACTGTGTTATAAACTTTGCTAGCTTTCCTAATTTATGTTAGAATTCCTTCATCTGCTTGTTCATTCTGGCCAAGAGGATGTAGTATACCCCAACTGCCATTCCCTTCCTCTTTTTACATGGAATTAATAACCATAGAGATTCTACACTGTATTTTATTTCCTGAAAAACCTTTATCCTTTTGACTCAATGCCCTCTTTAATGTATAGAGCCACCCCTCCATAAATGTGATATATCCTATCATTGCGATATAGCTTGTAGCCTGGTATCACAGTACCCACTGGAGATTTCAATTATATCTAACCTTTCATTCAGTGTTATATGAGGTGTGTCAAAAAAGAAATGAGACTGTCCCATAAATGTTTTATTACAAAATCTACAGAGAAATTACACATTGTCCCCTTCAAAATAATCCCCCCCCAGAGTTAATGCACTTCTGCATTCGCTTCTGCCACGGAAGGAAGCACTTGGTAAAGTCCTCCTCCTTGAGGTCCTTCAGCTCCCTTCTCACAGTGGCCTTGATCTTTTCTACAGAGGCAAAATGAGTTCCTTTGAGCACAGTCTTCAGCCTGGGGAAGAGCCAGAAGTCACACGATGCAAGATCTGGGGAATAAGGAGGGTGGTCAAGAGCTGTGATCTGTTTGTTGGCCAAGAACTGCCTCACACTGAGCATGGTGTGTGCGGGCATGCTGTCGTGGTGGAGCAGCCACGACTTGTCTCTCCACAGAGCCCGCCTGCTGCGCTGAACCCAGTCATGGAGGCAATTGAGGACCTGCTGGTAGACGTGCTGCTTGACTATCTGACCCTCAGGCACAAACTCATGATAGACCACTCCCTTGTGGTCGAAGAATGCGATCGTACCAAGATGGTCCGCACTGATTCCCTGTTCAGGCTGAGCTCCTCAGTTATCATCCGCACCATCAGTCTGTGATCACTCTGCACCAGCTGCCACGTTCTCAGCCGCCTTTGTCGTGGAAGGCCATCCTGAATTGGGGTCATCCTCCACCTCCTCGCAGCCAGTCTTGAAGCGTTTGTGCCACTCGAAGACTCGCGGCCTTGACATTGCATCTTCTCCATAAGCCTTTTGGAGAAGTTGGAGACACTCAGTGGGCCCTTCTCCAACTTAACCAGAAATTTCAAGTTGATTACACAGGTACACTACCAAAAAACTGCCTCCAGTTTTGCAACTGATTCCTATAGATTTTGGGGTGCTGAATCCAGGAAAAATAGCCAAAATGTTCCATCACGTCACGTTTTCTTGCAAAATTAGATTTCTTACCCATATAAGGAATGTTCACATAATTTCTTTTTAGCCGACTGCAGTTTATTTTCTTGGCCCAAAATAGAGGTTGTAATGGTTAACTAACTAGAAACACTCCCTCATGATATTTTAGAGTGTTTTGTATTCATTTTATACATTAACAGGACAATTGGGAGACGGGGGGCTAAATCCAGTACTCGCGCTGGCGCATGTTCTGTCCTGTTCGTCTCGCCTCGTTCGCTCGCTCAAACACGGTGGTTGCGACATGAACGTTCCTGTCAAATTTCAGTTTCTTGCAAGTTCATTATTACCTTTTGTTTGCTCAGTCGTAATCCAGCTTTATTCCGAAGTGGTTCACTACAGTTGTAGTTTGCAGTGCTGTGTATTTGTGATGGCTCACAGAGCCAGAGGTTGCGTCAACTCTCCGGACAGTTTTTGTTTTATTTGTGGGGAATATACCGTGAAAAAGCAGCAGAGGAACATTTCTGCATTTATTAAAAAAGTATATTTCGCCTATTTCGGTTTGAAGTTAGGCGATCAAGACAAACCGTGGGCTCCTCACAAAGTGTGCAAGACATGTGAGGAAGATCTACGCTTATGGATGAAAGGTAAAAAACAAGCATTTCGTTTTGGAATACCTATGATGTGGTGTGAACAAAGAGACCACAGCAGTGACTGCTATTTTTGCTCTTGCATTGTGAAGGGATACAACTTAAAAAATAAGAACGTAATAAGTTACCCCAACCTTCCCTCAGAAATTAGGCCTATGCCTCATAGCAACGAAGTACCTGTGCCTGAACCACCAAAATCTTTGGATCATATTTGTGAGGACGGTTCTGATCATGATGAGACTCATCAGATGGATTTTCCCGATGAGTCCAGTACTTCCGAGTTTGAAACTGAACCAGATCCGAAACCTGAACTTTTCTCTCAAGCTGAATTGAATGATTTAGTCCGGGATTTAGGACTCCCAAAAGATGCTGCCCAACTGCTAGGTTCTCGGCTTAAACAGAAAAATCTATTGTCACCAGGAACAACTTTTTATTGGTACCGCAACCGCGAGACACAATTTTTGAAGTATTTCAGCAAAGAGGAAGATTTGGTATTTTGCAACGATATATACGGAGTGATGGAAAAGTTTAAACTCAAGTATGATCCTGCTGAATGGCGGCTGTTCATTGATTCGTCAAAAGACAGCATAAAAGGTGTTCTTCTTCATAATGGCAACACATTCGCTTCAGTTCCTATTGCTCACTCTGTTATTCTCCAAGAAAAATACGAGAATTTGGCCCTGATTCTTCAGAAGATTCGTTATGATGAGCATAAGTGGATGATTTGTGGAGACTTTAAAATTCTATCCATGCTATTAGGGCAGCAATCCGGTTTCACCAAATATCCCTGCTTCCTTTGCTTGTGGGATAGCCGGGCCCGCGACCTACACTGGGGGAAAAAAGACTGGCCAATTCGGGAGTATTTGAGACCCGGTGAGAAAAATGTTCTTCATGAGAGCTTGGTACCTCGTGATAAAATTCTATTACCACCTCTCCACATTAAGTTGGGTCTCATTAAGCAATTCATCAAGTCCCTTCCAAAAGATGGTGAGTGCTTTCGGTACCTTTGCTCAAAGTTCCCCCGACTTTCTGAAGCAAAGCTAAAGGAAGGAGTGTTTGTTGGCCCTGATATAAGGAAACTCATTTCAGATGGAGCATTCGCTGAAACGATGTCTGAGAAGGAAAAAGAAGCCTGGGATTCCTTCAAGGATGTTGTTCTCAAATTCTTGGGGAACAGGCGGGATGAGAACTATAAGGATATTGTTGCCAGGATGCTCAATGCCTTCAAAGAACAAGGCTGTAACATGAGCCTGAAAGTCCATTTCTTGCACTCCCATGTGAACTACTTTCCCGAAAACATGGGGGCGTACAGTGAAGAACAAGGTGAAAGGTTTCACCAGGACATCAAGGACGCAGAGAGAAGGTACCAAGGAAGATGGAACACCACTATGATGGCTGATTTCTGCTGGTTGCTGCTGCGGGAAACCCCAGATGAAAAATACGCCAAGCAGCGCACCAAGAGAAGCATTCGGAGGAAGAAGAAGAAACGGGCCCACCAGGAGATTGATTGACCCAAGAATGACTTTAAAATCTAAACTGTGTTGACAAATATCGTGTTTTTACTAAACTTTGAAATAAAAATTTGCTAGTTATTACCACAGTGTCGGATCTCATTTATTAGAATTTTATTTTCACACCATCGGGTGTTTGTCTTCATGTATTGCAATGGTGCGGTTTGCGTTTTCTATTCTTACATACATACCTGTACAACATTTTTTGCACATTTCTTTGCTTTGCTTTGTGTCTAAGCTCGCTCTTATATGCTCAATGTTTGTGCACATGCATGTGGCTGTTTTAAGTGCAGACAATTTTGCTACCATCACAGTGTGTTTTGTTGACATTACTCTATTCTTATGTGCTGCCTTGTTACAATTTTCTTTATTCTTATTTGAATAACTACTAAACAATTAGTATAAAGAATTCATCCAAGAAACTTTTATCTCGATTGCACTCAATCTGAAACGTTCACCTCAAACTGCTAACCCAATGTAGCAAAAAATCTGTATGTGATGGAGCAAATTGGTTACCAGATTTGGATTCAGCGCACCAAAAAACGTAAAAATCAATCGAAACATTAGAGGCAGTTTAAAAAAAAAAATTTTTTAGTGTACCTGTGTTATCTGCTCTATATTTCTGCCACCTCCAGTTGCGTGACAAAGCGATGGAGCAGTATGCTACAAAAAGACCTGAAAAAGAAAAACAAAGTGAGAGAGATGAAAAATATTATAGCAGAATAGTGGCGAGATGTTGCGCAACACAGTGACATAAACGGTTAGCCAATCGGCATTGAGTCATGGGCGTGGCTGCCACAGTCTAGTTTCTTTTTTGTTAAACCTCATATATCCTAATTCTCACATATTATGTTTTAGACTACTAACATTTGTATGTTTTTTGCTCATATTGACAAGGACACAGCAGCAACTTAATAGACACATTCAAATAATGGCATTCCACTTGAAAGCATCATTTAGTCCTTTTGGTTTCATTGTCTATTGTTAAAAAATGCAATATTGTTCTCTGTATGACAAAATAGCCCTCTGTTCTACCCTCTCTCCCTGCTGCCTGTTGATTCATTAAAGAAAGAATAGCTGCATTTGTCCAGGACAGGCCGAGTAGAGTCAAAGAGAGCAAGAAATCACAATTAGAAGTGCATATAAAAGGGGACAGCTTTTGAAAACGCCGAGTACAGATACGTGATTTTTTTTATATTGAAGCACTATTTTGTGACACAATAGCCCCTGGGTTTAACAAATGTATAGTTAAAAGCTCATGGTGAAGAACTAATATTTTTGTATATATACCCATATAAAGGAGATAAAAGAAGATTGAAGAAGTAATCATTTTTTTAGAATGTTAATGGACTGTGAGGTCATTAATAAGTAATGAAGTAAAAAGATTGAGAATTAAAAACAAAAAATGATTTAAAATATGTGCTGATAACTGGTCAGGAGAGTCTGGATGATGCTAGTCACTGAAACAGTAAAAATTGTTAGTGTAGCTGGGTTTATAAAAGGTTTGCACAAGTTCCTGGAGGAAAGGTCCATAAACCATTATTAAAAGGGACCCAGGATATCAGTGCTTGACCCATTACAAGCATTGTGGAACCTGTGTCTTTTGGGGAAACTGCAAGGTACTTATGACCTAGATTGGCCACTGCTGGAAACAGGATACTGGGCTTGATGGACCTTGGTCTGACCCAGTATGGCATATCTTATGTTCTTAAACATGTGATTGTGCCAATCTGATGGTCCTTTAATATTTATTTATCTCTTCCTGTGGGATTTGTTTGTGTTTTTCCTGGAAGTGTTTTTGTTTTATATTGGCATTGGATCCATCAGTGGGTTTTGTGGGAGAGGGGGGGGGGAGGGGGGTTGCATGAGTGCAGAGCAGATGTGGGATTTCCTAGGCACTTATGGCTGACATCAGGTCCCCTGCTCCTATATACAGGTTAGAAAATCTGTTGGAGCTCTGCTAAGCATATAGTAGATCTACAGACTTAAAACACATATTAAAAAACCTTCCCACTTCAACCTCCTATCCCTCCCTGGTGTTCCACTCTCCCCTGCCTCTAGTCACCACATGCAGGGAAAAGAGAGACCAAATTATTAGCAGCTAGCATCTGCCAGTATATCACAAAGAGCAGTCTCACCCACCACCTCCCCCTCCTCCCCCAACACCGTCACATACTCTGAGAGGTGTACTCCTGTGGATGCATGCAGGCATGGCAAAATTTGTTGATTATCCAGATACTGGCATGCGTCCTGTCAAGAGCCTGTAAACTGCACCCAAATCCCGTATCTGAGGTGTTAGAAGTAGCATTTCACCTGCCATCCCTGAGCTGGCAATTTTACATTGGAAATCATGCAGCTTATCTGCACAACTTCCTCCCCCCTTCCCCCCATGTCTATAATGGCAGCTGTACATGTTTATATCCAATAACATGCCCATCTGTGGCCCATTTCAGAATGACACACTTGCAAATTCAGGATGTATAGGTGCCGCTCCTATGCACATTTATAAAACTGGAAGATAGATGTGTAACATATAGTAACATAGTAAATGACGACAGATAAAGACCAGTATGGTCCATCTATGCCCAATACAGTACAGTCCCATGTTTGAAATGCTGTGATCAGTGCTGTCTCAAGCCAAGTCATAGCACCAAAATAAAGGTTTCTTATCAGAAAGGATAACTTCTGCCAGGGTGAGGTGGTACCCCTATTGTGCTTAAGCATGAGAGAGTGTGTCTGGACAATGATGGGATCTATATGAGTGCCTATCAGAAAGAGAAACTCTGGCTGGACATCTGCCAGTGACTGAATGCCATCTACTACCACAACATAGAGCTCGGGGACCTCAAATGCAAACGGAGGAATGTCAAAAGGAAGACCAAGTCCAAGGCCCTGGAAAATGGACCAGATGGTCAGCAGCAGACCCTCATTGACCCAGAGCCACAAGTGTTCGTAACAGTTTGAGACTGTGAGGGGATTGGAAACCTGGATATATCACAGGAACAGAGTGAGTGTCTGTTGCATACCTTCCTATGCCTGTGTTCTCCCTTCCTGTATGCTCTGTCACCTCATGTTGCTACCTTCCACCCACCTAAGTGCTATGTGTGGGCACAGACTTGCCTATCACCTAACACACCTGGGAACTCATTGCAAGAATGTTTGCCTGAGGCTCTGACAGAGATGCATGCAGCTGGGGACACCTGTGTCATAGTCATCATTATTGTCTTACAGGCATGCAGTTTGGTTTTCCTTATTCTCTGAGGCTGAATTACTGAACTGACAGCTTGCTACTTTGGAAACCTCACCTCCAATCCACTGTGTGCAAAGGTCATCACCCACAGAGCTTGTCTGCAGTGGTCAAACACTTCTCACAACACCCTACTACTGCTAAAGATGTGTCATAGAAACTGAAAGGGACCTTCATTTAGATACGTGAGCTGGATCCACTTCTGGCCCCTTCCGCCTAACTCTGTATCAGTCTCATCGCCACCCTCTTGCTCAACTACTTCTTTGCTATTTGTCAGTCCCTGTACAGGTTGCTACATCTGCCTTGGATTGGGACCAGCACACATCTATGTCTATTTGGGCTTTTGGTGTGTATGTCTTTCTGTGTAGGTGGTGATGGGATGTACACAGGTGACACTTCCAGACCCTTCACCCAGCCAACATCTGCTCTCAGTGTGAACTTTCAAATATGTGGCTTGCTGTGGACATGCCACTTTTAGCCACAACCCTTGGCCTCTCTCATGTATGCAGCAGTTCGCCTTTACTACGGCTAATGTGATGGGGCCATGGCCACCTCTCAGATTGCCATCCACTGTCACACATTGTGGAACATTGCATCAGGGGATACATATGTGTAGAAGGAGCATGCACCACTAACATGACATGGGGTGGGCAGACAGCTACAACATAGTGACTAATTAGATTTCATGTCCAACTTACAGAAGGAGAGTCCCCTGGAAAATGCCACAGGTCACTACCACCTAGGATAGTGGTGCCAGGGCAACTGAGGTAGAAGAACAGGGATCCAGAGACTTGGAAAATCAGGGCACTGAGGGTGTTAACATTGGCGCTGCCTAGATGGAGGAGGAAGAGAATGTCATCAAGGGAGCTAGTCTATAGCTTCCACCTCTCTCTCTCTCTTCAATAGTACACATTCGACTGGGGAAGGTGCAGGAGCAGATGACAGCCAGGATGTCCCTACCACAAGCTGCCAGTCTCACAACTTCTGCGCTGTGTTGAATACCTCCTGCAGTACAAAGCCCGGCATTAAACACCAAGAAGACTGAGCTGCTGAGATGGTCTCTCACCTTCCAGGAAAGCAACATCCAACTCTTGGAGAGACGGGCAACAGAAGCCCTAAATGAGTCCATAATGGGGCTAATTAGGGACCTGCAATAATACATACGGCCACATGCCATGACTCCCCTTCAAGTCTGGATGCCACCACAGTGCCATATGTGCCTTCCTAAATTGACCCTGAAGAGGAGGGCATCTCTACTATCCCGCAGAGCCACCAACACCTCCATCTCCAACACATCAGTGCCAACATCTGGGGAACCCCTTCACTTACCCCTTTCCATGAGGCCTCTGAACAGTCAGCTCTGTTGGATAATATCAGCTAGTACACTTTCACCTACATAGAGTTAGGAGGCTTTGGCAAATCTCAAAAAACTCCAGCTGATCCAAAATACTGCTATCCTTCTTTTAACAAATTCTTCAAGATATGACCATGTGATACCCCTCTTCTACCGTCACCATTGACTTCCACTTCCATCCAAGTTTCACTTTAAAATGCTCATTCTTACTCATAAAGCATTTTATACTGGCCTCTCTCGTTACCTTTCAATGTTATTTATGCCCCACAATATATCTCACACTCTTTACTCCCTGAGTGCTAATTTGTCAAATATTTCCCCATTTCTCTTGTCTGTTTGGAAGCATCATGTCATTTTGCATTCTTCTTTCTGGCTCCATCCCTATGGAATGCCCTTCCTTTGCACATTCACTCTGAATCATCTCATAAAAATTCAAAATGCTTTGAAAAAAACATTTGTTTAATAAAGTCTTCTCAGGAGTGCTTAGTCCAGGCTAGGGGCTGTATTGATTATCTGTGACTACTACTATTATTAATTATTTGTATAACACTACAGGGTATACACAGCACTGTACACAGTCCCTGCTCATCAGAGTTTACAGTATAATCAAGACATAAAAACATAGCAAAACTGGGAACTACTGTAGAGTATGGCAAGATACACACAAAAGTAGTGGATAAGAGAGTGAGCAGCATCAGGATCCAAATGTAGCTTCAAAGAGGTGGGTTTTTAGACTGGAATGGAATAGGGCTAGAGAAGGAGCCTGACATACAGACTCAGGTAGTTTGTTCTAGGCATATCAAACAGCAAGATGGAATGAATGAAGTCTGGAGTTGGTAGTGGCAGAGAAGGGCATGGATAAAAGGGATCTGTCAGATGAGCAGAGTTTCTGAGGAGGGGTGTAGATGGAGATAAGAGAGAAAAGGTAGTGAGGAGACACAGAATGAATGCACTTATAGGTCAGTAGAAGTTTGAACTGAATGTAGAAACTGATAGGGAGCCAGTGAAGTGACTTGAGAAGAGGGGTTACATGAGCATAGTGAAACTGGTGGAAGATAAACTATGTAGCTGAGTTTTGAGCAGAATGAAGGGAGAGAGATGATTCAAAGGGAGACCAGCAAGGAGCAAGTTACAATAGTCAAGATGGGAGGTGACTAGTGAGTGGATAACAGTAGGGTAACTAGAAAGGAAGGGACAAATTTTGCTGATGTTATAGAGAAAGAAGCGGCAGGTTTTAGCTATCTGTTGGATGTGCGCAAAGAAAGAGAGAATAGAGTCAAAGAGGCCCCCAAGGTTGCAAGCCGAGGATACAGGGAGGGGTGTAGAGTCATCTACAGAAATAAAGAAGGGAGGAAGGGAGGATGCAGCTTTAGAGGGAAAGATAAGGAGCTCAGTTTTGAGCATGTTCAAGTTCAGACAGTGGTGACACATAGATAAGACAGTGGTGAAATAGATAAGACAGTGGTGACACATAGATAAGCAGGTAGAGATCCAGGTCTGGATTTCTGGAGTGATTTCAGGCGCAGAGAGGTATATCTGAGAGTTGACAGCATAAAGATGGTACTGAAAACCAAGGGAGGAAATACGTGCACCAAGGGACTGAGTGTAGAGAGAAAGGTAGAGGGCCCAAGATAGACCCTTGAGGTACACCACCTGAAAGCGGGATGGCAATAGTGGAGGATACACCAGAACGTATACTAAAAGTGTGATGGGAGAGAGGAAAAAAAACAGGCCAGAACAGAGCCCCTAAATCCAAGTAATGACAGGATATCGAGGAGAAGGTGTAATCAACAATGTAAAGGGCAGCAGAAAGGTCAAGAAGAATGAAGATCAAGTAATGGCCCTCGGATTTGGTGAGGAACAAGTCACTGGAAACTTTGGCAAGAGTCGTTTCTGTGGAATGTAGAGAACAAAAGCCAGACTGCAGTGGATCCAAAAAAGGCTTGAGAGGATTGTAGGTAACGTGTTGTTGAGGACAGCCAGAGTAGAGTTACATTATCCCTTACAGAGCATGGAATGGGAGGAGCCAGTGCATCCAGAGCAGAAGAGAGTATAGTGTTATAGGAAAATACTGAACATAAAAACATAAGATATGCCATACTAAGTCAGACCAAGGTCCACCAAGCCCAGTATCCTGTTTCCAAAAGTGGCCAGTCCAGGTCACAAATAACTAGCAGTTTCCAAAAAGACACACAGGTTCCACAATGCTTGTATTGGGGCAAGCAGTGGATTTATCATGTCCTCTTTAATAATGGTTTATGGACCTTGCCTCCAGGAATTTGTCCAAATTGTTTTTTAAACTTTTATTTTCATTTTGCAACAAACAAAAGTAACAACACACCAAAAGAAACAAATACACACATACGATAAAGAAAGCAACCCCAATTACCCCCCACCCCAATGCTTCTTCTCTAAGCTGATAGGAATCATCATATAAGCGCTTACATATAGCAATTATTGTACATCAAACAAACAGAAGTAGAGTCTATGATACCGGATGAGCATGTGACAGAGATTAATACAGAATCAAACAGTCAACTGAGAGCATTGAATAGTTTGAACATAATCGTGGAGCGTCTTCTAGCAAGACCAATAATGAGTGGTTTGAACGGAAGAGGCTAACATATAAGGTATTTGCACATATTTGCAATGAAAACAGATATGATTACCGTTCATTAGAGCTCAAAAAAGAGCTGTTTTCCCAATATTTCGTGAGTGAGGAACCAGGAAATAGCAAGGCCCAGCATAAAGGCTAAAAGGAAGTAAGCCAATTTAGGAAGAGAGGGGATCCCCGCAGCTGAGCGGAGCCCCACAATCTCCCCAAAGAGGAGTTCCGGAAAATATAAAACAGAATGAAGACGACCCCAGACCAGACTCCAGTAATACTGTGGTGCGGGACAATCATACTTAACAGGAATTTAATAGACCAAAGGCAAATGGCATGTCCAGCATCAAGTGCTCTGGATGGCTTTCCAATTAGCTGACCTATCGGGAGTATATGTCCACTTGGAAAAGCAGTACTGAGGAAAGAAGAAAAAAATCAGATCTAGTTTATGAGTGATGGGGGGGCTGAGAAAAGGTGAGCTCTAAGTCGGATGGGCAAAGCAGCTTCCATATATCTACTCGCACAAGATCTTTCATCAGAGCTGGCAGGGTGTAGAGACTCTTGGGTGGACACGCGTTCTAGGCAACAATCTATCTATCAAAGGATCAAATACTTGACAAAAGTCACCCCCGGGTAACAGTAACAGGGTCATCCACATTCGGAACATAAATACAAATACACGGAATTCACAATCTCCAACCTAGAATATACACAGGCCCAACTACCCTCCCCATCAAAACTAGTATCCAGTACAGTGGGTGGCAAAGATTTCTCAACCAAGATGGCTACCCCGCACCGCTTAGAAACAGCGGGAGAAAGGCAGCCATCATATAAGGTGTGGCAGTAAGTTTCAGTGATGCAACGAAGGTGAAATGGGGTTCTGGAAAAAACACTACATCAGTATGGTCATGATTAAAATCACAAGAACGGTCATTCTTTTGATTGGACCATTAATGCCTCTTCCGTTCAATGACAAGAGTATACAAAAGGCCATACAACAAAGTCAAACATTCTGAGAAAGAAACATGATGGCGCACCGAGTTGCGCAATGTCCCTCATATCAACTATGAATGACTATACACACAATCTAATAAAAATAAACCAATAAAATCATGAAGCGCCCTATATAACAGGAGAAGCACCGAAGTGCCTTAGAGAAGAAGCAAAACCCCAGAAATTACTGGCGACCTGATGTCTGCGGGGTGAAACCCCAGAGAAGGCCTAATTGAGACAGATAAGCGGTATAGCTGTGCGTGCTCCGAATCCAACCGAGGTGCACATCATGGAGGAAAAGGAGACCGAGAAAGGTAGATATTAAAGAAAGAAAGGTCCAGGCAGTCTCTATTCCAGACAATGATCACCACGTCGGGTCATTCAAAATGACGGGCAGTTCCAGCGGAGTCTATCCGAGTTGCTAACTTAGCGCATCTGGTCTGCCTCTTTGGAATCTAAAAATGTTGCTAGCAGAGCAGGATCTTCGAAGGTGCTAGTTTGGTTATGGAGAGTCACTCTGAGCTTCGCCGGATATAAGAGGCCAAAGCGAGCCTGTAACTGTTGAAGTCTAGGTCGAAAAGCAAGGAGTCCCTTCCGCCGGTCAGCTGTGGCCTTTGCCAAGTCGGGGAAGAAGGAGACCTTATGATCTTCAAACTGCAGATGTTGAATCACCCGGGCTGCTTCGAAAATTTGCTCAACTTGCTGATACCTCAGTAATCGAAAGATAATGGGCCGGGGGGTCGTCCGATTAAGTGCAATGTTGGTGGGAGCACGATATGCGCGGTCAATTTCCAGAGCTCCGTAAAAGGTAATCTTCAGCAAGGAGGGGAGAGTTTTAACCAGAAATTCTCTAAGATCTCCTGCTTCCACACCCTCTGGTACTCCTATGAGCCTGACATTGTTGCGACGGGCTCGATTATTGCAATCCTCGAACTCTTTTTGAAGATTCTGTATCTGCCGCTCAGCCTTGTCCAAGTTCACCAAGCGCTCCGCGTGCGAATCGAGGACCCCCGCCATGTTGTCCAGTCGTAGTGAAAGACCTTCAAGCCGGTCCTGAAGCATACCGAAATCTTCTCGCATGGCTCGGAGCGCTTCTCCGTTGGACTGCACCAGTTCCTTCACACCACGTATTTCCTCCAAGATCTCCTGCTGCATTTCGGGGCTTACCCGAAGTGGAACCATCTTTAGTGGGGAAGACAACTCTGTTTTGGAGCGTTTTCCATGTGAAGAAGAGGGAGACCCAAAGTCCAAGCGCACTGGCTTGTGGGCCGCCATTCCCCCCAAGGCACCCCGGTGAGTTCGGAGTAAAATATTAAGTTTATGTAGATATTAAGTCAGGATTCTGAGTAGGCCCCTCGGGAGCTTCAGCACGAAGCGTCTACCCCGCTGGACATCAGGCTCCGCCCCCCTTGTCCAAATTGTTTTTAAACCCAGCTACACTAACAGCTTTTATTACATGCTCCGGTAATGAATTCCAGAGTTCGATTACACGTTGAGTGAAAAAATATTTTCTCTTATTAATCTTAAGCAAGTTACACTCTAGCTTCTTTGCATGTGACTCTTAGTCTTTCTACTTTTTGATGGCGTATACCAGGCATGTCCATCAGGTAGATCACGATCTACCTGTAGATCGCGGAGGGGTCAGAGATAGATCACCAGCCCCACTTGGCTCCATCTCTCCAGCAGCTCGCCCCATCGCTAGGAGAGAGCTCATGTTGGCAGGTCGTCTACCGAGGGCTTACCGCCACTGCTGATACTTTGCCTGTCTTTTTTCCCTGCCTGTGGGAATCTTGCCTGTGGGTGTATTGGGGCGCTTGTTGTTTTCATGCCAACAGTTTGTGCGTACCACAGTGGACCGCTGCCGCACCCCGCGACGAGACGCCACAGGCCCGGCATTATACCTGGTCTCCTGCCTCTCAGAATTACCCATTCCTGCCCCCGCCCCAACACCCCTTAGAAGTGTGTTATATACCGGGCGATATCCATTCGCCCGGGCTTTACCTGAATACACTTACCGTATTAGTTGTGTCGTGTGCTGGTCGTTGGTCACTTTATAGTTCGCTTTCATTAAACGTTTTCGGGTAGACACAACAAAGTGTCAAGAATTTGGTGATTTTGGTAGGCTTTTCCAATTTTGTTCTAACTTGCCTATGTCTTGCCTTCAAATTGGTTCAAACCACTGTGACCTTTGCTTGCCTCTGCAATTTTATTTTGCCTAGCCTTTGCGTTGATTCTACACTGCAATTTTATTTCATCTTGCCTTTGCGTTGATTCTACACTGTGTGCAGAATTTATTAAATTGTGTGTGGTGGTATTTGAACTTGTTTGGCGGTATTTGATTTTATCTGGTTTGATGGACAGGTGTTTGAGTTTTTTTGATGATTGTTTAGTGGTATTTGATTATTGGTGCCAGTATGATGAATTCTTATTTTTACTTTTAGAACTGCATGTGTGGTTTTGGCATCTCCAGTCCTTGTATTGCACATCATCCAGAGGTCTTCAGTTCCTGTTGATCTTTAATACTTTGGGACAGTGACAGTTTGGGACCAGATTCAGCGAGTGTTTATACTAACTTAGCAGATTTGGCCTTCTTACATCCAGCCACCCCAGTATAACGAAGATGAGTGTTCCAAAGAAGAGCAAAACCTACCACTTTCATGATGAATGGGAAATGGACTACTTCTTCATCATGGTGAAAGACAAGTGGTGTTGTCTAATTTGTAATGCCCCAGTATCCTTGCCCAAAAAGGGTAATCTGGAACGTCATTATAAGGCTCTGCATAGCAATAAGTTTGATGCTGATTTTCCACCCAAAAGTGAAATTCGTAAACTGAAGCTCAAAGAACTTAAATCGAAATTGGCTACTCAGCAACAGTTCATGGGGAAGCCAAGGTCACATTCGGTCAATGCAACCATAGCATCCTTCAAGGTCAGCAACCTGATCACAAAGAAATGCAGACCTTTCACTGAAGGGGAATTTGTAAAAGATTGTTTTCTTGAGGCAGCTGACAATCATTTTGAAGGATTTAAAAATAAGAAAGAGATTATAGCTGCTATTCAAGATGTACAATTGTCAAGAAACACCATTGTGCGGTGAATAGAAAAGATGTATGGAGAGACAACTGAACAATTGTTGGAGGATGTTTCAAATTGTATTGCTTTCTCACTCCAACTGAATGAATCTACAGACATAAGAGACATAGCCCAGTTACTAGTCTTTATCCGGATGGTTTTTGAAGACTTCAATGTTAAAGAAGAATTACTTGGAATGATTTCTTTAAAAGGGAGAACTACCGGTCCGGAAATATTCAGTTCTTTCCATTCTTTTGTGACAGAGTATAATCTTCCATTGCATAAACTTGTTTCCATCACTACTGATGGAGCAAGAGGAATGACAGGTGAGGTTAACGGTTTCATATCCCTCTGTAGACAGCATGACGACTTCCCAGATTTCCTTTATTACCACTGCATCATTCACCAGCAAGTTTTGGCAAGCAAGAGACTTAATACAAAGACTGTCATGGACATTACTTTCAGAATTGTAAATTCAGTTCATGGAAGATCACT
This sequence comes from Ichthyophis bannanicus, assembly GCA_033557465.1. Lineage (NCBI taxonomy): Eukaryota > Metazoa > Chordata > Amphibia > Gymnophiona > Ichthyophiidae > Ichthyophis > Ichthyophis bannanicus. Next base: position 1,140,471,576 of record CM066032.1, read on the forward strand.
TCAAAGACGGCTTTTCAATCTTACTCTTGATGAAGGGTCAGCGGAAATCATTTTGCACACAGATGTAAGGTGGATAAGTAGCACAAATTTCTGCAAAGATTTCGTGATTTACTGAATGAAATAAGTTTTTTTGAAGGAGAGGAGAGATGACCAAGCAGAGTTGGAAGATGAAGAGTGGCTATGTGATCTGGCATTTCTCGTTGACTTTACAGGCAACCTAAGTGATATGAACCTTGAACTAAAAAGTAAAACAAATGCATTGGCGAGATGATGAGTACAGTTTCATCCTACAAGAGCAAATTTGAGCTAATGATGACTGACCTTGCAAACAACACTTTTGACCATTTTCCTTATATGCAGGACCATCTGGGACAATATCAAAATTTTATTTTTCAGAATGAGAAGTATGTGACAGAAATCTGTTCTGTTATCCAGGAATTCGAAAATAGATTCTGTGACTTCCAAAAAATTGGAACAGTTGTGGAGTACTTGTCATACCCATTCAAAGTAGATGTGGACATTAAAGAAACTGCAGCTGCTATCAGTAAAAATTACTCATTGAACAAGCCATATCTTGAAAACAAAATATTAACCCTTAAAAATGACATTTTTCTCAAGGCCCGTGCTGAGCAAGAATCGTTTTAGAAGCTAGTGCCTAGAGACAAATTTCCCAACTTCAGAAGATGCAGTGAAGCTGTACACTCCTGTTTCATTTCAACTTATTTGTGTGAATCTGCGTTTTCCCATCTGAAAATGACTAAAGAGTACGCAACGTTCCAACATGACAGATGAACATCTCCAGGATTCCCTGAGACTGGCCCACATGCAATATTCACCCAACTTCAAAAAGCTGGTGGATGAAATGCAGGCTCAGACGGCTCACTAATGAGCAAGAGCGAAATATTAAAGTTTGTGCAAGATCAGCCTGGATCAATACTCAATCTAAATTTAACACAAATTACTCAATAAAAGTTAAAGAAAGTTATTACTCAATAAAACTTTAAGAAAAAATGTACTTTCCATTTCCCCTCGCAGTTCTTACTGGATCTTCGTCTCTGTTTTGTTTTTGCTTAATTTGCTTAACAGCTGATCACATCCAAGTAAGTTTATTTATTTATCTAACAATTCTTATATACCGCACTATTTGTTATCAGTGCGGTTTACATTTAACAAAGAATACTCAGATCAGAGAAGACTGATTGAGTTTACATTATAACAGGGAATAGAACTTGGAGAACTTGGGTAACTATTTACATATTGACATCTATCAGGATGGATGTGGAATACATGAAACTATATATATAAAGATATGGCATAATAGATGATACTTGATCTAAATGTATGTAAGATGCTTCCAAATGACAGAAGGTTCATTAAAAATAGGGGGTGGAATCCTCCAAATTTATTGGGTTAAAATTTAATTTGAAACCATTTAAAACTTAATTTTCATGGTGGTAGATCACCGGCACTTTTGGCCGGAAAAAGTAGATCATGACCTGTTCGAAGTTGGACATGCCTGGTGTATACAATCAATCTACATTTACCCATTCCACTCCACTCATTAATTTATAGACCTCTATCACATCTCCACTCAGCCGTCTTTTTTCCAGGTTGAAGAGCCCTAACCTTTTAAGCCTCTCCTCATACGTGTATCCTTTTCTCTCCTTTACCATTTTGATGGCTCTTCTTTGTATCTTTTCTAATTCCTCTATATTCTTTTTAAGATATGGCGACCAGAATTGCACATATTATTCAAGATGTGGTCACAGCATGGAATGATACAGAGGCATTATAATATTCTTTTTTTTATCCTCCATTCCTTTCCTTATGATTTCTAGCATTCTATTTGCCTTTTTGGCCACTGCTGCACACTGCCTCACCAATGGACTCAGATGACATAGTGGAGGAAAGAGGTGATAAGACAGCAGTGGAGAGAGCTGAAGGATCAATATTGTGAAGATACTTATACATATTGGTGGAGTTTGGGCAAGACCAAGTTTGGGGGGGGGGGGGGTTAAGGGTGGTTAGCAGGTGATTGTCAGATAAGGGAAGAACTCGGGTGGATAAGTTTGAGGATGAGCAGTTGGAGAAGATGAGGTCAAGGAAGTTGCCATGCTTGTGAGTAGGAGTGGTACAGCATAACTGGAAGTTGAATGAGGAGGTTAGGTAAAGGAGCTTTAAGGCATCAGGTACAGAAGGGTCATCAATGTGACTGTTAAAATCCCCAAGAATAAGGAAAGGGGAAGATGCTTCCAGAAAGGAAGAGAGCCAGGAGTCAAAGTCTGTGAGAAAGGTAGAAGCAGACTTATTGGGGGGTCGATAAAGGACAGCTACCTGGAGAGATAGTGGAGTAAATAGGTGAATGGCATGGAATTCAAAGGAAGCAAACTGATGGAGGCAGAAGGAGGGGCTGAAATTGGCAAGACTGAGAGAGTAGAAACTCAACACCGCCACCACAGCCAATGGGCCAAGGTGTATGGGAAAATAGGTGGCCTCCATGACAGAGGGCAGCGACTGAAGCAGAATTCTTGAAATATCTCTAGATCAGCTTTTCTGGCAGGTGAAGATGTAGCAGAGGAATCTTCATGATTAGTATCAGATTTTTGAGCTGAGTCTAAAGGTGGCTTGGATGAGTCTGCAGATTCTCCTGTATGGGAGAGCCTGAACAAAGCTGCGGCATATGACCCCTTATCAGACATTGTGAGAAGTTTTAGTCTCCCTCAACTACAGTGTCTGGTTAACAGAGCTGACTCCCCTAGACTGCTAATGGGTTAGCTAGGTGCAGGGGGACACTATGGTAGGACCCTCTCACCAGCAAGGGTGCAGTGGCTCACTTAAGTTAGGTTGAGTAAGGCCCTGACTGATCCTTTGATCTCCTCTGTGTTTCCCCCTAATAGTGTGGGTTACTGGACTCTCACTGATAGATCCTTCTTTTGAATGTCTTATCGGATCTGAAGTTTCCTGTCCGAATCGAATGCCTTTACTCCGAGTTGTTCTTGCCTATTACTTTGGGAGTAAAAGGGCTTTACCTGTGAATAATGGCTTCCGTGTGCTGCAGATGCTTATCTCCATCAAGCTCCTATATTGCCGCAGGCCCCCTCTAATCACAAGCTCCACGCGAGAAATATGGATGACACTCCACTGCAGCCTTGCCACAGCCCCTAGCTGCTAGTGCGGCCCTGTTAGAGCTTACTAATTGCATAATTATAGCGAGTTGGTTGATGCAGAATGCCTTAGCCCAAACCAGTAGGAACATTTAGAGTCCGTGCTGAGCTAAGGCCCGACAATCAACAGTCTGTGATAATGCGTCGGGACGCAGGAGGCACCCTGAGCCACCAGCATACAGTGGGAATAAGCCATAATTGAAGGTGGACCGCAGTGCTTGTCACATGCGGCCCGGCACTCCTGGGGCAGTCAGAACTGCGATCAGCAGCAGATCATATAGAGGCAGGGGTTCTGCCAGTAACGTCTTTGGAGGCAGTGGCTAAGCACGAAAAGATTGTCAGTGAGAATGGGCCATCGAAGACTAATGGCTGACAGCCATAACACAGTCTGTTCAAGATGCTGTGGCTGTGGCTTCAGCTTCTTCTCAGGGTGAGCAGATCTCAGCAAAATTTGTTTATAAACTGTACAGTAATATGGTCACTGCTCTAAGGGAGTCATGCTAAGTATGCAGATTGTGGCAGCAGCAGACATGAAGAGTGCAGGACAGGTTGAAGGGTTGGCAAGCCTCGGTCCCATACGGCCATGTTGATTGGGATTGCAAGAACCCCCCTTTCATTTTCTTTTTAACTACCAATGACTCAAAAGGTTTTTCTGGTCCCTGGCATTATCTGTAAAGAGGAAAGTTCAGGAAATCGGTGCTGCGCTTGAACATTGTCTTTACTGACCGGAGACAGGATAATTAATCTTATAGTGTTGAGATGTTGTCCTGCCAACCTAGCATTGATTGAGCTCTGCTTTTCTGCTGGCCCCTCCTGTCATGATACCGGTGTGTGAGCTTACTCAACAATGGTTTGGTGACCCCCAGGCTATTTAGAAATCTTGCATCAGCCTTCCAGATGCCTTTCTTGGAGACTGCTGACATCTTGAGGCTCTGCTTGTCAAACAACTGGGAATATTTGGACAGCTCCATCTCTAGCACCAAATCATTCTCCTCACTGGAAAAGCATGAAACACACTTACACATCTTTTAAAGTACTAAAAAATGAAATAGCTAGCTAGTTATGTTTAGACTTGGAAATAAGAAAATAAAGGGAATTATGTTCTCTTTATAGTACTGAACTTACTAATTTCACATGTTTTAAAATGGGAGGTATTCAGCCATGATAATTACCATGTAAATTCAGATGTGCAATGTGGTATTTTAATTACTGATCAAAGCATATATATGATTTCACAAGCAGGCAGATAGTATCATATGATTGTCTGCTCTCCTGTGACAAAGGGAAAAATAAATGTACCTGTCTCAAAACGTTCCTTGCATAATATTAAGTTACAGCTGTGTGCATGGGGAGGAGGTGTTTCTAAAATCTTTTTCTGAATGTAATGTATGTTTTACACTAAGAAAATGGCTATTATACAATTGTGTCAAAAGGGATACATGTGTACAAAGGTAGGTGCAATGAAATATGGTTCCTGCATTTATATAAGCTACATATAGATATTCCAGGAGACATTGTTTGGTCAGAGTAAGGGTGAAGTTGAGATCGATATCCATGCTTTTGAAAATACACATACAGGCACATGTGCATGTATGCATTTGCCTCGGAGCACGTGTAAATTTGTGCAAGAGCTCTAGTGCACTATTGGGGATAATTCTGGAAGCCTAGTTGATGTAGGCACATAGGCTTCTCTGCTGTCTTTATAAAATATGAAAAAGAAAAAAGAAAACCATGGGGGTATTTTAAAAGCCTTAGACATCATTTGAATGTCTAGAACCATGCATGTGGATGTCCAAATTACAGAGATGTCCCCCAGAGCCATTTTACAAATGGCTTTTAAAGATATCTCTGGTGCGGGGACATTCAAAGTAGGCAGAGAGCGTGGTGGAAGTGTGTCTGGTGAGGTGCACTGGGGACATCTGCAATGTCGTCTAAGTTTAAATCTGCTCCAGGCTTGAATAGGCATCTGGAAAGTGCTTGTTTTGGCCATAAAACATCTAGAGAGTGTAGAGAAGATGGAGAGTTACATGACTTGCTGAAGATCACAAGGAGCTTCAATAGGACTTGAACCTTGTCTACAGCCCACTACTCTAACCATTAGGCTATTAGACATCCCTATTCTGGAATACTATTCTGGTGACGTCTTTGTAGACAGCCCTGCAGATGTCCATATTGGGGGGCCAGTCCTGCACATGTGCTTGTTCAGATTGCCGTTCTGTTTCTTGAGAAGATCAGGGCTCTCCCAAAAGGTGATTTTTGCTGAAATTACTATGTCCACATTTGTGAAATCGTGTCTGAACTTGGACATGCCTGCTTTTCTTTCTGGCTTGAACGTTCCGGATTCACTTGGATGTCCTTTGAAAAATGTGCCTTAAACTGTCTATAGGCTGACAGGATCCTACTGTTTATAATATCACACCCCCACACTCCCCAACACTACTTCAGTAATTGTTCCACATTAATCATGCTATGGTTATGCTACTTTTTCATAATATAGCATGGGAACATTAGCAGACTAGATGGGCCTTGTGGTCTTTTTCTGTCATCATGTTTCTATGTTTCTATGTTGTTGTTATGGAAGGACAGACTAGATGGGCCTTGTGGTCTTTTTCTGTCATCATGTTTCTATGTTTCTATGTTTCTATGTTACTATGGAACAGTTATCGAATTAGCATTAGTAGCCTTTGTAAAACAGGCATAAAGCAGGTAATTTTTTGAAAAAGTTTTAGGTGCGCTATTAAGACTTTATCCTCACAGAAGGTAACTTTATACCAGGTCATCTAAGGTGTGAGGGCACATCAGCACACATGCTTTGCTTATTTTATGAAGGCATACATAGTTTCTGCTTGGAAGCTCTAAAAGAGAGTTATTGACTCCTTATTTCATAACGGCAGCATATGTTCCTATGCACCCTTGCAAAATTACCTCCCTGAAAGCTGCAACACAGATTTATACCTGGAACAGAGTAGAAAACCATAATAAAGTGTTAAGGCCCACTCAACGTTTTAGGACAGTGACCTTGAGAAGAGCAGGGCTCTCCAGACCTCTCCCGAAAGGTGATTTTTGCTGAAATTGCTACTGAACTGTGAGTTGTCTGTTTGTCTCCACATATTTATTTTCCTATTTGTCCTTATTGGTGGGTTCCCTTACCTACTCCATTACTGTAGAGTTTAAATATACCTGAGTGACTACCCCTCCCCCCTGCTGAGGTATTGTTGAAGACCTCCATTTCCTGTCCTGCACGTGTGCTTGTTCAGATTGCCGTTCTATTCCTTGAGAAGAGCAGGGCTCTCCAGAGCTCTACCAAAAGGTGATTTTAGCTGAAATTGCTAATGAACTGTGAGTTCTGTCTCTTTGTCTCCACATATTTATTTTCCTATTTGTCCTTATTGGTGGGTTCCCTTACCTACTCCATTATTGTAGAGTTTAAACTATTTTCCTCTTAGTTTACCTGAGTGTCTACCCCTCCCCCCTGCTGAGGTATTGTTGAAGACCCCCATTTCCTGTCCTGCACGTGTGCTTGTTCAGATTGCTGTTCTGTTCCTTGAGAAGAGCAGGGCTCTCCAGAGCTCTCCCGCAAGGTAATTTTTGCTGAAATTGCTACTGAACTGTGAGTTCTGTCTGTTGGTCTCCACATATTTATTTTCCTATTTGTCCTTATTGGTGGGTTCCCTTACCTTCTCCACTGTGTGTATCCACAGTTCAGGAACAGCCTACTGGACAGAGACACTTAGGTTCCCGCCCACCCTACCCCTCACCCCACCCACCCCAGGGGCTACATTGCCTATATAGTGGTCACATACGTGCCATCTATCCTTCCTAACTTGGGTTAAAGCCCACATCTTCTTCATCTTTTCTTCTTCTTCTTCATCCTCTTCTGGGACTGCTTAATCAACATGTTGTGTATTCAGTGCAATAACTGCGGTACTTTCATTCCAAGACAAATCATTTGGAGCCTAAGAGCTTGTCCTATGTGCCTCAAGTCAGCTGCCATGCATGAAGAATCGACTCTACTAAGGAAGGAACTGGCTGCAATGAAGCACACCTCTTCTAGGATACAAACTGAACAAAGTCCACCACCGCTCCCACAAAGAATCAAACACCCCAGGAACAAATGGATCACAGTGGGTTTTGGTAGATTGCAACCTGTAACTCAGAGACATCCTATACATCAAGAGATATCCCTGCACAATGCCTTCTCTGCCTTGGCTAATGAGGATGCCCAATCCAAAGAAACTGAAGGGCCTTTAAATGAGTCAGACAATGCCCAACCTCCTGCTAAAGCACCAAATATGAAAAAACCTCACCAAACAGAAAACTACTACTACTTGGAGATCCCACCATCAGAGGCACCAACTTGGGAAAACAGTTCAAAGGAGAGAAGATAGTCATGTGCCTACCAGGCTCTTCAGCCAGCAGGAATACAAACCAAGTTGTTGAAGAAATTAGCGCAAAAAGTGAACACTCTAAACTTGATGTTGTTATCCACTTGGGCACAAATGACCTGGCTAGAAATGGTGCCTCTACCGTCCAAAAAGACTTCCAATCTCTGGGAGAGAAACTCAAGCCCATTGTTAACACTGTTGCATTCTCAGAAGTTCTACCTGTTCTTGGTAAGGGGACAAAAAGGCTGCATCGCATTAACAGCTTTAATACATGGCTTCAGACCTGGTTCAAACAAGAAGGATTCAGATTTATTGGGGACTGGGGAAACAGATGGACCAACAAGAGTCTATACTGTGCTGATGGACTATATCTCTCTGTCACAGGGAAAAGAATCCTAACTGAAAAATTCAGGCAGTATATGGATATGCATTTAAACTAGGAAAAGGGGGTGACGGATGTGGAAGGTCAAGATCTGCAAGCCACCCCCTGCAAAAGCAGAACATCAGAAACAGCCACACTTTTAAACCACACATCAAAAACAAGTGGGAAGAAGTGGGCAGAACAAAATCAATGAAAAATACACACAAGACAGGTAAATGCTGGAAAGCAATGAGCAAAAATGCTCGAAGCTGAGCCAACAAAGTTCCGGACCTGGAAGCCCTAATGGTGGAAATGGATTTGGACATTGTGCCCATTACAGAAACATGGTTTAATGAATCACATGATTGGGATATAGCCCTAGCTGGCTATAATCTATTCAGAAGAGACAGAGTAAATGGAAGAGGAGGAGGAGTAGCCTTGTATGTCAAAAGCAATATTAAAGCTACTGAAATGGAGGGGAAATGGGGAAAATAAGACGCGCTCTGGATTGTGTTGGAAAGGGGAGATGGCACTGTCATCCATACTGTTGTAGCCTAAAGACCTCTGACTCAAATTGAAGAGAGAGATAATGAATTGATTAGAGATATTGCCAAGATAGCCACAAAGGGGAAAGCGATCATATTGGGTGACTTTAATCTACCTGATGTGGATTGGATTACTCCTTCTGCACATCTTGAAAGAAGCAAAAAAATTGTGGATGCTCTCCAAGATGCGTTACTTAGACAAATGGTGATGGAACCAACCAGGGAAAGCTCAACGCAGGATTTAGTGCTTACCAACGGTGATAGCGTGTCGAATGTCTGCGGGAGTGCCCCTGTGAGCAACAGCGATCATCACACGGTGTGGTTTGAGATAAAAGCCATGATACAGGCCAATCATAGCAAGCTCAAAGTCCTAAACTTCAAAAACACTGACTTCAATAAAATGGCCAAGTACCTAAAGGAGGAGATGACGGGGTGGAAGGCGTTAAGGGAAGTGGAATTGCAATGGGCTAAACTAAAGGTGGCAATAAAAGGGACAACAGATAAATATGTAAGAAAAGTAAATAAAAACAAGAGGAGAAGGAAACCTATTTGGTTTTCCAAAGAAGTGGCTGCTCAAATAAAGACAAAAAACACAGCTTTCACACAATTCAAAAGCTTGCAAACAGAAGAACACAGAAATGAATACAGGATCAAACTCAAAAAGTCAAAAAGAGAAATAAGGAAAGCAAAATCAAAGGCAGAGGAAAAGATGGCTAAAGATGTTAAGGGTGGCGACAAAACTTTCTTCAGGTATATTCGGGAAAGGAAGATCAGAGTTGGAATTGCAGGACTCAGAAGTGCTGGGAAAGGGCTGGTGGAAAGTGACATTGAAAAAGCGAAATTGCTAAACAAATACTTCTGCTGTGTTTTTACTAAAGAAAATCCTAGAGATGGACCAGCTGTGACTCCCAAATATAAAAATGGGAGTGAAGTAGATACCACACCATTCACAGAAGATGAGGTGTTAGAACAACTTGCTAAACTGAAAGTGGACAAAGCCATGGGACCGGATAGGATACATCCCAGGATACTGAAAGAACTCAGAGAGGTTCTTGCTGGACCATTAAAGGATGTCTTCAACAGATCCTTGGAAACACAAGAGGTTCCTCAGGACTGGAGAATGGCTAATGTAGTACTCTATACAAAAGTGAGGGGACAGGGAAGAAGTGTCAGACTACAGTCCCATGAGCCTTACCTCGGTGGCGGGAGAAGTAATGGAGGCGCTCTTGAAAGAGCAAATAGTGAAACTTTCTCAAAACCAACAGGTTGCAAGATCCGAGGCAACATGGTTTGCTGAAGGACGGTCATGCCAAACAAATCTGATTGAGTTCTTTGACTGGGTGACCAAGGAACTAGATAAGGGGCATGCGATCGATGTCATCTACCTGGATTTTAGCAAAGCCTTTGATACTGTTCCTTATAGGAAGCTTGTCAATAAACTCAGTTGCTTGGGGATGGGTCCCAAGATGGTAAACTGGATTAGAAATTGGTTGAATGACAGACAACAGAAGGTGATGGTACATGGAGCTCACTCAGATGAAAGGAAGGTGATTAGCGGGGTGCCCCAGAGTTCGGTCCTGGGCCCAGCACTGTTCAATGTATTTGTGAGTGATATTGCTGAAGGACTGAATGGAAAAGTCTGTATTTTTGCAGATGACACAAACATTTGCAAAACAGTAGACTCCCCCGAGGGAGTGGATAACATGAGGAAAGATCTACAAAAGCTGGAAGAATGGTCTAATGCTTGGCAACTATGATTTAATGCGAAAAAGTGCAGTGTCATGCACTTGGGTAGCAGAAATCCAAGGGAAATGTACGCGGTAAGGGGTGAGAGGTTGGTGTGCAAGGTTCAGGAGAAAGACTTTGGTGTGATTATCTCTGGTGATCTCAAGGTGGCAAAACAGTGCAACAAGGTGGTGGCAAAAGCCAGGAGGATGTTGGGCTCCATACAAAGAGGGATTACCAGCATAAAGGAAGAGGTACTTATGCCACTGCACAAGTCACTGGTGAGGCTTCACTTGGAATACTGTGTTCAGTTTTGGAGACCGTATCTTGCAAAAGATGTAAAAAGACTGGAAACTGTTCAGAGGAAGGCGACCAAAATGATTTGGAGCCTGCGTCTGAAGCCTTATGAGAAGAGACTTGAAGACCTAAATATGTACACTTTGGAGGAGAGGAGGGACAAGGAAGATATGATTCAGACCTTTAAATACTTAAAGAGAAATGATGAACAAACAACCCTCTTCCAAAGACGGGGAAGCTGTAAAACTAGAGGGCATAACATGAAGCTGCAAGGTGATAAATTGAAAGGCAATGTCAGGAAATATTTTTCACTGAAAGGGTGGTGGATGCTTGGAATGCCCTCCCGATGGAGGTGATGGGGGCAAACATGGTGGTGGAATTCAAAACGGCATGGGACAAACACAGTGGATCCCTTTACAGCAACAGGATAAAAACAACATCTAACTTCTGAACCATCTAACATTTCAACAAATAGGGGTGACCTACACGGAGTGGTGGGTTCACCCCTAAACAAAGAAATGGGGAGGGGTGGCCTGCACAGAGCGACAGGTGCATTTACTCTTGCCATCTTGCTGGGCAGACTAGATGGACCATGCTGGTCTTTATCTGCTGTCATTTACTATGTTACTATGTTACATAGAAGAAAATATATTTTATTTTTATTATTATAATGACTATACAGATTCTTAAATACAAAGGGGAATATTACATTCCAGGGCCTTTCCTCTAATGTGGACTATCTGGTTTTTATCTTTTACATATATTTTATCTCCTCACGCTGATAGTTTATTACTGCCATACATACTAATAATAAAGGGGAGGGGATAGTTACTAAATTGTGTCATAGAAATAATGAATATTATCGGTCCTTAATGCACGTTGAAAGACAATAGCATACATTATTTTACCATAAGGCACAATTTGTCACTGCACTGAAATGTACATGCATGGAAAATGCTCTATTATTATTCAAATGAATATGGCTGCTGGTGCTATTTTTCTGCTGCGAAATTTAGACTGCTAATATGTGACGTGATGCTCCTGGCTGAACTTACAGGGACCACAACTGGGTAATATGCAACTGGTGAGTCAGAAATCCCCATCTCTTGGCACCACCAAGGAGTCAGGGCCTCCTAAATATTGCACCCCTTCCTCTCCCAACTGTACAATCATCCTTGCCTGCCAAAGTCATAGTCCAAGCCTTCCTTAAGCCCCCTCCCAACCCCTACCACCCTTATCTGAAGCACCTCCTCTACATCCTTCTCCTCAGCCTACCTTCAAGTAAGCCTCTTGGTCTAGTGAGATTCGGATGGGAGCGTCCCCAACTTGCTCCTCTCCAGGCCAGTGCTATGTTTAAAACTGCGCCTGTGATCCCCCAGAAGTAGTTGCAAGGTATTACCTATGTGAGAAGTCTAAAAAGCTGTGCAAATACCAGTGTACCCAAAAAGAGGTCACATAACCATTTACAAAAATAACCTCAAGAAAATATCAAAGCCAGAATGGCAGAAAGCATTAGCTTAAACTTAGCCAACCAACTATTTCATCACTTGTCTGTAGGGCAATAATAATTTTTTGTTTTCTTACAGTCTTTTTTTGTTTTTTGGTTCATTGTTCCCGTGCAAGACTTAAAACATGGCCATCGTTGCTAGTATTAGTATGCATCTTTTAAAAAAACATCAAACACACTTCATGTCTGAATCCTCCTAATGCATATCACAACAGTCATGCATTGGCAGCATTTGAGTTGAAAGCATATTGAAAAGGGAACACAGTCCAACTTATCGTTGATGCTATGAAAGTCTCTAGGTATCAATAGCTGTCATTACACTATAGGATACAACTGCTCCTCAAAATTCGCTTAACATGATATTGAAGTTTCATCACCTTTGCATTCGTCAGGAGCTTAATTCAAAAGTTCCTCTTGGAACTCTGCCAATAATCAAAACATGCCATCAGAAGGGTTACACCACTGTGTAATCTAACATGGGAGTTATATATTTTCTGGAGATTGAACATGTGAGTTTTGGTTACCTGAAGCATAGGTAATACAGTAGGCATTCTTATTTATTTATTTAGCTAGGCTTATGTACCACTTTTCACCGGATCAAAGCGATTTATGTGGAATAGAATGTTTTTTACAATGAACGTATTATAAGGTGCAGAATAACAGTTACAGTGAAACAGTCAACAGTTTTGATAACAAAGTAATATTAATGCTTACTTAGGGGTATGTTTACTAAACTGCGGTAATGCCATTCGCGTTAGGATCCGCGGTAGAGGCAGAAATACCCAAATAAGGACATGGGCGGTACATCATTACTGATAACGCGCGTTACAAGGCGCCATAAATTAACGAGCGTTACATGATAGGGAGCCATTGCACGTTACCGCGCATTAATCTTAAGAAGGCGCGCAGACATGCAAACATAGAAACAGAGCTGTAGCACAATGGTCACTACACCGACTGTTGGTACAGGGGTCATGGGTTCAAATCCCCAGTGTGCCTAATGAATAAGGCTGGCTGAGGCATTATGTTTAAGTATTGGGTTGTGAGGAATTTTAGTTTTACTTTAATTAGTGCTGCCAGCAAACACACCCTCACAGTGGCGTAACCTAAGGTGCCGCATAAGGCACCCTAGAAGGCACTCCATAGGGCACATTATAAAGTGTGCTGTCTGCCAAGGCACCCTATAATGTCCACTATAGGACACCTTATAAGGCGCTTTATAGGTCACCCTATAAAGGTGAGGCACCTAAGGTGACAGTACTCTGAGGGTGTTTCTGCTGGCAGCACTAATGTACATTAAAAATAGACAATGCCTCAGACAGCCCTATCAATGAACCCCACTGTGGGTTTTGAACCCATGACCACTGGTTCCATAGGCAATGAAGTAACCAGTGGGCTACAGCTGCTAACAAACCCCTGACTGGCTACAAGAGGACTGCATGGCACCACACAAACATTCTGCTGTGGTTACCAGGATAGGGTCAACCCATCCATACCCAGGATGCACAGCACATGCAAATCAGCAGTCTACAGATGATCACAAGATGGGGTATGCACCCCACAGCACCTCAGCCTGGTAGGGGGTGCCAACAGTGTGTGTTAGTGGCACAGAGTAGCTACAGACCGTCACAGTGTGTGGGTCCTGTGCTCACCCTGAGGGTGAGGTGGGGTGCCCAGCACTATTTTTGCAGCACCTGGCTTTGCTGAGATAGGCTATGCTACAGGTCCCCATCAGTGCCAATGTGTGATAGGTAGTCCTTGCAAACACCCCTAGGATATGCCTGTGTCCATCTGTATCTCACACCTAGCCCTTGTGCACTATGATACACCCAGAAAAGTGCATACCCTGTGTAGGTGCCATGGTCACATGATTTAAGTGAAGGGGGGTGTTTGGACCCACAGACGGATTACATACCACCACCCAACCCACCCTCTGTGGCTCAGGGTGGGGGACAGGATCTCCCATCAACAGATCCACATTCTACCCCCCTGCAATGGTGGCAGTAGAGGGAACCATCACCCCAGTCCTGCTGGGGAACAGATACCCTACAGGGCAGGCAATGCAGAGCTGTACACATCCATAAAGCAATAGCAGACAGACAGTAGGCCTTGAAATGCACAGCTGCCCCCCACCACTATCTGACATTCTCCAGCAGCAAGCCTCCAGCCGCTGCACCCTGCAAGGTGTTCCAGCAAGACACATACTAGCTGCAGACAGTCTGCTAGCTAGTCCATAGTGCATGTTCCTGGAGGAGATGCGTGTACCCAGAACTGGGATGTTAGCATACATACCAAGCAGATAAGTCAGTGATTGGGCCCCAAAAGAGAACCCATAAATATCACATGAAAATTTTTTTATATAGCACTATGGGGGAACCTAGCCATGCCGTGGTCACTGCTCAGTCAGGGTGAGAGTGACCTCCCAGCAGGACATGCTGTGGCCATCCTGTCCGTGCAGGTGGTGGCCGGCCACTAAAATGTCCGAGCCATTGCCTTATGCTATGTACAGATGGATCCAGGCCAGGCCATCCTATCCTGGCTATTCCCTCAGTACCTTGCTCCTCATTATGCACATTGCCAGGCCAATACTGGCAAGAGTGCTAGCAGTGTGGGCTGTGGAGGGTGTTTGCAGCCACCACACACTGGATAGACAGACACACACTCCACACCTATGCCAGCATTGTGCAACTATAGAGGTGTTTGGCAGCCCTGGCCACCGCACCAGTCCTGGGCACAGTGCAGGCATGGCTATGGTACGCAATACTGTTGGGGTCACTCCCCAGGGTGGTAAACACTGTCATACACAAGACCTGTAGCACACTCCACAGACATCAGAAAGGTTGCTATGATGCAGCTCAATCAGCAAATTGTGCTTAACTTTGGAATTGCTATCTGCCAGTAATCATAGCAACCGTTTGATAGATGTTTACCGTATTCCCAGGTTTAGGGTGGCATTGCCAAGGTATGCAAGTGCTAGTATTGGGAGATGCACGCAGGGCCCAACATCCTGCCGCTCCAGGAGGCATTGGATAATGGAGCCTGTGGGTGCGGGTGTGTCTGCCCCTGTTGGCTGCTGCTTTACGGCAGAGGTTCCCACCTCCAGTCCTGGTGGGCCAAACACTGTTCGGGTTTTCATGCTGTCCCTCATGAATATGCATGAGATACATCTGCATACCATGGGGGCGGCACATAGAAATGCAGCACAGGCATCTTTATTAGAGGCAGCATGGAACCTGGATGGTGTTTGGCCCTCCAGGACTGCATTTGGGAGACTCTGCTCTAGGTAATGCACATGTTTATCCCCAGCACCGCCTGCCAATGTTCCGTGCCCTTGGGGGTAGCTGCTGGGTACTATCCCCTGTGACACTGTGGGAAACACAGTCGTGCCCATGTTGGGCCTTCAGCAGTTGCTGTCTGGCTGCTCTGTTGTTTCAGCATTCGTATGGGCCACCTTGGCATCACCCTAGTCCGCACTGTGGCCCAGCTGCACCACAGCATGTGCCGCCTGTGGCCCTCTGTATCCCCTTTTCCGGCATCTGTCCAGTTGCCCATTTCGACATGCCCACCCTGCTGTTGCGGGAAATTTGCACGCCATAGGACACCTGTCCAATAACAAGGGAAAGCCCTGATCAGTGCTATTTCACTGTGGGATCATTCACCTTGTCGGGGGACAGAGCATAGACCCTTCCACGCTTAATATCTTTTTTTGGGAGCTTTCTCGGTAGTGTTTTTTGCTGTTTCCCAATATTATCTCTATTGGCCAGCTTGGTTATGTTTTTTTCCAGTTTGTTGAGGTCATTTTCAATGTTTATGTGCCCTTTTGTTCTGTGTACATATATCATACTTATCACTTTTTGTAGGTTTCCCTGCCTATGCTGTACATTGCTGACACTGAAATGGTTTCTCTCCCCTGCAAATGTGCATCTAAGGGCAGATTTTCAATTGCGTTACGATTCAGCTCTTCAGATCAGCGCGTTAGTGTGAATGGAGCCTCTCCCCACCCACACTCCGCCCATTGACCCCTTCTCTCCGCCCTCTCTCCACCTTCTGTGGTGTTTTACCACGCCGCGGAACGTCTATGATCGTTAAGTAACGTTAACGCGCATTATGAGACGTTAACGATCGTTAACGTCTCATAACACGCGTTAACATTACTTAACGATCGTTAACGTTACATAACGCGCATTATGTAACATTACCGCAGTTTAGTAAACATACCCCTTAGTGTTTATAATAGAACGTTATATACAAACTTGAAACTAAACATTATGTTCAACAGCTATTTACAATTGCGGGTCTGTTTTTTATAGTGCCATGTTGAAGAGGATGTTAGGTAGTGGAACCAAAGTGTTCAGTGAATAGGTGGGTTTTTAAGAATTTGCGGAAGGTGGGGAGACTGTTTCTTAGGGTGTCAAGTAGGGGAGTTTCATATGGAAGAAGCGTAGAGTTCAAAAGCTTTGCGGCATGTTTGTAGGTTGTATTTAGTTTTGGATTGTGGCATGTTAAGTGGAGGAGTAGCCTGGTGGTTAGATCAACTGCCTCATACTTAGAACATTAAGGGTTCAATTCCCACTAGCACTTCTTGTGACCTTGGGCAAGTCACTTTACTTCATTGCCTTGGAAGAAAAGGCCGGCAATCTACTTCCAGTGATACATTGCCAAGAAAACCCAGAGGTAGCTGGGTCACTATGAGTCAACACTGACTTGATGGCACTTAAAAAAAATGGTAAGTTTGTTGGTTGTGGTCTGTTTATAGAAGGTTTCAGTAGCAGGGATTGAAGGATGGTTCCATGGTGGGAGTGAAGAGTTTGGTGAGTGAGGAAGATGCATTTATATTTGATTCTGTAGGTAAGGGGTAGCCAGTGTAATTGTTTTAGGATGAGGGTGATGTGGTTGTATTTAGCAGTTCCTTGGATGGTATGAGCAGCTGTATGTAGTGTGGTTTGAAGTGGGAGAAGTATGGATTGAGGCAGACCCTGGTAGATAATGTTGCAGTAATCTGCATGGGGAAAAGTAAGTGCTTGAACTGCTGATCTAAAATCTGTTGTTTCGAGGAGGGGATGGAGACGTTGTAGGGTCTTTGTTTTGAAATAGATTGTTCTGGCTGTCATTGCTGCTTGGGTTTTGAAGGAGATTTGCTGATCAATAAAGATTAAGAGGTATTTAAGCTCTGTTTTTACATTTATCTGGATGTTGTTTATTGTAATACTGGAAAGGCTAGTTCTTCTTTCTGAAAGAGACAAGGGGGTATGTTTACTAAACCGGGCTAACGGTTAACCCGGGCTTTCTGCCACTAAATCCCATATTATTCAATGGGACCTAGTTGCAGATAGCCCGGGTTAACCGTTAGCCCGGTTTAGTAAACATACCCCAAGAGAATCAGTCAGAACCTTAGAAAGAGAAAGCGGGACCTAAAGGGTGAAATTTGAGACCTGCTTCTTTAAAAGGATTAGCTTCCCATTAAGGACTTGTTAAGTGATGTATGAGTGACTCAGTCATTTATTCCTCTGAGGTCAATAAAGGAAGTAATCTAATAAATTATATTTTGCTGGTATATGCCAGTATATTCTGCAATATAGTGCTTATAAAATTCCCTCCTCCACATACAAGTATGCACAATGACAAGAACGTAACTTGGGCATAGGTGTGTTTGGGGTTAGATTTTGTCTCATGTGCAAGCGGAGTCATGATTTACTGTATATGCAGTTTTTATGAAATGCATGTGCCCATGTGTATTGTACATCCATATGTTTACACTAACTCCCCAGACGGCGTAAGTATATGCCATTTTATTATAGCTACACCTTTGACAGTTTTTCTGAAGCAGTTTTATAAAGATGCATAGATGCTTAGGTATTTTTATAAAATAAGCTTAAAATGGGCACTCATGCAACCTGTTATAAAATTGCTATCAGAATGAACACACATTGTAATTAGATAACACAGGTACACTAAAAAAAAAATTTTTTTAAACTGCCTCTAATGTTTCGATTGATTTTTACGTTTTTTGGTGCGCTGAATCCAAATCTGGTAACCAATTTGCTCCATCACGTACAGATTTTTTGCTACATTGGGTTAGCAGTTTGAGGTGAACGTTTCAGATTGAGTGCGATCGAGATAAAAGTTTCTTGGATGAATTCTTTATACTAATTGTTTAGTAGTTATTCAAATAAGAATAAAGAAAATTGTAACAAGGCAGCACATAAGAATAGAGTAATGTCAACAAAACACACTGTGATGGTAGCAAAATTGTCTGCACTTAAAACAGCCACAAACATGTGCACAAACATTGAGCATATAAGAGCGAGGTTAGACACAAAGCAAAGCAAAGAAATGTGCAAAAAATGTTGTACAGGTATGTAAGAATAGAAAACGCAAACCGCACCATTGCAATACATGAAGACAAACACCCGATGGTGTGAAAATAAAATTCTAAGACATGAGATCCGACACTGTGGTCATAACTACCAAATTTTATTTGAAAGTTTAGTAAAAACACGATATTTGTCAACACAGTTTAGATTTTAAAGTCATTCTTGGGTCAATCAATCTCCTGGTGGGCCCGTTTCTTCTTCCCCCGAATGCTTCTCTTGGTGCGCTGCTTGGCGTATTTTTCATCTGGGGTTTCCCGCAGCAGCAACCAGCAGAAATCAGCAATCATAGTGGTGTTCCATCTTCCTTGGTACCTTCTCTCTGCGTCCTTGATGTCTTGGTGAAACCTTTCACCTTGTTCTTCACTGTACGCCCCCAAGTTTTCGGGAAAGTAGTTCACATGGGAGTGCAAGAAATGGACTTTCAGGCTCATGTTACAGCCTTGTTCTTTGAAGGCATTGAGCATCCTGGCAACAATATCCTTATAGTTCTCATCCCGCCTGTTCCCCAAGAATTTGAGAACAACATCCTTGAAGGAATCCCAGGCTTCTTTTTCCTTCTCAGACATCGTTTCAGCGAATGCTCCATCTGAAATGAGTTTCCTTATATCAGGGCCAACAAACACTCCTTCCTTTAGCTTTGCTTCAGAAAGTCGGGGGAACTTTGAGCAAAGGTACCGAAAGCACTCACCATCTTTTGGAAGGGACTTGATGAATTGCTTAATGAGACCCAACTTAATGTGGAGAGGTGGTAATAGAATTTTATCACGAGGTACCAAGCTCTCATGAAGAACATTTTTCTCACCGGGTCTCAAATACTCCCGAATTGGCCAGTCTTTTTTCCCACAGTGTAGGTCGCGGGCCCGGCTATCCCACAAGCAAAGGAAGCAGGGATATTTGGTGAAACCGGATTGCTGCCCTAATAGTATGGATAGAATTTTAAAGTCTCCACAAATCATCCACTTATGCTCATCATAACGAATCTTCTGAAGAATCAGGGCCAAATTCTCGTATTTTTCTTGGAGAATAACAGAGTGAGCTATAGGAACTGAAGCGAATGTGTTGCCATTATGAAGAAGAACACCTTTTATGCTGTCTTTTGATGAATCAATGAACAGCCGCCATTCAGCAGGATCATACTTGAGTTTAAACTTTTCCATCACTCCGTATATATCGTTGCAAAATACCAAATCTTCCTCTTTGCTGAAATACTTCAAAAATTGTGTCTCACGGTTGCGGTACCAATAAAAAGTTGTTCCTGGTGACAATAGATTTTTCTGTTTAAGCCGAGAACCTAGCAGTTGGGCAGCATCTTTTGGGAGTCCTAAATCCCGGACTAAATCATTCAATTCAGCTTGAGAGAAAAGTTCAGGTTTCGGATCTGGTTCAGTTTCAAACTCGGAAGTACTGGACTCATCGGGAAAAGCCATCTGATGAGTCTCATCATGATCAGAACCGTCCACACAAATATGATCCAAAGATTTTGGTGGTTCAGGCACAGGTACTTCGTTGCTATGAGGCATAGGCCTAATTGCTGAGGGAAGGTTGGGGTAACTTATTACGTTCTTATTTTTTAAGTTGTATCCCTTCACAATGCAAGAGCAAAAATAGCAGTCACTGCTGTGGTCTCTTTGTTCACGCCACATCATAGGTATTCCGAAATGAAATGCTTGTTTTTTACCTTTCATCCATAAGCGTAGATCTTCCTCACATGTCTTGCACACTTTGTGAGGAGCCCACGGTTTGTCTTGATCGCCTAACTTCAAACCGAAATAGGCGAAATATACTTTTTTAATAAATGCAGAAATGTTCCTCTGCCGCTTTTTCACGGTATATTCCCCACAAATAAAACAAAAACTGTCCAGAGAGTTGACGCAACCTCTGGCTCTGTGAGCCTTCACAAATACACAGCACTGCTAACTACAACTGTAGTGAAACGCTTCGGAATAAAGCTGGATTATGACTGAGCAAACAAAAGGTAATAATGAACTTGCAAGAAATTGAAATTTGACAGGAACGTTCATGTTGCAACCACCGTGTTTGAGCGAGCGAACGAGGCGAGGCGAACAGGAAAGAACATGCGCCAGCGCGAGTACTGGATTTAGCCCCCCGCCTCCCAATTGTCCTGTTAATGTATAAAATGAATACAAAACACTCTAAAATATCATGAGGGAGTGTTTCTAGTTAGTTAACCATTACAACCTCTATTTTGGGCCAAGAAAATAAACTGCAGTCGGCTAAAAAGAAATTATGTGAACATTCCTTATATGGGTAAGAAATCTAATTTTGCAAGAAAACGTGACGTGATGGAACATTTTGGCTATTTTTCCTGGATTCAGCACCCCAAAATCTATAGGAATCAGTTGCAAAACTGGAGGCAGTTTTTTGGTAGTGTACCTGTGTAATTATTCACTAGGTATTACTAATCATTTCTATTCTTCATATTTCACAGATGCACACAAGAGAAAGCCTCCTTTTTGTGGAACTTACATTCTAGTCAAGATAAATAAGAGAGTAGTATGCTGCGAGCGGGCAGGACACAAATCCCCATGGAGCCAGGCGGAAGGTTTAAGGGAAATGCTTTATTTACAGGGAGTTCATAGCAGTAGCACAGAAATAGTTCTCCCCTCTTCCAAAGTTCCTTCACTCTGGGTTTTACAGCATTACTACCAGAAGCCTGCTGACCAACGTGGAAACACCCCAGCTCCTATCTTCCCGTAGTGTCTCCTTAGAGGTAGGTGGTCACTCCGTACTCTGGAACACCTCAGGTTCTTTTCCCCCTCTCATTCCCCAGGAGCCTGGCCACACCTTTCCCAGGCATTCTCCAGCCTTTCTTCTTAAAGGGACGGGGGTTTACAGTGCAATACCTCATTTGTGCTAGATTTGGCTGGGGAGTTTCCCTGTGGGGGATGGGGTGTTTCCACAACATTCCATCACATACCCCCCCCCCCCCCCCCTCAGCTCAACCCTTGACAGTGGAGCATCCGGAACTCCCAGGCCCTTGGTAATGTCATGGAAAGCAAAATGGGTACATCCCGGAACACAAGAGAGCCAATCTTTACTCTGCCGCACTCGGTGAGTCCAATTCCATTTCTGGGTATTTGAGATAGATTCCCTAAACAGAACTTAGTCTGTGTTTGAAGGCAAGTGCATATTGGGTGCACGTCCTTCTCCTTGGACTGCTAGAGTTAGGACAGAAGTCCATGCATTCTGCCGAGTCAGAGGGTAGACTGTGACTCTCCTCCTTTTGTCTGGCTATGAAATCATGTAGTCAGCAGGTCTCACCGGCTCTATCACCTCATAGGGGCCTGGCCATGTAGAGGAGAGTCAACCCCCTAACACAGGGTGGAAAACCAGGACTCGATCCCCAGATTGAAAAACCCGCTGTACTGTCTCTTGCTGATAGGCACCGACCAGGGGCCTCTGTGTCTCCCCTAAGTATAGTCTCGCTGTTTCTCCAGCATCCTTTAATGGCTCCTGCAGCTGGTGTACATAGTTCTTCATGTTAGGGCAGGGATGTGGTTTCTCATCCTCTTGGGTTCTTTTATGTAACAGTTTTTATATACTGCTCTATCCTTCACTCAGAGTGATTTATATTACAACATTAAACTTATGCAGTTGACTGCTACATTAAAACTTAGATAAACATGGTAACATATTTATAAACTTTTAAACTCCCCACGCTCGTCCGCTCAGATGGACTGCCTCCGTACTCGGGTTTTCCCAGTCGAGGAGGTGGAGTCTTCAAAGAGCTATCTGTAGGCCTTTCAGAGGACTCTCTGACCTCTGAGCCCTCCTCTACAACTGCCCCTATGGTCAGTTTCTGAGAGGCCTTCTCCAACCGGCTCTGTCTGCGGGACTTGGGAGTGCTGGGGTTCATCCCCACCAGGTCCAGGTCTGTCAGATAGCCATTACCTGGAAAGCCGTCTGCCGTCTCCCCCTCTGGGTTGTTTTTACTCTGGTTCCATAGGTCCTTGAAATTTGGGAAGTCTCGGCCTGTAATTACAGGGTGCGTTGCCAAGGTAAGACAACCATCTCATGGGTCTCCATTCCTACAGGGGTTTTCAAGTCAACCAGTGCTGTTGGATGTTTTCTGTTGGTCTCTATGGACACAACCCAAAGTCACAAGCTTGTCATAGTTGATTTGATATCGTGTCCTTGTGTTCCACCTGATGGGGGTCTTTGCGCTCCCTGAGTCCACTAGGGCTTGCAGCCAAGTGCCCTCCAACTCCATGTGTATCATAAACATTTCACCCTCAGCTGGGGACATTTCTGCAAGACTGCACAGATGGGAGGTTATAAAATGTGTATCCATTGGTTCCCCAAATGTTAAGGGGCACACCCGAGCATAGTGGCCCCTGCCCCCACACTTTAAGCAGGTCAGATAGCCACCATATGATCCTTGGGGTAGAAAGAATGCACAGACCTTGGTCCGGGAACACTCAATGGCTCGGGTTTTCTTCGTCAGCCCATGTTGCACTTTGTTTCCTCCTGCCTGGGTGTCTCTGCGGGGGTTTCTGCTTTTGGCTAAACTTCAAAAAACCCTTCTGCAGTTTCCAAAGCACTTTCCAAGGTTAATTTTGAGAACTGGCACACCCATTGTGTTATGGTGGAGGTCAAGTCCTCTATAAACTGCTTTAAAAATACAATGTTGGCCAGCTCCACTCCAGTCTTCGCCTTGGGTTGTAGCCATTTCCAGGCAGTCTCTTTCAATTGATAGAAGATATGTTGGTTTTTTTCCTTTGGTCCCCTTCTCTGAACTGTTGCTGGTAGGCCTCTGGCATATACCTGGCCCAGCTTCAAGATGGCAGTCTTGACTGCTGCATAGGTGGCCCCTCCATCAGCGTTAGCCTCCTGGAAGGAGGATTGACTGCTTCTAGTCAGTGAGTTTCCTATATATGTAGCCCACATCGTCCCCAAACAGACAGACAGTCAAGCTTTCCACTCAAAAGTTACTAGGAAGTGATCTAGGTCCTTGCCTTCCACCATTTTAGGCAGAGGTGGAACTGTAGGGTGGGGCTGCCACCCTTAAAGTGCCTGGGAGACTTGCGCTAGCGAACCTTGCTGCATTTCCACTGATTTCGTAGCATGCTGCACCCCTAGGGCTTGAAAAAACATCCTGTAGCAGTTGCACTATCATTCCACTAGGGCACATTGTAGCTGTTGCTGTTGCTGCTGTCCTTCCATGAGGGCACACTGTAGCTGCTCTCCTTCCACTAGGGCACGCTGTAGCTGCTGCTATAGCTGCTGCTGTCCTTCTAGTAGAGCATGCTGCAGTTGTTGCTGTTGCTCCACAAGGGTTTGGAGTAATCTCTCCATTTTGGTTTATTTTTTCCTTCCAACCCACCCTGAGTAGGAGAAAAAAAACAAAATTCCTGCTTGTCCGGCTTCTAACTAAACTGAGGTTTCTTCCCTAACTACAGCAGGGCTAACCCCTTTAGCTGTGTACCAAACACAACACCCCTCCCCTTCCTTTCTTTCTTTCTTGTCTGTGGAGAGGTCAGAGCCCAGGAAATATGTGGGGTTTCTTCTGTCCCTTGGTTAAGAAGGATCCCACCACTGCTACCATATGTAGTACGCTGTGAGCGGGCAGGACACAAATCCCCGTGGAGCCAGGCAGAGGGTTAAAGGAAAATGCTTTATTTACAAGGAGTTCACAGCAGTAGCAGAGAAAAAGTTCTCCCCTCCCCCAAAGTTCCTTCATTCTGGGTTTCACAGCTTTACTACCACAAGCCTGCTGACCAACGTGGAAACACCCCAGCTCCTATCTTTCCGTAGTATCTCCTTAGAGGTAAGTGGTCACGCCGTACTCTAGAACCCCTCTGGTTCTTCTCTCCCCCTCACTCCCCAGGTCCCTTGCTTCCTGGAATAAAGCTTGGAGCCTGGCTACACCCTTCCCGGGCATTCCCCAGCCTTTCTTCTTAAAGGGACAGGGTTTAACATGCAATACCTCACTTGTGCTAGACTTGGCTGGGGACTTTCCCTGTGGGGGATGGGGTGTTTCCCAAACACTCCATCACAAAGAGATATTGGGAAACAAATTTGTTAGACAAAACATGGCTCAATTCAATACTGCAATGGTCAAGAAGAGTCAGAGTTGAAAATCAGAAGCTGGCTAAAAAGAGGAAGATGTCAAAGACCACCAGCAGACTTTATGGTGAAACAGTGATGTAAGTTCTGCCCAACCAGCCCCTGCAGTGCAGGTGGGCCCCAAGGAAGAAGGGGGTCAACTTCCAGCTGCTCCCGTATCTTCCAAGGGGACGTCACCTACTCTGGGGGCCACTTAAAATTGTTGCTTAGGGACACATAATTTGAATTTCTGCCACTGTGAGGAAATTATTAAGCTGTGGTAAAATATCACATTTAACTATAGCTTAATTTATCACAGGGGCACTAACTTATGTAACTTAACACAGGTTAGTAACTCTCGTGATCAACTCGCAAGCTGCGTTATTCTTCCTGAGAGCACTGGGCCACTAATGTTTGGTCCAGTGCTCCTTCTTAAACAGGCTAGTGTGTTAGAAATTGAAGCGCACGGGGCGGAGCCTGATGTCCAGCGGGTAAGACGCTTTGCGTTGAAGCTCCCGAGAGGCCTACTTAGAATCCTGACTTAATACCTATACAAACTTACTATTTCGCTCCGAGCTGACCGGGGTACATCGGGGGGGATGGCGGCCCATAAACCAGCGCGCTTGGACTTCGGGTCTCCTTCTTCTTCTCACGGAAAACGCTCCAAAACAGAGGTGTCCTCCCCACAGAAGATGGTTCCATTTCGTGAAAACCCCGAAATGCACCTGGAGATTTTGGAGGAAATACGCGGCGTGAAGGAATTGGTGCAGTCCAATGGAGAAGCGCTTCGAGCCATGCGAGAAGACTTTGGAGTACTCCAGGACCGACTTGAAAGTCTCTCATTACGGCAGGACAATATGGCGGGGATCCTCGACTCGCACGTGGTGCGCTTGGGCAAACTGGACCAGGCTGAGCGCCAGATACAGAATCTTCAAAAGGAGTTAGAAGATAGCAATAATCGAGCCCGTCGCAACAATGTGAGGCTCATTGGAATACCGGAGGGGGTGGAAGCCGGAGATATAAGAGAATTCCTGCTCAAAACTCTTCCCTCCTTGCTGAAGATCACTTTTCATAGAGATCTGGAAATCGATCGTGCGCACCGTGTTCCTACCCATATGGCGCTCAACCGAACGACCCCCCGGCCTATTATCTTTCGCTTGCTACGATATCAACAAGTGGAACAAATTTTAACTGCTGCCCGGACGAATCATCATTTGGAATTTGAAGGTCACAAAGTCTCCTTCTTCCCTGATTTTACAAAGCCCACCGTTGACCGTCGGAAGAAACTCCTTGCTTTTCGCCCTCGACTTCAACAGCTACAGGCTCGCTTTGGCCTGTTGTATCCAGCGAAGCTCCGCGTGACTCTTCACAACCAAACCAGGACATTTGAAGATCCTGATCTACTGTCAACATTTTTGGACTCCAAAGAAGCAGAGCAGATGCGCTAATCCAAAACTTGGACTTTTGTCTGCCGGCTCTGTCCGCCATTTTGAAGGGCCCGATGCGGCGGTCATAGCCAAGCACAGAGACTACCTGGACTTTCTTTCTTTCTATATGACCTTTGTTTTTTGGTCTCCTATCCCTCCATGATGTGTGCCTCGGTCGGATTCGGAGCACGTACAGTCCTACAGGTCATGTGTTTTTTTTTTTTTCTCAATTTTGGCCTTCTCTGGGGTTTCTCCCCGCAGACACATGGTCGCCAGTAATTTCTGGGGTTTTGCTTCTTCTCTACCGCACTGCGGTTTTCTTTTTTAATGCGGGGCGCTCCATTGTATTATCTTAGCCTATTTTCTTTCATGTCATATGTACAGCCAGATACAGTCAATATGAGGGATATTGTGAAATTATGTGCGCTATCATGCTCAGAACTTTTAATTTTCTGAATGGCCTTCTGTAAAATTTTATCACTCAACGTAAAAAGCATTAATAGTTCAATCAAAAGGAAGAAACTCCTTAGCTATCTTAGCCATGAGCATGCTGATTTTGTGTTTCTTCAGGAAACGCATCTAAACTCTGCTGCAATACTGCGACTCAATGCTAAGTCTAACATGGTGGCTGCCTATTTCCCGCCGTTTCCAAACGGTGCGGGGTAGCCATTCTGGTTAAGAAGTCTTTGCAAGCTACTGTAATAGATACTGGCGCTGACAGGGAGGGTAGATGGGCCCGTGCACACCTTAGGGTTGGAGATAGTGAATTCATGTGTTTTTTGCATTTATGCCCCGAATGTGGACGACCCTGCTTACTATGCAAGTATTGCGCAGTTGGCATAGGCCTCTGCCAATGCTCCATCAATACTTGGTGGTGATTTTAATCAAGTGTTCCATCACTCTTTTCTTCTCATGCAAGGCGCTCGTTGGCTGGAAGATCCAGTACCGAGTAGACCTGTGTGACTAGACATAGAAGTGGATCTTTGCAAACCGATTCCTTTTACTTTTCTCCCTGGTATGACTCTCCCATCAGACTCCCACTATCCCCCAATGCTTTTAGACACTTTAGGTGCCTTTAGTACTCTAATGCACTCTTTAGACTCCTGACTCTGTCCGTTTGACAGGCTCCCGCTTTGGTACACTACTTGATTTCGAATACAACATAAGTCGATGGCGTGGAGCCCCTGGTACACTAGGGGCATTTGGATTCCTAGTCAGTTGTTCCATGATGGTCGCTGGAAAACCTTTAGTGAATTGCAAACTGAACTTGGTCTCCCAGCAGGGCACTGCTTTCAGTCGAAGCAACTTCGGCATTGCCTTCGGAGTGCTAGGGTACTTCCGCCATTGGCATCCCCTATACAAGGTTGATCGGAGACTATCCGATCTATCGGTAGTTCCCCGGGTGTAGCATCCAATTTTACAAAACCTTATGTAATGCTATAACTAGCGATACCCCTATTGCGCAGAAGCATGGGAGAGAGAATTGCATGTGACTTGACCTTGGAGCAATGGAGCCTTGTCTGGAGTAGAGTGACACGGGTTTCCCGATCCGCCTCACTTACTCAGACACTCTTCTTTCTAGCCCACCGGTGTTCTTACACTCCTGACGGATTAGCCAACTGGAACATTACTCAGGGCAATAGTTGTTGGACATCCCATGCGGCCATTGGCTCACTACCTCATGTTATGTATGAATGTCCCGCACTACAGTATTACTAGCGTCGGGTCTGGGGTCGTATCCAGTCTATTTTGTATTTTGCACTTTCAGGAGCCCCTTTCTTGGAGGATGGTGAGACTTCGCCCAGTTGCGGGGATCTCCTCTCTTCCAAAAACGGCTTACTTCCTTTGGACTTTATGCTTGACATTGCTATTTCCCTAATTAAGAAATACTGGAAAATAGCTCCCATCTGAGCCCCAATGCATGGTGGAATCATGTTTGTCTCTACAGTACATATGAACAAATACCTTGTATGTTTGCTTCCCCCGTTCAGACTTCTCATTATTGGTCTAAATGTAAGATGCTTAACGATTATGTACATTCTGCTAAATGCTCTCATCTGACTGTCTAAATTTGTATATATTTTGGTCCCATGATCATTCTGTATCGTAGATACTCTTTTGACCGTTTTGATGTATAATCATTGTTAACTGGAAGCGCTCACATGCTGACCTAATCAGCTAGAGAAGAAGCATGGGGGTGGGGGGTAATTGGGTTTACTTTTCCTTATTGTATACTTGATTTGTCTCCTTTGGTGTGTTGTTTCTTTTGTTTGTTGCAAAATGAAAATAAAAGTTTAAAAAAAAAAAAAAAGAAATTGAAGCGCAGAGCCCCCTCTCCCCTGAAGCAAGGACCCTGGACCCACAGCCAAGATTCCCACCTCCAAAGCAGTTCTTGGATCCCCAGGCAAGACCTCTCCTACCATCGCAAAGAGACTTTCCATATCCCAGTCAGTACCCCTCATCCCCCCACATTTTGGCAACTTGATCCTGGTGGTAGTACTACAAATAACTGCTAGGTTCATAGGGTCTTGGGCACCATTTTGGAATCTGCAGCCAGCCAAGCAGGAACAAATGGAGATACAAGGTATCACTGGTAAAGCTGGGGATGTGGATCAGGAGAGGTGAGAGGGTCTACCAAAGGGACCTTGGGAGGGGGATCCTTGTTGCTGATGGAGCAACTGGGGTGTGTGGGTTTCAGATGCATTGGAGAGAACATCTGTTCGGAGGTCTGGAGAGGATCAGATTGCTGAATGCTTAATTTGAGGAGGCATCAAGGCCGTGGGGAAGGAGTTTTGGGGGGAAATGAAGGTTGGAGGTACTGGGTAGGGGGGTAGCAGACCTTGCATTGGTAGCTGCCTCTTCTGTAATTTTCAGTAGAGACATAGATGCCTGACGAAGTGGCAAATCCATGTCTATGTTGTAGAACTGCCAAACCACTCCCTCTCCCTGCCCTCACCACGCCTCCAATTAATTTAAAGGTGATAATTTCAACGTTTAAAAAGCCCATATTCTACAATTACATTTGCACCTATAAGCCAATATGCTGCTATTTAAATGTGAATATGCTTCTGAATAACCCCATAGTTCCTATAATGTGCGTAAGTGGGTTTTCAGCCACCTGAAACTATCTAAGCTCATGGCAATCATAAATTGTCCAAATAAAAAGAGGTATTCTGGTTGTGGGACAATTTCAGGGCCATGTTGTAAATTTGAATACATACCTTACATTTTCCAAACTGATGGATGTAATCAGCCAACCAATAGTGTGCGTACCTGTATGCCCCATTTTGCATTTAGCTACAAGAATTCAGTAGTGAAACCAAATGTATGCAGATATACTGCATTTGGATATCAGGTTGTTTTGTGTATATTTAAAATGTGTGTAAGTTTGCATTTAGGTGTGCTATTGAACAAGTACCCTATAGATCCAATTACCTCCTTAGAAGCTCAAATGCAAGACTTCAACTTTCATACTTTGGAAGAGAAATCATTACAGAAAGACATCATGCTTGAAAAAGTTGAAGGTCAGCCCAAAAGAGGAAGAACATTAATGTGATGGTTTGATACAATAACAGCAGCTATGGATGCCACTCTAGCAACAATTAGCCACCTGACTGAAGACCAAACACAGTTTTTAGGACAACTATCCACATGGTTGCCATGAGTTGACATCACATCGAGGACACTTAACAACAACAAAAAATTTGCTGTTGGAGAATTACTATAGCTTGTATTTATCAAGCGAATGAGTTAAAAGAAGAAAAGTACTTCAGTTGTGAAGCATCTTTAAAAAAACAGACAACTCATATAAAGATCCTGCAGTGGCTTCACGAAGTATTTGAAATAGCTTTGTTGTCAAGTCTCCAAAAGACATTCGGTGCCACAGGGCATCAAAGGTCAAATTTGGAGAAAGCTCTGCCCTTTCAGACAAATAAACAGCGTTCACAACAAAGCATACTATCTCAAAACTCAGTGCATTTAAATGCATTGACAGGATTTTATGGTTTGTGCTCAGTGGGGATTTTGACCTTCCCAGCCACCATCTTTGTGCCTTCATGTCTTCTACTGCGCCAACAGAATTGACCAATCACACTATGCACTTATAGGTTATTAATTCACAAAGGCACACTCTTTCTGTTTATTTATTTCTACTTCTGTTGATTATGCATCCACATAGGAAAGGCGTGCAGTGCAGCTGATAGATAGGTACAATCTTTTTTCTATTATTAGTTTATTCATCCTACAATAAAAGCTTTGAAATCTCTGACTTTGCATATGTTGATGGGGCACTTATTATTTCGTACTACAGTCAATACATTTCTGCTGGTATCATAACTCATGTTTATTCTTTTATTTTCTTTATTTATTGATTTATAAAAATTATAACCCACTTCTCTGAATAACAGTTCAGAGTGAAGTACATAAAAATAGCATGTAAACACATTGAAAATTTAATAAGGACTAGATGAATGCATAATGCTATCAGTGCACACTATTACTAAGTAAGACCCCATTGCATAAAATGGGATTTGTGGTAAGTAAAGTGCAGTAACTCTGGTAACCCGGAGGCCCTCCTCGTCCTCCATCACCCCCTTTTCTCCCGCACTTCCCCCACCATTCCTTTTGCACTTAACAAATACACCAACAACATAATATGGTAGAACCTTGGTCGCAGCTTTATTAATACATGTAACAACCAGCCCAACATGGGCAAAACATAATCAACCTCACCCCCACCCCCTTTCCGGACGATGCCCTCACCCGCCATACTATTAGCAAGGCGGAGCATCCTCCTCACCACCCCCCACCGCCTGCCTCGCCATGCTAGTAGCAAAGGCCGGCCCGCACACCCCGCTACCGGGCCGAGACCCCAAACCGGGATGTCTCGCCCCACTCTGGGGAGCCCCTTCGCTCCCCCCCCCAGCTCCTAAATCAGTTACCGCCGCGCTGCCTGGGCGAGCGCTGGCTCTCTACCCCCACCCCCAGCTGCAACGACCGCGTCCCTAACCTCTCATAGGGAGGGTGGGCGGGAAACACGCCTGTTCCCTCCGAGGAGCTGCGCTGAAAAGGCAGAGCTACGCGGCTCCTCGGTGTACCTGGGACCGCCCCCCTCCTCCCCACGGCCAATAGAATCGCCCCACAATGCTGTGGTGCGACTCCCAGCTGGCCGTGTCACCCTCCTCCTCCCCCCCCCCCATCCCCCCGTCATGTGATGCGGCCGAGGCCGGGCCCGGGCCCAGATTACCGTCGGCCGCGGGACCCGGCCCGGCGGCCTCAGTCATTAATGCAGGTTAGTGTGCAGTAATTCAGGAGCACATTTTAGGAACATTTCTAATACTGGATTTGCATGGTATGGCAGCTTTACACGCAGCTTTTATATTGATCCGAGACTTTCTTTTCAAATAATTATTTTCAACATTTTCTAAATGGCATACATTTTGTTCCTTCTGTTTGCGTGCTTTAAGACTCTGATTTCATTGAAATAATACCCTGCTGCTTTCTATCACAGAAGCGGGTAGAGAATCAAAGTAATGCAAATGTGTACTTTTCAGAGTTTTTCTTTCACTTCGATGACAATTTTATCATTAGGGCAGAGACAGTTCTTTAAATGTCTCTGAGCTTAAATTCATTTATGAGAAAATGTTGAACAATATGCAAAAGACTGCTACCCAAATGTCAAAGTTTTATTGGTAGTTGAAGATCAAACTGCGGTATACAGTAATGACATGCAAATTAGATTGTGTTCAATAAAATCAATGGTGATAATGCATTTTGAAGTAAACACAAGTGAGCAGAAAAGAAAAGATGACCCTAGGGCAAATGAAAAAAATCTTCCAATCTGGAAAGGGTAGAGTGGATAGAGTTTATTCTGTAGACAAAGAGGCGCATTTCAAATGGGACATTCACGTGCAATCTGGGACGTCAAAGCCAGAACCTCTGAAAAGAAAGGCAGGCACGTGCAAGTTCAGGCACAGTCCAGAAACGTGGCTGTGCCCGATATGCACGTGTATCAAATGTGTATATAGATGTCCCCAGGAGAACATGTCAGAACCAAGATGTTTAATAGCATAATGGTTAGAATGGTGGCTTAGAAAGCTGGGTGGCCAGGGTTTAAATCCTAGTGTGGGAATTTGTAATCTAAAGCTATTCACTTAATTCTCCATCTTCTCTACACTCTATGGATGTTTTAACCCTTTCAGACCTGAATTTTTTCACAGACACCATATATATATACATGGAATTCAATGAATAACATGACGTCCATTACAGTGGACATATGGTCTAAAAGGGTTAAGGTGAAAGCAAGCACTTTCCTGATGCCTATTCGTGCCTGGAGCAGGAATAAACATGCATGTGCCTGCAGATGACTGCTGCTTCTGTGATGGCATGAGGAAATGTAAGTCCATTGCCCTGCCCCAGACACGCCTCTGCCACACCCCCAGCCTACTTGAATGTCCCTGTACTGGAGACGTCTGCGATTGGCATGTGTGAAATGGTTACAGAGACGTGCCTGCAATTTTGATGTCCTTGTGCATGTCTGCAGACATCCAAACACAGCTAAACCTTTTAGAATGACCCTCAAAGAGAATAACATTGTATAGGATGTCTAGGTTCAGAAATGGACCTTTAGATCTGTGTATTGTGGTGTGCGTTGGAAAGGAGTTTTCTTTAAAATACACGCCATACAGCAGTTCACAGAAAACCAAAGGCAGTTTTTATTCTGTCCCAGCTTATTAAACCTCCACAAAACAAAACCCAGAACAGACAGCAGTTCAGGAAAGACAAAATCAGCTTGCATAGTCATTTTGAAATTAGGTTACTAGAGGGTTAGCTCAGCTGCAGAAGAGGAAGCAGTGGTGGTGTTGCAAGAGAGCAGTGACAAGCCACGATGGAGTGGCTCCTCCACATTCTGCAGTAACAACAGTATAAACAGCTTATTCTCCTGCAGCTGAGTTACCCCGGAAGTATTCAAGCTCCAACAAATTTTTAGTGACCTCTAATGCCAAAACATGTAACATCAACAAAGACAAAACCTGGAGCTGACTGTGGTACAGATCATCAACTACTAGCATGCAAACTCAAGCTAAAGTTGAAAAAGAGCAAACAACTCATGAATGCAGCAAAATATGACCTTGAGAATATACCACTGGAATTTAAAGACTGCCTGCAAAATCGATTTGCTGCTTTAGATACAAATGACAGAGCTCCGGAAGAGTTATGGAATGACATCAAGAAGGTTGTGTTGGAAGAAAGTGAGAAGTCTCTACAAAAGGTGAAAAAGCAAAAACGGCCAAAATGGATGACGGAAGAAACTTTGAAAATTGCCCAGAAATGCAGAGAAGCTAAAGCCAGAGGAGAAAGAAAGACAATCGCAGAACTCAACAGAGATTTCCAACGTGCAGCAAGACAGGACAAGGAAAAGTACTACAATGACACTTGCAAGGAAATAGAAGCAGAAACTATTGGAGGAAGAACAAGATCGGCTTTCCTAAAGCTACGAGAGTTAAAGAAAAAGTTCCAGCCTCGAATTGGAATGTTACAAGATGCTCAAGGTTCTATGTTGAATGATGCTGAGAAGATCAAAAAAGGTGGAAGGAATATACAGAGTTTTTATATGATAAAGATCAAGTGGACCAACAGCCGTTTCAACCTGTACCTTATGATCGGGAACCATTGGTGATGAAAGAAGAAGTTGAAGCAGCATTGAAAGCCTTATCAAAGAACAAAGCACCAGGCATTGATAGCATTCCCATAGAAGTATTGCAGCAATCTGATGCAGCTGTTACCGTACTCACTAGGCTCTGCCAAGAAATATGGAAGACAACATCATGGCCAACTGACTGGAAAAGATCTGTGTTTATACCAATACTAAAGAAAGGTGATCCAACTGACTGTGGAAATTATCACACAATCACTCTGATCCCACATGCCAGCAAGATTCTACTGAAGATTATTCAAAAGAGACTACAACCATACCTGGAACAAGAACTACCTGAAGTGCAAGCAGGGTTCAGGAAAGGGCGAGGAACGAGAGACATCATTGCGGATGTGAGATGGATCCTTGAAAAGACTAAAGAATACCAAAAGGCTATCTATTTGTGCTTTATCGACTATAGCAAGGCTTTTGACTGTGTAAACCATGAGAAACTCTGGACCACATTAAGAAGCATGGGTATACCAGAACACCTGATCGTTCTCTTGTGCAATCTGTACATTGATCAAGAAGCAACAGTTCGAACGGAACAAGGAGAAACAGAATGGTGCAAAATAAGCAAAGGTTTAAGACAAGGCTGCATACTTTCCCCCTACCTGTTTAATTTATATGCAGAACAAATCATCAGAGAAGCAGGATTGTATGAAGACAACAGAGGTGTGAAGATTGGTGGAAGACTCATCAACAACCTTCGCTATGCTGATGATACCACATTACTGGCTGAAAGTGAAGATGATCTGAAACATTTGCTTCTCACAATCAAAGAACATAGTCTCAAAATGGGCCTGCACCTTAATGTAAAGAAGACAAAGATCATGACAACTGGCATAATCAACATGTTCATCGTTGAAGGAGAAGAAATTGAAATTGTGAACAACTTTAACCTACTTGGATCAACTATCAATAAAGAAGAACAAGCAGTCAAGAAATCAGACGACACATTGCTCTTGGCAGAATGGCTATGAAAGACCTAGATAAGATTCTCAAGAGCAGAGATGTCTCTCTCCATACAAAGATTCAACTTCTTCAAGCCATGGTATTTTCAATAACATCATATGGATGTGAAAGCTGGACAGTGAAAAAGATAGACAGGAAGAAAATTGATGCCTTTGAATTATGGTGCTGGCGGCGAATACTGTGTATACCATGGACTGCCCGAAGAACAAACCAGTCGGTACTAGAGGAGATCAAACCTAAGCTTTCTTTAGAAGCTCAGATGACAAGACTTCGACTTTCATACTTTGGACACATCATGCAAAGAGAGAGATCATTAGAGAAAGACATTATGCTTGGCAAGATAGAAGGTCAACGCAAAAGAGGAAGGCCAGCAATGAGATGGATCGATACAATAACAGCAGCTATGGGTACCGCCTGACTGAAGACCGAACACAGTTTAGGATAGCTATCCAGAGGGTCGCCATGAGTCGACTCCGACTCGACGACACTTAACAACAACAACAATGCCAAAACAAAGCCTGTCTGTCCAGCACTGACTAAACCTTCTTCAAATTCCCTAACTAGGGCGAGGCTAAACCTCTTAGCCCACACAGAGAAAGAAAAAAATCCTGACCTGCTGTATAGGCCCAGCCCTGGAGGGATGGATTTGCCCTCAGTCATGATGAGTTAGAGGAAATTTACAAACTGCCACCATATGTGGTAAGCATGGCATGCAGTGGGAAGGGGTTTTCTTTAAAACACAGGCCAGACAGCAGTTCACAGAAAACCAAGAGAAGTTTTTATTCTGTCCCAGCTTGTTAAACCAGCCACAAGAAAAGCAGGAAAACTACACACCATTGGATAGACTGGAGCTTTATTTTTGTCTGAGGTCAGCCCAACATGTGTTTCAGCCAGTGGCCTTCTTCAGGGGACAACAACCTCAAAAATTATATGCAAAGCATAATTAAACATAAAAACCTGAATTGTCACACATAAAAACATTTAGAAGCAAGAAACAATAATAACCCCATCGATAAATGATAAATAAAAGTACATGTGAATATAAATATATATATATATATATATATATATATATATATATATATATATGCATATAAAAACCACATACTAAAATAATGTATAATAAAACAAATAGGCAATATTCTATAATCATTATAATATCCATCTAGTTGGCAATAATTAATAAATACATAAATAAATTGAAAACAAAATAATGTCATAAAAATAAGATGATAAAAGGTTGTATGTAAAGGTAGTGAGAGTTCCAATGAGAATATACCAAAAATCTTAATAAATAAAGTGACTCACCAAACTGAAAAAGACACCTAGGAAATGCTCTTTATTGTTGAAGACAATTGCTAAGTAGCTAAAGGAGGGAGAAGAACAATAACTAATTGAGAGAACAATTAATAAAGCTCATTGTAGGGGAGGAGGCACTCTGGGAGAGATAGGGCAAGAGATATCCTAAGTGTAAGGATTCAGAGTATGCAGGAATCCAGACCATCCAAACCCCTGTTGTGGCAGGGGGATTCAAAACACTAAAAAAACTCATGATGTGCTCAGTCATAAACCATATTGAGCCCGATTCAGAAAGGGGCATGTCCGAGTCATCCAGATGGCCCTGAGCAGGATGGGCCCATTAGGATCCGATTCTATAACACGGGAGCAAAATATTTCCGCAGTATGCAGAAGTGGGCCAGAGGATGGCCGGGTGTGCCCCTGCATGCCTACGAGGGTTCCTCACTGCAGGCTCCCCTGTCAGACACGGCACTGACCCTCTTCTTCCCTGCTGCCCAACCCACATTAGGCAGTTGGGGCCTGGATCGGGCAGCATGGACGTACCTGTCTACAGCCTTGTCCCTGGGGGAGAGGGGGGGGGGAATTCCGGCCCTGATTGCCCAGTAAAAGCTGCTTATTCCACCTCCGAGGTGGAATAAGCAGCACGTACCCCTTGACCTTGCAGGACGTACAGGGCCATAACCTGAATGGGCCCTGTACGTCCTGCTGCCTCAGCATACCCCGTCCATTGCCAGCTCTCCATGTACTGCTGCTCTAGCCATGCCGGGAGGTCCTGAAGGGGAAAAGGGGCAGGACGGCTTATGGGGCTGCATGTTGCCTCTGTGAATTGGGCCCATTATGTCTGTGAGATGTGTTTTATAATGATAATAAACAGAAATCATTTTTATAAATATGAAATGGCAACAGCCATATAATCAAAATAAAATCAAAACTTTGCTTTAATACAAAAAGAAATCATAATGTTAAACTCAATGTCTAAAACTGGACATTCCTGCTACCTTTTATCTTGTTATTTGCAGGTATTTACTAACAAACTGGTAACATTCAGAAATATGATCCATCGAGTATTGATAGTACGTTAAAGGAATAATCTCACTCTGCAAATGTCATGTGACAATTAGCTGGAAGGTTGTATGCTGTGATTGTGAATCAAAAGGTACGAGTGGCAAATGAACAGACCAGCCTACAAAATACATAGTTAACAAAGCAGCGGTAAACAAACCGGCAGCAAAAAAGACAGTGTCGGCATCTGGCGGTTTTTAGACACAATCAGCCAAATGTACGTCTGTAAGGCAGACAGATAAGAACTTAAAGTAGTGATTTGTAAAAATACGTAGAGGATGCTCTAAAACTAACACGGCTCATCATGACAAAAAATAGTAAAACAGCAAAGAGCTCCATAATGAAAATTGCACTCAGCGAACGCAATAGAAACATAAGGATTAGAAATAGGGCAACACTGAGGACGGATCACTCCAAGGTTCCAGAGATATGAAAACGTTTAATGCTGTAGAAGTCCTCATTTAAACCTGGGACCAATGATGTACGTCTGACGTCATGATCACACAATAAATTGAAAGAAGGACAGAGGTATGCAAATCCACAGATGATAAAACATTCTGAAAATTGCTAAAATATCAAAGTTTTTCACTCATTTAAAATAAAAGCAACCTATTAATATGAACAATTCTCTATAATCATTCAAGAAGCATTGCATAAAGCAAAAATTGACTAATCTGTGTTGAGCAGTTCTTAGTAAACATAGGTTTTAGAATGCTATGGTTTACAAATAGGATGTTCACAGTGTGTACCAATTAAAAAATTAAAATTACTATTACTATCTCGGGAGATGGATAAGGATAGGGTTTTGACGGCTTACTTTCAGAAGAAAACCGAACAGTTCTGTGGTCAAGTTATTCAGATATTTCCAGATGTGGCCAAAATCACACAAGAACGCCATAAGGCTTTCTTAGCTCTCCGTCCACGTGTTCTTGCTTTGGGGGTTTATTTTATCTTAAATTTCCCTATAAATGTCAGATTATCTTTCAAGGTAAGCGATATATATTTTCTGAACCTGATCAATTAGTTAGCTTGTTGAGTGAGAGGGAACTGGTATAATTTGGTGTAATTATAGGGGGAATATAGTGTATCACTTGATTTAGTATATTGAACTTATTGGTTTTCTCAGGTTTCTTTTTAAATTTGACTGCAAATGTGTGAAGCTGCTACTTGATGTGGACTGGATATTACAGTTTATGTAATGCTTTCTTTGTAATTTTGTTTCATTTTGAAATAAATTTTGGAAATTAAAAAAAAAATTACTATTACTATGATGACAAACAATGACCAATGAAAACTAAAAAAGTAATTAAAAATAAATAAAACATAAAAATAATAATAATAATAATAATAAATAAATATTAAAAGAACAAAGTAAAAAGGAGTGCATAATGATAGAAGCCACTGGTAAAATTATTTGTAGGTCCCAGCTTTGACATCCGTTCCATCACAGTAAGGATAAAAAACAATTGCAAAGATCTTAATAGATTTATCAAGTGGTGCCCATACGTGTACAAATTACATATGAGATCATATTGTGTGAGTAAAAAAGTAAACAAATGGAACCATTGCACATGAGTAAAATTCTAAAAAAGTAAAATTTTGTGAATTGGGCATGTATAAATATATCAATAAAAGCAAAGATAAAAATCAAATAAAAATCAATTAAAAACAAATAATAAAAGACAATGGACAGCTGGAAAACTAAAAAAATGCTCCCACCACGAAAAGGCAGATAATCACGTGTAACAACAAACCCAGTCCAAAGCGTGATTATGTGGAAAAAACAGAGCTTTATTGATAATCTTATTGCCAACCCGACACAGGCCGTGTTTCGCACACTTCGTCAGGGGTTGATCAAGTAGATAAACTAAAAACATAAATACATAAATATAAATCATAATATATGCTGTGTAAAACAATAAAACAATAAAAAAACAGATGCTGGAATAAAAAAACTATATCACATATAAATACATCTAATAACTATTAAAAACATATTGCATATAAAACGGTAAAAAGTGTGGATGGAATATGTCAAATCAATAATCAATAAATACATACAAATAAACATTAAAAGCTCCTCAGGGGGGAACTCTATACATATAATCAATATAAAAATAAATATAAAAAGGAAGAAGAAGATGTAGAGTGTGACAAACAACATTTATAAAAGAATTAATTACCTCTGTAGCGATTACTAGGAATACATTTCTGAATGACCTTATTATAAAGGTAATTCTTGTGCAACTAAAAATAAACAATAAATACAAAATTCATAATTTGTAATAAAAGCTGCATCAAAAAACAGAGTATGTGTGTATTTATTATTTTAATAGATGATGTTTTTTACCAAAGATTAGATAGGGATCCTACAACTGACCTCAAAAGGAGTATTGACAATTTAGTTATTACAGCCTTTGAGATAGGCTATATAACAAAGAAAGAGAGAGATTTTCTTATTGTAGAAACGCTAGTGATTCCCACTATTTATATCATTCCCAAAATTCATAAATCTCTCGTGGCTCCACCTGGACGTCCGATTGTTTCAGCTATTGGTTCAATTTTAGAACCTATTTCAAAGTTTTTAGGTTATTTTTGCGTCCCTTTGTTAATGAAATGTGGTCATATGTACGAGATTCAGCACACGTAATAGAGATTTTATCCTCTTTTAAGCAATATAGAGCTGATATTATCTTGGTAACTCTTGATGTAGAGTCGCTCTATACCAACGTACCACAAAAAGAGGCCTTTGATATTATTGATCAATGTCTCCAGAGACGCACTGTACATCGCCGGATTTCAACATCATTTTTGCTTTCCTTGGCACAGATTGCATTGTTTGAAAATTTCTTTTGCTTTAGGAATTTGTTCTATAAACAGATTAAAGGCGTGGCGATGGGGTCTGCTATGGCTCCTGACATTGCCAAACTTTACATGTTTAACTTCGAAAACAATTTTTTGAAGGAACACCCTTTTAGTGATAATATTGGTCTGTGGATCCGGTACATTGATGATATTCTAATCCTTTGGAATTGTTCAGTAGAGAGGCTCGATGATTTTAATACATGGATTAACCAATTAGATGTGAATTTGAGATTCCAAATTACTTATGATCCCTATCAGATATCTTATCTTGATCTTTTGATCAGAAAAGAAAAAGATGTTTTTTCTACAACACTTTACCGGAAGCCTACTGATAGGAACCAACTACTTTATTATGATAGTAACCAGGTAAGGCGGACGTGGTGCTCCCGCCCCTTACACGACACCTTACGCCACCCCCCCCCCTTGAAATAACCACACAGTACACTTATTGGCATTCAACTGGTCACAGCTTTATTAACCATAAACATTATCCAAACAACTACATCAACCGGAACTGCGTCCTTCAGGTTCCGGCAGCGGGACGAACCCTCACCAGCCATGTGAGTAGCAAAGTGAGTTCCCTCCCGCCTCCACTGTGAACCGTCCCCCGGCAATTCCATCCCCCCTCTTCCGGCTTCGCCATATTATTAGCAAAAGCCCCGAGGGATTCTCCGGGTTGGGGGTACCCCACCCCCGCCCTGCATATTGCCAAGACTCCGGACCCCGGACACCTCCGGGATCCCGCCCCCCCCCCCCTCCAGCTGCAACAACCCTCTGTCCCGACACTGCCCACCACAGGGATGGGAGGGTGGGAAACGCCCATCCTCCACCAACTGCTAGGACGGACTGGCGCCTTGCCAGCCCGCCCCCCTTTGGCCAGTCCTCCCGCCTGCCTGCCCTCATCCATTGGCTCCTGCGTTCCTCCAACATCCGCAGGAGCCAATGGATTTAAATGACGCTTGCCGCCGCATCAGCCCCCTCTTCCCCCGCCTCTCCCAAGGCCGGGGCCACGCACCACGCCGCCCACCCGGTTAGATGCGGCCTGCCGGTACGTGGCCCTGCGGCCTTTGCGTAACCAGGTAAGGCGGACGTGGTGCTCCTGCCCCTTATACGACACCTTTCGCCAGCCCCCCCCTTGAAATAACCACACAGTACACTTATTGGCATTCAACTGGTCGCAGCTTTATTAACCATAAACATTATCCAAACAACCACATCAACCGGAACTGCGTCCTTCAGGTTCCGGCAGCGGCACAAACCCTCACCAGCCATGTGAGTAGCAAAGTGAGTTCCCTCCCGCCTCCGCCGTGAACCATCCCCCGGCAACTCCATCCCCCCTCTTCCAGCTTCGCCATATTATTAGCAAAAGCCCCGAGGGATTTTCCGGGTCGGGCGTACCCCACCCCCGCCCTACGTATTGCCAAGACTCCGGACCCCGGACACCTCCGGGATCCTGCCACAGGCTCAGAGACACCTGTCCCTGAGCCTCCCCCCAAGTGCAAAGCTGCGACCAGCTGCCCTGCCCTGAACGACATAAACCAAGGCCTCTCGCCAATCATTCAGGAGCAAAGTCACCCCAACCAGGGATAGATGCATTCCGTCGGGCCGATAAGAGCCAGCACTACAACACTTTACCGGAAGCCTACTGATAGGAACCAACTACTTTATTATGATAGTTATCATAATCCATCATTAAAGAAAAATCTCCCAGTGGGTCAATTCCTAAGAGTCAGGAGAGCTTGTACCAAGATACAGGATTTTGAGAAAGAGGCAAATGATATGAAAGAGATATTTTTAACAAGGAAATATCCTGTGCTGTATATTGAACAAGCATACAGAAGGGCAAGAGATTCGTCACAGTCTTCACTTTTACAACCAAGAGTGGAAAAAGATAACATAGGGGTAGTGTGTTACTTGTTGTACTCACAATATTCCTCTAAGATTATTAAGATTCTTAAAAATGAATGGCATCTTATTCAGACTTTGCCGTGTTTTCAAGACACAAGGCTCACAATTGCACATAAGCTTAATATCAACTTGCGTAATCTTCTGGTACCTTCAGCCTTAACAGAAAAAGGTTATTTACCCAAATATAAGGGACAGTTCCAATGTGGGAAATGTTCTGTTTGTTTAAATGTGCTTCCAATTAGAGAATGTTTCATTCATCCCACAACTAATCAGAAGTTTTATATTAATGATTACTCCAGTTGTGACAGCCAAAACGTGATTTACGTTATATAGTGCTCCTGTAAAAAACTATGGGGTATGTTTACTAAACCGCGCAATTGTGCGGGGCGCACTTGAGCGTGCGCTAAGGTACCTTAGTGCACGCTAATAGTGCATTTTTGTGCCCCGCACACGTGCGCGCTACACTAACGGGCCCGCACAAGTGCGCGGCGCGCTCAAGTGCGATAGAGGCGTGGAAAGGCATTCCGAGGACGGAGGAAGGCTCCCGAGGGGCGGATGGATGGGGTCAATGGGTGGAGAGTGGGAGGGGAGAGGCTGCCCGCACAGGAGCGGGGCTGAAATTCCATCTTAAAAATACCGCGAGTGAAAACCTCGCGTTAGAGCCGATTTAAAGGGAAGAGAAACCATTTCCGTCAGCAATGTACAGCAAAACCGGGGAAACCTACAGAACGTGAGCAGTGTGATACATGTGCACAGAGCAAAATAGCAAATAATAATTGAAAATGACCACAACAAACTTCTAAAAAATTATAACCCAGCTGGCCAATAGTGATATCAATGGGCAACATTAAAAAACACTCCCAGGAAAGCTCCAAAAAAAGAAATGATTTTTGGAAGGGTCATTTTTTTTGGAGCTTTCCTGGGAGTGTTTTTTAATGTTGCCCATTGATATCACTATTTGCCAGCTGGATTATGGTTTTTTCCCCTTTTTTCGAGGTCATTTTTGAGTTTATTTGCTCTTTTGTCTCCATACAAGGTGAATGAGCCCACAGTAAAATTGTGCAGAGCAGGGTTTCTGACTCGTTCGGCCAGGTTTCCTATCTCCAGGGACTGCACTCTTTCTGTGGCCAAAGTGTGGTGCAGCAGACACAGCCAGTGCCTGTAGGACCAGAAGATCACAGGTTCAAATCCCAGCTGGGGCTCCTGCCAACCCAGTCCACATATTTTACCCACCACTAAACAGAGATAGTAAAGACACTCCTTTATTGCAGAGAACATAAGCATGGTTCAAACACCTATATTTTACCCTACACCGCATACACACCATAACAATGGGCATTACCTACAGCAGAGTCCCCCAAATGCAGTCCTGGAGTGCCACAACTCAATCAGGTCATATGCTTTTTCAGAGATGAGGACATGTCAGCATGATAGCAGAAGGCTACAGGTGGTGGAGGGGGCAGTGGCAGCTAGCCACAGCAGACAGTGGCCTAGGCCTGTGCAGGCTGGCACCGTCCACTGCAACAGACAGGCTCTGTCGGATGTACAGTCATGGACTCCCCAGGGAGTGCAGTATATCTGTGGCAACACGGTGGTGCAGTGCAGACAGACAGTGTGTGCAAGAACAGAAGGTCACAGGTTCAAATCCCAGCTGGGGTTACTGCCAATCCAGTCCACATATTTTTCCCACTACTAAACCGTGATAGTAAGGACAAACCTTTATTGCTGAGAACATACGCATGGTTAATACGCCTATATTTTACCCCACCGACCACATACACCATACACAGGCACATTACCTAGAGCAGAGTCTCCCAAATGCAGTTCTGGAGGGCCAAACACCATTCTGGTTCCATGCTGCCTCTAATACAGATGTCTGTGCTGCATATCTATGCACCACCCCCATGGTATGCAGATGTAGCTCATGCATATTCATGAGGGACAGCATGGAAAACCCGAACAGTGTTTGGCACACCAGGACTGGAGTTGGGAACCTCTGCCGTAAAGCAGCAGCCAACAGGGGCAGACACACCCACACCCACACCCACAGGCCCCATTGGCCAATGCCTCCTGGAGAGGCAGGACATTGGGCCCTGCCTGCATCTCCCAATACTAGCACTTGCATACCTTAGCAATGCCACCCTTCACCTGGGTATACGGTACACAGCTATCAAACGTTTCCTATGATTACTGGCAGATAGCAATTTCTACGTTAAGCACAGTTTACTCATTGAGCTCCATCATAACAATCATTCTGATGTCTGCGGTGTGTGCTTCAGGTCTGGTCTCTGACAGTGTTTACCACCCTGGGGAGTGACCCCCAACAGTATTGCGTACCATATCCATGCCTATACTGTGCCCAGGACTGGTGTGGTGGGTATGGCTGCTGAACTCCTCAATAGTAGCACAATGCTGGCATAGGTGTGGGGGTGGCTGGCTGTCTATCCAGTGTGTGGTGGCTGCAAACACCTTCCACAGCCCACACTGCCAGCACTGTTGCCAGTATT
The DNA here is from genome assembly GCA_033557465.1 of Ichthyophis bannanicus. Taxonomy (NCBI): domain Eukaryota; kingdom Metazoa; phylum Chordata; class Amphibia; order Gymnophiona; family Ichthyophiidae; genus Ichthyophis; species Ichthyophis bannanicus. The sequence continues at coordinate 1,140,515,739 of CM066032.1, forward strand.
GGGCTGCCAATGTGCATAATGAGGAGCAAGGTACCATGGGTAAAGGCCGGACAGGGTGGCCTGGCCAGGGTGCATCTGCACAGGGCATAGGGCACTGACTGGGACATTTTAGTGCCCGGCCACCACCTACACAAACAGGGTGACCTCAGAATGTCCTGCTGGGAGATCACTCTCACCCTGACTGTGCAGTGACCACAGCATGGCTAGGCACCCCCATAGTGCTATATGGTATTTCTCTCATGTGATATGTATGGGTTTTCTTTTGGGGCCCAGTCACTGACTTATCTGCTTGTTGTGTGTGCTGCCATCCAAGTCCTGGGTGCATGCATTTCCACCAGGAACATGCACTATGGACTAATTAGCAGACTGTTTGCAGCTGGTATGTGTCTTGGTTAAGCGCCTTGCAGGGTGCAGTGGCTGAAGGCTTGCTGCAGGAGAATATCAGATAGTGGTGGTGTGCAGCTTAGCATATACAGGCCTAATGTCTGTCTGCTATTGTGTTATGGTTATGTACAGAGCTGCTTTGACTGCCGTGTAGGGTGTCTGTTCCCCTGCAGGACCGGGGTTGATGGTCCCCTCTACTGCCACCATTGCAGGGAGGTAGAAAGTGGATCTGTTGATAGGAGACCCTATTTGTCACCCTCAGCCCTTGGGGGTGGGGGTGGTGGTACATAGCCCACCTAGGGGTCCATAGGGGCTACACCTGACTGAGACAGACAGACAGAGATATCCAAGGTGTTTCTGCAGAAACTACCTATCTCACAGTTTAATACTGTTTTGAACCTCCGGCATGGCCTCATTCAGTTATGGAAGGTGCTGTGGACCTGGTGCTGGGCGCCTCACCGCACCCTCAGGGTGAGCACAGTACCCGCACAATGTGACGGTGTGTAGCTACTCTGTGCCAGTAAAACACACGGTCAGTACCCCCTACCAGGCCGAGGTGCTGTGGGGGTGCACATGGTCACTTCCCCCTACCAGGCCCAGGTGCTGTGAGGGTGCATATCCCATCTTTTGTTTCTCTGTGGACAGCTGATTTGCATGTGCAGTGCATCATGGGTACGGGTGGGCTAACCCTATCCAGCTGACCACAGCAGACTGTCTGTGTGGTGACGTGCAGGCTCTCTACAGCCAGCCAGGGCCCTGCTAGCAGTTATAGAGCTGTAGCCCAATGGTTACTTCACTGTCTGTGAAGCCAAAGGTCATGGGTTCAAACCCACAGTGGGGTTATTTGATTGGGCTGCCCAAAGCATTATCTCTTTTTAATATACATTTTTGCTGCCAGCAAAAACACCCTCATCGTACTGTACCCATAAGGTGCCTCAGAGGGCGCTTTATAGGGCGCCCTATAGGTTACCTTATGGTTACCGTCCATATAAGGTGCACTATACGTTATACTGTGGAGCAACTTATAGGGTGCCCTATAGGGGACATTTTAGGGTGCCGTGGCGGACAGTGCACTTTATAATGTGCCCTATGGAGTGCCTTATAGGGTACCTTATACGGCATTTTCAATTACGGCACGTGAGGGCGTGTTTGCTGGCAGCAATCAATAAAATAAAAATAAAGTGCTGCAGGAAACAAAATGTACATTGCAAAGCTGATGCCTCAGCCAGCCTTACGTATTAGGCACCCTGGGGAGCAAACTCATGACCCCTGTATCAGCAGTCAGTGCCTTAACCATTGTGCTCCACTGCTGCTCCCCCTTGCATGTCAGCGCACCTACTTATGCTTTTCATTCCTTGAACTGCACAGTGCTACCATCAAAAACAGTACTCTGACCTTGCGGTACCTCATACGGCACCCTATAAAGCGTCCTTTAAGCAACATTCTAGGGTGCCTTGGCGGACAGTGCACTTTAAAATGTGCCTTATGGGGCGCCTTATGTTAACACGCTTTGAGAGTGCGTTTGCAAGTAGTGATAATTAAAATAAACATAAAATGCCTCCTAAAGCAATCTTCCCCATAATACGTAATGCCTCAGTCAGCCTTGTTCATGGGGCACTGTGGGGATTGAACCCCTGATCCCAGCACCATTGGTCAGTGTCTTAACCATTGTGCTGTGGTTCTGTTCTGGTGCTTGCACATCAGCGCGCCGCCTTATGCCGCCCAGTATTAATATGCCTGCTAAAGCAATAGCGTGCCGCCTTATGCTGCCCACTATTACACTGGCTCATAAAGTAATGCCTCAGCCAGCTGTCTGTCTTCATTTGGCACTGTGGGGGATTGAACCCTTGATCCCTGCACCATTGGTAAGTGTTTTCACCATTGTGCTGTGGCTTTGCTCTTCTACTTGTACATCAGCGTGCCACTTATGCCTCCCGCGCAGCTTTCTCATGCGCTAATGTGCAGTGCGCACATGGGCGCCGCGCACCTTAGCGCATACGTAAATCCCGGGTTTTCTTTTTCAGGAAGAAACGCCCACTCCTTATATGGCACCCGCACACTAGCGCGGCCCGCACATTAGCGGGGTTTTAGTAAACATGCCCCATAATATGGTTTATGACTCAACACACAATGTTTTTCCGGTGTTTTCAATCCCCCTGCCATGACAGAGGCTTGGATGGTCTGTGTTCTGGATTCCTGCATACTCTGAATCCTTACACTTATGATATCTCTTGCTCTATCCATCCCAGAGTGCCTCCTCCCCTACAAGGAAATATATTAATGGCTCTCTCAATGAGTTATTGTTCTTTTCCCTCCTTTAGCTACTTAGCAATTGTCTTCCATAATAGAAAGCATTTCCTAGATGTCTTTCTCGGATTGGTGAGTTACTTTATGTATCAAGATATTTGGTATGTTTTCATTAATAGTATGGTTAGAACTCATGTCAACTTTACATATGACCCCACCACCCCATTCCGGAAAATGCCCCCCCAACAGCCATATTATTAGCAAGGTGGTGCATCATCCTCCCCCCGCCACTACCGCCTGCCTTGCCATGTTAATAGCAAAGGCCGGCTCCACTTGCCTTACACCGGGCAGACACCAAATCGAGATGTCTCCCCCCTCCCCTGAGGAGCACTTCGCTCCCTTCAATGCGCCCTCAGCCATATAGGCCCTGCCATCTCGGCGAGCGCTAGCTCGATACCCCGCCACCGGCACAAGGTAGCCCCCCTATCCTTGTGCCACCCCCCCCAAAAGAAAGCTGCGACCAACACAACCCTTCCAATGCTTCCTGCCAATCATTCAATAATAAAACTTGTCCCACCGGAAAGAGGTGTACAACATCAGTGCGATATAAGCCCGCACACTTCCGACCAAGGATGTTGCACCTGCAGACCACCCGTCTGCTGGACCCACCGCCCGATCTGTCTATTGACCTAAACCAGGCTGTTTAAATAGTTTTCATTCATTACCAAATAGGGCATTAGCGCTACATTCTTCAATTTGAAGATTGTAGTGGCGGTTTTTGTAAGCACCGTTCAACACATGAAGTGCCTGACATGTTATTTTAGGTATCCCTTGATTGTGAGTCCCATGCTTTTTGGCCCCCTTTTTTCCTTGGATGTTTGTTATGTACACAATGTAAAATAAAAAGGTTTATTGCATTTAAACAATCCTCTACAGTTATTGCAGTTAAGGTCCCTTTTCTGGCATCACTCCTGCTTCGTCTGCCCTTTTTCTGATGACTGTATTCTTCAATGTTTTTTTCTTCCTCTTCCTTGTAGCAAGAAATGTAGGAAACCGCTTTATGTTCAGTGATAAGGTATGATTTATATCTTTCAATAATGTCCTTATTTAAAATTGTTACACATCCTTCCTTTTTGTTTCTTTTTGTTCTTATATGAATGTTTTATATTGGTGTTACTCTTGATGTTCCTCTTTATATACATTTGATTATGATAATTTTTAATATGTTTTTGGCATTCCTACATCTTTATTAATTTTATTATGTTATATTTATTACATTGTGTTTGTTTAATTTTACTGTTTATATTATTGTTGTTTACAGTTTTTATCATGCTTATTTATTTTTCATATTTATGTTTATTTATCATATTTTGAATTGATTTCTATTTGATTGGTGTTTGTTCATGTATCTATGGATACAGTGTTGCCTGAATCCCCCTGACGAAGAAGACTTTGTTTAGGCTGGATTTTGAAAAATAAAGTTGTTCCTTCCTTATACCATGAATTATGACCTAGATTGGCCACTGTTGGAAACAGGATACTGGGCTTGATGGACCTTGGTCTGACCCAGTATGGCATATCTGATGTTCTTATGTTCTTATATATAACATCTGTTCTTAGATCATTACTTATATAACTTTAACTCTGACCCCTTTGATTTAGCTGAAGTTATACACTTATGGAACTTTACCCTAAGAAAAGCTGCACTACTAACCCAGCTCAAACACCTGAACAATAGGATCCATACGGCTATCTGTTTTACAGCTGATCTACGCAATCCTTACAGAATCTCAGGAAGCCTGAGTGAAAATGGTGCCATTCAATGCTCCCACATGACCGAGAAATATACATGAAGACCTTGCAAGAGCACCGCATTACCATCATGCAAAGGAAGAAGGAATACCATACAAATCTTCTTATGCGCTCCCTCAACAAACCCTGTAGCTCTTTAGATTAATTCAGTCTCTTACAAAGGACACATCACTGCATCAAGCAAATAATTTAATCCACCCTCAAGACTTTGCTGTTCACTTTCACAATAAAAACAAAGTAACCCTCAACAATTTTGGAGACCTCTGCACAGACTCTCCATTGCCTGAAAACACCAATATCCCCACTCTAAGGGGTATGTTTACTAAACCGGCTTAACGTAGCAGTGCCGAAGTTATCGCGCGATAACGTCATGTATCGCGCAATAACGTCAGCAACAGCATTAAGGCACACTAACGTTGTGAAAGCTGGGTCTGAAGGGTGGAGTGAGGCTCCCAGAGGGCGGAGATAGGGGTCAATGGGCGGAGAGTGGGCGGGGAGAGGCTCCATGCACACTAACGCTGTGAAATGAAGGTCTGAAAATTAGCGCCAGTGAAAACCTCGTGCTAGAGGCACATTTTCAGGAGAGAGAAAACATATCAGTCAGCAATGTACAGCAAAGGCAGGGAAACCCAGAAAAGTGATAGTAGTGATACATGTGCAGGAACCAAAAAGGCAAAGAAACATAGAAAATGACAAGAATCATATTTGAAATCCCAATAACCAAAGCTGGCCAATAGTGATGTTAATGATAAACATAAAACAACACTACTGACAAAGCGTAAAAAGGAATATATCATGTTTGAAGGGCCTATGCTATGTCCCCCTACAAAGTGAATGATCCCACATTGAAATAGCGGTGATCAGGGTTTTTGTGATTAATATTGGGCAGGTTTGTTATGGCGTGCACATGTGCAGCAACAGCAGAGTGGGCACGTAGGAAAGGGCAACTGTACTGATGCTGTAAATGGGATACAATGGGCTGCAGGCGGCACATGCTGTGGTCCAGCTGGGGCACAGTGCGGACTAGGCAGATGCCTAGATGGCACATAGGACTGCCAAAACTGTAAAGCAGCAAGACAGCAATTGACAAGGGTCCAACATGGGCATGAGTGTGTGTCCCACAGTGTCACAGGGTATGTTACCCAGCAGGTACCCCCAAGGGCACATAACATTGGCAGGCGGTGCCAGGGGGAAGCACTCATGTCCATGTAGGCACCCCTACCTGAGAACCCACACCATAGGCAGCTGCCTACTGGCATACTGGATGGCCTGGGACTGTGCACCACCAGCACCACCGGCATAAGGGCATGTCAGCATGGTGGCGGAGGGGGCAGTGGCATCTGCCCACAGCAGATCACGGCCAAGCCCTGTTTAGGTGTGTGCCGTGCACTGGAACAGACAAGGTCTGTCTGAAGAACAGTCATGGTATCCCCAGGGAATGATCTGCCCCTGTGGCAACAGTTTGGTGCAGTACACACAGTGTGTTCAGGAGCAGAAAGTCAAAAGTTCAAGTCCCAGCTATGGCTCCTGCCAACCCTGTTCCCATATTTTACCCAGTACTAAAGCATGGTAATAAAGACGGAACCTTTATTGCAGATAAAATAAACATGACAGAAACGCCTGTATTTTACTCTACAGAGCACAGACACCATAAACATGTGCAATCCCTAGAGCAGAGTTTCCCAACTGCAGTCCTGGAGGGCCAAACACCATTCAGGTTTCATGCTGTCCCTAATAAATATGCCTGTGCTGCATCTGTATGTGCTGCCACCATTGTATGCAAATGTATCTCATGCATATTCATTAGGGACAGCATGAAAACCCGAACAGTGTTTGGCCCACCAGGACCGGAGTTGGGAAACTCAGCCCTAGAGCAGAGGCCAACAGGGGTACAAACACCCACACCCACAGGCTCCACTATCCAACGCCTCATGGAGAGTCAGGCTGTTGGGCCCTGCGCGGAGCAGAATCTCCCAATACTGGCACCAGCATACCTTAGCAATGCTGTCCTAAACTTGGGAACACGTTCCACATATATCAAAAGGTTGCTATGATTAATGTCAGATAACAAATCCTAAGTTAAACATGATTTTTTATAGAGATTCATCATAGCAACCTTTCTGATATCTGTGGAGTGTGTTTCAGTTATTGATTCTGACAGTGTTTACCACCCCGAGGAGTGACCCCAACAGTTTTGCATACCATAGCAATACCTCCACTCTGCCCAGGACTGGTGTAGCGGCCAGGGCTGCCACAAACCTCTATATTTGCACAATGCTGGCATAGGTGTGGGAATGTGTGTCTGTCTATCCAGTGTGTTGTGACTGCCTACACCTTACTGAGCCCACACTGCTTGCACTGTTTCCAGTGTTAGCCTGCCAATGTGCATAATGAGGAGCAAAGTACTGTGGGTATGGCCCGGACAGGGTGGCCTGGGCAGGGTGCATCTGCACAGGGTATAGGGCAATGGCTGGGATATTGTAGTGCCCAACCACTACCTGCACGGACAGGGTGGCCACAGCATGTCATGCTGGGAGGTCACTCTCACCCTGACTGAGCAGTGACCATGGCATGGCTAGGTTCCCCCATAGTGCTATGCAGTATTTCTCTCAAGTGAAATTTATGGGTTCTCTTTTCTAGGATCCAATCACTGATATATCTGCTTGGTGTGTGTACGCTCACATCACATGTTTGGGTGTACACAGTTCCTCCATGCACTATGTACTAGCTAGAAGATTGTCTGCAGTTAGCATGTGTATGGCTGGAACACCTTGCAGGGTGCAGTGGGTGGAGACTGACTGTGCTCTCTGCTGGTGAATGTCAGATAGTGGTGTGGGGCAGCTGAGCTTCTCCAGCATTCTGCCTGTCTGCCATTGTCTTATGTGATGCATACAGATCTGCATCGACTGCCCTGTAGGGTGTCTGTTTCCCAGCAGGACTGGGGTTGATGGTCCTCTCTACTGCTACCATTGCAGAGATGTACAATGTGGATCTGTTGGTAGGATGTCCTGTTCCCCCCAGCCTGAGCCCATAGGGTTGGTTGGGTGGTGCTACATAATCTGCTTCTGGGTCCAAACACCCGCCTTCACCTATAACATGTGACCATGGCACCCACACAGGATATGCACTATTCTGGGTGCATCATAGTCCACAAGGGCTAGACGTGACTTGGAAATACAGATGGACACAGGTGTATCCTAGGTGTGTCTGTAAGGACTATCTATCACACACTGGCACTGATGGGGACCTGCAGCATAGTCTATCTCATCCAAGCCAGGTGCTGTGGACCTGGTGCTGGGTGCCCCACCTCACCCTCAGGGTAAGCACAGGACCCGCACAATGTCATGGTCTGTAACTACTCTGTGCCAGTAACACACACGGTCAGTTCCCCCTACCAGGCCTAGGTGCTGTGGGGGTGCATACCCCATTATATGATCAGCTGTAGACTGCTGATCTGCATGTGCAGTGCATCATGGGTACGGGTGGGTTTACCCTATCCTGGTAACCACAGCAGACAGTTTATGTGGTGACCTGCAGTCTTTCTGTAGCCAGCAAGCAGTGTGGTAGCAGCTATAGAGATGTAGCCTACTGGTTACTTCAATGACTGTGGAGGCAGAGATCATGGGTTTGATCACACAGTGGTGTAATCTGAAAAGGCTGTCTGAGGCATTTTCTTTTAATTTAAATCAGTGCTGCCAGCAGAAACACCCTCACAGTGCTGTAGCCTAAGGTGCCTCATAGGAGCCCTATAGGGCACATTATAGGGTGCCTTGGCAGACTGGGCACTTTATAATGTGACCTATGGGGCGCCTTATGAGGTACCTTAGGTTATGGCACTGTGAGGGTGTTTTTGCTGGCAGCACTGATTTAAATTAAAAGAAAATGCCTCAGACAGCCTTTTTAGATTGCACCACTGCAGGACTGAAACCATGACCTCTGCCTCCACACATTGCAGTAACCAGTGGGCTACATAGTTATAGCTTCTAACACTGCACTGGCATGTACTTAGGGTTAACGCACGTTAACGTGCCACAGCGCCCACTATCGCGCAATACATATTCTTGATACCTTAGGACTGGAACGCCCACTCCTTATATGGAATTCTTCACATTATCGCTGCAACTAGCGCCGGTAACATTAGGACGGTTTAGTAAACATACCCCTAAGTCAATTCTACCCATACTCCACCAAACAAATTGAAAACATAATAAAAGGGCTTAATTCTACCACCTCGCCCACTGATCAATGCCCTTCTCATTGGACCAAGTCTACTTGCCTGAATTAAGTTCCCACATCTCTAAGATTATCCACCTCTCCTTCAAGAAGGATCTGGTCTCAGTATCACTTAAAACTGCCACAATCAAACCTCTCCTAAAAAATTCCAAGCGAGACCTGCAGTATCCAAACTCCTGTCACCCCATAGCTAGTCTTCCTTTCTTGGCTAAGATAATGGAGAAGATAGTACAGCAACAAATCCAAGACCACATTGATATCCACACACCACTTGATTCTCAACAGCATGGTTTTGGACAGCATCATGGTGTCAAGACTTTGCTCGCCTCCCTGTTTGATAATCTGATTTTAGGTTTAAATAATCTGAAACAGAGCTTCATCATGATTTTCATGGATATTGCTGCAGCCTTCAATACAGTCTGTCACAGTCATCTGATTAATATGCTTAAGCTGAAGGGCATTCAGAGCTCAGCACTAGATTGGTGTCACTCATATCTAACAGATCGTCAGCAACTAGTTTGTATGGGCAATCTAACATCAAATATGTATCAACAAACCTAAGGAGCACCACAGGGCTCTTCCCTATCCATCCTGTTATTTAACATACAGTATATATACAACCAATATGTACGATCATACAATCCTTTGGCATTCTTTATCACATCTATGCAGATGATGTGCTTCTCGACACTCCTTTTTCAAAAGACAACCCAAACTTCACTGGAATCATTGATTGCTTCAATGCTGTCTCTGAATGGCTAGATGCTCACAACCTGAAAGTGAACTTTAAAAAGACAGAAGTCCTTTTTATCACAAAGGTCTCAACATTCATACCCCAGCATCCCTACAGGTTAAGAATGCTGATCTGAAGTCTAACCATGATTTTAAATATCTGGGTGTCACTCTGGACCAGTCCCTAAACATGGAGTCGCATATAAGCAATATCACAAAGGCTGTCTATCATAAAATACGTTCCCTCTGTCATCTCTGATCCTTATTGGAGCCTACTGACTTCTACACTGTCTTCCAAGCTCTTATCGCTCCGCTCTTCAACTACGCCAATATCATCTTACATGGTCTTCCTGGATATGCTCTCCATCCTTTACAATTGGCATTGAATACTGCTGCATGAACCATTTACAGAGCTGCTAGATACAAGCATATAACCCCTCTCCTAATTCATCTACACTGGCTCCCAATAAGCAGTCAACTTAAGTACAAAACCCTCCTGATAACATTTAAAATTCTTCATCATCTCTCCGCATCTCTTACACTGGACTCCTGATAACAGAGTAAGAAGAACAAATATGGCAAACACTCTTACCATGCCAACCCTAGCTAGAAAAAGCTCCCAATTCGCCAAGGACAGAGTCTTCTCCCTCTTCGCCCCTCTATTATGGAACTCCCTGCCTGCTCCTATTCGTCTCATTTCAGATTTGGCCATCTTTCACAAAGCAATCAAAACGCACCTTTTCCATCTTGCTTTCGACCACGTAACAACTCTTTGTCTGTCCATAATATACTCAAGATTCTGTCAGACTGTAAATAGTTCATCATGCTACTGTTGTATGACTTATTTAATGTAAATTTGACTTATTTGATGTAAATTTGTTAATTGTATTATATTATGTTCAAATGTTCAATGTAAACTGTTCCATGTAATAATAAGTTGCTCTATTGTAAACCACACTGATTATGAATAGCACGGTATATAAAACTAAATAAATAAAATAAAATAAATAATTATGTATTGCACAATTTATATGTATAAATTGCACCTAACCCTTCTAAAATTGTCTTCAAATTCTTAAATCGGATAAAAGTTTTAAACCAAGGCTAATCCAATCTCTCTTCATAACCAAATGATGTATCTGGTAATCTTCTGGTCTTAGTAAGCATATTTTATCCTAGATTGGGCAATCATTTTAAACCCAGATAGTACAGGAAATCAATTGAAATAGAATAAAGGAAAGTAATTGCAAAACAGCTTAGAATGAGATTATGTAGAGAGTTGGGCATTTCTATAGCTTAATTCTCTTATTCAGTCTTTTTAAAGATATGCTACAGACTAAAGCTATCAGCCAATGATAGTATTTAAGTAATGGGCACACAAAGTAGATGGAAATTCTCTGGCCTGATTATAGAAAAGTTAACAAGCCAAATGAAGTCCTCTGAACTGTATATTTGATTACATACAGAAAAATGTGTTCCTTGTGCAATTTTCTTTTGGTAGTCCTTTTCAAAGACTGCATGCTAGGCCCAGCGAGTTGAGGAACAGGATATGTTCAATGCTACTGAATTTGAGACTGGTAAATTTCAGCCTAGTTTATATTTAGCATAATTTTTAAAAGTGTTCCCATATCTGTTAAAATTTCGATTTTCTGAATGAATGTGGCGAAAAGCCAGTGCAGATATCTTGCCTCTGTCAAATGCTGCCATTCTGCTTTTCTGAAAGCAACAGTACTACTTATTCTAAATCCCCCATCAACAGGACCATGCACATTTTTACCTTCTTATTTTGCACCCCTACTTGTTTCCCCCTTTCTCTCTAGAATATACCCTTCCCTAGTCTCACTGATGACACTGAATTACAACTCCCCTCATCCTCTGCTAATCTCAGTTGAGGCAGCCAAGCCCTGTGCCCTCCTTTTAACCTTTGCTAGCAATTTCATATTTCTCTGAAATTTCTCCAGAAATCAAATAAAAATGAAGGCTAATTTTAGGAAAAAAGTGAAGATGACATGAACTACTGTCAGTGTTAGAACATAAAAATATAAGATAAACCATACTGGGTGAGACCAAAAGTCTATTGAACCCAATATCCTGTTTCCAACAATGGCCAATCTAGGTCACAAGTACCTGTCTGGTTCCCAGAAGGGAGGCAGATTCCATGCTGCTTATCGCAGGGGTGAGCAGTGGATTTCCCAATCAATTTTAATAACTGTTTATGGACTTTTCATCCAGGAACTTCTCCAAACCTCTTTAAAACCCATTTACACTAACAGTTTTTACTAGGTCTTCCGACAATGAATTCCAGAGTTTGATTACACATTGAGTGAAATCATTTTTTTCTCTGATTTGTCTTAAATGTGCTATATTGTAGCTTCATTGCATGTCCCCTAGTCTTTTTACTTTTTGAAGGAGTACACAACTGATCTACATTTATCCGTTCCAACCATTCATTATTTTAAGGACCTCTATCATATCTCCCCTCTGCCATTTCTTTTCCAAGCTGAAGAGCCCTAACCTTTGAAACGTTTCCTCTTAGGAGTGTCCTTCCATCCCCTTTATCATTTTGGTTGCTTGTCTTTGTACCTTTTATAATTCTGCTATATCCTTTTTAAGATACATAGTCAAGTTGTGGTTGCACCATGGAGTATACAGAGGCATTATAATATCCTTTGTTTTATTCTTCTTTCCTTTCCTTATCATCCCTAGCATTTTATTTGCTTTTTGACTGCCACTATATGCTGGGCAAAGGTTTCAATGCATTATCCACGGAATATGGTCTGTTTGCCATATATGAAGAAAGTAATTTATAACAGGATGCCTAGGTAAGAAAGGCACATAGGCTCATAGAAGCCAATTTCATAACATGCATGTCTGACCTGTTGACATATACAAATTGAAAGCGGGACAAATTTCATCTAATTACGCAGCCGCAGGTATAGACGTGCCCTCAGTTCCGAAATCGCACGAGCAAACCACTATGAAGAAACATGGGCCCCGCTCTTATAAAAAGACACGGGTATACTCAACAAATGGTTTGGACGTTCCCGCATTCACTGTATTCTGAAAAGATGGATGTTTCGGATCCTGCCCATCTCCGCCATATACTCATGGACATCTCAGACGGCCACGCCTCCTCTGTTAAAGCGTGCATCTCCTAAGCTGCTCCTCTCACTGACAATGTTGTGCTGATGCAAACTGCACATAAATACTGATGATACATAAATGTTGATGCAAACTTGACTAGATATACTAGTCTGTTGCTTGCCCAGAACAGTGCAAGGTTATCTCAGTGCGCTCAAAGATATAATAACAGCAAGTATAAAGTGATATGTTTGTCATGACATACCTTGCATCAAAGCATTCATGGCAGTAGAAGAAATCCTTAGTTATTCTTTCATTGGTCATCTCTAAAAACAGTCTTTACAATGCTAAATATGGACCCTTACCAATCTCACAAACACCTCATTCAACTTTGCAGTTCCCCAAAAGATGCATTGTATTGCTGAGAGACATAACAATACTCTTCAATGACTATGACTGTCTGGCTATGGCATCTACTTCACACATATCTGGGTACTGGCATTTCACACAGCAGCTCCCTACATGTGGCTGTGGCTGTACCTGTCCTGTAGAATGTCCACTCTCTGTCCTGGTTTATGTTGGTCTGTATACATCTGCTGTCTGTGGGGCAATCCTGTCTGACTTCCCACAGTCTGCTGTGTGACAGTGCTCCCCTGGTCAGACCTGTGTGGGCATTGATGGGGAAATCCCTGTACCATCATACCAAGTAGACAGCCTCCAGATATATTACCTCTCTTGCAGTTCTCTTAGATCCTATACTGAGTAGGGATGTAGGCATCATGGGATAATCTGGGGAATGTTGGCACATCAGTCATGTCTCCCAGTGCCTGGCACAGTGCCAATAATATATAATCTTATTAGAGTACCTTATGAAACATATTACAGAAAAAAATCACAAAAGGATCTCCATATTTAAATATCAAAACATATACCTTTCAACAATAAGAAACCCTCAGACTAAGAGCATTCAACAATGCAAACAACACTAATTCATATCCAAAATCACCATCAACGGTCTCTATAAATATGCATATTTTTAGAGATCGATGATGGTGCTTTTGGGCATGTTTCACTGCTGTTTGCACTGTTGAATGCTCTTATTCTGAAGGTCTCTTATTATTGAAAGGGATATGTTTTGACATTTAGCTATGGAGAGCCTTTTGTGATTTTTTTTCTGCCCTACCACACTTGCACCTGTTGACGCTGCACTCATCCGTGTGGTCCAGGTATTGGCCAGGCATTCATGTCCTCCCTGAATTGCAGATGAGCACACCAGATCTTCCCGTGCAACTCTCAAACCACACACACACACAAAACATACTTCTGCCAAAAAGATGCCCTGACCCTATAAATAACAGCAGGTATGACATAATAGCATGGAGTCCAAGCATAAAAATATGATCTCCATTTCTCACCCAAATAAGAATCCTTTCTATACTCACTCACATACCATTCCTGCATCAACAGTTCCATTTTTTAGGACACATGATTTGTTAGGGTCCTCTAGATTAGCTACTTTAGCACAAACAGCAAATGTCAACATGGCCAGAATAATCACTATTGCTTGTCTTAATATTTTTTTCAGGGTAATTATTAATGCCTCTTTAGCATGCAAGATTCCCATACCTCTAATTTCTGTTCTTTATAAATGCATCTTGTGGTGTTTTTCCATACTGCAGTCCACCAGTTTAGAATATTTCTAAGTACTGGCCTTATTCCATATATACGGCATGTATAATGGGCATGTCTGTGGAGGCCTCCCAAAACATACACAGGCCTTTCCTGAATATACTTTATATGTCTACTCAGCAAACTACACTCCTGTTCTGCCCCTCCCGGACACATTCTGAGATCCCCATTTTAGCGACATAAACGTCCATGGGCACTATGTACCGGAATACGCTCATAAGCGTTTTTGGTAGATAAACATTCCTGGTGCATGTACAAACCCTTATTCAGTTTCTGGAATGGCCTCCATAGCCTACCCTAAAGCTCCTGTGCAAGGCTGCACCTGTTCAAAAGCAGGTGTAAGTTGGTGGGTCTATATGCTGTAAGGAATCAGCACACATGTTTGTATACTATATTAGAACATAAGAACGTAAGATATGCCATACTGGGTCAGACCAAGGTCCATCAAGTCCAGTATCCTGTTTCCAACAGTGGCCAATCTAGGTCATACGTACTGTGACAAGGCAGAGCTGTCAGAGCACAAGAAAAAGGGTTTTAAACACACTTTTTCCTCTGAACCTGCCAGAGATACACGTCAAGAAAGGGTTAAAAGCTCAGCACTCAAAGGTTCAGTGCAGGAGAGACGAGAAAGGGAGCCACACCCTAGCTCTAGGCTGACAGGGAGAGCTAGCCTATCAGGGAAAGGGGTGGACTCACGCCTGGTTGGACAAAGCACTCCTCATAACCAGGAAGTGATATTTTCAGAGAGAAAGGAAGAGGAGGAAGAGAACGAGGAACGGAGAGGAGATGGAGTAATGAGAGAAAAGCAACGCAAAGGCTTACCTTTGGCACAGCCGGGAGAAAGGGACTCAGAAGGATCAGATGCAGCCTTAGAGTCAGAGATTCTTCCCAGAGGGATAAAGAAACCAGGTCCAGGCAGAGACCGGAGATCCCGAGGAGACAGAGCTGGGAGCAAGTGCAACCAGGTGGGAACCGAGTACTTGGACGGTTGCCAGCCACTTTGCTCAGAGAAAGCCACATCTCGAGGAAGGCAGTTGGAAGTGCTGCCAGGAAGGAGTAGCCATCAAGCAAAGCCAAAGCAGGTTAGAAACTTTTATAAACCTTTTAAGCAAAGTTTGGAATCCTTGTCTGAAAGGGACAGAAGCAATTCTGCAGATAGTTTCCCTGGGACCAGACAGACAAGAGAGAAACTGGGTGGAAGGGAATTCCCAGTGTGTGAAAGACAAGCGTTGCCTTACTGCAGAGAAAGTGTCAGAAGCTGCAGGTTAGAGTCTAGCACAGCTGCACCTCAGCACGTTGCTAATTGGCAGCACTGGGACACAACCCTAGATACAGACTCTGATGACCAGGAGATATTAAAAGAGCCTGTAAAACATTCTCTGAAGAAATACATACCTCCTCACCAGAGAATAAGACCGGGACAACCCAAGGGAGAGAGAAATCCTTACTCTCAGCTCCTTAAGAACCTTAATAAACAGGTATCCCTGCAAGAGCCCCGGATACATAAAGAGAGGGGAGAGAAGCAGTTACAAACCCTTCTCAAGCACCTGAGATCACTAGACTCGAGTGAGCCTTATAACCAGGAAGCTCAGGATAGTGAAGGTGAACCAATGCAGACAGATAATCCATTGTCTTATAGTAGCAGTTCAGAAATGGAATGTGGTATCTGTCAAAGGGAAGTTTAAAGTACAGCTTAAACATATTCCATATTTTAAGGCTGTTGTAAAAGTCTAACTTTGGAGATTGGATGCAGACAGGAGTTTTGTCTCACTGCCAACACAAGTTAAATACCCAGCTCTAAGGGATAGCTTCAAGAGCCCATAGAATTCTTCTGGGAGAAGTTTACACAGAAGAATGATCAGGCTTATGGAAGAAGCAGCTGTTATCCTTAGAGGCTAGGAGGAATTATCTTAAGCACACGTGGACAAGAAAAACCACAACATTGAAAGTTTATTTATTGAAAGCTTATGTTGGAAAAGTATTGCTGTTATGAAGAACATTGATGTTTTTGGAATATTGAAAGAAGTAAGAGAAGCTGATGGTTGATTGCTTATGATGCCCTGAGAAGTATCAGGAGAGATGTTATCCAGGACTTTTTCTGTTACGCTTATGTTATCATTTAACCTCTGTTCTTGGGGGAAGAAACCCTGTGCAAACAATAAAAATATTGTTTACCCTTAACCTACTTTGGCTGTCATCACTGGGCTACAACTACACAAGCATATCCAGATAACAGCATTAACAGAGTGACTTTAACTGTGCCCCCTCTCCTACTGCCTCCATACTGGGGTTGGCGGGCGAGGGTTGACAGTACCTAGCAGTTTCCCCAAAAGACACAGGTTCCGCAATGCTTGTACTGGGTCAAGCATTGATATCCTGGGTCCCTTCTTAATAATGGTTTATGGACCTTTCCTCCAGGAACTTGTCCAAACCTTTTTTAAACCCAGCTACACTAACAGTCTTTACTACATCCTCCGGTAACAAATTCCAGAGTTTGATTACACGTTGAGTGAAAAAAATATTTTCTTTTATTAGTCTTAAATAGTTTACCCTGTAGCTTCATTGCATGTCCCCTAGTCTTTCTATATTCTGATAACACAAACAATCGATCTACGTTTACCCGTTCCACTCCGTTCATTAATTTATAGACTTCTATCATATCTCCCCTCAGCCGTCTCTTTTCCAAGTTAAAGAGCCCTAACCTTTTTAGCCTTTCTTCATAGGGGTATCCTTCCATCCCCTTTACCATTTTGGTGGCTCTTCTCTGAACCTTTTCTAATAATGCTATATCCTTTTAAAGATACGGTGACCAGAATTGCACACAATATTCAAGGTGCGGTCTCACCATGGAACGGTATAGAGGCATTATAATATCTTTTGTTTTATTTTCCATTCCTTTCCTTATGATACCTAGCATTCTATTTGCTCTCTTGGCTGCCGCTGCACACTGGGCCAAGGGTTTTAACATGTTATCCACAATGATGCCTAAATCTTTTTCCTGGGTGGTGGTTCCTAATGTGGAACCTTGCATCGTGTAACCATAGTTTGGGTTGTTCTTCCCTAGGTGCATAACTTTGCACTTGTCCACATTAAATTTCATCTGCCATTTTGATGCCCAGTCTTCCAATTTATCAAAAACCTCTTGCAATTTTCCACAATCCTCTTGGGTTTTAACAACTTTAAATAGTTTTGTGTCATCTGCAAATTTGATAACCTCACTCGTTATTCCACTTTCCAGGTTATTTATGAATATGTCAAAAAGCAGCGGACCCAGCACAGATCCCTGGGGTACACCACTATTCACCTTTCTCTATTGGGAAAATTGGCCATTTAGCCCAACCCTCTGCTTTCTATCTTTTAACCAGTTCCTGATCCACAGTAGTACATTGCCTCCTATCCCATGACTCTTTAGTTTTGCCAAATGTCTCTGATGAGGGACCCTGTCAAAGGCTTTCTGAAAGTCCAGATACACTATATCAACTGACTCACCTTTGTCCACCTGTTTATTCACGCTTTCAAAAAAACATAACAGATTAGTAAGACAAGATCTTCCTTGTCTAAAGCCATGTTGGTTGTCTCCCATTAGGTCATGACTATCTACATGCTGAGTAATTTTATTCTTTATCAATGCCTTGCATTTAACCTGCCAGTGCTTGTGCTGTTTCCAGGTTTCGTCGTTTGGCTCTTTTTTCCATTTCCTGAAAGATGCTTTTTACACACACATAACATGGCAGAAGAAAAAGCCCATATGGCCTATTCAGTCTGCCCTTCCAAACAAGCTACTATAGTCCTTTTCTTTCCTTTAAAGTTCTTCTGTGTTGGTCCTGTGCTTTCTTGAATTCAGATACTGTCCTGGTCTCTACAATCTCCACTGGGAGACTGTTCCACGCATCTACCACTCTTTCCGTAAAGAAGTATTTCTGCATATTATTCCTGAGTCTATCCCTTTTATCTTCATTCTGTGCCCCTCATTGCAGAACTTTCTTTCAAATGAGGTCGGCTCTCCTCCTCTACATTTATGCTACAGAGGTATTTAAATGTCTCTATCATATCTTTTCTCTCCCACTCTTCCTCCCATGTAAACATTTTGAGATCTTTAAGTCTGTCTGCATATGCCTTATGATGAAACCCACTGATCATTTTGGGAGCCACCCTTTGCACCAACTCCATCCTGTTTATATCCTTTTGAAAGTGTGGTCTCCAGAATTGCACACAGTATGCCAAATGAGGTCTCACTAAAGACAGGTCCCACTCTTCTTTCGTGAGCAGAAGTACTTCACCCCTTATGCTATACTGGTCCCTTGGATTTTTGCAGCCCAAATGCATGTTACTGCATTTTTTAGTGTTAAATCTTAGCCACCAAATTCTCAACCATTCATCAAGCTTTGCAAGATCCCACCTCATGTTATCTACTCATTCCTGGGTGTCTATTGTATATTTTGGTTTCATCTGCAAAGAGGCAAACCTTACCTGACAGCCCTTCCGCAAGATCACTAATATGAATATTAAAAAGAATTGGACCAAAGGCAAATCCCTACGGCACACCGTTGGTAACATCCTTTTCTTCAGAGTGAGGAGTGATGTGAACATAGTGATGCTAGTGGAAGATTAGCTTTGTGGCTGAGTTTTGAATGGTTTGAAAAGGAGAGAAGTGATTCAGGGAAAGACCAGAGAGGAATATGTCTAAACAGGAGGGTCCCGATATTCAGCATCACTGTTGTCACTGAAAACTTAACCCTACTATTCAGTGGCAGAACATATCCGGCCACCGGCATTGAATATCCAGGTTTGCCACACAGCCGCAGATGGTGCAGAAGCTAACCGGACAGTGCCAATATTGAGCCGCTGCCCAGTTAGTATCGCGGCGTGTAACAGTTTTAGATGGGGATATTCAACAGTACTAACCATGTTCGTGCCTCTGAATATCCCTCTCAGCGGCATTTACACAATTTATAGGTCTGTACAATATGTAAATACCTTTGAATATTGGAAATGAGAGTGGATAAGGGTCTTGGTAGTGTGTTCAGAAAGAAAGGGAAGTTTGCTGATATTATAAAGAAATGGCAGGTTTTAGCTATATGCTGGATCAGTGTTCCCGCTAAGCTGAGCTGAGTTCTCTACCGGCCCTACTGCTAGTTGGGGGGAGGTGCAAAGCGATCGCGAAAATGAATCCCGAAGGCCTGCCGATGCTGTGCGATCCTAAGTGCGATCAAATATAGATAGATATTCTGATAGATTCCAGTTAATGTTACTTATTTATTTATTTAGTATAGAATTTGTATTCTTCTCTATTTGCAAACCAGGTAGATTATAATCCAATACAGAAAATCCTCTAAAAATATAGCAAACAATTTTTAAAAACAAATCACTAGAATTATAAAAATTCACTCATACAAACACGTAACATGTATATTTCTGCCTGTTTAATTCTCTAAGAGGCATGTATACTAAAGTTTGCTAACCATTAACATGGGGTTTAGCATGCGGTAAGCATGCCACACTAAAAGCTAGTATGGAGCCTCAAAATGATAATCCCACAGTAAACAGATGACTGGGCGGGGACTGGGTGGGTTGGAGCAGAACGTGGATGTTGATGGTGCATCATGGTTAGCAGAGGCATCTAGGCACAGGCTAACCGGGCTTTTGATGTTAGTACGAATGCACTTAATGCCATCTGAGTCAGTTAGTGTGGTGCTGCATGGTTGCAACATGCCAGCGGCAGGAGAACAGACGAACACATGCCCCCTGAGGTTGACACCTGCCTCCATAGCCCTAACGTAGCCCGCTTTAGTAAACATGCCCCTAAATTCATAGGGAGTTTCTCATATCTCACTACCTCTATAAACTTTATGATAAGACTAAGTTGATTTTATTTATTTGTGAAACTATAAGTTCTGTACTTATTTCCGCATAATTAGGTATTTTAATCATAGAGCAGAAGAATCTTTTTTCTAACAAAAGAAAAACAAAAGTAAATGACATATGTTAAGTGATTGACAGTTTTATCTGCAAAGTGCTCCAAGAAATTCCATATCTAGACTGCACCTAAGTGCGTAATGTAAAGTAAAATTAGAAAAAGAACCTTTGAAGAAACAAAGCAAGAGAATAAAAAATAGGAAATAAGATGAAGTAGATCACCAATACAGGACAGAAGAATGCATTAGGTCAGTTTGTATCGTTCACATCCTCTTTGTTACTCAGTAGGACATCTTAAGCATGCTTGATTTTTCTATAAGATAGTCATTGTTTGCCATGAAAAAGTAATTAACTATGGTCTTGTCAGACGATATTCGCTTGCCTTCCATAAACGTAGCTATGCATTCGCATGCTAGGATGGCAGCTTGCATGCTTTCACTCACAATGAAACTGAGTAGCGATCTTTTTACTAAAGAATGGCACGTTTTGTAGTGACCTCATGATTATTGCTCAAATTTCAATGTGGTAACTGCACAGCCTTTGAAATAACTTTTGGGGATTGTTTCCAGCATTTTCTCATGCAGTTAATACACAGATAATACATTTATTGTGTGTTATATGCATGACAGATGCACTTAACGCCACCTATTGAGGAAGAAATCTGTGTTATATGCTATGATAAAAGTTAGCACATGGTAAGTTACTGTGTGTTAACTCTAAGGGGCAGTCCATCCCCATTTCCCACCCATCACATGCTATGCAGTTAATGTAGTAATTAGTATGGGGAGGAGTAGCCTAATGGTTAGAGCTGAGAACAGGGAAACCTGGCTTAAATCTCACTGCTACACATCACGCAGATTTCAGGAGCTGACCTCCAAAGCTCAAGTTTGTTTTTCTATATAAATATCTAAACCCTTCACTCTGTTTTATACCAACACCCTGTTACTTGAGTGAATATAGAGTGACTGATATATTAAAATATTATAACACACCTCAATTTTTTGTCGGAAGTTATTGCCTTGAGAGATTGCTCCCTCTTGAAGCGTGACTTCCCTTTTAATCAATTTTGTGGTAACCTAACCACTACATAAAATATTGTGAGATAATTGCATTCAAACTCAATGCTATATCACAATAACCTCTTCATTTGAAAACCAGCCCAGGGGACCTCTTCTACACAGCCGAGAGCTCTCTCCTGCGTATACCCAATTCTGCAGATCACAACGAACACAGCACTGCGTTTAGAGCCACGCTCTAATTTCTGGCCCTGTTTCAAACCTTAAGATTCTGCAATCAGCATGTATTCATCTTTATATAGCATCCAGCCATGGTAACTTCAGCGTCCAGCCCTGCTAGTTCGTTTTTTCCGACGCTTGACCCAAAGAAGTAGTTAAATTCGCACTCTTCTTGTGGCGGACACTTCCGTTAATGCAGTCTCACTTACTGATCAAGAACTTTGGTAACATCAAGAGATTTTAAACCATCCACCAATTCAAGACCATTACGTCATAACAAGCTCATCCAATTCAATTCCAGGTTTAATCCCTTGGGTTCCAGAGATCCAGCTCGAAAAATCCAACTTTGCTCTAACCACTGGAGACGTTGTTCCCTGCCTCCTCCTCTAGGACTCTCTGGAACGTGATCTATAATTGGCCATTTAAATTCTGCAAATGTATGATCTGATTCCATGCAATGCTGAACCAAAGGGGCAGAAACTACTGCATTCCGTATTCTCGAAGCATGTTCATGTAACCGGAGTCTTATCTTCCGAATAGTCCGTCCTATATAAAGTTTCGCACAAGGGCAGACCAATGCATAGACTACATACGAAGTTGAACATGTAGTCGACCATTTTGTAAACCCTTCATTAGACCCTTCATTAGATCAGACACAAGGCCCGATGACCAGAACACGGGCGAAACCACAGTTATAAATATTTCTGGAACTCCTTTAACAGAAGCTCAGGAAGTGGTATTAAATAAGGGGCTTTCGTTTGTACCAAGAGTCCAATATCAACCATTTCAAGTCCGAATAGCTCTATACAAGTTTTTCAGAAGACTACGGGTTATACATTTTTGTGCTACAAACCCATTGATACAAGATCCATCGGTGGTTAAATTACCATCAAAATGGATTCCCACGGGTGAGATCGATCCACATATTTCAACATATCAGCAGTTGGTCCTACAGGACTTACAACAATTGGAATGTAACACAATTAACAATAAGAAAGAATCTTATTTGAATAATCTGACTAAATCCCAATGGCAGGCGTTAGTAGAATTATGAAACACCCCTAATATAATTATCAAGAGAGCAGACAAAGGAGGGGCAACGGTGGTGCAATCTAGGGAACAATACTACCAGGTCGCCAGGACACAATTAGCAGATAAAAAGTTTTATCGGCAGCTGTCTTATGACCCAACGAGTGAAGTAAAAGCTTTGATTTTGGATCTGTTGCAAGGTGGATTAGACCAGGGTTGGCTAACGAAAAAGGAGTTTAAATTTTTGACACCAAAACATCCAGTGGTACCTAATTTTTACACTGTACCAAAAATACATAAATCTTTTTCTCACCCACCAAGACGGCCAATTGTATCATGTAGGGGATCTGTGCTGGAACCGCTTTCTCAGTACTGTGATATATTTTTGAGACCGTGTGCACAACAAGTGGCTTCCTATATTAAAGACACGTCTCATTTTTTAGAAAAATTAGATTCCCTTACATTACCGGTGGATGAATTACTGCTGGTATCTCTGGATGTGGTAGCTTTATACACCAACATTGCACAAGACGAGGCTTTAAGGGTAGTGGAGAAATTAGAGATACCTTTGCCCTCTCGAGTTCCAAGGGGATTTTTTCTTCAAATGCTATCGTTGGTCTTAACAAAAAAAAATTTCAGTTTGAGGGTGATTTTTTCCATCAAGTTCATGGGATAGCAATGGGGGCCACGGTGGCTCCATCTATTGCCACGCTATTCTTAGCTGATTTTGAAATGAACATCATCGTTCCTTCTAGATGGTATACAAATGTTTGTTTGTGGGTTAGATTTCTCGATGATATATTTTTTCTATGGAAAGGCACAGAAATAGCTTTGAAAGCCTTTGTTGAGTGGTTGAATATCCAGAAAGAGAATTTAAAATTTACATTACATTATCATCTAGAAGAGTTAGAATTCTTAGATGTAAAAAATTTCAAACAAGGCTCTCGTTTATGTTCTACACTCTTCCGGAAGTCAGTACAAAGGAATACCTTATTAGAATACTCCAGTTTCCATCCGCCGGCATTAAAAAGGGGATTGCCTTATGGGCAGTTTTTGAGATTAATATGAATTTGTAGTTCCATTCAAGATTTTGATCAACATGCCCAGGATTTGATGCAACGGCTATTACAAAGAGGTTATCCTCCTAATTTAGTTAAACAAGCACGGACAAGAGCGAGGTATACCCATAGAGAATGGCCGAAGGGCTCTGAAGCCACTCAAGGTTTTAAAGAAGTGGAATCGGATTTTATAACGGGTATATTACCGTACATGTTAAACATCCATAGGATTAGGAATACTTTAAGGAAACATTGGTGGGTATTAACACTTCATTCATGTTTTCAAAAATCATTACGGATTGCATATACTAGGGGTCCGAACATTGGTAATCGGATAGGGAATGAAGGTTTAAAACCTCTACGGGATCCCGTAGAATCTCCATTGGGACACTATTCTTGTTCTGATTGTGATTTATGTCAGCAAACCATTGAAGGAAAGGAATGGAATATCCCCAATACTACCATAAAGCAAGTCTCTAAATGGTCGACTACATGTTCAACTTCGTATGTAGTCTATGCATTGGTCTGCCCTTGTGCGAAACTTTATATAGGACGGACTATTCGGAAGATAAGACTCCGGTTACATGAACATGCTTCGAGAAATGACAAGGTCGCGGGGCAGGGTCCCGGCGGCCACCCGTAACCGAGTGTTCGGCCGGTGCGGGGACCCGGCCACGCGGCCATCGCTGGGGGAGGCAGGAGCGGGAGGATGCGATGGGGCAGCTTTAAACCCATTGGTTCCGCCCGCATGCAGGAGCGCGGCGGAGCCAATGGGATGGGAAGGTGGCGGGACGTTGAGGGGGAGGAGACAGGAGTCGGCAACGGTTGCCGTCACTCCTGCACTGCCTCCGGATGTCGGTGCCTGCTTGACTCCTGCGCTGCCTCCGGATGTTGGTGCCTGCTTCCCTGTCGTTGTGCGGCTATCGTGCATGGATGGGGAGAGCAGGGACGCTGACGAGTGTAGGGTTGGCAGCACGGAACCGACGGGACTGTGCTGGAGTGGGGGATCCAGTTTGGGTGCCGGCGAGAGCAAGTCTGTGGCTCCATGGCTGAGGGGAGAAGCTGCTGGCTCAATGGGAGCTGAGAGAGTGCCATGAGGTGGAGCCAGTTCGGGGCCAGCAATGTGACTGGGGAGATGCCTCATTGCCGGCCTTCCTGTGGGCTGCAGAAGAGAGCAAGGAGGACGCAGGAGAGTCAAGTGTGGGATACGCGGGTCAAAAAAAACAAAACAATCTTACATATTAGTAACGTTATTCGGTGGTATGGGGGTTGATAGTTGGGTTGGCGGGCAGTGTCCGGTGGCTTAGTCAGTGGGGGGATAATTTCTCGGATCTGTCTGGGGTGCAGTCCTGGGGTAAAGCATGGGCGTGGATTAGATCAACGCCTAATAACACCGTGGCATTTGGCAGGGCAATTAGCCAGGCGTTGGTGTTGAGGGTCAGTTGGGGCCGGAGAAAGGGGCGACTGGGGCCTCCAGCAGTACACAGGTCGGGTACGCGTTGGGGTAGGGCTCGGGGGGAACGGGCTCGAGGACGGGGGAAGTGACCTAGAGGGGAGACGGGGTCACGTCCTGGGTTGTTGTGGGCCAGGGGTCATGCGACAGGGACCAATGGGGTTGCGGTGGATGCTGCTGCTAAGCACAAGCAGCACGCAACTTCAGAAGAGGGGGAGCCGAGTGAGGGCAAGGTGATTATACGCATGTCGGCGGGAGAGGGGGTATAGGGCTTGGGGGGCAGGGGGAATGCCTGTTCAAGGGGCCCACAGTTGTAAAACAGTATATATGCAGCAGAGGTGTAGCACAATGGTTAATACACTGAGTGATGGTACAGGGGTCATGAGTTTGACCCCCCCAGTGGGCCTAATGAATAAAGCTGTCTGCGGCATTACCCTTATATATATACAGAGGCTAATTGCGGGGGAAGGAGCGGCTTAATAGGGAACACTGGCTGAAAGGGGGGGCCAGGGGTCATGCCAGGGCTGAGTGGTTGGGGGGGGGGGCTTGGCGGCCGGCAGGGTCCCCCCCTCTGTTTTTCTGTTCTTTTCTTTTATGTCTCTGCAGGTATCGCCGAGGAGTCAGCACGCTGCGGAGGTAAGGAGGAAGATGCCCATTGGGGTCTGAGAACAGGGATGCAGGAGTAACGGCCTGACGTGGTTGACTAGCGCAGGATACCAGCGCAAGAAGGGGCAGCTCTATCAGCGAAATCAAGGATGTCAGCCTGGCTATGACCCAACAATCGGTGGTATTGGGGGGTGATAGCTGGGCTGCAGGTGAGTTGCGGGCCGATAATGGGGAGGTGGTGGAGCGGAGCTGTTCGCAGGATGGAATGGGGGGAAAGCGCTCGAGAATAGGAAGCATTCCGGTCGGCGGTGGCATGGTTTCGGGTCCTCATCCGTTTGGGCCATCAACTCTTTGGCATAGTTGCCGTGAGCGCTTCGTTGTTAGCGGTTGTCGTGATTCGGGAGGGAGTTTCGATGAATTGGCGCGGAAAGAGTAGGAAGCGGCAATAGATGGATATTTGCCATCTTCTAGAGGGCAGAAAATGGTCCAGTGAGAGTAAAGAGAAGGAGGAGGACAGTGTGGAGATGGGCCGCCGTGAAAGGTACCGGATAGTGCGGTGAGCAGGACGGGAGCCTATGTGCGATTAGCAAGTGTATAGGGCAGGTGTTGGTACGCGACTTTAATTTGGAGGTGTCGCAGACCCATTAGGGCAGGGCAGGATTAAATTAGGACGAAATGTTTCTGGACAGAAGGGAGGAGCACAAATTATTGTCCTGCGGCATGTGGGATGTTAACTTTGGTTGACGCCGATGGCGGTCAGAACGGGTTCTGGGGGATTAGGTGGGGTGTCAGGAGGGACAGGGGCCAATGCGGGTAGGGGTCATTCCTTTTCATGGCTCTGGCTGTGGTGGGTTACACAGGGGGGCCCCTCGGGCCTCAGGCCGGCCCCAAGCAATAAGCATAAGGGCGGCCTCACCCTACACCAATATGGATGAGGCCTGCAGGGCATGGCAGCAGCATTATCCAGAGCAGGGAGCTAAGGAGAGTTTTGTTATACCACTATACGGAAAGGTCAGGGTGTTCAAGGCGAGAAATTTGCGCTCTGTGTGGCTGGGGGCGCGCAAGGTGCACTGGCGGGTCCCTTTACGGATTCCGTTTCAAAAGTAAGTGGGCATCTTTGGGTATCATACCTAAAGAAGAATGCAAGGAAGTTCCAGCGTATTCGTAATTTGTCTTTTCCATCGGGAGCAGCAGTGAATGATCACATTCCTTGGGAGGGGTGTATGTTAGCTACGTGTCCTTTGAGCGGGGGGAGGGTTGAGCTGAGTGGATCTCGAGTCAGATTTCCGTGGGGTTGCCAGTAAACCCGTAAGTGTTCAGTTCCTTATTTTCAGTTTGAAGACGGAAGTTAGTGTGGAAAGGGCATGCCTATCGGCTGCTCAGTTTATTGCGCTTCCTGTGGAACATTTAGTACCTTTTTGGCACAGGGCGTTAGCGCAAGAAGTAGGCTGGGCGAATGTTAGTCGTATTTGGATGACATTGTTCGTGGGGGTAGCACAATCAGTGGGGCGTCTGGAGCTATTAGAAGGCTTTTGGTTTTTTGGCGAATTGGGGGTGCAGTGGGTGGCGGGTACGGAGACGGCACAGCGATGAGATTACCTTTATTTATTTAATGGCATTTATATACCGCCTTATCATGCAATTAAAGCGGTTTGCATGGCAAACAATCACGGGGACGAGGGTTTTCATGCAGTTTAAAGTGTGGCATTTGTGTGTTGTGGAGCATGAGAGGGATGCCGGGGAGATGGTGGCTCATCTGCTCCTGGAGGAGGTGGCGAGATTGTGGGGTTGTTAGCTGATGTTTTGGCTTCAGCTAAGGGAAAATGAGGGAGCGGTGGGCTCTGAGAGACTCGCTGAATGTCGCGTGCAGAGTTATTCGCGGGGTCGGGTGTTGCCTTGTCAGCTGGCGGCGTCCACAGTGGGAGTGCGTTAATTGCAGCGCTGTATCGGGCTTACAAAATTTAAGTGTGCCGAGTGGCGGATCTGGGGTGTCTTGGAAGATTTACTGGGACTTCAGTGATGAAGGAAACCGAGATCTCCAAGTAGAGTGGCAGATATACACGGATGCAGCAGGGGGTGTGGGTTTGGAAAGGTATTTTCGGGGAGCAGGGTACGTGGAGAGCTGGCTACCGGTTTTGAGTGAATCCAGTTTTACTTGCCATATAACCCTACGGGAGCAGTTTCCCATTTTAGTGATTGGGAATTTTGGCCCGATATGTCTTGCAATCGCAGGGTAGGGTGGGGGTGCAACGATGCAGCAGGGGTTGGTGTGAGTAATAGTGATAATACATGCTGTATTTAGGTGTCGGCCTTAATGAAGGAAAGGGTATTAGCACGTTTGCTTCGGAAGGTCCACATATGGGCCCGTCATAGATCGGGATGTATTAACAAGAGTGCCGATGTTCGTCTTGTTTCAAGTGGGATTGGTTTCGGGAGTTGGATCTAGCAGCAGATAGAGAAGTATTTGTCTTCCTGGAGGAGTTATGAAGGGTTGGCCAGGAGAAATGTCGAATTGGCTGGGGGGCTTGGTGTCGACGGTGACATGGGCTGTTGGTCGGCACGGTTGCGACGAGGGGGTAGACTTCCTTGTGGACCCTGGATGGCAGCCTGGTGGAGTTGGCTGATCGGAGGATGAGACACTAGAGAGTGGAGGCCAAAGATGAGGAGTGCTCTGGTTCATCAGTGCATACCCACTTAGTGGGCGTTGCTGTTCTGCTGGAGCAGTGTGGGGGGGGGGGCTCATCAGCAGCAGGATGTTTGGCCTCCAGGGGGCTACAGGGTTGGGGGCATTCACGACCAGCATTTACTGGCTCCAGGCGGCCGATTACACTTGAGTTGCTGGTGAGGCTCTGCGCTTCCTTACACCAGTCAGCAATGTCCAGATATGAGGCCACCATATTCCGGTTGGTTTAGGGCTTGGCATTTTTTCGCGGCTGTCCATATCGGTGTGTTAGTAGCGAATCCGGCCCATCTGGGGTTTGGGGCAGTGGGCCGGGACAGTATGTAGGGGTAGGGAAGGGGCCACTACGGGTCCTCCTCGCTAAATCCGGGACTGACAAGCAGGGGGAAGGGATTGGGGGTGGTCTTGCAAGAGATGGTTGCCGTTATGGCGAGTCCGGTGAGCGCATTGAGGGCTTCGTTGCGGTTGCATCCAGTGCGGGACTGGGCACGCTGCATGCAGGAGGGGCACGGTCATTGTCACGTTTCTTGTATCTGCAGGGTTGAGAATGATGGGGCAGCAGGTGGATGAAGATCTGCGTCAGTTTGACTCACTCATTCCGCCTCGGTGCAGCAACCAGTGTGGCCCGCAGAGGGATGCCGGAGCGGGAGATGCATACCAGGGGCCGATGGTGGTCTTGGGCCTTTTGGGCTATGTTCAAGCCCTTGGTGGATACTGATGGGTATTCTCTTGGTCAGTTCGGGGGACAAGGATTAGGGTCTCGGGGCTGATTGGTCAATTCCGCATGTATGGGAGCTGGTCAGCCATTTGTGGTGCGGCCGGTGGGGCCTGATTAGGGTCGAGATTTTGCGGCTGGGTCTGGGTATGGCTAGGCGAGTGCTGTCGCAGTTTGACGCAGCCCATGCCTTTGCTTCGACACACTGAGCGATTAAGGGGCACGCCTGCATCGATACGGTGACATTTCAGGGGGCAAGGGGTTGGTATCATGAATCTGCAAGCCAGCGATTAGAGCGGCAAAGCATGATCGAGCTATGGTGCGGCGAATGTTACAAGATGGGGTGTGGCGGTGGTTGACTGTGTGGTCAAGCGGGTGCTCACTGGTCACAGCTTGGGGGGGGCGGCATAGGGACATTAATGTCTCCTGTGCCGGTGGCGGGATCCTGTAGGTTTCCGGGGTCCGGAGCCTTAGGCTATACTTGGGCCGGGGACGGGGTGCCCCCGACCCGGACAACCCCTTGCTGACTTTTGCTAATTACATGGCGAGGTCGGGGATAAGGGGTTAGGAAGATGGCCGTTGGCACGACTGCGGCGGAAGCGGAGGCGGTGTCACCTTGCTAATAGTATGGCTGGTGACGCATTGTTCCGCTGTTTGGATTGTTAAGAGGATTCTTTTTGGACTGTAATGTTCAATATGTTATAACGTTAATAAAACTGCGACCAGTGGTTTCCCAAGATCGGCTGTGTGTGTCTAGTTTGTGGGTAATAGGAGGGCGTAATATAGGGGTGGGGGAAAAGGAGGGTTAGAGGGGCCTGGAGCACCGGGTCCGAACTACCTCGGTTATACGGAATGCAGTAGTTTCTGCCCCTTTGGTTCAGCATTGCATGGAATCAGATCATACATTTGCAGAATTTAAATGGCGAATTATAGATCACGTTCCAGAGAGTCCTAGAGGAGGAGACAGGGAACAACGTCTCCAGTGGTTAGAGCAAAGTTGGATTTTTCGAGCTGGATCTCTGGAACCCAAGGGATTAAACCTGGAATTGGATTGTATGAGCTTGTTATGACGTAATGGTCTCGAATTGGTGGATGGTTTAAAATCTCTCGATGTTACCAAAGTTCTTGATCAGTAAGTGAGACTGCATTAATGGAAGTGTCCGCCACAAGAAGAGTGCGAATTTAACTACTTCTTTAGGTCAAGCGTCGGAAAAAACAAACTAGCAGGGCTGGACGCTGAAGTTACCGTGGCTGGACGCTATATAAAGATGAGTACATGCTGATTGCAGAATCTTAAGCGTTGAAACAGGGCCAGAAATTAGAGCGTGGCTCTAAACGCAGTGCTGTGTTCGTTGTGATCTGCAGAATTGGGTATACGCAGGAGAGAGCTCTCGGCTGTGTAGAAGAGGTCCCCTGGGCTGGTTTTCAAATGAAGAGGTTATTGTGATATAGCATTGAGTTTGAATGCAATTATCTCACAATATTTTATGTAGTGGTTAGGTTACCACAAAATTGATTAAAAGGGAAGTCACGCTTCAAGAGGGAGCAATCTCTCAAGGCAATAACTTCCGACAAAAAATTGAGGTGTGTTATAATATTTTAATATATCAGTCACTATATATTCACTCAAGTAACAAGTTTGTTTTTCAGCAGAGATATAAGCACAATTCTTTCCTCAGCCACTCTGAGATTACAGGTCCAAATGAGCAGTTAGAGGACAGTTAAGCATGATGAGCAGCATTTTGTTTGAAGTATACTTTTAAGGTTTGCCTTAAACATACCTACAACAAGCACCCTTAAAATCTGTGCATGCCACACATGTAGGTAATGACTTTTCTAAAATTGCTAGCTGCATGTGTATGCACCTTTATATGTCTAAATCAGCTTTTAAATCAGCTGCATGAGAATCCTCTGCCCACATTCTTGTTGGCGAAGTGGTGCATCAGTATCACATTCTCAGTCGTGAGGGGTGAATAGGTTCAGCGGGATGCCCAGTGGTCCTTTCTGTCGGTTAAAAACTGCAATATTCATGCATTACCCCCGTCGGCAGGAACATGAGCATTGTGCAACTTAGAGGAAACATTGTGCCTTACCTTTCTGCAATAATCTTCTTAATGTATGTGCAAAGACCTAGGAAGTATGAATCCTGTAGATATAAACCCTGTCTAAATTTTCAAATGGAAAGTCCACGGAGATTTGCCATATGAAAATTAGCTTGAAGGCCCATAGATATCTGTGGGCTAGAGACCTTTACTTTCCCAAGAATAATTGAGGTCAGTATTCAGAGATCAGATCAGTGCTTAAAGTTAATAAGATTATCCATTTAATTGTGGGACAAATATTTGTGGTGTCCAGCTTCAGCAATTCATTTAAAGCTGTACCTGAATGTCATAGGGTGCCTATGTGAAATGTGAAAATAGGAGCCTCTTATGCCTATCTCATGAAGGCAAAAAACAGAGGTGACCACCACATAAGTGGGGGATAAATGAAACAGCTGAGATCAGATAAAACAACTATGAAATCACTCATCTTCCTTCCAAAACGTTATTCTGAATCAAATACAGTTCTGAAGCATCCCTATCCTAGATTACAGCAACTTAATTTACCAGAGACTTCCCAAGAGCATACACACCCTGCAATTAGCGCAAAACACAGCAGCAGGAATTATACAGGGATCTTCACATCAGACCCACATCACCCCAATCCTTAAGCAACTTCACTTGCTACCTATTACTTCAAGAATGAAATTTAAAGTAATCTACAACATCTACAAGATCATGAAAAACCAGTCAGCTGAGTGCCTCTTGTCTTTAATAAGAAAACCCAGCAACAAGAGGCCGAGAGGCTATCCACAAGTCGAAGAACAAACAATAGGGCATTCTCCCTCTATGCCCCTCAAATGTGAACCACTCTACCACCTCAAATAAGAACCATTGAATTCATGGAAGAATTCTGCAAGAAACTTAAAACTCAGCTATTGCTGGAATACTATGGTGCAGACCCCCACTAGGATCAAAATAACGCATGCTAAGCACCTAACCCTTTACTATATCTTGTACATAGTTTCAGTTTCTGCAGTTTTCGCAATTCATGTTATCATTAATGTGTTCCTCCAGTTGCCTTTATTCCATGATATTATATTTATCTGTTAAATGTAATACACACATATGTCACCTAGTTTAATGTTATAAGCAACCTGTTTCCTGTAAACCATCATATAAAAATGGTATGAAGAAGTCAAATAAATGAAGACAAGTAGGTGCTTAGCATTAGTTGTCGTTAAAACTGTATTTGAATCAGAATAACGTTTTAGAAGGAAGATGAGTGACTGCATAGTTGTTTTTTTTCTGACTTCCACTGTTTCATGTATTTTATAAAGGCAACATAAGAAATGCCTTACTGGGTCAGACCAAGGTCCATCAAGCCCAGTATCCTGTTTCCAACAGTGGCCAATCCAAGCCACAAGTTCCTGGCAGATTCCCAAAGAGGCACACAGGTTCCACAATGCTTGTCCTGGGGCAAGCAGTGGATTTCCCAGGTCCTCTTTAATAATGGTTTATGGACCGTTCCTCCAGGAACTTGTCCAGACTTTTTTTTAAACCCAGCTACATCTTCCACTAATGAATTCCAGAGTTTGATTACGCGTTGAGTAAAAAAATATTTTCTCTTATTAGTCTTAAATTGGGTTACATTGTAGCTTCATTATGTGGCCTCTAGTCTTTCTACTTTTTGATGGCGTAAACAACCAATCTGTTTACCCATTCCACACCATTCATTAATTTATAGACCTCTATCATCTCCCGTCAGTTGAATAGCCCTACCCTCCCCTCATAGGGGTATCCTTCCATCACCTTAACTGGTTTTGTTACTCTTCTCTGTACCTTTTCTAATTCTGCTATATCCTTTTTAAGATATGGCGACCAGAATTTCACGCAGTATTCAAGGTGCTGTCGAACCATGGAAGCATACAGAGGCATTATAATATTCTTTGTTTTATTCTCCATTCCTTTCCTTATGATTTCTAGCATTCTATTTGCTTTCTTGGCCACCGCTGAACATTAGGCAGAGGGTTTCGACCTATTATCCACGATGAAGGCTAAATTTCTTTTCCGGGTAGTGGTTTCTAAAGTGGTACCTTGCATTGTATTACCATAGTTTGGATTGTTCTTTCTTAGGTGCATAACTTTGCACTTATCTACATTAAATTTAATCTGCCATTTTGACATCTAGTCTTCCAATTTATCAAGGTCCTCTTGCAATTTTTCACAATCCTCTTGCATTTTAACAACTTTGAGTAAGTATGTGTCATCTGCAAATTTGTTCACCTCACTCATTATTCCCATTTCCAGGACATTTATGAATATGTTAAAAAGCAGCGGGCCAAGCACAGATCCCTGGGTTACTCCACTATCCACCTTTTTCCATTGAGAAAATTGGCCATTTAGCTCTACTCTCTGCTTTTTATCTTTTAACCAGTTCCTGATCTACAATAGTACACTGTCTCCAATCCCATGACTTTTTAATTTCGTCGTGAGTCCAGTTACTCTATATCAACTGGCACGGAGAACATTCTAAAAGGAAGGGGCCAAAATTGCAAAGGCAGAATGGCGAGAGGGTTCATGTTTTATCCAGCTATGAGGAGGGATAAATAAGCTAATTATCTTGTCTCTTAGAAGGAGTTTGAGGTCTTCACAAGCTGTTCTTTAAGTATTGTGGTTCATCAAAGTGTAGAGCCCAATGAGTAAGGAGAAGGACTTTGAAAATTCAGTACAAATCCAACAACCAATGCTGAGCTGCAAGAAACAGGGAAACTTGATTGAATTGCCCAGCAACATATAGGAACTTGATTGCCATACTCTGGTCCAGTTGCAATCATTTAAGCGAGACTATAAGAAGGCGTAGAGGGCATTTAGTGTAGTCTATTTTGGGAATGATCAAGCGAGAAGCAGGGACTTAATATCTGGGAAGGCAAGTTGGATTTTATTGCTTCAATCCTATGGAAAGTTACAAAAGAGGAGGAAGCCACTGTGGCTATTTGAGGCTTAAAAGTTAGAGATGAATCCAGAATAAATCCTAAAGTTTTAATGGACTCTTGTAACTCTGTGGAGATCCTCCAGTCTGAGGGATCAGAGTAGTAGTAGTGCAACTTAACCAAATAACCTTACATTTCTGGACAGACAGTCAAATGGAAACAGAATTTGCATGTCATCTGTGTAAATATAGGGGCTAGCCCTGAGAGTCTGAATAACTGATGCCAGAGGAGCTAGGAAGATTTTAAGCTAAAAGACAGCCTTGTGGAATTCCACATGGAAACGTTTATTCAGGCAAGTAAGTATCCCCAGATTTTAATGATAAAAGTACAAATATGGAACTAGAATAAGGTTACCAAATGCCCCAATTTTTAGGGATTGTCCTCCAATTTTAGAGCCATGTCCCCACTCCCACCTGCTTGGCAGACTTCTGTCCCTGATTCCAGCAATGGGGACAGAGGAGGCAGAACGCAATACTTTTAATTTAGTGATTCGAATATGTCCGTTTTTTATTGTTTATATCCATTATCTTTATATAAGGTGTTTTGAAGTGGCTACCTTGTTCTGGCAGAACAGGTTACCAGTGACTTGGCAGCAGAAGGAAGATTTGTTGGCTTTTAGGAAGGCCTTAAAAACCTTTCTGTCTCCTCAGTCTAGGTAAAGCAGGCAGTAGGGCTGGTACATAACACATGACAGGCAAGCAGTCAGTTAGCATGATTGGGAGAAGTAAGGGGCTTTCAGTGTTGTTGTGTTAGATTTGCTTTAGGGTTTTTAACAGTGCGCCGCCTTGAGGGAATCATTCCGATCCTTGTTTAGCAGGTCTGGACGTTCGATCCGGACGTCCCTGGATGTACAGGGTCGATTCCAAGGTGGGCCTGTGATCGCAGCTCCTGCATGGAGCCATGGTGCCATGACAACATGACACCATGGCACTTCGGCTCCCTACAGGAGCCAGTTTGGGCCAGCTGGGTAGTTGGTTGGACATCCGGGGTGCCTGAATCGGGGCTTGTCCTGGAATCCAGTCACTATGCCATGATTCTGCTTCCGTAGGGATGTCTAGCCCCCACAGAAACAGAATCAGGTTCATTCCCGGGCCTTTTGGACGGCTCAGGGACGCACACCTCAGAATTGGCCTCCATATGCCTTAGGGGATATGACAGGATATAAATATTTTAAATTATAATAATATTTTAATTATGGTGCTGGTGACAAATGCTGTGTATACCATGGACTGTCCGAAGAACAAACCAGTCAGTAGTAGAAGAAATCAAACCTAAGCTTTCTTTAGAAGCTCAGATGATAAGACTTTGACTTTAATAATTTGGACACATCATGTGAAGAGAGAGATCATTAGAGAAAAACATCATGCTTGACAAGATAGAAGGTCAATACAAAAGAGGAAGGCCAGCAATGAGATGGATTGATGTAAAAACAGCAGCTATGGGTGCCGGTCTGTCAACAATGAACCGTCTGACTGAAGATCGAACACAATTTAGGACAACTACCCAGAGGGTCGCCATGAGTCAACAACGACTTGATGGCACTTAACAACAACAAATATTTTAAAATAAAAAAATAAGTATTTTGCACAGTGCAGGGGAAATGCATCACACTTCTATTTATTTGTCAATTTGTCTACTTGGAAGTGATACTGTTGCTGTGATAGGATGTAAGGGGACATGGCAAGGTAATGACTAAACTGCTTGTTGTTAAAACCTGGAACTAAGGTGTCCCTTCCCCCCCAACATACATTTCAGGTAAGTGTCTCAAATTTGCCTACAGAAAGCCTGATAACTTTGAAATAGGAAGTAAACCATGATAAGACTGCTGCAGTAATCCCTAGGCCCTGGAGATGGTCAAAGATGTGGTGATTCTCCAGGAGAGCTGTCCTGCCTCTATCTTGAAGAAAATAGATTCCATTAAGGGGACCATTGAGAAAGGCTTCTGTACTGTGATAGGCCCTGAAGCCAGATCAAATGCCCTGCTGATATCACCCTTCCCTTTCCTTCCCTTTACTTTGAGGCAGATCGGAGACACAGTGGTCTATCTCTAGAGAACACACCTCCAGGCCCTACTTCCCTTCAGGCGTACTGCATTTGAATCTGAACATTTCTGGTTAGCTGAGAAGTTGCAGGCAAACAGCACATGTAGGGAGAGCTAGCAGTGCATGGTGGTGTGTGCTTTACTGCCCAACGTGCCCACCATTTTGCCTGCACCAGCCGCAGTACATGCATTCTCCCTGCACAGTGCATTTCACATTGCCTTGCTGCTGTCATGCTTCTCCAGTTCACCACAAAAAACCTACGGCTAGCAGGCCTGCCCTTAATTGCCTTGTCCCCAGCAAGCAGTCATGGACAACTCGAGCAGCCAGCCTGCCATACCAGTATGAGCACACCAAAGACTGGAGGAGCAAGACTGAGTAGAAACCACCAACATTGCCTTCCTTCTTCCAGCTCCTGCACTGACATCTGTGGGCTCACCCTCCTGGCATGGTAGCATGTGGCGGATTGATGGAGGCTGAGCCACTGCTAGCTTTCCTCCCATCCTTTCCATTGGTGGATCCAGAGGGAGTCCAGCTTGTGCTACTGCCTGCCCCTAGTTCCAAGCTGCAGATGCAGCACTGCTGACCTGTGTCACCTGACCCATCTAAGTTGAGTCCGATCACTGACAGCTGGCTGGGACATGCATGCCATCTGTAGGGCTTCCAATCTCCTGGTCCCAGGCTGGCTTTACTGCTTCAGGGCTCTACTCTCAGTCCAGCGGTCCTTCCTCCTGCTGCTGACTATTCCAAGAACCCAAACCTCTAGTGACTCAAAGGTGATGACTTGAACATCAACTATGTGTGCGTGTTGGGGGGGGGGGGTATCATTTAGTGCCTCATTAATTCAACATCTGATGTTCTTCAAAGTTCTAAGAATTGCAGATGAAGCTTGAATTTGCCATAAATCAATGACAAAGTCATAGAACTGAATAATAAGTGATATATTACATTTCTTTATCAACCAAAATGGAGGACAGAATGGGCTGGATTTCACAGCTGAACTGTTGAGGTTGAATGTTGCTTTGAAGAGCCTTAATAGCCTGGGGAGTGGAAGGGAAGGGAGAGAGCAGTACCATACTAGCCCTGTGCAAGCAGTGCAGCTGCACAGGACGCAAAGGCTTAGGGGCACATTTTGGGCTGCCGGCCTCTGCTCCCCCCCTCCACACTGCCTGCTGTTGCCCTGTCACCACCAATTTTTGTTTTCTCGGCAGAGACAGCACCAGAAGCAGCGGAGCAGACCTGACTTTAAAAAAAATGCGGATCTTTCCACAGGTCTGATCCCTCCCTCCTTCTCTGATGTAGGTTGCATCAAAGAAGGGAGAGACCAAGCCAGCCATTCAAGCATGGAGTTGCAAAGACCCGTGTTTGAATGGCTAGTTTGATCCCACCCTCCTCTGATGCAAACCTGTCAGAGCAGGGAGGGATCAGATCTTCCCTAAAGTGCGGAATCGAAAGACCCTTATGTTTTTT
This sequence comes from Ichthyophis bannanicus, assembly GCA_033557465.1. NCBI lineage: Eukaryota > Metazoa > Chordata > Amphibia > Gymnophiona > Ichthyophiidae > Ichthyophis > Ichthyophis bannanicus. Next base: position 1,140,553,150 of record CM066032.1, read on the forward strand.
GTTTTTTAAATTTGAAGTCAGCTCTGCTCCGCTGCTGCAGAGTCAACAAAACATGCCAGCAGCAGGGCAAGAGCAGGCAGCTGGCCAGATGGAGCAATGGGTGAGAGACGGGGTTGCCCAACGTGCAAGAATGCACAGGGCACCCTTATAGCGTGGTACGGCCCTGGGAGAGAGTATGTGATGGTGACTGGCTGGGAACAGTAAGTGATGAGAACTGGGAAGGGTGAGTATGTGTGATGGGGACTAGCTGGGAAGGGAGGTGAGTGAGAGATGGGTGCTGACTGGTCAGGAAGAGATGGGATGGGAACTGACTGGGAAGAGCAAATGAGGGATGGGAACCACTGGGAAAGGAAGGTGGAACTAGGGTGGAGAGTTGTGGTGGGGATTAGCTGGAGATGGAGAGAGATCTGGGGACTGGCTTGACAATTTTTTAGTGCACCACCAACTTAAAGCACTGGATCCTTGTATGAGGAAGAGCAACTTTAAAGTGGTTCATATGGTTAACAAGGTTTGTGTGTCATATTCGATAATATGAATCTGTTTTGTAGGATGGAGGTATGTTTTAAATAGATAAACAAGCACACAGGGCTTTGGAGAACTGTGCTCCCTGTGTGTGGGTAAGAGGGCTGAAGGAGTAAATGTAGGTTATGGAGATTTCATTTTAAATCCCTGTACTCGCTTATTCCCAACCTACACAAAGAATAGGAGAACTGTACCCATGGACATTGCAGACTGAATATTCAATGGGAAACTTTTCAGCAAATTTACCTTTGAAAATAACCTTTCAGGCCCACTGGGCATAAAATATCTGTAAGGCCTGCTGGAAAACTGAAAAAACCTCCACACTATCATATTGCTAGAAACATCGCCTGTGTATTCTGTATAAAAGAGTCTAGGTTCATAATAACCATAGTATGTCAACATTTCAAATAAGAAACTGGAAGTCACTGTCATATGATGTTTATTTCAAAGGGTTTTTTTATATTTTATTTTGTAAAAGCAAGATAATTCCAGTTGTCATCCTGGTTCAGTTCTCCCGTGCAGCAAGGTTGTCTATAACTTGGACTCAATTTTGAATACATCCCTCTTTAGAAATAATCAATAATAATTGGTTGTCATCATTGAATAAGAGTTTGCAGAACTCGACTGTAGTTAAATCTGCTCTTGAAAGAATATTTTAACTGTTAAATCTAAAAAAATGGATGGTAGGAGTTTTTGATGTAAGGAAGGGGTCAGGACTTTCTCAGGCTTTTCAGTTTCTGTGGCCTGTAGCTATCCTCCCCCATTCATTCTGAGACCCGCATCCAAGAAAAATTAAAAAAAGAAAAAAATATATATATATAAAAAAATTTTTTATAAAATAGATGAAACCTGGGTCGCATCTTTTAGACCTTATATAGATTTCTTAGAATAACATATATCAGTACTCGCAAGATCTGGGGCAATTTTCTACATTTTCTGGTTTTATTGCTCCGTAAACCCTTAAATGATGGATTTATCCCTAACACACTGGCATTTCACTTCTAAGTCAAGTTCTAGGGGGTTATATATTATGGAGGAGTGGCCTAGTGTTTGGGGCAAGGTGCCACAGGCCAGAAGGTTGGTGGTTCAAATCCCACTAAAGGACAGAAACTTTGGGCCAGAAGGACTGGGTTTTCTAGTCCCACAGGTGCTCCTTGTTGTCTTAACCCTCCATTGCCCATGTTCCCTGTAAGTATTAGTGTATGTGTCTCCTATCCCCCAATTGTGTTGTGACCACTTTGATTGAAGGGTAAGGTGGTATACAAAACTGTATAAATAAGTAACATTGTTTGTGGCTTTGGGCATTTGGGTATGTTTCTCAGGGCAATGTTTTCAAAGGGTTGATTGTACCCTGTCTCTACGGCAACAATGCTTAAGAATAATACCCAGCACTTCTTTCATATTGTGACTATGACTATGGGATATGTCAACGAAATGTGGAAAGGTTTTGCATTTACCATGTGTTATCTGCAGAAAGCAATATGTGGGAAGTGCAAAGCCTGTGCACTGTCGGAGGCATGTTCAGCATCTGCTCTGAGTTAGCACACAGGGCAGACACTTACTGCAGAAGCCTATGTGCTCAGCAGATAACATGGGTGCACCCAAGCTACCTGCCGAGGCATGGAACATGGACCCCAGTACAAAGCTTTTAAAAAAATTGTGTGTCACAGAGGGATCAGCTCAACCCACACCACAGCAAATAGCCCTCCCGCTCCCCCTCCTAAGATCAGCCTTCCCTGATCCAATCTTCCAACCAATCATACCCTCGCTTAGATCCATCCTCCCTGATGTGATCCTCCCCACCATCAAGATCTCTCTCCTGATCCATCCTCCTACCAGTACCCCCAGATCAGTACCCCCAAAGATAGCATACTGTCACAAGGTGGACCTAATGGAGCCTGAGAAAATGCAGATCAGTAGCGATGATCAGGGAAGAGATGACAGTGTAAACAGAAAACTGTCAGATGGTTGCTACAGACAACCAAGGCACACGTGGGTAAGGGCTAGGAAGACACACCCAGATAGCAATCAAAGGGAGTTTGCATTGCCTGATAGGAATCAGCTGGGTGGAGGTGGAGCCCAAAGACACGGTGATAAAACACGCTCACAAATAGTTAGAGAGGGAGAGGAGGTGAGCCAACGAGGGTCACAGCAAGAGAGACAGCGGCAAGCGCAGCAGAAGCCGTGGAAAGAATGGGACTGGAATGAAAGAGAGAGAGAAAGAGAGTCTGAACTACTGGATCAGCAGGAGAGCCCATATGAAGGTCTGAGTGAGTCCCGAGACCTGTGTGAAACATTTGGAAGGCAGAAGCCAGATACTGTGTGCATGCGTGGAGAGCATGAGAGACGTAGGAAGTCTTACATACAAGGTAACAGAGCAAGAAGTACTAATAGTGGCTGTTTCCTACCTAAGTGGGTAAAACCCCGAAGCAATAGGAAAAGCCAGTCACAAACAAGCTTTAAAGAAACAGAGAATAACTTCTTCCCTTGTAGTAGAAACCCCAAGAGAAGAGAGAAGCTCTCTTACCTGAAAAAGCTGGTGATTCTACTAGCAACTTTAAACTCCCCACGTTGGATAAGCTTCCGTCTAGAGCAGTGCAATCTAGGGCAGCTGTGTTGCAAAGGCTAGACCCGAGCACGCTCAGAGCCTGCTGTAATTATTCTAGTAACAGAGCCAGGGAAGTTGTTGAATATCCTTGTGGTTACCAGCAGGGGCTGAGCTCCTATGAGCTTCATTCAAAACCCTACGGTAGTTCCCAGAGAAGCAGTGATTCAGAGGGACAGAACAACTTCCTGCTTGACGAGGCAAGCCAGCCTTATCCTTATGAGACAGCTGATCTCAGAAACGTGAGTTCAAATGAACCTGAATTAATGGAATATGAGAATGCAGATATACCAGCAGTTCCTGAGCCAATGGAATGTTCACTGTCTGTAATTGACCCTGAATTATTTTTAAGGTAAATGCTTGAAGATAACCAGTGCTTAAGAGTCACAAGCTGTGTGCTAACAAAACGTGTCTCTCAGAAAAACCATTATAAGTGAGCTGTGCTGTGGCAGCAAAAAGAAAAGGCTGTTAGGAACAGTGAGGATGTTTAATTCTTTTCTTTTTGTTTGCATTTAAAAGCTGAAGTAAGCTATTTTAGTTCTACCTTTATGTAAAATCATTTTTTTATTAATATTTTCTATAAAACAGACCATACAGCAGGCCTCCAACGTAGGCAAATACAGGCTCACAGAGAATAAGCAACAGCAACTACAACAACAATAACGCCATAGCCATCTCACTAATGACAGTGAGGCTCAAGACTAATACAAAGTCCGACTACCCATACCCCCCTCCCCGAGATTGCATAGAAAAGACAGAGATATACCCATAGTTCTACCTTTAATTTCTGTTACATGCCCGAAGTGGTCTATTGTTTTGTTTGCCAAAGAGAAAGAAAAACCTCGTGGACGGGGAACAAAGTCCTGAGTTTGAAACTCAAGTGTGTTGTGTGCTTTATATAGAGAAGGTACAACTACCACCCTCAGAGGGTCAGGCAAGGCTGCCTGCGGTACGTGCGGAGCCAGGAGGAGGAATCATCTGGCAATACCTGACCCCACCGATAGGGCCCCTGGGGGTGCGACAATACCCATCCCCCAATCAAGAATCCCTCCTGCAAAACTGCATCCTCACTTCCCATAAAGACCTCCTGGCTGGTCCCTCCAACCAATCCCCCCCCCCCCCATCAGCCTCCACTTGCCTGACTCCCGTGAGGGTCATTTGGGGTTTCCCTAATATCTAGTGGATTGGGGCAGGGGCAGTCCTCTCAAATTCTGTCCAAACCTACAAAGCTGAAAAATATTAAATAGCAGTTCGGTATTCAGCAGCGGCAGTCTGTGTTACTTTAAACACTGGCCACAGTAGACAAAGAACAATCCAGATATTCAGCACGGGTATCCAGACAGTGGCCTATGCGGAATATGTGGACAGTGTCATCAGTTCCCGTGCTCTCTTCATAGTGCTAATTTTCAGTCTGCTTTCTCGATAGCTATCTACATAGCAGGCTCAGTATGGCCACTAACTGGATAATTATGAGCTCCGCCCTTGCTCTGCTTACAGATCTTCCCTGCAGACAGTGGCAAGGTGGTCAGGATGGCTTTCTGTGGCACTATCTGGACAGTGCTGCTGAATATTGCTAGATGGACCCAGTCAATGGGTGCTACTATCTGGATAAGTGCTTCTGAATATTGACGCTTAAGTTTCTAATCAGCTGAAATTGCAGAAGGGAAATATTTCTGCAAGTGCATAAACAGCTGTGGCAGTCTATGTCTATATATGCCATGAAATCCAATTATTTAAACTTGCCAAGCTCGCTTTTATTCCTTACAGGTTTAAGATATATGAATGGCCACGTAAATGTATTGAAAATGTATTCTAAAGGCCTTTATTTGTGTCTTGTGGATAACATGGTGCAGTCAGCCAAAGAATGTTACTTGACTGCTATAAATTGTATTTTACAGATGCAATTTAAACTACATCATTACAAAATAAATTGCAGAAGTTGCAGGTCTTGTAATATTATAAGTTTTGTGATTTTTAATATGTTTCAAAATACAACAATACAACAGTATTAGAGTCCTCTAAGCCCAAGTGGATTATGTCTTGAATGGGTAGCAGGAGGCTTGGAACTCTGCAAAGAGATAGAGCAGAAGGAGGAAAGACAGGCAGAGGTAAGTAGGGCTGGTGCTACCCGCAAAGCTTGGTAAGCGTGACAGTGGGTGCCGGTGGTCGAGGACACCTTGTCAAACTTTCAGCCGTGATTGCCTTAGCAGCGCAATGGTGTTCAGTACCCATGGGGTCGGCCTGCATCGTGGACCGAAGAAGAGAAGGCCGCCAGCAGTGCAGTTCTTCGCTCCGTGGGACAGTCTGTTCCCCCAGGCACTGAATACCTTTATGCTGTTCTCTGAAAACATTGCCTTTTTTCTTCTTTGGCTCACGGGATAGGCTGTTCCCGTGGGCATTGAAGGTCAGAATCGCATCCAGCAGTATAGTGATGTTGAGTGCCCTAGGAACAAGCCATCCCATGCGCTGAAGAGGAGAAGGACACGATTGCAGCCAAACTCACTAAAGGAAGAGGAACTGGGACCCAAGATGAACAGGACGTAGGAGGGAAATTTAAAGGCATAATGTTTGGGAAATAAAGATAGGGGGAAGGGAATGGAGGGCAAGGGCTGAGAATGCTAGGCAGAGCGTGGGGGAGGGAGAAAGAGACAGAGACTGGGAAGGGAACAGAGTTGAGGGGAGGCAGCAGATGAGGGTCTGCAGCAAGGGGTGTAGAATTGCAAGGGTTGGAGGTTGAAGAGAGGGCAGAAAAGAGAACAATGAATATACACTAAAAGGTGCTGCTCCGCCCCCACCAGAAGACATCCAAGCACCCTACCCCATTACCATATACCTCCCTCATACCACACACACAGGCACACCTCCCCCATACCACACCCCTACCCCCATACCACACACACAGGCACACCTCCCACACACACAGCACACCACACAAACATACACACAGAGGCACGCCACCCTGCAGCATAAGTGCACACACACAAAGGCACCTGACCCACACAATGTGCGGACACACAGGATCCCCTAAGCCTGCACCACACATACATAGATGCAGGCACCTCACCCCTACACTAGACTACATGTACAAACACACAGGCACCCACCCACACACCACACACCCACTATCTGAAAAGAGAGACATGTTTGTAGGCACCGCTATTTATAAAGATTACTCATACAGCCTCTACTACTTTAATGAGACACACTTTATCTTCTCTCTTTCAACACTTCCTCCACACACATACCCACCCACATACTCACACACACACACTCAAACCCAGATATGTATGACTGTGCAAATGAAAAACAGGAAAATATATTGCTTTGTGAAACAGTAAGTGTGCTGTTTCACATGCACACACAGTCCCCAGCAGATATTAACATATACAACCCTGCCCCAACTCTCCTCATGACACACAGACACACATGCATGCAGCCCTCGACACTCTCCATGACACAGACATACATGTTGCCCCCCTTAGGTCCCATGACACACATGCACATGCACACAGACATTCACACACGCATGTGTATAGCACCCGACAGTCCCCATGGTACACACATACTCGCACACGTGTGCATGTAGACTCTGGCAGTCTCCATGACACACACAAAGACACAAACACATGCAACCACTGATATCCACATATGAAAGGACCTTCCTCACACTTCTTATGACACACAGAGATGAAGCCACTGAATGTATGATGGTGTGAGTGAGGAAAATGTGCCATTGTGACACACTGTAAAGTGTGAACCTTTCAACTTGTTTCAGCTTCGCTTCAGGGTATGAAAGAAACCAGACCTCCCTCCGTCGCTCTTGTGGCATGCTGGTAGGGTGATATTTGCTTTTATGTCCCAGTCAGGTAGCTAGGCACAGAGGGAGTAGGGGGACGCCTCCAGTGCAGTGAATCAATTGGTCGGAATCAGAAACACATGCACCGCAGCACAGGGCATGAAGCTTGTGGTTAGCGTAACTGCCAGTCCACTACAAGGAGCACCACCGCTGGCTCTCATGGGAGGCTACAGAGTGATCTTTCCACTTTCAGCCTGCCTAGCTGCAATGCCAGCAGAGTCTCTGCGTATTTCACAGTTGAAGCTGCGAAGCAGTGATTTCAAAGAAATACCAACGTACAGACAAGTAGTGTTTCTCACAATGATGCTGCCACTGTTGACTGTCAGGACTGCTGACATCAGCTCTGAGACTGATCCTTGCCTCTTAGTGCCCACTGTGGCTTCCATGTGGCTTACACCCAGGGCTAGCAGTGACTTTCTCCAGATCTGTCTTAACAGTCTACTGACTTTTTCTCCAGGAACTTGTCCACACCTTTTTTAATCCTAGCTACACTGACTGGTTTTATCTCCCCCTCTTTATTTGTCGGATTTATAAAAGAGATGCACTACTGTGGATGCAGAGAAAGAGTAGCTGTAGTATCTGTGGCAACAATAGCAAGCGGGAGAAGAGGCAGAAAAGCTAAGTGGTTGTTACCTTTGTAGATCTCTTTTAGGTTAAATAATAAACACGTTAGGCCCGATTCTGTCCCAGACGTACATTCCCTCTATACGCCCAGTCTGAACCGGACATACAGAGGGTGTCGCGATTCTAATCCCACAGGTCATGTCTAGCCCCGCGCGATCATTCCTGTACGTGCAGATTGGGACTGTGATTCAGACTGGCCTGCACATACAGGCCTTGCCTGACTTGCCTGAGTGGAGGAGTGGCCTAGTGGTTGGGGCAAGGTACTTCAGGCCGGAAGGTCAGGGGTTCGAAATCCCACTAGAGGACAGCAACCTTGGGCCAGAAGGACTGGGGTTTCTAGTCCCACAGGTGCTCCTTGTGGTCTTGGGCAAGCCACTGAACCCTCCATAGCCCATGTTCCCTGTAAAAATAGTTATCTCCAAGTTATAATGCCCTGTTCAATGTAATTTCAGTTTGTTCAATGTAAACCACACTGATGCAGAATAGTGTGGTATATAAGAGAATGGAAATAAACTCAGTCAGTGCTTTTAAAAGGAGCCACTGCACCATGGCATCCAGTTGCCATAGCACCACGGCTCCATTTAAAAGCCGCAATTCCAGTTGCTGTCTCCTGAAGCTAATTTCCCACAGCCCGATTTGGCCTCCCAGGGCCAGGATCGGGCTGCGGGGAATGCCCTCTGCCCACTGCCACCCCTTCCCAGCCCCGGGCCTGCTGATCCTTCTGAATCGGGGAAGTTAGTCCACCTCAGAGGTGGACTATCTTCCCCGTTCAAGTCACGGGCACCAGATATACAGGGCTGACATTAGAATTGGCCCTGTACATCCAGGCCGGTAACCGCCCATTGCCCGCCCTAACTCTGCCCCTGATCTTCCCCTTTCCCACCCCATCTACCTTCCCTGTACAACCGGCAGGGAAGTTAGATGTCGGTAGGAAGGGGCATGAATAATGGGGATGGACGTCCTAATGGGACGTCCATCCCTGCTATTCGTGGCTCTGAGTGAGCCCGATTGTGCTTGCTTTGATAACATTAATCCTATGTATCACAGCTTGTTCATCTGATGTTAAATTCTTAGGGGATTATTCTGTGCGCTGAATAGCAGGGATGGACGGCCCAATGGGATGTCCATCCCCGCTATTCTTGCCGTCTCCTGCCCCTGACTAACTTCCCCACCGGTTGTGCAGGGAAGTTAAATGGGGGCGGGGAATGGGTGGCTCAGGAGCAGAGTCTGGGTGGGCAGTGAGTGGTCGCTGGTCCTGGACATACCGGGCCAGTTCTAATGTCGGCTCTGTACGTCCAGAGCCAGCGACATGTGCGGGGAAGTTATTCCACCTCTGAGTTGCCTCTGAGGTGGAATAACCCCCCTGGATATTTTTTTTTTGCTGTGCCCGGGACATGGATGGGGCAGGGGGGCCAGTGGACATGCCCCACAGCCCGACCCTGGCCTTAAATGGCTAGATTGAGGGTCGGGCTGTGGGGAATAAACCCGTTTTTCAGGCGGCTGGCATCACAGCTTTTACATGGAGCCACGGTGCCATGGCTTCATTTAAAAGCCCTGACTGAGTTAGTCAGACTTTGCATGTACGTGCAGGCTAGACTGAATCGCAGTCCCGGCCTACACGTACATGCCTGATCATGATTCTGACCCCACAGGGCTAGAAGTACCCCGTGGGATCAAAATTGTGATCTTCTTTCTGCCTCTGGTTCAGAGGGGGGTGGAATTGGGCCCTTACTGTATTTCTCAGTATATCTTTTTATTTCAGCCATGGATTTGTCTCTTCACTGCAATTTTTTGTTACAACATTTGATTATAAGGAGAAATATTAGTATCATGTGAACAAAGGAGTTTTGGAAAAAAGAGGGGGAGGTGCAACCTACCATTCATAGTAATGAGACCAGGGACGCCGATCTGTAGGTTGCAGGGGGGGGGGGGGGCAGAGACCATAGCACCAGCCCTGGAGGTAAGCCTGAAGTTTGTTTGTTTGTGGCTCAAAGAAACACCCAGAAAGGAGCTGGGTTTATGTTCCAGGAATGGTACAAACCCTTGAGAACCAAGTATGTGTAAATTGGGGTATAAACCATTGTGAAATAACCGTGTGAAGTTTGGGCTGTGGCTCAAAGCCCTGGTTGCTCAGAAACCTATAGGAAGAAGCTGGGTTGAAGTCCCAGGAATGGTATAGGCCCTTGAGAACCAAGTATGTATAAACTGGGGTATAAACCACTGTGATACATATGTGTGAAATTTGGGCTATGGTTTAATGCTCTAGATGCTCAGACACCTTCAGGAACGAACTGGGCTTAAGTACCAGGAACAGTGCAAATCCTTGAGAGATTAATAAAAGGAATTTGCAGTATAAACCACTGTGAAATGAATGTGTGAAACTGAGCTGTTACTTAGGATTGCTGAGGGTTCTGGTTAATAATTAGAAATTGGAAGTAAGCTAAAGAGCTGAATTCATACTGTTCATGGAAACATTATCTGAAGTAAGTTTCTTTACTGACATTTGAATTCATTCACTATTGAAAGGAACAATTGTAAATTGTGGAGTAGTTACTATGTCCAAAAACACTGACAAGCAAAGTTATTGTGCTACTGAGAAGAAGAGGAGAGAGCTGGGTGAAGGTCTTTCTCTCTTGTTTGGGAACATTTGTAAGTTCTGCTCTGGAATCATAAGAATTGCTGAACAGCTAAAAGTGTATGATAACTGGTGTTCTGTTAAGAACCAATTGAGTTTATACAGGGAAGGAAGCAACAGAATTTGCAAAACAGGAGATAAAGCTCTTTAAAGAATTAGATCAGCAAATGAGGAATAAGAAATGGGAAATTCATAAATACGGAGGGAAATTCAAAGTATTACTTTAGGAGCCATTTGTTGATCAAACAAGGACATGTAAGTGGTTAAGGACACATAAGGATGAAAGAGATTGATAGTTGCAGTCCAGGACAGTGAAATATGGATAAGGTGGTTCACAGCGAGCATAGAGAAAACAGACATATGCAGATTCTGTAAGAAAGAACTGGAAACGGTTACTCACCTTGAAGTTTTGATGGCAGGAAATTTCTATATAGAAAGAAACAATAAGGTGGCACATCTCATTCATTGGAAACTTTGTGAACACTATAACATTGCTGCACCAGAAAAGCCCTGGGATCATGATCCTGGAGGTTGGAGTGGCCTACTGGCTAGACAAGGTACCTCAGGCCAGAGGGCCAGGGGTTTGATCCCCACTGGGGAACAGCAATCTCAGGCTGGTGGGACTGGAGTTTCTAGTTCTATAGACACTCCTTGTGACCTTGGGCAAGCCACTTAACCCTTTGTTGCCTCAGGTACACATGTAGATTGTGAGCCCTTTGGGGACAAGGGAATGTATCTAGTACGTGATTGTAAACCGCTCTGATGCCCTTCAGCCTGGGAGGTATATCAAGAAATTGCATAACCGTAAGAGCATTATGGAGAATAAAGAAGTTATGATAACTTGGGACATTCCCATTCAGATGTTAAGAAACGGGATGCAAGGAAACTCAACATAGTGGTAAAGGAGAAAACCACCAAAATAGCATTGATAATAGAGGTGTCAGTTCCAAGTGATTATTCTGTGAATCGCATGGAGAGGGAGAAGATCCTGAAGTACCAAGAAATGCAGTCTGAGACCAAGAAAATGTGGCAGAAAGATACAGAAATATTTTGCATCATGTTGGGTACCACAGGCTTAGTATAGAAGAACTTTCAGTCACATCTTGACGAACTACCCATACATGTTATGTCTTATGAACTCCAGAAGGAAACTCTGTTTGGCACAATGCAAGTACTACGGTAAACGTTAGCAGTAAATTTGAGAGACTGAGATGATACTTCACACACTCTAACAGTGAGGTTCATGACTGCATGGCAAAACTAAATTATCTAATATCCATAGCCAATAACAGGTGCTTGCTAACATCCCAACAACAAACAAATTACCTGTTGATAATCTTCCACCTATGATTGCAACTTGCAGGACCACTTGTGCTTAATAATGATGACTTTAACTTGAACTTATATTCATATTATTAATTTAAACATACTGAGGCACATTCCAATCTGGCCGTCCAGCCCCTTGTGTGGCCGACCAGAAGCAGTACACCAAGAGGTAGACCCGATTCTGATCTCGCAGGGGCTAGATGTGCCTGTGGGATCAGAATCGGGTCTACAGCCTAAACGTGCAGGCCGGGCAGTGATTCTGATTGGCCCACATGCCCAGCCACATGCCCGGCTACCTATCTCAGGCTCCTGAATGGAGCCGCAGTGCCATGTTGTCCTGTCTCCATGGCACCGCAGTTCCATTCAGGAGCCGCGAATGCCGACCAATGCTGATTCTGTTCTTTCCCCACAGCCAAACCCTCGATCCAACCTCCCATGCCCAGGGGAACTTACTTGAGCCCACTACCTTTTTTTATGGGCCCGGCAGCAGGATCCCCCGACATCCAGGGGAACTTATTCCACCTCCTCTGTGGTGGAATAAGTCCCCCATCTATGTTTGCAGCCCCAGACATACAGGACCAGTCACAGAATCGGCCCTGTATCTCTGGGGTCATGTCATGCCCATGCTCCGCCCTCACTCCGCCTCAAAAATGCCTCCTTCCACCCCTGAATAGCGGTGATGGATGTCCAAACAGGATGTCCATCCCTGCTATTGACTGTACTGAATGACCCCCACTATGAAACAAAAATTCAAAAATAGGAGGAAAATACTTCAGTTTGCCCTTAGGTCAAAAAATGGATCCATAGTTTGGCAAAACAAGGACTCACATCCTCACTGGGCAGAACCCCCCCCCCCCCTCCCGAAAGCATCTTTGTATTACTTCATATTACATGAAACTTTATAATTATATTTTTAAATTTTATTTTAAAACAACCTTATTTCATTTCTCAAAAGGTAGCGATGGAGAACTCCCAAGAATGTATCTTTATCTTATTCTTGGTCCATTGTCATAAAAATTGACTCGCTGAGGACAGATGAAAACTCACTCAGAAAAATCGGTAGTGGATCGCACACTCAATATTGCCGACTGTGCGTAGTGGTTTCAGCAATTAATGCCACAACAAAACACCTGACGTAGCTACATTTAGCCACTAGGCTGCCTCATGAGTGTAGCCAAATAGCTAAAGAAATGAGGCAAAAGGTCATCATTAATTCCTTCAAAATAGCAATATAGAAGAATAATTAATCAAATCATTTCTAAACTCAAGCCGATTGGCTATCAAAAGATTCATATGATACAATGGGGACACTCCATATCCAGAAATCACTATGATGTTTTATCATCATACTAATATTACTTGCAACATTCGTATGAAGTTATAGTCAATACTTAAAGCTTATCTCTTACTGAACTCTAAATATTTCCTTACATAATATATCTAAATTAACAGATTCCATGTTGCCATCTATACAGGCAACAATTTCAGCAATAAATGCCGCAAAAAAAATGTCCTTAGCTCTCTAGTATCACTGATCCCTCAATACTTTAAATTCAAAAGTAAGGTAACAGTTTTGACTACATAGCAATAGGGTTAGTGGGTAGTTCCATCCTTTACCTGTGTATTGTAGCAGTTTCATTTACCACATTTCTTTAATGAATAAACCAGCTTTTCTGCCGCACCATTGTCACTCAGTAATAGCTTATAACTGAGTGATTGAAAGCAGATTATAAATGCTAGCGTCTTCCCACAGGGACAGAACCGGCACCTACTTCTCAATCAGCTGCAGCAGGTAATTCAGTTCAGTCCCTATCGATCCTTAATGGTCTACAGCAAATAGCTAAACAAGTTAAATAGCTTACTTTTCTTAGCACCATAGACCTGCATAGCTCACTTGTCTAACCTAGCCGTACAGCTCCTAATATCCTATCTCAATTCCCAATTAGTAATCGAGCAATGATATTATACCAATTAATTCCTATCATAACCTGTCTATAGATTCCTATCTTAAATAGTTCATTGATTTTTATCAAATAACCTCCATCCCTCCCTTTTAATTGCTAGAACTAACAAAAGAAAACAGTGATAAAATTCTACGTTAAGATCCTAATGGCATGAAGCTACACATTAAGTTGAAAACGTTTGTTGAAAAACTGTTTTCTTATATGCAAGCAACCACAAAACAATTTCAAAAAAGATTTTTAAAAAAACCTTGAATATAATCTATGGCAGCATTCAAGCCATCCAGATCCATTTGGATTCCAGCTGTAGTAAACATTTTTTTCTATTGCCCCCTCGAACTGAAGTTAGAATATGATCAATAGCAATCACCTTTAAATACTCAAACTTTTGTGAATATTCCATCCAATGTGAAACCATTAGAGTACTTTCTTTGTTATATTATAAACTATAGTGATGTTCATTTATTCGGAATTTTAATAATCTGCTAGTTTTTCTGAACAAGGACAACATATGCAATAAATGACAAAATCCGTCAAGCAAGTAGTATGGTAGCACAGCTGGAATTTGAGACCTGTTTGAGGATGAACAAAAGGATCAGTCTCCTCCATATTTATACAACGTCCGCATCTATAATGTCCAGGTGTCTCTATGAGTTCCTCAAAATTATATTGTATGTCTTATATTGTAAGTTCTTCTCTTGACTATAAGAGATTAAAACACGCTCTGGGAAGCACTGAAGCAGTCATAAGAGAAACCAATGTTTTATTAATGATTTTCAGCAACAACAAAAGATCAATGGGTTTATTGGAACAATAGAACAGTACTATCACAAAAAAAATTGTTCCACTCTCTAACCAAAGAAGTATCACTTTTTTATTTTTTCTTCTTACGGGAAACGGGTCTCAGACTTATTCGGGGAAAAAACGCCGGAGAGAAACTTTGTCTCAACTACCGATCAACCCCTTTGTTGCATCAATGACCCAATTATTTCCCCTTTTTTTCAAATATATAGTAAAACTTGAATTGAACAGGCTTAATACAGCGTTCGATATGCTTAATATGCTGAAATTTTCAATTAATTCAAAATAAAGCAGAACGCTTATCTGTGAAGTCCATAAGGACTATGATCTCGTCCCGACGCCGATCAATAGCGCCAATGCGTTTCACCGCTTACGCGGTTTCATCGGGGGAGTATTGCCTGGTAATATCATTCGAACCGCTGGACCCGGTGAGTTCTCATACTAAATTCTCCCCGGACGCGTCTCACATCCAAAAGACGCCAGCCGTATTACTAGCAAAGACCGGCAAGGGGTCATCCGGGTTGGGGGCCCCCGCCCCCGCCCCAATTCCAGTTAAAGGCTCTGGACCCCAGAAACCTCCGGGATTCCGCCACCCCCCCCCCCCCCCCCGCTGCGACAACCCTGAAACAGATACACCGCCCCCAAACCCATCTAAAGGGTGGGAGGGTGGGCAGCAAAAGGTCCTGCTCCTTCTGCTTCCCACGACCAAGGAAGACGCAACGTGCATCTCCCTCGCACCCCAGACGTGCCAGCGCCTGTCAATGGCTCGCCTAGCTGCCCCTCAGCGGCGAGCCAATGATTTCAAACGATGCCTCCCCCCTGGCCTCCAATCCCACACCCCCACGCGCTGCCGAGAGCAGGGTCCCCGCGCCGGGCCTCGCGCCTGGTTACCACCGGCCGCCGGGACCCTGTCCCGCGGCTTCTTCATTATGGCAGCATGATGTGCAAAGGTAAACCTAGAAGTGGAGGAGTAGCTTAGTGGTTAGAGTCCTGGCTTGGGAACCAAGAGACCAGATTTGATTCCCTCTAACACTCCTTGTGGCCTTGGACAAGTCACTTAACCCTCCATTGCCTCAGAAAAATCCAAGTTATCAATGTCCCTATTTAATGTACATTACCAAGTTTAAGTTAGAATGTAAACCGCTTTGACTGAAATGATAAAGCAGTATAAAAAAATCTGATAAATAGAACAAAGCATATTAATCTTTTCTTATGTCATTTTGATGTTTAAATATGTCTTAGCCTGAAGAGAGGCTGGACCATAAAGTTTTTACCTGCATATAGTATGAGAGTGTGTTTTGTATGATATGGTGAGTAGCAGGCACCCATGGAAAGAGATCCCAGGACAGAAAAGTCATTGTTAGCCAGTAGGTGGCTCATGGTGCCCCCTAGCTGTGACAGCATGAGAAATTATACCTACTCTTGGGCAGACAACTGCTGTGCCTAGGTTCCAGCACATCTGTATGCCCTATTTTATAAAACAAACTGCATTTGCTATGTTATATAATATAGACTTGAACTGCGCACATGATACCACGTGTTGCCTGCACAGGCGTATACAGAATTATCCTTTACACATGCACTAATTCCCGCATTATTTGCATAGAGTCCAATATGATGGGGAATTGGTATGAACTTTGTTTTGCAGTTAACACATAGCACCTTACCATACATTAACTGTTAATGCAGGAGATAACACAGATCAGTTAACGCCAACTCATTGTGCCATCTGCATTATTTGTCAAAATCAGGAGCATAAATCCTTTGAGTATTGAGCCCTACATTGTATAGGCTGTTAGCAGTCCAGTGTGTTTATAATAATTCTAATAATTCCAAATTAAAAGAAAAAAAAAGAATCATACTAGATATATTTGAGGATGAGCTGTACTAGTAAAAATATTGCTAATAACAGCATGAAAATGTTGTTGTATAATGTGGTAAAACCAATAAAACAACTTAAGTTCTTTTTACTAGAATTCTTCAGATTTTCTACTTTAATCTACAGTCACTGAATTTTTAAGAAGAGATGATTTATCGTCCTGCATTCTCTGCACTCTGTCCTGCTTGACAAAACATTAAGAGTGTTCATAAATCTGATGTCCATGAACCAGGGAGCTTGAGTCTGTGGCTGTAACCACGTTTAAGACAGCATATTTCTGTACAAAAGGGGGCATCTCTATTGCTTCCAATGCACTCTGAATACATTCATCAGCACTGATGTACAGATTAGTGAAAATGGTAAACTGGTTGTTCCTTCCATGAGAACAAAATACCTGGTACGTCTTTCCTTAAGTTTGTTTAGGAATGCTCATTCATTTGCCTACATTTGGTTCGTTTGGGGGCCTAAAAAGAAAGTATGCACAGAATCATTGTGCAAACATAAACCTACAGATATACAAGGTGCATGTAAAAAAGTTCTTATGTGACTAATTTTATTGAAATGAATGTGCTTAATAAACTGAAAAAAAACCTGGAAACAAATTGTCAAAATCAAAAAACAACTGGAAATATTAGGCCATTCCTATCCCTACCACAATTGATGTCTCAATCTGAGTTTACCTTGCAGCTTCCTAAATATCTCAAGCCATTTTTTTTTTTACTATAGCCAGAGCCTCCTCTCGTGTTTTTTCACCTGGCAGGGATAGCAACAGAAAGAGCTTCCGCACTGGACCGTATGGTGGCTCTCCCATCTGCTGGACCAGCAGCTGATGTTCCCGGAGACTCGATGAAATTCCATCTAGAGAGCCCATCAGCAATTCCTCACAGTGGCCTTTCCAAAGGACTACTTCAGGGATTTTTCCATAAGCTATCCCATTAGGGTTATGCACCAAATTATGGGTCTGGTCACTGGTGCAGTACCAGAGATGGAGGGGTATACTCTGGATCTTTGCTTCCTTTTGCCATTGCAACAAGTGAGTAAAAACAATTTATAGCAGCAATAAGAGGAAAAAGAGGATTGGATCTCTGCGCAACCTCAGCATGCTGCTGAATCAGATGTAATCATGGGCCAGCTTGAATTTACTACTTTTCCCAGACTCCTGAGGATGTCGCCTTGCTGTTGATAGTGGTGAAAAAAATGCCTTTTCCGCTAATTTCAAGTGCGTATTATCTGTCCTCCGCTAAGAAGGGTCAGGGAGAGAGAGAAATAAAGAAGTGAATTGTCGTACAACAGCTTAGATGTATCAGCACTTCTGCAGAGCTCTGAGGGAAATCTGACCTCAAATTCTACTCTCATAGTAAACCTGAGTATTGCAGCTTTATCACATGGCACAACAATTCCTTGTTTTGTAACATCTGGTTAGAGTTTGCCAAGATCTCTGAAGGGCTACTCAGAAAAAGCATACGGCTTATTTGGATGTAAGATCTAAAGTAGCCAAGATTGCTGCTAATATATTTGTTAAATTACCTTGCAAATGCTTAATTTAAGTTATGCTTTCTGAGGGATAAAGCCTGTTAGCTGTCCACCATCAGCAATTCCAGAAGATAGCATGAATTGAACTGGATCTTCTATATTAATAGCTCACTTTTACTAAACTGCATTACGTTTTTGTAGCTAATGCATATTTATCACAAAAACTGACATGCGTTGGGGGGTGGTACTTAGTCAAGATGGTGATTCCCAACTAACCGTTCAGCAGCACATTTTCTTCGCTTATGGGCAGGAAGCGTAAGGGGAGAGGTGGGTCGGCACCTTCCCAGCCCTCCTCGACCTCTACTCCAGTTTCTGTTGGACCTATCGATTCTTTTGTGATTCGTGCTGCCCGGGACCCGATTGAGGGGGAAGAACGCCGAGCTGCTTCCGTGTCGGAGTTGGGTGACTCGGCGAGAGCTTCGGCTACATCTATCTCTCCCTTGAGCTCGGCGCCGAAAATCTCCCGACAGCTACTACCTGAGGATTTCCTGGAGTTTGATCACCCCTTGGCTAAGGGTGTGGTTTCCGGCTCGGGAGGGTCAGGCGTGGTGGAGTGTCAGCAGCAGGAGAGTGCATCTTTTGAGCAGCATAGCCCAGTTTTGGGCTCAGCGCCGTTGAGTGGGATTAGCGCAGGTCGAATTACACCTGTGCTATCTGGAGGCCGGACACTAGCACCTATGGAATTTTCCGCCGTACCTGTGACCTCGGCTGTGTTTTCCTTGCAGCGCCCTGAGAGCTTTACCTTAGAAGCTATATGGCAGGCGATTGTTTCGCTAGGAGAAGTTTTGGTTCCCAGAATTTCTTTGTTGGAAGGCAAGGTGACCAACACTATTTCTCTAGTGGAGGATTTGGAACGCCGAGTGGTGGAAGCTCGCTCTGAAGAGGTAGAGAATCGGAGAAGAATTTTGGAATTGGCTGATCAATCTGATGCCTTCAGAAAGAATTTAACTTCCGTGCAAGTAAAACTGGAACATTTAGAGAATGCTTCTAGAGCAAATAATTTAAGAATAATTAATTTCCCTAAGTTGTCTACTATTTCCCCTAAGGAGATGTTTTGTCAGTATTTAGTGGATGTTCTGGGGGTTGCCTTGGAGCTTATTCCACCTATGGTAAAAGTTTATTATTTACCCAAAGCCAAATTACAACCTGATTTGTCTTGATTGGGTGGGGAAAGGGAACAGGGGAATTTGTTAAATATCTCTAAATTATTAGAAGAGTCTGATTCTGAGGCCCCAGTTCCTTCTACCTTGTTAGTCACCTTTGCACTATATTCTGACCGTGAATGGTTTCTAAAGCTTTTTTTTAGAAAACGCAATTTACTGTTTAGGGGCTTGATGATTCACATTTATCCTGATCTAGCGAGAGAAACACAGAAACGCAAAAGGGAATTTCTTCTTCTGCGTCCTGGAGTTTTGCAATTGGGGAGGCTTTTCTTTTTGAAACATCCGTGTAAGTGTTTGGTTAAATACCAGTCTGTTTCTTATGTGTTTTATGATCCCCCTCAATTGACTGCTTTCATTAGTGCTAGGAGGTCTGAGTCCCCCAGCGAGGATCCACCTGTGCTCACTTGAATATTTAAATTGGGCTAATTGGTGTATCGTTTGATGCTATTTCTTTTTTGTTGTTAATAAGAAGATAGTCCCCCCCCCCTTCCCTTGTGGCGGGCTAGTGTGAGCAGACACTCTGAATATTTTGCTTATTGTACTTGTAGAGTATGATGTATCTCTTGTTTTCTTTTTCTTGTGTTTTTGCTCTATTACTGTCAAGAAGAGTTTGTAACTTTCTTGGATTATATTTGAATAATTTCATAAATAATACATTAAAAAAAAAACCCTGACATGCGTTAAGTGCACAGCATCCATAGAACTGCCAGAGATATGACCAATATGTTCCCAACAGTTAAGTGCCTATTGAGGTGGCGTTAGGTGCACCCACACTAATGTCAACATTGACAACATATGATATGTCCCCCTATGCTAACTGCAGGGTGCTCACCGAGTCAAATCTCCATCCACTCTACCCATTTGGCATCCTAACAGGCGAGTGTCAGCGCGTGAATTAGTGTACGGTAACTGTCATGCCTCTACAGCAACAGATACCGCGAGCCCGAGCAGACAGTTACCGCATGCATAATCACATGTTAACAGCTTAAGTGCACTTTTAGTAAAAGCCCCCTAAGATGGAGATATTTGTTGTTTTTTCTTTATTTGACTTGATCCCTGACTTTTATGTGGACTTGACAGGACAATGATCAGAATGCTTGATTTTCTGCTTTTGGTTTTTCTTCCTTTTGAGTAGTACCCTTACAGTACTTTATTTTCTTGAAAATTATTGTTAAAATCTACATATTTTTTCTTTTTTTATTATTCTTTTTAATTTCTTGCTAGTCCTTGTTATGCACATCTTAGGCTCTTTCTGCTGCACAGGCACAGCTTTAAATGTAAAACATTTTTCGACCAACCCCACTAAATCCTGCCATTCCATTTTATGGTCGGTTTCACCAAGGCCCTTGCTTTTGGCTAAGATACTTACTTGTTTCCATTACATCACCTACTTTTTCATTTCCCCTCCTTATTCTTTTTATTCCTACTATTTCCTTACCAGTATTTGTTGTTACCAAAATATTTATCTATTTATAACTTCCTTTTACTTTGCCCATTCACAAATATTCAAAGTGGTATATTCACATAAAGCCATGAGTTAGTTTCACCATAAAAAACAGCTACAAAAAATCATAAAACTAAAATACACAGGATAAAAATTAAGCAGGGAGGAGGTAATTTTATAAACAATTGTTGCCATGTACATGCCAGTATGAGGGCAATTATATAAGGGAGCGCCTAGTTAAGTGTGTTTTAAGACACCTATGTTAAGCCTAGTTCCTGGATGCTGGTACTTATCTTTATAAAATAGTAGTGTAAGTGCTTTGATATATGTTTGCATTGCAGTCACAGCATTTACATCAGCCCTAGAGGTACCTACATTTTTCAGGTTTATAGCTGTAATCCCACTTCTGTACAGTTCAGACAGTTGCTTCAAAACCGCTTGGCAGACAAGGGAAGCACAATATTCCTTGCAACTTTTACCCAGAGCTTCTTTGAGCTCCTGTATTTTAATTTTTCAGGTTTCACTCTTGAGGGGGACAGGCAGTACAGTTGGCAATATCTATTAGGTGCTGGTCAATCCTCTCCTGGATGCACGCCTAGCCTTTCACTACTACTACTGAGCATTTGTATAGCGCTACAAGACATATGCAGTGCTGCACAGACACTTGTAAAAGATGGTCCCTGCTCATCAGAGTTTACAATCTAGTTGACAGACAACATGAGCTGTAGACATGGCATACATCTAGGGGGAATGGTAAGGAAACACAAAGGAGACCAAGTGAGTCAAGATCCGAAAGCAGCAGCAAAGAGTTGAGTTTTCAGTCTGGATTTGAAAAGGACCAGAGAAGGCGCTTGATGAACAGACTCAGGTAGTTTGTTCCAGGCATAAGCAAGGTGAAAGGAGTGAAGTCTGGAGTTAGCAATAGAAGAGAAGGGCACAGATAGAAGTGATTTGCCAGACAAGCAGAGTTCCCTTCTGAGGAAAGGGTATAGGGAGAGAGAAGAAAGGAAAGGTAGTGAGGAGCTACAGAGTGAATGCACTTATAGGTCAGTAGGAGAAGTCTGAACTGGATGTGGAAACGGATAGGGAGCCAATGAAGTGACTTGAGAAGAGGGATAATATGAGCATGATGAGGCTGGCGGAAGATTAGCTGCGTAGCAGAGTGTTGAACAAATTGAAGAGGAGACAGATGATTCAAAGAGAGACCAGCTAGGAGTAGGTTACAATAATCTGAACGAGAGGTGACTAGAGTGGTTAAGTGTCTTAGTAGTGTGTTCAGAAAGGAATGGGCAGATTTTGTTGACATTATAAAGAAAGAAATGACAGGTTTTAGCTATCAGTTGGATGCTTGTGGAGAAGGAGAGAGAAGAGTCAAAGATGACTCCAAGGTTATGAGCCGAGGAAACAGGGAGGAGTAGAGAGTTATCCGTAGAGAATGAGAAAAGAGGAAGGGGAGAGGAGGGGTTAGGGGGAAAAATAAGAAGCTAAGTTTTGGCCATGTTCAATTTCAAGCAGTGGTGAGACATCCAAGCACCAATGTCAGAAAAGCAGGCAGAGATCCGGGCTTGGATTGCCAAAGAGATTTCAGGTGGAGAGAGGTAGATCTGGGTGTCATCAGCATAAAGTTGGTACTAAAAGCCATGGGAAGAGATGAGTGCACCAAAGGACTGGGCATAGAGAGAGTAAAGGAGTGGACCCAAGACAGATCCTTGGGGTACACCAACTGAGAGTGTGATAGCAGCAGAGCAGGATTCACCAGAACAAACACTAAAGAAACGATGGGAAAGATACGATTTTTTGGATTACCATAAGAAATATACATGAGAGAGATTTAATTAATTTGAATTAAAAAAAACACTTACAAGCAGTACCACAATTATGAAGCATCATTCAAAGCGGTTCACATCAATTAAATCAGCATAAAAACAATCATTTGTCATTTCTAAATAACATTAGAAGAACCAATTTCACACCACCCATCCTCCCAATCAAGGAACCATCAGCCCCCATCACTCTCCATTTCCCCACTCTTCCCCGCAAAAAAACAGGTCGGGAACAGGAACATCATTTTCAACTTCCTACGAAACAGACCCCAGTACATCTCCCATCGTAATTCAAAAGAAGGCTTATTCCACAACATTGTTGCTGCTGTCACAAATGCCCTCCCCTGCCATTTTTGCTGATGCACTCAACCATAATCTGGAACATACAACAAATAGCTCTGACTTGATCACAAGGTCCTGCCCAATTGATAACAATCCAATGTCAATCAAAGGTAACTAGGTCCACCTTCCTGAAAGATCTTAAATGTCGGAGAGAGCATTTTGAACTTGCTCTTCTCCTGAAATGGAAGCCAATGGATCTCCTGCAGTACATCTGCAACCAATTCCCACCTTCTATGGCCTGACAACATCCATTTTGGACTACCTGCAATCTCCATACCATATAACCTGGCAATCCCACATAAAAGATATTGCATTAGTCCAAAATTGATATAAGGAGTGCATATATCATAATACACATAGCGTCATTATCACGGAATGACTTCAACTGTCAGATCAACCATAGCTGCCTATATGCCATCTGGACTACCTTAGAAGCTTGGGCCTGTAAAGTTATTATCTGCATCCAACTGCACCCCAAATCCTGAATTACATCTTTATGGCATCCAATACAGGACTGTACTCACAAGGCCTCCCAGTCAAGCAGCCCACAAAATAACACCTCTGATTTTTGCATATTCAACACTATTTGCACACAGTGGTTTCCTTATATGCAGACTTATGGCATGCATATTTGTTGTGCCAATCCTGAAGACCTGACTGGCTAGGTGTGCTTTAGATGAAGGTTGAGAAGCCCTGTCCTAGATGAATGACCATGTTTATTGCCACTTTGTTAAAATCCATTATGCTGATTATGGAATTTTAGTGTAACCCATTGAGATCACTGGAAACTGACAAATCCTGGTAGTTTTCAGCTACCAATAATATGCATTTGCATGTAGTTTTTCTAATATTCCAGTTGGGTGTCACAGTTCATTCCTTATCATCCCTCCAGTCCAGTCCCGAACCTCTGGGTTTAGCACCTCCTCCAGCAGCTTTAGAGACTGAGAAACGTCATTCTTCTGATGTCACTGGTATAAATACCACTGGAACCGTCTCCTCATTCCAGTTATCTGTCTCCAAGCAGCTGGAGTGTTGGTGAGCCTAGAGGTCGTAGCTCACTTGAGGAACAATTAAGGAGAGTCAGATTAGTTTTAAATTGTATATGATCAAGGAGTGTTTACATTTTTTGAGCTAGTTCAGTGTTTAATAGAGCTTTAAGAAGCTGTGCTGAGCTGCGTCCTCCCCTCCCCCCGACCCACTCCTCTCTTTTGAATTGGTGATCAGAGCGGAGAAGCAGGGTTTTTAAGGGGCAGAGCTCTGGCTCATGAACCCACGTTTATGGGTGGGGAGCCGGCAGCGGAGGCACCGGAGTGCAGAGAAAAGTTCTCTGTCTGAGCGCGCCAAAGAATTGTTGGTGGTGCCTCAGTCGGATTGCAGCAGCTGCTCTTTTTCCCTGGTCTCTGCCCTGTTGCTGAAGCCGTGGTTTTTTTTGGGCTGAGCGAAGGGAGAGAAAGCTGAGACACAGCAGGACAAATCAAAGGAGAAGCCCTGGAGGTAAGGGCGGTGTGAATCAGGAGGACTGGCGATAAAGGGAGTGCTGACTTGTGTAAACAGAGTGTGTGCAGGCCGGGCCGCGTGTCAGATTTGCGGGAAAATTAGTTCAGTTTGGTGTGTGTGCAGGGGCTCATATCTAATTGGGAAACCTTCTGTTTTAGATTTGTGACACATTTTTGGGGTTGGAGTATCTAAAAAGGTCTCCACCTTGGGTTAATTAAAAAAAAAAAGGACAGTTACCGCTGCAGGTTCCATCAGGGCATCAGTCAGAAGGCTGTTGTTTTGAGACATTCAGCATAGTTTGAGGGGCTGTGTGACAGGAGTGGGGAACCTTGCAGACGGAATGCCTTCTAGACCGCAGTGCTTGCTCTGTGGTATTAGAAGAGGAGCGGTGTTGGAGACGGGTGTGTGTAGAGGCTGCACCCAGGAGGCCGCCTCTATGGAACAAACCTTGGAGGTTTGAGTAGAGTGTCAGAAAACTGCACCCTTAGTTCCTCCAGAGCCTGTTTCTCCCTCTTGCTGCAAATGGAGTCGGTGGTGGGGACTTCTTCTACTCCGGATCTCCCTCCTCCTCAGGCTGCCTTGTCAGGGGGATTGGCGGCAATCTTTTCTCCAGATTTTGTGGCTCTGATTCAACAAGCTTTTGGAGGCGCAAAGAGGAGGTCCAAAGCCAGCTCCACAGAAGGTATGGCTTCGGTAATAGCGGATAGATGGTATCTTTGGCTGCGCAATTGGGCGGCTGACGGTTCTTCCAAGGCAAGGTTAGGTAAGCTGCCTTTTAAGGGCAAGCTACTTTTTGGAGAAGATTTGGATAAGTTGATGAAGGATCTAGGAGAGTCCAAGGGAGGAAGGTTGCTGGAGGACAAGCAGAAGCAAGGACGTCCGGTTCCGACAGGCAAAAGTCAACAAAGAGAATTTTTTCGGTTCCGTTCCCCAAGGTTCAGGCAGTTTCAAAGAGGGCATTCCCCCTCTAGGAACCAGGGGTTTCGGGGGTTCCGGGGGGCGGGCAGAGGATTTTCTGCCTCCTCATCCCCAAGCCTTAGAAAAACACAATGATGCCAGGGGGATCCAGGTAGGGCAGGTTCCCGTGGGAGGGCGTCTATGGGATTTTTACCCTGACTGGGTCCAGATCACGTCAGATCATGGGTGTTGGAGGTCATTTGAGAGGGATATGCTCTAGAATTTCAACACCTGGTGGTTGATTCTTATGAGTAATCTCCATGCAAAGCGCCCTCCAAGTCCAAGGCGGTTCGAGAGACCTTAGAGAGGCTGCTGGTCCTCAACACAGTGGTGCTGGTACCGCCAGACCAATAAGGCTGCGGTCAGTACTCCATATACTTTGTTGTGCCAAAGAAGGAAGGAGCTTATCGACCAATATTAGATCTCAAGAAGGTAAATTGCTTTCTCTGAGTGTCTCATTTTCATATGGAAACGCTAAGATCGGTCATAGTGGCAGTAAGAGAAGGAGAGTTTCTTACGTCCCTGGATTTGTCCGAAGCTTATCTGCACATTCGTCAGGAACATCAGAAGTTTCTCAGATTTGCAGTTCCTATGGGATATTTTCAATTCCGGGCATTACCCTTTGCACTGGCTACGGCTCCACGGACTTTCACCAAGGTGATGGTGGTAGTAGCGGCATCATTGTGAAAAGAAGGAGTATTAGTTC
Source organism: Ichthyophis bannanicus (assembly GCA_033557465.1). Taxonomy (NCBI): domain Eukaryota; kingdom Metazoa; phylum Chordata; class Amphibia; order Gymnophiona; family Ichthyophiidae; genus Ichthyophis; species Ichthyophis bannanicus. The sequence goes on from CM066032.1 coordinate 1,140,578,824, forward strand.
ATCCATATCTGGACGATTGGTTAATTCGAGCAAGGTCTAGGACCGAGAGCGACTCCGCAACAGCCAGAGTAGTGGCATTCCTACAGAGTCTTGGTTGGGTAATCAATATGGCAAAGAGAAGGTTGATTCCGTTGCAGAGCCTGGAATACCTAGGAGTGCGCTTTGATACGAGCGTAGGAAAGGTTTTTCTGCCTCAGAGGCGGGCACAGGAGATAAGAAAGCTAGTCCGCAGTTTTCTTGGCAGAACGAATCCCACAGCATGGCATTATCTACAGTTGCTCGGGACCATGGTGGCAACACTTGAGCTGGTTCCGTGGGCAAGAGCCCACATATGACCATTGTGAAGGGCATTGCTCAGGAGGTGGTCGCACCAGGAGGATCGGCTGTCTCGGAGACTACCCTGTCTGACAGAAACACGTCAAGCTCTTCAGTGGTGGTTGCGATCAGGGAGTCTGGAGAAGGGAATGCCATTGAAAGCACCTTCGTGGTTACCCCTAATGATGGACGCCAGCCTCTTAGGCTGGGGAGCTCACGTCGAGGGAAGTTTCGCTCAAGGTCAGTGGACCGAGTTGGAAAAGGTCTGGTCAATCAACAGGTTGGAATTGAGGGCGGTAACGCTGGCACTTCAAGTTTTTCAACCTTGTCTCCAAGGAAAGGCCATTTGCGTGTTTTCCAACAACACGACCGCAGTAGTCTACATCAACTGGCGAGGCGGCACCAGCAGTATAGCACTGGAAGCCGAGGCCGAGCAGCTGTTTGACTGAGCTGAAAGGAATCTTGAGGAGGCAGATTGTTTGAGTCGAGTGAGGGTGGACCCAGGGGAGTGGGTCCTTCATCCAGAAGTGTTTGACATGGTGGTGAGGTGCTGGGGGGCACCAGTAATGGATTTGATGGAGACATTCGAGTCGGCGAAGGTCAGTCGGTTCTTCAGCAGAAGGCGAGAGATAATGTGTTGAGAGCTTCTGTTCTGCAGGTGCTAGCTTTCTTACAGGATGGTTTTGAAAAAGGCTTAGCGGCGGCATCCTTAAGAGTGCAATTGGCAGCGCTATTTTGTTATAGAGAAAAAATAAAAGGAGAGGTGCTGGGAGTACATCCAGATATTAAACATTTTTTGAGGGTGGTGTCTCTTTTGAGGCCGCCATGTAGGAAGATGGTTCCGACATGGGATCTCCATTTGGTACTGGAAGCATTGGTACGCGAGCCTTTTGAGCCTTTGTCCAGGGCATCATTAAAAGATATTACTCTCAAAGTGGTGTTTCTAGTAGCTATATGTTCGGCTTGAAGAATCTCTGAGTTGCAGGCTTTGTCTTGTAGGAAGCCCTTTCTGGCCTTTTATGATAACAAGATGGTATTGAGGCCAGTACCATCCTTTTTGCCAAAGTAGTGTCGGCTTTTCATGTAAATCAGGTGGTTTCATTGCCGTTTTTTGGTGCAGGCAGTGGGGATACAGTTTCAGGAAAGTTACATCTGTTGGATGTTCGGCGAGCACTAAAGAAGTATATGCGGAAGATGGCAAGTTTCTGCTGGATAGATAGATTGTTTGTTCTGTTTGGCGGTACAAGAAAAGGTGAAGCGGCATCAAAAGCTTCCATTTCCAGATGGCTTAAGGAGGCAATAGCATCAGCATATGTTTTGAAGGGCAAGACAGTACCAGAAGGACTTAGAGCTCATTCGACTAGGGCAAAGCGGCATCGTGAGCGGAGTACAGTTTGGTACCGGCGGTGGAGATTTGTAAGGCGGCCACATGGTTGTCTTTAAATTCTTTTGTCAAACATTACCGTTTGGATGTTCAGGCGGAAAGGGATGTCTGTTTTGGATCAGCGGTGCTTCAGGCTGGTCTAGCAGGTCCCTCCCGTTGACTGTATTCACTGCTCTGTTACATCCCCAGAGGTTCGGGACTGGACTGGAGGGACGATAAGGAAGGTGAAACTAGACTTACCTGCTAATTGTTGTTCCTTGAGGAACTCCAGTCCAGTCCCGTATCCCTCCCTGCTGTCTTTATTATTGACTATAGCCTGAAGCAAGAGATATTTCACAGGTAAGCTAGAGCAGCATCTGTGAGGGTTATGGTCTGTAAGGGGAGGGTGACAAAATCGGGATTTTGCTGGTGTCAAGTTCCTCCGTAAAAGTGGGAGGGCGGACCTAAGCACTTTAAGAAGCAACTAAGCATTGTTCTCCTTTCTTAATTAATGGTTAAGTTAGTTACAGTTTGATGGTAGTATTTACTACTTAATTGTTGCTCCGATGAGTCTGCTTTGTCAATAGCTTACTGAAGTGAGGAGGCGGTTCCGGTGGTATTTACTGTATACCAGTGTCATCAGAAGAATGACGTTCCTCAGTCTCCAAAGCTGCTGGAGGAGGTGCTAAACCCAGAGGTTCGGGACTGGACTGGAGTTCCTCAAGGAACAATTAGCAGGTACGTCTAATTTCACCTTATGACACACAGAGATACAGATATGACAGTTAAGCACCGATACTGATGACCAGATGTGCTGGTGTGAAATTTACTTAAATATATAGAAACTGGGGTAAAGAATGTGCTTCTGGATGCTGGCATTGTTAAACATAATTACTGAATGCTAATTGACTTTAAGTAGAATTTTACAAATGATGTCCAAGTGCAATCTGGGACTGCCAAACCAGAATGTCTGAAAAAACAAATCAGGCATGTCCAAGCTTAGGCATTATTTCACAAATGTGGACTAGTCCAGTATGGACGTCTGCAGGGGCATCTACATAGACATCTCCAGAATAGTATTCCAGACCATAGACATCAAGAAATAGCCTAATGTTTAGAGTAATGGGCTAGGACCAAGGAAGCCAGGGTTCAAATCCCACTTTTGCTGTCATTGCAACTGTTCAGAGTATTGAGAATAGCACTGTGCATCTTCTTTACACCCTTTGGATGTTTTATGGCTAAAACGTGCATTTTCCCGATACCTGTTCATGCCTGCAGTGGGTATAACATTAGATGCAACTCCGGACATCCAAGACGTTTCTGAGATCAGACAGTCATGTACAGATTCATAGGAATGCCCTAGCCATGCTTTTACCACGCCCCTTTACAGACTTGAACGTCCACAGACATGACTTCTAAAATATCTCTGGAGACATCTCCATGCTTTGGACATCTCTGTGCCTGTTTTCAGACATTCAAAGCACACAACCCTGATCACAACCTGCCTGGCACTCTGTCCCTGTTACCTCCCCAAGACATCCAAAACCCCTGATCCTCCCCAAGACATCTGATCCCCTAGTACCCGACCTGCCAAGGCATTCAGTCCTCCCACCCATCCCTCAATCCCCCCCATAAACAAAGAACCCCCAAACACACTCACCCACCCATCCCCCCACCCCCATCCTCTGATCTTACCAGGGTACTGGTGTCTAGTAGTTGTGGGAGTAATCCCTGTCACTCCTGCTCTACAGGACTTGGGTTTCAAAAAGGCATTCATGATCCCTGGTGGCATTTTACCCTTATTTAGCAGCCTGACCCCTGGTGGTACTGCTATTTTGAAATCTGTGCATTGGAAGAGCTGAAGCAACTGGGGATCACTCTTGCTCCTACCAGACCCCAGGGACTCCAGTAAGATCTAGGGAAATGGGCAAGGGCTGCCAAGGGAGTCCTTGAGGTGCTCCTTATTTCTATGGCAATAGAGTTTGGGGTTCTTTATGCTGGGGAGAATTGGATGCCTTGATTGTTCTACTGGTGGGGGATGGAATGTCTTGAGGGGATCGTGTTGGATCAGATGTCTTGGGGAGTGAGGGGAAATGGGTGCTAGACAGGGGCGATCGGGGAGCGTCGATTTCAGGGGGCTATTTGGGCAGGGGAGAACTGGTGCTGCACAGTTGCAGTGTGCATGGCGATCAAGAGCAGTGATTTTAAAAAGCTGCTCCCATTCACATATAGGGAAAAGGTCACATTTTTCCCTATGTACATTTTTTTTTTAAATCACTGTTCCCGTTGGACATGGGGAGACATTGATGTGGAATTCTGCATTTTCTTACACACATTTTACAAGAAGTTCAGTGTTCGGCAGAGGTTCTTTTAATATATACAGTAGGAATTGTCCACGTATCCTGCCTGGTCATTTTAATTTCCTTCTCCACATCCTATCTAAAATTTGTCTTTACATATAAGAACACAAGGGAAGCAGTTAAAGTAATCAGATCACTGAAAAGAAAGTTTGAGAAACAATTTATTACCCTATGGCAAGGCTAAGGAAATTATGCTGTATGGAACCCTAAAAATTTAGCAGTTTTTTAAACCTTGGACAAACTAAAGAGGCCAGTCTTAAAAGACCTAAGCTCTCTGGGACTTTTATTTAATTACTCTTTCCAGTGATTTCATTATAGTTGTTTAATTTCATAAGTATTTGGACTACAGCACCATTAAAGTGTCAGCTATGTATCTAAATGGCAGATAAAATTAAATCCGGAGAAGTGCAAAGTGGTGTATTTGGGGAAATTATTCTCAGTTGTATCTATGCAAATATTGGGTTCTACATTAGGAGTGACCATTCAAAGAAAGAATTTTGAAATTATTTTTGACAATACATTCAAAACCTCATCTTAATATGGCACAACAGTTATCAAAAATAGAACATTAGAAAGTATCTGGAAAAGATTAAAGTATAAAACTGATAATACTTTTGTAAAAATCCATTTTGCAATCACAATTTGAGGTTTTAACTACCCGCTAAAAAAGTAGCAGAGTTTGAAAAGATATAGAGAAGGATCATAACAATTCTAAAAGATATGGAACAGTTCTCCATGGACGAGCAAATAAGATAAGTCATAGAGCAAATAAGATAAGTCATAGAAACATAGAAATATGATGACAGAAAAAGACCAAATGACCTATCTAGTCTGTCCTTCCATATCAACAACTACAACAGTCCCCTTTTTTCCTTTAGAGATCCTCTGTTTGTCCCAAGCTTTTTTGAATTCAGTTACTGTCCTCATCTCTACCACCTCCACTGGGAGACTATTCCATGGATCCACCACTCTTTCCATAAAGAAATATTTCCGCATATCACTCCTGAATCTATCCACCTTCACCCTCATCCCATGTCCCCTCGTATTAGAACTTGCTTTCAATCGAAAGAGGCTCTCCCCCTGAACATTTATGCCATGGAGGTATTTAAACATTTCAATCATATCACCTCTATCCCGCCTTTCCTCTAAGGTGTACATATTAAGATCCTTAAGTCTGTCCTCATATGCTTTACAATGAAGACCACTAGCCATTTTAGTAGCCACCCTCTGCACCGACTCCATCCTGTTCACATCCTTTTGAAGGTGCGGTCTCCAGAATTGCACACTATACGCCAAATGAGGTTGCACCAAAGACTTGTACAGAGGCACTATCTCCTCCTTTTTTCTGCTAGCCATTCCTCTCCATATGCAGCCGTCGCCTTTTCTACCTGCTTAGCTACTTAAAGATCATCAGACACAACCACGCCTAGGTCTCGCTCTTCTTTAGTGGACAAAACTACTTCACCCCCTATACTATATTGCTCCCTTGGATTGCTGCAGCCCAAATGCATGACCTTACATTTTTTAACATTAAATCCCAGCTGCCAAATTCTAAACCATTCTTCAAGCTTAGCTAGATCCATCCTAATGTTATCTACACCTTCCTGGGTGTATATTCTATTGCAGATTTTGCTATCATCTGCAAAGAGGCAAACCTTACCTGACAGCCCTTCCGCTATATCACTAACAAAGATATTAAAAATAATTGGACCAAGGACAGATCCCTGGGGCACACCACTGGTAACATCCTTCGCCTCAGAGTGAGCTCTATTTACCTGTACTCTTTGTCACCTCCCACCCAACCAATTTCTATCCCAAGCAGTAACTTTAGGGTCCATCCCTAGGGTGCTGAATTAGTTTATAAGTCGCCTGTGAGGAATAGTGTCAAAGGCTTTACTGAAATCTAAATACACCACATCTAGGGCTCTCCCTTGGTCCAACTCCCTGGTCACCCAGTCAAAGAAATCAATCAGATTTGTCTGACAAGACCTGCCTCTGGTGAATCCATGCTGCCTCAGATCCTGTAATCTGCTGGACTCCAGAAACCTCACTATTTTCTCTTTAAGCAGCGTTTCCAATAATTTACTCACCACCGAAATTAAACTAACCGGTCTGTAGTTTTCAACCACATCCTTACTTCCGCTTTTGTGTAAAGGCACCACATAAGCCTCTCTCTAGTCCTTTGGCACCACTCCCAACTCCAATGAGGCATTGAAAAGGTCAGTCAGTGGAGCTACTAGAACGTCCCCAAGTTCCCTCAGTATTCTAGGGTGTATCCCATCTGGTCCCATTGCTTTGTCTACTTTAAGTTGAGCTAGTTTCTCACAAACACAGTCTTCTGAAAATTGTTCAAGATGTCCCTCACTTCTGTTCCTGTTTTTGGGTGTTTTCTGAGGTCCTGCTCCTGGTTCTTCATCTGTGAACACAGAACAGAAATATTTGTTAAACAATTCCGCTTTATCCTCATCAGCTTCTACATATTCCTCCCCTTCACCCTTGAATCTGACAATACCACTTTTGCCCTTCCTCTTCTCACTAACATCTGAAAAATGTCTTATCCCCCCATTTTATTGCATTGGCTATTTCCTTCTCTTTTTCAATCTTTGCTTTCCTGACTACTTTGCTAGCTTCTCTAAGTTTTTCCAAATATAGATGCCTGTCTTCCTCTCTCTGTGATCTCTTGTATTTCATGAAGGCCTCCCTCTTTTTCTTCACTTTTTCAGCTACTTCTTTTGAAAGCCATAGCGGTCTCCTTTTCCTTTTACCTTTATTTACCATTTTTTTTTTTTAAAATTCTTTATTTTCGTTTTATAACAACAAAGGAAAAGGAAGACATACAACTAAAAGACAGATACATAAAGTATAATACATACACCAAAGTAAACCCCTGCCACCCCCCTCCCCCCTGCTTCTTCTCTAGAAAACTAATCATTCCCGTAGCGGGCGTATACTTACATTATTGTGTTACAAAATCGAGCGGTGATCTAAAACATGATGAGTGCACATTATACAGGCATGTTGGAACAATGAGCAGATTGTACATGATCATTAAGCATCTGCGATTTAGACAAGCGAGAGTGAGTTTGGGCATGGGGAATAGCTCTCCGAGATATCTGCTCATATTTACTATATAAGCAGACGAGGTTCCACCATTCATTGACAGTAAGTCGAGAGCTATCCTTCCAATTCCTCGTGATTAAGCATATGGCTATACCCAGCATGAAATCAAGGAGAAAGCGACCCTTCTTAGGAAGAGAGGGGACCTCCGCCACAGAGCGGAGTCCCCAATCTTCCAAGAGAGAGGTTCGTAAAGGTATAAGATAAATTGAATACAACCCCAAACCCGCCCCCAATAAACCTGTAGTTGAGGACATTCATAAATAACATGAGCGAAGGCTCCCACAGCAGTATGGCAAGACCAACACTGGTCCCCAGCAGTTGTGTTCCATTTGGCTATTTTTCTGGGGTATAAAAGCATCTGTGTGCAAAAAGAAGAGAGTTTGGGTAACAGAGGCAGACCGGGAAACCCGCACTACTTTGCTCCAGAAAACGCTCCATTGCACAGGGGTTAAAGTGGTTTGCAGTTCGCGCTCCCAGGCTTGTTGGGCTCTGAAAGTGGCCGTGCTATGCGAGACTGGGATTTGTGAGGGGAAGAGAAGAAGGTGAAGTCAAGCTCATTGGGGTGTAGTAACCTCCATAGATCAACTAAGGCAAGATCTTTGATCAGGGAGGTAAGCGTGGTGTGACTCTTGGGGGGACTACTTGTCCTAGGCGGCTGTTTGTCAATCAGGGGATCAAGGACTAGATTGAAATCCCCCCCAATTATCAATGAAGTATTAGCAGAGGCCTGCGCAACCTGAGCAATGGTAGCAAAAAAGGCAGGGTCATCCACATTAGGAGCGTAAAGGCATATACATGTAACTTCAAGGCTACCTATCTTGAGGTGAACTCTGGACCATCTACCTTCTGTATCTGAGCTAGTCGCAATAATAGTAGCATGCAAAGATTTACTAACCAGTATGGCAACCCCACATTTCTCAGAAACGGCTGGGGAATAGGCGGCCACCATGTAAGGTTTAATATTGAGTTTAAGAGTTTCCTTCGAATTTAAATGCGTTTCTTGGAGAAAATCAGATCCGCAGCTTCCTGACTTAGGTAGCTTAGGATTTTCTTCCGTTTTATCGGATTATTGATTCCTTTTACGTTCAATGAGAAAATCTTACATGGTGCCATCAATCGGTAATGGACATTTTAGGTAGGGCGCTTGAAAACATACAACATAATCAGAATCTGTGCAACAATGACATAATCACCGAATATGCTGGCTAATACACCCCATATTGAAAAGTATGTACATTGTATCTTAGAGAAGAAGCAAAACCCCCAAAGAATATGGCGACCAGATGTCTGCGGGAGGAGGCCCTAGAGAGGAAATAGAAAGACGTGAAGAAAAGAAAAGAAACACCAGAGTCCATAATTAACACTGTCTCTGATACTCATCGAGGCTACTGTGGGTAGATGGAGTCGGGTCACAGATATCATCAAAAGTAAGGCAAACAAACTGCCCTCGCCAGACTCTTTGCTGGGCTGCGGCAGATCCAACATGGCAGGTACAGCGGATATGAGAATACTTGCAGGAATATTCTGGAAGTCAGCGCATCAAGTCGGCCTCTTTGGAATCCAAAAACTCCGCTAGTAGATCAGGGTCCTCAAATGTTCTTGTCTGATTGTGAAGCGTGACTCGGAGCTTGGCCGGGTACATCAGGCCATAGCGTGCTTGTAGTTGTTGAAGCCTCGGCCGAAATTCCAGAAAGCGCTTTCGGCGGTCGACCGTGGGTTTAGCCAAGTCAGGATAGAAGGAGATCTTGTGGCTCTCAAACTCCATATGGCCCTTTGCCCGAGAGGCACTTAGAATTTGCTCCACGTGTTGATATCTCAAAAGTCGAAAAATGATAGGCCGCGGGGTCTTCCTATTGAGCGTTATGCTGGTGGGTACACGATGAGCGCGATCGATCTCCAAATCTTTGGTAAAGGTGATTTGGAGCAGGGAAGGGAGGATTTTGCGTAAAAACTCTTTCATGTCTCCCGATTCCGCTCCCTCCGGTATGCCCACGAGTCGTATGTTGTTGCGACGCGCTCTATTATTGCCATCTTCCACTTCTTTCTGCAGAGCCCGCACCTGACGTTCAACTTTGTCGAGTTTGGACAACCGGGCCGCATGGGAGTCCAATATGCTCTCCATTTTGTCCTGACGCGAAGAAAGCCCTTCTAGCTTGCTTTGCAGCACACCAAGATCTTCCCGCAGCGCTCGAAGTGCTTCACCGTTTGACTGCACGAGGTTTTTGACCCCTTTAATCTCTGCGAGGATTTCCTGCTGCAAGGCCAGCCCCTTCTGCGGGGACGGGGGTTCAGTTTTGGAACGTTTGCCGTGAGAAGCCGCTGGAGATCCAAATTCCAGGCGCGTGGGTTTGGTCCCCGCCATCTCATCAATGTGCCCCAGCAAGATCAGAGTAGAAGTTCCAAGTATGTACGGTGTTAATTCAGGATTCTGAGTAGGCCTCTCGGGAGCCTCAGCGTTATGCGACCATCCCGCTGGACATCAGGCTCCGCCCCCTCTTTATTTACCATTTTAACAAAAAGGTTGGTTGCCCTTAAAATATTCCCTTTCAGTTTTCCCCACTGTTTTTCTACATCCCCCAGCTGTTCCCATCCCGCTAACGACTCCCTGAGGTATTGGCCCATCTTGGCAAAGTTAGTCTTCCTAAAGTCTAAGACCCTCACCTTTGAATATATTCTAACAGCCCTAGTCCTAATACTGAACCACACCATCTGGTGATCACTGGATGCAAAATGATCTCCCACTACAACATCAGAAACACTTTCACCATTGGTAAGCACCAAGTCCAGTATGGTTCCTTCACGTGTGGGGTCTGTTACCAATTGCCTGAATAGTTCTCCCTATAGAGAATCCAGGATCTCCTTACTTCTAGCTGATACTGCAGCAGGAATGTGCCAATCAACATCTGGCATATTGAAATCTCCTATCAGTAGCACTTCCCCTTTCCTAGCAATGCTGCTTATGTCTTCAATTAACTCTCTGTCCACCTCTTCCTCTTGTGAGGGAGGTCTGTATATCACGCCAATGCAAATAGATTTCTCTTTCCCTCTTTCTAGTTTAACCCACAATGCCTTCTCTCTCCCTTTTTAAGCTCTGTAATTCCAAAGCTTTAATAGTATTTTTTACATATAGTGCCACTCCTCCTCCCCTTCTTCCTACCCTGTCCTTTCTGAATAAAGTATAGCCAGATATAGTTACATCCCAGTCATGGTTTTCTGTGAACCATGTTTCTGTAATTGCCAATAAATCCAAGTCGGCCACTCCCACCAAAGCTTCAACATCAGGGATCTTATTTCCCATGCTACGGGCATACACACTGCTTTCCATATGTTACCCCTGTTACCCATTTCCATAAAGGTATTTAATGTATCCCTTACCTGGGGGCTTTCACTTACATGGGTGCTTTCTTCACCCATCCCCAACAAATCTGGTTTAAAGCCCTCTTCAGTAGATTAACCAGTCTACTACTGAAGACGCTTTGACCTTTCTTGGACAGATGGATGCCATCTCTGCTCTGAAACCCTTGGAACAGCATCCTATGGTCTAGAAAACCAAACCAAATCATATATGGTGATGTACAGATGGTGCCCACGCAGGAAGTTCCCCAGTTACTATTCCAAAAGCTTTTAGAAAGGTCTCTGCCCATGCACCCCTGTTGCAACTTAAGAACATAAGATGTGCCATATTGGGTCAGACCAAGGTCCATCAAGCCCAGTATCCTGTTTCCAACAGTGACCAATCTAAGTCAAAATTACCTAGCAGTTTCCCCAGAAGACACAGGATTCCACATTGTTTGTATTGGGACAAGTAGTACATTTCCCAGGCCCCCTTTATTACTGGTTTATGGCCCTTTCTTCCAGGAATTTGTCCAAACCTTTTTGAAACCCAGCTACACTAACAGCTTTTACTACATCCACCGGTAACAAATTCCAGAGTTTGATTATGCATGGAGTGAAAAAAATATTTTCTCTTATTAGTCTTAAATGGGTTACACTGTAGCTTCATTGCATGTTCCCTAGTCTTTCTACATTTTGATGGCGTAAACAATCAATCTATGTTTACCTGTTCCACTCCATTCATTAATTTATAGATCTCTATCATATCTCCCCTCAGCCATCTCTTTTCCAGGTTGAAGAGTCCTAACCATTTTATCCTCTCCTCATAGGGGTATCCTTACATCCCTTTTACTATTTTGATTGCTCTTCTCTGTTCCTTTTCTAATTTCACTATATCCTTTTTAATATATGGCAACCAGAATTGTACACAATATTAGAGGTGCGGTTGCACCATGGAACAATACAGAGGCATTATAATATCCTTTGTTTTATTCTCCATTCCTTTCTTTATGATTCCTAGCATTCTATTTGCTTTCTTGGCTGCTGCTGCATACTGGGCAGAGGGTTTCAACATGCTATTTACGATGATGCCTAAATCTTTTTCTGGGGTGGTGGTTCCTAACATGGAACCTTGCATCATGTAACCATAGTTTGGGTTGTTCTTTCCCAGGTGCATAACTTTGCACTTCTCCACATTAAATTTCATCTGCCATTTGAACATCCAGTCTTCCAGTTTATCAAGATCTGCTTGCAATTTTTCACAATCCTCTTGGTTTTAACAACGTTGAATAATTGTGTGTCATCTTCAAATTTGATTAATTCACTCATTATTCCCATTTACAGGTAATTTATAAAAATGTTAAAAAGCAGCCAACCCAGCACAGATCCTTGGGGTACTCCACCATTGGGAAAATTGGCCATTTAGCAGCTGTTGTGCTGGAGGAGCTCAGAAGCCCATCGGGCCTGTTTTCTAAGCATTGAACATTTTCTTCATTCCTTGTGGTATATTTATACTCTTTTTCACATATTTGAACTCTGGCCTGCGGCACTATTCATTTTTTCTCCCTCTTAGTGTTCTCTAGAGTGGCTTTTGTCATTTTAGGTTCTTTTTCTCTGGTGCAGCATAGGCCACATTTAGATCTGAGGTGCACTCAGTTGGGATTTGATTTTCTCTTTTCTTTACAAACTTTGAGCCATTTGATTCTGCTTCAGCCATTTTTCCAGCCAATTTGTCACAGAAACCTGCAATTGGGTTTGAAAAGTGCACCTAGTGCTGTAGGGCCATATCTGTCACAGATTCCAATAAATGGTGCTTGTAGTGTCTAGGGCCCAACCAAATTGCTTTTTTTGTAAATGCTGTTCAGAAATGACAGATAGGACTTAAGGGTTACAAAGAGAAGCACAATCAGATTTTTGACCCTCATAAGACTGGCCCATAGGCATCGGTGTCAGTAATGAGGCATTGGTCATCGTGGACCCATGAACTGCACTGGATTCTGGCAGTGCATCGGCATCAAGGAGTGCTTGAGCTCTCTCTGAGTTGAGTGCCAGTATAGTCAACATGGATTGGTCGCTTATCGATGTCACCTTGAGGAAGAGGAACAATTCATCCTTGAACATGATGGTATACAGGACAGCCAGTGTCAAACATTGGGTGGAAACTTCAATGCATTTGCCATGAGGTTCAACAGAGCACAATGCCAAGAGCACAGCAGAATCAAGGGATACCTTATTCCTGAAGCAGCCCTTATGTGAGGTCAGCTCATCCAGCATTGTTTGGGAGAGGCTGTGCCAAACCTATAGGGTCCCCATGAACAGCCAGTTGAATTCACCTCTTAAGATTCTCAAACCATTGACTGAAACTGTGAAGGCCATGTCTTGACTCATGGCAGCCCTTGAGGTGCGCTTAGATAAGAGAAGGGAGGAGAAACTCATGCATATGCTGTGCATGTGGGAGTTGCTGCTTCTGATTCATCCCTCACAGCAACATTATGCTATTGATCTGATACTTGAAACTCTGACTGCATTGACACCTACCAATGCCAGGCCAATATCGATTGCATCAGAATCTCTAAAGCATAGGAACCATTTGGTGCTCTGGCACTTCTGAAGGAGATCTGGCCTCTCTTCAAAGCACAGCCAGTCCAGGCAGAGACTCAGATGTCCATGGAGTACCTCTCTGAATCTGAGTCTGAGTGCTTCTGGGACTATGACACCAAGTGCTTCTCGGAGAAGAAGTCTCTTAGGCTACCATCAGATCATTCTCAATCTCATGAATGACATAAGTGTCTTCCTGAGGACATGGCTTTCCATGAGTTTGTGAAGGAAAATGGCTGAATCCATTCCATTTACAGTGAATACAGAGTAGGAACCCAGAGCCTAGTTATTAGATATCCTCCAATATCCAGATCCCCCCAAGGAAATATTGGCAGTGCCTGTTCTTTGCATCCTTCAGAGGCTGTAGATAAGAAAGTGGGAGACCCCCCTCTCTCTGCTTCCTGTGAGTAGGAAGGTTGATTCTATATCTAGAGTTCATAAGGCTTCCAGATTTGAGAAGCTCCAGCTCCCACACCATTCTATGGTCATCAAATCTTCTGTCAAAAGAGCTAGATGTTCCAAGCCACAATCTTTGGCACCCCCGGGAAGAGCGTTTTGGACCCCAAATTCTCTTAGGAGAAAGTTTTATCTGAATACCATGCTCACAATCCACATGGCATCTTACCAGTTCTAAATGGGCATGAACTTGTGGAATACCATGCACATTCTAGGGGAGTTGTCAGACTTTCTCCCTACAGAGAAAGTTGTGGGATTCTGCTCCCTAGTGGGTCAAAGGAAAGAGTATAAGAAGTACATAGTCTCGGCGACCTATGATATTTTCGATATGGCATCAAGAATCTCTACTATGAGCACTAGTGCCTGAAGAATCTCAATGCTGTAGGCCTCAGACTTACAAACTAATGTGTAGGAGCACTCACTAATGTAACGTGCCATGGAGAGAATCTCTTAGGAGAAACAGAAATATAGAAACATGACAGCAGATAAACACCATATGACCTATCCAGTCTACCCTTCCATTCCCCTTTTTTTCCTTTAGAGATCTGTATTTGTCCTATGTTTTCTGGAATTCAGATACAGTCCTTGTCCCTACTAACTCCACCGGGAGACTATTCCATGCATCTATCACCCTTTCCAGAAAGGTTCCACAATGCTTGTATTTCCCGGGTCCTCTTTAATAATGGTTTATGGACCTTTCCTCCAGAAACTTGTCCAAACCTTTTTTAAACCCAGCTACACTAACGACTTTATCGCCTGATATTGACATGTAAGCAGGGCCTGCACAAAGGTATCTGCCATCTCAGGTAGGAGACCCCACTGTGCCATGACACCCTGCCCCTTTCCTCCCAGTGCACACCTCCCCCCACCCCAGATGCCCGAATCCATCTTCTTATCTTGCAGAGGGGAGGGGACAGCAGTGGCACAAATCTTCCCTGGATTTAAAAGCAGCACCTTTGTGCGGCCCTGGCAGGCCATGTACTTCAGCGCCAGTGTGCACACTCATGGCCTGCCATTCCTTTCTAATCTTGTTCATATCCCTCTCCTCTCTCCCTCTTCTCTCCCTTTTTCATGCACATTGTGGATTGCACATTCTGTCTCCAATAAACTTGCCTTCATTCATGACCTCTTTATCTCTAATGCTCTACTTCTCCTGGCTGTTACTGAAACTTGGCTTCTCCCTGAAGATTCAGCTTTAGTCACTGCCCTCTGTCACTGAGGTTACCTATTTTCCCATACTCCTAGGCTCATTGGCTGTGATGGCGGTGTCGGCTTCCTACCCTGGCAGGAATGCCAATTCCAGCCCCTTCTTCTGCCTCCATCTAATTACTATGCTTCCTTTGAAGTCCATGCCATCTGTCTATTTTCTCCACTATCTTTCTGGGTACACTGACTTTGACTCCTGGCTCTCTTCCTTTTTGGATGTGTCTCCCCCTTCCCTTATTCTTGGAGATTTTAACATTCACATTGAAGACCCTTCTGACCCTTATGCTTTAAAGCTCCTTTCCCTAGCCTCCTACTTCAACCTCCAGTTGTGCTCTACCGCTCCTATTCACAAACATGGACACTGCCTTGACTGTTTTCTCCTCCAAATGCTGACCCTCAAATTTCTCTACCTCAGTTCTGCTCTTAGCTGAACATCATCTGTTAACCTTTACCCTTAACCACCCCCCCATCTTGGACTCGCCCAATCTCCACCAGCATATTTATAAATCTTTACATGGTCGACTCTTCAGCTCACTCCACTCTTTCCTCCACTATGTCATCTGAGTCTGCAGATGGGGCAGTATCCTCCTATAACACTATACTTTCCTCCTCTGAATGCACTTGCTCCTCACACTCCATGCCTTGTGAGGCGTACCATACCTCAACCCTGGCTGTCCTCGACAATCCACTACCTACGTTCCTGTTTCCACTCAGCTGAGCACTTTTGATTTAAATCACATACCCTTACTGACTACCTAATGTATATTTCAAATTCATGCTAACCTCTTTCCAGTCAGTCTTAGAACGAGCTAAGCAAGAGTACTATGTCCATCTTACTAACTCTCTCGTCTCTGACCCTCCTGTCTCTTTGCTATGCTCAACTCTCTCCTCAAGGTCCCTCCTCCTCAAATTCCTCCTTCACTGTCTGCCCAGACCTTGGCTGACTACTTCCATAACAAAATCCAGAAGATTAGCCTTGAATTCTCTGCATAGTCACCTCCACCTCATCTTCCCTCTCTTCTATTCCAAATCCTTCCCTCACCTTTGGTCACACTTTCTTCCTTTTCTGAAATCACTGAGGAGGAAACAGCAAATCTTCTCTCCTCCTCCAAACTGACTACCTGTTCCTCTGCTCCCACCCCACCCATCTACGAAGCTCTTTCTCATCAGCCATCATCCCTTCCATCTGTCATATTCTTAACCTATCATTTTTCACTGCAACTGTTCCCGTGGCCTTCAAACATGTTGTGGTTACTCTCCTTCCTAAAAAGCCTTTACTAGATCCTACCTGTCCTTCCAGCTATTGACCTAACTCTCTCCTCCCTTTTGGTTCAAATCTACTTGAACGAGTGGTTCACTGTTGCTGTCTTGACTTTCTTTCCTCTGAAGACCTTCTGGACCCAGTGTTAGCTGGCTTTCATTCTCTACATTCCACAGAAACGGTTCTCGCCAAAGTCTCCAAAGACTTGTTCCTCGCCAAATCCAAAGACCTCTACTCGATTCTAATCCTTTTTGACCTTTCTGCTTCCTTTGCTACTGTTGATCACCGCCTTCTCCTCAACACCTTGTCCTCCCTTGGATTTGGGGGTTCTGTTCTGTCTTGGTTTTCTTCTTATCACTCCCCTCACACTTTTAGTGTATGTTATGGTGGTTCTTCTTCTACTGCCATCCCACTATCAGGGCTCTGTCTTGGGACCTCTCCTTTTCTCTCTCTGCATGCGGTCCCTTGGTGCACTTATTTCCTCCCATGGTTTTCAGTACCATCTTTATGCTGACTACTCTCTGATCTACCCTTCTGTGCCAGAAATCAATCCAGGAAGCCAGGCCAGGATCTCTGTCTGCTTATCCGATTGCTGCCTAGATATCTCACCGCCATCTGAAACTGAACATGGCCAAAACTGAGCTCCTTATCTTTCCCCCTAAAGCCACCTCCCCCTTCCTCCCTTCTCTATTTCTGTGGATAACACTACACTCCTCCCTGTTTCCTCAGCTTGCAGCCTTGGGATCATCTTTGACTCTACTTTCTCTTTCTCTGCACACATTCAACAGATGGCTAAATCCTGTCACTTCTTTCTCTATAAAGATTGGCAAAATTCATCCCTTCCTTTCTACACATACGACTAAGACACTTGTCCACTCTTTTGTCACTTCCATAGACTATTGCAACCTCCTCCTTGCTGGTCTCCCTCTAAATCATCTCTCTCACCTTCCATCTGTTCAAAACTCAGCTGCATGGCTAATCTTCAGCCAGCCTCGATATGCTCATATAACCCCTCTTCTCAAGTTGCTTCACTGGCTCCCTATCCGTTTCTATATCCAGTTCAAACTTCTCCTATTGACCTATAAGTGCACTCATTCTGCTGCTTCTCACTATCTTTCCTCTTTATCTCTCCCTACACCCTTCCTCAGAAACTCCGCTCTTCTGGCAGATCCCTTCTATCTGTGCCCTTCTCTTCTACTGCCAACTCCATACTTTGATCCTTCTACCTTGCTGCTCCTTATGCCTGGAACAAACTAAATGAGTCTGTGGCTTCATCTCTGGCCCTTTTCAAATACAAGCTGAAAACTCACCTCTTTGAGGCTGGTTTTAGATTCTGATCCGCTTAGTCTCCTATGTGTTCCTTACTATTCCCCTAGATATATCCTCGTCTTCAGTTGTGTTTTATGTCTTGACTAAATTGTAAGCTCTGATGAGCAAGGCCATCTCTTACATGTGTCTGTATAGTGCTGCTTATGCCTTGTAGCACTATACAAATGTTAAATAGTAGTAGTAGTAGTAGCAGTTTGGGTATGTGCTGCTCAGGCCTGGGTCTACCAGAGTTCCCATCTTGCTCAGGCTCTATGGCAATAAGGAGATATCTATTAGTCTAGCTTGTCTGATGTTATCCAATCACTTTTCTTCCCGCTCTTCAGTGGTGAGGACAGATAAGCTTTAATTTGTAGTTGAGTCAGCTTGGGCAGTGCTCTCTTAGGCTTTGCAATGGTATAGAGATATTGTTACAGCTGCACCTGATCTTGCCTGACCCACCGATGCCCTACTCTCTCCTTCTCAGGCCTCATGGTAATAAGGAGATGTTGCTGCATTTGGATATTGGACTTTTTGATATTTTATTTTTCTTCATGCCCTGTATAAGCTATTTTGGATGGACACACTGAATATGGTTTCCTAAGCTTAAGTAGTAATGTATATATATTGTTTTTATAAGAGAGAGACTATATAAAATCTGCAGCAGTGCTCTTTTGCTAGCATGTGATGATTCTGCATTTCAGAGGTACATGCATACTAGCACAGAGTACATGCAGAAAACTGAATTTGCCTCGGAGCAGGTGTAACTTTGTGTAACAGCGTTTGTGTGCTACTGGGGATCATTCAGGGAATTTATTTTATTTAAGGCACATACATGAATATGTTCTTTTTAAGAATATAAAAATCATAATGGCTCAGACCAAAGGTCCATCCAACTAAGCATCCCCTTTCCAACCATAGTCGATTCAGGTCAAGAGTACCCAGCAGGATCCTAAAGAATAGATAATTCCCAGGGGTGTGTTTGGGAGCAAAAATAATTTATCTATTTTTGGATTTTTCTGGATTTGTTGATTTTTTGGGTCATTCTGCACATTTTTTATTAACATACTTTAACCTAATTTAGAATGTTTTATTCTGTGCAAATTGATTGTGCATGTGTTAATTCATAGGCTAATGTGTGTTAAATCAAATGTGCATTCATTACATTTTTAACAAACTATGTGTGTGCTAACAAATATACATCTGGAAGCATTTCTTATTACTCACACCTAGGGCTGTAAGCAGTGGCTTTTCCAAGACTAGCTAGTGGAACTATTAACTTTTCCTCCAGGAATTTGTCTAAACCCTTTTTAAACCCAGCTGTGTTAAATGTTTTCACCAAATCTTCTGGCAGTACATTCCCTGGCTTAACTGTGAAAAAAAATGTTGGTTCTAATTAGTTTTAGAAGGGCCATCTATTAGCTTCATGAAGCACCTTTATAAAATAGGCCTAAAACAAGAGTGCTGCTTAAATATTTATACTGTACACGTCCTGCAATAAAATTAGTACTAGTAAACAATGTATGTGCACCACTTCCAAGGGTGCCAAAATGAAAAATATCAAGCCAAAAAACAATTGGGACCCACAACGATATAAATATAAAATCATTATTGCAAAAATCTTTTATTTATCTTCAATTTTTGAAAAATCACTTAAGAACATCTATGCTCATCTCCTCTTAAAAATATAGCATTCACATTTCTTCAAAGCTTCTATTTGATTTTACTAAACAGTTCAGATCAGCTGAAAAAATTCTGTAGCAACTATTTTAAAGCATAGGGGGACACTGAGTAGTGTTCGGAGTCTGAGACGGGTGAGTAAATAGCAGGCCATCATGGGCTGAGTGAGTATTTAATTCTTTTTAAATTTTCAAAGATTTAGTATAAGACAGTTTTTTTAGGATTACTTTTTAAAGTTTTAAATAGTAATATGAACATATTTGTTTTCATTCTAGTTAATATCAGTGGCTGAAGTTGGCGGTAAACAAGTCCTTTGATAAAGCCGTTTGGTATATGGCAAAACCAGCAGTCGGGGTCAGGTTCTGTGAACCGCCAAGTAAAGCCATTTACACTGAAAAGAAATTTTTCAGCTGACGTGAACTGTTTAGTAAAATCATATAGAAGCGTTGAAGAAATGTGAACGTTACATTTTCTAGAGATGAGCATAGATGTTCTTAAGTGATTTTTCAACAGTTTATTTTATTATTATTTATTTTATTTAACATTTCTTATATACCGCGCTATTTGTCATCAGCGCGGTTTACATCAAAACAATAGAACACTTGACCAGATACATTGGCCGTCGTTTACATAAAACGGGGAGTTAACATGGAGGAGAACTTGGGGAACTATTTACATTCAAGTTTATAGCAAACTTAGGAAACTATGTACAAATCGGTTGTATTACATATTAGGTATGATTACAGTGTTGTTTTACGTCATGTAGCGGCTGTATGATATAGTGGGGGTGTGTGGGAGGTAATGGGGTATCAGGATGGGTATAATGTAAGAGAAAAAGGTGGTGTTTGAGGGCTTTTCTAAATTTAATAAGGTCTCTAATAGCTCTAATGTGTGGGGGGAGTTGAAGATAAATAAAGATTTTTGCAATAATAATTTTATATTTATATTGTTGTGGGTCCCAATTGTTTTTAGGCTGCAATAAATTTACCCTCACACATTTGCAGAATGGAGAAGGAAGGCATTAGTAAATCAGACTCAAAGTAAAGCATATGGAGCCCGCTGTGTTAGATGTTGGAAATGGCTTTTAATGTGCCATCAACTGTTAACTCCTCCTGTGCGTGGCCACAGCCACAGTGTATTTACCACAGCAATGGAACAACAACACAGGCCAGACTCTGGCTGTAACACATTAGCAATCAGAAGGTTGTTAATTTTTGTTCAGATTGCCTCTACTCCGGATCAGGAATTCAGTAAATGCTGAATCACCACCCAAAACGCTTTGCATAAACACTGTGAGATAGGGAAGCAGCCAGTCTAAAGATGGCAAATAGATCGGGAAGCACTTCCAAAGTTGACACATTCCAATCAATAAAATGAAAGTAAAATTATTCTTTTCTACCTCTATTTGGACATTTTATTTCATTGGCCCAATCACTCTTTGCCAGTTTAATCATTCTTCTGCCCCTGACCTCATCACCCTATGGCAACGCTGTCTGTCTCCATTCACTTTTCCATTCAGACCCCTAAGCCCTGCTTTCCTCTCTTAACAAGCTCCTAACTCTTTCATACATAACAGAATCAATTTATAATAAATCAAAAAAGAGCATATAAGAAATGCATATGAGAGAGTCTTTAGCAGACAGAACATGGCCTGCTCTGTGCACATACCACCCCAGAAGACCCCATGGACAGTATTTGCAAAAGTGTATATTATCTTCTTGAGATGTCCATTTCTATGTGTCTGTGTGCCCACAGAATTTAACCACAGTCAATTCCCACATGTAAAACATGTATTATTTGCGGAAAGTGCTTTTTAAAATTACTCCCTTTGTGTGCTATTGCGCTATTCTTAGATTTATTTGCACAGTGTTATCTATCTGAGTTTGCATTTTGTAAAATTCTTGGGCACACACTATGCAGCAAGACAGCTGAAGCAGAAAACCGGACTTTTTCCGGGTTTTTGTTCTGTCTGTACAAGAAATGTATTTCTCCTTTTGCCGCTCCTTGATTGTAATTATTTGCCCTTCTGAGGGTTTTCCAGTCTTTAAGATCAAACACTGTTCTCGTCCCCTGCTTCCTGCTACCATTTTGAGATGGGCAGTGAGTGCAATAAGCATGTAATCAGCAGACGGCGGCAGAAGGAAGTCATAGATAACCCCCCAGACCTTTGTTGCGTCCCTGGATTCCTTTACCTACAAAGTGCTCACCTTGCTGTTATTCTAAATTCAGGGCCTGTGTAGACCACTACACAGTGATCGTCACTTGACGCTATTTAAAGGCGTATTTACAGAGCTTATAATAATGTATCGTTATATCAGTTTTATGCTCCAAAAATTCGTACCCCTGCAATTCCAAAACTCTTCTCAACGTGAATGTTCTACATAAAATTTGACTAGGTTTCAGACTTCCCGGTGCTTTCTTGGCAATCTGTCAGTAAACCAACATAGCCGTGCCAACTAGCATCAACGACCTGCCAAAGTTGCAGGAACCAACTGGGGTTTTGCAGGAACCAACTGGGGGCCATGAGAAGTAGGATCTTTTCTCAGAGATTCCGAATGGTGGAGCCAGTGGTTTCCAAATAGGAGTTAATCTTCCTTGAAGACAGATTGATATTTTCCCTGAAAAAAGAATGTGAACTGATAAAGCACTTTGTTCAAATTTCCCCTGAAGAATCCCAAGTGGGAGAAACGCGTGGGAGCGCGACTAAGACAGCATTGGGAACATTTATTTGGACTTTGGGAACATTCATTGGGACTTTGAGGACATTATTTCAAATTTTTTCAAAACATATTATTTTTTCAAATGTTATTTATGTATACACTTTGGTAGGGTGATGGTTTAATATAATATGTTTTAAGAGTATTTAAAAGTAAAATAGTAAACTGGTCACAACTTTGGCAGGTCGTTGATGCTAGTTGGTGCGGCTATGTTGGTTTACTGACAGATTGCCAAGAAAGCGCCGGGAAGTCTGAGACCTAGCCAAATTTTATGTAGAACATTCACGTTGAGAAGAGTTTTGGAATTGCAGGGGTACGAATTTTTGGAGCGTAAAACTGATATAACGATACACTACACAGTGATGACAAATGGGTTTCCCGACTGTCTGCACTGCATAGGCTATTGAGGGGCACATTAAGAGTACAAGCAATGACAAGTAAAGGCTGAAACAAAGACAACGTTAAAAGGATTTTACCTGAAACTTTCTTGCAGTATCAACTATAGTTGCCCCCCCCCCCCACCCCTACAAACTGTATTCCTTTTCCCTTAAGAAATGTTTTGAAATGTAAGCGAAAGAGCCAGCGCTGGTTTTATTCTCTTTTGAATTTTCAAATGAGATTTTCTTTTTCTGGCTTAGTGCAGAAAAGTTGTTGAAAATTGATAAAAAAACATAGTTTCAAATCAAGTGAAAAGCTCAAATCCTGAGCTACATACAGTTTATGCTGTTGTTTGGGAGGCTCAGGATTAAGAGGGATAGAGCAAAGAAGCTAAAGAGATTTTAGAAAAAAAGAGATAAAACGAGAGTGTGAGGAAGATGCCATGAACCTGGAGCAAAATGAAAGCTGATATATTCCATATTTGTTCCATTGTTTCTTATATATTTGAGAAAGTTTAGTACTGTAACTTATATGGACTCTGCTGTTTTTCAGTGATTTCAATTCACTCTACATTTGTTTACATGGCAAAGAATCACACGATGTTTTAAAACAACATACATGCAGATGTGCTTTTTGGTTATTGCAAATATGGAACTATATTTACTACAGAGCAGGAAACATAAGCAAATAAAATGTGCCATATTGGGTCAGACTAAATGTTCATCAGGTTTTGCATCCTTCTCCATCAGTGACTCTCAGATCTACCTCTGTACACCTGAAATCTCTCTGGCAATCCAGGCCCGGATCTCTGCCTGCCTTTCTGACATTGCTGCTTGGATGTCTCACTACCGCTTGAAATTGAACATGGCCAAAACTGAGCTGCTTATTTTTCCCCCTTAACCCTCATCTCCCCTTTCTTTCTCATTCTCTGTGATAACTCTCTATTCCTCCCTGTTTCCTCGGCTGACAACCTTGGGGACGTCTTTGACTCCTCTCTCTCTCCTTCTCCACACACATTCAACTGATAGCTAAAACCTGTCATTTCTTTCTCTACAATATCAACAAAATTTGCCCATTCCTTTCTGAACACACTACTAAGACACTTATCCACTCCTTAGTCATCTCCCGTCTAGACTATTGTAACTTGCTCCTTGCTGGTCTCCCTCTGAATCATCTCTCTCCCCTTCAATCTGTTCAACACTCTGCTGCGCGGCTAATCTTCCACCAGCCTCTTCATGCTCATATTACCCCTCTTCTCAAGTCACTTCATTGGCTTCCTATCTGTTCAAACTTCTCCTGCTGACCTATAAGTGCAGCTCCTCACTACCTTTCCTTTCTTTTCTCTCCCTATACCCCTCCTCAGGAACCTCTGGCAAATCACTTCTATCTGTGCCCTTCTCTTCTATTGCTAACTCCAGACTTTGCTCCTTTCTTCTTGCTGCTCCTTATGCCTGGAACAAACTACCCGAGTCTGTTCGTCAGGTGCTTTCTCTGACTCTTTTCAAATCCAGGCTTAAAATTCACTTCTTCTCTGTTGCTTTCAGATCTTGACTCACCAGATCTCCTTTGTGTTTTCTTACCGTTCCCCCTAGATGTATCCTATCTGTAGCTACTGTGTTGTCTGTCTTGAGTAGATTGTAAGCTCTGATGAGCAGGAATCGTCTTTTACATGTATCTTTGCAGTGTTGCGTACGTCTTGTAGCACTATACAAATGTTTGGTAGTAGTAGTCAGTAGCTACTAGTCAGTGGCAGGATTTGAAGGAATAGATCCAATCCATATTACTGAATTTGGAGAGGGATCTTACTTATTGCCTTACCAGAGAACTGCAGGATATAGTAAAACCCACAGGACATTTGCGTGCAGGGTCATCATGAGTTCCTATCTGAAAGAACACATGGGGTGGGGGGATAATTTTCTAACAGGTCAGCTAGGTTGAGAGGGCTAGACTTGCCTATTTCTAGCCTATTTTATAAAAACACGTAGGTGTCTATGTGTCTTACAAAATAAGATGTTAAGCTGGCAGAAATCAGGATTAGATTGAAGTCATGGAAATTTGCACCTGCTTCTACAAACTGTGATTGCACGTATTTTATAAAAAATGAATGCACTTTGTTCTGCCCATGATTTACACCTACTCTACCCCAGAACACACCTACACTTGCATCATGTAAAAGTACATGATGTCTTGTCACCACACATAATTTGTAAACAGAGTTTATATGCAGGAAACGTTTATGTAATTTTCCCCACCTTCCTACTTATTTCCAGCTCGATTCTTGGCCCACCAACCTTTAAAGGGACTGGCTTAATTAGGGAATATAGTCCTCCCTGACACATCATCCCAAGATAAATGCAAAATCCCTGGTGGACTGATGACCTAAATAGCACCTCTACCCCATAGACCCAGTGGAAGGGAGGGAGGCGGCGGGGGAATGCAATAGCGTCGAATTGAAGAACTACACAGGATAGCTCCATCTCCATGGGCTTAGACACACCCCCACCCCCACCCCAACATCCAAGTATCTGTCCCTGTTTACTGAACCCCCCTGAGTCACTCCCAACTTTCCAAAGTCTAGGGAGCATAGTGATCTCCAGTTCCTGTGGCAAAATGGTAGAGCCTGACCCTAGCTGAAAGCTGTATAGCAGAACATTGTTGCTAGGGCCAGCCTTCCACAAAAATAACATTACAAGACTTACAGTATTTCCATAATTTTAGTAGAAACATTTTGCATGCTCTTCTACAAGTAGGGGCCCTTTCACTAATGCCTAGCATGTATTATTTGTCACAAGGCCCAAGGAGTCAAATGGACAGTGGCTGCAGAGAGCTCACACCATTAGCACATACTAAGAGCTAGTAAAAGGAACCCTTGATGTGCAGACTTTTTCAGTTTACTAGATCAATCTCTTTCAAATGAAAATCTAGTTACTTGAAAAGGTAAATTGAATGCATGTCAAAAGATGGAACATGCACAGTAAAGTCAAAGCTTTAAATCCCCTTCAGAAATTAGTGTTACGGTCTTCAGAACAAAACACAACTCTTCTTTTTTTATGCAGCGTGTATTGCTGAATTTCACAATTCTTCTGAATGCACAGGTTTCCTTTTTTTAATTCATTCTGTAGTGCCAATCTATTTTTTGTGAAAAGCACCAGGTCCTGTTTCTGTGCCTTCTGAGATTGGATTTTAGAATTACATTTTCAAACCTATGCAGCTGAGCATCTCTATCCAAAGTTATATATCTAATACTACCTGCATAATAAGTAAAATGAAATTTCAAAGAGCACCAGACATCTGGTCCTTAATGCTGAAAATCCATTCCTTTTAGGGAAGGGATTTGGATTAGCTTATGCCTTTTTCAGTAGAAATTCAAGGCAAGTTACAATGAGGTAGTATAAGTATTTGTCCTGTTCCTGGAGGACAATCTATTGGGGTGATATATTAAAAAGAAATAACACAGAGTGTCTAAATTTATGCTTATAAAGTAGCCTCCTAAATTAATGCTATATTTTCAGCAAAACTGAGGAGCCTAACTTTTCATTGAAAAAAAATAATCTAAATTTATGCCTGGCTGTTTAAAGAGTTAGTGTCGCTCAGCCTGGATGTTTAGCAGTGGCTCCTGTTCACATCATGCTGTTCAACGTCCCGTTCTTATTTCAGCAGCATGGTTGACCACCATGGTGCTTGAATACTGGTCATTTTAAAAATCACCCCCATTGGCCCAAAGCTTGTACCTGAGACAAGATAGAATAAGGTGAATTGCCCAAGATCATAGGTAGCAGCCAGAGGGATTTGAACTTTGGTGTCCCTGGTTCTCAGCCCACTGCTCTAACCATTAGATTACTCATCTACTTCCCTTTGCTGAGATTTTATGGAGTCTAGTTACTAAGATGTGCTTACCTTAATGTGCATTCATTTGTGTCTTAGTTTAACACAGGTCATATTTTATTTAAGGGGACTCAGTTGCTAATAGCACACCCTAATACTGAATTAATGCAATTTAAGTTAGCTCACCATGGTAACTAGACCCCTAGAATCACTACTGTGCAAGCGCCCATTTTGATCTATGCAATAAATGAATATACTCTGCATCTATAAAGAGGGGTTTCTCAGAATCATTACTGGGATATTTAGCAGAAACTAGGGATGTGCACAGGGCAAAAAGTTTCACTTTGTTTTTTAGTCGGGCTTTTTTCCTGATTCCCAGACTTTTTTGAAGATCTCTTCACACAGTTGCTTTATTAAAATTTTCTAATATGCATGTTGAGGCCAATTCCAATTGAGGGACGTCTGTCCCTTCCAGATGGTCAAAATTGGAACCGGCCGGATTTGCACCCAATTCTGCACCCGCGGGAGCCAAACGTTCCCATGGGTGCAGAATTAGGACCCTTGGACTAGCCGGACAGGCTGCGATTCAGCCTGTTGTACGTCCAACAAGATCCCCGGCTAGCCCAGCCTATGCTCCTGCTGGAGCCCCATTATCATGGCGTCCTGTTGCCATGGCACTGGAATGCCATGCAGGAGTACAGCAAGGCCCGACAGTGGCAAATGTGTTCCAGTTCCTCCAGGACCGGGGCCGGGCAGAGGGGCCTCACTGGATGCTCCTCCTTGCTGCTGGTGTCCTTCCTGCCTGATCGCCGCCGGCTATGGAACCTATCCCACCTCTAAGGTGGAATAAGTCCCATGTCAATCTGCCTCCAGCCGGACGTACAGGGCCATTACCGGAATAGGCCCTGTACATCCAGGTTGTACACTCTGCCCATTCTCTGTCCCCTCCTGCCCCCATCTGGAGCTCCCCACATAAAGCCTCTGTATGTGTGAGGAGCTCCCTGGGCAGAATTCACCCACTCCCCCCCCCCCCCCCCCCAGTGAATAGTGGGGATTGTACTTCCAAACCAAACTTACATCGCCGCTATTCACTGTTTGGAATGACCCCCTAATTGACTTAACATACACATTGCATATTGTACGCCTTGTAGCGCTATACAAATGATTAATAGTAGTAGTAGTAATTAATGTCAAATTGATTTAGTGTACACTGGAAGGATGTTTACCAAGGTTTTTACACCTACAGCACCTTAACTGCAAAACTTAATTTGTGGTAAGTGCAGAGGCTGTGCACTAACTGTTGGGGGGATGCTGAGCCAATGTCCTGAAGTTAGCACACAGGGTGCCTTCATACCGAATGACCCTGAACTAAATGCATTGGCAAATAGCAGGGATGTACCCCCAATATGTGCTGGTGCTTTTAACTCAGGCAACCAGAAGTGGCCAAAACTGAATTAAAAAAAAATTGTACCCAAGCTGTCAACTTTACCATGCCATTCCCACCTTCGGATCCGCCCCATTACCTGATCACAACCCTTCCCTATCACAAATCCTTCTAACCAGAACCCTCAAGAAGAATCTTGCCCCCTCCAATCACAAGCACCACAGCAGAACTCCCTTTAGCTGAACACTCAACACTCCCTCCAACCCCCTGACTACCCATTACATACTCAAAGGTATCTCTGGTAGTTTAATGGATAGTATGAGAGTGGAGGGGGATCAGGGTGTGGGAGATGTAATGCTGTATGTCAGGGTGGTTGAGGGTTGCTTATACTTCTGCTACTTGCCCTTTAAGGGGCTTCCCAGAAGCATAAGGCCAGTGGTTAGTGGCCCGATGTTCACAAGGAGGAAAGATTTTGTTTCAATTTAGTTACTTATATATTTGGGTAGTGCCAGCTCAAGACAGGCATTATTTTATCATGAACAGCAGAGCTTGCAAAGTTGAATGCAAGCTGCATTATTCAATTTGTATAATTTAAGTGGTGCATTGCATTCATTAGCATGTTTTGCATTCATTGTTATTTGGCTCACATTTTGCTCTCAAAATGTGTTTTAAGGGCAAATTATGCATGGTTTTTGACATTTAATGTAGTGTGGTTGCTGTGTTAGTCCACTTTAACGGCTGATTAAAATAAAACAAACAAACAAAAAAGAATGTAAGGTGATATCGTTTTATTAGTCCAATAAAAAGGTATCACCTAATACTCCTTTGTTTGTTTTATTGTTATTTACGAACCATTTCATCTGTATTAAATGATAAAATCCTGTATTATTCCCTTAGTGCATGTTAGTAACTACCCCCTTTACAGGTTAATTTGAAAAGAAAATGAGTCCTGAGCTGTAAAAATTAAGGTTTTAATTCAAAACAATCTTTTTTTTTTATGTGGCTTCTGATACATAAGGGAAAACTCACACCTGCATGTTCAAAATCAATATACGTATATAAAAAGTATATTATCCATTTCCTATTCAGTTCTAAGAATAAGTTAATGATCAGAATGGAACAATCCAACTCCTCCAGCCCTTGAATTGAAGAATGCAGCCCTGGAAGTGGAGGAGGTGAAAGCATCCCAGGAAAGGGAAGAACCAGAGCTCAAGCACCCCAAAGTTGCAGAATTAGTGACCACAAGGAAGTGAATGGTAGTGGTAGTTGGTGATTCTCTTCTGAGGGATACTGAGACGTCCATCTGCCAACCAGACCTGATGTCCAGAGAGGTGTGCTGTCTGCCAGGTGCCAAAATCCAAGATATTATGGGGAGTTTGCCAAGACTCATCAAGCCTACTGACTATTATCCAATGTTACTCATCCATGTTGGCACAAATGATACTGCTAGGTATCCCTCTGAGTGTATCAAAAGTGACTTCATGGCTCCGGGATAGAGGGGTAAAGCAGAGAGGTGCACAGGTGGTGTTCTCTTCACTCCTCCCTGTTGAGGATTAAGCCGAGGCAGAGACGCTCGCACCCTGGAGATGAATGCATGGATGTCTGGACGGTGCCATTGTGAGTGTTTTGCTTTCCTGAATCATGGGATGATTTTTCAAGGGCTGCAGAACAGATATGGCATCCATTTGTCCATGAAAAGTCGAAGTGTCTTCCGCAACAGACTGACTAACCTACTGAAGAGGGCTTTAAACTACTGTAGATTTGTTGGGAATGGGTGAAGAAAGCCTCCAGGTAAGTGAAACATTAAATATCTCTGTAAAAATTGGTAAAAGGGGCAGCATCTAGAAAGTGGTGTGTATAAATGCCCGTGGCATGGGAAATAAGATCCCAGATGTTGAGGCTTTACTGGAAGAGGCTGACTTGGATTTAGTGGCAGTTACAGAGACATGGTTCATGGACAAGTATGACTGGAATGTAATTATACCGGGCTATATTTTATTCAGGAAGGACAGGATAGGAAGAAGGGGAGGAGGAGTGGCACTATATGTAAAAACATATATATATTAAAACTATAGGGGGGCTATGTCAAGATGGCGGTTTGCTAGGTTGGTTGTGGCATCAGTGTTTCAGATGGGTAAGAAATGCAAAGCTTAAGGGGAGTTTGCAGCCCTCCCAGGCCTTCACAGCTTCCCTGCCAATTTCTTCAAGTTCTGCTGGTCCTTTGGGACACTTTCCTCACTTGTCTGCCATGGTCTCTGGTTCCGGGGGAGGTACTCTGCTAGCAGATACTTTGGGGCTGGGTAACCCAGTCTCTGCCCTGGAGTTGTCATCTTCCTCCCCCGAAACTTGGCCTGCGCAGAAAGCAGCATGTCTTTAGCAGTCTCCCGGTGAATGCCAGCTGCGTGACCCTTGCCAGAAGTGCTGGAGCTGCTTTAGCAGTGAGGGCCTGGCATGAGAGCAATTGAGGCAGGAAGTGGGTTTGCCTCAATCAAACCTCAACATGCTCAGGCTGCGGTACAAGTAGGTGGGAGCTAGTCTTAGGATTGCACTATGGAGCTGCGAGAGGACGGAGCGCCTCCAGAAACAGAGACGATGGCACATCAAACTGGTGAACCTTTGCCATTTACTATTGAGAGGCCAGCAAATTTTACACTTGAGTCTATATGGTCAGCCATTGTATCATTGGGTGAAGCTATATTATCCCAAGTTTCTTCTCTTGCTATGAAAGTTAATGTGAATTCAACTAACATTGAACAGCTTTCTAACACATTTGAGATAATTAAGACTGAGGCATTACATTTTCTTTTTTTTTAAACTTTTATTTTCATTTTGCAACAAACAAAAGAAACAACACACCAAAGGAGACAAAACAAGTATACAATAAAGAAAAGTAAACCCAATTACCCCCCACCCCCACGCTTCTTCTCTAGCTGATTATGTCAGCATGTGAGCGCTTCCAAACAACAGTGATTATACATCGAAACAATCAAAAGAGTATCTGCGATACAGAATAATCATGGGACAAAGATATATACAAATTTAGACAGTCAGATGAGAGCATTGAGCAGAATGTACATAGTCATTGAGCATCTTCCATTTAGACCGATGATGAGGAGTCTGAATGGGGGAAGCAAACATACGAGGTATTTGTTCATATTTACTGTAGAGACAGACATGATTCCACCATTCATTGGGGCTCAGATGGGAGCTATTTTTCCAGTATTTCGTAATTAGGGAAATAGCAATGCCAAGCATAAAGTCCAAAAGGAAGTAAGCCGTTTTTGGAAGAGAGGGGATCCCCGCAGCTGAGCGAAGTCCCACTATCCTCCAAGAAAGGGGCTCTTGAAAGTGCAAAATAGACTGGATACGACCCCAGACCCGACGCCAGTAATACTGTAGTGCGGGACATTCATACATAACATGAGGTAGTGAACCAATGGCCGCATGACATGTCCAACAACTATTGCCCTGAGTAGTGTTCCATTTGGCTAATCTGTCAGGAGTGTAAAAACACCGGTGGGCTAGAAAGAAGAGTGTCTGAGTGAGTGAGGCGGATCGGGAGACCCGTGTCACTCTACTCCAGACAAGGCTCCATTGCTCCGGGGTCAAAGTCACATGCAATTCTCTCTCCCATGCTTTCTGCGCTATAGGGGTATCCCTAGTTATAGCATTACATAAGGTTTTGTAAAAATTGGATGCTACACCCGGTGAACTACCGATAGATCGGATAGTCTCCAACCAACCTTGTGTAGGGGAGGCCGATGGCGGGAGCACCTTAGCACTCCGAAGGCAATGCTGAAGTTGCACCAACTGAAAGTAGTGTTTCGCTGGGAGACCAAATTCAATTTGCAATTCACTAAAAGTTTTCCAGCGACCTTCATGGAACAACTGACTAGGAATCCAAATGCCCCTAGTGTACCAGGGGCTCCACGCCATCGGCTTATTTTGTATTCGAAATCGAGTATTGTACCAAAGTGGGAGCTTGTCTAACGGACAGAGTCGGGAGTCTAAAGATTGCATAAGATTATTAAAGGCACCTAAGGTGTCTAAAAGCATTGGTGGAAAGTGGGAGTCTGATGGGAGAGTCATACCAGGGAGAAAAGTAAGAGGAATCGGTTTGCAAAGGTCCTCTTCTATGTCTAGCCACACAGGTCTACTCGGTACTGGATCTTCCAGCCAACGAGCGCCTTGTTTGAGAAGAAAAGATTGATGATACTTCAGGAAATCAGGGAACCTGACACCCCCATTTTCCTTATCTGCTTGCAGCTTATGTTTCGCTATCCTAGGTGTCTTGTTTTGCCACAAGTATCTAGTCAGAAGGCCCTCTATATCTTTATATATACGTCGAGGTAAGAGACAGGGCAACATTTCTAAGATATAATTCACTTTCGGAACAATCATCATTTTTATGGTTTCTAATCGACCCCACCAGGTAAGTGTTAAAGGAGTCCAGCGGTGAGTAAGCGCCCGGACTTTAGAGGTTAAGTCTTTGGCATTGAAGGAGATAGTGTCTTCCAAAGGAGAACAATAGTGAACCCCAAGGTATTTGACCATGCGAGGTTACCATAAAAAGGGGAAGGGTTGCATATCTGCCTGATGAAGCAAAGGATTTAATGGAAAGGCTACCGACTTGGTCCAATTTATCTTATAACCGGACAGTTGTGAGTATTTACCAATTTGCTCTAGGACAGCCGGTACTGAGTCTATAGAGACAAAAAGCATAAGGTCATCAGCATACGCTGAAATTTTGATTTCCCTATGGGTGAAGGGGACTCCATGAATCTCCTCCGATTGCCGGATTAGTAAAGCCAAGGGTTCGAGTGCAAGATCGAAGAGAAGTGGAGACAGTGGGCATCCCTGGCGAGTGCCGCGTTGAAGGGGAAAAGGCTGAGACTTTAAAGCATTGGCACATATACTGGCTGTAGGCTGTGCGTACATGGTGCGAAGACAACGGAGAAAACCTTCCCCGAATCCGTACCAGCGGAGGACTGCAAACAGGAAGGGCCACTCTAAGCGATCAAAGGCCTTCTCAGCATCAAGTGAGAGGCCAACAAATGGGCGATCAAGATTAACTGCGGTAGTCAGTACATGGCATAGAGTCCGAGCATTGTCAGCAGTTGATCTACCAGGAATGAAACCGCATTGATCTGGGTGTATTAAGGTAGGCATCCTATCAGAGAGCCGGGTAGAGAGAATGGTGGCAAATATTTTATAGTCCGCGTTTAGGAGGGAAATTGGACGATAATTAGCTGTTAGTTGCGGGTCTCTCCCCTCTTTCTCAAAAACTACTACATTTGCCATTGAAAAGGACCCAGAAGGAGAACCCTCCTCGGCCAGAGCAGAAAAATAAAGTTTCAAAACTGGAGCTAAGTCAGCGTGAAAGGTTTTGTAGAATTCAGCAGGGAGACCGTCTGGGCCTGCGGCTCGACCTGAGGCACATTTCTTGATAGCAGAATGAATTTCTGAGACAGTAAATGGTGTGTCCAAGGCCACTCTATCTTCGTCAGATAGGGTCGGTCTTTGTACCCCTGAAAGTAAGCGTTCAAATACATCTGGCTCAAAATCACATTCAGATTGATAAAGCCGAGTATAAAAATCACGAAAGAGTTCTAAGATTTCGGTATCTTTAGTGACCAAGCCCCCCCCCGACGGATTACGGAGGGCGGTAACACGCTTGGCTTCTTTTTGACCTTTTAGGGCATTTGCTAATAA
The DNA here is from genome assembly GCA_033557465.1 of Ichthyophis bannanicus. Taxonomy (NCBI): domain Eukaryota; kingdom Metazoa; phylum Chordata; class Amphibia; order Gymnophiona; family Ichthyophiidae; genus Ichthyophis; species Ichthyophis bannanicus. The sequence goes on from CM066032.1 coordinate 1,140,611,837, forward strand.
TTTGCCAGCACGATTATTTTCCCGATAATATAGCCCTTGTTGTGATTCAATATTTTTAACAGCAGCAGTGTACAAAAGCTGATTGTATTGAAAACGCAAGCGTTGTAAACGGAGTAAAATACATGGGTCAGTACGGGACGTGAGGAGACGCTCCCCAGCTTGTATCTGCTGCTCTAGAATCAGTAAATGCTGCTTTCTTTGTTTCCCCTGCCGAATTTGATAGCTAGTTATAGTTGCGCGGATAGATGCTTTAAAACCCTCCCACCAAGCCCAGCACGCTGTGTCATGGGGTGAGTTAAAATGAAAATAATCTTGGATAGCGGCCTTTATATCAACCTGAAAATCTTTTTGACCCAGTAGGGATCTATCAAAAAACCAAGCTCGGAGAGAATCGTCCCGCGCAGTGACATGTAATGTTAAAGATATGGCAGCATGATCTGAAATATGGAGAGGATGAGTCCTAGTCGTGTCTACTTGAGAAATCAGTACTTTGGAAATGAGAAAGAAATCTATTCTAGATTGGGAGTGATGGGGGGCAGAAAAGAAAGTGAACTCTAAGTCGGAGGGGTGAAGCAGCCTCCATATATCTACCAGCGCAAGATCTTGCATCAGAGCTGTAAGGGTAGCAAGACTCTTGGGTGGACTACTCGTTCTAGGCGGCTGTCTATCTATCAGAGGGTCTAACACTTGATTAAAATCACCACCAAGTATTAATGGAGTATTGGCAGAGGCCTGTGCCAACTGCGCAATACTTGCATAGTAAGCAGGGTTGTCCACATTCGGGGCATAAATGCAAATACATGTAAATTCACTATCTCCAACCTTAAGATGTACTCGGGCCCATCTACCCTCCTTGTCAGCGCTAGTATCAATTACAGTAGCTTGCAAAGATTTCTTAACCAGAATGGCTACCCCGCACCGTTTGGAAACGGCGGGAGAATAGGCAGCCACCATGTAAGGCTTAACATTGAGTTTCAGTGTTTCAGCAGAGTTTAAGTGCGTTTCCTGAAGAAACGCTAAATCAGCATGCTCATGGCTAAGATAGCTAAGGATTTTCTTTCTTTTGATTGGACTATTAATGCCCTTTACGTTGAGTGATAAGATTTTACATAAGGCCATTCAGACAAGTTAAAAATTCTGAGCATGATAGCGCACATAATTTCACAATGTCCCTCATATTGACTGTATCTGGCTGTACATATGGCATAAAAGAAAATAAGCTTAGATAATACAATGAAGCGCCCCCACATTAAAAAAGAAAAACCGCAGCGCGGTAGAGAAGAAGCAGAACCCCAAAAATTACTGGCGACCATGTGTCTGCGGGGAGAAGCCCCAGAGAAGGCCGAAATTGAAAAAACACATAACCTGTAGGACTGTGCGTGCTCCGAATCCGACCGAGGCACCCATCATGGAGGGATAGGAGACCAAAAAACGAAAAGTCATAGAAAGAAAGAAAGAAAGTCCAGGTAGTCTCTGTGCTTGACTATGACCGCCGCATCGGGCCCTTCAAAATGGCGGACAGAGCCGGCAAAGAAAAGTCCAAGTCTGTGGATTAGCGCATCTGCTCTGCTTCCTTGGAGTCTAAAAATGTTGATAGTAGATCAGGATCTTCGAATGTCCTGGTTTGGTTGTGGTGAGTCACTCGGAGCTTCGCGGGATACAACAGGCCAAAACGAGCCTGTAGCTGTTGAAGTCGAGGGCGAAAAGCAAGGAGTTTCTTCCGTCGGTCAACGGTAGGCTTTGCCAAATCAGGGAAGAAGGAGACTTTGTGACCTTCAAATTCCAAATGATGGTTCGCCCGGGCAGCATTTAAAATTTGTTCCACTTGTTGATATCGTAGCAAGCGAAAGATAATAGGCCGGGGGGTCGTTCGGTTGAGCGCCATGTGGGTAGGAACACGGTGTGCACGATCGATTTCCAGTTCTTTATGAAAGGTGATCTTCAGCAAGGAGGGAAGAGTTTTGAGCAGGAATTCTCTCATATCTCCCGCTTCCACCCCCTCCGGTATTCCAATGAGCCTCACATTGTTGCGACGGGCTCGATTATTGCTATCTTCTAACTCCTTTTGAAGATTCTGTATCTGGCGCTCAGCCTTGTCCAGTGTGCCCAAGCGCACCGCGTGCGAGTCGAGGACCCCCGCCATATTGTCCTGCCGTAATGAGAGACTTTCAAGTCGGTCCTGGAGCACTCCAAAGTCTTCTCGCATGGCTCTAAGCGCTTCTCCATTGGACTGCACCAATTCCTTCACGCCGCGTATTTCCTCTAAAATCTCCAGGTGCATTTCGGGGTTTTCCTGAAATGGAACCATCTTCTGTGGGGAGGACACCTCTGTTTTGGAGCGCTTTCCGTGAGAAGAAGAAGGAGACCCGAAGTCCAAGCGCGCTGGTTTATGGGCCGCCATCCCCCCCGAGGTACCCCGGTCAGCCCGGAGCGAAATAGTAAGTTTGTATAGGTATTAAGTCAGGATTCTAAGTAGGCCTCTCGGGAGCTTCAGCGCGAAGCGTCTTACCCGCTGGACATCAGGCTCCGCCCCCCGAGGCATTACATTTTCAACCTAATCTGCTGTCACTCCAGTTTCAGTCTGAACTTTTTATTAAGAACTTTGCTATAGTGGACTCTAAGTTGGAACATTTTGAGAATTTGTCTAGGGAAAATAATCTGCAATTAATACATTTTCCACACGCTGTTAATGTTTCAGCGAGAAATATGTTCATTGAATGCCTGGTGGATATATTGGCAGTCCCGTGGGCCTCTCTCCCCCTGGTAGTAAAAATGTTTTACCTTCCTGAAAGTAGGAGAGTTGTCTCTCTGGTGGAGGTGGAGGCTCAATATAACTGATATGTTAGAATCTTCACGGGAAGAACCTGCTGTCTCTGGTACTTTGCTGGTCACATTTGCCCTTTTGTCAGATAAAGAGTGGCTGTTAAGGCTTTTCTTTCGCAAAAGGAATCTCTTGTTCCATGGATTTAAAATTAATGTCTTAACCGATTTGTCGAGAGCTACCCAGTGTCGCCGCAGAGATTTTCTTCTGCTGCTCCCTGGGGTTTTGCAGCTGGGAGGGCTTTTTTTCTTTAAACATCCCTGTAAATGCCTGGTGAATACCAAGCTGTTTCTTATGTTTTTTTATGAGCCTTCCCACCTGCTCGCCTTTGTGAATGTGAGACGACTGGAAGCCTCTATTGACTCCATGCCTAACGTGCCATGATTTGATGTATGCCAGATGCTTTACCTAGCTCCATTGCTTGTGCCTTTTTTTTTGTTGTGTTCTTCTTATGACTTAACCTGTAGCAGCAAAGCACAGACAAACCAATGATACCAGGAGTCTGTTCAGAAGGTCCAAATCATTTATTTGTGCACAAGTCTCAAGCAAGTCAATTTCAAAATGGCTGAGCAAAGTTTTCAAGCATTACAATAACTTTTATAGACTTCTGTTCCATTCTAGGTATAGAAAAACATTCCATTGGTCCCGGTAACCTCCCGTACCTCTTCTATTGGTCCCGGTACTGATAAGTTTCTCCAATTATGTCCCTTCTGTGGGCATGACACCTGCCTGCCCCCCTTCTAGTCCCAATTACAATGGTCAGTTCATCAACTTGTTACTTTCACACTCTCAAGGTTATGGGACCAATTTGTGCGTGCAGATGAGCAAGGTTCTGTAACTCATCTGTCAGCACTCCTCATTATTTCTCTGCAGATGTACTTTTTCTTATCAGTAACTTTCAAACATGTCTTTTCTGTATTTTTCCATTTCTTAGTTCTGCAGTTCTGCTTACCTAAGCTAATTCAATACTTCTACTGAGTTCTATCTTACAATAGCAGCATATTGGGGGATGTGCAATCCTATATGCCTCTCCACAGGCCTCATTTACAGATCAAGCTAGCCATGCTGGCCTGCCTATGTCAGACACCGTGGATCACAGGCCTGCGCCTGCCACATTCCCCCCTTTGATTAATCTCACCCTATTACTCAATAAGGTGTGAGAATTAAATCACTTTTAGAAGAATCACATCATGATGGAAGGATTTCTACTAGGACTAGCTTTGTATAAAGCCATTATTTTAGTTGCGGTCTTCCGCTCTACTGTACTATCAATAGCACTATGAATGGAACGCATACAACATGGGATTAAACATGGTAATAAGAGGATAACAGCAACAAGGATTAGTACTAAAACAATGAAAGTCTTAAATCCTCCCAGCCAAGAGAAAAGGTTAGCAAACCAGTTAGGAAATTTCAATGCGTGCCAAGTCTGTACTGGCACATAAGCATGTCTTTGCATATCTTTAGCAATTTCTTCAACTACTTGACCTTTATCATCTATTTTCAAACAGCAATTAGTTAAATTCAGTTTACCACATACTCCTCCTTCAGCTGCTAGCAAATAATCAAGTGCTAAGCGATTCTGGTATATGGCAGTGCGCATCTGAGTACTTTGTCTAGCTAAGAGCGTGAGAGCATGACTAGTTTCATTGGTTATTATTTCAACTACTGCTTGTAAGCGGATAATACGATTAATCATATAAATTGGGGTACGATAACCATACATACCATCATCATTCCAAGTGGCGGGTCCATAATATTCAATAATTCTTTCTGGTGGCCAATCATCACCTTGCCACTTCTCCCACTTGCCTATCTGTAAGGCTTCTCTTTTCTGTCTTGATGCTCTTTTGTGTTTGTGGGTAGTATATACAGGGTATCCTAATTGTTCTCCATGTTCAGTGTTTAACAGGAAGAAAGAAGGTCTGATGGTTCCTAAGACACATGCTCCTCCCCAGTGTGGCGGGAGTTGTGCATATGCTCGGTTTCCACAGATCCAATATAGGCCAGGTGGGGCTTGCCAGGCTTGGACTTTGGCAAGGTTAGTCCATAGACCTGCAAGTTCAGGAAATCTAGCTAATGGGTTAGGAGGTTCAGGATATATGATTCCTGACCACCATGCTGTCTTTTTAGTCGTGGCATTATAGTATTTCTGGCTAAGACAGACCAGCTGTCCTACCTTTTGGGTGAACTGGGGTCCAGTTCTGGCATAGCAAAGACGTCCAACGATTGAGTGCGCTAACACCCATTCACTGGTAGTCTTGTGTAATTCAGTCTGAAGTAAATCATGGAATAATTCAATTCTTGGGCTTCCCAGGGCCATTGGTCTCCCATTTGGGTTCCGCCACAGAAATAACAATCTGTGATCTTAAGACTAGATACTACTGCTCCGGCTAATTCTAGAAATAAATTCTGTGAAGGGTGAGGGATCTCAAACTTATTTACATGCATAGCTTCATAAAAGGTATTATGAATATGATATTTAGATGACTTGTGGGCTTGGGTATTCAATCTGATATACACAATGGTCCCTGGATCTATTGCTCCTCCAGCAATACGTAAACCAAACTTATATCCTTGTTTCCATGCATGGGGATTATGTACACGCAAATGTAAGGGGTTGCAAGCATCTTTCTGACATTTATCATTTGTGTTGGCTTGGTTAGAGTAGCCATCCGCTTATCTATTTTCTCATTAGTTATACCAGTGTTCCAGGTAGCATAAAAAACACATCCCCAATACGGGCAATAGTAATCTGCCGCTGTAGCAGTACTATACCCTGATCCTGTTTTTCCTGTACACTTCCACCAATTTGTGGCACCTTCTGGACATATATACTTATGGTCATTTCGATACGCTTTCTCCCATGTACCACAGGTGGACTGACTATCTCTATTAATAGCATTACATGCATCAAAGTTCAAAACAGCAGGTTTAGTAATGTCCTTAAGTGGTGGTGTAGCAGCTAATATAGGTCCATCTGCATCCTTCCATCTTATTTCCAACGTGTAATAGGATGGATTCTGATGCGGATTATAGCATGCTTTGATTTTGCCATAAGTGCAAACATTTAGTTCAGTGGTGTTATAGATACACCGAGTTATTGTTCCCTTGCAGGTATAGTAAGAATGGTAAAGCAAAGTCTGAGTTACTTTCAGTCCAGTTCTAGTAGAAGTAATGCAAGCAGTGCATGGAGGTAGAGCATAAGTCTGTTCAAAACCTCCAAAGAAGGCAACCAAGGCAAAGCAAAAACAAAGATACATGTTGATGTTGATTGGAGTTCTTCTGAATCCTCAGCTTGCTGATCTTGATCACGACGGTCTATTATTCTTCGTCCCGTTTGCTAATGAAGCAATTTAACGGGTGCTGAGTGTTGATTGAAGATCCTCAAGATGTCCAGCACACATTAACCAACTTAGCAATTCAGTTGGCTTGTGAAGTCTGGCTTAGTCAATGTAGTCTCAAAGTAGTGTGTCAAATCACACACAAATTGGGTTCGTTGAAACAAAACTGTTGCTGCGTGGAAAACAGCAATCCTCTTCGAAAGACTTGGCCACTGCAAAGCACTTGTGATGAAGTGTCTATGCTGCTGGTTGCCGTCTCAGAGTAACTCGCAAGGGTACATCAGGGTGCTGCTCTGCTGTCCACCGCTCTGGTTCAGGATCGGCGGCGGGCTTGACTCTGCTGTGGTGGATCCAGGCGTCGATCTCGGCTACCTTTACTGCAGTTGGGGTAGACAGGATGACGGTGTACGGTCCCTTCCAATGGGGTTCCAACGGTATCTTCTTCCAATCTTTGATCCACACCGAAGTTCCAGGCTGGTAGGGATGCAAGGGTTCCGTCAAGTTGATAGGCAACTGGTCTTGGATCCACGTATGGAGAGTCTGCAGAACAAAACTAAGAGCTAGGAGTTCTTGTCTGGTTACTTCTGAACCAATCTGGGCTAAACTTCCTTTGACTCCCTGCACTATTGGTGGGGGTTTACCATACAAAACTTCAAAAGGGGAAAATCCTGTTGACTTTACAGGGGCTGAGCGTATTCTGAGTAAAGCTATGGGGAGCACTTGGGGCCATTTCAAGTGTGTCTCCTGACAAAGCTTGGACATTTGGGCTTTCAAGGTACGATTCATTCGCTCAACTTTCCCTGAACTCTGAGGTCTGTATGCAGTGTGGAGTTTCCACTGTATCTGCAAAGCTTTTGCTAACTGCTGAGTAACTTGGGAGACAAATGAGGGTCCATTGTCTGACCCTATTACTGCTGGGATTCCAAATCTGGGGATAATCTCTCTCATTAAGACTTTGGTAACTTCTCGGGCTTTCTCAGTTCTGGTTGGGAATGCTTCTACCCACCCAGAGAAAGTACAAACTAATACTAGTAGATAATGGTATCCATTGGCTTTTGGCATTTCGGTAAAATCAACTTGGAGGTTGTGCATGGGGGTGACACCTCCTGACTGAACTCGGGGTGCTGTAATAAGGCCTTGCTTGGCATTATTTTTGGCACAAGTTACACATTGACGTGCTACTGAGGCTGATATGGTTGTCATCAGAGGGATGTAGAAATGTGGTCTGAGTGCTTTCTCCATAGCACTCTTCCCATAGTGGGTGGCTTCGTGGAAAGCTTTGACAAAGGATGGTCCTAACAGTTCAGGAATTACTATTCGTCCTGGAGGTTGACTGCCCTCTTCTGGTGGCAGCTCAATCCATCCATCTTTCAATACTCCATTTTCTTTGTCACAATAGTAATCCAATTCTTTGGTGGTATATCGTGGGGTCCATAGATTCAAGGGTACTGGAAACAATGCTGCTTGCATTGGCATGGCTTGTGGGGCAATTTGTCCTGTCATAGCTGCTTGTCGTGCTGAGGCATCTGCAAATCTATTTCCTCGGGCAACTTCTCCTTTCCCTGCTTGATGTCCTCTGCAATGCATGACAGCTACACGTGTTGGGGCCCAGACTGCATCAAGTAACATCAATATCTCGGGACCATATTTGACTGATTTTCCTCCGGATGTGATGAGTCCTCTTTCTTTATAGAGAGCTCCATGGGCATGCAAGGTAGTGAAGGCATATTTGGAATCTGTATATACATTTAGCACAAGTTTTTCTCCTAACAACAATGCTCTGGTGAGTGCTATCAATTCGGCTTTCTGGGCTGATGTGCCTGAGGCTAGGGCTGATGATTCAACTACTTCATGTTGAGTGACGACTGCATATCCGGCACAGCGTCGTCCATCAAGGATGAGACTGCTCCCATCAACATAATAGATCTGGTCGGGATTGTCTATGGGCACATCTGTTAAGTCAGGTCGACTAGAGAACACAGTTTCCATGACTTCGATACAGTCATGTTCTGGGAGTTCTTCACTAATGGGTATCAAGGTAGCTGGATTCAAGGCATGGCTCACTTCAAGTTGTATCTGTGGGTTTTCACATAACATGCTCTGGTACTTCAACATTCGGGAATTGGTGAGCCAATAATTTGCTTTTTGTTCCATAAGGGCAAGGACTGCATGTGGCACAGTGACTCGTATGTTCTGTCCTAGTGTGAGTTTGTCTGCTTCACTCACTAGTAGCGCTGTAGCTGCAACTGCTCTCAAGCAAGGTGGCCATCCTTTGGCCACAGGGTCCAATTGTTTCGATAGGTAGGCTACAGGTCGCTCCCAATTTCCTAATTTCTGAGTCAACATGCCTAGGGCATTTCCCTGTGCTTCATGTACAAACAAGTGGAAAGGTTTGTGGACATCTGGTAGTCCAAGTGCTGGTGATGACATCAATTCTTCTTTTAACTTCTGGAAGGCTGTATCCTGCTCAAGTCCCCACTCCAGTGGTGACTTCTCTTCTCCTTTTGTGGCTTCATACAGTGGTTTGGCAATTTGGGCAAAGTTGGGTATCCAGATTCGGCAATATCCTGCCGCTCCCAGAAAGGCTCTGACCTGCTTTCTGGTTGTTGGAGTTGGAATTCTACATACTGCTTCTTTTCTTTCTCTGCCTAATCTTCTGCTTCCTTGGGTAATACGAAAACCCAAGTATTTCACTTCTTTTTGACATAGCTGTGCTTTGGCTCTGGAAACTTTGTATCCAGCTTCATCTAGTAACTGCAAGAGATCTTTGGTGGCTAATATACATTCTCTTTCTGATACGGCAGCTATCAACAGATCATCCACGTATTGAAGAAGCACTCTCTTCCCCGGGGCTACTGGATAGCTTGAAAGGTCTTGATTTAGTGCAGCACTAAAGATGGTAGGTGAATTCTTGAACCCTTGGGGTAATCTTGTCCAGGTGAGTTGGCCCCCTCTTCCAGAGATGGGGTCCTGCCATTCAAATGCAAACAATATTTGGCTTACAGGGGCTAATCTTATGCAAAAGAATGCATCTTTCAAATCCAGTACAGTGAAATGGGTAGCTTCAGCAGGTATCAGTCCTAGAAGAGTGTAAGGATTGGGTACAACTGGATGTATAGTTTCAACTGCATCATTTACTCTTCTCAAATCTTGCACTGGGCGATAATCATCTGTCCCAGGTTTCTTTACTGGCAAAAGTGGGGTGTTCCATGGGGATTGACATACTTTTAGTAGGCCATACTCGAGCAATCTTTGTAGGTGGCGATGGATGCCTTCAATTGCGGCTCTTGGGAGAGGGTACTGTTTGACGTGCACTGGTGTAGCACTAGGCTTGAGGGTTACAATCACTGGAGCTATATGCTTGGCTAGGCCTGGGGGACTGCCTTCTGCCCATACTCCAGGTGGTGCATGAATGTTCTTTAAGGTTTGTTCAAAATAGGTGTCTTGGACAGAATCATCAATGTAATATCTCCATTCTTCTTCTCGGGGAACTGTCAGCAGCATTACTCCTGCTGGTTTGGCTTGGGAATTTACGGTCATTTGCATTTCCCCTTGCTCAGAGAAAGATATTTGTGCTTGAAGCTTGGCTAGCATATCTCGTCCCAGTAGTGGTACTGGACATTCGGGCATGTAAAGGAATTGATGAGTTACTTGCTGTCCTCCTAGACTGCATATTCGGTTTTGAAGAAAAGACTTTGTAGCTTTGGCACCAGTTGCTCCTATAATGGTGACTGCTTTTGTAGTGAATGGGGCTATCTTTTTGTCTATTACTGAATGCTCTGCTCCAGTATCAACCATAAAGTTCATAATTTGGTCTCCTATTTGTATTCCGACCATAGGCTCCTGGAGACCTAAAGCAAACTTGGAGCCCGGTCTGTCCTAATCCACGTCATCCTCATCATGGGCTTGTGTGGCCAATGCTTGAATGGCTCCTCCTCCTCTCTCTCGCTGGAATTGTTCTCGATTGGCTCCTCCTCGGCCTCGGGGACGGCCTCGTCTTTCTTCTCGCCACTGATGATCGTTGTCGTCATCTTGCTGGGCGTCTTCGAGTTGCGGGCACGTATCTCTCCAATGTCCTTCCTCTCTGCAATAGGCGCATTGGTTCACGCCTAGTCTCTGGGTCCGGCCTCCGCCTTGACCCCGCCCTCTTCCTCTGCTCCTTCGACTAGGGACACCTCCCCTTTTCTTTTCAACTATGGCCGCAGCCAAAAAATCAGCTTTCTTCTTCATCTTTCTATCACATTCTCTCTGTCTTTCAGTATCACGATTCACATACACTTTATGAGCGACTTCCAATAACTGTGTTGCATTCATGCCCGCAAACCCTTCTAATTTCTGTAATTTACGTCTAATGTCTGGTTGAGACTGGTTTACAAAAGCAGAATTCACCATGCATAAACTTCCTGGTGCCTCGGGATCATAGGGAGTATACATTCTGTAGGCTTCAGTTAATCTTTCATAAAAATCTGCTGGGCTCTCATCTATCCCTTGGATAACTCCTGTGACTTTGGAAAGGTTCATAGCTTTTTGGCCCCCCCTTCTCAGGCCTTGTAAAAAGCCTTGGCGAAAACGGGCCAGGGCTGTGGATCCTTCATCTGTATTTGGATCCCATTGGGGGTCTTCATTCGGGAATTCTCTCTGAGCTGCTTCCCTACGGTCTATTATATTCTGTCCCTGTGCCGGAGCTGCAGGGTTTTCTGCCATCCATTCAATAGCTGCTTTTCTAATTCTCGCTCGCTCTTCTGTCGTGAATAGGGTGGTCAGGAGCTGACGACAATCTGGCCAAGTGGGTTGGTGAGTTTCCATAATACTAGTTACTAATTCTGTCAGCTCCTGGGGCTTACTAGTATAGGAGGCATAGTGCGACCTCCAATTTAATAAATCAGTTGTAGAGAAAGGGATATACACATAAGTTAGGGGTCCCGCTACCACTTCATCATTATCATTCTTTACGGGCACTCCCGGGACTTGCCTTAAGGGAAACAGTTTGGCTGTCCCAGGCGTCGTTTGGGATCTAAGGGTTATTGTCGTTGCCTTTGCAGGAGTCGCTTTCTTTTTCTCAACAGGTTTTGCTTTGGGTTTCTCTTTCACTGGCGTGCTAGTGCTAGCGCTGGCTTTCTCGATTATTTGTACACTGTCCTCCTCCTCTTCTGGGGAATTTTCTCTTTCTCCTTCTTCTATCTCCGCTTCTGACTCACTTTTTACGTCCTCCACTTCTCTTTCCACTAATTCTTCCTCTTTCTCTTCTCCAGGAGGAGGGGGGTCAGGGGTTGGGTCCCGCCTCAGCTCTGGCCGTCTCTGGGGTTCTGGGGCAGGACGACGCCGGGCTACTCTTACTGGACCTGGGGTTCGGGGCTGCCTGAGGACTATTTCTGGGGAATCAGGATCTACCAAGATGGGTTTCTTCTTGGCTTTCTTATCCTGCTCTTTCATTCTAGGCTGTTCCGTTTTCTGTCTAGAATCTGTTTTAGCTAACATTATTCTGCACTGTTCCTCATAACAGCGCTGCGCCCAGGAGGGCGGATCTTCACAAATACTTAACCAGGAGTCTATATAGGGGTACTGATCGGGGTGCGCTACCCGCACTCTACGATGTATTGACTGAATAATCTCTACAGTGAACGTTCCCTCTCGGGGCCAGATGGGGTCTAGATCGGGCCACTCCCTAGTACACAAAATCTGCAAACGGGCTGCTGTCATTTTAATACCATAATCTCCTGAATATCCCTCTTTAAAATGTGCGATCATACATTCTAATGGAGTGTTTCTAGTAGACTCCGCCCCTCCCATTTCGATGTGTGCGCGCAACAACAGACAGAAGGGAAAAGGAGAGCGGACCGTGGGTAAGGGGTCCTCACGGCCCTGGAAACGTATAGGGAATACAAATAACAAGACAAGACGACAATCGCTTCCCCCTTTTCGCGACCTGAACGCGGTCGCCTGGTCAGGAAATGCGCTAATCAGGGGTCCGCCTTCACTTGGTCCGTGCTGCCAGACCTCTCATTCACACTTCGTTCACACAATCATGCTAGCAACGTATCCCAGAATGCATTCGTTTCTATCTGTTCTGACTAGTCTTTTTCCCAATTACAAAAAGGATGAGGGTTTCACCCAGCGAATTCCCATGCCAGGCTACTCGGCTCTTCCTTGAGAGTTGATCATGCTCTCTTACCAATTCCCAATATCTCGAGATTACAAATTCCAAATTCCAATGGCAGTACTGCTCTTTCTATTTCTGTCTAGACCCCAAATCAAAACTATACTCACCGGATCCGGTCCTCAAACTTCCCAAGCAGGCGCATGAGTTGGACCTCGGACTCCCCTCACTCGGGTTCGAGGCGTTGGCTCCAACCGGGCCCGGCACCCGCCGAGGTCCGACCAGCTCCCTCCGATACAAGGGACCGGTGGCGCCAGGGAGCGGCCCTCGTCGGAAGGGCGCGATCCCGGCAGGACCAAGCCTATAGAGGCGGAAAGTCGTGGTATATTGCCCTATATACACTTTGATTCCACAACTTCCCGGCCAATGCACCAAGGAATATGTAGCAGCAAAGCGCAGACAAACCAATGATACCAGGAGTCTGTTCAGAAGGTCCAAATCATTTATTTGTGCACAAGTCTCAAGCAAGTCAATTTCAAAATGGCTGAGCAAAGTTTTCAAGCATTACAATAACTTTTATAGACTTCTGTTCCATTCTAGGTATAGAAAAACATTCCATTGGTCCCGGTAACCTCCCGTACCTCCCGTACCTCTTCTATTGGTCCCGGTACTGATAAGTTTCTCCAATTATGTCCCTTCTGTGGGCATGACACCTGCCTGCCCCCCTTCTAGTCCCAATTACAATGGTCAGTTCATCAACTTGTTACTTTCACACTCTCAAGGTTATGGACACAATTTGTGCGTGCAGATGAGCAAGGTTCTGTAACTCATCTGTCAGCACTCCTCATTATTTCTCTGCAGATGTACTTTTTCTTATCAGTAACTTTCAAACATGTCTTTTCTGTATTTTTCCATTTCTTAGTTCTGCAGTTCTGCTTACCTAAGCTAATTCAATACTTCTACTGAGTTCTATCTTACAATAGCAGCATATTGGGGGATGTGCAATCCTATATGCCTCTCCACAGGCCTCATTTACAGGTCAAGCTAGCCATGCTGGCCTGCCTATGTCAGACACCGTGGATCACAGGCCTGCGCCTGCCACAAACCCACCCCATTTGTTTTGGTTTGTTTGTGGGCTAGGGCAAGAGGACAACTTTTGTTGCTTTTTGTGCTTAGAAATACCTTTCTTGTATTGTTTATTATGCTGTTTGTCTCTATTTTGTACAAGGATGTTAACTTTCTTGAATAAATATGAAAATTGAATAACGATAAAATAAAAAAGCACAAAACACAAAAACCTCTATAGAATTGCAGGGCTTAAAAGGGAGCGAGGAGGCACTGTGGGTTAAACTAGAAAGAAGGAAAGGGAAATCCATTTGCATTGGTGTGATACACAGATCTCCCTCACAGGAAACACTGGTGGACAGGGTTTTAATAGAAGACATATACAGTATTGCCATGAAAGGAAAAGTGCTACTGATAGATGATTTCAGTATGGCGGATGTAGATTGACACATCCTTGTTGTGATGTCATCTTTAAGTAAGGAGATCCTAGATTCTCTACAGGGAGAATTATTCAGCCAAATGGTAACAGAAGCCGCACATGAAGGGGCCATACTGGACATGGTACTGTCCAATGGGGAAAGTGTTTCTGATGTTATAGTGAGAGATCATTTTGCATCCAGTGATCACCAAATGGTGTGGTTCAGTATTAGGATTAGAGTTAATAAAATCCATTCAAAAGTGAGGGTCTTAGACTTTAGGAAAACTAACTTTGCCAAGGAGTCATTAATGGGATGGGAACAGCTGGAGGATGTAGAAAAGCAATGAGCAAAACCGAAAGGGGATATTTTAAGGGCAACAAACCTTTCTGTTAGAAAGGTAAATAAATGTAAAAGGAAAAGGAGGCCACTATGGTTCTCAAAAAAAATAAGCTGAAAAGGTGAAGAAAAAGAGGGAGGCCTTCATGAAGTACAAGATATCACAAAGAGAGGAAGACAGGCATCTATATCTGGAAAAACTTAATGCTTGCAAAGTAGTGAGGAAAACAAAGATGTAAAAAGAAGAAGAAATAGCCAATGCAATAAAATGGGGGGATAAGACAATTTTTAGATATGTTAGTGAGAGGAGGAAGGGCAAAATTGGCATTGCCAGACTTAAGGGTGAAGGGGAGGAATATGTAGAAGCTGATAAGGTTAAAGCAGAATTGCTTAACACATATTTCTGTTCTGTGTTCACAAATGAAGGGCCAGGAGCAGAACCTCAGAAAACACCCACAAATGGGAACAGAAGTAACGGGGATCTTGAACAATTTTCAGAAGACTGTGTTGAGGAACTAGCTAAACTAAAAGTAGACAAAAAAAATGGAACTGGATGGGATACATCCGAGAATTTTGAAGGGACTTGGGGACATTCTAGTGACTCCACTGACTGACCTTCTTAATACTTCTTTAGAGTAGGGAATGGTCCCAGAGGACTGAAGAACGGCACATGTGGTCCATTTACAGTACACAAAACGTAAGGATGACATTGAGAACTACAGGCTGGTTAGGCTAACCTCTGTAGTGAGTAAATTATTGGAAACACTGCTAAAATATATAATAGTGAGGTTTCTGGAGTCCAATGGATTGCAGGATCAGAGGCAGCATTCTTTGACTGGGTGACCAGGGAGTTGGACTGAGGGAAAGACCTAGACGTTGTGTACTTGGATTTCAGAAACCTTTGACACCATTCCACACAGACAACTTATAAACAAACTGAGCACCCTAGGGATGGAATGCAAAGTGACTAACTGGGTTAGAAGTTGATTGGGGTGGGGGGGGGGGGGTATGACAAAGGGTACAGGTTCATGGAGCTCACTCTGAGGAGAAGGATGTTACCAGAGGTGTGCTGCAGGGATCTGTCCTTGGTTCAATTCTTTTTAACATCTTTTTTAGTGCTGTTGCAGAAGGGCTGTCAGTTAAGGTTTGCCTCTTTGAAGATGATACCAGAATTTGCAATATAATATACACCTAGGAAGAAGTAGATAACACGAAGAGGGATCCAGCTAAGCTTGAAGAATGGTCTAGATTTTGATAGCAGAGATTTAGTGCTAAAAAATGAGAGAAATGCATTTGGGCTACAAAAAATTCTAGAGAGCTGTACAGTGTAGTGGATGAAATACTTCTGTCCATGAAAGAAGTGTGGGACCTGGGCATGATTGTTTCTGATGATCTTAAAGTGGCTAAACGGGTAGAAAAAATGACGGCAAAAGCCAGAAGGATGCATAGGTGCATAGGGAATGGAATGGCCAGCAGAAAAAAAGGAGGTGATAGTGCCTCTGTATAAGTCTATGGTGCGACCTCATTTGGAGTATTGTGTGCAATTCTGGAGACCACACCTTCAAGAGGATATAAACAGGATGGAGTCAGAGGCGGAGCCAGCGGGAGAGCATGATGGCTGCTTAGGGGAGTTGCTCCGCTCAACCTTGGCAAGAATCCAGCGAGTAATCGCAGATATATTTAACCCCCCAGTGTTTGGCGATAGTCGGCTATTAGGGTGAGTTATGGCGAGTGGAAAACCCACGAAATTAGACTTTGCTCCTCGCGGAAGCACAGGTTCCAAGAGGCTAAAAGCTGACCGCCCGTCCCCGCTCAAGATGGCCGCCGCGAGAGAATCCGAGGAGGCAACAAGAGAAATTTTGGGGGAAATTAGAGCAGTCAGAGCTTTGGTGACTGCTAATGGCGAGACATTGGCCCGGGTACAATCGGAGGTACAGGACATGAAGGGGCAGTTGGAGGGGCTGACGGGCAGGTTGAACAGGATGGACATGGCCCTATGTGCGCAGGAGGAGCAACATGGCAGACTCAACAAGGCCCTTCGGAAAATCGAGCAGCTAGAGGTGAATTTGGAGGATTTGAGTAACAGATCTCGACACAACAATGTCAGGTTGGTCGGCATCCCTGAGGGAGCGGAAGGTTCAGACATATTTAGATTTTTGGCGAACCTACTTCCTGAAGTTCTGTGATTGAAGTTCTCCTCCCCGTTGGAAATTGAGAGAGCCCATCGGGTACCATCACAAGTGGGGTTGCACAATCGGAAGACGCGGCCGATTATCTTCTGCGTGCTGAGGCATCAGCACGCCGTGCAAATCCTGGCAGCGGCTAAGGCAAAATCTCCATTGAAATTCAAGGGCCAGAACATAGCATTCTATCCTGATTTCTGCAAATTGACTGTGTTCAAGAGGAAACAGTTTTTGGACCTTCGTCCGCAACTACAAAAACTTCAGGCGAGATTTGGCCTTTTTTATCCTGCGCGGCTTAAGATCACCGTGGATAATCAAAGGCTTTCGATGATCCAGCGGCGGCCATCCAATTCATAGAGGGGCAAGAAGCATTGAGGATACAATGACTGTTTGGGTGGAAATGGGGGTTGCATATATTTTTCTTCTGTGGGCAAGTGCTCCCGCAAAGTACACAGCGAGAGCGGCCATGGATGGATATCGGAGTCCATGGGCAGCGGACGTAAGATCAAGTTGAGATTTGGACTATTCATGCACAGTAATAAATACCCTTTGATTTTCACTTGTTTCTTTTTTCTCTTTGCATTTCTCTCCTTATGCTCTTTATCTCTCTTGGCTGGGTTAGCTAAGCGAGTTAGTATGGTGGATCTCGGGCTGGGGGAAAATGAGTAAATGGGAGGTGATGGGTACCAGTTGCCTGTACTGTTAATTAGTAGTATCAATGTTAGTGTAGATGAGTTGAACGTTATTTTTGTATGCTACTTGATGATCCTATATTGCTGTTAAGAGTACCTAGGGGGGGCTAATCTGGGGGGATTGTAGATACTGTGGGGTTGGGCAGCGGTAATCATGTTTTTCACACTGTCTCACCCATTTTGTTTATTCCCCTATGGAGGAGGTGTAGTGGCGCCTTGCAAGCCTGGTATTCTTATATATTTGCCACAATATATCCAGTCTATGTCATATCCGGAGAAGACTTTCCATTCAGCTACAAGGTTTCCAATAGGCTTTCCTTATGAGCCCTCTTAAAATAATATCTTTAAATGTGAAGGGCATTAGCCATCCAGCCAAGCGGAAAAAGATTCTCACTTACTGCCAGAAACTGAATATGGATGTAGTGATGCTGCAAGAGACGCACCTGCCAACCAAAGAAGTGCTGAAGTTGGCAGTGGGAAAATACCAATTAGTGGCTCATTCCCCCGCAAACGGGAAAAAAGGAGGAGTAATATCGCTGGTGCATAAGTCTCTGAATGCTCAGGTGATTTCAGCCAGGGCGGATCAAGAAGGCCAATGGGCTAATGCTATATTGAAGGTGGCGGGATCGCAGTTTGCCCTTTTTAATATATATGCCCCAAATTGTGATAGCCCACAGTTTTTTCAGGCCTTAGCAGAGGTTCTCCACGAAGTGGCCATTTCTCCAATTATCTTAGGGGGCGACTTCAACATGGTGCTAGATCCGCTACTGGACTGTAAGCCTGGAAGAGTGAATAGGAAATGTAAGGCTCTGACGGTGCTAGAATCTGTTCTGGAAGACCTGGGGCTTATCGATGCGTGGAGGATCCTCCATCCTTCAGAAAAAGATTTCACTTTTTTCTCGCATCCTCATGGCTCCTTCTCACGCATAGACTTTTTCTTGCTCTCTAAATCGCTGTTGCAAGGGGTCAAGAGAGCCGAGATATTAAGCTCGCATATATTGGATCATGCAGCAATAACGCTGGAGCTGGATTTGGAGGATGACCTTATCAATAATCGTGTCTGGACCTTCTCTCGAATGCTGCTTGCGGACGAAGATTTCAAACAGTGTATGCAACAGGCCATTAATGAGTTCTTTGCTACTAATCTACCGGAGGATACTTCTCTGTGGGCCTGGTGGGAGGCTTTCAAAGCGTATATCAGAGCAAAAATTACTAGCTTCTCTATTGCTGCTAATAAGCAAGCGAAAGCGGAGATGCATAATCTAGATCAAAAGATAAGAGCTGGAGAAAGGCTCCTACAGAAAAAATTTAATACCGCTGTGTTAACACATCTACAAAAGTTACGCTTTCAGTATAATATGATCTTAAGTAGGGAAGTAGAACAGAATATATTTCAGCAAAAGGCCCGGTATTACTTTGGGAATAATAAGGCCGGCAAAATACTGGCGTCACGCGGCAAGACTCAGCGAGAGAAATCACATATAGCACTCTTAAAGGAGAAAAACGGAGAGACAAGATCTGCAAATAAGGATATCATGGCAGCGTTTCGAGATTTCTATGAACAATTATATCAGTCGGAAACAGATTGTGTAGAGCCAGAGATTCAGCGGTTTTTGGAGCAGATTGATCACCCCTGGTTAAACCCGGTGCAAAGAGCCTACTTGGGCAAGGAAATAGAGATGGAAGAGCTGATGGTTGCCCTTACAGGAATGAAAAGTGGCAAGGCAGCAGGGCCGGACGGACTACCAATAGAATTTTACCAGGTGTTCGCAAAAGATCTTATGCCCTATATGATGGATTATTACCGGCAGCTGCGATCGCATTCTAGTAACATTGGAGCCTTTGCTGATGTAACAATAATTGTGTTAGCTAAACCAGGCAGAGACCCAACAGAGGTGAGCAATTATAGACCAATCTCGCTTCTGAATGCAGACTACAAATTGTACTCCACGGTCTTGGCCAACCGATTGAATAAAGTGCTGCAGCGGTTAATACATCCAGACCAATGTGGTTTTATTTCAGGAAGATCAACAGCGGATAATGCCCGGGTGCTATGCAATCTCCTGGATCTGGCAGAATATGCCGATACACCTTATATCGGGTTATCAGTCGATGCGGAAAAAGCCTTCGACAAGGTTGAGTGGCCTTTTTTGTTCCAAACCCTGAAGTGGTTCGGTTGTCCGCAACACTTCATAGAAATGATAAGCGTCCTCTATGTTAATCCTACTGCACGAGTGATGGTTAATGGCGATCTCTCCCCTTCTTTTGCGTTGCGGAGAGGAACACGTCAAGGCTGCCCGATGTCACTACTCCTGTTCAATATCGCTTTGGAACCATTGTCTCTCCCTTAGGCTGTTCCTCCGTTTAGAGGTATGTCTGTATTATATGTTAACATGATGTAGTCTTTCCCTGTTACCTATGGATCCTTTGCTTATCACTTTGATATTTGGATAAGGTGGTATAAACTGGATTTATTGTTTGGTCTGTATAGTCTGTTTGTATGTTTTTATTTTATGCTAACCTGATGTAGTCTTGTAACCGCTTTGATTGTAAGAAAGGCGGTATAAAAAACCTGTTAAATAAATAAATAAATAAATAAATTGTTGTTGGCCATCCGACAGCATGAAGGAATCAGGGGTCTTTTTGTGGATGATCTGCAAGTCAAAATGTCAGCGTATGCGGATGATCTTTTGCTTTTTCTGTGCCCTGAATCGCTCGTGCCCCTGATGGAGCTGATTGACAAATATTCCCTGCTGTCGGGGTATACAGTTAACCGGGCGAAATCTGTTGCCTTTCCGCTTAATCATCTAGCTCATAAGAGTTTGCTAGCGGATTTTTCATTTCATTGGGAAGCTTCTATTGTAAAGTATTTGGGGGTGCATTACTGTGCCCCCCTGGAGAAAACGATACAGATAAATAAAGAACAAGTGTTGGCGGACACACGATCCTTTGCTCTAAAATGGTCTCCCTTACATCTCTCCTGGTGGGGGCGCCTCGAGTCCATTAAGATGGTATTGATGCCTCGGATAAATTACAAGCTGACCATGATCCCGGTCTTGTTTCCTAGTAGTGTTTACAAATCTTTGGACTGGATCATAAGCTCCTTTTTATGGGAAGGCAAAACTCCCAGGATAGCCCTACAGAAACTTAAGACGACTAAGGAAGATGGGGAGTTCACTTTCCGGACTTCTACTGGTATCACTTGGCTATCATTATGAAGCAAGGCAGTGCCTGGTCTATGGCGGCGCTGGATGAAAGTAAGGCCAGATGGCTGGAGGTAGAGGAACGTTTGGTCAGACCTTACCCAATAAATCTGCTTATGGGCATGAGGTGGCCGGTATCACCCAGGGGAGGTCGAGTAATCTCTGCCACTCAAGATGCCTTTCACTGTTTGCGTCCCATTATCGAGCAAAGAAACCATCCTTCACTTCTTATGCCGATATGGTGTAATCCCTTGTCAAAATTAACAAGGCTACAATAGCCTGGGAGATCTGGCAAAGGTGTGGAATCTGGACAGTAGGGCAGCTGTTTGTAGGAGGGGCATGGAAGTCTTTTTCCGATCTGCAAAGGGAATTTGGCCTACCTTCTACTAGTTATTTCCAATGGATGCAACTTGTACACTGTATTGCCGGCGTAAAGCGGATCTCCGGTGACATGGATCAAGAATGGGGGCTGAAAAGCATCTTGGAAGAGACTGCTTCTAGAAGAGACGGAATGTCAGGCTTATACGCAATGTTTCGAACCCATTTTTCAAAACCACTAACGGGCCTGAGGAAAGTGTGGGAAGAGGAGCTGGGGACTCCTATTTCGCAACAGACGTGGTGTCGCCTCTGGAGTACCTTAATTCGCAGCTCGAGGTCGGCAGCCCTTACTCAATCGATGTTTTTTTTTTGCCCACAGAGCTTATATTACCCTGGTAAAATTGGCTAAGTGGCATAAGGGGGGTCTTCCTCCTGTTGGGCTTGCCAGAAGACAGTTGGGACCATGCGACATATGTTCCTGGATTGCCCCAGTCTCCACCCGTTCTGGGCTCCAATTTGGGCTAGAATACAGCAGATTCTTCACTTCTCCTGCCCTTTCTCCTGGAATATAATTACACTGTGATCGCTAGCAGAAATTCCATCGCTGGATAAGAAGCATTTCTTTCTATTAACTTTCATGATAATGATCGCCTTAAAATTGATCTTATCCAATTGAAAAGACCCCAAAAAGTTGTGTTGGTCAGTTTGGTGGTCCCAGGTCTGCCTTTACAGTAAATATGAGAAAACACAAGATAGACTCCTTTCTCTTGACGGAAAGGGTATGAGGCTGGAGAGATGGTCTGCTCTGGATAATTATGTGAGGATGAGTAGCAGTTAAATGATTTCTTTGTGCTTTTCTTTCCTGTTTTCTTTCACTCGGAATGTTAACCTATCTAAACAAGTCAATTTAATCTGTTTTGATTTGGATGGGTTCTGCAAGGCGCCTTTGGGGCACAGGGGTTTGGTTTTCCTTTTTTATTTAATTTCTTTTTGGTTCTGTTGTTGTTTATTGGTTTTTGTCAGGGGGGGGGGGTAGAAACGACACAAATGTTAGCATATCAATCTGTTATCAGGGATGATGATGTAGGTTTGGTTGTTGTAAAAGCTAAATATATTCAATAAAAAAAATAAAAATAAAATAAACAAACAGTATGGAGCCAGTGCAGAGGATGGCTACTAAAATGGTTTGTGGTCTTCATTATAAAATATATGAGGACAGACTTAGAAATCTTAATATGTATATGTTAGAGGAAAGACAGGTAGAGGAGATATGATAGAGATGCTTAAATACCTCCGTGGCATAAATGCACAAGAAGACAGCCTCTTTTGATTGAAAGCAAGCTCTATTATGAGGGGTCATAGGATCAGGGCCGGCCCGTCCATTGAGCGAGAATGTTTTTTGCACAGGGCCCCGCGTTTCAGGGGGCCCCGCGCAAAAAACATTCTAATCCAAAAGTAAAATTTAAAATTTTTTTTAAAAAGCTGTCTGCTGCCGCTTCCGGGGCCGCCGCGGCAGAATCGAGTGTGCCGCGGGGCCCCCCCTGTGCTCGGCAGAGCCTTCCCTCCCCGGTATCAGCTCTCTCCAGCTGTAGTCACACGCGCCAGTTTCAGAGCGCGAGAGGAGAGTTTCTCCCTCGCTGCTCTGTTAAGCCCGCGGGGGCTGATGGGAAGTTCCCATCAGCCCCTGCGGGCTTAACAGAGCCGCGAAAGGGAAACTAGTCCCTTCGCGCTCTGAAAGCCGGCGCATGTGACTGCAGCTGGAGAGAGCTGATACCGGGGAGGGAAAGCTCTGCCGGGCACAGGGGGGCCCCGCGGCACACTCGATTCTGCCGCGGCGGCCCCAGAAGCGGCAGCAGACAGCTTTTTTTATTTTAAATTTTCCCTGGGCTGGGCTGGGCTGGGCTGGGCTGGGGGGGGGTTAGGAGTGGTGATGGGCGCTGGGGGGGTTAGGAGTGGTGATGGGCTATGGGGGGAGGTTTAGGAGTGGTGATGGGCTATGGGGGGGGCTTAAACTAAAAATTGGGTGATGGGGGATTAGGACTGGAAATGGGCTGGTGGGATTAGGACTGGAAGTGGGTTCATGGGGGGGTTAGGACTGATAATGGGCTATGGGGGGATTAAAATAAAAATTGGGTGATGGGGGATTAGGACTGGAAATGGGCTGGTGGGATTAGGACTGGGAGTGGGCTGATGGGGAGGTTAGGACTGGTAATGGGCTATGGGGGGCTTAAACTAAAAATTGGGTGATGGGGGATTAGGACTGGAAATGGGCTGGTGGGATTAGGACTGGAAGTGGGTTCATGGGGGGGGGTTAGGACTGATAATGGGCTATGGGGGGATTAAACTAAAAATTGGGTGATGGGGGATTAGGACTGGAAATGGGCTGGTGGGATTAGGACTGGGAGTGGGCTATGGGGGGCTAGGACTGGTAATGGGTTGGGGGGGGTTGCTAGGACTGGAAATGGGCTGAGTGGAAGGGGGGTTGAATTGCAAATAGCTGATAGGGAGGGGGGCTTGGAATGGAAATGGGCTGAGTGGAAGGGGGCTTGAATTGCAAATAGCTGATGGGGACGGGGCTTGGAATGGAAATGGGCTGAGGGGAAGTGGGGGGCTTGAACTGCAAATAGCTGATGGGGAGGGGGACTTGGAATGGAAATGGGCTGTGGAAGGGGGCTTGAACTGCAAATAGCTGATGGGAAGGGGGGCTTGGAATGGGCTCTTAGGGGAGGGAGCTAGGACAGGAAATGGGCTGATGGAGGGGTTAGGATAGGACTGGAAATTGGGTGTTGGGGGGAGCTAAGATTGGAAATGGGCTGTGGTGGGGGCTTGGATTGAAATGGACTCATGGAGGGGCTAGAACTGGAAGTAGGCTCATGGGGGGCTTGGATTAGAAATGGGCTGAGTGGAGGGGAGCTAGGATTTAACATGGGCTGATGGTGGGCTAGGAAAGGACTAGAAATGGGCTGATGGGAGGCTGGTATTGGAAATGAGCTGATGAAGGGACTCGGATAGGACTGGAAATGGATGGGGGAGCTAGGACTGGAAATGGACTGATGGGGGGCCAGGACTGGAAATGGGCTGATGTGGGGACTAGAAGGGAGCGGATACTGGGTGAGGCTGGAACTAAAAGGGAGCTGATGTTGGGGGAGATTAGAAGGGGTTGGGGCTGGGAGAGTGAAATGGAGAGGGGAAAAATATTTTGTGTGGGAGGGAAGAAAAATGTACAATTGGCCGGGTATTGGGAGACTAAGTGGGGATTGAGGATGGAGGGGTAAAATTTGAGTGGATGAAATAGGAATGAGGAAAGAGCAAAAGGAGAAAGATTATTATGTTAAAGCAGATGTAGAGAGAGAATGGAAAAAAACTAGAAGAGCAGAAAAGACAAATGGACAGCAGAAGATGGAGAGATAGCAGAAGACACAAATAAACCAGAAGAAAGTGGCTGGAACAATTGCAACTGAAAAAAAAATGCACAAAAGGTACAAAGATATCTCTTTATTTTGAATTTATTAACTGGAATATGTCAGCTCTGGGAAATGTGCATCATTAATGTCTGTGCTTTGTTTAGTACAAGAGGAAATTAATTTATAGTTTTATTTCTACATTGTTGTTGTACATTCCGAGTTTGGCTTTTAGGGTTCCCAGTTTAATTATTGTCTTCCTGTTTTTAAATTGTGATTCCTTGTTTGGTGATGGTCTATGTTCTGCATGTGTAACTGAGCTGAGGTATT
This sequence comes from Ichthyophis bannanicus, assembly GCA_033557465.1. Classification (NCBI taxonomy): domain Eukaryota; kingdom Metazoa; phylum Chordata; class Amphibia; order Gymnophiona; family Ichthyophiidae; genus Ichthyophis; species Ichthyophis bannanicus. Next base: position 1,140,636,046 of record CM066032.1, read on the forward strand.
CTGTTTATGTAATTCCTATTTGACATTGTCACTTGTTCTCTTTCCCCAGAAGGTCATGTATTGTTATTCTCTGAAATTTATTGGTTTAATATTTGCAGTGTTGCCTTTTGATAGGTAGGGTATGGTGCTTTATGAGTCCTGGTAGTGCTGTTAGGATACGGTGTGTTTGCTATGGGTTCTAAATGGGCAGTGTTTGTAGTAGTTCCTAATGTGCCTGGCGGTTGGCACTGGATTATAGTAATGTAGAAATCTTTGTCTTTCTTTATCCTTACACTCATGAAGAGGCATGTTTACTAAAAGTTAGTGTATGGTAACATTATGCAAATATTTATGCAAATGAGGCCCCTTATGCAAATGAGGCCCCGCACCGAGTCTCTGCACATGGCCCCGCACCCCCCTTGGGCCGCCCCTGCATAGGATGAGGGTGAAAGGGATAGACTCAGGAGTAATATACAAAAATATTTCTTTACTGAAAGAGTGGTAGATGCATGAAATAGTCTCCCAGTGGAGGTAATAGAGACGAGGACAGTATCTGAATTCAAGAAGCATGGGACAAACACAGAATATCTCTAAAGGAAAAAAAGGGCACTATTTTAGTTGATATGGAAGGGCAGACTAGATAGGCCATGTGGCCTTATTCTGCCATCATGTTTCTCTGTTTCTTGTTTCCAGTTCTCCATCAGATATTTTCAAAATTTCAGGCACACTCGAGATAGCCAGCATCCCTTGAGGTTCTTGAGTCCAGTAACTGGCACTTCTACCTCCTTAGATAAAGAAATATAGAATACTTTGCACATGGGGTAGTGCTTCCCTAACTTTGATCTGTGAGACTGAAATCTTCTAGTGGTCAGAGCTTCCATTTTGAACCTGGATTAGCAATGGGACAGGAGCATCTAGGGATCGCTCCGGCCCCACAATTATACCACCTGGGAAGCCCCTGGTAAATGCCGGGATGGGGGTAAGGTGGGTTGAGGGGGTGGGGTGCCTCTTTAGGGAATGGAAAGAGGGTGTGATGCTGCTATTGACTTGGAAAGTGATGTTGCTCAGAGGGATCAGTCAATTGTTTTTACCACAGTTGGCATGGCATGTGCATGCTGATAACACAATGCACTTATCGCCTCCTCTCAAGGTGGCAGTATGTGTGCCTGTGCTATCTGCGGCATTGACAATGCATGGTAATTTACTGTGCGCTACATATAAGTGCTGTCCATGGCCTTAATCTACCCATTCATCACCCCTTTCCCAGCCCCCTGCAGCAGCAGACAGTTACTGTGGGAATTAGCATATGGTAAATGTTGAGGCTGTACCATATGTGTTGGAATGGGGTAGGCTAAATGGGCCCTGTCCCCATCAAAATGTTGCTTGACAGGTGCCAGCAAACTGCATGGAGGCCGCAACTGTGACCTTCCTCTCCTATTCTGCCTGTGGGGATCTCATGTCCCATGGGCAGAAGAGAGCAGCCATGATCTCCCCAGGCAGAACAGAAGGGAAAGACTCCTGTCTATCTGTGGGAGATCGGGGCAGACAGGAGGAGTCTTTGCCATGATCCTCCTCCTCTTCTCCCTGCGGGCAGAACAGGAGGGGAACGCCAAGGAGGCCAGGGGCATCCATTCTTTTGTCCTTGGGCTGTATGATAACTCTTACTGTGGCTCCGCAGTAACTATTACAACCTGCTAATTCCCATGGTAATTGCTTACCACATTCTAGTAAAAAAGCCCCATAGTCTTTTAGTTGTGGTCTTGTACTCACAGGTTTCTTGCTTCAAATGTAACTGAAAAAGATTTTGTTGTAAGTTTTTGCATCTATGGAAAGCTTATTTTCAAATTTTCTTTTTGACTTTTGATTGCTTTGCTATGAGGGGACATAAGATGAGGGTGAAAGGGGATAGACTCAGGAGTAATATGTGGAAATATTTCTTCATGGAAAGAGTGGTAGAAGTGTGGAATAGTCTCCCAGTGGAGGTGGTAGAGATGACGACAGTATCTGAATTCAAAAAAGCCTGGGACAAACACAGAGGATCTCTAAATGGAAAAAGGGGACTGTTGTAGTGGTTGATATGGAAGGGCAGACTAGATAGGCCATGTGGTCTATTTCTGCCGTCATGTTTCTATGGCTTCCTTATCAATGCTTTCCACCTGCAACTGTGCTTACTACTGTATATTTTTTTTCATTTGGATTCTTTTTCCATTTTTTGAAAGCCATGTGAAGGGACATTTTAGAAAGGATGTCTAAGTGTTTTCGGTGATGTCCAGGCCAAAATGTCCCCAGAAATGGCCAGCATATACGAGATTCCATAAACATGGATGCCCCCAATATGGATGTTGTTGGGGGCATCCACATAGATGTCCCTGCAACTATATCATAGGCTGGAGACATTCCCCAACCTGCCATTTAAGTAGTGGAGACATTTTGCAGCTCAACAACCACACAACAGGTATCCCCAAACCCAGGGCCAGTGCAAAGAGATGAGGTGCCCTAGGTAAACCTCATCCCTTGTGCTCTCTCGGCCACCCCTCATTGTCAGTGCTACCGCCCTGCACCAAGACCTACAGTGGTAATAATGACCTGAAACAGCCCTGCAACATTTACCTTCAAATTTTGGCACCATGGGGCTGTCTGCTTCTGTCCTCACTGATGCCGACTTCCTTTTGTATGGGGTGGAAGTTGACATCAGGCATTGGTGGAGATGTGCCTGCCATTTCTGAAATTGGACATTCATGTCTAAGGTCTCAGGAATCCCCTGGACATACTTCCATCCATGTTCTTTGCAAGAGAGATGTCCCTAGCATTGGGATGTCTTTTGAGCTGTTTTGTAAAATGGCTCTAGGGACATCTCCATACCCATTTTCAGACGTCCAAATCAAGCCTAGAGCTTAGAGCCTAGAGCTTTATATAGTTTAATTCTGTTCCTCTGTACATAGTTCACAATTTGTTAATTGTTAAATGTAAGTTCCAATTTGTTATCTGTAAAAACAGCTCTCCCTGTTTACTGTTGTTCCATGTAAACCGCATCTGATCAATGGAAGGAGCGGTATATAAAAAATCTGTAAATTAAAAATTAAATAAAATAAAATGACCCCCATAATTCTACTTCACTCAGTGCCCTCTATAACATATAGCACCACTCCTCCACCAATTTGTTCCACTCTATCATTTCAATATAATTATTATCCTGATATCACAGCATTCTAGCAGTTATCCTTCTTCAATCAAGTCTCTGAGATGCCTGCTATACTTATTTTTTATTCAGTTTTATACATTATGGGTTCTATTCCGACATGCGAATAGTGGGGATGGATGTCCCATTGGGATGTCCATCACTGCTATTTTCCTCCTTGTCATACCCAATGAAAGTCTCCCCGAACAAACAAGGAGTTTGTACGGGGAGGCTTAGACGGGGGTGGGAGGGGATGTCATGGAGGCAGGATGAGGGCGGGCAGTGGGCAGTCCGCAGCCTCGGACATACAGGGCTTTTTCTGAAGTCGGCCCTGTATGTCCAGAGCCATCAGACTGGACAGGGGACTTATTCTACCTTGGAGGATGGCAGGTCCGGATGGTGGAAGTGGAGCGAAGGGATGCAGGGGGTTCCCCACAGCCCGACCTTGGCCATGAGAGGTCAGATCGGGGGTCGGGCTGCGGGAAAAGGAACAAGTGGCTGGCGGCTCCAGGAGCCTGACTGAGTTAGCTGGGCAGGGATCTGTTCGTGTAGGCCTATCTGAATTGGGTCCCAGCCTGCATGTACAGGCCAAGACCTGATTCCGATCCCGTGGAGCACATCTATCCCCTGCACAATCAGAATCGGGTCTGTCTCTTTGTGTCCCACTTCTGATCCGACGCACAGGGGCCGACTTGGAATATGCCTCCACAAGTCTCCAATACATTTTTACAAGCAAAAAAGGTGCCAGTACTCATATGCGGGGCTCTTTCATTAATACATGAGGATCCATGGGTAAATTTTATCAGGCAATGAAAAAGGTGCCAGTCAGTATTCATTATAAGAACATAAAAACATAAGAAATGCCATTCGGGGTCAGACCAAGGTCCATCAAGCCAGTATCCTGTTTCCAACAGTGGCCAATCCAGGTCACAAGTACCTGGCAGGTACCCAAAGTCCATAGCTTCCACAATGCTTGTCCTGGGGTAAGCAGTGGATTTCCCAGATCTTCTTTAATAATGTTTTATGGACCTTTCCTCCAGGAACTTGTCCAAACCTTTTTTTAAACCCAGCTACACTACCAGCTTTTACTACATCCTCCAGTAATGAATTCCAGAGTTTGATTACACATTGAGTGAAAAAGTGTTTTCTCTTATTAGTCTTACATGGGTTAACTTGCAGCTTCATTCTGTGTCCTCTAGTCTTTCTACTTTTTGATGGCGTAAACAACCAATCTACATTAACCCATTCCACTCCATTCATTAATTTATAGACTTCTGTCATACCTCCCCTCAGTCTTCTCTTTTCCATCATCGGCCCATGGATTGGAACAATACTTAACAGCATACAAAAACCCCATTAAAGACCTAAAAAAGTCAATGATCAAATGGCATACTACAGCTCAAAATATTTTACAACTACAGATGCCAAACACCACAAAAAATGTTATAACAAATGCTGACACAATTTTATGTTTCAATGGCAATATTACTCATCTGCGTCAGGGAGCGATTGTAATAATCAAGCCTCTCTTGCCAGGGTCCATTCACACCCCAGCAAGAGAGGCTCGATTATCATGGTTGCTCCCTGCCACAGATGAGTACTATTACCATCGAAAAGTAATATTGCTTTGGCATATGTCATTTGTTGTTATAAAACTTTTTGAGCCATTTAGCTTCTGTAGTTGTAAAATATTTTGAGCTTTAGTATACCGTTTGATCGTTGAACTTTTTAGGTCTTTAATGGGGGATTTTGTATGCTGTTAGTATTACTTCAATCCTATGGACCGATGACAATCTAATACAGAGCTGGCCCGATAGCCTAAAACTGTTTGGCTTGATTGCCGGATATCAAACTATTTGAGGTCCTTAGAGATTTGGATATTTATATGTGTTTTTTTGTTATTAATTTTGGAGGGGATTTTTGACAGGTGTTTCATGGTTTTCTTTCCATATCTTTAGGTGGATATTTTTTTGATTGCTCTTTACTTAAGGCACTGAGATATGTTTATCTTTCTTGTAACCTCTTTTTTGGGATGCTTTATCTTTGAAGGATACTATCAAAACATTGAAGTTATCTCACTCCAAACCATGCTTTCCCCGTAGGTTTTAGTTTAAATACACACACACACACAAAAAAACACATACAAAGCAACAGAGGTTGTAAACAAAAATTCAAAATCCTTTTCTACCATACTAAAATGGTCAGTACTTCTGAACTAGTGTGGATATGGGTATGAATATGAAGCCACAGGGGAATTTCGCATTTGAGGTAGATGGATTACACGTTTTTTAAAAAATGTGCAGTCACTTCAAGAAAACCAGTGTATAAACATTAATATGATATTTCTATAAGACTATTTTATCAAAACAGAACTATGAAATTTTGTAGCCATCTATTCCATCAACAAAATGAAAATGCTTGACTGGATGCTTAAAAGAATCAGACCTTGGTAAAACAGATTTACACACAGTAAGCTATTCATAATGCTTGTGGATACAATAACTTGCATAGACATACCCTAGAAAATGTCATCACACAGCCCTGAGAAGTTGAACTTCATTATAGGGATGCAGTTATCTCCCACTGTTGACCTTTTTATTTGGTGAGCAAAAGAAATATTGCTGAACATATCAGAACAGCTTTTTTACAATTTTTTCCAGGATATCATGAAAGATGAGTGTTCAATGCTGAAGCTGCAGTTGAAGGAAAGGGATGAACTTGTTTTTCAACTGCGAGAAGAACTGGTAAGTACTGCATGTGCCTTGTCTCAAATGTTTACCTTAAGTTATTCACTCAACCCACACAGTCACTGAGATTTGATCTTGTTCTATTTGCTAACCTCCCTCTCCTACCCCCTTTAGAAATCAGTACTTAGAAATAACTACTCATACAAAAGATTGTTTGTTTGTTTTTTTTAATTCTTTATTTTCGTTTTATAACAACAAAGGAAAAGGAAGACATACAGCTAAAAGACAAATACAAAAATGTAATACATACACCAAAGTAAACCCCTACCACCCCCCTCCCCCCTGCTTCTTCTCTAGAAAACTAATCATTCCCGAAGCGGGCGTGTACTTACATTATTATGTTACAAATCTAACGGTGACCAGAAACATGATGAGTGCACATTAAACAGGCATGTTGGAGCAATGAGCAGATTGTACATAATCATTAAGCATCTGCCATTTAGACAAGCGAGAGTGAGGTTGGGCATGGGGAATAGCTCTCCGAGGTATCTGTTCATATTTACTATATAAGCAGACAAGGTTCCACCATTCATTGACAGTAAGTCGAGAGCTATCCTTCCAATTCCTCGTGATTAAGCATATGGCTATACCCAGCATGAAATCAAGGAGAAAGTGACCCTTCTTAGGAAGAGAGGGGATCTCCGCCACAGAGCGGAGTCCCACGATCTTCCAAGAGAGAGGTTCGTGAAGGTGTAAGATAAACTGAATACGACCCCAGACCCGCCCCCAATAAACCTGTAGTTGAGGACATTCATAAATAACATGAGCGAGGGTTCCCACAGCAGTATGACAAGACCAACACTGGTCCCTAGCATTTGTGTTCCATTTGGCTATTTTTTCTGGGGTATAAAAGCATCTGTGTGCAAAGAAGAAGAGAGTTTGGGTAACAGAGGCAGACCGGGAGACCCGCACTACTTTGCTCCAGAAAACGCTCCATTGCACAGGGGTTAAAGTGGTTTGCAGTTCGCGCTCCCAGGCTTGTTGGGCTCTAAAAATGGTCGTGTCTGTACCCTGACATAATATTTTATAAAAGTTAGAGGCTACCCCATGCGTACTACCAATAGAGTGAACTATCTCTAATAGCCCGTCCTCAGTAGGGACAGAGGGCGGCATGATTCGAGCACTTTTGAGGCAGTGTTGAAGCTGCATCAATTGAAAGTAGTGTTTCGCTGGTAACGCAAATTCCTTTTGTAAATCAGAAAAGGTTTTCCAACAAGCTGCGGAGAAAAGCTGTTGGGGTGTCCAGATCCCCCTTGAGTACCAGGGTTTCCATGCTATCGTTCTATTTAGGACTTGAATTCTGGGGTTATTCCATAGCGGGAGTCCGTCCGGAGGACATATGTTCGGGCCCAGTGATAGAATGAGAGTGTTAAAGGCCGCAAGAGTATCAACAATCATTGGTGGATGGCGGGTGTCTACTTGATAGGACATACCTGGGAGATGGGTCAACGGAATTGGGCTACTAAGCTCCTCTTCTATGTCAAGCCAAACTGGTCTGCTGTCTGTTGAGGTATCTAGCCATCGGGCACCTTGTTTAAGTAGGAAGGCTTGATGATATCTTAGAAAATCAGGAAATCTGGTACCCCCTCTTTCCTTTGCAGACTGTAATTTTTGTTTAGCTATCCTTGGTGGCTTGCCCTGCCAGAGATAACGGACAAAAAGGCCCTCAATATCTTTATAAGTATGTAGCGGGAGTAAGCATGGCAGCATTTCTAAAATGTAATTCACTTTGGGGACTATCATCATTTTCACAGTTTCTAAGCGACCCCACCATGTTAGAGATAAGGGAGACCAACGATTCGTGAGCTCACGGACCTTGGAGACTACCTCTTTGGCATTAAAACTAATAGTGTCTTCTAAAGGAGAACAGTAATGGACCCCAAGATACTTCACCATGCGGGATTGCCAAAGGAAGGGAAAGGCCTGCATGTCAGCCTCATGCACCCAGCGGTTCAGTGGGAATGCTACAGATTTGGTCCAGTTAATTTTATAGCCCGATAATTGTGAGTATCCGTCAATTAGATCCAAGACAGCTGGAACCGAATCGAGGGATACGAAAAGCATAAGGTCATCTGCATATGCAGATAGTTTAATCTCCCTACGACTGAAGGGGACACCTCAAATACGTGCGGATTGTCTAATAAGGAGGGCTAGGGGTTCAAGAGCTAGATCAAAGAGCATTGGTGATAGGGGGCAACCTTGACGCGTGCCTCTTTGGAGATTAAATGGCTGAGACTTGATGGCATTAACACAAATACTGGCGATGGGTTGAGTATACATGACTTGGAGATATCGGAGGAAACCCTCCCCAAAGCCATACCATCGGAGAACTGCAAATAAGAAAGGCCATTCTAGACGATCAAAGGCTTTTTCGGCATCCAGGGAAAGACCCACCCATGGAAGATCTAGATTGGCAGCACTGGATAGCACATGGCACAAGGTCCGAGCATTGTCAGCAGTTGATTTGCCGGGTATAAAACCGCATTGGTCGGGGTGAATTAGGGTGGCCATCCTGTCAGATAGCCGGGTGGCCAAGATCGTTGCGAAGATCTTATAATCGGCATTAAGTAGGGAGATTGGACGGTAGTTGGCGGTTAGTAGCGGGTCTCTGCCTTCTTTCTCAAAGACTACCACATTAGCTGCAGAAAAGGATCCCAAAGAGGATGTATCTACCGCAAGGGCAGTAAAATAGAGTTTTAAATAGGGAACTAGATCTGCACTGAATGTTCTGTAGAATTCGGTCGGGAGACCATCGGGCCCTGCGGCACGGCCCGAGGCTGTTCGTGTTAGGGCAGATTGGATCTCTGAAGTAGAGAAGGGTTCATCCATCGCATCCCTATCATCTTCAGAGAGGGTCGGCCGCTGAATGCCAGAAAGCAATCGCTCGAATGTCTCTGACGAGAACTCACATTCAGATTGATATAGGCGGGTATAGAAATCCCGAAAGAGCTCTACAATGTCGGAGTCTGTGGTTACTATGCCCCCTCCCTGTGGAGCTCGAAGGGCCGCTACGCGTTTGGCTTCTTTTTGACCTTTCAAGGCGTTGGCTAAGAGTCGACCGGCTCGGTTATTTTCACGATAATAGGTCCCTCGCTGAAGCTCAATACTCTTAGAAGCTGCAGTTGAGAGGATTGAGTTATATTGAAAACGGAGACGCTGTAATCGAATTAATACACATGGATCAGTAGTGAAGTTAGAACTCGTTCGCCTGCTTTTATTTGTTGGTCTAGTGTGAATAGCTGCTGTTTGCGTTGTTTCCGCAGGCGAATTTGATAGCTAGTGATCGTTGCTCGAATGGCCGCTTTGAAGCCCTCCCACCAAGCCCAATTCGCAGTATCCTGGGGTAGATTAAAATGGAAGTAATCCTGTATGGCTGCTCGAATTTCTACCTGGAACTCTGGCTGAGTTAACAGGGCTCTATCAAAGAACCAGGCCCCCGTGTTCCCTTGAGGTGCAGTAGTGTGTAATTGAAAGGAAATGGCGGCATGATCTGAAATATGTTGGGAGTGAATCTTTGCAGTATCCACCTGAGGAACTAACAGTTTTGATATTAGAAAGAAGTCTATGCGAGACTGGGATTTATGAGGGGAAGAGAAGAAGGTGAAGTCAAGCTCATTGGGGTGTAGTAACCTCCATAGATCAACTAAAGCAAGATCTTTGATCAGGGAGGTAAGCGTGATGTGACTCTTGGGGGGACCACTTGTCCTAGGCGGCTGTTTGTCAATCAGGGGATCAAGGACTAGATTGAAATCCCCCCCAATTATCAATGAAGTATTAGCAGAGGCCTGTGCAGCCCGGGCAATGGTAGCAAAAAAGGCAGGGTCATCCACATTAGGAGCGTAAAGGCATATACATGTAACTTCAAGGCTACCTATCTTGAGGTGAACTCTGGACCATCTACCTTCTGTATCTGAGCTAGTCGCAATAATAGTAGCATGCAAAGATTTCCTAACCAGTATGGCGACCCCACATTTCTTAGAAACGGCTGGGGAATAGGCGGCCACCATGTAAGGTTTAATATTGAGTTTAAGAGTTTCCTTCGAATTTAAATGCGTTTCTTGGAGAAAGATCAGATCCGCGGTTTCCTGACTTAGGTAGCTTAGGATTTTCCTCCGTTTTATCGGATTATTGATTCCTTTTACGTTCAATGAGAAAATCTTACATGGTGCCATCAATCGGTAATAGACATTTGAGGTAAGGGCGCTTGAAAACATACAACATAATCAGAATCTGTGCAACAATGACATAATCACCAAGTGGTCTGACTAATACACCCCATATTGAAAAGTATGTACCAAAGTATCTTAGAGAAGAAGCAAAACCCCCAAAGAATATGGCGACCATATGTCTGCGGGAGGAGGCCCTAGAGAGGGAATAGAAAGACATGAAACAAAGAAAAGAAACACCAGAGTCCATAGTTAACACTGTCTCTGATACTCATCGAGGCTACTGTGGGTAGATGGAGTCGGGTCACAGATATCATCAAAAGTAAGGCAACAAATTGCCCTCGCCAGACTCTTTGCTGGGTTGCGGCAGATCCAATATGGCGGGTGTAGCGGATATGAGAATACTTGCAGGAATATTCTGGAAGTCAGCGCATCAAGTCGGCTTCTTTGGAATCCAAAAACTCCGCTAGTAGATCAGGGTCCTCAAATGTTCTTGTCTGATTGTGAAGCGTGACTTGGAACTTGGCCGGGTACATCAGGCCAGAGCGTGCTTGTAGTTGTTGAAGCCTCGGCCGGAATTCCAGAAAGCGCTTTCGGCGGTCGACCGTGGGTTTAGCCAAGTCGGGATAGAAGGAGATCTTGTGGCTCTCAAACTCCATGTGGCCCTTTGCCCGAGATGCACTTAGAATTTGCTCAACGTGTTGATATCTCAGAAGTCGAAAAATGATAGGCCGCGGGGTCTTCCTGTTGAGCGTTATGCTTGTGGGCACACGATGAGCGCGATCTATCTCCAAATCTTTGGTAAAAGTGGTTTGGAGCAGGGAAGGGAGGATTTTGCATAAAAACTCTTTCATGTCTCCCGATTCCGCTCCCTCCGGTATGCCCACGAGTCGAATGTTATTGCGGCGCGCTCTATTATTGCCATCTTCCACTTCTTTCTGCAAGGCCCGCACCTGGCGTTCAACTTTGTCGAGTTTGGACAACCGGGCCGCATGGGAATCCAATATGCTCTCCATTTTGTCCTGACGCGAAGAAAGCCCTTCTAGCTTGCTTTGCAGCACACCAAGATCTTCCCGCAGCGCTCGGAGTGCCTCCCCGTTTGACTGCACGAGGTCTTTGACCCCTCTAATCTCTGCGAGGATTTCCTGCTGCATTTCGGGGCCCTCGCGCAAGGCCAGCCCCTTCTGCGGGGACGGAGGTTCAGTTTTGGATCGTTTGCCGTGAGAAGCCGCTGGAGATCCAAATTCCAGGCGCGTGGGTTTGGTCCCCGCCATCTCACCAATGTGCCCCGGCAGGATCAGAGTAGAAGTTCCAAGTGTTTACGGTGTTAATTCAGGATTCTGAGTAGGCCTCTCGGGAGCCACAGCGTTATGCGACCATCCCGCTGGACATCAGGCTCCGCCCAACCAAAAGATTGATAATGTATGCCATGCTCATCGAAACAATCAGCAAATCAATAATACTTCTTTCTAACTTGTCTGGGGTATTGGCCATGCCTCCCATTGGACGCAGAACTCAGGACTGTTTATTTTGCCCATCACTTCTGAGCATATTCAGCTTTCAGACAAGCCAAACACCTTGAACTGTTAGAACTGTATTTGTCATATGGACATTAGAGCCTTGCCTATAGCATCATCTTACGATCCAATTCAAGATCACCACTCAAAATGTCTCAGCAGTGTGCTACCACCCAGTCTGTTAAAGGGCAGATGAAGACTGTCACACTCTTGAGAATAAGATTTTATGGTAGTCCCGATCATAAAAGGCAGCACTATATCAACATCCATCAGTTACACTTATACAGTAATTTCCTTGAATCGAAGGGATAGGAAGAATCCATTTCCTATAGTCTTTGTCCAACATAACTCAAAACATTACTAGCTGTTTGCCCCTGGGATGCTCATCCACACCACAGCCCTTGGCATTGACACCTTTCTTGCACTGGGCTCCTTACTCAAGGGATGCAACATCTGAGTCTCAGCAATAAACATCTTATGCCATCTTAAATGTCGCTGTTGCAAATATCCAATCCTAGGCCAGAAAGCTGCATTCTCTCTGACCTATACATACTAAGACAGCTTTCAATTATTATGTTGTTTCAGATAATGGAGACCTTTAATCTCTTTATGAATCTGTGCATCAACTATTCAGTTTTTAGCAGGCTTTTTCAGTCACCTTATGTAGTAGCTTACCATGCTAAATTCACTGAGGAAGGTGTAACTGGGGCAGGAAGGACAATTGTGCCATATTCCTTTAATATGTTTCGAACGAGCTCCAAACTGTTACATCATTACCACCTAAGTGAAGGATTATTGCCTGGGAAGTGATTACAACTGTTTTGGATTGTTTTTAAATTCTGGAGAATGAATAGTATTAACCGATCCCCCTGCATGAATACCAGTCTATGAGATGTATATTCCTCTGTTAGCCAAGTCTAAATTTTCACCTTATGGTCTGGCTAATGCTCTCTCATGGGCCCAGTCCACAAAAAAAGTATGCACATATGTACAGTAGACACAATGTGGGTTCCTTGGTATACCTAGAGTAGATAAAAATGTATTAACAGCAGATATGCACAATCTAACAAGTTTTGGGGCTTGCATGCAATTTGTACTGTTGAGATATCCATCTACCCAATGGCAGTTTGGGGGACAGGTCTGGAGATACTGCCATGATCACAGCACCCATACAAAATGAGCATGCACTATACCAGCTGCTTTCAAGACCCTTGGTTGCCAAACTTGTCTTTAAAACATTTGTAAACAGATATCAAGAAAGAGTGAGGCATTCCTATGTGTCAGTTGAAAAGGGGTCCCATTTGTTCTAAGGGCCTATTATTTTTTTAGGTTCTCTACTGGGAAAATGTTGAAACCATGCAGCTGGAATAAAACTAGTCTTGCTTCCTGAGCACTCTGGTCCATCTGTTGTAGCCCTTTTTGGGCAGGCCGTCCTACCTGGATTCCAGCCTGGATTCTTAGGCTTTACCTAGCCCTTCTAACAGGAAGGAAAAAAAAAAACAAGACACATACACAGAAAACCAATTATATTATTAATTCCAGAGCTCTAGAAGGAAGACCATCAGAGGATCCAAATCATGGCTTCTCCCTATCTTCAAAAATCTTCTGACAGAAATCTGCCTTTTATTAAGAAGTATCAGCTGACATAGTTAATTTTTGATCAACATCGGATGATATTATTCATGTTACAAAATTACAGGTCTGGAATAAAATCTGCTTACAGGGTTATTTTTCTGCTGATGCTTTGCAAAAATACATAAAAAGAATGGTAGTTACAAGGCCATGATTATAATTACCAAGTGACAGCAGGTGTCGCTGTATTTCTTTCATTGTACAAAAGCTGATTAGTTACACTATGTTCTGTCTAAATTCTGTTAATTTCCCAAGCTTTATTTGATTTCCAGTTATATGTTGACCTAAGGTCTCTGATTCTCGGAAAGGTTTTGCAATAATGCTGATGTTAGTTATCTAATTTTTGACCTATCATCCACCACAAAAGAGAGGCAGAACTGTCTGTATTCCAAGATTTTGCAGAAGCTAGGCTTTGCACCAGTAACTATTGTCCCCCGCAGCCCCCCCTGGTGGCGGCGTAGTTTTCCACGGAAGGGCTGGGGAGCGCACAAGATTATGGTGATCGGGGTTGGACAGGTGCGAGGGTCAAGGGTAGCAGTCCCTTGTGCCGGCCTCGTTACCAACTTCCCAAAAAGAACAAGTTCACACGAAAATGGAGGGAAAAATGAAAAAGGCTTTATTTCCCCTTTTTCACAAAAATGGTTCAAAAACAGGATAAACGGCTTTGGAAAGTAACACAACTGAACAAGTCCTTGCATCAGGTTTAAAGCACAAATGAAAAGGTCAAAGTAATGGCTGTTAACTTCACAGTAATTTGAGGTAAGACAAAACACTGCATTCACTTATGCATTCATGGAGCTAGAAACAAACTACAGCTTCACTGCTGTACAATATGTACATTCCATCGGCTCGTCAGACTCTTCGCCTGCAGATTCCACTTGCATAAATTCTATGTCTGATAGCTCTGAGTCTGAGGCTTCTGCATAACTGAAATCTGGCTTTTTAAAAGCGTGCCGTACAGTTTCCCAGTGTCTGGTAGTTAGGTTAGGGCGTCGGCTTCTGGCCACTGGGTAAAACAATGGCTCCTCATCAGCTATAGTTTTAAAAGCTCTCTCAGCACAATGCTTAGTATTTACAGTTCTCCTCTTAGAGAAAATGTCTGTTAGCTTTTGCTTATAAATGTCATTGTTACAAGGAGAAACTTCCTTCCCCTGTCTTTCTCTTATGTTAGGTTTGAGCAAACAATTGCAAGTAATAGAAGCTTTACCTTTGAGCTTTCTTCTTTCCTTCTCAGGGAAGGCTTGAGGCCTAGTCCGGTTGTCCTCTAACTCAGGAAGGCCCAAGTTCTCCCCCGATATCTCTCTTGCCTTAATATATGGACAAACCTCTCTGTGCCAAGGCTGCAGCTGTTGCCATCTGCCCTTGCCTCCACTCCTGAGGCTGTCGTTGCCTGGTGGCCTCGCTCCTTCAGCTTCTCTCTGCTCACCAGTCCTCTGTGTTCTCCACTTTTCTCCCAGGCCAGCACTCTCGTTGCTTCTCAGGCCTGCTTTCTCTCTCTCATTCAAGACTGCCCTTTCTTTGGCTCTTGAATCTCTGTCCTCCTCTCTCAGGATACTTCTCTGGATATCTTTCTCCTGGATATCTTTCTCCTCTTGGTTCAGACCTGCCTCTGCTTAAATCCAAACTGACTGGGCCCAAGTCCTGCCCATAGAGGCATGGTTCTTCAGACTCTGTACTGACTCTCATGCTCCCTCTATGTGGATCTTCAGGATATTGCAGCTTATACCTGTTTTTTTCTGGATTTAAAACTTTTCTTCTATCTGCAAGAGGGTCTGCTGCATCACACTATGTACACAACTTTGTTAGCTAATCTCTGTTGCAATTAACTGCAAGCAAATTTTCACAGAGAGAGAGAGAGACAGAAGCTTCTATCTAAAAATGTATGTTTCATTTAAGCCTGGCATTATAATAAGCATATATTTATCTTTTACCTGAGTAAAGGTATCTGGCTATAGCACATTCACATTCCTGTTCTCCATCATTATCTGTGCTTGCATCACTGTCTGTACCTATATCCAGAGTACCATAAATAGATTCATCACTATCCATAGCCAGGTCTAGATTGCCATAAACTGGATGATCTATATTAGTGTAAGTTACCTTATCACACAAAAGCTCATCAGTCTCTGCTATAGTCTCTAACCTTGTTCTGGAGCCTTGGTCAGTCCTTCCTTTCTCACAGTTGATCTGCAGACTATAACAATGTTTTCATGAAAAAAGATATCATCCATGCTTAAATGACGTAGAGCAGGAGAATGTGTTGCCCGGGGGACAATTTTGCTCAGTCCCAAGGCTCCAGAGCATGATAAAGTGAAGATATCTCTAAAGAAACAAGTTTCAGTGGAATTAAAATACACTAAGGGGGGCATTCCAAGCTGTGATAGCGGTGTTGGATGCTCAGGCTGGACATCCAACCCGTATTCAACCCCTTACTGCCATTCTGACGCCAGTGATCCCTGCATGTACACAGCGTTTATATGGGGAGCACTGTATGTGGGTGGGAGAGGGTGGTGCAGGGTAGAGTGGGGGAGTGGCCAGCTGCCAGAACGTAGAGGGCCTATTCAGGACAGGTCCCTGTATGTTATCCGGCACCAAGCAGCACATCTGACTTACAGTATTCCACCCGAAGGTGGAATAAGTCCTGGGAGCCTCTCCCGAGTGCACTGCACAACCCCACCCACCATGTCAATGACCTCGCTGTGTCCCTGCAGCTACAATCCAGGCCATAGGAGCCACTGGTGCAGCCCAGACAGTAGTCTACAGGGATCTAAATGCGGCATGACATTCCGAGTCGTCCCGTGGATGGCTTGTTGCCATGGTGTGCAGACACCACTGCTCCGTCACTCCAGCAGTGACATTCTGGCATGGAGACTGGCAGCTCCCCATATGTCGATCTGCTCGGCATACGGGGAGCGCTCGAACATGCATCTTCCCGATTCCGCCATTGCGGGTATATCAAGGCCCCATGGTGGTGCAATCGGGTCTATCTCTGACCCATCCACATATTGGCTGGCCAAAGTGGCCAAGCATGCAGGGACCAGAATCAGCCTCCATGAGGGGCATGAGCTGATTCCTCTGCTAACTGTGCAACCCATATTAGAGACATGAGTGGGTGGGTTGGGGCAGAGAATGGGTGTGGTAATCTCAGCACAGTGAGCTCAGGGTAAAAACCATGTGCTTAACTGCATCCTGTGCGATTAATGTGGGTTTGCACCCGTGCTAATGTGGAACATGTTAGGGGACAAGACTTCACCTTAAATGCTTTCTACACCCCTGACAGTCAACATGGTGTTATTGCACCTAACGTGCCATAGTTTTGGTGCTTTTATTATGTTAAGTGCAACACTTTAGTGTCATTTACTAAAAGGACCCTTAAGTATGCTATACATTATGAGTCACCTGTGTTTGGCATGGAAACTAGTGAGTTGGTCCATCCATGTATATATTTTTTTTAAATTACAAAATTGTTTGTGGGACACTTAAACTAAGTGCCCTGTTATAAAATTACCTTCATAGTGTTGTGACAGCTTGTAAAACTGACAGCAGAGTTTTGCTTTCTGAATAACTCCCGCTGATGAAAAGAAAATTGTCCAGGTAGTGAACTGTTCCAACATCTTGATGTTTGCTTTATAGACATAGTGCACAAAGAGTTTAATTTTCAAAGCAAGCATGCAGTATGGAACACCTGTCAAATTAGTAGGACTACAAAGAAGCAATACCCACAAACAGAAAACCTCTGGGTGAATCAGTAGGGAGTGAAAGGTTGATTAAATATCAGTTTGACTGGTCTAATATGGCAAAGAATCTCAATGTTAGCTACCTGGTCTAGAGAAGTGTATTGCACTGAACATAGACAATACACTTCTCTCTGCTCAGGTTCCCTCTCAACTAGGTATGTGTGCACCAAAGATTTTCGTCCTTGCTTTTGTTTGTCAGAATATACCCTTTTGGTTAATCTTCTGGAGTGGAAGTCATTCCCAACAAATTCTATAGGGCAAGCTATTTTACAACACAACAGCGAGGCTTGTCACCTAATTTCAATCAAACCTTCTTGAAACTTGATAGCAGGCATCTATATCAGCACTACAAGCCATCAAGAGTGCTACAAACCCCTCAGAGGGGCAAAAGATATGTACAATTAAAGAACAGCAAAAAGTATATATAATAGCAGGATGAATACCAGAAATTGCCATCATAAGGGAAAGGTGGTACAAAGAGCACAATGAACACCTCAAGAGAGTAGAAGAGGGTAAAGTAGAACTACAATTGATGGAAACACACCAAGGCACTTTGAGAGGAGTAAAATGGCAAGGAGACCAGCACAGCATCTAGGTTGGTGGTGAGGCCCTAAATTATACCATGATGACCAGCACAACACCCAGATTGGCTGCAAGGACTTATATTATGCTAAGAGAACCAGCACAGCATCCAGGTCGGCTGAAATGCTATAAACATGTCAAGGGAGCCAGCACATCACTCTGGCTGTAAGGCTCTAACATTAGAAGTGGAACCCTGAGAAAACAGTTTATAGATTTTGCCAGAGAGAAATGTATGGAACCATTGTAACAGTACCATGCACACCTGCCAAATGTTGACGAGATAGTAAAAGAGAGTTATTTAAATTGAAAGCACAAGATAGATCTAAAGATACCAATAAAGAGACATTACTCGGCCATGAGATTGATGAACTTAACACAGGGGATGCCACAGCGGCCTTACCACCAAAGCTGACCGTGCTCTGGCGAAGCCTTTCACGAACTTCTGAACCACAAAAGATGCTGTAGGGTCAGGAAACCCACGTAGTTTTGACACAAAAGCCACACTTACCAATGCCTACGATAGAGCATGCAGCAACAAGCTATGCTCCAAAGCCAATTCCAGAAAACACAAGACATCATCCTGTATAATCTGCTGGCCTCCCAGGGGCACTAGGTTCACAAAATGCCTCCAGCAAGCCGTGTAAGCTTTCTATGTATACAGCCGCCAAGGCTGTCTTCAACAATATTCCAAGTGGTGAGGAAGTATGTTTCAACAACTTCTCAGGATCCTGGAAGGGGCAGCATCCATGGCTGGGACCAAATCATGGAACAGGGCCCACTGAAAACAAGATAAGGCATCTGCATCTGAATTATCCACACCTGGCATATGCTTCGCCCCCAACAAAACATTGAGCTGTAAGCAGCGCAGAACCAACCGACAGAGCAATCCCACCACCAAAGGGGAGCCTGCAGACTGCCACTTGATCACCATCACCACCGCCATATTGTCGGAACGGAAGAGCAAGGTCCGATTACGTAAGTGCACACCCCATAGCAGTAAAGCCATCCATTTCAAAAATGTAATGTTCTGACACCAAAACTGCTCCTTTCACACCGCGGGCCAAGTCTCCACACACCATGCGTCTCCAAAATATATTCTGAAACTGCTCCCCCGATACAATCTGTATATAACTCGAGATCATGATTGGACACTGCCGGACATGGCCACACCCATATTCCATTGAAATCCTGCAAGCACTCCTGCCAAATGTCTAAATCCACTCTCACACCACTACTCAACCTAATAGAGTGGTGCTTCTTTTGCACCCTTGAGTCAGGCATGCAAGTCGCCACATGAATACTCTACCCATGGGGATCACCCAACAAGCAAAATTGAAATGCCCCAACAGTTCCTGCACCTGCCCCATCATCAACTTAAGCCAGTCTAGAGCCTGCTGAATCAAAACCGCCAATTTGGTGACCTTCTCTTCAGGCAATCACGATTCCATACGGACTAAATCAAACTCGATGCCGAAAAATATGAGAGAGGTAACTGGCCCTCCATCTTTCCTTCTGCCAGTGGCATCCCAATGATCCTTGCCAACTGCTGGAAGACCCACAACAACTGGCCACACTCTAGGTACCCCGCCGCAGCCACCACAAGGAAATCATACAAATAGTGCACCATCGTTTCAGATTGTGCTACCAGTCGGAATGAGGAAGGAAAGGCCTCAAAACAGGCACAGGCCACCGAATACCCCATGGGCATGCACTTGTTGACATAGTACCACTCTTGGAAACGAAAGCCAAGGAGGTAAAAAGACCTGGGGTGAATAGGGAGCAGTCAAAATGCGGACTCCACATTTGCCTTTGCCATCAACACCCCCTGCCCCGAACTCTGAAGAAGGTGTACGGCGGAATCAAAGGACACATACTGCGCTGGATCAATAAAATCATTCACACTATGCCCCCCTGGATAGGACAAGTTGTGAATGAGCCGATACTTGGCCAGTTCCTTCTTTGGCACAATCCCCATAGTGGGCACCATGAGATTAGGAAGAGGCAGATACTCAAAGGGGCCCGCAATCCTGCCCGCAACTTGCTGGAGACAATTCCATGTAGCTGTTTTACCGATGGGGTATTACAGGCCTGGTGAACCAAAAGCAGACCTGAAAAAGGAATCACAAACCTCTCCCGAAAACCCACATGCAATAACCTGGTCACTGCCAAATCTGGATTACCCTGTAACCAGCACTTCAAGGCCACCAAGTTAATGGGCGATGGAGCTTTGGCCAGGGACCATTGTCGGAGGCACCCACCTAACCGGGCCTGTCCGCCCCCACCCCAGGTGAAATATTGCAAGACCTGATGTCCAACCCCACACATTGAGCATCTATATTTGAAGCAACACCCCGGTCAGTCATAATGACCTGCATTGAACTGAAAACTGTCACTGGTTTCAAGGCACTGTCCAATCCAGGGCCTTGAAACCAACCTGGCGGGGGAAAATTCCCCACACCCAACCCATTACCCCCGCCTGTGACCAGCCCCCCAGGGAAACCCCAGAAGACAGCCCTGGGAAGTCCCCACCCCGGGTCTCGCAAAAGGAGACTGACATGGAGTCATTTCTGCTAACTAAATGTCCACATTCTGACACCCCCAAGCCTCAGCCTTATCCTTTGCCAAGCACTTCCAGAACTGTTCATCATAATTGAGCCAGGCCCAACCCCCATGTGTCCTGTGAGCCTGCAAGATCACATCCAAATACTGCAAGAGCCCTGGGTAAAGGGCCAACTTGGCCCCTCTCAAAATAGAGGAAAAAAGATGGAACGCCAACAACCAGTTACTAATAGTCTTAGGTATCTAAGACCGCCCTTTCTTACCTTTATCCTCCCTTCTTCTTATCCCCAATGTCCTGGTCATGAGCCAACAGCGAAAATATATCCACATACCACCCCTGCAAGAGCTTCACCCGAAACTTCCATGACACATGACAATCCAACGGTGCAATGCTGCTCATGGTGTGTCTACTCCCCGCCAACTGCAGGTCGTCACTGGTCCCACACGCACCTTGCCCCATGGAACTGGACCCCAGATGATCTGGACTGTGAGGACCATTGCTGCCATCATCCGACTCAGTGCCCTCAGGTGATGAGGAATCAAAAGTATCTGAGATATTCCACATGTGCACCGCCGACTCGTCATCCGAGCAATACAAGTGCTTCTCACGATACATGCGCCATACGACCCTCCGCAAGTTCTTCAAAAATTTCTTATCCCTCAATGTCCGGGTGATCATCTAGTCATGTTTCCAAACCCGCACCGTCCTCCACACGCCCGTACCCTCTAACCCATACTCCTCATCTAACAGCAAATACCAACCTGCACGCCCTGTCATAGTATCCATCCTCTCCTGGCTCTCCACACTGGAACACAGCTGACCGTCTTCAGGCTGCTCCCCCTCATTGGTTACCAGGTCCACCCCGACCCCAACGTCAGGCCGCGACCCTCCCTGGGACCACCCCAAACCTCCCTGTGTGCCACCCTCATTCCTCGCCCAGACTGCTGCTCCCCCCTCTGCCCCTCCCTCCCCCCCACACTCCGCTTCTCGCCTTTCTACGGGGCAGGGCCAGCTCCATCTCTGGCACCATCCTCAGCGATCAAGAGTGCCAGTTGCTTAGTCTATCACTGTGACGGCCTGTGCACTGACTGGCCCAATGCCCCACCTCTGCTTTGCGAGGACCCATCTTCAATGTTCTCTCCCACATGCTATTTCCAAGAACCTCCCCACTGCACCTACCTATAGCCCACCCCCCCCTTCACCTCACCCCCACTGAGTTGCACACCCACACCCTGCCACTCACAGCACAGCAAACACTGCTCCATAAAACCCTACCCCCAACACACTGCCTAGAATAAAAAAAAAAGAAAGACACCCAAACCCCCATAGCACTAGGACCCCAACTACTGACCAAATACCCCACTGTCCCTTACTCATCCGGAGGTGCCACCCCCAGAATTACTCCCTTTGAGGCCTGCTCCTCTCCCGCAGACGCACACACCGCTGGCTCACAGACGGCCCACAGCAGGAACATGCCATTGCACAACCTCACAACCTCCAAAAACACCGCTGCATGATCCCACCACCTCACCACGATCCCCAGCACTGCCAGAAGTCTGCCTAACTGGGAAGAACCACACTGGGCCAAGTCCTGCCCCCCACTGCCACTGCCGCAGCCTACCAAATCGCAGATCCTGGTGAATCTGCGCACCACTTCCCTGTCTCCAAATCCCTCCTCCTTATCTTTTCCTGCCGGCACCGCTACCCTTCCCCCCCTCCAAGCAAATGGTTGGCAGGCTCAGCTAGGTTACCCACCCCACTCCCCATTCACCTGGATGGCAGAAGCTGAGGCATTATAATGTAACATAGATACAACTCAAAATCATATAAACCTGCCAACTTGATAGTGGGTTTTCAGTGCATGCTTATCACATATGCGAGGTTTAGCTCATACAAAAGGCTAGAAAGGTTTGCCGAAACAAATGCACCATCAATATTTTATGAAATGCCAGAATATCAGATATGCAGCATAATTTAAGTCAATGAATTTATTAGCCAATGTTTATTTATCTGCATTGGTTAATTCATATGTTCCTTCACAAATTTTATGATGAAGTCAACATGAGTCACTGAGAATCCCTTCATGTTTGGTGGGATGTAAGGTAGAGACTATTTCTTGAGTACTTGCATTAGCTGGCGCTAGGCTTTGGAATAAATTACTCTTTAAAGTCAGAAAGAGACTATCTTTGAAAAGAATTGCAATCTATTTTATTTACTAGGGCTTTTAGATAAAATGTTATTTTGAGCTAAAGAATGGTGTTTCTTAAGTTTATGTTGTGGAGGAATAGCCTAGAGCAACAGCCTAGCACCCAGGAGATCTGGTTTCAGTTCTCATTGGCACTTAACATAAGAACATAAGATATGCCATACTGGGTCAGACCAAGGTCCATCATCCCAGTATCCTGTTTCCAACAGTGGCCAATCTAGGTCATAAATACCTAGCAATTTCCCCAAAAGACACAGGTTCAACAGTTCTTGTATTGGGGCAAACAGTGATATCCCAGGCCCCTTTTAATAATGGTTTGCAATGCAATGTGTGCCTTCGAGTCAGTCCTGACTCCTGGCGACCCAGAAGATCCTGGGTTTTCTTGGCAGTGTCACCGGAAGTAGATTGCCAGGCCTTTCTTCCGAGGCAATGGAGGGTTAAGTGACTTGCCCAAGGCCTAATCAGTATTAATAAGTTACTAATAATGGGGTATGTTTGCTAAAATGTGCAATGCTTGCGTGGGCTGGATCTCAAGAATTAGCGCTAACCATTGGGGGAATGCCTGCACTTCTTGTGACCTTGGGCAAGTCACTTTATCCTCCATTGCCTTGGAAGAAAAGGCCTCACAGTCTACTTCTGGTCATACCTTACCAAGAAAATTCTGAGGCTGCTGTGTCTCCTGGAGTCAGCATTGACTTGATGGAACTTAAAAAAAAAATATGTTTTAGTGTGTGATTTTATCATGAATGTTGAATTCTTAACCATCTAGAAATTAGTGACTAGATGGTCTATAAAATTTGACTGATTGGTTTGCTACTGGGATGAGAAGGCTCAGGGTAGCCCTTGTGGAACTTAAGGGCATGCCTGCTAAAATATGCTACCAGAGTAGCCAGGGGTGGCTCTATAATGAGGTGAAGTGAGGCGGCTGCCTCAGGCGGCAAAGTTTTGAGGGCGGCAAAAAATGCCCCAAAACAGCCTCCTCACTTCACCTTCAAAAGTTAAAAAAACAACAAAAAAAAAAGCACACAAGTTGCTGCCGCTGCTGATTCCGCTTTTTGGCAGCAGCAAACGCACTGCCTTCTTTTCCTGCAGCCACAGCTCCCTGCCTCTTAGAGAACCGCGGCTGTGCTGGTAATTGCAATTGAAATAAAAAAGAAGCTGGTTTGGAGCCTTCCCGCCTTTCGAAGGACTCTGTGCAGCTTTGTCCCACCCCAAAAGAAGTCACTACAACTTCCCGCAGTCACAACTTCCTTTGGGTGCGGGACAAAGCTGCACGGAGTCCTTTGAGAGACGGGAAGACTCTGCACCGGCTTCTTTTTTATTTCAATTGCAATTACCAACACAGCCATGGTTCTCTAAGAGGCAGGGAGCTGCAGCTGCAGGAAAAGGAGGCAGTAGAGGAACTAGCATGTGGGAAAGTGGGGGCTAGTAGCAGGCTGACACAGGGAGAGGGGAGGAAGGGGCAGGGAAATGACAAGGGAAAGGTGAGGCTGGAAGGGAATTGACATGAAGGGAATGTGGGGTCTGCAATGGGGATGAGACAGGGGGAGAAGGGGCCTGGAAGGGAATTGACATGAAGGGAAGGTGGGGTTTGCAACTGGGTTGACACTGGGGGAGGAGGGGACTGACACTGGGGGGGGGGGAGAAGGCTGGAAGGGAACTGACAAGGGTTCCCTTATTTCTCCAGGACCAAGCAGGAAGTCAGTCCTCACTTATGGGTGACGTCGGCGCCGACGGAGCCCTCGCGGAGCAATTTTCCCCAGCTTTCAAAGAAAGCCTTTGGGAATTGCAGCGCGCATGCGCGGTCCTCTTCCCGCCCAAGGGTGCCATCTTAGCCAGTCTTCTTTTTTCCACGGAGCCCTACAGACGTCCCCGTCGTGTCCCCGCGAAAAAGTTGATATTTCTTCATAATTTTATTTCTTTTCCTTCGGTTCGACGCCGGTCTTTTTCCCGCCGGACTCGCGACGCCGGTCACGAGTCCTCTTCCTTTTTTCGGTTTTTCTGACTTAGTCAGTTTTCGTTTTCGGTTTTTCCCTGGCAGCCCGGTCCTTTGACCTCGCCGGGGCCCTTTTTCCCCCGATGGCTGCCAGTGGTTTTAAGCGGTGTGGTCAGTGTGACCGAAATATGTCACTAACTGACACACACGACTTTTGCCTCCGCTGCCTGGGCCCGGATCATGAAGAAATGATCTGTGGGCCCTGCGGCAAAATGTCCTCCAAAGCATTGAGAAGTCGGCGGCATCAGCGGGATAGGATCTTCGCTGACCCCAGCCATACCCGGACCTCGTCGGAGGCCTCCGCGTCCAAAGGTTCCAGCTCGGACCGTCGCCGGAGTTCCTCCGACAGGGGTTCTCCCTCCGGGGACCATCGTGGTAAGGTGAAACCCGCGAGGGCGGCATCGGTGGACGCTCCTGGCTCCGCGAGGGCCAAGTCGCATAGCCCCGATAGCCGCCCCGGGTCCTTGGAGAAGGAGCACCTCACGAAGCGACCTCGCCTGGAGTCGGAGCTGCCTGCTCGGGTAAGTCCTGTGGTCCTCCTGGACTCGCCTCCGCGACAGCCGACGTCGGGCCCGACGCCGTCGGGGCCCGAGTCGGGGGCTGCTGGGTCACCTGAGCTCGGACTCAGGTTGACGGCCTTGGAGAGCAGACTGTCTGCCTTCATGGACCAGCAGCGGGCACTGCTCGCTGGCTTCGCTGGCGTCGCTGCCCCGACCGCCGGGACGTCGACGTCCAAGTCGACCCCGGAGACCGAGCCGATCCTCGAGTCGATGCGAACTCGAGTCGATCCTCGGTCGAGGTCACCCTCGGCCTCCCGTTCGGGACCGAGGTCGCCGACGCCGACTCCCTCGGCGTCGGGGCGGCAGGCGCCGCGCCCTGCCCGGGCCGACCCCACCGAGTCCTCGTCGGAGTCGGTCTGGGAGTCTGAAGAGGAAGAGTCGCCTGATTCTTTCCGGACTCGGTGTGTCCCCTCGGACTCACCGGAGTCCGAGCCTCGGAAGCAGTCCCCCCCGGAGGATGCCCGGTTCTCGGACTTCGTCAGGGATATGGCCAAGGCTTTGGCCTTCCCTGGGGACCCCGAGGAGGAGCCTCGAGCCGAAGAGCTCGACGCCCTCCAGTATGACTCTCCCGCAAGGGAACACTTTACTGTACCGGTTCCTCCTATGCTGGAACGACTACTCTTCCGCATGTGGGAGAGTCCGGCCACCTCGCCGGTCCTGAGCAAGCGGGTCGATTCTATCTATCGAGTCCGCAAGAGCCCTGGCTTCCAAAAAGCACAGCTACCACACCATTCCATGGTAGTGGAATCGGCCATGCATCGTCTTAAGAGCCAGAAGATGCACTCCTCGGTGCCTCCTGGCAGGGAGGCCCGTAACCTGGATGGCCTTGGTAAGAAGTGTTTCCAGGGCTCTATGCTTGCGTGTCGTGTCCAGACGTACCAGCTATACATGGGCATGTATCTCCGAGACCTGGCTAAAGAGCTAGCCGGGTTCTCCGCTGGTTTGTCCGAGGAACCCTTGCAGAGGTTCCTGGCCTTGTCCACTGGCATTCGGGAATGCTCAAAGTTCATGTCCCGAGCAGCCTATGATGGCTTTGAAGCATCGGCTCGCGTGGCCGCAGCCGGCATCGGTGCCCGCCGACAGGCTTGGCTTCAGTCGTCTGACCTTGAGCCCTGGGTGCAGGACAAGTTGGTCGATGTCCCCTGCCGAGGCGAAAACCTCTTTGGCAAGCCCATGGCGGAAAAGGCTGCACAAATTGAGACAGAGACTCTCACCAGGACCAGGCTTTCTAGGAAGACCTCCGCCCCTTCCCAGAAAAAGAAGGGCTCGGGGAAAAAGTCCTTTTACCGAGGAAGGCGGCTGCCTACAAACAATACCCCCATTATCAGGCCCCTGCAGCTCCCCAACAGGGCCAGCAGGCCAAGGGACGGGGTAACGGGTCCCGTAGGCAGCAAGCCCCCAAGCCTGCACCACCAGCCCCTGCTCAGCAGGGTGGGGGTTTTTGACTCCTTAAGCATAGCCTCTCCCCCCCCCGCTGGTTCCTCCCAGCACCGGAGGCCGGCTGGTTCACTTCGCCCACAGGTGGTCCAGCATCACCTCAGATGCCTGGGTGCTTCATGTCGTGCGAGAAGGCTATCTTCTCCACTTCCACCAGGTCCCTCCCTCCTATTTTCCGGGAGAACCTCCACGACCCCCTCTGCACAGGGAATTACTCCTTCAGGAGTTAACAGGTCTTCTACAGGAACAGGCGGTGGAACCGGTGCCCCACCACCTGAAAGGTCAAGGCTTTTATTCCAGGTATTTTCTAATACCAAAGAGAACAGGAGGCCTCAGACCCATCCTGGACCTGCGCAACCTCAACAAGTTCCTCGTGCGGGAGAAGTTCAAGATGCTTACCCTTGGAATCCTTCTGCCCTACCTCCAGCAGGGAGATTGGCTATGCTCCTTGGATCTAAAGGATGCCTACACGCACATCCTCATCCACCCAAGCCACCGCCAATACCTAAGGTTCGTGGTGGCAGGGAATCATTACCAGTACAGAGTACTGCCCTTTGGCCTGTCCTCCGCACCGTGAGTCTTCACAAAATGTCTCGCGGTGGTGGCGGCCCATCTCAGGCTTCACGGCCTCTATGTCTTTCCGTACCTCGACGACTGGCTCATCAGAGCAGCGTCCGCTCTGGAGGTCACCAACGCCACGCGCCGCACGGTGACTCTTCTGCAGTACTTGGGCTTTGTTATAAACTTCGCAAAGTCCACTTTGCTCCCCTCACAGGATCTCGAGTTCATCGGCGCAAGGCTGCACACTCCTCAGGCACGAGCGTACCTACCGCTCGACAGGGCTCAACGGCTCATGGACCTAGCCGACCGTTTTCGCAGCCAGCCCCTGGTCTCCGCCAGGCGCTTCCTGAGACTACTCGGCCATATGGCTTCCACCGTCCATGTGACCCCCAATGCCCGCCTGAATATGCGGCCTGCTCAATGGTGTCTCCGCCAGCAGTGGCGACAAGCCACAGGCGGCCTAGCAGACCTAGTGCGCGTCTCCGAGCCGCTGATCTCGTCTCTCCGGTGGTGGCTTCAGCAGCCGAACCTGATATTCGGAATGCCTTTCCAGTCACCTCAGCCGGCCCGGGTGCTGACAACAGATGCATCCCTCCTGGGCTGGGGAGCGCATTGCCAAGGGGCACGTACTCAGGGCCTCTGGACCACGTGGGAGTCTGCTCAGCAGATCAACTTCCTGGAGCTCAGGGCGATCCGCCTGGCTCTCAAGGCCTTCTCCCACCTGACTTCTCACCAGTCCGTCCTTGTCCAGATGGACAATCAAGTTGCCATGTTCTACGTGAAGAAGCAGGGGGGCACGGGCTCCTTCCTCCTCTGCCGGGAGGCACAGAAGCTCTGCTCTTGGGCCGTCAGTCACGGCATTCTCCTCAAGGCAGTTTATCTCCCAGGCCAAGAGAATTACCTGGCGGACAAACTCAGCAGGATCCTCCAGCCGCACGAGTGGCATCTGGATCCCTTGGTAGTTCAGAAGCTCTTTCTAAAGTGGGGCCTCCCCACGGTGGATCTCTTTGCCCGTCCTCACAACCGGCAACTTCCTCGCTTCTGCTCTCGTCAGCCACACCCCCTTCGGGTTGCGGCGGACGCTTTTCTACTCTCATGGTCGGGGAGCCTTCTGTACGCTTTCCCTCCCATCCCGCTAGTCTCTCGGACTCTTTTCAAGGTTCTCCGAGACAAAGCCTTCATGATCCTGGTGGCCCCTCGCTGGCCCAGACAGCCGTGGTTTCCGCTCCTGCTGCAATTAGCGGTGGAGGATCCATTCCCTCTGGGGTTACAACCGGATCTCCTCACTCAGGATCAGGGGTCTCTGCTACACCCCAACCTCAGGTCTCTCAACCTAATGGCCTGGCTGCTGAGAGGGTAGTCCTCGCTCCCCTTCTCCTGCCGGCAGAGGTGGAAGAGGTCGTCCTAGCTTCGCGACGACCTTCTACCCGCAAATGCTACGCCCTTAAATGGCGTCGTTTTTCCGTTTGGTGTACCCGACAGTCTCAGGATCCCTTCTCCTGCCCGGTGTCGGTGGTCTTGCAGTACTTGCTTTACCTCTCTAATCTGGGACTTAAGTCCAACTCCGTCAAAGTTCACCTCAGTGCTCTTTCAGCACATCATGTGCCGGTGGAAGGCAGACCTCTCTCCAACGACCCTCTCGTAGCGAGATTTCTCCGAGGTCTCCTTCTACTTAAACCACCTCTGCGCCCGCCAGCGCCTGACTGGGACCTGAATGTGGTTTTACAGCGGATCACCTGTCCGCCTTTTGAACCTATGGCTACCTGTTCTCTCCGTTTTCTTTCTTGGAAAACACTGTTCTTGATAGCCCTCACTTCCGCTAGACGCGTAAGTGAATTGCAGGCCCTCGTGTCTGATCCCCCTTACACTCGGTTCTACAAAAATAGGGTAGTCCTACGGACTCACCCAAAATTTCTTCCAAAAGTGGTCTCCCCCTTTCACATCAATCAGGAGGTGGTACTTCCAACCTTCTTTCCCAGACCACACTCCAGCCGAGCTGAAACGGTCCTCCATACCCTGGACTGTAGAAGGGCTTTAAACTTCTACCTTGACCGTACGCGGGAGCACCGTAAAGCTGCTCAGCTTTTTGTGTCTTTTGACCCCAATAAATTGGGGCTCCCGGTCTCCAAGCGTACTCTGTCCATCTGGGTTGCGGACTGTATCTCTTGGGCTTATGGGGCAGCCGGACTCTCCTTGGATGGTCGAGTCACGGCTCATTGTGTTCGGGCAAAGGCTACGTCAGTGGCTTACCTCTGCTCTGTTCCGCTGGCAGACATCTGCCGGGCCGCTACTTGGTCTTCGAGCCAGACTTTTGCGGTCCATTACTGTCTCGAGAGGGAGTCCCGCAGGGACAGTGCTTTCGGACAGGCAGTCCTCCGTAATCTCTTTGAGGTCTGAGCAACTCCTACCCTCCATCCCGGATGTGGGCTACCGGTGGGTAATAATTCAGCGAAGATTCCTTCCTTCTGTGCTGCTGAGCTAGAGGGAGCTCATTTTTGTGCTTAGGGTCTCCGGTAGCCTTAAGCTTGGGAGTCCCATAAGTGAGGACTGACTTCCTGCTTGGTCCTGGAGAAAGCGTAGTTACTCACCTGTAACAGGTGTTCTCCAGGAGCAGCAGGAATCAGTCCTCACAACCCTCCCTCCTCCCCTTGGAGTTGCAATCGTCTGCTTTACTTTTTTTGCAAATTTTTATGCTGTCTTTTTTAGCTATGTCATCTGACTGGCTAAGATGGCACCCTTGGGCGGGAAGAGGACCGCGCATGCGCGCTGCAATTCCCAAAGGCTTTCTTTGAAAGCTGGGGAAAATTGCTCCGCGAGGGCTCCGTCGGCGCCGACGTCACCCATGTGAGGACTGATTCCTGCTGCTCCTGGAGAACACCTGTTACAGGTGAGTAACTACGCTATCCGGCTGGAACAACCGGAGTGCTGCCGGTATCAGAATCCTGCACGCAATCAGGCTGATTTGTGCGGTGGCGGAGGCACTTTGGTTGTTTTAATTTTAGATTTTGCCGCCTCTGCACTGCCTCTACCGTCCCGCCGCTTTTTAAAAAATTTTTGCTGCAAGCATTCTTGAGGAAAAATAATGCGGTGGGAAGGCAGAGACAGGGCAGAGGCGGCAAAATCTAAAATTAAAACAGCCGGAGTACCCCCACCACCGCCTGATGAGAGGTGCAGTTGGAGGGAGTGGGGACAGGAGGAGGACAAGGAGAGACAAAAGTGAGAGACAGGGGGGACAAAGGGGGAGACAGGGGGAAAATTCTGGACAAAGGTGAAAACAGAGACATACCGGACAAAGGGGGAGATAAGGGGAGAAGTACTAGACAAAGGGGAGAGACAGGGGGCAAATGCTGGACAAAGGGGAGAGACAGGGGGACATACTGGACAGACAAAGGATAAATGCTGAACAGAGGGGAAAGACGGGGGTAAATGCTGGACAAAGGGGAGAGACAGGGGGACATACTGGACAGACAGGAGATAAATGCTGGACAAAAGGGAAATACAGTGCAGGTTAGGATTATAATGGGCTGATGGGAGGTGACTAGCACTGGTAATGGGCAGATCAAGGGGGCTAGGACTGGTAATGGGTTGATTAGGGAAGTCTAGGACTGGGAATGGACTGATCGAGGTGGGGGCTGGCACTGGTAATAGGCTGATTAGGGTGGCTAGCACTGGTAATGTGCTGAGGGGGGACTAGCACTGGAAATGAGCTGATTAGGGAAGGCTAGGACTGGTAATGGGCTAATGGGTGGGTAGGACTGGTAATGGACTGATGGGGGCTAGCATTGGAAATGAGCTGATCAGAGAGGCTAGGACTGGAAATGGGCTGATTAGTGGAGGCTAGGACTGGTAATGGGCTGATGGGGGGTAGGACTGGTAATGGGCTGATTAAGGGAGGCTAGCAGTGGTAATGGGGTTGAGGGGGGACTAGCACAGGAAGTGCTCTGATTGTGGGGCTTCGACTGGGAATGGGCTGATGGTGGGGAGGGGAGGATAGAGCTGCTGGCCCTGGAAGAAAACTGGGGGCTAGGGCTACAAATGGGCCGATGGAAGGGGATGGGGAATGAGACTGGAAGGGAGTGGATGCTGAGATGGGCTGCCATGGTATTCAGACTAGAAGGGGCTGGACAGTGGGGAAGGAGGGGGACTGGAAGGGAATGGACACCAGTGACAGTCATGGGAATGCAAGTTGACATTGGAAGGTACTGGGAGGGAGGACTGGAAAGGGGCTGATACCGAGGAGGGGTTACTGGGACTGGAAATAGGCTGATGGAAAGAAATGAAGAAAACAAAAGAAGAGATAAGAAATGGCAGATGGACCATAGACCACAGAAAGAGAGCTAAGAGAAGACAGGAACGCAGAAGCCTCAGATCGGGACCAGCATGATCAGAGAATAAAATGGTCAGACAACAAAGGTAGAAAAATAATTTTATTTCATTTTAGGATGTTGTGCTATTTTTATATTTTACACAGTATTGGGGAACTGCATCTCTTATTTATCTGATGTTGCACTACATATGGACTCTGGCTTCTTAGGGTTTCGGTTTAAATTTTTTCTACATATTTTTATTTTTACTTTAGATTGTGGTTACTTATTCTGTATTTGGTGAAGGTCTGTGTTCCGAGTGTGTGACCCAGCCCAGGTGTTCTGTTAACATGGAGTTTGTACATAAAGATCTATACTGTACTGTAGTAATTTGACATGTTCAGCTTTTCAAATAGGTGTATGGATATTCCAGGGCCCACTGTTGTATTTACAGTGATGCGTTTTTTGGATGGGCTCCTTATGTGAGTTTGGAAGTTGGTGCTGGTATGGTATGGTAGATTTGCTCTATAAATACTCAGTGACTTTGTTGTAGGGTTTTGTATTAGTTCACAATATGCCTGGTACTGGAGAATGTTTGTTGTTGTTGTTAGTGAGATGATCAGAATCAGATTTTTGTTTTAAAGATATTGAGTTGTGTGGGTGAAAGTCCTGTTTCTGCTCTACACCCACTGTTGAAGGGGGTTCTGTGGATGCAAAATATATGTTGAAAAAGAAAAAGTGATAACCATAGTGCAGTTTATAACAACAAAATAAAAATGAGTTATCATTTAGTGTTATAAACTGTGCTGTGGTTCTTGCTCTCTCTTTTAGTTCCTTGGTGTGCAGACATCTTGCATTTCCTCCATATAATCTAATCAGCTTTTTGGTTTGGTTCAGTCCCTGATTGTAGTTTTGAAAAAGCCCCGCCTCCTCTACAGGTGGGGGGGGGGGGGGGTACCATCTCATCCTTCGCCTCAGGCAGTAGATTGTCTTGAGCCGCCCCTGAGAGTAGCAGAGGGCTAGCATGTGTTTCTGGTGCAGTGCTAAGGTAACATGGGGCCCTGCACTAAAACATCCAAGCTACCAAACAGTGCATTTCTGGGTGGTATTTGGGTGGGGTGTAGGTGTTTCCACCATTTTACCTCTAGTGCAGGCATTGAAGCCCACTGCTGGTGCTTGGTGGTAATTTCTCTCCACGGCAGTATTAATGTGGTGTCGCACACTAAATTAAGGGGATGGCTATCCCTGCCCCTGCTTCTAGTACGGTGCGTGCTCTAGTAATGTGGCCTGAAGCCATCTTACTAGCATGGGGTTTAGTAAACATGCCCCTCAGTTCCTCCGTGGCAACCTTAAAGGGCTTTAGGACTTTTACCACCTATGTAATATTTGTCCAGTGCTGGCGACCCAGGGGACCTGTCATTATCAATCTCTATCTCCAGTGACATCTGATGCAGGGCTGCCGGTTGCTCTACTAACTTCTCCAGGATTTCATAGGTGGAATTCCACTTTGTGCCATCATCGTGCTTGAGCTGGTATGCATGTGCCCTTGTTGCTTCCTGCTTCTCACACAGCTCAGACCCATCCTTCGGTAAATAACTCAGCAACTTTTCAGCACTTCTTGATTAGTTTTCTTGGGACAGTGCTGCCACTTGCCTTGCTGCCCAGGTCTAGGGAATCTCCAACAACCAGGTGCAGCAAGTGTGCAAAGCATCTAATTCTACAAAAGCCCCCTACTTCACTACCTTGACCTTGTTCATCCCATCATCTGTTACAAAGATGCTCTATTTATTTACAAAGGTGCTCTATTTATTCCCTATGTACCAGCCCTGCAGCACTGCCTTTATTTCTACTTAGATATGGATCCGCATATGGCTGTCATCCATTGTCTTCCTGTGTAGCATAGCCATTGGTACCTTCCTGTTGCTCCCCCATTAGAACTGCAGCCTGTTCCTGTCTCGGTTAGCAGCTACCAGTGTGGTCTCAGGGAGAGGTAGGTGTGTGTATAGCATTCTGACTAGTCCAGATGTCAGTGGTGAAATGCACGCTAGTACTGCCTCAGCTTTTGCCAGCTCTGACTGATACATCTAATTATACAGGCTAGGGATCACTTGCCTACTAAAAGTTGTCTAGCAGTGCAAGTGCAGCTAATTGGTAGCTAAGATATGTAGCAGCCTTCTAAACCCCACCTTCCCAACCATTTTCAGGGGATGGTCATCTAGGGCTATCACTTGCCTGATGCACTGGGTCACCACCCTGGATGCTGCATGCCACCTGCTCTATGACAGTGCTTCTGAACATCACCTCAGCTGTTCCATGGTGATTTACTTTGATGCTCATCGGGCTTGTTGCCATGCCGTCTGACAGGTGGAAGAGGCTTTGAGTTCTTCCTGGTATTTCCACCCTTAGATGGAGTCCTTAGCCTAGGATCAGTGGCATCCTTTGTACTGAGCTGGAAAGAGTGATGTTCTGGCAAATGATGCTGAATGCTACTATTTGTTAGATGACCATCTTCTGTCTACTAATGTGCTTCCTAAAGTTATTGCATGCTGCGTACCATGGGTTATCAGGCAACTGAACATGCCTCCATATATGTGTGCTTCTACAAGGTTCCCCTCTACTTCCAGCATGTGTTAGGCCACCTAAACTCATATTTTATAAAAACAAGTAGGCACCTAATTGTCCTTCTAAAATAGGCTGAATATAGGTCCCTTAAAACACACTTTAACAGGTGCTCCTTAGAAAATTATCCTTGTTGAAAATAACTGTGAGACTGAAATTACATTTTAAATGAAGGTGCAATGCACGATTTGATGGCCCTGTCTATAATTCATAATGAGTCTTCCAGGATTGTTCAGACTAAAGATAAGCGGTCAGATTAGACTAAATTTTTTTCATTAGGTAAAGTCTGATAATCTTATGTATTAGAGAAATAGACAGAACATCATTATGTGTTGAGATCAGTATTGCTCTGATATAGTACGAAGAGATGGTATTTAATCTGCCTTTGCTGTTCTATTAACAGTAATGCACTGTTTCTTCTTCCCATCTATTTTCATAATTGTTTTGTACTGTTCATCAACACTTTAAGGCATTTTTGTGATTTTTCAGTCTAAATTCAGCAGGAAAGAAGGCTTATGAGATAACTCTGCCTGTGTCTGTCTATGTGTGTGTCTATGTCTATCAAATCCCTAATAACCTTTGTGTTTGGTGTTCTTTCCACACCAAATTTTCTCATCATGTCAGGGATGACAAAATAAACCTGATAGCTTTATTTTAGAGAATATTATCTTCTACATTTTATTATCTTACTTCAAAATACTTTTATTGGAAAACTATTATTACTGCTTGGGTACTGAACTGCTTGTGCCTTTGAGAAGTGCACTTCTTGGGGATAATTTTAGAAATGTGTAGTATGTCTTACATGTGGGAAACGGCTGTTATAAAAATGCAGTAGTATATACATGTATGCATTGTGATCACACGTGCTTTTACACAGACCATGAGTAGATGTTGCCTGGCATATAGGCTGGGTATGGGCAGAGTTGCAAGATATGCTCCTACTTTACAAATTATGCATATACCCGCACAGGGTATATGCTTGCTTGCAGCTATGCTTGCCTTGGAGCAGGTGTAAGTTTGTGTGGTAGCATTTGTGTGCTACAGAGGATTATTCCAGGAGCCTCTTTTATATATTGAGAGACACACATATCTAGTCTTTCTAAAAAAAAAAGCACATTTTTATATTTTGCTTAGGGACTCTGTTATAAAATTGCCTTCTATATGTGCATAAGATGGAACTACGTTATTCTCCTATTAAGGCACCTGCCTAGTCGTCTAGTTTATTGGGCTTTGTTTTAGGATCGACCACTTCATTTAGTCTATGGATTCTCACCATTCTTGCCACCAAGGCCAGCTTCTGTTAGTGGTAGTATTTTAGTGATATGAGCCCAGCTTGCTGGAATGTTCTGTCTTGAGGGCTAGGGGTGGAGCTTAGTTACCCTGGTTTCTGCAGATCTCTCAGGGTTTGGCTGTTTGTCCATGCCTTTGATGTGGAGATGGGATGTTTGGTTGTAGATGGCTGTCCCACTTTGTAAATGGTTGCTGGATTGTAGACAGGGAATGGAAAGGTTTTAATGTCTTTGGGTAAAATGAGGTTTTAATTGTATGGCTATTTGTACTGCATTTTGATTGTAAATCACTTGTTATTTGTCACAGGTCTGCAAAAAATGTTTTTTTCAAGAGCTGTTTTGGTTATTCCACATAATCTTTATGTTATTTTGTGCGCTGAATCTGAAAATGACCTCCATTTTGTCATAGGACATCACGTTTCCTGACAATTTAGGTAACTATGTTAAATAAGGCAATGCCTCAAAATAAATGGAAATAGACTTATAAAATTAAAGTTTTATTACAATATTTCCATGAAAATCCTTTTTTGAACTGAAATGAGCTCACCTACACACACTAAACTCGATTCTTCTTCCTTGTGAGGCTCTTCTTGGTGCATTTACGCTTGTGAGTAGCATCTGGAATGTCTCTCTGAAGCATCCAACAGTAGTCTGCCATCATTGTAATGCTCCATTTTCCCTGGTATCTCCTTTCCATCTCTTTAATGTCTTGGTGGAATCGTTCACCTTGTTCCTCACTCACAGCTCCCAAATTTTCAGGAAAGTAGTCAAGGTAGGACTGGAGAAAATGCACTTTCAAACTCATCAGGCAACTTAAAGCTTGAAATGCTTTCAGCATTCGTCCGACAATCTTTTTGTAGTGAGGATCTTTGTTATTGCCTAAAAATTTCTGTACGACTTCTTTAAATGCAATCCATCCTTCTTTTTGAGGATCCGTCATGGTATTGACAAACTCTTGATCAACTATAAGCCTTCTAATGTCTGGTCCGACGAACACACCTTCCTTCAATTTTGCCTCTGACAGGCCTGGAAACTTGGTGACCAAGTATTTGAAGCATTCTCCATCTCTTGGAAGTGATTTTGCGAATTGCTTCATCAATCCCAATTTTATGTGGAGAGGTGGTAGAAGAACTTTATGGGAAGGTACCAAAGTTTCTCGGAGGACATTTTTTTCACCAACTGTTAGCACCCTCGGCTGCCAACTCTTCTTGGTCCAGTGATTTTGTCGGTCTCGACTGTCCCATAGACACAGAAAACAAGGATATTTGGTATACCCAGCTTGTTGCCCGAGCAGCATGCACAAGACCTTCAAGTCCCCACACACTTGCCAACCATGGTCTTCATATTTAAGTTTATGAAGAACCAATTCCAAGTTCTCGTAGGTTTCCTTCAAGTGTACGGAATGACCTACAGGTATGGAAGCGTAAAAACCGTTGTGGAGTAAAACTTCTTTGAGACTTCTTTTTGAAGAATCTATAAAAAGGCACCATTGCTCTGAATCATATTGGATTTTAAATTGACCCATCAGACCTTCGACATCGATGCAATAAACCAACTTGTCTTCCTGGGCGAAATAAGGAACAAACTCCTTTTCACGATGTCTGAACCATGAAGATGACACTCCTGGCAACAATAAATTCCTGCTTTTCAGCCTTGATCTGAGTAACTCAGTGGCATCTTTGGGAAGATTCAAGTCTCTTACCAAATCATTCATCTCCTCCTGAGAAAACAATTTTGGTCTTGTATCATCTTCAAAGTCAGAACTTAATTCGTCATCTGGTTCAGGTATGACTTCACCTTCATCGGAGCTAGGTATCTCTTCCAAGTTAGTAGGGGGCTTGGGTACTGGTATATCTGTGCCATGGGGGATGGGACGAATTGCCGAGTGAAGATTGGGGTATGAAATGGAATGCTTCCATTTGGAATTAAACCCTTTCACATCGCATGAACAAAAGTAACAGTCGTTACTATGGTTCTTTTGCTCTCGCCATACCATAGGAATCCCATAACGGAAAGATTTTTTCTTACCCTTGAAACAGTTTCGGAGGTCCTCAACACACCATTTGCACACTTTATGAGGCACCCAGACTTTATCTTGATCTCCAATTTTTAGTCCAAAGTATGCAAAGGATACTTTTTTCACAAAGTCTGTAATATTCTGCTGTTGCTTCAACACTGTATATTCACCACAGATGAAACAGAAACTGTCTGGCAAATTAATACACTTTCGTGGAGCCATAACATAACGGTTGAAGAATGACGAGCTAACACGAATTGCGATGAAAAAAGTGTGAACAGCCTAGAACCAAGAACCTGATGATGATTCGTGCACAAGTGTGGCATGCAGGAGAGAGCAGCTCTGTGTCTGTACACGAGACGTCACAGTGCTGGCCACGCCCCCCTGCACTGACCGGAGCTGCTGCTATCTGCCCTGTGTCTCCCTCCCACTGGATTCTTCAGGAAAGATTAACCCCTTCTACCATTAGAAGCACGGACTTAAAACTTGCTTAGCTTATGTATATATTGCTGACCGTCAGATTTACAGTGCTATATTTTTTTTTACATAACTCGTTCAGCCCCTTTAAGGTTTTTTTGGCATTTTATATCTTAAATGCACGTATGTGAATTAATTAATTGTAATTTGAATTAATTCATAGCAATTTGAAAAAATTTGATAAATTTGAAGACAATTTTGCATGTTGTGGCAAATCATTACGTCTAGGAGTTTTTTCAATATTTTATTTGTTTTCAGCACACCAAAATACATGGAAATTAGATGAAAATAATCAAACAGCTTTTTAGTCCCAGAATTAGTGGTGCATCAAGTAAATAATTTAAAATCACACAGGATAGAAGGCATGAAATAAAATCATCCTTGCTACATACCAAAAACACAGCTACATGAAAATGCTTTACTACCTCTTTTCCCATTCCTCTGAACCTCTGTCATATATTTAGGTTCACTGATTATCTTAAATGTAGATGTGAGAGTAATTATAATCTTAAATATCGTCAATATTCTGCTTCATTTTAGGGTTTTATTCCCTAGAAAAGTCTGAATTGGCTAATCACAGGCATCAATTTGGACCTTCCTGATGGATAGTCTATTGTATGTTTTCACTCTTCTAAAGTAGCTGCATATCACAAATATATTCCTTTTTATTATTTGATAAATCATAAACAAACTTTAAGTGGCATTTTAGAAGGGGCGTCTAGGGAAATTCTGGGACGTCTACAACACAACATCCAAAAATCTGTGGGAGTGGCAGCAGTGAAGGGAGGCATATGTAAGTGTCATGTGAAATTGCTCTGTACCCTCCACAAATGATGAACATCCCAGCAGCTTGGTCTGGAGGTGGGCTTGTGCTGTTAGCAAGGCCAGGTAAGTGCACAGCTATAAGCTATTGTAGAAATGTGGATGGCCAAAGAAAGCGATGCTTGGACAGTCCTGGCTGGTGTATTTCAGAAGGGGAACATCTATGTTCCGTGACAAGCATGTCCTGGCCAGACATTTTGGAACTGTAGAGCCTGATTCTGAGAGGGGTACATCCAGGTCGTCTGGACATCCCCGAGCAAGACAAGCCTTTTAGGACCCGATTCTGGGCTGCGAGAACAAAAGGTTTCCGCGGTACACAGAATCGGGACAGAAGGACAGCCTGGAGTGCCCCTGCCTGTGGCAACATCCTTCCTGCAGGCACCCCTGGCTCACATGGCTAAGGCCGCCCTCTTCCCCGCCACCTGACCTTTGGCTGGCCAGCCAGGGCCTGGATCGGGTGGCGGGGACCCCCCCACATCCTGCCTTGGCCTCGAAGGGATCCCTGTGCCCAATCGCCAGGTCAGTGCTGCTTATTCCACCTTCGAAGTGGAATAAGCAGCATGTCCCAATGGACCCTGCAGGACATACAGGGCCGTGATCTGAATCGGCTCTGTATGCCCTGCTGGGATAGCCTGTCCCGGCTCTGCCCCAACCCCACCCTCTCCCGTCCCCTGCTGGCTCTCCTCGTCCTACTGCTCAGGACGTGCAGGGAGAGCAGGAGGGGAAATAGGGTCTGGATGGCTTGCGGGGCTACACATCCCACCAGAATGTGCAGCCACACAACCCATGTATCTGAATCAGGCCCTTAGTCTTGCAACGGCAGCCTCCTAATATGTTTTGCATATGTATTTAAATGGCAGTTTTGTTACCTAGAAGATACTAACTGTGGCAGTGAGAGCACCCCCTGGAAGTGTTATCGCCATGAAATGAACTCTGCTGTACATCCTGTTCATTGTCAGGAGCAGGTATAGGCATGAATGCCTCAACAACCAGGGTCAGACATTCTTGTGTCGTTCTGAAATTGGACCATGATATGCATCTTCATTGCTCTGCCCAGACCACTCCTCTGACTGCCTCCATTCTACTTGGTCATCCTTGCCCGTGGACATCCATATACCCAGTTTCCAAAATGGGTCCAGGGACATCCTTGTGATTTAGATTTCTGAGTGCCCATTTTCAGATGTCCAAAGCACAAATAGTTTTATTCTTTCTTTTAGAAGCCCTATCTCTAATTATTTAACTAAACAAGTCCTAAAGTAAAATCAAAGCCACCCATATGAAGAAACTACATTTTAGATGAAGCAATACATTGTTTATTGAACTTCACTATCCTTAAGTAACACTTATGCATTTTGTGTGGTTTAAATCATAATATTTTTGAAGCTTGAAACAGCAGACATTCAATGTACTGGGAATATAACATAGAGAGAAGAGAGTTATAACATCTTGAGACTCAGATTTGAATTAATTCCTGCTACTTACTTACTAGAATACCTTGGTTGATTCCCTTTTTTTTAATCCCGCCCCATGTGTCTCCATTTTCATTAATCATTGTTCTTGCAGCTGTTTTCTTAATTAACATATCATCCTCATGGTTGCTGTGATTGCTGTAGGCTAACAGTTTGCATGAACTAATATGTGAGACAAAATTCTTTTCATTACTAGCC
Source organism: Ichthyophis bannanicus (assembly GCA_033557465.1). Taxonomy (NCBI): domain Eukaryota; kingdom Metazoa; phylum Chordata; class Amphibia; order Gymnophiona; family Ichthyophiidae; genus Ichthyophis; species Ichthyophis bannanicus. The sequence goes on from CM066032.1 coordinate 1,140,676,099, forward strand.
TGATAAGGTCTTATTTTGTGATAATGCTTTTGGGGTTCAAATAATCTGACTAAGCGGAAAACTGGAAGAAAAATAATATATATATGGAATCGTTTTTGTCTGCCTTACTAAAAAGCATAAATAAAGACATAAAGGGTCGCCCTTCAAACTGGACAAATTCCATACAGAATAATACATACAAGAATGAAAGGTATCCAAGAGGTTTAGTAATTATTTGGCATTTTAGCGCTATAATAGCTCCTTGAAGAATTTCTACAGAGCTGCGTGACAGGAAATTATCTTCTTTATGTTTAGAAGCATTCTCCCAGGCGTCATATTTCTGTGAGTGCTGATCTGTGGATTTTAGGGAGGGGTCACCATGCCATTGTTTCACGCAGCAGCACCATGGGACAGCAACGGTTAGCTTCTGCTCTCACACCTTACGATAATGTACAGCGGTTAACAGCTAATGCATGAAATTGTGTTGGGTCTTGACAGCATGGTAATCCCCACATTAAACAGCTAACACAGAAGGGGGCATGGGATAGTGGGGACTGGACGGGAGCTGTACCTTAACAGTTAACTCTTTTTGTGGCAAATAACATGGCTTAGTTAATGAACCTCCAGACACACATTGTCACATTGTCTATAGTGCAGTTAATGCATGGTCACACATTTTATTTCTTCATATTAACTACATGGCAAAATGGTAGGGATGCCCACTACAGTTAACACAGAGGTTGTGCTGTTACCACACATTCATTTTGCCACTTTTTGTGTGGTAACTACAAAACCATGGCTTAATAACTGGTGCCCTATAAGTGTTTGCTATAGAGAGTCAAATGCAGCATTCAGTTTAAAGCAAATCCAATTTCTTTGGCTATTTTCAATAAACCTCTCCTCCATTAGGGGTACAGAATGTATTTACTGCTGTATTTGCTCATCCAATCTGTCAGGCTGGGTCTAGCGATGCCTACAGCATTCTCACAACTCCCTGTCACAATTACAAGAAGATTTACTGCCCACTCATCAAATTATGGGCTGAGAAATAATTTTATTTTCAATTTAGTGATTTGCATATATCAGTTTTTAGAATTTGCATTCCTTAAATTTTGCACATTATGGGGGGAAATGCATCACTGTTTCTATTTCTCTGTTGATTTGACTTCTTGGAAGTGATATTGTTGCTGTCATGGGATGGACGGGAGGGGGGGGGGAAATAATTACTGTTTTTCCCTTCTTCATGCCTTGTTGCTCAAACCTGGAAGTAAAATGCAGGATCATACCAAGAGCTGTGCAAGAAGTGCAGCTACACAGGTCGCAAATACAGAAGGGGGTGCTGATGTCATCACTCGACTTCAAGGAAGCCTGACAAAAGCGAGTTCCTGTATGCTGCTGGGTGGGTGGGGGAGAGTCAGGTTCATCAGTTGCACAGGGACATTGCTAGCTTAGTACAGGCCTGGTAAGATGTCCCTTCCCTTCCCCTCCCCATCCATATCTATATACACACTTTGGATAAATGTCCTAGATTTGCCTAAAATCTTATGCATGGTTTTAAAAAATAAAGAATGTGTGACTAAGCCCTAATTCTGCCTCTGAGAATGGTTCTGGTTGCTCGGGGTAAAAGTAGGGAAAAATAGAATTTCTTGCATACTTTTTACAGACAGGAGGGTACAGTGACTTTATGAAAGAGCAACTAGGCAGGAAAGTCACATAGGTGCAATTATTGTGCCTTGCTTGTGGAGAAGTAGGCCAAGGGGCAGAGCAGAGGGCTAGGAATCGGAGAAGCCAGGGTTCAAATACCATTGACATTCCTGGTGACCTTAGACAAGTCACTTAAGTCTTCATTGCCTCAGATTGTAAGCCCTTTGGAAATACCTAGTGTACCTGAATGTAGCTTGCCTCAAACTACTACTGGAAATGCATGAGCTAAATGCAAACTATGGGGATAATATTCAACGCTGATTACCATAGGTAAAAATCAGCTATTCAGCAGCAATACCCAAATAGTGGCTGCCACTGAATATCCAGATTATACAGGTACTATCTGGAATAGCATAGCCTAATGATCTCCTATATATATAAGTTATCTGAAAATGCATTTACCTGGATAACTGCTGCCACTTTCCAGATAAATGCCTTAGCCATCACTATCTGTGAACACTCAGTGGTACTATCCAGATGGTACTGGAGCGGAGAGGGCAGAGCAGCAAATTATCTGGATAGCAACAATATTCTGCCCACTCTCTGCATATCTCTCCAGATAACTTTAGGACAGCAAAAAGGTGGAGGATGTGGCTGTGATTTTCCATATAGTATTCAATCAAGAAATGTAATCATGTACATTCTAATTGCAAAGCAAAGCAACACAACACAGCAGGGGTAATCAAGAAGCCCACAGATGCAATCAAATATACTTTAATAACTCTGACACACCCATGTTTCGGCTCGGACTGCCTGCATCATTGGCAACTACATGTATTTTAAGAAACATAAGATATAAATCAAGCAATCAATAAAACAATGAATAAAACAATAAGACTTTTCAAATGGAGTTCTTATTCTTGTTTTAACTTTATTTCCTGATACCTGTGCGGTGCAGGCATGTCTTTTTACCATATAAATAGCACATACCCCTGGTGTTCTCTGATATTGAGACAGCATGGTAAAGTTGTTCATTTCATTGCATTTTTCACATGTTATACCGCTGGTTCATCCCTGATTTTGCAGAGGTAGTGGAGCTGTTAGCCATTCTCCTCCAGAAGATAGCTCCCAAACAGATCCAGTGGTCATCAGACCTGTATTTGGCCTTCCAGCATCTCAAGAAGGCCATGTGCTCTGAACCCATCCTGATTAACTCTGATTTCTCCCTACCGGTTATTGTGCAAAGTGATTCCTCAGAGGTGGGCCTAGGAGCTGTTCTGGCCCAGGAAATCAGACATAAAGAACATCCCATAGAATTCATCAGCAGGAAACTGCTTCCTCTGGAGAAGCATTATGTGGTGATCGAGAAGGAGGCCCTGGCTGTCAAGGGGCCCTTGGAACCTTCAAATACTTCCTGCTCAGCTGTCGTTTACACTAATGGACCACCAATCCCTCAGGTGGCTGGAGTCCAATGGCTGTATTATACAGTGTTTTTTGAGTCTCCAACCCTACCAGTTCCAGATCCACCATAGGACTGGTTGGACTCGCCTGAACATAGGGCTTCCTTTCTTAGGTGAGACAGGCACTCAATGGGGCATGGCTGAGCTGAGGGGAAGGGTGTGTAATGGGTTTTACAGAATGTTACCCATCCCTCCCCAAAGGGATTTTCAATGGTCCCCTTTAAGATAGTCTGCATCCAGAGTTTAGGGTTTGGAGGGTGTGGCTCAGAAGGAGAGGTTAAGAACACAGCAGGCTGCAGGAGGCAGAGAGGCCTGTGGAGCCAGAAGTTCTTCCAAGACAAGCCATGCAAGGGCGTTCTGAGGTAGGAACTTTAACTGGGGCTGGAGAAAGGGCCAGGAGAACCAACTTGTGGAGGATTAACAAGCTGGGGCAGAAGTCAAGCTGCTTTGGTTTTCCTTAAACTGCTGTCTTTCTGAGTTTTTGCTTTGTAGAGGTTTAACAAGCTGGGAGAGAAGTAAAGCTGCTTTTGTTTTCCCTGAACTGCTGTCTGGCTTATGTTGTAAAGAAAACCCCTTCCCACCACATGTCACACTAGCACAGTCTTCTCAATATAGCATGTAACAACCAAAAATTCCCCTTAAATGTAAAAAAACCCCAGTTATTCAACAGGTAGAGGAACCTTTATGTAAATAAGAGGAAAAAGACCTCAGTATATCAGTGGAGTACATACACACAGCAATTATCTCCAGCTTGTGCGGTCCTCCGGAATAACAAATAACCGGAAATACTGCTAAACGTACCTCATCAGTCATAGTAAAAAGCTTTTAACAACTGAGAAAAAGGCATTCATGAAAGCCAGTGAAATAGTAACTTGTGCAGATGCAACTACTGGCAAGATTAACAAAAAACATAAATAACAGCTTGTATGTAGTATCACAAATCCAAGGCTTAACCACTACCCCAACACCAGGTGTTTTGTCAGAACCAGCTTCTTCAGGGAGAAAAATGAAACATTGTAGCTCGTCAAACATTCAGTCAAGAAGAGCTTGTGCTAAGCACATCGGCGTACCAGTTACCACAGGGCACTACTCACTGATGGTGTCGGGAGAAGAGTGGTCTCTCCTCCGGCACACTTTCCCCCACAGCTGCAACTGCACCGGGAACCCTAACAGAAGCAACACAATTCCTGGCAGTCCCACACTTACCGCAAACAGGTAACATACTCCTCCCAACATTGTTTTTCATTTTATTATTTTGTTACATGCTCCAGTGCCCTTTTATTATATTTTGTATTGTTTCTCTATATTATTGTACATTTTTTGTATTATATTGTTATTTTATTCATTGTTTGGTTTATATCTTATATTTTTTAAAATATGTATGGTTGCCAATGATGCACAGTCCGTGCCAAAACATGGCCGTTTTAGGCTTATTAGAGTGTAGTTGATCAGATCTGGGAGCTTCTTGATTTTCCTTGCTATGTTGCTTTTCTTTGCAGATTTGATGGTATGTCCCTATATTTCTTGCTGCCATTCTAATTGCCATAGGAGAGATCTATAAAGGAAGCAACCACAGCTATAAGAGATGGTCTTTTTTTAAAACATTTTATTGGAGTCCCGACTTGGCCAAGTTTTGGTAGCTATGCCTGCATCAGGGGTCAACAAATAGTTCAGCTGATTGTAATATTAATCAATAAAACATCAAAATGAAGAGCCAGGAACAAACAATGCTACAACATTATTCACTGTAATACCAGTTTCTGTAACTTATCCACAGACTTCCTGGCTTTTCATTTTGATGTTTTATTGCTTTATATTGCTATCAGCTGAACTATATTTGTTGACTCCTGATGCAGACATAGTTGCTGAAACTTGTCCAAGTCGGATCCTTAAAGTGTTTAAATAGAAGACCATCTCATGTGGCTGTGGTCTCTGTCTTTTCGTTCCTTTGGCATTCTTGTTTGCGGAGGCCACTTTCCTTTATTTTTTTTAAATTTTTTTTATAGGAGAGATTCAGACTGAAAGCCCTGAGAGCTGGTTATAAAAAAAAATCTGAAACATTTAGACCTAACCCCAGAAGCTGTACCACTACATCACTCACAATAAGCCCACTATCTAGCCTTCAGAAACAGCAGTTAGGAACCCAACTCTGATATCTTAGGAGCAAGAAAATATCCAAGTTGACTAGGTTCAAAGAACACCAAGATTCTTGTCTGTGAGGGCGAGAATACTTACACCTAGTCCAGGTAATAAAGGATTTTCTTCCTTTAGATTTTCTTAAGGTAGGGAGACAGGTATCAGCATGAGACAAAAGGTTCAAGAAAAACTACAACATGGGAGCCATGCTAGTGGTCTCAGGAGCCACTGAATCACACATGCTGCATCAGTGCAACCCCATGGAAGGGCCTCAATGACACATGAGCTCAAACGTTTTTGGTATGGGTGGTTTGGGACACTCACACACTCAAAGTTAGCCCAGTACACGGTTATTCTCTGAGTGAGGGGGATCCTTCATATGGGGTGCGGTGTTAATCCTTACTTTGGGATAGAGACCCTATGCCAGTGTACCCAAAGGGCACTTTTTGCAAGTAAAGATTTTGCTTCAGACATAAAAACATATCTGAAGAAGGGTGATGTCAAAAGTTATAGTGCGGTAATAAGTGTAATGTTTACGGTTATTGTGTGTGTTGCAGAATTCTAAAGTGCTGCAGTATTGCATTTTTTAAATTTGCATTGCATTGTTTGATTTGCTTGTTTTTTTGTTATTTTGCCCTGCCTTTCTAACCTATGGCCCTCAATAAAATTCATTTAATTTCACAGTCCTTTTTAGGTCATTGCCTACTTCTCTCCATTTATTAAAGTTTTAGTGGTATTTTAGTAGCATTGTTTTTTGCAGCACCAGCTCCTCCCCCTTGCCTCCCAGGTAACCATTTATGGTGGTTGTTAACACACTGTGGAAGGGTAGTGTCTTTTTCTGCTCTGCTCTGTGGGAGGGTTCATATCCAGTGATCCTGACTCAGCACATGTGATGTAAAGGGAGCCTGGGCTGCTGACCCTGGGCTACTCACCTTACCCATTCAGAGATCTGTCCTCTTCCTTGGCCAATATGGTTTTTGTGGTCAAGTTGGATGGGCAGTTTCTTGGTGAAGATGATGGTGTTGGGTCTTGAGTGGAGAGAAGACAGAGTCCTATAGAGAGCTGTTTGTTTGCCTATTTTACCTGGGGTTCTTGCAGATTTATTTTGCATACTGGGTGCTATTTTATCTCTGTTTGTGAGGTTCTTTTATTTTGAGATGTGTTTTCTTTTGTATTTTTTGCAGCCTTACAAGTGAGTGAGCTGATGGCTGGGTCTAAGGCTGCTATGGGTGTGATAGGTGTGCTTCGGGAAAACATGTGTATATTGACCGATAGAGTGCACTTGAGAATTCATTGTTCTAAGACTAAGCAGATGGGACAAGGGTTTGCCTGATGCATTGTGCTGAAGATTTTCAGTAGGTGTGGCTCATTCCGAAGGCTCATCAGTTAATTGTTTTCATTTTGTGGCTATACTTAATTTTTTTTTATTGTATGCAGGATATAATCCTGCTAAGCATGGGACCCATTATTTTTATATTGGGGCTGCATCTTTTGCTGCCATCAGAGGTTGTTCTCTTTTCATTCAGCATTTGGAGTGGTGCTGCTCAAATATTTACAAGTGTTATATGAATCTATGATATTTTGAGTGATATTGATCTATATTTGTCTTTCAGTTACTTTTGCAGTGATACAACCCCAAAAATATGTGCGTGGATGTGCAGTCATTCCTATATATTCTGGGCCAAGAAATGAGCTATAGAATTTTGCAATGGATCTCACCTGGCATGTCTTGGGAACAATTGTTAGAAACATAGAAACATAGAAATATGACGACAGAAAAAGACCACATGGCCTATCTAGTCTGTCCTTCCATAACAACTACAACAGTCCACTTTTTGCCTTTAGAGATCCTCTGTGTTGGTCCCATGCTTTCTTGAATTCAGTTACTGTCCTCATCTCTACCACCTCCACTGGCAGGGCCGGCCCGTCCATTGAGCAAGAATGTTTTTTGCACAGGGCCCCGCGTTTCAGGGGGCCCCGCGCAAAAAACATTCTTCAGCATCCCAAGTTTTAAAAAAAAAAACCAAACCGGCTGCTTCTGCCGCGGCAGCAGCAAGAGCTCTGCCGCGGGGCCCCCCCCCCTGCCCGGCAGAGCCTCCGTGCATCCTCAGCAGCTTTCTTCATGTCCAAAACGCGGGCTTCTTTCAGAGCCGCGAGAGTTTCCTTTCTCGCGGCTCTGTTAATCCCGCCGAGGGTGATGGGATTTCCCATCAGCCCCGCGGGATTAAGAGAGCCGCGAGAAAAGAAACTCTCGCGGCTCTGAAAGAAGCCCGCGTTTTGGACATGAAGAAAGCTGCTGAGGATGCACGGAGGCTCTGCCGGGCAGGGGGGGGCCCCGCGGCAGAGCTCTTGATGCTGCCGCGGCAGCAGCCGCCAGTTTGGGTTTTTTTTATTTTAATTTGGAATGATCGGGGGGAGGGGTGGTTAGGACTGGTAATGGGCTATGGGAGGGGAGGCTAAACTGGAAGTGGGCTGATGGGGGGGGGTGGTGGGTACTGCTAATGGTCCGCGGGGGGGGGCTGGTTACGACTGGTAATGGGCCGGGGGGGGGGGGGGGGGTGTTAGGACTGGTAAGGGGCCAGCGGAGGGAGGCTAAGACTGGAAGTGGGCTGATGGGGGGGGGGTGGTTAGGACTGGTAATGGGCTATGGGTGGGGGCTAAGTGGGCTGATGGGGGGGGTTAGGAAAGGTAATGGGCCATTGGGGGTGGAGGCTAGGACTGGTAATGGACCATGGGGGGGGGCTAAGTGGGCTGGGGGGGCTAAGTGGGCTGGGGGGGTTAGGACTGGTAATGGGCCATGGGGGGGGAGGCTAGGACTGGTAATGGGCTGATGGGGGGGGTTATGACTGGTAATGGGCCATGGGGGGGGCTAAGTGGGCTGATGGGGGGTTAGGACTGGTAATGGGCTATGGGGAGGGGGCTAAGGCTGGAAGTGGGGGGGGTAGGACTGGAAATGGTCTGATGGGGGGGCAAAAAATGTAAATGGCCAGATGGGGGCTAAGGAATGGAAATTGAATATGGGGAGGGTGCTAAGGCTGGAAGTGGGGGGGTAGGACTGGAAATGGGCTGATTGGGGGGGTTCGAACTGGTAAAGGGCTAGGGGGAGGCTAAGACTGGAAGAGGGCTGATGGGGGGGGGTGGTTAGGACTGGTAATGGGCCATGGGGGGGGTAGGACTGGAAATGGGCTGATGGGGGGGGTTAGGACTGGTAATGGGCTATGGGGGGCTAAGACTGGAATTGGGCTGATGGGGGGGGGTGGTTAGGACTGGTAATGGGCCATGGGGGGGGGGGTTAGGACTGGTAATGGGCCAGGGGGGGGGGTTAGGACTGGTAATGGGCTGATGGGGGGGAGGGTTAAGACTGGTAATGGGCCATGGGGGGGGGTTAGGACTGGTAATGGGCCATGGGGGGGAGGCTAAGACTGGAAGTGGGCTGATGGGGGGGGGTAGGACTGCTAATTGGCTATGGGGGGGCTAAGACTGGAAATAGGCTGATGGGGGGGCTAGGACTGGAAATAGGGTGATGGGGGGGTTAGGACTGGTAATGGGCTATGGGGGGCTAAGACTGGAAATGGGCTGATGGGGGGTAGGACTGGTAATTGGCTATGGGAGGGGGGCTAAGACTGGAAATAGGCTGATGGGGGGCTAGGACTGGAAATAGGCTGATGGTGGGTTAGGACGTACTGGGCTGATGGGGGGTTAGGACTAGTAATGGGCTATGAGGAGGCTAGGACTGGAAATGGGCTGAGTGGAAGGAGGGCTTGAACTGCAAATAGCTGATGGGGACGGGGGCTTGGAATGGAAATGGGTTGTGAGGGGGAGGGAGCTAGGACTGGAAATGGGTGAGGGGGGGGGCTAGGACAGGAAATGGGCTGATGGAGGGGCTAGAATAGGACTGGAAATTGGCTGTTGGGGGGTGCTAATATTGGAAATGGGCTGTGGTCGGGGTTTGGATTGAAATGGACTCATGAAGGGGCTAGAACTGGAAGTAGGCTCATGGGGGGCTTGGATTGGAAATGGGCTGAGTGGAGGGGAGCTAGGATTTGACATGGGCTGATGGTGGGGCTAGGAAAGGACTAGAAATGGGCTCATGGGGGGCTGGGATTGGAAATGAGCTGCTGGAGGGACTTGGATGGGACTGCAAATAGATGGGGGAGCTAGGACTGGAAATGGGCTTATGGGGGGCTAGGACTGGAAATGGGCTGATGCGGGGACTAGAAGGGAGCGGATGCTGGGTGGGACTGGAACTAGAATGGAGCTGATGTTGGGGGAGGATTAGAATGGGATGGAGCTGGGAGAGTGAAATGGAGAGGGAAAAAATATTTTGTGTGGGAGGGAAGACAAATCTACAATTGTCCGGATATTGGGAGAGTAATTGGGGATTGAGGATGGAGGGGTAAAATTTGAGTGGATGAAATAGGAATGAGGAAAGAGGAAAAGGAGAAAGATTAGTATGTTAAAGCAGATGTAGAGAGAGAATGGAAAAAAACTAGAAGAGAGAAGAAAAGACAAATGGACAGCAGACGATGAAGAATTAGCGGAAGACACGAAGAAACCAGAAGAAAGTGGCTGGAGCAATTGCAGCTGAAAAAAAATGCACAAAAGGTAGAAAAATATCTCTTTATTTTGAATTTATTAATTGGAATATGTCAGCTCTGGGAAATGTGCATCATTAACGTCTGCGCTTTGTTTAGTACAAGAGCAAATTAATGTATAGTTTTATTTCTACAGTGTTGTACATTCCAAGTTTGGCTTTTGGGATTCCCAGTTTAATTATTGTCTTCCTGTTTCTAAATTGTGATTCCTTGTTTGGTGATGGTTTATGTTCTGTTCATGTGTAACTGAGCTGAGGTATTCTGTTTATGTAATTCCTATTTGACATTGCCACTTGTTCTCTTTCCCCAGTAGGTCATGTATTGTTGTTCTCTGAAATGTATTGGTTTAATATTTGCAGCGTTTCCTTTTGATAGTTAGGGTATGGTGCTTTATGAGTCCTGGTAGTGCTGTTAGGATACGGCGGGTTTGCTATGGGTTCTAAATGGGCAGTGTTTGTAGTAGTTCCTAATGTGTCTGGCGGTTGGCACTGGATTATAGTAATGTAGAAGTCTTTTAGTCTTTCTTTATTCATACACTCATTAAGAGGCATGTTTACTAAAAGTTCGTGTATGGTAACATTATGCAAATATTTATGCAAATGAGGACCCTTATGCAAATGAGGCCCCGCACCGAGTCTCCGCACATGGCCCCGCACCCCCCTTGGGCCGCCCCTGTCCACTGGGAGACTATTCCACGGATCCACTACTCTTTCCGTAAAGAAATATTTCCGCATATCACTCCTGAATCTATCTCCCTTCACCCTCATCCCATGTCCCCTCGTAGCAGAACTTGCTTTCAATTGAAAGAGGCTCTCTCCCTGAACATTTATGCCAGGGTTGCTTACCTTGCTTGAAGCCCAGCATTTCTTATCACCTCAATTTCTTGTGATTCATCTGGGGAGGGGGGGGGGGGGTAATGATAATTGTTATGTTAAGGGATTGGACTTGATTCATTAAATGAAGAAGGGTTTGTTATTAGTTCATTGTTATTTGCCTGGTGTGAGGATTTTATGGTCACAAATTGTGCCTAGATGGGTGTGGAGGGATGCTATTGCTATTAAGTTGCAGGCTGTTGAGAAACTGCAGAGATGTGTCAATACAGAAGTCTTCTAATTTATAGTTCTTTGTGCAGGATTTAATGGTGGTGTATGATCTTTTGACTGCTGTTTGCCTGTGATTATACAGACTGGATGGCATGTACTTCTCAGACATGAGACTGGATATCGTTTTGAGCACTATTCAAGACATTTTGAAGTCCTGTGTACAGGACGGACAGGACATAGTTTCCAGGGTGGCAGAGCCGAGCAAGCTGAGGCTGTCCCTGCTTGTGGCAGTAATTTATTTATTTATTTGGATCATTTGCTATACCACTAATGGCAGTCCCTTAGGGTTTGCATCAAAGCAGTGTACAGTACTGGTGGTACTAGTAAAAAGACAATTAAAATATGAGTTTGGAATGATCTTAACTGTCTATACAGTGTGCATGGAATGAGAAGAGAAAAGAAGTATGTTGAGATTCCAGTGTAAAAGGAACACAAGAGCATCAGAGTTTTAAAAACTACATGTTGTGAAACCGTGAGCCAATATTTCTTTATTAGAAGAGGGGTAATATGATCACTTTTCTTAGCCCTATAGAGTAATTTCACAATAGTATTCTGGATTAATTGTAAATGTTTTATTGTGTATAGAGGACGTCCCAGATATGGAGAATTATAGTAATCAGTTTATGATTAATATGTGGATAAGAATGCTTAATGATTTTCCATTCAAATAATGCTAATCAAATGCAGCATATGTAGGGGTATAGAAAGTTTTCTGTACAAGAAAGGTAACCTGCAGTTTGAAGATTAATTTATTATTCATAATGACTCCTAATGTGATAATCGTTTCTTTGATTGGGATGGATGGTTCCAGACATGCTGGGGGGAAATTCAGAAGCAGAGCATTTGCTCTCGATTCCGCCTAAAAAGGAAAGAAAATGACAACAGAGGGCATCTTAATGGGGGGGGGGGGGGTTATGGAGGCTTGCGTGTGCAACCACTATGAATCAAAGGGGGAGGATTGTATGGCCTAGTGTCATTGCAGGCTGTATACATTAAGCCAGGGTTCTATTGAATTCCATTATGGTTGGATTTTGTCAATCAACGGCATGGCCAAGTTTGGCATGGGGGAGGGCTGGTGCTTCAGGGGAGTTTTGACTGGCTAGGGCATTGGGTTTCAGGGTGAGAGTGGTTAAGGGTTTTTTAAGTCTCTTTTCTGACAGTGTGGCATCCGTTTCTGAGGTAAAGGTCACAACTCTGCATTAATTAAGCATGGTTGCTTCTGATTTGGCCTAAAGAGAGAAGAAAGTGACAGCAGAGCACATCTTAATGGGAGGATGATGGAGACATGCATGCATCACCATTATGAGGCAGTGGGGAAGGATTATATGGCCTTGTGTCACAACAGGGTGCATACATTGCCACAGGATTCTATTGAATCCTATTACAGTTGCATTGTCACTGACCAGCTGAGTGGCTGAGTTCAGTTGAGGCTTGGGATAGAGATGGTGTATACATAAGACAAATGTGAATTGAGCTAAAGGCCAAAGAAAGGCTGCAAATATTTGAAGCACCGATAGAACGTTGATGGTTGTTTAATTGTTCAATAAAGAAACTGCGGCCTTATTTTGCCACTGAGATGTTGGTGCCTGCAATTTGTTAGTGTGAACGAAAGTGTGGATGTGGATTTCTATGTTAAGAAAGATCAAGATTACTTTCTACTCTGTTTTATTTTTAGACTTCTTCATAAGCTGATCATTTAAAGTACAATAAAAAGAGTGCATTGGATTGTTTATTAAGTTTGATGTGCTCACATTACTTTTTGGCATTCAGGGGATAAAGGCATGCATGATATACTGTAGAGAACTTCAAAACCTGGAGAGAAAAAGAGCATAAATATGTAAAGCAGAGAGGACTCCATAAGAGTAGATTTCATTAGGTATCTGAAATGAATATAAAAATTTTGGTTTAACTTAAAACATACAATGAAGAATCCAAATTCAATAAAATGTCATACCCATGAAACGTAATAGCACAATGATTGCTATTTGATAAGAGCATGCTCCTGGCTGAAAACTTATATCTTAAAATCATCTTTAAAATAAACTCCCAGTCGTTCTATATTCTATTTTAATATCTGATGCTATTTCATGTTGGCCAATTTATGATAAATTATTATAGGATCAAGTATGATTTACATAAGAACAGACAGCTGTAAGCACTTTGAAATCCTCTTTCTTCCTCATGTTTATAAAACAAGAACAGAAAAGAAATAGATTATGAGTATTTAAATATTATTACTGTCAGACCTCTTCTTCTCATTTATTACCATGAAAATGAATTGTCCATATTCCAGAAAAGACTTATCTCAGCTGTAATTACTCTCCAAGCTGGCTCCCCGAGACAGATGTGGAGTGTGAAAACGACAATATCTTACGATACACAATGGGGATTAGCCTCCAGTTCTTTGTGTGCTCCAGTACTTTGATGAAAAGCCGCCGAGGAGATAGCATCTTTAATATTCCACAGCACTTGCTGAGGTGATCCTGCATATTAGTTTAAGCCTCTATCAGAAAACGCTGTCATATTGCAGTGTTTGGCAAGGATATAGATAAATGATAGTTGTGTCATCTAGGAAAGAACAGCAGTCTACTTGCGTTCCAAATCTGTGCTGTGCATTTACATAGAAATCATGCCTGAGAAGTGAACAGATCTGCAATAAAAGCTTCAGTCTCTTGAGAAACTTAACTTGTATGTGGATAACAATTGATTACAACCTATGCTGGTCTTCCTCAAAGGTATCACTGGGAGGTTCTGCCTACTCATAAGAAGCCATGCTTCATTGACAGATCTCTTAGAGGATTCAGACAAGTATGTTTTGTCTTCTTTTGCAAGCTACTTTAACTTTCATAGCTCAGGGCTTATTTACTAAGCTGCATCAGCTGTTAACAAAGCACTTTGCACATGCTAACACATTACATTAATGTGGTGTGTTAATTTGCCTTAATTGCTGTTAATCGTTAATGTGGAAAGTGGTATGGAACGGAGGGAGAAAGGATCGGGGAGGGGGACTGCATGTTATAGTTGAGGTAGTTGCAAATGTTAACTGAGAATGCAGGAGATAATATGGCAATTAGCAAGCGTTAACTGCAAAATCATAATGCAGCTTAGTAAATACGTTTTTCAATGTTGCGGTCATAATAGTGATTTTCCTGCTAATAGTTCCTCCCTCCTATGCTTGGACAACTGGCCACCACCATCCATTCGCCATGGTCCTTTTTCTTCTCTTGCTTTCTGTGCTAGTTTTGCTGATATCTAACTTATCACCGCCAATGCCAGCTTGTGTCTTCTACCAGTATGACAGAACATACCCAGGGTACCTCTCTTTTGCAGAAAACAGTGAGTGCAGCCTCCTTCCTCCAGTAGCAATGGCAGTCGTTGCTTCATGTTGCAAGTCAAACATGAGAAAATGACCTTTCTCCTATTATGCAAGATCTCAAGAATGAATATGTCTTTTGAGCAAAAGCATCCATGTGAAGGGGTGGCACAGGTTTTTTTGCTGTAGCAAATTGCCTGTTAAGTGCACAGTATGCAGAATAGTTAATTTGCATAAATAATAGCCCCCATCTACATGAAGGTGTAGAACATCTTTATGCAGGAGCATCAAACTCCATTTATGTGATAAGGTGCTTTATGATAGCCTTAATAAATATCATGAAGATATTTACAGGAATAAGCGAAGATTCCAGCTCATCCAGGCTGACTGAACAGCATAATTCTTGTCCTGTATTTTTTGCGTAAAATAGTAGTTTTGGTTATCAAAGGGAAATCAGTGGGACAAAGAGATACATCAAGCCATGCACCAAACAGAGCAGAACTATGATTGGAACAACCTCTTCATTTGATGTGGGGTGAGTGGGCAACCTAAGTTATAAATTGACTTCTCTTTCCTAAGTGCCCATAAATGTTTGTTAATCATCCACTTGATAATAATTTCAGAATTCACACTTCATTTATGATTGATGTATTTGAGTTCAAATGTAGAGCTAGTCACTGTTCACTCCCCAAGGGCTACATTCTGATACTTGAATTTACATAAATTTAAATTAACCCTAGTCATGAAACTCTACAAAGTGGAAGCCTGAAACAATATCTCTGTGATCTTTGATATGATTTACCAGTTACAATGAACTAATGGTCTGTGGCTCTAAAAAATAGTTTAATATTGTTATCATTAACATAAGAGGTGTCCCTTGTTGTAGAAATGTCCTAGTTTGTTCTCACTGCAGGACAGAAAAATAAAGGATAGTGCCATTGAATATATGTGTTAAAATATCTTATGTTCAAAGAATGGAAGGGGTGATGTATCAAATGACGTTGCAGATTTAGTGGTGAAAAATTTCAAATTGTCTTGACTGCTAAAATTGTGCTTAGAATCCAGGTGCAGAAATGGCACTTGCTTTTGAGGAGGCATACATGTTAGTGCATACTTTTGTACATAAGCGTGTATTTTTCAAAATATGTTCATAAATTGCAATTATGCCTGTGCTTTGACCAAACTGTACCCTTGGGCTCTATGTGGCCCCTTTCCCTTTGTAGCATATATGGGCTTCCATGCACAAACCATGCTTCATGTAGTATTTTAACATGCACAACAACTTAATAGTCAAGATGAAAATACAAAGGTTTGGCCACTGCAATTTAAAAACGACTTCTTGTCTAGTAACCATAAATGAGGAATCTGCCTACTGCAGTCACGGGCTCCCTGCCCTGCCATGCAAACACCATCTAGTTAGCAGAGCTGTAGAAATTCTACTCTTCTTGTCACAATGAATAATGCTGCAGAACCCTCTCTGCATTTCTGATTCTCCAGTGCTTCAGCATTATAACATTGTCCTCTCAAACCCTTATTCAACATCTCCAGCTCCTTCTGATAACAAAATGTTTTAGCTGGGCTTTCTTAAACACCTATACAATAAACCACAGCAGTAGCATGTTCTCTCCCCCTTTTCCTGAGACTTGAACCCACTCTTTATTGTGAGCCAGTAGGACTTGAACACACTCACTTTTCTTGAACCCCCTTTCTTTACCTGAGCCAATGATCCAGCTAGGCTTTACAGATGACACTTGCAAAGAGTGTAGCTTTCACCCAGCCCCCTACCTTGTTGTAGTCTGTAAATTCCTCTGAGGTGGAATAAGAACCCCCGACAATAGCGGGCAGTGACCGGCAGGAGGTTCCCCGTCGCCCAATCCCAGCAATGGCAGACAACTCCGGGGCTTGGACAGTGGGAAAAAGCAATTCTACGGAGTTGCGGGGAATCAGAGCTCCTTTCTGGAATCCTGAGGCCTTGGCGATGGGATGCCATGGCATTGGGGCTCCAGCAGGAGCATGAGGAGGTTTAGCCAGGGAGAACACTGCACGACCTGGCCCATTGAATTGCGGCCCATCCAAGTTCCCCCGATTTTGCTCCTGCAGGGACGTCTAGCTCCCGCGGGTGCAGAATTGGGGCCAAATCCGGCCTGTCCAGGTTTTGGATGTCTGGACAGGCCAGACGTGCCCCGATCAGCAAGCATAGCTTATTTTGAATATTGAGATCTATCAGGTCAATAGTCAAATGGCTTCTAGTTTAGCAGCTGCTAATAAATGTAGACGTCTTCTATCCATGGAATTTCAATGGTACTACATTGATTGTGCCTGTAAAAATCTCTCTAACCATGTGGTACTGTTGGATTAGTGCCAGTACAAAGTTAGGGTAGGTCTTTTAGAAGCCTTATTTGTGATTTACATGTCTATATATATGCATTAATTTACACATGCAAATTGTATCCACATTTAAATTTCAGTTTCAAAAAGCCCATTTTACATGTGGATGTCCATATAACATTGAAATTGCAAGGGAAAATGTCAGATTGTGTCGGGGATGTGGCCTGGGTGGGACAAAAATATATAGGTCCTTCCCCCCTCTTTACCCTCCCCCAGCTCACCCCCACCCCCACCCCCACCCTCACCCTCCTCCCTCTCTCAACAACAATCCCGCACCCATTGAATACTGTTATCATTATTTCTGTTACATGACAACAGTTGTTTAATGTTTATAGTTCCATGTTTCTACTAAGTTGTTACTGTTCTATGTAACCAGTTCTATGGACCTCACTAAGTTATTTCTGTTTCATGTAAGCCAACTTGGCACAGTTGTTATGTAAACCATTTATACTCATAGATCAGCGGTATATAAACACAGTTAAATAAATAAATATATGTGTGAATCCAATTTTATATATGGAATGCTTGTCCACTTCTGGATTTACACCTGCTCTCGGACATGTAGAAATTGGTCCTTTTAGCCATCCCTTTACTTGAGGAATTTCCCCTTTAATCCCCCAATGTTTATTTCCACTTCCAATTGAAATGAGGTAAAGCTGGGGATTAGGACAAAACCTACTCCTACTGGGAAAGAGAAGTACAATGTCCTTTTAATACAACTAGACCATGATCTTCTCCTGAATCACCCGAAAGACTCTGGAGTATCACGCAGAGCATTAAACTAGTTTGTTTCATGCCTCACTTCTTGTTCTTTTAGAGTAATTACTGTTATCATTATTACTGTTATCACAATTACTGAAGAGTAATTCCTCTGAACCTATACCCTCCTCCTGACACCCAAAGAAATAAACAAGTTGAACGTTTTGGCTGAAAAACATCCAAAGGGTTTAGAGAAAAAAGCACCCCAGCATCCCCAGTACTCAGCACAATGTCAGCAACAGCAGCAGTGGGACTTGAACCCTGGCTGCCCTGTTCCTAACCCACTGCTCTAACCACTCTAAGCTGACAGTCACCTAAGAGTGCATAGTTCAGAATCTTTGAAGGATACTAGCAAAACAGGGAAATTAGGGTATCCCGATAGAGAGGTTCCAATAAAGGTAAAGGTTTATCTGGATTTTCAGAAAGCCTTATGAGAGACCTGTGGAAAAGGTACAGAGAAAGACAACCAAAATTGTAAAGGGAATGGAAGGATATCCCTATGTAGAAAGGCTTAAAAGGTTAGGAATCTTCAGCTTGGAAAAGAGACGTCTGTGTGTAGATATGATAGAGGTCTGTAAAATAATCGAGTGGAACGGGTAAATGTTTATCAGTTGTTTACTCCTTCAAAAAGTAGAAAGACTAGGGCCTACGCAATGAATGACACAATGTGGCACATTTTAAGACTAATAGAAGAAAAGATTTTTCTTTCAGTGCATAATCAAACTCTAGAAGTCATTACTGGAGGACGTAGTAAAAGCTGTTAGTGTAGATGGGTTCAAAACAGGTTTGGACAAGTTCCTGGAGGAAAACTTCATAAACCATAAGAGGACTGTGGAAATCCACTCTACCTTTGGAACAAACAGCATGGAATGTGTATACCATTGGGAACCTGCCAGGTACTTGAGACCTGGAATGGCCACTTTTGGAAACAAGAAACTGGGCATCATGGACCCTTGATCTGACCCAGTATAGTATTTATTTATTTATTTATTTGCTTTTATATACTGCACTCTTTGAAATCAGTGTGGTTTACATAGAACAAGAACAGCAACAGTTTACATGGAGAATTTGTGTAGAACAGTTTACATTGAACAAAATGATCAATTAACAATAAGTAACACATAATCTAAATTAGATGTGGAACAGGGAGAAGAACTTGGAATATGCTGGTGGGGGGACTAGAAGAGAACTGTACATAGGCTTTGTTCAGGGTGGCTGATCATAGGCTAGTTGAAATAAATATGTCTTTAGGGCCTTCCTGAAGACAGTAAGGTCTGTGATGGCATGGATTGCTAGAGGTAGGGCATTCCAGTGGGTTGGGGCATAAAGAGAAAAGGCGCAATTTTTTGTTGACTGGGAGCATGTCCTTATCGCTGAGGGGGTGATGAGTGAATTCACCATGTATGATCTTCTGGTTCTGTTTTCAGGGGCACGCTGTAAGAGATTTGTGAGGGAGGTGGCAGATATTCTGTGCAATGACTTGAAAGTGAGTAACAGGGTTTTGTATACCAGTCGGCTTGCTATGGGGAGCCAATGAAGCGGGATCAAAAGAGGCGTAATATGATCGAATCTTGAGGCAGATAGGAGTGTTCGGGCAGCTGTATTCATGGCTAGCTGGAGTGGCTGAAGAATGTTCTTTGGCTGAAGAATGTTCTTTGGCAGTCCGTGGTAGATAATGTTGGCATAGTCCAGGTGAGGAAAGATAAGGGCCTAGCATACTGAGCGAAAGTCTGATGGTTTGAGGAGCGTGCGTAGATGTCGGAGGGTTCTTAGTTTATGATAGACAGCCTTGGTGACTATTTGTATGTGGGCTTCCCAGTTTAGATGTTGGTCTAAGATGCCTCCAAGGTAACGTACTTCTTGCTTTGCCATGAGTACATCTTTTAGCCTAATATTAGACAGAACTTGAAATGTCTAACTTGGATGACTGAAATTCTGTCAGTGTATTCAGCAGCACTGCCTAAATTGATAGCGCTGCTAAATATATTATGAGTCTCATATCTGCTGATTTAGGTGGATACAGTCATGGACTATAAATACCTCTAGCCACTAAGTTGTAAGTTCAGGGCCAGGATGGGCCAAAAAGAAAAAATCTTCCTCCTGGAACTGGGTAACTTGGCAGTTCTGCATATTTGATGGCTAAACGGACTAGCTTTCAGGTGGCATGGAT
The DNA here is from genome assembly GCA_033557465.1 of Ichthyophis bannanicus. Taxonomy (NCBI): domain Eukaryota; kingdom Metazoa; phylum Chordata; class Amphibia; order Gymnophiona; family Ichthyophiidae; genus Ichthyophis; species Ichthyophis bannanicus. The sequence goes on from CM066032.1 coordinate 1,140,695,646, forward strand.
ATAGAATGAGTTAACATCTGCTATTAGACAAGAAAACTAATATTGGAAATTTAGATGATTGGTAAAGACATTTTTAAAAACTTCTTTCTTAATTTTTATTTGGTAATTTTATTGATTTTATATGGCAATTAGGAGATTGAAGTGCATGTATACTAAAATGTGCTAACGGTTAATGTGGGGTTTGCCATGCGCTATGTGCACTGCAGTAGCTATTTCTATGTGGTAAACTGTCCATGCTAACTGCTTAATGCAGGTTGGGGTGATGAATGAGCAGTTCAGGGATAGAGCATGCGCATTGTGGTTAGCATAGGCATCCTTACCACACGCTAACTGGCAATGTTTCTGTTAGCATGGGTGCCCTTACTGTTGCCTCAGTGAGTGGCGTTAAGTGCATCTTTGTTAATCGCAGCAAACTACTTAGCATGGGGGTGGTACTGGAACCATGTTAACTGCATGGGAAAGTTGGGCACATTTCCATTCATTAGTGGGGCTTAATGGTCAGTAAACTACTGCATTTTAGTGATTGTATTAGTGAGTTTTAATACTTTTATTGTGTATGTTAATTAATTTGTATTAAATGTATTGGGCCACTTTGAAGCAATGTAGGATTAGGTGGGCTATAACTATTTTTAAATAAATAAATAAAACAATGGGCAGTCCCCTAATAAAAATGGACTGCTCTAATGCTCAGCAAGCACTCACTTAAGTCTTGCTGTCAAAGCACCAACCCTTACATCAAAACAGACCATGAACTGGCCTTTGGAGGGTAATTCTATAAGCTTCCATGCGGTTAACCTGCCTTGCCACTCTCATATGTGGAGCCTATTTTATATGGTTATAGGGGTGAACTGACGCAGTCGAGCCTAGTTGCATTAGTTACGCCTGCTCAATAGCAGGTATAAATGCTCATGCCTAGATCAGACAGTAATGTGTAAGTTATACTGTTCTATAAATTATGCATGTAGACATAGGCCCTGTGCATGCTCCATCCCAGCTCTGCCTCTGTACATACCCAAACTGAAAGCGTGATGGTACGTATGCATGTGCTTACAGAATACTGACTGCCTAAAGCACACACATAAGTGCCCATTCACATGCATCTAAGTCCTTTAGAATAGAGACTTATGCATGTAAATAGCTTGTAAATTTTTGCATGCCCTTTATAGAATCATCCCTTTAAAGGCAGGCACATGCCTAGAGCCTTCTACGCCAAAGAATAATATTCTCACAGAACTGCTATAGAAAATGCTCCAACCCGCCCTTCTTTTTATTTTTTATATATGTTTCAAATTTACAAATTCTCACCAGTAATCTAGAGAAGGACATTCTATTACAACATTCAAAGAAAATAAGAAACACCTTATAAGGAGACAAAATCACCAGAATTCCGATGGTCCACTACTCAAAAGCAGAGAGGGAACCCAACAAAAGTAATAATATACGTACTGTGATAAGGAAGCTTATCATAGCTCAGGTAGGAGCTATAGAAAAGATGATGTGACTCTGAACAAGCAACCTGTCAGTTCTGGTAGAAGCAAGAAAACAGAGTTTTCACATAAAAGACTACCAGTCCCAGAATGCACCAGGTTTCCAGCAGCCATGAGAGGGGCTGAAGTGAGAAAATGTGTGTGCAATCAAGAGAGCTATGAGGTAATCCCTAAGCACTCATCTCAAAGGGCAGGGCCTGATTCAACACAGCTGTGCTGTGTTAGGGAGAAGCACACATTAGGAAAGAATAAGAATAGAGCTTATTCTTCAGATAACAGCTTCAAGGAGAGCTTCAGCAACGGCTACAAGCTCAAGCCCCAGTATCACCTGGAGAAGCAGAAGCCAAGCCAAGCGGATAGAGAGAGAAGGAAACTCTCTGGAAGGAAGAGAAGAAAGGCCATTGGAAGGTCTGGGAGATTCCAAGGCAGTACCCACACTGGGAGGTATTCCAAATGCCAGCAGAGTCCATTGGACTGGATTCAGCCAGAGGAATGGAGTGGCAGAGATAGGAATCACCAGTGGCTACCTGGAAGAGAGAAGACTGCATGTGGAAGGGACTTTCAGACCAAGGCCAGAAGGTATGTGAGAGGAGATCCAGTGTCCAGGGATCAAGATTGGAAGGCTGGACATCAGAATTGGATTACATACTGGCCAGGCCATACAGAGAGGAATAATGATAGCAGGAGAGGCTCAGGTATGAACACTGTTCCAGACCCTATCTATAATAGAGAATGGCAGCAAGGGAATAAGCATTCTCATGATAGTGCCTTAATGAAAGACTCGTCTGTGCCAATGTATGATAGTGACCCTATGCTGATTGATGAAGGGGGAGATACAGCAGATGAAAGTACAGTTTACATGGACTGTTCTCTATCTAAGTGCTATTGCTAGCTTTCTGTGAGCAAACACATCAGCCATCACAAAGAAACCTAACTTTGTTCTTTATTTCCACTGCAAACAGCTCTTAAAGCAGGATTTGGGTTCACACAGTAGCAGCCAGCCAGCTAAAGGCTTACAGCTGGTCAATTGATAGTAATTAAAGCTGCACCTGATTGTGTGTGTGAGCAAGGGAGAATCACTGCTGAGATCTGCGTGGAAAATAAGCAGAAGTTAACCTAACCAGCAAAGTTTATTCTTTTCTTTGTGCCTTTGTATTTGGTAATTATTTGCTAAGAAAACATTAGCTAATTGCCTGACAAGCTGAAGGTTGTTTTCTGGTTTACTTTGTGACTTTTTGTTATCCATTTAAACACTGCAAGCAAGTATCCTCATTTTTACTGCTTCCAAGCATACTTGTGCTGGGTGAATTAAACCCCATCAATAAAAGAAGTATTTTATTGGCCTTACCACTTGGTTTCACAACTCAATTATTGTCATCAGCTGTGTTTGGGAGTGAATGAACTACAATACCCACAATACCTTGCAAGAATCATATGAATATATGCATCGTCAAGATTGTGTAAGTTCTCACCCTAGGCAGCCGTCTGACAAATGGCGTAGTTTTTCGGATTGCTTTTGCACCAAGAGGATTTACTTGTTGTGGATTACAAATAAAATTCAAGTTTGAAGCTGAAAGAAGATTTTTTCCCTCATCTACACTTTGGAGGAGAAGTGGTTGTTCCAGGAAGCTGTCCCAGATGAAAAGACCCTGTGCAAAGCTGGATTCATCACTGAGACAAGGTAATATGTACCTGGGCATGTCTAGTGGTGGATGTGTGTAAGCACAGGGGGGTAATTGAAAAAAAAAGTTGAAAAAAAAAACAAACACACCTGGTTGGAAGGTGCTGCACTTTGGTTTTTTTTTTTTTTCTCTTTTCTTGCAGGGATCAAGATGGATCCGAGGGAGATGGCTCAGTGGATGGCAGCCCAATTCAGCAGGCAGCAGGAGCTATCACAGCAGGCCCAGGACACTGCTATGAAGGCCTTAATGGAACAGCAGAAACCAGTGCTTGATCTGGTGCAAGCTCTAGTTCAGCTGCAGAGCCAAAGTGGAACAGATGCAAGACCAGCAGTTAGTACTGGTACACCACATGTGGACAGTGTGGGACTCAATCAAGGGATTGGGGCATTTAATTTTGGGAAATTAACTCCAGATGATAATGTTGATGATTTTCTAGAGTCTTTTGAAAGAGTGGCACAGGCTTTAGCATGGCCAGAGACCCAGTGGGCAGTAAGGCTGGCAGCCTCATTAACTGGTGAGGCACTAGCAGCTTACAGAGCAATGCCAGCAGCCCAGGCTTTGATTTATAAGGATGTAAAGGCAGCTATTAGAGATCGCCTAGGGTTGTCTATTTCAGAGTATAGGCGAATGTTTAGAGCTGTTACATTGAGAGTGGGTGAGACACCCAGGGCTCTGAGTCAGAGAATCAGAAGTTTAGCTGTAAAATGGTTGGAGCCTGAGCAAAAGACAGTAGAAATGTTATTAGATATTATAATGCTGGAACAATTTATGCTTGGGGTACCTAAAGATTTGAATGTTTTTCTTATACAGCAAAATTGCCAAAATCTTGGAGAGGCAACCATGCTAGCCGAGAGATTCTTGGAAGCCACGCAGGCTTGCCATAGAATGGGTGGCCCTCTAAAGATGGATGCTGAGGCTAAATGTGTTGTATCAGAAAAGGGAATAATTAAGAATGTTTCTAAAAATGAATGTACTGTATCAAACCAGATGACACAGTGGAATAGAAAGAAATGTTTCAAGTGTGGGAAATTGGGACATTTAGAGAGGAGATGCCAGACACACACTAGTTTAATGGGTCTGGATTTAAAACAGCCCAAGGAAGGATTTCTTTTGATGGTTGATGTGCAGGGAATTACCACAAATGCTTTATTAGACTCTGGGGCAGACCAGAGTATGATGTCAAAAAGGCTTTGGAAGAGGATAGAGGCCCAAGAAAGATTTGTGCCTAGAACCCCTGAAAGCCAAGTTCACATCAGATGCATTCATGGTGCTGCATCATCATATCCCACCTATAGGCTAAAGGTTAAGTGCCTAGGGAAACAAGAGGAAGTCCTGTTAGCAGTGGTGCCTAGGCTACCCTTTGATTTGGTTCTAGGAAGAGACTGGCCAAGATTTAAGCAGGGTCTAGTGGAAGGACTAGGAAAGAAGGAGGGAGAAGGTTTAATGGTAGTAGCTCCCGGGCCTTTATTTGGAAGTCCTCAGACCCCAGCTAAAAAGATGGTTAAGCGTCCAGAAGACCAAGCTACCCCAAAGCAGATATTCGTCCTAAAGTACCATAAGGTCTCTGAGAAGGCCCAAGCTCCTAAGCGGGCAACCCCTCAGTCTGCTGGGTTTGACCTGTGCAGCATAGAAAATGTGATTGTACCTAGCCAAGGGAGAGCCCTGGTTGACACCGGTCTCCAAGTGGAAATACCAATTGGATGTTATGGGAGAGTAGCCCCAAGGTCCGGATTAGCCCTTAAATATTTCATCGATGTGGGTGCGGGAGTAATTGATCCCGATTACAGGGGCAATATTAAAGTTCTGTTGTTTAACTTTGGACAGAATGAGTATCATGTGAAGACAGGAGACAAAATTGCCCAATTGATCTGTGAGAGGCTGGGTTTTCCACCTGTGGAGGAGGTCACATCCCTAGAGAATTCTGAACGTGGAGCCAAAGGCTTTGGTTCTACTGATGTCAAAGGGGTTTAAAAGCTTAGCTGCCACCTGTGCCCGAGAGAGGGAGGTGAGTGAAGAGGAAGATTTGGGACCCCAGGTATCTGATTGTAAAGAAAAATCAGAGCCCCAAATAGGTGAGGACCTCACAATGGTACAACAGGAAGAAATTAGGAAGTTGCTTAAGGAATTCCCAGATGTGTTGACACCCATACCTGGGGAGACCCATTTGGTGGCCCATGAAATAATAACTCCACCTGGGAAATTGGTTCGTCAAAGGCCATACCGCTTGCCTGAAGCCAAAAGACAGGAAGTAGTGGTACAAGTCCAGGAGATGTTGGATATGGGGGTAATAGAGGAGTCAAAGAGTCCCTGGAATAGCCCCATAGTCCTGGTGCCGAAGCCTGATGGATCCTTAAGATTTTGTATTGACTTCCGGCAGGTAAACGCCATATCAGTTTTTGATGCATATCCAATGCCAAGAATTGAGGAGCTGTTAGACCAGCTGGGACAGGCTCAATACTTAACCACCCTTGATATGACAAAAGGATATTGGCAAATCCCTCTTACCAGGGAGTCGAAGCCGAAGACTGCGTTCAGCACCCCCGTTGGCCTTTTCCAGTTCAAGAGGATGCCTTTCGGACTGCATGGAGCAGCGGCTACCTGCCAAAGGTTAGTGGATCAGGTACTTCGACCCCACCAAAGTTATGCTTTTGCATACATGGATGATGTCATAATCCATAGTAACACCTGGGCGGAGCATTTGAAGAGGATCAGGGCAGTCTTGTGCTCTATGAAGCAAGCGGGAATCACTTTAAACCCGAAGAAGTGTGCCTTTGCAAATAGGGAGGTAAAATACCTAGGCCACCTAGTGGGAAGAGGAAAAATTAAACCTCTATTAAGCAAAATAGATAGCATCAGGAATTTTCCTCCTCCAACAACCAAGAAACAACTAAGAAGTTTCTTAGGACTTATTGGATACTACCGCCGGTTTATACCGCAATTCGCAGAGAAAAGTGCCATTTTCACGGATATGCTGCGAAAGAATTGTCCAAACCAGATAAAGTGGACACCAGAAGCTGAAAAAGCGTTTTCAGTATTAAAAGAAAAATTGTGTACAGGACCGGTACTGAAAGGAGTAGACTTCAAGAGACCCTTTCTGGTTCAAACCGATGCATCGGATGTAGGGCTAGGAGCGGTCTTATCCCAGTGCCATGATGGGGAGGAGCATCCTGTGATGTACCTGAGCAGGAAGTTGTCACTGGCTGAACAAAAGTATTCCACGATAGAAAAAGAGTGTTTGGCTATCAAGTGGTCAGTGGAGGCGTTAAGGTTTTACCTTACAGGGAGAAAGTTCCAGTTGGTCACGGACCATGCCCCACTTAAGTGGTTGCAGCAAATGAAGAACCACAATGCCAGGTTGACACGCTGGTACATGGCCTTACAGGCGTTTGATTTTCAGGTTGAACATCGTGCCGGGAAGTTACACAAGAATGCGGATGCACTTTCCCGTATTACGGACTGTAGCGAAGAAGTTTCACCAGTAAAACCAGTCCGTAATAACTTAAGCAGGGGGGTATGTGATAAGGAAGCTTATCATAGCTCAGATAGGAGCTATATAAAAGATGATGTGACTCTGAACAAGCAACCTGTCAGTTCTGGTAGAAGCAAGAAAACAGAGTTTTCACATAAAAGACTACCAGTCCCAGAATGCACCAGGTTTCCAGCAGCCATGAGAGGGGCTGAAGTGAGAAAATGTGTGTGCAATCAAGAGAGCTATGAGGTAATCCCTAAGCACTCATCTCAAAGGGCAGGGCCTGATTCAACACAGCTGCGCTGTGTTAGGGAGAAGCACACATTAGGAAAGAATAAGAATAGAGCTTATTCTTCAGATAACAGCTTCAAGGAGAGCTTCAGCAACGGCTACAAGCTCAAGCCCCAGTATCACCTGGAGAAGCAGAAGCCAAGCCAAGCGGATAGAGAGAGAAGGAAACTCTCTGGAAGGAAGAGAAGAAAGGCCATTGGAAGGTCTGGGAGATTCCAAGGCAGTACCCATACTGGGAGGTATTCCAAATGCCAGCAGAGTCCATTGGACTGGATTCAGCCAGAGGAATGGAGTGGCAGAGATAGGAATCACCAGTGGCTACCTGGAAGAGAGAAGACTGCATGTGGAAGGGACTTTCAGACCAAGGCCAGAAGGTATGTGAGAGGAGATCCAGTGTCCAGGGATCAAGATTGGAAGGCTGGACATCAGAATTGGATTACATACTGGCCAGGCCATACAGAGAGGAATAATGATAGCAGGAGAGGCTCAGGTATGAACACTGTTCCAGACCCTATCTATAATAGAGAATGGCAGCAAGGGAATAAGCATTCTCATGATAGTGCCTTAATGAAAGACTCGTCTGTGCCAATGTATGATAGTGACCCTATGCTGATTGATGAAGGGGGAGATACAGCAGATGAAAGTACAGTTTACATGGACTGTTCTCTATCTAAGTGCTATTGCTAGCTTTCTGTGAGCAAACACATCAGCCATCACAAAGAAACCTAACTTTGTTCTTTATTTCCACTGCAAACAGCTCTTAAAGCAGGATTTGGGTTCACACAGTAGCAGCCAGCCAGCTAAAGGCTTACAGCTGGTCAATTGATAGTAATTAAAGCTGCACCTGATTGTGTGTGTGAGCAAGGGAGAATCACTGCTGAGATCTGCGTGGAAAATAAGCAGAAGTTAACCTAACCAGCAAAGTTTATTCTTTTCTTTGTGCCTTTGTATTTGGTAATTATTTGCTAAGAAAACATTAGCTAATTGCCTGACAAGCTGAAGGTTGTTTTCTGGTTTACTTTGTGACTTTTTGTTATCCATTTAAACACTGCAAGCAAGTATCCTCATTTTTACTGCTTCCAAGCATACTTGTGCTGGGTGAATTAAACCCCATCAATAAAAGAAGTATTTTATTGGCCTTACCACTTGGTTTCACAACTCAATTATTGTCATCAGCTGTGTTTGGGAGTGAATGAACTACAATACCCACAATACCTTGCAAGAATCATATGAATATATGCATCGTCAAGATTGTGTAAGTTCTCACCCTAGGCAGCCGTCTGACAGTACATAGAAGTAAATATCCTTCTAACAAAGTGCCATTACCATCTAATAACCCCCTAACAATACCCTAGCTGAAGAAATATAAAGGAAACTTAAATGGATTCTTTATCCAGTAGAAAAGCTTCAAGCTGGTGCAGATGAAAAAAGGGTATATGAGTTACCATGAAATCTAAGCAGGCATTTGTAAGGAAATCTTAAACAAAATGATGCCCCTATCACACCTAACCTAGGCTTAAGTTGAAGGAAAAATTTCCTCCGTTCTTGCGTGGCCTTGGCCACATCAGTGAACATCTGAACCCTATGACCACAAAAGGAAATCTCACCAAACTGTGAATAACTAATCTGGTCTTATTGGATTCTGAGGCCAAAGTCACAGCAAGTGTGGCTCTTGTAGTTCTATTGTCCAAAGATGACTACAAAAAGACAGAGATCCAGACTGTCCATAAATATCAAGGAATCCATACTACCTTCTTCCTTGGACTCCTGTCTGAGTAACTGATATCTTATCTGGGGCATAGATAGATAGATAGAAATATGTTGGGCGATAAAGACCATATGGCCTATCCAGTCTGCCCTTCCATACCAACTACTAAGTTCTAAAGTCCCTTTTTTCTTTTAGAGATCTTCTACATTTGTCCCATGCTTTCTTGAATTCAGATACAGCCTTTGTCTCTATTACCACCACTAGGAGACTATTCCATGAATCTATCACTTTCCATAAAGAAAAAGCTTTGTATATTACTCTTGAGTCTCTCTCCTTTCATCTTCATCTTATCCCCCTCATTGCAGAGCTTTCTTTAAATTGAAAGATACTCTTCTCCTGTGCATTTATGCCATGGAGGCATTTAAATGTCTCTATCATATCTCCCCTCTCTTGTCTTTCTTCCAAAGTATACATATTGAGATCGTTAAGCCTGGCCCCATATACCTCATGATGAAGCCCACTGACCATTTTGGTAGCCACCCTCTGCACCAACTCCATCCTGTTTATATCCTTTTGAATGTATGGTTTCTGTAATTGCACACGATGCTCTTAATTAGGTCTCACTAAAGACATATACAGAGGCACTATCACCTCCTCCTTCCTGTTGGTTATTCCTCTCCCTATGCACCCAAGGATCCTTCTGGCTTTTGCCGTCAACTTTCATGTAATAAAAAAAGTAAGATTTATAAACAGTTCAAAACTCATTTAGAACTTTTGTGTCAAGTTTACAACTATCAAAATTGTTTTGAGTTCTTTGCATATATGTATTTGTAAATTGCCTGTTTCTCACTTTGATCTTGATATATTAAGGCTTTTCTTCCCTTTATTTCCTATGGAATGCATCTGTGCTTTTGAGAGATAGTTAAATGAGGCTATACGGTGAATGACTCTCACTTGGTTTGCAGCTTGTCGTGCTGTGAGGGCTTGCGTGCATCAGTGATGCTGAGAGCTAAACTATCGGTAGTTTAACTACTGGCAGGGTTGGAAGAAAGCGAGAAGTCTCTACAAAAGGTGAAAAAGCAAAAATGGCCAAAATGGATGACGGAAGAAACTCTGAAAATTGCCCAGAAATGCAGAGAAGCTAAAGCCAGAGGAGAAAGAAAGACAATCTCAGAACTCAACAGAGATTTCCAACGTGCAGCAAGACAGGACAAGGAAAAGTACTACAATGACACTTGCAAGGAAATAGAAGCAGAAACTATTAGAGGAAGAACAAGATCAGCTTTCCTAAAGCTACGAGAGTTAAAGAAAAAGTTCCAGCCTCGAATTGGAATGTTACAAGATGCTCAAGGTTCTATGTTGAATGATGCTGAGAAGATCAAGAAAAGGTGGAAGGAATATACAGAGTTTTTATATGATAAAGATCAAGTGGACCAACAGCCGTTTCAACCTGTACCTTATGATCGGGAACCATTGGTGATGAAAGAAGAAGTTAAAGCAGCATTGAAAGCCTTATCAAAGAACAAAGCACCAGGCATTGATAGCATTCCCATAGAAGTATTGCAGCAATCTGATGCAGCTGTTACCATACTCACAAGGCTCTGCCAAGAAATATGGAAGACAACATCATGGCCAACTGACTGGAAAAGATCTGTGTTTATACCAATACCAAAGAAAGGTGATCCAACTGACTGTGAAAATTATCGCACAATCGCTCTGATCCCACATGCCAGCAAGATTCTACTGAAGATTATTCAAAAGAGACTACAACCATACCTGGAACAAGAACTACCTGAAGTGCAAGCAGGGTTCAGGAAAGGGCGAGGAACGAGAGACATCATTGCGGATGTGAGATGGATCCTTGAAAAGACTAAAGAATACCAAAAGGATATCTATTTGTGCTTTATCGACTATAGCAAGGCTTTTGACTGTGTAAACCATGAGAAACTCTGGGCCACATTAAGAAGCATGGGTATACCAGAACACCTGATCGTTCTCTTGCGCAATCTGTACATTGATGAAGAAGCAACAGTTCGAACGGAACAAGGAGAAACAGAATGGTTTAAAATAAGCAAAGGTGTAAGACAAGGCTGCATACTTTCCCCCTACCTGTTTAATTTATATGCAGAACAAATCATCAGAGAAGCAGGATTGTATGAAGACAACAGAGGTGTGAAGATTGGTGGAAGACTCATCAACAACCTTCGCTATGCTGATGATACCACATTACTGGCTGAAAGTGAAGATGATCTGAAACATTTGCTTCTCACAATCAAAGAACATAGTCTCAAAATGGGCCTGCACCTTAATGTAAAGAAGACAAAGATCATGACAACTGGCATAATCAACAGGTTCATCGTTGAAGGAGAAGAAATTGAAATTGTGAACAACTTTAACCTACTTGGATCAACTATCAATAAAGAAGCAACAAGCAGTCAAGAAATCAGATGACGCATTGCTCTTGGCAGAATGGCTATGAAAGACCTAGATAAGATTCTCAAGAGCAGAGATGTCTCTCTCCATACAAAGATTCGACTTGTTCAAGCCATGGTATTTTCAATAACATCATATGGATGTGAAAGCTGGACAGTGAAAAAGATAGACAGGAAGAAAATTGATGCCTTTGAATTATGATGCTGGCGGCGAATACTGTGTATACCATGGACTGCCCGAAGAACAAACCATTCGGTACTAGAGGAGATCAAACCTAAGCTTTCTTTAGAAGCTCAGATGACAAGACTTCGACTTTCATACTTTGGACACATCATGCGAAGAGAGAGATCATTAGAGAAAGACATTATGCTTGGCAAGATAGAAGGTCAACGCAAAAGAGGAAGGCCAGCAATGAGATGGATCGATACAATAACAGCAGCCACAGGTACCAGTCTGTCAACAATGAGCCGCCTGACTGAAGACCGAACACAATTTAGGATAGCTATCCAGAGGGTCGCCATGAGTCGACTCCGACTCGACGGCACTTAACAACAACAACAACGGTGAATGAAATGTAAGACAGCAATTTTTTTAGCCAGTTTCCTCTTGCTCCTTTTGACTTCTAGCTCAAGCAGAATCAACCTCTTTTGACACCATGAGCCTTCATTCACAACTACTCAGAATTTTGATATCCCCCTTCTGACTGTGGCCAACAGTTTCAGTGATAATCCTCAACCAAGCCACATCATTGCCTCCTCCAGAATCAATTACTGAGGGGCTTTAGTCTGGCTATTAGTTATCATTGGTGAGTGATGACCCTTTCTTTCACCCACAGACTGTGAACACTCATCACTGAATCCCCTACCTATGACAAGCCTGAAGTGCAGAGTATTGACCTGGAAATCAAATTCAAGTCTTATGCATGATAATATGCAGCACTTGCCACTGAGCTACCAGGCCAAATATCAACATTTTTTGATGGTCTGTCTTAAATTTCCCCTGGGTTATCTTTTCCTTGGATGTATCATTTTGGTGTTCTTTTTCAGTCTCTCATCCTACCCCTCATAAATCACCCCCAATCCTTTACTTTCCAGTAGGGCTCACTCCCCTCTGGTGCCCAATTATGGATTCCACTCTTTTGGCATCCCCCCTTGGATTCATTGTTCTCACCTGACTTAAATCCCTTTTCAGTTGATTCACAGGCTGACACCTGGAAAACAGTCCTTTGTGTGGCTCTAGACTCACCTGCTCCCTGGTACCACCCCGGTCTCCTCCTTACTCGTCATCAACTTCGCAAAGCTGAATGGACCTGGCACTGTCTCCACACCTCTTCCGCCCTCATTACTTTTCAGGTCCTCCTCAACTACTATAGATCGGCAATATCAGCTGCCAAGAAGCACTACTACTACTCTAATGTTGAGAACTGGCCCAAGAAACTACTTAATTGTTTCTTGTCTCCTACATCCTTGTTCTCTGGCTCCTCCTGCAACTACTCCTACACAGAATAAGCTTTCTAAATTTTTCTAAGACAAAATTCTTCATCTGCATCACGACTTTGATCCCACAAATCCTCTTCTTCCTCCATCCAGGATACCCCTGCATTCAATGTGAATGGAAATCCTCCGTTTAGTCGCACTCTAGTACACACTTGATGCCTGTTTAACTCTATCTACATGGAATCTCTCACTAAAGTCATTGCCATGTCTGCAAAACCCACCTGTGCTTCTGACCCTATTCCTTCTTCTTGGGTTCCAGTGGTTTCCTTGGCCCTTCTTCCCCGGATCCTCACTCTTTTTAACCACAGTTTGTCCTCTGGCACTTTCCCACAATGCTGGAAGACTACAGTAGTCTGTCCTCTTTTTAAAAACCCTTCTCTAGACTCCACTGTTCCTAATCACTATTGTCTGGTCTCTAACCTTCCTTTCCTTTTTAAGATCTTGGAAAAGAGGTGGGACAAGATGGCATCAGGAGAGGTCATGTGTGTCAGACCTCCCCACAACAAGAGTTACAGTGCTGTTGATTTTGGCATTTTCTTCCCTAGAATAGGGCAAAGAAAATGAAAGCAGAAGACCTTCCGTCCGGGCCCTAGTACATCGGTGACATACACTCAGGCTACTCTTGAGGCTTGTGAAGTTTGGCATTTTTGGAAGAGAGGCAATATTTTTGGCAGATCTGGGAAACCTTTAGACCTCAGACCTGAGCAGCGACAGGGTGTTTCTTAGCCCTGATGACCGCAGTGCTCCATATCGAACTGGAAGCTCTAACTTGAATAAGGATGTGCTGTCTCCAGGTTCTGCTTCAAGTTCTCCACTGATGGGAGGGGGGAGTGACAAAAAGTAGAGGTTTTTGCAGCCAGAAGCCTGTGCCATTTCTTCTCCAACCACCAGAGTCTGGTGAGCTGCAACAATCTGATGTCCCGGAGGGGCTCAGGACCAGTGTTTGGTGGTAAGATTGAAAAAACTGCAGTAATAACTCTTGACATGCTATGGGAAGTCATGGCTAAGATGAACCATTCTCTTGGCATTCATCAGTGGAATAAAAGAGGACTTGACTGCGGCTAAGCAAGTGATAGTGGAGATCCTGAGAGAGCAAGAGGTGCAAACGGTGCGAGTGGCGAAACTGTAAGAGCGGATTGGTGTCCTACAATCTCTCAGTGAAGCGCAAGTAAAAGACAAGAACATTTTGTCTAAAAAACTGGAACATATGGAAAATCAAGTGAGAAGGAACAATCTTAGACTTTTGAATTTCCCCAAATCTCCCTTGCTATCCCCTTTGGAGATGGGATGGACATATTTTTGTGATATTCTCAAGATCTCTCAAGACAACTTGCCCCCTTTAATCAGGGCCCAGTCTTTGTCTTTAGGTACACCTGTAGTTCCACTCGGGGAGGAGGGGTGGTCCCAAGGAGACATCCAGTCTGAGGGCTTAGACCTCACTGTGTTTCTTGAAAGCTCACTTGATAATATCACTTGAGTGAGTTACATTGATTGTCACCTTTGCTGTAGAAACAGACCATAATTTAGTATTACATTTATTTTATAAAAAATTGAATTAATTGTTTTTGGGCTCTAGGGTACATATTTTCCCTGATTTCTCCAGAGAAACCCAAAGAAAGAGAAAGGAATTCATGGCTTTAAAGCCTAGAGTTCTCGTCTTATGGGCAAATTTTTTCCTAAAGTTTCTGTGTAGGCATTGTATTATTTTTTCTGACAAACAATATAGGGGTCATTACAAGCATAGGAGATGTATGGAGAGCTCTGGATGGGGGCGGGCCGAGGGAGTAGCGAGGGCAGGCAGTGGTTAGGGGTGTGACCCATGACATACAGGACCAATCCTGAGGTTGGCCCTGTACGTCCGGGGTCACCAACATGGATGGGGGACTTATTCCAACCCGGAGGTGGACTAGGTCCCCATGGATGTCAGGGGACACGACGCAGGGCCAGATCAGTGGGGCGAGAGGGTGCAGGAGCTTTCACTCAGCCCGACCTTGCCCTTGGAAGGCTGTATCTGGGGTCAGGCTGCAGGGAATGAACTTTGTGGCGGCGGCCGGAGATCACGGCTCCTTAATGGAGCCATGGTGCCATGACAACAGGACACTATAGAACTGCGGTTCCATGCAGGAGTTGGGGCAGGCCTGTGCGAGGAAACAATGGGATGTATAGCAGCACAGAATCAAGGGGCAGTCTGCCCATTCAGGCATGGGCCGGCCATCTAGACCCGATTCTGATCCCATGGGAACACAGGCTCAGAATCAGGGACTAGACCAGCCTGTCCAGATCCTGGACGTCCAGGCAGGCAGGACGTTCCCCCTTTGGAATCAGGCTCTGTGTACTATGAGTCCAAACAGCTCTTACAATTTCTGTCCTGAAAAGAAGAGGTTGAAATGAAATTGTGATGTTTTCATCCGGCTAATATTGTTCTCTCCAACCCTCTCCCTTTATTTGTATTTTTTTTTCTTGAAGTAAGCTTTCTCAGATTTATGAGTGAGACTGACTAACATATTCTTTTTGCCTTACCAGGTTTGTGGTCTGATAGGACATTATTGGCGTTTTCTTCTTTTGTATTAGTTTTCTTTACTTGCTTAGATTATTCTCATTTCTATGTTCATTCATATTGTTTGAAAGATTAACGGAAAATCTATGAATAAAGAATTAAAATAAAATCTTGGAAAAACTTTTCTTCACCCAGTTTTTAGATCATCTCAAAAAGACCAACTTCATACATCCCAGACAATCCAGCTTCTGTGCTGGGCATAGCACAGAACCATTCTTCTATCTGTCCTTAACGAAACATCAGAATCTCTGGATAAGGGCAATATATCTCTGGCTATTTCTCTTGATCTCTCCTCTGTCTTCGATCTCGTTAATCACTCTCTTCTCTCTTGTCTTCAAGCTGCTGGCTTGCATGGTTCTGTTCTACAATAATTCCAGTTGTTTCTCTCCAATCAATCCTACTAGGTTTCTTCTAGGCTCTTACATCCACCCATTTCCCTCTCTCTTATGGTGTCCCCCAAGGTTCGGTTTTGGCCCCCTTGCTTTTCAATGTCTTTCTTGTCCCTCTGGCCACTCTCATTCAGCAGCAGGGTGTTTCTGCATACTATTATGCTGATGACATCTTGCTGCTTTTTCACGCTCATCCAACCTCTCCTGATCTCACCATTATTAACTCCTGTCTTTCTCTGGTTCTCTCATGGCTGTATTCTAACTACCTTAATTTGAATCCATTCAAAACTTTTGCTATATGACTTACAGGTTCCTCCACTTTCCCTTCAGTGTCCCTTTCACTTGATGGATTTCCTATTCCCATAGTCTCCTCTCTCAAGTACCTTGGGGTCATCCTCAACATCACTCTTACAATTCACGATCAAATTAGTGTCGTGGTAAAATGCTCCTTTTTCACTCTTCATCAGATACACTCCTTCCTGATTCCTCTGTTGTCACCCTCCTCTTGGCTTTAGTCATTTCCCATTTAGACTACTGTAATATCATTTACTCTGGTCTACCTCACTATCTGCTGAAGTCCCTCCAAACCATCCAGAACCTAGCCATTTGCATAATTCATTGTGTCACTAAATTCAATCACATCTCCCCTCTGTTTTTCAAGTCCCACTGGTTACCTCTTAATACCAGATCCAGTTTAAACTTCTCACTTTTGTCCATAAGACCCTGCACTCCACACTCCTGCTTATTTATTGTCCTGTGTTATCCCACATGCTCCAACATAAGTCCTCTGATCAATTCATGCTAATCATCTTCACCTCCCTTCACCTTCACAGGCCCGCTATGAATCCACACAGCACTCAGCTCTCTATTTTCTGGGACCCAGCCTTTGGAACCCTCTCCCTGCCGACCTTCACCTCGAGTCCTCGTACTCAAAATTTAAAACCCTCCTGAAAACCCACCTGTTCCAATTGGCCTTTAATCTTCCTCCACAGGCTTCTTAGGATACTGCACCCCCTACCTTCGTAGTCTTCTCTTTCCTCTCCATTTCCCTTTACTATCTCCTCCTTTTAGCTTTACTATGATTTTGATGATGTTCTTTTCCCTTTTCCCTTTTTCATTTTTTTTTAATTTTATTAATTTTTATTGTATACCACTCTGCTGTTACGAAGGATGGTATATTATATTTTAATAAACCATAATTTACAATGACATTACAGAGTGTGCAGTTTCTCTGTACTTTCTCTGCCTTATTTATACCTGTTGGTAGTTTCAGTAGAACAACTTTGTATGTCAAGGAATGGGAAAATGAGGCATGTAATATAATATTGAATCTGATAGTCCCATCAGTATAAATGCTGGTTTCTGTCTTTTGTCTGTTATGCTCAAACTTATCTCCCCCTGAAGGGGGTAGAGGATGGGCATGGCAAAGACAGAGACAGAGCTGAAGTGAGTTGAGTGAGACAGCAACTCACAGTGAGGATGCTACTGTGAGATATACCAATGGCCAAAATAGTACAATGGAAAAATATATACAAATTGCGGTTCTAATGCATATATTTGTTTCCAACAGTTTTGATAGCCTTTTTAAGCTATTGTATTTCATGATGGAGGGAAATATATCTGAGTGTTTCTCTTATATCTATCGATAGCCTCTTCTCATGCAACATCATTGGCTTCCCAACGCGTACAGAATTCTTTTCAAGATCGCAACCTTTGTATTTAAAGCAATTCATGATTTAGCACCAGAATACTTAGCATCCTTGATTACTCTTTATGCCCCAGCTAGGGCTCTATGATCACGGTTTTCGGGTTTATATTCCATTCTCATCATTGCTTAAGTATAAGAACACTAGAAAACCGGCTTTCTTTGCCATGGCTCCTGCTATATGGAAGTTGCTTCCAGCAGATGTATGCACGGAATTAAGCTTTTGAGAGTTTAAAAAGACATTAAAGACATACCTTTATGAAACAGTGTTTGGAGTTGCTACAACCACTGGGTAGACAGTGTAGTTGGTATTCAAGAATTAACAGTCCTGATATGTAGCACCCCCCCTTAAATCTTGTCCTATCTCCCTTCTCTTATGTGTCTTCAGTATGATATTGGAGTATTTTTATTCATTCCTTTTCTATCGATATAATGGTGTTCCTCCCTTTGTTTTTATTTGCATTGGGCCCGATTCCATCCCGGACGTCGATCCTCTCTGTATGTCTGGTCTGAACGGGATCATGATTCTGATCCCGCAGGACACATCTAAACCCATAGGATCAGAATCGCAAACAGTCCTGCATGTGCAGGCCAGGACTGTGATTCAGTCTGGCCTGCACATGCAGTAGGGTTACCAACTTTTTCACCGAGAAAAACCCGACACCTGTGGTTCTCCATGCTCCACCCATTCTCCGCCCCTAGTCCCACCCCTGCCCCGCCCCTAGCCCCACCCACAAAAATTACCGAGGATACGTGTAGGCTAACTTCCTTGGTCAGATAATAATTAAACTGGGAACCCCAAAATCCAAACATGAAATGTAGAACACTGGAGAAATAAAACTATAAAGTAATTTCCTCTTGCACTAAACAAAAACGCAAAGATGTTATCAATACACACTTCCCAGACCAAACATATTCCAGCTAATAAATTCAAAATAAAAAGTATTTTTCTACCTTCTGTTTGGGCGTTTTATTTTTCAGTTGCAATTGCTCCAGTCACTTTCTTCTGGTTTCTTCGTGTCTTCTGCGAGCTATCCATTTGTCCTTTCTTCTCTTTTAGATGTTTTCCATTCTCTCTCTATTTCTGCTTTAACATACTGATTGTTTCCCTTTTGCTCTTTCCCCCAATTCTTTCCTTATTCCTTTATCATCCATTTAAATTTCACCCTTCCATTCTCAAGCCCCTCACTCTCCCAATACCCAGCCCATCATAGACTTTTCTTCCACACAAAATATTTTTCCCCTCTCCACTCATTCCCCATCTATTCTAGTCCTCCCCCAAAATCAGTTCCCTTATAGTCCTAGACCCACCCAGCATCCACTCCCTTCTAATCCCATTCTCCCATGCCCCACATCAGCCCATTTCCAGTCCTATTCCAGCTCTTCATCAGCCTATTTCCAGTGCTAGCCCTCACATCACAGACCATTTCCAGTCCTAGCCCCCCCCCATCACAGCCCATTTCCAGTCCAAGTCCCCCATCACAGCCTATTTCCAGTCCTAGACCCCCCCATCACATCCCATTTGCAGTCGGAGTCCCCCCGCACCATCACAGCCCATTTGCAGTCCTACCCCCCCCCCCCCACCATCACAGTCCATTTGCAGTCCTAGCCCCCCTAATCACAGCCTATTTCCAGTCCAAGTTCCCCCTCCCTCCACCATAGCCCATTTCCAGTCCAAGTTCCCCCCCCCATAGCCCTTTTCCAGTCCAGGTCTCCCTCCCCATCACAACCCATTTCCAGTCCATGTCTCCCCCCCCCCCATAGCCCTTTTCCAGTCCAGGTCCCCCTCCCCATCAAAACCCATTTCCAGTCCATGTCCCCCCACCTCCCCCCCATATAAATTTTACAGTCCAGGTCCCCCTCCCCATCACAGCCCATTCCTTTCCAGTCCAATGCCCCCCCATAGCCCTTTTCCAGTCCAGGTCCCCCCCCTTCACAACCCATTTCCAGTCCAAATCCCCCTAATCACAGCCTATTTCCAGTCCAAGTTCCCCCTCCCTCCGCCATAGCCCATTTCCAGTCCAAGTTCCCCCCCCATAGCCCGCTGCCAGTCCAAGTTCCCCCCCCCCATAGACCTTTTTCAGTTCAGGTCCCCTCCCCATCACTACCTATTTCCCTTCCTTGTCCCCCCCCCCTAGCCCTTTTCCAGTCCAGGTCCCCCTCCCCATCAAAACCCATTTCCAGTCCAAGTTCCCCCCCCCATAGCCCTTTTCCGGTCCAGGTCCCCCCCCCCCATCACAACCCATTTCCAGTCAAATTCCCCCCTCCTAGCCCTTTTCCAATCCAGGCCCCCTCCCCCCATCACAGCCCAGGCAGTCCTTGGCCTCCCCCCCCAAAACCGCGGCTGTCTGAGGCTTTAGAGGGAGCCGGGGAAGCCCGCGCGAGGCCCCGGCTCCCTCTGAACAGCCGCCAGCGTGAAGAGCCTTTACCTTCACACTGGCGGCTGTTCCTGTGAAGCCGCGATTGGTGGGAAAGGTTAAAGGCATTGCCCTTTAACCTTTCCCAGCATTCGCGGCTTCACAGGAACAGCCGCCAGCGTGAAGGAAAAGGCTCTTCACGCTGGCGGCTGTTCAGAGGGAGCCGGGGCCTCGCGCGGGTTTCCCTGGCTCCCTCTGAAGCCCTCCGGGTTGGGAGAAAAGCCGTTTTTTTTGTTCTGGCCGCTCCTGATCTTGCGGCCAGAGCAAAAAAACCGGCTTTTCAAGGGCCGGTTTTGCCTCTGCGCCGGCAGCCGGCCTGGCCATGGAAAAACCGGCCAGGCCGGCTGAAAACCGGCCAGTTGGCAACCCTAACATGCAGGATTGTCCCCAGTTAACTCAGTTAAGGCTCTTCAGTGGAGCCATGGTGTCATGTTGTCATGGCACCGTGGCTCCATTGAAGAGCTGCGATGCCAGCCACCAGACTGCAGGACCTCATTACCCGCAGCCCAACCCCCAATCCAGCCTCCAGAGGCCAGTGTCAGGCTGCGGGGACTGCCTTCAGGTCCCCCTGACCACTGCAAGCCTAGGCCCTCCGCAAAATGACATACGGGGAAATTATTCAATCTCGGAAGTGGAATATCTTCCCTGTATAAGTCGCCAGCCCTGGACGTACAAGGCCAACATTAGAATCGGCCCTGTATGTCCAGGGCTGGTGACCATCCTGCCTCCACCCAGACTCCGCCCCTCTTCCACACCCCAGTCTAACTTCCCCCCACAACTGGCGGGGAAGTTAGTCACGGTCAGAAGACACGAATAGCGAGGATGGATGTCCTGTTGGGCCGTCCATCCCTGCTATTCATGGCACAGAATAACCCCTATTTTGTTTTTATGAGGTTTTTTTAATATTGATTTTATTGAATGTGTTTTTTATTTTTTGTTTTACTCTATTGTAAACTGCAGAGTTTGTTCACAGATCTGCAATATATCAAATAAAATATAACCATAACCATAACTACTATTGACATTGCCTATCAGAAGCATAGATGGGAACTGCTGTTTAGAATGGAGTAGGCAGGCAGTAAATTCTTTTTTTTTTAAATTTATTTATTTATGAATTTTTACAAAATATCAAGCAACACTGCTTGTACAGCAAAGATACAAACTTGCAGAAAAAAGGAATACAAGAAAGCAGATAGGAAACAAATTAACAAGAGTATCAATAGTCCTCGGTAGTGAGGGGAAGCAACATAAGTAAAGGTTACTGAGGGTAGGAGAGCCCCCAGTACTCACAAAGTAACAATACTGCCCACAAAAAGAGGATGGCAGAGGCCCAAGAACATCTTACAAACAGATGAGGAACTGCTCAGGAAGGAGAAGATGTCACAATATGAAAGCTAATGAAGGAAGACAAATCTTTAGGCTGAAAGAAAACATACTTATGTGAATGAAAAACAACAATACATTTACAAGGAAACCTCAATACAAAGGATGCAACCATCTGAATCACCCCAGGGCGCAAAAGTAAGAAAGCTTTACGTCGCTTCTGAGTTTCTCTGGCAACATCAGGGAAAAGCGATATTTTTTAACCATAAACAAATTAGCTCTCTTTTTATAATAGAACTTGAGAATCCAGTCTCTATCTTTTTTTTTTAAATCTTTATTTGTCAATTTTCCAAACACAACAACCAAAACATTACATTAACAAATGAAACAGACTAATCATAAGGCTGATACAGACAGGTGCATTACCTTCATTCGACTAACCTGAGCATCAGGGGCCAAGAGGGAAAGGGGGAGGGGAAGACCGTGGATGTCATACCTCCAGTTCAAGGGCCGCTTAGCAACTAGCATTACTCCATTTGAGGGTGTCCCATTTTTTCAACAAGTTGCCAAAAGCAGGATTCTGCTGGACATAAGCCATCTCACAGGACCGATGGTAACAAACTAAATTCCACCAGTACACCACGTTCAAAGTACTGAATGTCTTCCAGTAGCTCACGATGGCCTTCAGTGCCAGACTCAACATTAAATCAAACGTCGCGAACTGCTCCTTTTGGAGATTTGGCACACCCGCCAACGATTTATAGATGACTATTTGGAAAGTTAATGGCGTGGTGACCCCGCATACCTTCTGCACGCGCTTCCATACCCCTTGCCAGTAGACCGACAGCTGTGGACAGTAGTAGAGCATGTGCGCTAGGGTTCCCACTTCAGAATCGCAAGACCAGCAGTGATCATCCTCCTGCGCCTGCCACTTGGAAATCTTGACTGGGGTCAAATATGCACGGTCCGCTAGAAAGTATAACATCTGTGTAAGCGAGGCAGACCTCGATATCCGTATTTGGGACCCCCAGAAGAGAGACCACTTTTCCGGGGTTGATAAGGGTCCAGCTTCATTTTCCCATATCAACTGAGCACCTCTGGGACTGCGACCATCCGCTGCTCTGAAGAGCTCCACAAACTTCGAAATCTGCCCAGTTCCCATCCTGAGCTCTTGAACCCGATGATATGACGGTCGTCCACTAACCCTATGCAAACCCGCAGGTGACCCAAACAGAGAACACCATGCCGTATCCAAGTGGTCCACGCAAAGCATGTCCCTCCTATTTTAAATCGTTGGTTAAACCAGAGCGGGGTGGCATCTGTATAAGTCTGTTCGCCTTCCAGAAGTGGTATCACCAGGTTAAAGGCTTGTTGAGTGGCTGGTATGATCCCATTACCCTTCTGGGTACAACATACAGCAGCCCCAATGCATTGTCGCAGCGGGAGAGGGTCGCTCATCGCGGCCTCCACGCGAAGCCAAATGGGAGCTCCTGGGACGTCTGGCTCCTCCGCCCACCAGGAGCCCTGCCTTAGTATGGCTGCAGCGTGATACCAATAGAAATCCGGAAAGTGGACCCCGCCTTGCTTCTTAGGGAGCTTTAGTTTCCAAACTGCAATACGTGGCGTTTTCTTCTCCCATAAGAAGACCAGTAGCTTCCTCTCCATATCTTTGTAGAATTTCTTATCAAAGAGCACCGGGATCATACTTAGAATGTAGGTGAGTTTGGGGACAATTACCATTTTAATGGTTTCCAGGCGCCCCCACCATGTCAAATTCAGAGGTGACCATTTCTGGACACATTCTTGCAGGATTTCGTTGCAGCGGGCCACAGTACGAGAGATCGTATCCGCCAAGGTGGTACCATATGTGACCCCCAAATACTTGAACGATGATTTTTCAACCTGAAAGGAGTACCGTTGAAGCATGCCCTCCGAGACTGTAGACATAAGTGGTATACTTATAGTCTTATCCAAATTGAGTTTGTATCCCGAGATGCAAGCGTATTCCTCTATAATCCGCAGGGCAACATCCACCGAGTTTACATCAAGGAACAATAAGAGATCGTCTGCATATGCTGATACTTTGCAATGATATCCTTCCAAAGGCATTCCCTGTATACTGGACATCTGTCAAATTTTAAGAAGCAGAGGTTCCAGGGCTGAATTAAACAACAGGGGGGACAGGGGACAGCCCTGCCTAGTACCTCTTGTAAGTAGGAACTCTTGTGAAGTAGTGCCATTCGCCGCCACCCGGGCTACTGGCCTAGTGTATAACAGTTGAACACTCTGCAGGAAACTGTCGGGGACCCCCATCCAACACATGGTTTGGAATAGGTAGGAAAATTCAACCCTGTCGAAAGCTTTCTCTGCATCTAACACAAGACCTACTATGGGCAGGTCCATCTCCTGCGCTTTCCGGAGAACATGGGCCAGTAATCGGCCGTTGTCTACCGTGGATCTCCCTGGCATGAATCCACATTGATCGGGATGAATAAGTGCCTCCAGGACCTTGGACAATCGGTTAGCAAGAATCTTGGCATATATTTTGTAATCTGCATTCAGCAGGGAGATAGGTCTGTAATTTTCCACTTTCTCCGGGTCTCTCCCCGGCTTGGGGTGTATCACTATCGTCGCAGCTGCTAAGGTACCTACAGCTGGGCAATCCTCTCGCACTCCCTCGTAATAGAGCAGTAACTCCGGGAGCAATTGATCGGAAAAAGCCTCATAAAATTCCACTGATAGTCCGTCAGGGCCACTAGCTTTGCCCTTGGCCAGCTGTTTAAGGGCGGTGCGCATCTCCTTGTAGGTGATCATTGTAGCAAGGAGCTGTTGCTGTTGTTGCGTGAGCTGGGGTCCCGTGATTGTGGAGACGAAGGTGAGAAACGTCGACTCATCACACGAGACTTCAGACTGGTAAAGCTTGGAGTAGAAGGCTTCACAAAGCGCTAGGATCTCGTTATCCGATACTTGTAACACCCCTGCAGAGTCTTTCAACCCGGCAATCCGGGTCACGGCACACTTTGTTTTTAGCGTGTTCGCGAGCAAGGAGCTCGCCCGGTTGTTTTCATGATAACATCTCCCCTGCTGCATTTTAAGAGATTCAGTAACATCAGCTTGCAAGAGGGCATTATATTGGATCCGAAGCCGCTGCAATCGCAAGAGAATTGTCGGGTCTGCCCGCCGGGCCAGAAGTCGTTCACCTGCTCGGATTTCCACCTCTAGCTCCGTCCTTCTCCTTACCTCCACTTTACGCTTGCGAATCTTGTAGGCTGTCATGTGTCCGCGGGCACTAGCCTTAAAGGCCTCCCACCAGGCCCACCAGGCCCACCAGGCCCCCATACCGATTTACTGCGAAGTATTCTGAGATAGCTTTCTTCATGGCAGTGCGGAAATCTTCATCTGCTAACCAGGACTTCTCAAAAAAGAACCATCCCTGCGATTTTCTTTCCGGGCCCACACTGAGGTCTAGTAGGACTGCGGAATGATCAGAAACTGTTCGGGGGAGCATACTTGTGCCCACCACCTTAGGTAGCAATGTCTTGGAAGTGAGGAAATAATCAATTCGGGTTTGTGAGTTATGAGGCAGAGAGTAGAAGGAGTACTCTTTGCCATTGGGAGAAAAGAATCTCCAGGGGTCTAGTAGCCCAATCAAATCCTGCATATTCCGTAGCTCCTGCGATGCCTGAGGCTTGTGTTGCGGCTTATATGGAGTTCTATCTAGTAGAGGGTCAGGTATAAGATTAAAGTCGCCCCCTAAGATGATTTGTGATGACCCAGTGCCTAAGAGCTCCTGGATAACCTGGATGAAGAACTGCGGGTCATCAGTGTTGGGACCATATATCGTCATGAAAGTGTAGAGGTCTCCACTTAACTGTGCAGTCACCTTGGCCCAGCGCCCAGCCGGGTCTACCTTGGTCTCTTTCACTTCTAGTGGGAGGGCTTTCTTAACAAGTATGATGACTCCTCCCTTCTTCTTAAGGGCTGGTGCAGAGAGGATGTTCCGGTAGGTCCTATCCGCAACTTTGTATGACTCAGAGAGGGACAAATGGGTCTCTTGCAGGTATATAACATCCGCATTCTGATGCTTGCAATAAGTCAGGATTTTCTTCCTCTTAAGAGGGTTAGAGATGCCTTTAACATTTAGGGACAACACCCGCACTAGGCGATTAGCCATATTTGGTCTTACTGGGATGTACGCTGATGACATTCACGGTCATTTGCCCCTGGGGTAATATATCAACGTTTCATAATTCTGCCACCATGCTACCTGGCTGCATTGTGCCATAAACTAACATAACTTGCACAGCGAGGCCCCAACCGCCCATCTTGGCCCAGCCACCCCCCTCCCAACATTAAAAAAAGAGAGAAGACAAAGTAAAGGCGAGACAGCCACATTCTTTGAGCATGACTGGCCACAAGAATCCCACAGTGCAGTATTACAAGTTCCTACTGAGTATAATATTTCACATTAGGTTATATATTGACATAAATTACAGTTAGTGAACCCAACATGTACCCATATTAACAATCCAGGCTAATAGAGCTGGGGATTAAGTTAATCATCTCCTTCAAAGTCACAGCCTACCACAAAAGTAGTATTACAATTTCACTGATGACACACCAGTATCGCTATCTTTTCTCAAGACCCCACTTCCATCCGGACGCGCTCTTGTAAAAAAGCGCGGAGTGCGGGACCCTCCGTGAAGGTGCGGGTACTGTTATCCAGGGTTACCCTCATGTTAGCGGGATAAAGGCCAAAGCGAGCCTGCAGTTGTTGCAGCATAAGCCTGCAGGCCAAGAGTTCCTTCCGTCGCAGGGCCGTCTGTTTGCTGAGATCTGGAAAGAAGGTGATCCTCTGTCCGTCCAGCTGTAAGTTTTGTCGCCGCTTCGCCGCCTGCATAATCTGCAATACATGCTGGTACCGAAGTGCTTTCACCACAAACGGACGAGGCCTCGGGGTATGGGTAGACGGGTGAGACGGGACTCGATGGGCACGCTCCAGCTCTAGGGGCCGTTCGAAGGTAATTCCCAGGACCTCCGGGATAAGTTTCTCGAGGTAAGCAATAGGGTCTGACCCCTCCCGGCCCTCTGGGATCCCAAGAATTCGAATATTGCTTCTCCGGGCTCTGTTTGATTGGTCTTCAACGTGCTCTTCGAGAGCCGCGACCCTCTTGACCAACGGGCCTATCTGTGCCAGTACCGAGGATTGCCTGTCCACCTCGGCTTCAACGTCGTCTATACGTCTGGTCAGATCTCCCAGATGCTCTCTCACCTCATGTAAGTCCTCTTGCACCTGCGTTAGCGTCCCGGAGTTAGTGGTGACGATTTCTTTCACTGACCACAGTTCTTGCAGTATCTCCCTCACCCCCTCCGAGGTAACTTTATCGGCCGCCATTTTCTGCGGGGAGGCGAGCTCCTGTTTAGCTCGCTTATTTGATTGCCCAGCTGTTTGCTGAAAGTCTAATCTGGCTGGTTTTAGCGTGGCCATCTCTCTGTCGTCCCTTCTAACACTAACTTGTGTTTACAAGGGCACCCGTTGCCTATAATTGCTCCGGATTCTATAATGTTGAGAGGGAGCACCAATCTATGCGGCCATCTTCAACCGCGGCAGACTCCGCCTCCCATCCAGTCTCTATCTGATGACAAAGCAAATGATACTAACAGAGTGGAGACAGGCAGTTCATCTTCCTTAGGAGATTGTAAAAGAGCTGAGACATTAAGAAAATCCATTTCCAAAGTCCCAACTGCCATCTTCCCGTCTTTCCTACCCACTGGCAAAAAATAAGCTTTCAAAATAGGTGGACACAGGTCAGGCGGAACCGAAAAAGACTTCTGAAGATATTTCTTGAACAAATCCAGAGGAGGTACTGCAGGAACTATCAGAAAATTCAATAAACGTATATTGGTAGATCTGGTAGTATTCTCCAATGCCTCTAGCTTCGCTCTTAAGGCCATATTATCTTTAACCAAGGATAAGGATAAGTCAGAAACTTGAGTAAGCTTCTGCTCAGAAACATCCATTTTCCCCTTTATCTCCACAATCTCAGCAACCTGGTTAGAGACCATTTCCTCAAGCTTAGATATCCTAGAGGTGGAAAAGGATAACTGCTTAGTTAATACCTGTGAGAGTTGTGTTATCGCCTCCCATATGCTATCCAAAGTCACTGAGGCAGGACACGATAGTGTGAAAACGAACGAGGACTCAGGTGTAATAACCTCAGAGAAAATCTTCCCTCCATCAGCACCACTCATACCATGAGCGGAATCAGCTACCTCTGCAACTTTCACTGAGTCCGCAGCCACGCATCCAATCGGCTGCCCACCGGCTGTCTCCACAAGCAAGCCCCGCTCAAGAGTTGCAGCCCCGACCTCCACAGGAGGGGTTGCAGTTCCGCTTGCCGGGGAGGTCACCAGAAGTCCCGGAAGAACAGGAGGAGCACGCTCATCAGGGGAGAGAGAAACATCAAAGGCGGAAGACGTCACAATCTCCTCAGCCGGCGCGACCAAGCCTGCTCGGATCTCCCCAACTTGGTTCTCGGTAAGCCGTACAAACCGGTCCATGGGCCCCACACTGGCAGGCACAGGCTCTGCGGGAAAAGCTCGCGGCTTGCCTTTACGTTTAGGCATAATGGCTCCACTTCACACTGCCGCCATCTTAGAATTAGCCACTCCTCATATTCCCAGGGAGTAGATTCTTAAGCAATCGGTGAAAGAGCAACCAAAATAAATTCAATGTAGCTGGGCACAACCAGTAATAATTGCAAATAATGTCTAAACTGGGGTGAAAATATACTTAAACGCATATACCAAAAGGAACTGATCTATTTAAGACAAATTGAACATGCAGTATCACTGATCCTGTGAAAGCCGTCACAGCGTCCTTCCGGCGTATTTAAAGCAGTCTTTTGGCATGAAAAGGGGAAAACTAGGTTGTCATGGCTACCAATACACAATCACTTTATCAAAGCAGGCTGAACACCATGAACGCTTGTTTTTAAAGGAAACTACATGAGAAATCAGTTTATAGAAGATTGAGTCATTTGAAATCCGAAAATAAAATTCAATGAGGAGACCAAACAATGTATAGTGTGCAAATCGCTACCATAAATTCCTCAGGAACAGAATGTAAAGGGTTATATTAGACTGATTCCAATAAGAGAAACAATTGGACACCATAAAAGTTAAAAGAATACGAAAAGGAAGCTATTTAGTAAGTAACCGTTTCAGTCCACGGATCCTTACAAGTCCATTTGGGGTGAAAAACAAAGCTGAAGCCTAATATGATTGTAATGTATAGATAATATACCTGAGCATTTCCATTTAATTAAAACCAAAATGAAAGCTACCACGAGTTCCTCGAAACTGGATATTAAAGGTGAATATTAAACTCATTCTGATAAAATCATTTTGAAATTAGAATGACAAAGAACCAGACTGACATCATAAAAAGTTAAAAAGATCTAAAAGAGGAAGCTTTTAAATAAATAAGCTCTTCAGTGCAGGATCCCTTATAAATATGTGCAGATAAAAACAGAGGATATTCAAATGTGTTTAAAAAAAATAAATAAATAAAAATTTGTAGAAGTGTCAAATAAAATACCCGAAAGTTCTCAGTTAATTAAAACCAAACTAAAATGAATAAAAGTGGAGCCTGTCACGATATAGAAGTAGGAACTGTGGTCTGCCATTTTTTTCAATATAAAATGTATGTGCAAAGCATTGTAACTCATAAACGGGGCTCTGCTTTGACTATCCTTAAAGGCTGTCACAGGAAATGACAATGTGAGACCTCATTTTTCTTATGATCAATGAACATGGTATGAACCCAAAAGGCGATCAGAAAACGCTATGTAGTGTTTATTTTGTGTTCACAAAGGATTGCATCAGGCTATACTCAAACCCCTTTGCTGTCAAAACCAGTATCATTTCACAATAACAATCGAAAAATCGCAGGCAACAGAATATTATGCAGAGTTTCTTTTCCAAGACGTCTTCATAAGGAGTTACAGAGAAACATATTCCAATTCATGTATTATTAAAAGCCATGATGGTTCTATGGTCCAAGACTTGTGCTTTAAAATGTAAAAAACGAAAAGGCTAAAAGAATATGAATAAAAATTAAGAGTTAAAAATATACAATGAATAAATATTTGGGTTAGAGGAGAGGGATGGGGGAAGGGGAGGGGGAAAAAGGGGGAAGAGGAAAGGAAAGGAAGGGGGCAGAGGAGAGGAAAGGAAAGGAAGGGGGCAACCCATAAAAAATAGTAAATAATAAATATCATGAACTAAAACAGTAAAAGGAATATAAAATAAACAGAAGAGCAAATCAAAGAAAAATGGACAGATCCATTTCCATATTAAGGTCAGTAGGGGTCATTGATTGCAGTTGAGAAATAAAACGTTCTAGTCGTAAAAACACCTGACCTAGATGCCCCCTCTCTAGTTTGGTTTCACCACTTTGAGAACAAGAGATTTTAATTCTGCAATCTTGTATTGTTGCTGTATCCAATGTTGCATCAGGGGTTTATCTTTTAATGGTCTCTTCAAGCAACTTCTATGCCCGATGATTTGCGTATGTA
This sequence comes from Ichthyophis bannanicus, assembly GCA_033557465.1. Taxonomy (NCBI): domain Eukaryota; kingdom Metazoa; phylum Chordata; class Amphibia; order Gymnophiona; family Ichthyophiidae; genus Ichthyophis; species Ichthyophis bannanicus. Next base: position 1,140,725,182 of record CM066032.1, read on the forward strand.
CATTCCTTGTGGTCTTTCCCACATATAGCATCTTACAAGGACACATGATAACATAAATGACATTCTCAGAGTTACAATTAGAGAAACCATTAAAAGGGTATCTTCTTTGTGTGACCAGGTGAATAAATTGTTCCCTTAAGGGTTATAGCATGAATACAAACAGAACATTGACCACACTGAAAATGTCCTTTATATTTGGATTGGTATGATCATTCCATCAAAGCTGATGGTACCAAAAGGTTACGCAGATTAACATTTCTCTTGTGAGCCACCGTAAGACTGGTATCCAGAAAATATATTCTTTTAGCCTTTTAGTTTTTTATGTTTTTAAACATGAGTCTTGGACCATGGAGCCATCATGGATTTCGATAATACATGAATATGTTTCTATGTAACTCCTTAGGAAGACATGTTGGAAAAGAAACTCTGCAAAATGTTCTGTTGTCTGAGATTTTTTGATTGATATTGTGAGAAGGATACTGATTTTGACAGCAAAGGGATTTGAATACAGCCTCATGCAATCCTTTGTGAACACAAAATAAACATTGCATAACATTTTTTGATCACCCTTTGGGCTTATACAACTTTCATTGATCGCAAGAAAAATGAGGTCTCGCATTCTCAGTTCCTGTGATTGCCTTTTGGGATAGTCAGAGCAGAGCCCCATTTATGAGTTAGAATGCTTTGCACGTTGAAAAAATGTCAGGCCACAGTTTCTTCTATATTGTGATAGGCTCCATCTTTATCCCTTTTAGTTTGACTTTGATTAACTAAGAATGTTCGGGTATTTTATTTGACCCTCTTAAAGATTTTTATTATTTATTATTTTTTAAACATGTTTGAATATCCTCTGTTTTTATCGGCACATATTTATAAGGGATTCTGCACCGAAGAGCTTATTTATTAACAAGCTTCCTCTTTTTAATCTTTTTAACTTTTTATGGTGTCAGTCTGATTCTTCGTAATTTTAATTTCAAAATGATTTTATTAGAATGAGTTTAATATTCACCTTTAATATCCCAATTTCAAGGAAACACAGCTATATCGGGTAGTGGCCCTTGTAATCTGCAAATAAAATCCCTTGTTGACCTCGCTCTGCTGAAAAGAAACTCCAGAAATGAAAAAATAAAGCTTGTAATAATGTAGTATGTCTGATAAACCCATCAGTATAAATGCTGGATTCTATTTTTAATCTATTACACTGAAACATATCTACCATTGAAGAGGGGTGTGGGGGGGGGGGCATGGCAGAGACTGAAAAGCAATGAGGTGAATAGCAGGCCTAAAGTAAACTGTGTAGGCTACCTGTATAGCAGCCAAATATTGCCACCATTTAGAGATAGTTTTCTGTTCCCACCATAACTCTACCTATGCACTGTGCAGATAGAGAGTCATTTTATGAGTGGGCACTTAGTTTAAGAAATGATGGTTCAATTGCCACTGATAATCCTTGTGGCCTTGGGCAAGACACTTAATCCTCCATTGCCTCAGAAGAAAGGCCTGGCAATCTACTTCTGGTTACACTGCCAGAAAAACCCAGAAGCTGCTGGGTCACCAGGAGTCAGTATTGGCTCGAAGGCACACATTGTATTTGTACCTTCTTTAAGACAGCCAAAACATGCCCATTTTAATCCTATTTTTCTAAAGAAAAAATAAGCAGCTACTTTATAAAACACTAGCATAAGTGTATGAAAGCACACTTTAATTCAAGACATGATCATTACACCAGTCTTAGAGCAGGTGTAAATAACTGTGCCTGTGTTTTGCAAATATGCATATGAATTATAGTACATGTATTCTATAATCAATGCATGCACTTGCGTGGTCCTTTCCATCTGCCCAAACTCTGCCCCTGGACATACCCAGAGTGAAAGTGCGTACCATGCAAATAACATACATACTTTTATGCAGGTTGTGATTTCATAAAAGGCTATTTATGCTCTTAAACTGCTATTTTTGTGTGTAAATAGGTTAAATATTCCTCTTGATGATTAGGGTGTGAAGTATTGAGGCAAATACTGTCTTGATGTCGAGGAAAATGAGCAAGAATCCTGAGTTCTGTCTGTTAATTCCCATTATCAACCTGTCCAGGAGTGCTGCCATTAGGGATTCTACTCCGTGATGGGGTCGAAAGCCGTATTGCTGGGGATCAAGTGGAGAATGTGTGTCTATGTGATCCTGTAGCTGGTGGAGTATGATCTTTTCTAGCATTTTGGCTATGAATGGAAGGCTAGCTATAGGTCTATAGGATGTTGGCTGATTGATATTATTAGCAATTCCCTTTCTTACAGGACGGATGGAGGCCATTTTGAGCTCAGGTGGTATATATCCTTGCTATAAAGAAAGCTGGGTGATCCTGTGGATTGTTGGTGTGAGTTCTTGTCTGGTGATCTTGATCCAGCTGACTGGGCAGGGTCAAGAGGGGACATAGTCCTTTTGATGCTGTTGATTATTTCTTCTAGGTCAGGGGTCTCAAACACGCGGCCTGCGGGCCGCATGCGGCCCGCGAGAGACCCTTGTGCGGCCCGCGATGCATAGGGGGGGGGGAAAAAAAAACCGGCTTCTGCTGTCGCTGCCGTGGCCGGCAATAGCAGCAATATCGCAAGTCCCGCGGGCTCCCCCCCACCCGGCAGATCCCTTCCTGCTTGCCTGCCAATGCTGCCAGTTCTCCGCTTCGGCTTTCAGAGCCGCGAAGGGAGAACTTCTCCCTCGCGACTCTGTTAAGCTCGCCGGGGCAGATGGGAAATTTCCCATCTGCCCCAGCGGGCTTAACAGAGTCACGAGGGAGAAGCTCTCCCTTCGCGGCTCTGAAAGCCGAAGCGGAGAACTGGCAGGCAAGCAGGAAGGGATCTGCCGGGTGGGGGGGAGCCCGCGGGACTTGCGATGTTGCTGCTATTGCCGGCCACGGCAGCGGCGGCAGCAGCAGCAGAAGCCGGTTTTTTTTTTTAAAGTTTAATTTTCCCGGGGGAGGGGGGGGAGCAGGACTTGATGGGGGGGGAGCAGGACTTGATGTGTGGCTGGGGGGGGAGCAGGACTTGATGGGGGGAGCAGGACTTGATGGGGGGGAGCAGGACTTGATGTAGGGGGGGAGCAGGAATTGATGGGGGGGAGCAGGACTGGATGTGGGCTGGGGGGGTAGTACTGAAAATGGGGTGATGGGGGTTAGGACTGGTAATGGACAGATGGGGGTTAGGACTGGAGGTGGTCTGACTGGGGGCCTAAGACTGAAAATGGGGTTATGGGGGGGCTAAGAATGAAGATGGGGCGATGGAAGGGTTAGGCCTGGAAGTGGGCTGTTGGGGGGCTTAGGACCGATAATGGGCTAGGGGGGGGGCTAGAACTGGTAATGGACTGGGGGGGGGGGGTGCTATGACTGGAAATGGGCCGAGTAGAAGGGGGAGCTTGAACTGCAAATAGCTGATGGGGACAGGGTCTTGGAATGGTAATGGGCTGAGTGGAAGGGGGCTTGGAATGGAAATGGGCTGATGGGGAGGGGGGCTTGGAAAGGAAATGGGCTGTGAGGGGAGGGAGCTAGGACTGGAAATGGGCTGATGATGCGGGGACTAGAAGGGAGCGGATGCTGGGTTGGGCAGGAGCTAGAAGGGAGTTGATGTTGGGGGACGATTAGAATGGGATGGGGCTGGGAGAGTGAAATGGAGAGGGGAAATATATTTTGTGTGGGAGGGAAGAAAAATCTACAATTGGCCGGGTATTGGGAGAGTAAGTGGGGATTGAGGATGGAGGGGTAAAATTTGAGTGGATGAAATAGGAATGAGGAAAGAGCAAAAGGAGAATGATTAGTATGTTAAAGCAGATGTAGAGAGAATGGAAAAAAACTAGGAAAGAAGAAAGGAGAAATGGACAGCAGACGATGGAGAGTTAGCAGAAGACACAAAGAAACCAGAAGAAAAAGTGACTGGAACAATTGCAACTGAAAAAAAAATGCACAAAAGGTAGAAAAATATCTCTTTATTTTGAATTTATTAACTGAAATATGTCAGCTCTTGGAAATGTGCATCTTTAACGTCTGCACTTTATTTAATACAAGAGGAAATCAATGTATAGTTTTATTTCTACAGTGTTGTACATTCTAAGTTTGGCTTTTGGGGTTCCCAGTTTAATTGTCTTCCTGTTTCTAAATTGTGATTCCTTGTTTGGTGATGGTGTATGTTCTGCATGTGTAACTGAGCTGAGGTATTCTGTTTATGTAATTCCTATTTGACATTGCCACTTGTTCTCTTTCCCGAGTAGGTCATGTATTGTTATTCTCTGAAATGTGTTGATTTAATATTTGCAGTGTTGCCTTTTGATAGTTAGGGTATGGTGCTTTGTGAGTCCTGGTAGTGCTGTTAGGACACGGCAGGTTTGCTATGGGTTCTAAATGGGCAGTGTTTCTAGTAGTTCCTAATGTGCCTGGCGGTTGGCACTGGTTTATAGTAATGTAGAAATCTTTTAGTCTTTCTTTATCCATACACTCATTAAGAGGCATGTTTACTAAAAGTTAGTTTATGGTAACATTATGCAAATATTTATGCAAATGATGCCCTTATGCAAATGATGCCCTTATGCAAATGAGGCCTGCGTCTTGTGCGGCCCCCGGGTTACTCTACAAGTCCTCATTTGGCCCTCAAAGCAATTTGAGTTTGAGACCCCTGTTCTAGGTACTCAGGTGTGACTGTTGAGAATGCTTTCCACGTGTGCTGGGGTTTTGACCATTCTTGTTTGTGCAGTTATTGTTAGGAGAGTTTAGGGTTTGGAAGTAGTCTGCATTCTCTTGTGAGGTCAGATTTGTTCCTTCTGTTTGCTGGGATGTGCTTTTAGTAAGGGACTTGACTATCTCGAAGAGTTCACGGGGGGTGATTGATTGAGTTTTGTATCAGCTTTGTGTAGTAGTATTTTTTTGCTTGGAGAGTGGCAACTGATATTTTTCTGAGCTTGGTTTTGTAGGAAGCAAGATTGTTAGGTGTTTTGGAGTGTCTCCATTTCCTCTCAGTGGTGCTGAGGGTGCTTTTCCAGTCTTTTAGTTGTGTTGAATACTATGCTGCAGATTTGTGTCTTTTTAAAGTCAGGATTTGGGTGGCATTATTGCTGCATCAGATATGGTTTTGTTCCAGGCCTGTACAAGGGAGTCGAGGTGTTTCAGGAGTAAAATGGAGGTCTGGAAGGATTTTCTCATAAATTCTTTTTTTTCAAGGTTTAGGAACCTGCGAGTGGTAGGTTTAGTGCTGAATAGGTTCCAATCTAGTTTGGTGTGGGGTAAGAGGAAGGAGATTGCCTTGTGATCAGACCAGGGGACATCAGTGGTTGTGGGGGGCGAGGTAGAGTGGTTTTGGATGGTGCTGTGTGGTAGGAAGATCAAGTTGAAGGTGTTTCCTTTGTCATGGGTGGGTAGATTGACAAGTTGAGTATAGTCTAGGGTGTCCTGGCTTATTCTCTCTTTCCTGTCAAATTGATGGCTTTCTTTTCCTTTTTCTAGCAGCATTTTTGATCCTTTGTAAACCGCTCTGATGTATGTACGTAAAGCGGTATATCAAGATTTGTAATAGAGATCCAGGAAAGGCCTTTGCATTGTTTGGCGTAGTGAAGGTGAGTTTGAGGTCGAGGTCACCGAGGAGAGTGAAATAGTTGGCTTGTGATCCGTGATCGCATGCTGCTTCTAGTAGTGTGTCTAGTTGTTCAGGAATGGCACTGGGCAATCTGTAGGCAAGTAAGATGGTTATGTTGCCATTTGTTATTGCTATTGAGGCCTATTCCAATCAGGCTGTCCAGCCCCTGTATGTCCAGGCAGAATCAGGTCATGCAGAGCTAGACCCGATTCTGATCCCATGGCCCTCATTTATTTATTTACATTCTCTTATATACCGCGCTATTCTGCATCAGTGCAGTTTACATTGAACAAACTGAAATTACATTGAACAGGGCATTATAACTTGGAGATAACTATTTTACAGGGAACATGGGCTATGGAGGGTTACGTGGCTTGCCCAAGACCACAAGGAGCACCTGTGGGACTAGAAACCCCAGTCCTTCCGGCCCAAGGTTGCTGTCCTTTAGTGGGATTTGAACCCCTGACCTTCCGGCCTGAAGTACCTTGCCCCAACCACTAGGCCACTCCTCCACTCCACTCATGGGATCAGAATCGGGTCTAGCGCCTGGACATGCAGGGCAGGACCCAATTCTGCCCAGCTGTACATCCCGGCAACTACCTGTCTACCATAGTCAGGCTCCTGAATGGAGTTGCAGAGCCATGGCATCCCGGCACCATGGCTCCATTCAGGAGCCATGAATGCTGGCCGCCTCAGATTACCTCCTTTCCCCACAGCCGAACACTTGATCCGACCTCCCATGGCCAGGGTCCAGCTGCAGGGAACTTCCTCCACCCCTGCCTCATCTGTCCCCGCCAGCCACTGAAGAACGCCACGTCCAGGGGGACTTATTCCACCTCTGAGGTGGAATATTTATTATTATTTATTTATTTATTTAACATTTCTTCTATACCGCGCTATTACAATCAGTGCGGTGTACATTGAACAAGAAACATACTACAATGCATACAAGCCACATTGAGTTTACAGTGAACAGGGAACCAAACAAGGGACAACCGGGGTAACTATGTACAAGTTAACTTAATGCTATTTACAATAGTGTGAACTTGTTTGGATATTGCATGTGCTTTTCGGGTGGTTCGCCGTGGACTGGAGGGAAGGTTGACCAACTAGAATGTAGGCTAACCTTTTTCTGGTTGTATTGATGTGCTAGTTTTGGCATTGTCTGGGATGGTTTCTGGGTAGCATTTTGTGAACAAATGGTATTTCAAAGCTTTTCTGAATAGGATTAGGCTTTTGATGGCGCGGATTTCATGGGGAAGCGCATTCCAGTTTAAAGGAGCATATATGGAAAAGGCCCTGTTGGAAGTGGCCCTAGTGCACTTCGTTATCATTTTGGGGACTATAAAGGTGTTCAATGCAGTGGGTCTCCTTTTTCTATTTTCCAGGATGCTGTGAATAAGCTTGCTGATTGGCGTGAGGGGGTGGTTATTTAGTGCCTTGAACGTAAGGACTAGTGATTTATATTGAAGTCTGGCATGTAAAGGTAACCAATGTAGATCTTTCATGATAGGTGTTATATGGTCAGATCTTGATGAGCCAGAGAGGACTCTAGCAGCTGTATTCATAGCCAGGCGGAGCGGATTTAAAGTTGATTGAGAGAGACCATGGAGAAATAAGTCCCCTGTCTATTTCTGAGGCCCTGGTCGTACAGGGTCGACCTCTGAATCAGCCCTGTATGTCCGGGGTCTTGACCCACCCATGCCCTGCCCTCGCTGTGCCTCCGGAATGCCCCTTCCACCCCTGTCTAAGCTTCCCTGTACAAACCCACTGTTTATACAGGGAGGCTTTTGTCAGGGCCAGCAAGGGGGTGAATAGTGGGACGGAATGATCCCCATTGTGGCCAATCCTTTGTCGGAGGTATTGGTGAGGGTACAGAAGTTTAGTTTTTTCTTAGCGAGGATAAATACACCTCCTCCTTGACCCTGCATCCTTAGTGAGCTGAAGATGTTGCAATCCTGCGGCGTCAGTTGGTTTAACAGGACATTATTGATCTCACTGAACCAGGATTCTGTGACACTTAGAATGTCTATACTGTTGTCTGTCCGAAGGTCCGTGAGTAGTTGGGTCTTGTTTCTTGCTGATCTAGTGTTTAGCAGGGTGCACTTCAGGTGTGAGGTGCTGTTTGTGTATCTGTATATGGGTGAGATAGCTATGGGTGCATGTGTTTTAATATGTATGATGTGGTGTGTGGGTCTTGGTTTCTTTTTATGGAAGGTGTTCAATGTAAATGTATACATGTATATATATATATATATATATATATATATATATATATATATATACATGTATACATCTGTATACAATTGTTAAAATGTTCCTTGTAAACCGCCCTTGATCGCTGGAAGGGGCGGTATAGAAAAATATAGATAAATAAATAAATAAATAAGGTGAGGGGTGTTAGGATGAGTGGGTATGAGTGAAAGATAGGCAAGAATGTTTGAGTGGGTGTTAGAGCCGTGGTGGCAGTGAGGAGCGAGGTGAGGTAGAGAGATAGGAGGATAGCTAGTGGAGTCATTGTTGCAGTGGGTAGAGACTGTTGTGATGTTTTGTTGGCGGTTGGATGGGGCACTCTGTTGTGTGTGCTGGTGAGAACTTGCTGGCTGGATGTGATGTTGTGATAAACTGTGTAGTGATTCCTTCTGTATTGCTATAATCAAGTCTAGTGAGTATCAATGCAAGAACAAGTACTTATAAGTCCTATGGGTATAGAAACCACCGGCAGTTGGAGTTGATGCTGTGGGGAACAGGAATAGTTTTGTGCTTATCCTCAGTGTGATGCAACTGGCTGCTGGTGTTGTAGATCCTGAATGTAGTGTTCTGTAGTGTTGCAGTGTTTCTGGAGTTCAGGAGGGGTGTTCCAGGGAGGAGAAATGCTGTGCTCATTGGGTGTGGAGCTGTTGTGAATTGGTCCATGCCTAAGGACCACATCAAAGGGCCCTCTGGCGAAGCCATCGGGCAGGCCTGAGCATGCCTTTGATTTAAATGGCAACCTCAGGGCTTGATTGGTGGTGGTGGTGGGGAGAGGGGAGGAGCTCACCTTCCTGCTCTCTGTTTATATAGGAAGGCTGTTTATGTTTGAAGGCTGTGTAGTGTTGAGCACGCTCAGTAGGGGTTACAGCATGAGCTTACAGGTGCTGACGCAGTGCAGGGATCTACAGAGGGTTGTTTATTCCCTGTTTCTAGGGGAAATAGACTATTTTGGTGGCATATTTATTTGTTAGGGTTAAAAAACAACATTATCCAAAAGTAAAAGTGTCAAAAATACCTAAAAGCTGCCTTTAGATATAATATGGGGTTCAAGTTCTGGAAAAAGTCTGTGAAGTACTGAATTTGTGGTCCCAAGGACTATTTAATACTCGCGTAGGCAGGGCCAGCCCAACCACTAAGCAAACTAGGCAGTTGCCTAGGGCAGCAACCCCCAGAGGCCAGGAAGAGCAGGCCGTTCAAAGCTAAATTATAGATTTTGACAGCCAGAGGGGGTATAGAGCTTGAGTTTGCCTAGGGCTCCAACACTTTGGATCAACTCTAGGCCCGGCTCTGGGCGTAGAAATGCTAATTTTTGTACTGAGTTGAAACTATGTGCATGTTCTGTTTCAGTTAGAAGAGTTGGGGTCCATCACTGAAGAGAGAGGTACTGAAAGAAGTTTATTTGAGATTTTAAGTGGTTTTGACAAAGTGATAAAGAAGGTGAGAAGAGGTGAGAGAAGCTGGTGAAAATAAAGATTTATTTGGTTTGGTAGTTTTGGAGGCACGCAATAAATCTGAGCTGATCCTTCAGGAAAACTTTTGAGAGAGTAGTTCAGTCTCTGAAGTTTGGATTTATTTTTCCCTTCAAGGAAAAAAAAGGTTTCATAGAATCCGAATATTGCTTTATGAGAAATTCTGTCTTTAAGAAGCCCTCCTGACAGAAAGATCTGGAAACAGATTAAAGCTGGCACCTATATAATTAGAGGTGGGAGAAATTAATACTGGCTAAGAGGAAAGAGAATTCATTTAACCTTTTCTTGAGAAGGAGATTTTCTGCCACTGGAGTTTGTGAGCTGCTTTCAGTGAGGTGCAGTGCAGAAGGGCAGCGCTGCTGACAACTGTTAGTCTGACTGACAGTGTTAAACAGAAAAAAAATATTTTTTCTGAGTTAGAAGTATTTCTTAAAAGGAGTAAAGAAGAATATTTTCTTCCTTAAAGAGGAAGTTTGGCATTTCAGTTGAAATGGCTAAGACAGATTAGCTGTAGCTGTTTCTAAGGAACAGTATTTAAGTGGCACAGGAAAGAAGAGAAAAATAATTTACCCCAACTGACAGGGAAGGTAGATTTTCTTAATGAGTTTGTAAAGTGTGTAGGTAGTAGGTACACACCAGACCAGATCCAGAAGTTCCAGGAGAAAGACCAGAACCTGATGACGGGCAGAACCAGGATCAGGATACTACAGGTCCCTTCAGAAGACAGCACCAAGAAGAGAAGTAGCTACTAACACTGATACATCTAGATAAACATGATTTCTGTTTTTACTGTGTTGTGGTGCACCCATATTCTATTTTTTATTTGGGGGGTGTTTGGGGGGGGGGGGGTTTGGAAGGACTGAAGAGGTTTTCACAGCCATAACTTGCAGAATTTTCATATCCTGAGATACCTTTGTGGTATTTCATGTAAAAGGAGAAAAAACACAATTAGTGAAGAAATGTTAAAGCAAAAGAAGTTTTGTGAACATTATTGAGTCTTTTGTAAAATTTGCTGAAAAACTGTTTAAAAGTGTATTTTTAAAGAAGAGTATTTGAAAAGTTATAATTACTGTACCTGAGTTTACCTGTAATACAAGAACAAGGAACAAAAACAACAGTTATTGTTAAGAGTGAAAAGTATCTCGAGATAGATTTGTTAATGATATTTTAATTATTCTTTGCAATAACATCACATGTACCTTACTTATAGTGATTATTCTTTTTGGCCATTTTTAACTAGCCATATTCCAATTGAATATTTAATTAACTTAATTTTTTGCGCAATACATATTTTAAATATTTCAATTCAAGTGTCTAATAAGAATTTATTGCTTAACATCTACACCTTCGACACTGTGCTGGTTTGCCAGAATCATTTTAGGTTTATTTTATTTCTTCTAGCTTTGGTCTTAAAGGAAGCAGCTGGGGGGGCGCAGTTTGTTTTCACTGTTACAGTAGCTCTCTGTGAAGTGAAAGTTGGAGGTAAAATCCTGGCAGGGAGTTATCTGAGTCTCTGGCGCTGTCCCAGGCAACCAAATTATGCCTGTAGTTTTTCCTTTGGAGGGAGGGGGGTTATGGATCATCCTGGGACTGCTGTCAAAAGCCATGTTAATTTTTCTTTTTCTTTTTTTTAATGTGTAGTGGCAGCCGAAAGGCAGAGGTGGATTTTTTTTTATATATAAAAGATTTGCAAGCTGCATTGCAGCCAAAGAATAGGCAGCCACAACTTTGTGGCTGATGGGGGGATGCAGGATCGGGTCTTTGGAGAAGCCGCGTGGTTCTGGCCATCTTCGGGCCCAACCCTTGGGTCATGTGAGAGTTTACGGCTGTTTGGGTTGTCTGCCTGTGATCAGGTGCAGCTGCAAAGGTTGCAGATTCCCCAATCACAGTAATGGCTGACCCCGATAGAGGGACCAGGAAGGCCCAATATAAAAAGGGGAGGGCCCGGAGGCACCTGTAGTGTGGGCAAAGAGGCCCAAATATAATGAAAAGGCAGGGGGCCTTGGAGTAAGCCATGTTTGGTGCCGGAGGGCTCCGGGCATGGGATTAAGTTGCTAAGGGCTCAGGAAAGCCCTGAAATTTTAGTTAGGGGCCTAGACACTCTAAGGGGTGATGTTCCTGGATTGAGCTGTTGTGTGCACAGACGTCCTGAATATGAGACGGGAGGTTGGGCAGAAGCTCTGAAGTTCAGGCTAGGTGGTGGAAGGGGGCAGGGCCAGCCTTAAATGGGCCACAGCTGACTCATAATAGGCCATGTGGTGTTATTCTGCCATCATAGAAACTTGGAAATATGACAACAGAAAAAGACCACATGGCCTATCTAGTCTGTCCTTCCATATCAACAACTACAACGGTCCCCTTTTTTTCCTTTAGAGATCCTCTGTGTTTATCCCATGCTTTTTTGAATTCAGATACTGTTCTCATCTCTACCACCTCCACTGGGAGACTATTTCACGGATCCACCACTCTTTCTGTAAAGAAATATTTCTGCATATCACTCCTGAATCTATCCCCCTTCACCCTCATCCCATGTCCCCTCTTAGCAGAACTTGCTTTCAGTTGAAAGAGGATTTCCCCTTGTACATTTATGCCACGGAGGTATTTAAACATCTCAATCATATCACCCCTATCCCGCCTTTCCTCTAAGGTGTACATATTAAGATCCTAAAGTCTGTCCTCATATGCTTTATAATGAAGACCACTAACCATTTTAATAGCCACCCTCTGTACTGACTCCATCCTGTTTATATCCTTCTGAAGGTGCGGTCTCCAGAATACTTTGCTAGCTTCTCTATGTTTTTCCAAATATAGATGCCTGTCTTCCTCTCTCTGTGATCTCTTGTATTTCATGAAGGTCTCCCTCTTTTTTTTTCACGTCTTCAGCTACATCTTTTGAAAGCCATTTCAGCCTCCTTTTCCTTTTACCTTTATTTACCATTTTAACAAAAAGGTTGGTTGCCCTTAAAATATCCCCTTTTAGTTTTGCCCACTGTTTTTCTACATCCCCCAGCTGTTCCCATCCCGCTAACGACTCCCTGAGGTATTGGCCCATCTTGGCAAAGTTAGTCTTCCTAAAGTCTAAAACCCTCACCTTTGAATGGATTCTAATAGCCCTAGTCCTAATACTGAACCACACCATCTGGTGATCACCGGATGCAAAATGATCTCCCACTATAACATCAGAAACACTTTCATCATTGGTAGGCACCAAGTCCAGTATGGCCCCTTCACGTGTGGGGTCTGTTACCAATTGCCTGAATAGCTCTTCCTGTAGAGAATTCAGGATCTCTTTACTTCTAGATGATACTGCAGCAGGAATGTTGCAGTCAACATCTGGCATATTGAAATCCCCTATGAGTAGCACTTCCCATTTCCTAGCAATGCTGTGTATGTCTTCAATTAACTCTCTGTCCACCTCTTCCTCTTGTGAGGGAGGTCTGTATATCACGCCAATGCAAATAGATTTATCTTTCCCTCTTTCTAGTTTAACCCACAATGCCTCCTCTCTCCCCTTTAAGCTCTGTAATTCCAAAGCTTTAATAGTATTTTGTACATATAGTGCCACTCCTCCTCCCCTTCTTCCTACCCTGTCCTTTCTGAATAAAGTATAGACAGGTATAGTTACATCCCATTCATGGTTTTCTGTGAACCGTGTTTCTGTAACTGCCACTAAAGCTTCAACATCAGGGATCTTATTTCCCATGCTATGGGCATTTATACACACTGCTTTCCATATGTTACCCCTGTTACCCATTTCCATAAAGGTATTTAATGTATCACTTACCTGGGGGCTTTCTTCACCGATGTTTCTGTCTAGTCTGCTCTTCCATATCACCCTTCCTACCTATGGACTATTATAAGGAAACTTCCTAACAATCGGCAAAGAAGAAGTACTGCAGAGCCCCTCCCCTCCCCTCCGGACTTCATTAAATTTAACCAAACAGCCTTTTTACACTCATTCTCCTTATATGCCCCCGCATTATGGAATACCTTTCCCTTACAGATCAGAGCTACTGCAGACACTATGGGCTTTAGAAAGCTCCTAAAAACACTCCGGTTCAAAGAACACTTTGGGGAAGTCACCTAAATGCAGACACAGCCTTTATGCACTACAAGTTCTCTCACAGCACCCATCATCATTACATGACCACAGTCACTAGTGTTCTATTAATGTTCCATTGTTAACTGGTTCTTTGTAATGATTTTTTTTCTTTTTAATGTTATGTTACGTTACTTGTAAACTGCCTTGATAATTGGAAAAGCGGTATATAAGCCTTTCAAACAAATAAGTAAAATAAACTACTACAATAGTCCCCCTTTTTCCTGTGTTTGTCCCATGCTTTTTTGAATTCAGATACTGTCTTCGTCTCTATTACTTCCACTGGGAGTCTATTCCATGCATTTACCACTCTTTCCATAAAGAAATATTTCCACATATTACCCCTGAGTCTATCCCCTTTCACCGTCATCCTATGTCCCCTTGTAGCAGAGTTTGCTTTCAATCTAAAGAGGCTCTCCTCCTGTGCATTTATGCCATGGAGGTATTTAAATGTCTCAGTCATATCACCTGTGTACCGCCTTTCCTCTAAAGTATGCATATTAAGATCCTTAGTCTGTCCTCATATGCTTTATAACGAAGACCACTAACCATATTAGTAGTCACTGTCTGCACCGACTCCATCCCGTTTATATCCTTTTGAAGGAGTGGTCTCCAGAATTGCACATAATACTCTAAATGAGGTTGCACTAAAGACTTATACAGAGGCACTATCACCTCCTTTTTTTCTGCTGGCCATTCTTCTCCCTATTGTAATAAAACATAACTTTTTACACAATAACAGACTCCTCAGTGAAGCAAAGGGTTAATTTAATTACATTACATTTCTTGCAAGAAAAGGGTGAATGCTTGACTAAGCTTTCACAATCATCCTCTGTTTCATGGTTCTTTTATAGTACACTATGTCCTCGCCCTCTTCCAGCATGTCCATAACTCATTGGTTAATACGTCTGCACCTGTATCAGGCTACATGTTATTAGCCGCATAGTCTCTCTTCCCAGGATGCAGACACAGAAAATCATTAGATACTACACTATGTCCTTGCTGTCTTCCAGCATGTTTATAACTCATTGGTTAATACTGTCTAACTCCACTTCTTTGTACTTTTGCACGTGTGACAGGCTACGTATTACTAGCCACGTAGTCTCTCCTTCCAGGATGCAGGCATAAAACAAAGAGAGACAGAAAGTCATTACTTACAAAATTATATTACAGAATGGTGAATGAATGGAATACAAGAATTATATTACATTGTAAAAATAACATATCACATTTGTTTATGTCACTATGCACACAAGCATCCTTCTAGTGTTCGCCATCACCTTTTCTACCTGTGTAGCTACTTTAAGACCATCAGACACAATCTCTCCCAGATCCTGCTCTTCTTTTGTGGACAGAAGTACTTCACCCCCTTCACTGCCACTCCCAGCCCAAATGCATACCATTGCATTTTTTGGCATTAAATCTCAGCTGCCATATTCTCGACCATTCTTCAAGCTTTGCTAGATCCATCCTCATGTTATCTACTCCTTCCTGGGTGTCTACTGAATTGCAGATTTTAGTATCATCTGCAAAGAGGCAAACCTTACCTGATAACCCTTCTGCAATATCACTAACAAAGATGTTAAAAACAACTGAACCAAGGACAGATCCCTGTGGTACACCACTGGTAACCTCCTTCTCCTCAGAGTGAGCTCCATTTACCTGTACCCTTTGTTGCCTCCCCCTCAACCAATTTCTAACCCAATTAGTAACTTTACGGTTGTACGGTGCGAAGGGTCAGCTAGACTGTTGGCCAGACAGTTCCCAAAAAGACACCTTGCTCCATCCAGAAGGGGAACCACTCAGGGAGGACATATCACTTCCCAATAAAAGAAACATCACAGAGAGGACCTACGCTTCCTAATAAAATCTCACTTTATGCAGGACAACACGCTCGTACATTGTAATAACTATCCCACAGATTTTTCTTCCAAAAGGATCCTTTTATTATTCCCTATCTTTCATAAACAGAAATTAAGAACCTATAGGTCTCTGAGACTGGCTGCAGGAGCTGTGAATATTTCACAAAGCTAAGACTCTAATTTTCTCTCTTATTTCTGATGCTTTCTAGTTATCAATATAGAGTCTAACTGTCTGTTTTGTGGGAATTGTTAATATAAAGTTTAACTGTGGTTATAAATTAAGCTTGGGGATATTCAGCCTACTGGAACCTGAGAATCTAGATAACAAAGGTTTAAATCTATTGGAGAAAGCTTGCTCTTTCTGGGCGGGGGAGGTAAAAGTTTTTGCTCTCAGTTTCTGCTCTCAGGCAGGCAGGGGCTAATTTGAGCCCATCTTACACCTTGCCACACACCCACTACTTGGACCTTGAGGGTTTCCAGGAGGAGGTGGCCTTTGTGCCCTTCAGGGGTAAGGTACTACGATGAGACCCTAGGGATTCTGGGTGATATAGTCCTGAGCCTCCTGAAGGGGTTGAGATTGTAGTTGTGTGCTCAAGTAGTTAAATCCTCCTCTGATTATGACATGATGTTTGTCAGCCAATTGGAAGATCTTTTTAGCTACAAAAAGAATGGTTGGCTCACGGCGCTTTTTGTGGACAATAGTTTGGGCGATATACCACTTGAGGCAGGACCCGGAGGGGCCCGAAACATGCATGTCATGTCGTGGCAAATCGTGGATGCTAATATTCGCCTAAGGAAGACATTGGTTTTGTCTGACCAAGATAAGTACTGATTGAATGTCTTGGATTTTAATAGTGTTGGGCACGTGGTGGCCTTTTCTGATTAAAAAGGGTTCTTTCAGTAATGCGGGGAAAGGGACTGTCCTTCCTCTCCAACCGATAGCCCCCGACAAAAAAAGATTGGTGTGGGAGTTTTACTTTCCAGTGGTAGCTACTGGTGGGGATGTTCAATGACTTTCTTTTCTGAATATGCTCAAGTAGTTAAAGGCAGGCAAAGAAATTTCTTTTTATGAGGTTTATTTCCCGCTTTGCAGTTCAGTGCAAACAGATGCTAAGAAGTTTTATAGCACAAAAACAAGAGTGAGAAAACCAAAATATACAGGGTTTGCAATGCTGGGCTAAGTCTCCATTAGCTTCTGGATTCACATTCAAATTGTCAGGTGACTCTTTCATGAAGTGAAACTAAAAAGTCTGGTACAACAGCAAAGCTTCTTATATCCAGAAAAATGCTTTAACTTATCCAACTTTCATAAGTTTTCTCAGCATGATAACAAGTAAGGTAACTTCTGTTATATTTCTTTCATATAACTTTTAAAGCACTTTAATTAATGTCCTTTTCAATGATACAAGTTGAGCAATCCATTGCTATCTCTTGCTCTGTGGAAGGCAGGGAAACATCTAAGGGCATCTCCTCTTCACAGCTGTTTGCATGCTGTGCTGAATTAGAAGGAGAAACTGCCTTTCTTTCTAGGAATTCCCTGAACTCTGTTAGAAGTAATTCAGCCTGCGTTTTCCCTTTGCTATGCTGAAGTCTTTCTCCTGCTTCAGGTAAACATTGGCTTAAGATGTCTATCTCATGGTAATTAGCGAGGCTGCTTTTGTCAGCACCACAGTTCGGTGTGCTAATAAAGCCCTTCCCCCACTTATCTTTAAAAGTAAGTGCTGGGTTTTCCTTTAAAACTTCAACTGGCTCTGGAGAGTTTATGAACAGGCTCTTAAAAGTAGAAACGTCAGATTTATCTTGGCTCACGTCTCTCCAATAAGGCTCAGCAGTTCTCTTTCTATTAACTTCTAGGCTGTAGGCTTCAGCTGGCTTATTAGAATATCTTGTGCTGCTTGAATGTTTTTCAGGCTGCACCAAACTGCCACAGTTTTGTCTGACTTTGTTCTGGCTTTTAAAGTTATCCTTCCAGCTTTCTTGCTTCCCAATATTATAGCTTCTAGCTGCTTCAACCCCACTTCGTACCTTGTGCTGAGAGTGTCTCCAGGAGAAACCTTTATCCCTCTGGTTTCTGCTCCAAGGTCCTGCTTGGTTCTCTGGAATCATGGGCTGTATCTTCAGGTCTCTCAGTGCTTTTGAGCCCTTCTTCCCATAGAAGTCTCTCACTGCCCCTGAGTCTCCCAAGTACTTGCTTCGTGACTCCCAACTGCTCCTCCATGGAACACAGTTGCCTTGTTGCTCTCCTTGCCGTTGCTGGTTCTCTCTCTCCTTCTCCAACTCTTCCTGTCTCTCCTCCCACTGTTTCTGTGTTTGATTGCTTAACAAGCTCCCCGTGTGTTTCACTGCCCGCCTCCTGCTTGGGTGTGCCCAATCAGGGACTTGACCTATCTCCTCCCCTAAGGTGAGGTGTGGTTCCTGATCAGCTACATGTTTTTTTTCTTTCTGAAGAGAAAATCCTGCTTTCCCTTGCAGTACCAGTTTTCTCCACCAGATCTCCGTCTATCTCCATTGCTTCTACGTCACAACCTGACCAGTGGTCACACCTACAGGTCTCTGAGGCTGGCTGCAGGAGCTGTGAATATTTCACAAAGCTAAGACTCTAATTTTCTCTCTTATTTCTGATGCTTTCTAGTTATCAATATAGAGTCTAACTGTCTGTTTTGTGGGAATTGTTAATATAAAGTTTAACTGTGGTTATAAATTAAGCTTGGGGATAATCTGTCTCCTTTTCTGGGTAGCCTTGGAGCAGATATCTGTCGGTGCCCCCAGTTCAGGAACAGCCTACTGGCCAGAGACACTTATGTTCCCGCCCACCCTACCCCACACCCCACCCACCCCAGGGGCTGCATTGCCTATATAGTACTCACATACGTTGCCATCTATCCTCTTAACTTAGGTTACAGCCCACATCTTCTTCCTCCTTTCTTCTTCTTCTTCCTCTTCTCCTTCTAGTACTGCTTATTCAGCATGTCGTGTATTCGGTGCAATAACCACAGTACTTTCATTCCAAGATGAATCATATGGAACCTCAGAGCTTGTCCTATGTGCCTCAGGTCAGCTACCATGCATAAAGAACTGACTCTACTAAGGGAAGACCTAGCTGCCATGCATAAAGAGGTGTCCCTACTCAGGGAAGAACTGGCTGCAATGAAGCACACCTCTTCTAGGATACAAACTGAACAGTGCCCACCACCACTCCCACAAAGCATCAAATATCCCAGGGACAAGGGGATCACAGTGGGTTCTGGTAGATTGTGACCTGTAATGCACAGACATCCTATGCATCAAAAGATATCCCTGCATAATGCCTTCTCTGTCTTGGCTAATGAGGATGAGGAACTGAGGGAGGAACTGGCTGCAATGAAGCACACCTCTTCTAAGATACAAACTGAACAAAGTCCACCACCACTTCCACAAAGAATGAAATACCCCAGGAGCAAATGGATCACAGTGGGTTCTGGTAGATTTTGACCTGTGACACAGAGGCATCCTATGCTTCAGGAGATATCCTTGCATAATGCCTTCTCTGCCTTGGCGAATGAGGATGCCCAATCCAAATAAACTGAAAGGGCCCTTAAATGAGACAGACAATGCCCAATCTCCTGCTAAAGGACCAAATATGAAGAAAACCTCACCAAACAGCAAACTACTACTACCTGGTGATTCCATCATCAGTGGTGTGGGGCTCTGGATCCCACAAACAGTTTCCATATCCTAATCATAGTGGCTGCCCCAAATAACCAGAACCAAAAGTCAGTGCAGGACCAAATAGATGAAGTTTATTATAACACCGATGGATATTAGAGGCAAGTGAGAGAAGCTGACCCTTCGGGCACTAGGCACCTCCGGAAGGCTTCTCTCTCTCTCTGGCTAACAAGACATTCCCTATATACATCTTTGTACTTCCGTGTATGTGCATATCTGTGATCATGTATAATTTCTCAATCTATGAGTTTGTGTCTCACTCCCTCCACAACTCCCACCTTCTTCGTTCTGAATATTTTTTGCAAGCTGTCCTAACCACGAAATCCTGGACAGGCTCTTACTTCTCCCTCCTGCATACCTCTGTCAATACCATCTGCTTTCTTCAGGGCTAATTGACCCTTTTGCAACATCGCTCTGCAACTGTCAGCTTGCGGTTTTTCTGGATACAACTTTCTTCAGCCTAGCATGCAAGCCTCTGAGCACGTCTGTACAGAGTTTTGCAACCTCAACTGCTGAATTGTTATATCTTTATTCTTAGGTCAATATAACTTTTATTGCCCACAGTTTAATAGCATGGCTGACCTATATATTTGTAACTCATGAGGGATTAATGCAAGGGCCTGTGTATCCCAACAACTCTACTATTTTTTTCTTTTTTTTTCTTTTCTGTTTCTGTGGTAGGGTTAAAGAGGCGTGAAGCACAAATAATTAACAGGGACTGGGGTGTAATAAACTGCCGGTCAAGAATTATGTCTCACAGGCAACATGGAAGTGGATACATTGGTACACTGTTTCTTGCAACAGGAAATAAGTACAGACACTATACAGCAAAATAGTAGGGCAAGCATAAGAAAAACACCTGCAGCAATAAGAAGACCCTTAAGCCCAGAACCCAAAGAATGAAACCAGGAAGTTAAAGAAGTAAACCAATCTCCCACATTTAAGCCTCCCTTAAAATCATCAATATGTAAATCTGACAGGTGGCGTATCTTATCCATAGCATTAAGCACAAACACTGAATGATTAGCTATGACCGTATAACAATTAGTGGCATTAATAAAAGAGCACAGGCCTCCTTCAGATGCAAGGAGCAAATCTAGTGCCTGTCTATTTTGTAGAGTCATTTGTGTATTTTGCTCTAATGACTCTGACAACTTACTAATAGAATAAATAACAGCTTTCATTTGAACATACAGTAAGCATTGCAGACGGCATATAGCCATACCAAGTTCAGCAGTTATGGCAGGGGTCTGGAAAGGTACCAAGGAAGTCCAGCATCTAACCTACGTTTAATAGCAATAGAGAACACAAGGGTATCAAAAGGTTCAGCAGAATGTCCCGATAAGAGTTCAGTTCAAGGCAGGGTTGGAGTGAGAACTTCTTTGGAGGCATGGGTTGTACTGTGAACACGCAGAAGTAAAACTAATTGTCCATCAGGATGAAGGAAACAGATGGTGTCCCAAGGAGCAGGTTTGGCAGCAATCATCTCGGTCAACAACAGTTCATACAGGAAGGAAGTAGATCAAACAGAGGTGACAGCTGGAGAAACCTTCAACTGACTGACATGAGTCCAAGTGCAGTGATAATGTGAGGTCCTGTGAAAGTAGAGCAATCTCAGGATGCACAGACACAGGTTTGTTTGGTTTTTTTTTTATAGACAGTAGTCTTTATGAAAAATAAAGTTGACAATGGTGAGCTGGATACAGACTGTGTAGTAGCCACCCGATCAGCAATTTCTTGGAACGCGATCCAAAGCCCTGCAAGGGAAATCACGGAGGCTCTGGTCGAACCTTTCTAATGTAATTAGCCAAATCAAATAGACAATGTGGGAATCACTTATTCAAAAGTAGCCTTAAAGAGGTAAGCCTAAAGCATGGCTTAGAGAGCCAAAGAGCAGAAATAGAGCCTGATACACTAGCTTCCAGGCATAAAAAGGATTAAGTACAACAGCAGTGAAACCCTGATATTCCTGGATACATGATAGCATTTAAAACATAATGCAGCAGACACTTGCCACTCTCCAGAGAGAGAGCAGAAGGAGAGAACACACAATAATGTTTATACCATTATACCATTCTACATAAATTGCAAACAAGCTTGAACCAGTTCAAAAGGTCACACAAAAGTCAGCATTATGTGGTTGCAGTAGGGGTCGCTGTTGTCCACAGGTGTGCTGCATCAGATCTGAAATAACTTCTTATCAGAATGTCCTTCACTCGTTCCACCAATTCAGTTGTCTGAAATTCTACAAGTACAAAGAAAAGAATGCAGCAGCACCCCTTTTCTTCTGGGAGTGCTGCCAATCCCACATAACTCAGGGTTGCTAAGAACATTAGACAATTATTAAAACTTAGTATTTTTTTCTTTTAATATACCACCTTACCCCTCACAACACCTTTTCCTGCATTTTTTTTTCTCTTTTTTTATGTATATCAAACAAATGTATCCTTATTTGGCACAGCTGCTAAAAGTAGTACTGTGGCAAACAAATGGTAGGCAGAAAATATAAATTTAGATTCTTAAACAGTGTCCCAGTCCCATTAATTTAATTGGTGTAGTTTTGAATGGATATATGTGCTCATTCTAAACAGCAACTAAAGACTGAACTCCTGGAACTGAAATTTAAAAGACTTCCAAAACAAAGTACACTTTTGCTCTGGACACTAACACATAACTTTAAAAACAGGTGAATTTATCCTAAAATCCAATATCGTAGCAAATAAAAACTGGGAAGATGAGTGAACGCCCATGGTGTCACTGGCCTGTTCATCAGTCATCAGTGCAGAGCTTAACAACACACATAGTAATTTACATTGAATCTTACAGTTCGGGGAAGCAGACATTTAAAACTGATACTTTTTCATGAAAAGACTGGTGGACATCTGGAATGCAAACACTTCCCTTTGAAGTTATTTCAAAGCAAATCACTGAGAGTTACAGCCAACCTCGACCTCCATGAGGTGCTTGCCATAATATATAAAATCCCTGTTTAACTTTTAATTTTGCTTAATAGCATAACAATCAGAACAAAATACAAACATGATTAACTTCTTATTCACTCAGGATTTAAACCATTCCCAAGTTGCAATCTGGCAACCACTGGCCCAGAATACCACATTATCCTGCAGGGCTCTTAACCTCTACTTTGAAGGTCAAAGGAAAAACGGAAACAGTTTTCTTTTGTTGTATCAGTAGCAAAGAATTCTAAGCAGTTCAATTCCAGAGATCATAAAATCTAATTAAGAAAGCATTGACTGTGTGAGTGTTATACAGAACTAAAACAGGCACTTCCAGAAGGGAAACGGCTGCACTAGTAATTCTGCTTCAAAAGCAAAGTAACTTTTGAATCACACTCTGCAGTTATCATAGCTGTTATTGTTCCTCTATTACCAATTTTGTTTCCAGAATATATATTACCACAAAACAATAATAATATATCAAAGCATGGAAGATCTTCCCATTCATTTACAACAATTATAACTATCACACATAGAACAGAATCAGGTCCCTAAGTTTTCTAAACAGTTTTTTTTCTTTTTCTCTCGGCATCATTTCCGTACCTAGAAAGCTAGCAAGCTAATTACAGAGGAAAAATACTTCACCGAAAGAGTTCTGAACTTCATCTCCTGTCACACTTTGATTGAATAAATCCTTTATTTAAACAAGTAAGAGAGACTGCTCAATCGAGAGTTTCCTCTAGGTAATGCGTCCATTCCCAGAAGAAATCCCTCCAGCTCCCTCTCTCTCCAGCTGAAACAAGCACCCATCATATCCTGCTGCAGACAATTAGCTATCTTTCATCAGGCGACATATAGGAGCAGTTATCCATTAAACACAGCCAAGTCACTGGCCAGGTGGCCGGCAATGTTTAAGGAAAATACCTCGAAGTTCAGAACTCCATAATTACAATTGATGTGTACAGTGTTATGTAACTAGACTGGTTCTTTTCAATTGATCTAATTGTCGCCCTCTCTGGTCTGATCCCAGATAAGGAGATTTCTCCCATTTTTTCTTTTCAGAACAATCTTTTATTGGGGACTCCAATGGGGGTTCTGTCTAATGAAGCAATCTGTGGGATTAGGGCAGGGCTCAGCCCTTGTTTTACCATCTATCCCCTCATTGGATTTTGTTTTTCTTTTCTAAAACATTTTCCTTAACTGTCCCTCTTCCTTTAATATGTAAACCTGGTGTTTTTACTATTTGGGGACACTTTAATTACAGGAAAGATCCTGCTAATGATTTAATTTTTACTGATTGAAATCAAACCCCTTTATTTGCAGAGGAGCTGGTAAATTCGCTGGTAATTTCGCCTTTTACAAAAACCTCTTTATTTACAGAGGAGCGAAGGTAGAAAAATTCAGGACTTAAACAATCACACGGTCCTTACGCTTTGTCCTTCTCCAGCCGTTCCCCTTGCGGAGATACAGAACCGTGGATCTGGACTCCACACTCGCTTCATACGCAATTGTACGTCTCAGGCACACACAGTCAATCCTGGAGATATTAAAACTTAAGTTCTGGGCAAAACTTCCTTTCCCTAATATTTACAGCAAGATACAGAAATACTATAATATTTTCTACATAACAGAACATAGCTTATATACAGGTGTGAATTCACTACTCACCCACTAGCTAAACCGGTTAAATCTCCTGTCCGTGATGGGCAGACAGGGAATACTCACCAATGAAGTCTTCCTAGGATATCCAAGTGCAGTAACAGTTTTCTCTCGTCCAGGACGGCATCCACATCCCCTGAACCAGCAGGAGGTATCTCTCATTCTCTCCTGGAATGATATTCATTTTCTCTCGTCACTAGGATGGTAACCTTGTTTTCTCTCGTCTAGATGGTACGCTCATCCCCTGTTTTCTTTTTGGGTTTTTTCTTTTTCTTTTTTTTTTCTTTTTTTTGTTTTGTTTTTTAACAACAGGAGGCATCTGTCCTTGGGCAATTTAGAAAAATTTGGGAGTGCCTACACTCAATTTAGGGTGGATTTCGGCACCAATTTGTGGGGCCCTGGATCCCACAAACAGTTTCCATATCCTAATCATAGTGGCTGCCCCAAATAACCAGAACCAAAAGTCAGTGCAGGACCAAATAGATGAAGTTTATTATAACACCGATGGATATTAGAGGCAAGTGAGAGAAGCTGACCCTTCGGGCACTAGGCACCTCCGGAAGGCTTCTCCCTCTCTCTGGCTAACAAGACATTCCCTATATACATCTTTGTACTTCCGTGTATGTGCATATCTGTGATCATGTATAATTTCTCAATCTATGAGTTTGTGTCTCACTCCCTCCACAACCCCCACCTTCTTCGTTCTGAATATTTTTTGCAAGATGTCCTAACCACGAAATCCTGGACAGGCTCTTACTTCTCCCTCCTGCATACTTCTGTCAATACCATCTGCTTTCTTCAGGGCTAATTGACCCTTTTGCCACATCGCTCTGCAACTGTCAGCTTGTGGTTTTTCTGGATATAACTTTCTTCAGCCTAGCATGCAATCCTCTGAGCACGTCTGTACAGAGTTTTGCAACCTCAACTGCTGAATTGTTATATCTTTATTCTCAGGTCAATATAACTTTTATTGCCCACAGTTTAACAGCATGGCTGACCTATATATTTGTAACTCATGAGGGATTAATGCAAGGGCCTGTGTATCCCAACAGTGGCATCAACTTGGGAACACGGTTCAAAGGAGAGAAGATAGTCAAGTGCCTCCCAGGCTCTTCAGCCAGCAGGAATACAAACCACGTTGTTGAAGTACTTAGCACAGAAAGTGAACACTCCAAACTTGATGTGGTTATCCACGTGGGCACAAATGACCTTGCTAGAAACAGTACCTCTACAGTCCAAAAGAACTTCCAGTCTCTGGGAGAGAAGCTCAAGCCCATTGTTAATACTGTTGCATTCTCAGAGGTTCTACCTGTGCTTGGTAAAGTGGCAAAAGGCTGCATCGCATTAACAGCTTTAATACATGGCTCCAGACCTGGTGCAAACAAGAAGGATTCAGATTTATTGGTGACTGGGGTAACAGATGGAACAACAATAGACTATACTGTGCTGACGGACTACATTTCTGTCACAGGAAAAAGAATCCTAAGTGAAAAATACAAGCAATATGTGGATATTCATTTAAACTAGAAAAAGGGGGTGACAGATGTGGAAGGTCAAGCTCTGGATATCACACCCTGCAAAAGCATATTAAAATCAGAAACAACCACACATTTAAACCATTTATCATAAACAAGTGGGAAGATGTAGGCAGAACAAAATCAATGCTAAATACACGCAAGCCAGTTAAATGCTGGAAAGCAATGAGCACAAATGCTCGAAGCTTAGCCAACAAAGTTCCAGACCTAGAAGCCCTAATGGTGGAAATGGATTTGGACATTGTGGCCATTACAGAAACATGGCTAAACGAATCACATGATTGGGATATAGCCATACCTGGCTATAATCTATTCAGAAGAGATAGAGAAAATGGAAGAGGAGGAGGAGTAGCCTTGTATGTCAAAAGCAATATTAACAATACAAGTTGGTCCTTATTCTCTAGAGTAATGTTGCAGTTGAGCCACAAATATCGCAATTACTCCAACAGCATGAAAATGTTTTCAAAACAAATTTCAGATATTCCTATCTGACTTGTATAAATGTGATTTCAAGCTTATTTTTGAAGTATAAACCGGGTCTCAGACTAATCGGGAGCTATGGTGATAACAGTGCCACCAAATGCTCCTTTTTGCATCAATGACCCTTCTTATGTTTGATGTAATGTTTTATACATTTCTTTCAAAATGAACAATAAAAAGTCAGGCTTATCTTTGTAACAATGTCCCAACGCCAGACTCAGCGCTGCTATGTTTCACGAATATTTCGTTTCTTCAGGGGTTTACAAGCCAACTTCAAATGACATCAATTCATTCTAGGAAGACAAACATGTCATGCTTTAAAATCTTCAAATTATAAAATTATGTTACAAGATTTACATATCGTTCCTGTCAATGTTGATATAGCTAGATAGCTCCTACCAAACAAATTTGCCCAGACTGCTTCCCCCGTTTTTTGCACTAACAATTTCTGTCGTACAAGTCAGATAGGAATATTTGAAATTTGTTTTGAAAACATTTTCATGCTGTTGGAGTAATTGCGATATTTGTGGCTCAAAAGCAATATTAAAGCTACTGAAATGCAGGGGGCATGGGGAAAAGAAGAAGCGCTCTGGATTGTGTTGGAAAGAGGAGATGGCACTGTCATCCATACTGCTGTAGTCTACAGACCTCTGACAGAAATTGAAGAGATAGATAACGAATTGATTATAGATATTGCCAAGATAGCCACAAAGGGGGAAGCGATCATATTGGGTGACTATAATCTACCAGATGTGGATTGGATTACTCCTTCTGCAAATCTGGAAAGAAGCAAAAAAATTGTGGATGCTCTCCAAGATGCGTTACTTAGACAAATGGTGATGGAACCAACCAGGGAAAGCTCAACTCTGGATTTAGTGCTCCCCAAAGGCATGTCGAATGTCTGCGTGAGTGCCCCTGTGAGCAGCAGCGGTCATCACATGGTGTGGTTTGAGATAAAAGCCATGGTACAGACCAATCATAGCAGGCTCCAAGTCCTAAAACTTCAAAAACACCGACTTCAATAAAATAGCCGAGTACCTAAAGGAGGAGCTGACAGGCTGGAAGGAGATAAGGGAAGTGGAATTGCAATGGGCTAAACTAAAGGAGGCAATAAAAGGGACAACTGATAAATATGTAACAAAAGTAAACAAAAACAAGAGGAGAAGAAGCGTATTTGGTTTTCCAAAGAAGTGGCTGCTCAAATAAAGGCAAAAACCACAGCTTTCGCTAAATTCAAAAGCTCGTAAACAGAGGAACACAGAAATGAATACAGGATCAAACTCAAAGAGACAAAGAGAGAAATAAGGATAGCAAAATCAAAGGCAGAGGAAAAGATGGCTAAAGATGTGAAGTGTGGTGACAAAACCTTCTTCAGGTATATTCGGGAAAGGAAGAAGATCGGAGGTGGAATTGCAGGACTCAGAAGTGCTGTGAATGGACTCGTGGAAAGTGACATTGAAAAAGTGAAATTGCTAAACAAATACTTCTGCTCTGTTTTTACTATAGAAGTCCTGGAGAAGGACCACCTGTGACTCCCAAATATGAAAATGGGAATGAAGTAGTTACCACACCATTCACAGAAGATGAGATGTTAGAACAACTTGCAAAACTGAAAGTGGACAAGGCCATGGGACCGGATGGGATACATCCCTCGATACTGAAAGAGCTCAGAGAGGTTCTTGCATAGCCGTTAAAGGATGTTTTCAACAGATCCTTGGAAACAGGAGAGGTTCCTCAGGACTGGAGAATGGCTGATGTCGTACCTCTACACAAAAGTGGTAACAGGAAAAAAGTGTCAAAATACAGGCCTGTGAGCCTTACCTCGGTGGCGGGAAAAGTCATGGAGGCGCTACTGAAAGAGCAAATAGTGAACTTTCTCAAAATCAACAGGTTGCAAGACCCGAGGCAACATGGTTTTACCGAAGGATGATCTTGCCAAACAAATCAAATTGAGTTCTTTGACTGGGTAACCATGGAGCTAGATCAGGGGCATGCGATGGATGTCATATACCTGGATTTCAGCAAAGCCTTTGATACTGTTCCTCATAGGAGGCTTATCAATAAACTCAGTAGCTTGGGGATGGATCCTAAGATGATAAATTGGGTCAGAAATTGGTTGACTGACAGACGATAGAGGGTGATGGTAAATGGAGCTCACTCGATGAAGGGAAGGTGATTAGCGGAGTGCCCCAGGGGTTGGTCCTGGGCCTGGCATTGTTCAATGTATTTCTGAGTGATATTGCTGAAGGACTGAATGGAAAAGTCTGTCTTTTAGCAGATGACACGAAAATTTGCAACAGAGTAGACTCCCCCGAAAGATCTACAAAAGCTGGAAGAATGGTCAAATGTTTGGCAATTAAGATTTAATGCAAAGAAGTGCAGAGTCATGCTCTCGGGTAACAGAAATCTAAGGGAAATGTACGCGATATGGGGCGAGAGGTTGGTGTGCACGAATAAGGAGAAAGACCATGGTGTGATTATTTCTGAAGATCTCAAGGTGGCAAAACAGTGCGACAAGGCGGTGGCAAAAGCCAGGAAGATGTTGGGCTGCATACAAAGAGGAATCACCAGCAGAAAGGAAGAGGTACTTATGACACTGTACAAGTCACTGGTGAGGCCTCATTTGGAATACTGTGTTCAGTTTTGGAGACCGTATCTTGCAAAGGATGTAAAAAGACTGGAAGCTGTTCAGAGGAAGGCGACCAAAATGATTTGGAGCCTGCGTCAGAAGCCTTATGAGAAGAGACTTGAAGACCTAACATGTAGACTTTGGAAGAGAGGAGGGACAGGGGAGATATGATTCAGACCTTTAAATACTTAAAGGGATTTAATGAACAAACAAACCTCTTCCAAAGACGAGGAAGCTGTAAAACTAGAGGGCACAACAGGAAGCTGCAAGGTGGTAAATTGAAAGGCAATGTCAGGAAATACTTTTTCACGGAAAGGGTGGTGGATGCTTGGAATGCCCTTCCGATGGAAGTGGTGGGGGCAAACATGGTGACGGAATTCAAAATGGCATGGGACAGACACAGTGGATCCCTTTACAGCAACAGGATAAAATCTAAATAAACTGAACCATCTAATTTCTCAACAAATAGGGGTGTCCTGCATGGAGTGGTGGGTTCACCACTAAACAGGGACGTGGGGAGGGGTGGCCTGCACGGAGCGGCAGGTACACCTTCTTTTGCCATTGTGCTGGGCAGACTAGATGGACCATGCTGGTCTTTATCTGCCATCATTTACTATGTTACTATGTTACTAAGGAAAACAGTCCAATGGAATTACAGATCTTGCCACCTCTCACAGCAGACAAACAGGGTCATTCTGTCTTATCTCAGATGCAGATTTCTAAACAACTACAAGCCAGAATGCATGATTCTGTCTTACTTCCTGACTCAACAGCAAGTGAAAGAATGTATGACAGGCTTTCCTGGACACAAGAGATCAGTGTAACAATCATACACAAGCCAGACTAGCATACACACACAACTCTGACATGACAACAGGGATATTGGGGCCATAGGGAACCCAGGAAATCCATACTTCCCCACATAGCCTTCACTGCGTAGGAGATAAACTCATTGTGTATCTGGTCCTGTCACATTATATACTCTTGCTCAGGACCATACTTACTGTTCAGGCATTCTTCTCTAATTAGCTAATTCTTGTTCCAGCTCTCTAGAGCCCCCACTGTGTGATTTACCATGTTATTCTACTCATATCTGCACCCCTCTCTGTTGACCTTCTTCTGAGGCCCTGGGCCTTGTCAGATTTATATTGTTATCTGACCTCTGCCCCCCTCACTCAGTTTTTTACCTGGTTTTCCTGCTTGGTTCTCTCCCTCCTCTCGGTTCCCAATAAATATATCTCTTCAACTCCCCGTGTTCTGGCAACTATACTAGGGGCCATATGTTCTTCTTCATACTAAGCTGGCATGTTTATCTCTCATCATTGCCTTTCTACCCTCTCTCAAGGTCCACCATTTACTGATAAGTGTGTTATCACATATTTTCCATATGATGTTGCATACCTCTGAAAGCTTCACGTACGCACCTCAGTACAATTCCAACATTCAAACATTTTGATGACTTTTTTTGTGTTACTGTGTTAACCCCTTCTCCTCTGGCTCTCACAGGGTCCATCCCTAGGGTGATCAGTTTGTTTATAGGTTGTCTTTGTGAAACGGTGTCAAAGACTTTACTGAAATCCAAGTACATCACATCTAGGGCTCTCCTTCTGTCCAACCCCTGGTCATCCAGTCAAAAAAATCAATCAGATTTAACTGAAGACCTGCCTCTAGTAAATCCATACTGCCTCCAATCCTGTAATCCATTGGACTCCAGAAACCTCACTATTTTCTTTTTCAGCAGTGTTTCCAATAATTTACTCACCACAGCGGTTAGACTAACCAGCCTGTAGTTTTCATCCATATCTTTACTTCTGCTTTTGTGTAAAGGGACCACTTGTGCTTTTCTCCAGTACTCTGGCACCACTCCTGACTCCAAAGAGGCATTGAAAAGGTCAGTCCATGGAGTTGCTAGAATGTCTTCAAGTTCTTTCAGTATTCTTGTATGTTTTCCATCTGGTCCCATTGCTTTGTCTACTTTAAGTTTAGCTAGTTCCTAACGAACACAGTCTTCTGAAAACTGTTTGAGATCCTTGTCGCTTCTGTTCCTATTTGTGGATATTTTCTGAGGTCCTGCTCCTGGCCCTTCATCTGTGAACACAGAAAAGAAATATTTATTAAGCAATTCTGCTTTATCCTCATCAGCTTCTACATATCCCTCCCCATCACACTTCAGTTTGACAATACCACTTTTGTCCTTCCTCTTCTATTTATTTATTTATTTATTTATTTATTTAACAGTTCTTATATACTGCACTATTTTTTATCAGTGCGGTTTACATACAACAAAATTTTACTCAGACATTTAGGACATGTCTTAAGTTTACAAATAACAGGGAATGTAACATATGTTTAAAACTGGGGAGAACTAAGTACAATTTAACAGCATACGTGATGGCAACTTATCTCACTAACATATCTGAAAAATGTCTCATCCCCCCATTTTAGTGCATTGGCTATTTCTTCTTCTTTTTGTATCTTTGCTTTCCAGACTACTTTGCAAACTTCTCTAAGTTTTTCCAAATTAGATGTCTGTCTACCTATCTCCGTGGTCTCATGTATTTAATGAAGGCCTCCCCCTTTTTCTTCACCTATTCAGCTACTTCTTTTGAGAACCATAGTTGCCTCCTTTTCCTTTTACCTTTATTTACCTTTCTAACAAAAAGGTTGATTGCCCTTAAAATATCCCCTTTCAGTTTTGCCCATTGCTTTTCTACATCCCCAGCTGTTCCCATCCCGCTAACGACTCCTTGAGTTATTGGCCCATCTTGGCAAATTGAGTTTTCCTAAAGTCTAAGACCCTCACTTTTGAATGTTTTTTTAATCAGCCCTAGTACTGAACAACACCATCTGGTGATCACTGGATGTGAGATGATCTCCCACTATAACATCTGAAATACTTTCACCATTGGTAACCACCAAGTCCAGTATGGCCCCTTCATGTGTGGTTCTGTAATCAGTTGCTTGAATAGTTCTCCCTGTAGAGAATCCAGGATACTCTTACTTCTAGATGACACTGCAGCAGGGATGTGCCAATCAACATATCGAATATTGAAATCACCTTTCAGTAGCACTTCCCCTTTCCTGGCATGCCATGTATGCCTTTTATTAATTTCCGTCCACGTCTGCAAATGGCTTTCTCTTTCCCTCTTTCTAGTTTAATCCACAGTGCTTCCTCTCTCCCTTTTAAGCCCTGTAATTCTATAGCTTCAATATTATTTTTTACATATACTGCCACTCTTCCTCCCCTACCACCTACCCTATCCTTCCTGAATAAGGTATATCCTGTATAATTACACCCCAGTCATGTTTGTCCGTGAATCATGTCTCCATAACTGCCACTAAATCCAAGTCAGCCTCTTCCATTAAAGCCTCAACATCAGGGATCTTATTTCCCATGCTACAGTCATCTATACACACTTCTTTCCAGATGTTGTCCCTTTTACCCATTTCTATAGAAGTATTTAATGAATCTGACAGACCGTAGCAGAGAGGCAGAGAAAATTTATAATATGTATTGGGACTTCACAATTGATAAAATAAGAAATTTGGAAAAAAAGAAGAAAAGTGGATTTTATAAATATTAGAATGGGCCTATCTGATGATGTCACCTGTGTAAGGGCACTTACCTGAGAAGAAAATAATTTTAGTGAGGTAAACTTGTAGTGACAGTTGGTGATTGGGAATGAAAGGGAGTGGATGTGTATTGAATGTGCTGAGTGAGGAGGCCTCAGTCTACATGATGTTTGAGTGAATTGAATGGTTTTGTATGAGAATGAGAGCTTATGAGTGTGAAGTGAACGAGTCTGAGAGAGTTGTGTTATTGATTTTAGAAGGAAAAGTGTCAGAAACTCTCTTTAAGAGAGAACAGATGCTGCTATCAAGTCAGTGTTGACTCCTGGCAACCCAGTTGTCTCTGGGTTTTCTTGGCAATATATCACTGGAAGTAGTTTGCCAGTGCTTTTCTTCTGAGGTAATGGAGAGTAAAGTGACTTGCACAAGGAGTACCAGTGGGAATCAAACCTCTAATCTGCTGAATATTAGGCAGTTGCTCTAACCACTAGGTTACTCCTCCACTCCTGGAGAACAGGTAAGAGAAGAGAAGAGTAAAAAGGGTAGAAACTCTAGAGAAAGGATGAAGAGAGAAAAATAAATTAGGGAAAGTGAAGTCATGTTATAGTTTTCAAAGAAAAAGTAAGTAAATAGTTTCAGAGTATCTGGATAGGTAGAGAGGAGGTAAGATAAGGAAAAAGGCTAAGACACAGCTATAGAAGTAAAAGAGGCAGGGGATAAGAAGAGAAGAGAAATTTGTTTTAAGTATCTCTTTTGTTTAAAAACATAGATAAGTCTGTAAGAAATAAAAGGTGGTCAGTTTAGTATAAAGAGAACACAAGACAAAAAGGAAGAATTAGTGAATAAAGATAGGGCAGGAAAAGTATAAAGGCTTTAAGGTTAAGGAGGAGATTGGATGAGAGAGTGTGAGTGAGTGAGTGAGTGAGTGGAAGTATGAATGAAGTGTATGTGTCCTAGTGAAAGGGAGAGTGACGTGGCAGGTAAAGATTTTTTTTTTAGACTACCAACAAGCTTGCTACATTTTTCCCTTTATATTAGATTTTTCTCAGATTTAGGTGAAAGGTAGAAGGAGGACCACTAGCTAGGCAGTAGATTTCTGCACTTCAGAATAAAAAGAAGCTGACCATACACAGATCTGGAGAAAGTCGTAAGAACAGGACCTGAGCTACAGAAGTGCTCGTGAGAGAGAGAAAGTGTCATCTTTGGACCCCAACATGCTCTTCAAGAGAGATAAGTAACCTAAAGTCTACCACCAAACACTTTCTAAATTATTTGAGCTCAAATATATGAACACTTTGAACATAAGACTTGTTAGAAACTAAAGAAAGACAGTCTAAGGGATACAAGTTTCCCATTTAACTCACTTACTTTGTGAGAGAAACATTTACCATATTTTATTTGTGTTGAAATTTATTATGATACTTAATTGTAACAACTTCAATTCCAAATACAAACCTTGAAATACTTATCTTGTGAAAGAGAAAGCAGGTTATTGTTGTGTTACCTTTATTTACCTGCATGAACATCATAATGATATCAGTTCCAATCCTATTTAGATGATCTTTTTTTTCCCACTGTTTATTCCTTTCACCACTTTATTTCAGGAGGGGAAGGTATTTGTGGGGAAACATAGAGTTTTGTCCCTGGAATCCACTCTCTGAATCAAGCTAAACATTTAACATCCACCCTGGTTTAACATGATACTATACCATTTAAAGAGGGAGACCCTATTGTTTAGTTAATGGGGTCTATGGCACAGGCAACATTAATAAAAGACCAATATGGGGTTAAGTAAGGCTAGCACTTCTCAGAAGAGGCTATGATATGTAACTCCTTTCTGTGTGGTCTGGGGAGTTATCACAAACTGCTAGGCAGAAAAGGGAGCATATCAGTCCAGGGAGCTGTTGTCCAGAGTTTCTTTAAGCTCCTGAAATATTAAGTATCAGGGTTCAAACTTGGGAGGAGACTAAATACTATGTGGCAGTAGTTGTTTAATGTTTTTGGCACTTGACACCATCTCATTCACCCTTCTCAATAAATAGAATCCAGGCCAGAAGTTAGTTCAGAACACAAAGGGTTTACTTAAACTGTAGGATCACTGATAAACACAACAGGGGTCATTCTGAGGCACGAATAGTGGGAATGGATATCCAGTTGTGCTGGGAAGTTATATGGGGGGCGAGGAAGAGGCGGCACAGAGGCGGAGAGTAGGGTTGCCAACCAGCCGGTTTTCAGCCTGCCTGGCCGGTATCCCTGTGGTCGGATCCGCTGCCGGCAGAGAACCAAAACCGTCCATTGAAAAGCCGGTTTTTTGCTCTGGCTGCGAGATTGGAGCGGCCAGAGCAGAAAACCGGCTTTGTGCTTGCGATCGCGATTGCGATCACAGTCCTGGCCCCCCCTTGCAGCCGCCGCTGCTGCTTCTTACAGAGCAGCGGCTGCAATAAAGTTAATTTAAAAGTAAGGAATCCTGTGAGGGGCCTTCCGGCCCTATGAAACTCCTTCTGCAGTGCCCGCCCCTCTGATGTCACTTCCTTTTCAGCCAGGGACCCTGCAGAAGGAGTTTCATAGGAGCGGAGGGTTTCTCACAGGTTTCCTTACTTTTAAATTAACTTTATTGCAGCTGCTGCTCAGTAAGAAGCAGGAGCAGCAGCTGCACGGGGGGGGGGGGGATAACAAATGGGCTGTGATGGGGGGGGGGGCACCGGGACCGGAAAAGGACTAGGGGGGGGGGACTTGGACTGGAAATGGGCTGTGATGGGGGGGGGGGACCTGGACTGTAAAAGGGCTATGGGGGGGGACATGGACTGGAAATGGGTTGTGATGGGGGGGACTTGGACTGGAAAAGGGCTATGGGGGGGGAACTTGGACTGGAAATGGGCTATGGTGGAGGGAGGGGGAACTTGGACTGAAAATAGGCTGTGATTAGGGGGGCTAGGACTGCAAATGGGCAGTGATGGTGGGGGGGGGGCTAGGACTGCAAATGGGCTGTGATGGTGGGGGGCCTAGGACTGGAAATAGGCTGTGATGGGGGACTTGGACTGTAAATGGGCTGTGATTGGGGGGCGGGGGCTAGGACTGGAAATGGCCTGTGATGTGAAGGCTAGCACTGGAAATGGGCTTATGAAGAGCTGGAATAGGACTGGAAATGGGCTGATGTGGGGCATGGGAGAATGGGACTAGAAGGGAGTGGATGCTGGGTGAGTCTAGAACTATAAGGGAACTGATTTTGGGGGGGAGGACTAGAATGGATGGGGAATGAGAATGGAGAGGGGAAAAATATTTTGTGTGGAAGAAAAGTCTATGATGGGCCGGGTATTGGGAGAGTAAGAGGGGCTTGAGAATGGAAGGGTGAAATTTAAACGGATGATAAAGGAATAAGGAAAGAATTGGGGGAAAGAGCAAAAGGGAAACAATCAGTATGTTAAAGCAGAAATAGAGAGAGAATGGAAAACATCTAAAAGAGAAGAAAGGACAAATGGATAGCTTGCAGAAGACATGAAGAAACCAGAAGAAAGTGACTGGAGCAATTGCAACTGAAAAATGAAATGCCCAAACAGAAGGTAGAAAAATACTTTTTATTATGAATTTATTAACTGGAATATGTCTGGTCTGGGAAGTGTGTATTGCTAACATCTTTGCGTTTTTGTTTAGTGCAAGAGGAAATTACTTTATAGTTTTATTTCTCCAGTGTTGTACATTTCATGTTTGGATTTTGGGGTTCCCAGTTTAATTATTATCTGACCAAGGAAGTTAGCCTACACGTATCCCCGGTAATTTTTGTGGGTGGGGCTGGGGGCGGGGCAGGGGTGGGACTAGGGGAGGAGAATGGGTGGAGCATGGCGAGCCAAAGGTGTCGGGTTTTTCTCGGTGAAAAAGTTGGCAACCCTAGCGGAGAGTGGGCAGTCGCCGGCCCTGGACATACAGGGCTGATTCAGATGTTGGGCCTGTACATCCAGGGTCAGCGAAATATCTGGGGAAGTTATCCCTGGACATTTCAATTTTGCTGCTCTGGGGCATGGAAGGGGCTGGTGGGAGCAATGTTAATTCCCTGCAGCCCGACCCTGGCCTTTGGAGGCCGGATCGGGGGTCGGGCTACAGGGAATTAACATTTTGGGCAGGTGGCTCCATTTAAAAGCCCTGGCTGAGTTAGTCGGGCAGTGCTTGAATGTGCAAGCCGGGATTGAATCACAGTCCCGGCCTGCAGGTACAGGCTTATTGCGATTCTGACCCGTGGGACTAGACATGCCCTGCAGGATCAGAATCGTGATCTCCTTTGTACGAACGGGTCAGCCTGGACGTACAAAGGAGATGTACGTCTGGATCGGAATCGGGCCCAACAGGTTTTAACATGTCAATAAACATTACTTATGAACTATATTACAAAACAGATAATCTCCTTTAACCATGGTTTGAAGTATTTTTTGTTACCCCATTTCTTCTGGTGGAAGGCACCCAGTCTTGTTTTCTATTTCTTAAGCACCACTTAGATATATAGATGTTTGACCAGTTAATTATATCATCACCTCTTTGGTTCCTTTTTCCTAAATCAGTCTCTTTCCTGGGTACTGGAAGCTCAGTGGCACAAATCCCAAAGTTCCCCACCCTGTAAGGTAGAGTGCCTCTGGTTGAAACTGGTGTTGTTTTCTCTCTTCCTTGGTTGGGCTGCTTCTCTTATTTCTCTGATGCAGGCCAGCCGTGGGTCAAGCGGTGGGAAAGAGGGGGGGCCAAAGCCGTCGGAGTCGAGGGTGCCAGTGGGGAGGATGTCCCCGCAGGCAGCAGGAGTACACCAGGCCGTCCTTGGGCCCGATTCTGTGCACCGCAGGAACATTTTGTTCCTGCGGTCCAGAATCGGCTCCAATCAGGCCTGGTTTGCTTGGGGCTGTCTAGACGGGCTGGACATGCCCCTATGTGAATTGGGCTCCACGTGTCTCTCTCTATATGTCCAACTGCATCTGTCTCCTCTTCTACCAATTAAAATGTTTCATTATATAGTGCTAACATTGTGGGTATCCTATCTATGTTCTTTGAGTCTTCTCTTGTGTTTCCTGTTAAGATATATCACGTATACTTTGCTGACATTGTATAGTATCAGGGCCGAATTTACCTATACGCCATGTACGCCATGGCGTAGGGCCCACAGCTGGCAAGGGCCCACAAAAATGGAAGTTAGCTTTTTTTAAAAAAAATAAAATAAAATAAAAAACCTGCTGGCTGCCGCCGCGGGGCCCCCTCTGCTGCCACGGCAGCATGGACTGACCCGCGGGGGCCCCCTCTGCAAGGTCAATCCGTCCCTCCCTCCCTCCCTCCCTCCGTGCAGGCTGTGAGAGGCGCGAAGGGAGCGTGTCTCCCTCGCGTCTCTGTTAAGCCCGCAGGGGCTGATGGGAAATTTCCCATCAGCCCCTGCGGGCTTAACAGAGACACGAGGGAGACACGCTCCCTTCGCACCTCTCACAGCCTGCACGGAGGGACGGATCGACGGATCGACCTTGCAGAGGGGGCCCCCGCGGGTCAGTCCATGCTGCCACGGCAGCAGAGGGGGCCCCGCGGCGGCAGCCAGCAGGTTTTTTTTTTAAATTAAAATTTTCTTTAGGCCGACGGGAGGGGGGGTGTAGGACTGGTAATGGGCTATTGGGGGGGCTGGGGCTGGGACAGGAAATGGGCTGGGGGGGGTTAAGGCTGGAGGTGGGCTGATGAGGTTAGGACTGGTAATGGGCTGTTGGGGGGGGTTTAGAACTGGTAATGGGCTTTGGGGGGGGCTTAAGTCTGGTAATGGGCTGTGGGCTGATGGGGGCTGTCTGGTAATGGGCTATGGGGGGCTAGGACTGGAAATGGGTTGGGGGGGTTAAGACGAGGTGGGCTGATGGGGTTAGGACTGGTAATGGGCTGTGGGCTGTTGGGGGGGGTTAGAACTGGTAATGGGCTTTGGGGGGGGTTTAAGACTGGTAATGGGCTGTGGGCTGATGGGGGCTGTCTGGTAATGGGCTATGGGGGGGCTAGGACTGGAACGGGGCTGGGGAGTTAAGACTGGAGGTGGGCTGATGGGGTTAGGACTGGTAATGGGCTGTGGGCTGATGGGGGGTAGGACTGGCAATGGGCTATGGGGGGCTGACTGGAAATGGGTTGATGGGGTTAGGACTGGAAGTGGGCTGATGGGGGGTTAGGACTGGTAATGGGTTATAGGGGGGGCTTAAACTGAAAATGGGGTGATGGGGAGTTAGGACTGTAAGTGGGTTGATGGGGGGCTAGGACTGGTATTGGGTTGGGGGGTTGCTAGGACTGGAAATGGGCTGATGGGTGGCTAGGACTGGAAATGGGCTGATGCAGGGACTAGAAGGGAATGGATGCTGGGTGAGGCTGGAACTAGAAGGGAGCTGATGTTGGGGGAGGATTAGAATGTGATGGGGCTGGAAGAGTAAAATGGAGAAGGGAAAAATATTTTGTGTGGGAGGGATAAAAAATCTACAATTGGCCGGGTATTGGGAGAGTAAGTGGGGATTGAGGATGGAGGGGTAAAATTTGAGTGGATGAAATAGGAATGAGGAAAGAGCAAAAGGAGAAAGATTAGTATGTTAAAGCAGATGTAGAGAGAGAATGGAAAAAAACTAGAAGAGAGAAGAAAGGACAAATGGACAGCAGACGATGGAGAGTTAGCAGAAGACACAAAGAAACCAGAAGAAAGTGGCTGGAGCAATTGCAGCTGAAAAAAATGCACAAAAGGTAGAAAAATATCTCTTTATTTTGAATTTATTAATTGGAATATGTCAGCTCTGGTAAATGTGCATCATTTACGTCTGCGCTTTGTTTAGTACAAGAGCAAATTAATGTATAGTTTTATTTCTACAGTGTTGTACATTCCAAGTTTGGCTTTTGGGATTCCCAGTTTAATTATTGTCTTCCTGTTTCTAAATTGTGATTACTTGTTTGGTGATGGTCTATGTTCTGCATGTGTAACTGAGCTGAGGTGTTCTGTTTATATAATTCCTATTTGACATTGCCACTTGTTCTCTCTTTCCCCAGTAGGTCATGTATTGTTGTTCTCTGAAATGTATTGGTTTAATATTTGCAGTGTTGCCTTTTGATTGGTAGAGTATGGTGCTTTGTGAGTCCTGGTAGTGCTGTTAGGATACGGCGGGTTTGCTATGGGTTCTAAATGGGCAGTGTTTGTAGTAGTTCCTAATGTGTCTGGCAGTTGGCACTGGATTATAGTAATGTAGAAATCTTTTAGTCTTTCTTTATCCATACACTCATTAAGAGGCACGTTTACTAAAAGTTAGTATATGGTAACATTATGCAAATATTTATGCAAATGAGGCCCATTATGCAAATGAGGCACCGCACCCCACTTGGGCCGCCCCTGCTGGGGGCCCACAATTTTTGTTGGCGTAGGGCCTCACTCAAGGTAAATCCGGCCCTGTATAGTATATCTCTTATTTGAATGTTCTACTTTGCTGTTTTAAGATATACATTATTGACATTGTATCACAGTGGTATCCATTATTGCCTGTCTCCAAGTTTATCTCACTGTTCTAGTTGTTTGTTATGCTAACAAAAGGCCATTTTGCTATTGTTGTGCTCGGTGCATTTCTCCTAACAAAAAAGATGCCAGTACTCATAGGCAGGGCCCTTTCATTAATGCATGAAGGCAACTAGAAAGGGAGTGGTGCTCAGTACCAGCGAGTATCCCCTCAAAAAAGCCCTGGCTATGCTGCTACTACAATGTAAGGTGTACATGTCAGGGCAGACCTATAATACATCATCTTGGGTGAATCTCTTTATAAAAGTGGTTAATAAATTCTCATAAATATAGACCCTTTTAGGATGAGCTTTATTACATAGTCTCCTATTGTTTTGGAAAGGAACCTCAGTATTCAGAATAAATGTTAGAATCATTCATCATTTCTAATGTGAATGAAGAGACCGAAACTAGCGCATGGTTAATGATATGCCTTTATATCTCCCAAAGGACTTTATATGATCAGTCAGTAAATATTTAATTTTTCCTCCGAGCTGAAGATGAACACGTTTTTTGAGGATTGTGTTAGACTATGACAAGCTGATAATGCATGTGTTGTAGGTTAATTGGAACAAAACATTTACTGTGTTTTTGCATTGCTACAATTTCATCATTATGCTAGGAGAATTATACTGGCGTTTACTGGACTAATTAATTTTTTCAGCACAATGAGCTGTATAAGTCAGAGATTGACAAGCAATTACTGCAACCTAAATATTTATTTACCATATAAGGAGAATATTAATATTCATGGCTTGTTGCTTGCCCTAGAGGATTAACTACACTACGGTTTTATCCAGCCTTATACCCATAGCAATATGTGTGCATCCCAAAAAGGAACTAACTAGCGAGTATGGGTAGGGCGACTTCTAAAAGCCAAAATAATTATTAAATGGTTGATAAAAATATTAAAAGAAATGTCTTAAATTGCAGACTTATTCATAAAAATGCAGTAACAACAACATATAACATGGGCATTAGATGATATTATTGCCACATTAATGCATATTCGCAAAGGTGCAATATAGAGAATATCCTGTAACATGTCTGCTTAATATTAATGGCCAATGCGTTAAGGACTGTGATAAAATAATGTGCCGTGTATTATTAGAAAACATGTACAGTAGTGTAACTTCTCTATATAAGCAGACTGCACACTAACATTCCTTTGACAATCAGGCACTCATCTGCAGGGCTCTTTCATTAATGCATTAATATTCCTAAACCTTTAAGACTTGGCATGCATTTGTGTAGCTGGCTCCTTCCAAAATGCCCCCTACCTTTAAAGTGAGGAAATTTCGGGAGCATCTGCTCCTAGTCTGACTTGATTAAAGAAAATAATACAATGCAGGATAGACTACAGTGGATGTCACCGGATACGCTTTGATCTAGGAAAAAGTATTTGAGTTGTGATAGACCTAACCCAGAAAAGAGGAGGTTTTAAAAGGAGTATGGAAAGGGTCTGGTGATTTATTGAAGTCCTGCTGATGTTAGAAACCGTTAATGCAGCAAGAAGTCTGAATGGATCCTAAATGTTTTACGCTGCATATTTAATATCTCTGAGTGTTTGGATGTCCTGGACGGTGCATCCTTCTAAACTACTTGGGGAACAATCTTCCTGCTAAGCTGCTAGTAGCGGGAGGTACAAAGCGATCATGAAAGCCTATGCTGTGCGATCCTAAGCGTGATCGCTTCTGCAATCACCTTGCACCTCCCCCCACCAGCAGGAATGCTGGCGGAGGATTCTGCGCAGCTTAGCGGGAACATTGCTGGGAAGTTTCAATTTGATCTTGAGGTATCAAACCTCACTTCTTCTCAAGCAGATAGGAAGGAAAACTCTGGTAATTTTGTGCTTTTTGGCATTGGGAACTTTTATATTTTCCCCATGTACCTCACCCCAAAGTTCAGATTTTGAAGATAGTTTAAAATTTGAGACATTTGAGAAAAGGTCCAGTGGCACAAACATTAATCTCTAAGTACCTTGCCCAGATACTTGTGAAGGAAACATTAACCATTTTTGAAATATGCATTGTGTCAGTGACTTTCAGAGAAAGAGGAGACTTGGTGCTGCCCAGTGGCCCAAGAAAAGTGAGGAATTGGTATCCTAAAGACAGGGATGGTCTGTGGGGGTGTGGAGGTTTGCAGGGCATGTATATAGATTCATTATGGGGCTCATTTGAGCGAATCAGTAGGGGATGAAAAAGCAGTCTGGCCCTGCCCAAAGGAGACAATTTGCAGCGAGCAAGTTGGCTGGGAAGGAAGGTGCCCAGAGAGTCGTCTGCTGCACTATATCAGCTGAAAACAGAAGTGAAATGTTGTCCAAGAGAATAAGGAGATAACTTCCACTATTTTTGCTTTTTTACTGCTGATCATTTGTGATTTGACTTATTTTGGTCTCTTTGTCTTCCTTTCTTATTTTTGAGGGATGTAAATACATTTTGGGCAAAGCACCAAATAAGGGTGATGTTTAGAAAAATAAATTTTATTGGAGAGGATAGCCCCTTTATTGCCAGGTTGTGAAGGCCTTGAGGCTACTGCTTGCATTCCCTCCAGGACCCAACTTTTCTCTAAAATAGCTCCTGAGGAGTGGTAAAAAATAAGTACTTATGGGACCAGTAGTTGCATATATATAAGAGTAATTTATTATTTTTGTATAAAGACCATTAGAAATAGGTACTGATAAAATTTCTCTGTTATGAATCAAAATATTTTAGGTGCTTTCTTTTTCTTTCCATCAACATCCATAAATCCATAAATTAATGGTCCTTTCCATGCAGGGTTGATGTTAAATACACAGGGGGCCCAAGGCCGAAAAATGTGAGGGGGGCCCATAGCCTGCTTGCAGGCTATGACTCCTTCAGCTTTAGGCAGGCATGGGGCCCTATGTGGCATGGTGCAATTGTCCTTTTTTCACCCTCTAGTGCCACTTCATCAACTGAGCCCAAAAAGATTTTATTTGTAAGACCATTTCAATTCACTGTGCTTGGAATTTGCCAACCACAGACTACCCACTAGGTTCAAATTACTGATATTAATTGTAGTCCAAAAGATCAGTCAATATATATACATTGCTTTTATTTTTTATAAACTTTTGATATACGCATTATTACTGTAAATATAAAGACTTAGGGATATGTCTACCAGTGGGTTAACATGCGATAAGTAAACTTAACATGTGTTAAGTGCTGCAATGGCCCATAACAAGCATTAACCTTTAGTAAATAAAACCCTTAGCTTCACTTGGCTTAGTCATTCTAAGAATTCTCCGGTCATACCTGACTACATTAGGGATTCAATCAGCTAGAGATCCACTTTGAAAATACATTCATTCAATATATTGAAACCCTTTCATTGAGCAACCACTTCATTATACCTTGGCAACATTATACTTCCTTAGTGCCAGCCATGTTTCCATGAATACATTTGACTGAAATATGGAAAAAGTACCTCATTTCATTTAATGGACTTGTATACCACATAACATAGATCAATAAATACAGTATACAACAATTTCATATAGACTCAAGACAGACATTTTTTCCATTAATTCACATGGTTCTTGAGAAGAACTCAAATCTTGACATTATGCAATCAGAAACTAAACATTTCTATAAAATAGTTTTAACAAATGTTAACATGCTAATACAATATCATCATTGTCATTAGCTGAAGCATCTCTTCATCCCACTGTTTGTTGCTGCTTTCCCCACAGGACAGGTTTGGCTGCCTCCCAAAAAACAAATTCAACAATCTCATACTCTTGCCAAGCCTGCTTTAAGAAGATTCTGAAATTTTTGTCATGATAGAGATGGGTGCAGTGTTCAAATTCTGCCTCTCTCCATCTCTAATAACTTCAAATCAACACTCATCAGTGAGTGGTCCATGACTAATGGAGTGTCTATAGTCACTTTGATTAATTCAGAGAGTAAAGTTTCTGATCATAATATGCAGTGCAGTCTAGCAGCATGTAGCTTGTGCATCCTCAAATAATGTGTGAGATCCACCTCAACGCATCTATCAATTAACTCTTTTTGTCCTAGGTAGTTTGCTAGGCATTTTGTGCATCCTGCACTATATATCAGGGTCTTTCACTATATTAAAATCTCCACCCAGTATCAACTGGTAATCCCTAAGCTGTGCTGTTTTACCAGTGAAGAAATTTAAAAAAGATAGCATCCTTATCCCATACAATGCATCCCTACATATCTCGCTTTAGGGCCTCCGCCCCCTGTCCCACCCTTCCTTTCTGCCCAAACCCTAGCCGACTACTTCCACGATAAAATCCACAAAATTACCCTCCAGTTCCCCACTTCCTCACCTACCTCCACGCCTCCCCAATTCTCCCCCATCCACACTTCCTCCACTACCCTTTCCTCCTTCCCTACAATCTCCAAAGAAGAAACCACACTCCTTCTTTCCTCCTCCAAACCCACCATCTGTTCCTCTGACCCCTTCCCCACCCACCTCCTACACCCCATCTCCTCCACCGTTGTCCCCTCCATCTCTCATACTCTCAAC
Source organism: Ichthyophis bannanicus (assembly GCA_033557465.1). Lineage (NCBI taxonomy): Eukaryota > Metazoa > Chordata > Amphibia > Gymnophiona > Ichthyophiidae > Ichthyophis > Ichthyophis bannanicus. The sequence continues at coordinate 1,140,769,037 of CM066032.1, forward strand.
CTCTCACTCTTCACTGCAACTGTCCCCGAAGACTTCAAACATGCTGTTGTCACACCTCTCCTCAAGAAACCCTCACTCAATCCCACCTGTCCTTCTAACTATCGCCCCATCTCCCTCCTTCCCTTCATATCTAAACTACTAGAATGAGCAGTCCACCACCGCTGCCTCAACTTCCTCACCTCCTAGGCCCTCCTGGAACCACTACAATCCGGCTTCCGTCCCCTACACTCCACCGAAACGGCTCTTACAAAAGTCTCCAATGACTTGTTCCTGGCTAAATCTACGGGCCTCTATTCAGTCCTCATCCTTCTCGATCTCTCGGCTGCCTTTGACACTGTTTACCATGATCTCCTCCTCACCATCCTCTCCTCGCTTGGTTTCAGGGGCTCCGTACTATCCTGGTTCTCATCCTACCTCTCCCATCACTCCTTTAGTGTATGCTCTGGTGGCCCCTCCTCTCCCCTCCCACTCCACGTTGGTGTACCCCAGGGATCTGTCTTGGGCCCCCTCCTTTTCTCTCTCTATACCCAATCACTTGGCGTGCTCATCTTCTCCCATGGCTTTCAGTACCATCTCTATGCTGATGACTCCCAGATCTACCTCTCTACACCTGATATTTCTCCAGCAATCCAGACCAGGATCTCTGCCTGCCTTTCTGACATTTCTGCCTGGATGTCTCACCACCGATTGAAGTTGAACATGGCCAAAACCGAGCTCCTTGTCTTTCCCCCCAATTCCTCCCCTCCTCTTCCCCCCTTCTCAGTCTCCGTGGATGGTTCTACGATCCTTCCTGTCCCCTCAGCCCACAATCTGGGGGTTATCTTTGACTCCTCTCTCTCATTCATCATACATATCCAGCTCGTAGCTAAGACCTGCTGCTTCCTTCTCTACAACATCAGCAAAATCTGCCCCTTCCTTTCTGAACACACTACCAAAACGCTTGTCCTCTCCTTAGTCTCCTCTCGCCTCGACTACTGCAACCTGCTCCTTGCCGGTCTCCCTGCGAGCCATCTCTTACCCCTTCAATCTATACAAAATTATGCTGCTCAACTAATCTTCCACCAGTCTCGCCATGCCCACACTACCCCTCTCCTCAAGTCGCTTCACTGGCTCCCCATCCAATTCCATATCCAGTTTAAATTTCTCCTGCTGACCTATAAATGCATTCACGCTGCAGCCCCTCAATACCTCTCATCTCTCATTTCTCCCTACACCCTCTCTCGGGAACTTCGCTCCGCCAACAAACTACTTCTATCTAAGCCTTTCACTTGCACTGCTAACTCCCGACTTCGCTCCTTTCACCTTGCTGCACCTTATGCCTGGAACAGCCTACCGGTATCTATACACCAGTCACCCTCCCTGGCCCTCTTCAAATCCAGATTAAAGACCCACCTCTTCACTATCGCTTTCAGATCCTGACTTCTATCCTTTATCTCATCCTGACTCTGGTCAATTTACCTGATGACTCCGGTCAATTTTCATGACCGATCTGAACTGCAATGACCATATTGTGCCTGCACTCACTTGACTAATGCTCTATACTGTCTCAACTAGTTTGTAAGCTCAGACGAGCACAACTCCGACAAGCAGGGACTACCTCTTGTACATATACCTGTACAGCGCTGCATGCGTGGCACTATATAAGTGCTAAATAGTAGTAGTAGTAGTAGTAGTAGTAGTAGTAGGGCACCAACTTGTGTATCAAAATGGTGACCCACCTCTGTCTGCAGATGTATGATGCTACAAGAGCCTCACCTTCCAAATCCCTTTTCAGCTTTTTGTGTTCTGCTATTGTCAGATGGATCTTTTACACAAATCCTGTATCCAGTCACAGACTTTAAGTTCAAATCTTTAGTCTACTCAAATGTGTTGCTACCAGCTGTGCACAAAAGGCTCTAATTTCGTGAGCATGGCTTTGCATGCTCTTGCCTCCCACCATTCACTGAATTCTCCGCTTTAGGTCTTCCAGTTTGTATTTGCACAATGCTTCCACATATATCTCCCATTGTACCCGCTATTTTTTCTGCAGTGGGAGGGGAGGGGAGAGCAACTAGCAATAGACCATTTGCTGAACCATGTTCTGATCATCATCATCTCCTATGGGCATAAGAACATGCATTCTCTTGCCCTGTTATTCACTTCTCATATATGTTTTTATTGTTTTGCCTTCTCCAGTCTTTTCATGTCTGACCTCCGAAAATAAACACAGCTGGTCTATTTACACAAAATCTTACACTTCAAGGGTGTACTCTGGCATTCCTGCCAAAATGTATTTTGAGACCTCCAGTGTTTTCTTTCTCCAGTGGGAGAAACTGTTTAATCTGCATCAAAAATTATGCAAACAAAAGAAATGTAAAAAAGTAAAACAAGGCATTCTCTGCCTTCATGAAGCCTCACAACTGCACATTTCAAAGACTGCTTTTTTCCTACTTTCAATCCCTTGGCAGCATGTCTGTCAAGATCTTCAGTTTGCATAGGTCCTCATGAATCAGGCTTTTGTTGTTAAAAGTCAAAAATACTTTTGCTGGGAACCGAAAGGCAAAGTGCATCCCCTACTTGTGTAGCTCAGTGCAGTAGGGTTCCATTGCTCATGCTTGCACTGACACATAGGCTTTGTAATCTTGAAAGAGCATAAGCTTCACCCCCTCATACTACAGTTCACAATTGTGTTGGTATAGGTCCATTATTCTTGCTTGTTAGCAAAGTTTAAAACTATCTCAATCACAGTCTAAGGTTTATTTGACCTTCACGGCTTAGACCCACCTGATGTGTCTTCTCCATTTGCACTGGACTCTCAGTTGGCACTAGTCCCAGTGTTTTGGGGACACAATTTTTATCAGATCTGGATCCTTTATCATCTCATGGAGTCCAATAATTAAAATGTTATGTCATTCTCTGCTTTCCTGGTCTTCTCTTTGATCCAGCAGTTGCACATTTTTCATCTCTAATTCCCAGATACACGCTTCTACGCTTTCCAGCATGTCCTCTTATTGAGAGATCCCCTCTCTTCTGTAAGTTGAATTCATGCTGCTTGGCCCTCAAGGCCTTCTTTAATGTCATCAGTGGAGGACTGGAATTTTGACAGTTTATCCTTTAATATTGCTGTCAGACACTTAGGGGTATGTTTACTAAAGGGTGTTAAGGTAGCAGGCATTAATGGCAGCATTAAGGGGTTTTACATGTGGAAAAGCTCTGGGCGGATAGGAGGCGTTCCAATGGTAAGGACGCAATTGGCCACCTAATGAGCGCTAACAGGACATCGGGCATTAAGATATCAAGTGTGCACCTTAACGCTCGAAAAGGCTGTAACGTTATGGCTGAATAAGGGATCCCCAGCAAAAGCCAATGTAAAGGTGATGAATAGAAGGACAGGTAAAAGCTGAAGGGCCTGACAGATCCCTGGGCATCTGACGTGCCAGCCAGTAAGTGTGACGAACAAGTGTGAGGCAACTGTATCTATGCACTGTGGGGTGCCCACTTAAAATGCCTTAGTGTCAGTGTATGGCAAAGGATGGGAAAGACACGTCTCCCAGCACAGTCAGAAGTATGTGCTGTGAAAGGAGGATAGAGCAGGAGTAGCAAAATGAAGATCAGGCACAGGAGGGTATGAGTGAAGTACAGAAATTCAGAAAAGAGTACTTGTGTAGGTCTAGTATAGCAGCTTGCATGAGAAGACATGACTGCACAGAGCCACCAGAGGCTGATGGATGGGCTGAAGGAAGGATGGTAGCAGAGGAGAATGTGGCATGGGCTGGCAGCACCTATGTACCAGACATTTGGGTCTCACACCTGTCCCAGCAACCCAACCACCATACCACAACGCAGACAAAAGTGTATACAACAACTGGACAGGAGTCGTTCAAACTGCGCAAAAGGGGCGGGTACAGACATGATTTAATACCTGAAAGTGGCTTTCTGAGGGGTAGGATGTGTCTGCATGTAATGCAGAGATGTGATGGAGCCAAAGCTATATAGTTACAGTCATGATGTCATACCTGATTCATGTTTCACAAGTAGGTTACAGCTGTATGCATGTAACTGCCTGTTAGTATACTACTGCATCAATTCAGTCATGTCAGGGTATGTTGTGCTGAAAAAGTGGTAGTGTCTGATGAAAAGGAACCTGCAGTTAGCTGAGGCAATGAAGGGTTAAGTGACCTGTCCAAGGCGATAAGGAGGTGTGGTCAATCCATGAAGGTTGTGGCATACAGAAAACACCACAGTAAAACATTCTAGATTGTCACAAAAGAAGTGCTAGTGAGCTACAAACCCTGATATCCTGGATACCAAGCCAGTGCCATGACCATTATGCCAAACCTCCAAGCAGGTGCCAGAGCAATAGGCTGCAGCAGAGCCAATAAACCCATGCTCTCAGAAGGGCATGATGGTGAATAGTATGTTTGCTAAACCAAATTGTGGCCAGAACACATAACAAACTATAAGGATGTGTGTCTGCCAGTGACAGCAGAGCCCGGACTGTTATAGGTATGAAAATGAACTGAGTAGCACACAGTCACAAAAAGAACAACTGGGAATCTAACCCCCATCCCCTGTTTATGGAGACATTGCACTAACCACTAGGCTACATCTTCATACCTCTCTGCACAGCAATGGCTGGACTCAAAGACACTATTAGTCACTGCCTAAAATGTCTGCTTTGTGTGCCAGTATAGGTTAGCCCCTCCAGTAGCCATAATGTACTGCACATGCAGAACAGCAGTCTGCAGCTGATCAGCAAATGGGGAATGCACTGATCCATCACCTCAGCTCTGTAAGATGCACTGACAATGTGTGCTACAAGCACATAACAGATACAAACCGTGCTACTGAGAAGTTTCAGTGGTCACCCTGAGGGTGAGGATGGGAGCCCAACACCTTGTCCCAAGAGCTTGCACTGCTAGAGATGGTCTATGCCAGCTGTGTTGCAGATCCACATCACTGCCAGTGTTTTTGCTTGTTTCCTGCATAATTTCAGCATGATGTAGGCACCTGCCATGTCTAGACCCTGTGTCCTGCCCCTGTTGGACGGGACCCTCCTAAAACAGCACATGTCAGTGCCCAGTGTAGCAGCAGCTGCTGCCATGGCTGCCAAATTCGGGGAGGGGGGGGGACTAGGCTTGTCTGGGGCTGCTGCCACAGTCCTGCCATGATCACAGTGAGCAGGCCAGGAACAGCCCCTGTCCCAATCATCTGGAACTACCAATACACCAAAGCAAACACAGTCGGACTGCATCTGCTGCCCACCACAGGGCTGTCTCAGCCATGCACATACCAACTGTGGCCAGTCTGCTGGTAAGCACACAGTGCATGGAAGCCCAGCATGTGGATGAGTGATAGGACTCCCAGGACATGGAGTGCACCCACATCATTTTAGTTAGACACTATATAGCACTATGTGGATACATATCCATGCTGTGTTCATAACTTGGTCGGAGTGAGAGTGCCCTCGCAGTATGAAATGCTGTGGCTACACAGGCTATACACATAGTAGATGGACACTATGAAGCCTCACCATTGACCCTACCTCTGATGCAGACACATCCTGACCAAGCTACTCTCTTTCAAGCCATAACCACAATCCTCTGCTCCTCATCATGCACATTTGCAGACTAACACTAGGAACAGTTTAGGAAATGTGAGCCAAAGTGAAGTGCAGAAGGCCACAGAATTCTGGAGGTACATACACACACACTCACACTGCCGTGCAAAAGTGGGAATGCCTGCCACTTTGGTCTCCATATCAGCCCAAGTATTGTTAATGTGTGCTCATTGTGCAGGGTCTGACATTCACACCTGTTGTTAACACCCACACAGCGTGCCTGTGCTATCAGCCTGCCTTTCCATCAAGCTGAGTGGCTGAGGGCTGTCTGTACCCTTGCTGGCTGATTCATTGGGGGTTGCGCATTCTGGTGCTGTACCTGTTCTACAAACGAACATTTACCCACAGAGACATGCTATACATGATTCACAGCCAGGTCTTGAACCTGTGACCCTCCACTTTTATCTGCACAGACTTTGTGTGTTGAGCCACAGGGCTGCCATATGATTGTAGCAGTCCCTGGGCCTGACATGTTGCCCCATCAGACAGACCTTGGCACATGTTGCAATGCACATTGCAAACAGGACCAGGACATGGCTTTTGTCAGCTGCAGGTGGGTGCCACTGACATGCCAGTGTGTTTTCAGTGGGGGTGGTGTGCAGTTCTGGCCCGTCCAACATGTGGGTTTGGTGGGCGCTTAGGGCACCAGGTCTGAATGGGGGAAGGCCAGAGGCACACATGGATGGTCATGCTACCCTCTCCAACCATCTGCCTCTGCCGGGACCCCATCCCCGCCTGTTGCCAATATGTCTTGGAGGGAGGAAGACAGCCACAGCTGTGGTATTTCCCTGGGTGGCAGCATTTTGTAGCTACCTGTAGAGCTACAGCTGCTGGTGCTACCGGTCTCTTCCTCCAGAGCCAGATTCAGCTGCAGGGTGGGGAGTGGCCGCCCGGAGTCTCTGCCTAGGACTGCCCCATGTGGCGCATCACTTTTCCACAGCAGCAACATGTCTGTGTGCCACCACTGTCGATGTGGGATCATAATGGACATCACAGATGTGCGACCTGGGCAGCTGCCTAGTCTGCCTTGCGCACCAGCAACCCCCACAGCATGACTGATGTGCCACCTCCTTTGCCCCATTTGCCCCATCAACATATGGCCCTTTCATACTTGGGCGCCATGCTGTTGCTGCTACTGGAGTGCTACTATTTATTTTATTTATTTTTTTATTTATTTAGCATACATTTATAACCCGCAACTTCCAGAGTTCAGTTGCGGTTCACAATAAACAACAATCCACAAAGCAAAAGCTTAGTTTTACATTGAACATTTTGTAACAGTAAAAGTAAATGTAAACAGCATGAACTTATGCATAATAGCAAAATTGGCTGGTAAATTATATACAATAAACTATTACAAATAAATTAAATTATATACAATAAACTATATACAAATATATGTTGTGGGTACTTTAGAATTGAATCATGGTGTTTTTATAATAGTGTATTGTCTGTTAAGTTGTTGGAAATAGTATTAGTCATGATTTTTAACCTTTATCTGAGTGTATCAAGGGGTTATCTATGTTGCCGTAGTGCGTGGAGAATAAGTAGGTTTTTAGTTTTTTACGGAGTTCCATAATTTCGGTTATAGTTCTTAGGTCCTCCGGAAGGGAATTCCAAATAGTTGGGGCAGCATGGGAAAAAGCTCTGTTGTTAGTTAATTTATTTGCTTTTATGAAATCATTAGGAGTATTTAGTTTATTTGAGTATCCTTTTCTGTGTGTGGTTTTTTGAGATTCCATGCTAATTAGTTTGCTTAATGGGATTGGGGCCATGTTATTTAAAGCTTTATATATAGTTATTGTGGTTTTATATATTATCCTACTTTGAATTGGCAACCAGTGTAGGGAAGCTAGTATTGGTGTTATGTGCTGAATTGAGTGTGCTTTCGTGATAATTCTAGCTGCTGCGTTTTGTGCTAATTGGATTCGTTTTATGTTTTGTTTCGTTATACCTAAGAGAATTAGGTTGGCAAAATCAAAGTGCGGTGTTATTGTAGCCTGTATTATATTAATGAAGTCTAGTTGGTGTACTAACGGTCGTAGTTGTTTAAGGATTTTAAGTTTAAAGTATATTTTCTTTATGGTGTTTCTGATGTGAGTGTTCATCGTCAGATGAGTATCTAGGATAACACCTAGGTATCTTATTTCGTTTTTTATTTTAATGTCGTGGTTTTGCAATGTTATGTGGGTTGGAGGGATATATGATTGATTTTTTGTTACAATTAGAACTTCTGTTTTTGCATGGTTAATGTGAAGGTTTTGAGCTTTTAGCCATGTTGTAATTTCATTGAAGCAATCAGATAGTAGTTTTATTGGTAAGTTAGGGATTGTAAATGGGATGTACAGCATAATATCATCTGCATATAGATGATAGTATACACCGAATTTTTTAAAGATGTCACAGATAGGTTTTATGTAAATATTAAACAGGAGGGCTGATAGTGCGGAGCCTTGTGGGAGACCAACTTCTTGTTTATATATGGTTGATGTTTGGTCACCAATTCTTACATTTTGTGTTCTATTATTTAGGTAAGAGGTAAACCATTTATGTACAGTGTCTTTTATTCCTATTTGATTTAGGTTATTAAGCATTATAGTGTGGTGAACACTATCAAATGCTGCCGAAATATCAATAAATAGGAGTATAAATGCTTGTTTATGATTATTAATCCCTTTGAGTAGTGTATCGGTTAAGACTGTTAAAAGTGTTTCAACTCCATGTTGAGGCCTAAATCCATATTGGTGGTCATCAAGCGGGTAGGATGAATCAAGGTATTCTTGTGTCTGAATTTGTACCACTTTTTCTATTATTTTAGCCAAAAAAGGGATACTTGAAATGGGTCTGTATGATTTTGGTGATGTTTTATCAAGCGTGTTATTTTTGAGAATTGGCCGGATTTGTGCGTGTTTGAGCGTAGAGGGGAGGTGTCCTTGAAGCAATGATAGGTTTACTATAGGGAGGATGTATGATAGAAGTATTGGGAGTGTACTTTTTATCCATGTTACTGGGCATGGATCAAGAAAGGATGTTGTGGTGTTGAGGTTAGTAATGATATTCTTTAGTGCGTCTTTTGATATGGGATGAAATTTTGACCATTCTTCTGAGCAGTGATGAACTGTATTTATGTTGTTTAGAGTCATTATAGGTTGCATAGATTTGTTTTGATAGTGGGTGGCTAAGTTTTGTACCGAAATTTCAGTGATTTCAGTGTTCGATGTTTGAGGATTGTTAGTAAGGTTTCTAACAATTGAGAAAAGTTCACGTGGTCTATTATAAGATTTTGATAAGATTGCCGCAAAATAAGATTTTTTTATGTTATCTAATGTATCTTTGTATTTTGTGAGATGGTTGTTATATATTTCCTTGTTGATGGTTGATTTGGTTTTGCGCCATTTATGTTCTAATTTTCGTAGTTCTTTTTTCATTTGTTTTAGCGTGTTGTTGAACCATGGGGTTCTGTTTATTTTTAGATTAGAGGGCTTTTTGAATCGTTGATCAAGTTTGGCTGCATTGTTGATAGTTTCATGCCAGGTTATTACAGCTTCGTCTAGATTCATTGGGGTTGATGAGAGGTGGGGTATTGTTGTATCCAAGAATTCGGTTTCATTAATTTTTTTGAATTTTGTAGTGGGATTGCTTTGTGTGTTATTTTTATTGTTATTGGTGTAGAATGTGAAGTATGTTTTGATAATGTAATGATCAGACCAGGGTATTTGTGTATATTCTATGGAGTCTGTGTTGAATAATTTGTAGAGAGTGCTTGGAAGGAGAATAAGGTCAAGGATGCCTCCTTTTATATGTGTTGCTGTATTAATTATTTGATGATAGTCCATGTCTGATATGGATTCTAGGAACAAGTTGGCTTCTGATGCTGGAAGTGATGGGAGATTGAAGTCGCCTAGCATGATTATAGGATTATGATCTGTAGATGAGCCTAGGAATTCAATTAGAGAATCTAGGCTATCTGTTTTTTGGTCAGGGGGTCTATATATTAGGCAAATTCTACAAATGTTGGTTTTTATAATTAAGGTGTCAATATTGTTGGTTATGGTAGATGGTATTGTTCTTGCATTTAATCCCTTTTTTGTCATTATTAGTACTCCTCCTCCTTTTTTGTTAGTTCTATGTGTATAGTTTATATCGTATTCATTGCTATTAAGTTGATTTAAGTAGATTGTATCCGTTTCAGTTAGCCATGTTTCCGTTACGCATAACATATCAGGTTTTGAGTCGGTTATTAAATCATTGAATATGGGGAGTTTGTTTTTCATAGAGCGGGCATTTATAAGGATGCAAGTTAGAGAGGTGGTGTTATTGGTGTTAATTTCCTTTGTTATTTGTGGAGAATTAGTTTGTTTTATTTGTATAAGTCTGTGGTAGTTTATTTTTGCATGGTGGATTGAGGTAACGTGTCCAAAGTGGCTGTAATTTCTAATTGTGGATTGTATTATAGGGATTGGCATGTGATTTTTAGATGTTAAGCTTAGTGTTAGGTTAATTAAAATTGTCAGTATTATACAGCTGTATGTTATTTTTAGTATCATGTTGTTTGAGCGTGACATGTTCAAAGATTGGAAGGTATTTGTTGTGGATTAAGTTGCTAGTAGTTGGTTTGTGTCTAATAGTTGCAATAAGAGTTGCAGTTAGTAAGTATCTATGAGTAGCAATTACAGTTATCTAGTATTTGTAACAATTGTAACTTATACAGATTAGAAAGTTGGTTGCAACAGATAAGACAGGCAATAATTAGAGAATTCCTGGTAACAGTATGGATCAAGTATTGGTTATACAATTACTTACTGGCAAGAGTATGGATCAGGCAGTAGTTAAGATTGATCATCAAGCTGTACATATAGAAAGGTGACTACTGACAACAGTAGAAATCACAGAAGTATACAGTGTGAATGTGCTAGCAACAATATATTGTGAATACAAAGAATATAATTGGGTCTAGATGGGTTAAGCAATTGCTCGATATACTCTTACGTTTTGTAGAATACTAAATGTCCGATAGGTTGATGAATGAAGCGCTGCTCCTCTTACTGTCGGTGGCTCTATCCCCCGCCTGGTGTGAACTGGCTGGGGAGGGTTGTATATGATGGCAGGGGTTTTTTATGGTTCCGGAGCTCTGATATCAATCAGAGCAGGAGCGATGTTGACTTGATGGAAGATGGCCTCCGCCTAAGGGCCACGCCAAAGGGCCCTCTGGCGAGGCCCTCAGGCGCGGGCCCGACAGGCGCGGGTCCGCCTGGTAGCGCTCCTTGTTTAAAGGAGCTACAGCTCCTCCTCCCATGGTCCCGATTGGACCGGAGTTAGCAGCGGCAAATTGTTGCCCCTCTCGGGGGATTAGATGGCTATATCTATATTGGGCTCCCCTGTCTGTGTATCTTATTGAAGATGTTTAAATAGGCTCTCTCTCCTCAAAATACATCCTTTCTGTGAGGTTTTATTGTCATTAGGGTTCCCACACAATTGTGCAACACGCGTTAAGGGAACACGTGCTGTCAATGCCCACTCTCCACCTATTATTCCCTTCACTGCAGAAGCCTTTAACTCCCATAAATGCAGCTTTTATTGCAGCATTAAGGGCACAAGGGTGCCAATAACAGGCATTAACGGCAACTTGCTCCCTTACCTTTCTTTAGTAAACATGCACCTTAGTGATCTCTCACACTGCTTCTCAATGCAAGGTAATCATTGGCATCAGCTTCTCTGCCGTCATTTTGTCCTCCACATTTCTGCTGTTCACCACATGGGGCATTTTACCAATCATTTAGTTGCACTACTCATGCTGTGTTGCCAGCACGCTCCCAGGACACAGTTTATTTAGGGGGTCAGCTGGAGTTAATCAGTACCTAACTAGAGTGCAATAACCAACTGAATTGTGTACAGAGATCAATGCATTTTTGTCGGAAGTTTTTGCCTTGAGAGGAATCGCCTCTCAAAGGGTAACTTCCCTTTTAAACAAAATCACGGTTTAATCCCGTAAACTTATTCATGGTGAGAAAATACACACATTTCAGTGCTTCTAACCACCTCAAAGTTTAAAAACATCAAATCTATCAATCTAACTTTACTTTTTAATACTCATCTGATTGATAGCAAAAAACTCCATTTTCTTAGGGAAGACTCAACTTGTTCTCCCCAACAGCCGCAGTCAGAACCGGACACAGTACTGCATTTAGGACCGAACAATTCCTTCCAAGTCCTGTCTCAATGCTTCATAATGCTGCGAAAAATGGCTCCTTCGAACTTTTCGGACGCCACTCTCAACTCAGTCAAAGTTTCCTGACCACCTGATATCTAAGCTGGTGATTTAAAGAACCTCATCATCAATCAAGTTCCTGCAACGTCACAATAGGCTGGCCCAATCCTGTTCCTAATTGAGGCCTCTTGGCTCTACGGATGACAAGCGAAAAATCCAAGACATCAACATTCATTTATTGATTTTCATTGGAGGATTTTGGATCATGTTCCTCTAAATCTGAGAGGGGGAGATAGAGAGCAACGCTTCCAAGACTGTTCAAGAACTTGGAGCCGTTGCTCTCTATCTCCCCCTCTCGGATTTAGAGGAACATGATCCAAAATCCTCCAATGAAAATCAATAAATGAATGTTGATGGTCTATAAATGTTGCACAATTGGGGTCGATATTTCCATATTATGTTTGTATAGTGCAACATTGTATAGAAGCACCATTGTATAGAAACACTGAAATGTGTGCATTTTCTCACCATTAGTAAATTTACGGGATTAAACCGTGATTTTGATTAAAAGGGAAGTTACGCTTCTAGAGGGGATTCCCCTCAAGGCAAAAACTTCCGACAAAAATGCATTGATCTCTGTACACAATTCAGTTGGTTTATGACACTGTAGTTAGGTAGCGACTTTAGAGTTAGAGTGGTGTTATTTAGATTATAGTTTGGGAGCTAATCAGTAGGCATCTACCCAACTGAAGATCATCATGTGAGCTCCCTCAGAAAGACATTATTATATTAAAACATGCATAATAATATCAAAATCCCCTAAACACTCTAATTTATCTGAAAACTTGTTCAACATGGTATGCTTTTAATTGTTTAAGAAAAGGCAGACCATTTTGTTTTTGATGTAATGAAATTTGTACTTAGATATCAACAGTTTTAATATATTTCAGCATAATTAGTCCGGGGTAGATTCTACTCAGAATGGAGGGCCATCTGTGATTTCACTGTAATGAGGGAAGCACAGTAAGATTAGAAAATGTGTCGTCTCTGTGCTGTACTGGAGGCATACACTTCCAACAGATTATTTAATTATTATGTTTATTAAACCAGGCGATTACCTAAAGATCAAATAAAGTATTGTTTTCCTTGAAAAATTATTATATTTTTAATGTTGTCCTGGGTTTTGTACTGCAGTTTAAATAGAACTGATGCACAAGGATAAAACAGACCGAGGTGAGAATAGGAGATTAGAGAGAGAGAAAAGTGTTTTAGTCAACTTTTGGAAGGTGAGGATATTACTGTATTTGAACTCATTATTCATTTCTGTAATGCAGAAATCTAGTAGCTATATTGGTGCTGGAGAAAACTTTTTTTTTGGAATACTGTAATACCTTTTATTGAACCACCATAATTTTTTAAAGGTGATGATTTCCACGTGCTGTTGAGGTCACTTTCTGTGCTATGACAATATAAGGGTTGGAGGGATCTGCTTCTTGAAGCAGGCTATAAGTTTTATCTTGGTAACATAGCAACCAGAGATATTGAAGACTCTTTTCTACTCACTGTGGCACTATGGGACTAGACTGTTTTAATGTTAATACTAATGTCTTGCTCTTGCTCGTGTTTTTTTTTCTTGATAAGAGCTGTAAAATAACATTTCCTTTCTATGTTAAATTGAGATTTTTGTAAAGGTAGATAATGACATGCCAATCTTCTATTACATGTATTACAGCTATGCATTCTGTGGATCCACATTCCCAGGACTAGTGCTACCTTTTTTGCTGCCCTGTGTGAGTGGTTATTGTGATGCCCCCCTCTCCCCCCCCCCCCACACACATACAGACCACCATCATGATGGATTCCAGTGGAGCCCTTGACAGGCTTCTCTTTTGCTCTTACTTGATAAAAATGTTCTGAACAGTAGATGTGTTAGTCTGGAGTGATTACCCAATTTATAGAGGCTCATGTCTCAATAAATTGGGCAGTCTGTAAGATACCACCTGCTTCTGTCATTTTTGACCCAACAATAATTTGTTAAGAGTGTCTGAACATCTTTTAAATGTGCAGTGAGGTTAGAGAAAGGGTTCCAGATTTTTACATGACTTCCCTCCAGTGCCGACTGCTATATACATAAGGAAGTACTCTACACTACTCAGAGTCCATAGCAAACCTGACATGACATAACATGACCAGGACCCACAAAGCACCAATTCTATGCAAAGGCAGTACTACAGATATTAAACCAATACATCTTAAAGAATACCAATATCTTCCCTACTGCAAAAACGGAACAAGTGGGACTGCTACAGATCTCTACACCGAAACTACATGCTAACAGAATACCAAACCTCAGTCATATATACAACACACAGACCCTCACCAAATATAGAACAAAGGACCACACATCAGAAATAGAAATAGAAAGATATTAAACTGGGAACCCCAAGAGGTCAAACTTCATTTATAGCAGCACTGGAGAAATAAAAATAGGAATGCATTTCCTCTTGTACTGAGCAAAACACAAAGACATCAGCACTGCACATTTCCCAAAGATAACATATTCCAGTTAAATACAAAATAAAATACTTGTCTACCTTTGTTGTTGACAACTATCCAGAGGGTCACTATAAGTTGGCACTGACGCGATAGCACTTAAAAATGACAGCAACCACCTTTGTTGTCTGGCCATTTTATTTTTTCAGTCACAATGACCCTAGTCTCTCTTCTGCTACCATCTGTCTTTTATTAACCCTCTTTCCAGTATCTGCTATCTATTTGCCATTTCTCCTTGCTCTCCTGTCTTCTTCCATTCCCTCTCTATATCTGTCTCTGACATATTGATCTTTCCCTTTTAGCTCCTTCCTCTGTCTTTCTTTACTCCCTATATATCCACTCAAATTTCACCATATGTTTATCTCTCAGAGCCCAGCATCTTTCTCTCTCTCTTTCTCTCTGTCTACCCCTCAGAGCCAACAATCTCTCTTTCTTCCTCTCACAACTTAATATCTCACTCTCACTGCCACCTGTCCAAGCCCATCACCTCTCTGTCTTTCCCTCATAGTTCAGCATCTCCTCTCTCTCTCTCTCTCTCTCTCTCTCTCCTCCCCCAACAGTCCAATATCTCCCTATCCCCTATGACAGAAGATTTCTGAAACCTGTCTTCTCTGTATAACTTGTCTTTAAATGCTGATACTGCACTTAATATGCCAAATGCACAGATTCTCAAATGCTACATTCTCCCATCAACAAACTAGTAAAGAAGTTATACCTGGAAGGATTCCGTAGATTCAAATGTTACATTTCTCAGTGCTATTCCCCAGGACCAGTGCTACCTTTTGTGCTGCCCTGTGTGAGTGATTACTGTGCTGTCCCACCCCCCACCATGACAATTCCAATGGAGCCTTTCACAAGCCTCTGTTTTATCCCAACAATAACTTAATGAGTGTATGGGTGTCTGAACATCATTTATATGTGAAACTGAGTTAGAGAAAGGCTACCAGATTTTACACGATTAGACTCCCTTAAACAATCCCCATCTTGGACTCGCTCAATCTCCACCAACATGTTTAGAAATCTTCAAACTGTTGATCCTTCAGCTCTCTCCACTGCTGTCTTATCACCTCTTTCCTCCACTATGTCATCTGAGTCCATTGATAGGGCAGTATCCTCCTATAACACTATACTCTCTTCTGCTCTGAATGCACTAGCTCCTCCCATTCCATGCCCTTTGAGGTGTACTGGCTCAACCTTGGCTGTCCTTGACAACCCACTACCTACATTCCTGTGCATGCCTAGCTGAGCACCTTTGGCTTAAATCATGTACCCTTGCTGTCTACTTACATTTCAAATTCATGCTAACCTCTTTCCAGTCAACCATAGCATTTGCCAAGCAAGAGTACTATGTCCATCTAACTAACTCTTTTGCCTGTGATCCTTGCTGTTTCTTTGCTACACACATCTCTCCCTTCAAGGTCCCTCCTCTCCCAATCCCTCCTTCACTGTCTGCCCAGACCTTGGCTGACTGCTTCCATGATAAAGTCCAGAGGATTAGTCTTGAATTCTCTGCAGGGCCACCTCCACCTCATCTTCCCTCTCTTCAATACCAAATCCTTCCCTCTCCTTCGGTCACCCTTTCTTCCTTTTCTGAAATCACTGAGGAGGAAACTGCAAATCTTCTCTCCTTTTTCAAACTGATTACCTGCTTCTCTGATTCCATCCCCACCCATCTACTAAGCTCTGTCTCTTCTGCCATCATCCCTTCCATCTGTCTTATCCTTAACCTATCGCTTTCCACTGCAACTGTTCCTGTGGCCTTCAAACATGCTGTGGTTACACCTGTCCTCAAAAAGCCTTCACCAGATCCTACTTGTCCTGACATTTATTGACCTATCTCTCTATTCCCGTTTGCTTCATAACTACTTGAATAAGCGATTCACTGCCATTGTCTTGACTTTCTTTCCCCTCCAGACCTTCTGAATCCATTGCAATCTGGCTTCCATTCACTATATTCCAGAGAAATGGCTCTTGCCAAAGTATCCAGTGACTTGTTTCTCATCAAATCCAAAGGCCTTTACTTGATTCTCATTTTCCTTGACCTTTCTGCTGCCGTTGACACTGTTGATCACTGCCTTCTCCTCGATACCTTGTCCTTGCTTGAATTTAGGGGCTGTGTTCTGTCCTGGTTTTCTTCTTATTTATTTAGCTAATTTTATATACCACCCTTCAAATTTTCAAGACGGTTTACATCGAACAATTGAACATGGAGTATGTGGAACATTTAATAAGAATACATTACAGCTGAACAAGTTAGCTAAACTTCATAAGGAATTTTAGAAAACAAGGCAGGATGGTGCTTAGAAGGTACTACGTGCATGAGTTGGTGCTCATCAAGGTGTTCTTCGATAACTATTTACAGGAAAAGGAAGTGTTTGGGAGATTGGGTGGAAGGGAACAGGTGGGGATGAGGGAGTACTGAACTCAGCTGACTGAGGCATAATCAATGTCTTAAGTTCTGCAGCTGACTGGAGTTAGTGGTGAGATAATAGTCAGGTGGCATCCCAAAGTGCTCCAAGAATTAGGAATGTTTGTTTTCTTTGGGAAGTCATCTAGGTTGTTTATAGCTCAAATGTCATCTGCTAGGGCATTCCAGAGTTTTGGGGCGAAGAGGGAAAATGCCCTATTTGATGCTGTTTGACTGCATTTCCTGTTTTTTGATTGGATAACAAGTTTGGATTGAGTGCTGGTTCTTCTAGGCCTAGTGTCAACTGTTTTTTGTATAAGGGTTTGTAGGTATTTATTTATTTGTTTGTTTTTATATACTGCCTCGTTAAGAAATCAAGGCGGTTTACATTGAACAATTATATAGTACATGGAACTATTAACTATACATTAAACAGGTAACATTTTAACAATTGTTGGCTCTACAAACCCATATAACATATATTTAGTTAGTTATTTACATAGTAGCTGAATACATTATTTACATTGCAGATTGCATTTGCAGCAGCAGGGTTGCTATTTTTTATCTTTTAAAGGTAATCCGCTGTTTGTTGATGGAGAGCTTTGAAAGTCCCATCATACTTTTAGTGTATATTCTGGTGGTTCCTCCTCTGCCACCATCCTGCTTTCAGTTGATGTACTTCAGGACTCTGTCTTGGGACCTCTCCTTTTTTCTCTCTACACTTGGTCCTTGGTGCACTTATTTCCTCCCAGGGTTTTCAGTACCATCTTTATGCTGAGGACTCTCAGATCTACCTTTCTGTGCTGAAATCAATCCAGAAATCCAGGCCCGGATCTCTGCCTGCTTATCCATCATTGCTGCCTAGATGTCTCACCGCCATCTGAAACCAAACTTGGCCAAAACTGAGCTCTTTATCTTTTCCCCTAAAACCACCTTCCCCCTTCCTCCCTTCTCTATTTCTGTGGATAACACTACACTCCTCCCTGTTTCCTTGGCTCACAACCTTGGGGTCATTTTTGACTGTACTCTCTCTTTTTCTGCATGCATCCAACAGATAGCTAAAACCTGTCGCTTCTTTCTCTATAACAATGGCAAAATTTGTCCCTCCCTTTCTACACATACTACTAAGACACTTATCCACTCTTTAGTCACCTCTCATCTAGACTATTGCAGCCTCCTCCTCTCTGGTCTCCATCTAATCATCTCTCTCCTCTTTAATCTGTTCAAAACTCAGCTGCCCAACTAATCTTCTGCCAGCCTCGATATGCTCATATAACCCCTCTTCTCAAGTCACTTAACTGGCTCCCTATCTCTTTCTATATCCTTTTCTTTCTTCTGCTACTGACATATAAGTGCACTCATTCTGCTGCTCTTCACTACCTTTCCACTCTTATCTCTCCCTACACCCCTCCTCAGGAAGTCCGCTCTTCTGGTAGATCCCTTCTATCTGTGCCCTTCTCTTCTACTGCCAACTCCAGACTTTGATCCTTCCACCTTGCTGCTCCTTATACCTGCAATAATCTACCTGAGTCTTTGCATTAGGCTTCATCTCTGGCCCTTTGCAAATCCAGACTGAAAACATACTTCTCCGAGGCTGCTTTTGAATCCTGATCTGCTTAGGCTCTTATGTGTTTCCTTACCATTCCCCTAGATATATCCTTGTCCTCAGCTGTTGTGTTGTCTGTCTTGACTAGATTGTAAGCTTTGTCTTTATCATGTGTCTGTATAACACTGTGTATGTCTTGTAGAACTATACAAATGATAAGTAGCAGTAGTAATAGTAGAATACACACAGATTTTACTTACCGGTTAGTCCTGAAATTTTACTCACCTACTAGTCCTCAATCTCCTTTTGACGTTTCACGTACCTATCAACTTTATCTCCTCCTCTTAACTCCAACTCAGCCCATATTCCCTAGCTCTCCAATTTACCCTGTTTCACTCCTTCCCTGGCATCTCATTTCTTCTTTTCACCCTCCCCCCAGTACTACATTTCTATACTCTGTACTCACCATCCTCCTTTCGCTCATTGTCTTACCAACTTCCCAGGACCTCTCCCACAGTCTCTCCCCCCAGAGTCCTTCCCTCTTTCTCTTTCACTCTACACCCTTTTCCTTCCCCGTTAATAGCCAGAAGCTTCCTATCACCTTCCCTTTCTCTAACCCCCAAATGGCCCAGCATTGCCTTTCTCTCTCTTCCCCTCTCTTAGTCCTGCATGTCCTCTCTCTGTACCCCTACCTAGCCCTGCATCTCCCACTCTCTTTCTTTTTCCCCTCTATAGTCCAACATCTCCTCCCTTCTAATAGTCTGGTGTCTCCCCCCTCCCCAATAGTCCAGCATTCCAGAAGTTATAGATGCTCCACTGTCTGACCTTTACAATTCTTCTTTAGAGTCAGAAGTGGTCCCAGAGGACTGGAGGGCGGAGAAGGGCACATATGGTCCATCCACACAAAACTGAAAGTAATGATGAGGATGGGAACTACAGGTTGGTTAGTCTGACATCTGTCATGAGTAAAATAATGGAAACACTGCTAAAACAAAGGATAGTGAGGTTTTTGGAATCCAATGGATTGCAGGATTCGAGGTGGCATGGTTTTACTAGAGGCAGATCAAAGCAAACCCCACACCAGAAGTAGCTGCACGCACACATAGAAAAACTCCTGGACTACGTTCCACGTACACCAAACCTTAACTTGCTAGCATTCAAAGAGATATGGTCTAAAACTTCGGGGAGCTGAACCATCAAAGACTTAAAGAAGCACCACAACACAAATTAAAGGTGAAAAGACCTCCGTGTAAAAGGGCCAGTGTTCCACTACGGGGCGATTTCTTGCCCAAGAGGAATAGCCTTCTCAAACATTAGCGGTCAGAAAAGTTCTTTTAAGAATTGTTTCAATTTTATTTACCACACTAATCAACCACTAAAAATTGATCTGCTAAGCATAGCAAATAAATGGTAATAATATTTTTCTTTTTCTAATCAAAACAGCAAAAATACTATTCAATATAAAATTCTTCTGCTCAGTGACATCAAACATATGTCAATCTCTGTTCCCACACTCAGTAGATCACCGCTGATTAGGGGCAGTGAAGTACCTAAAACAAAAAATTAAATACATTCAAAGTATATAACCACCGAACTTCAAACACATCAAAAGCATGTGTTCCATGAAGTTAGAACATCCCAACAAAGATCTCTCAGTAAAGGCTTTGTCAGGGGCAAATTTAATCATGATCTCAGAAAATATTTAGCAGGAGCCAGACCTTGTTAGACAACTCTAATTAATTTTTTTGACCTGAGAGTTGGACCGAGGAAGAGAGATTAGAGGTGATATACTTAGATCTCAGTAAAGCCTTCAACATTGCTCCTCACAGGTGGCTTATAAATAAAATGAGCACCATACCTATAGATCCTAAAGTGATCAACAGGGTTAGAAATTGGTTGAGTGGGAGGTGACAAAGAGTATAGGTAAATGGAGTTCACTCTAAGGAGAAAGATATTACCAGTGATCTGCCATAGGGATCCATCCTTGGTGTGATTCTTTTTAACATTTTTGTAAGTGATATAGCGAAAGGACTGTTGGGTAAAGTTTGCCTCTTTGTAGATGACACCAAAAACTGCAATAGGGTAGACATATAGAAAGGTGTAAGTAACATGAGAAGGGAGTGAAGTTTGAAGAATTTGACAGCTGAGATTGTAATGTTAAGAAATGCAGGGTCATGAATTCGGGCTGCAAAAATCAAAGGGAGTTGTGCATTATAGGGGGTGAAGTACTTGTGTACATGAAAGAAGAGTGAGACCCGGGAGTGATTCTTTTTGATGATCTTATGGCTGCTAAACAGGTAGAAAAGGTGACAGCTAAAATCAGAAGGATGCTTGGGTGCATAGGGAGAGGAATGGCCAGCAGGAAGAAGGAGGTGATAGTGCCTCTGTATAAGTCTTTGGTGAGACCTCATTTGGAGTATTGTGTGTAATTCTGGAGACCACACCTTTAAACGGATATAAACAGGATAGAGTCTATGCAAAGGGTGGTCCCAAAATGGGCATATTGGGACAGACTTAAATATCTCAATATGTATACTTTGGAATAAAGACAGGAGAGGGATACAGACAGGATACAGACATTATCTACATGGCATTAATGCACAAGAGGAGAGCCTCTCTAAACTGAAAGAAAGCTCTGCAACAAGGGGGTATAGGTTGAAGATGAAAGGGGATGGACTCAGGAGTAATATGCAGAAATATGTCTTTATGTAAAGAGTAGTAGATGTATGGAATGGTCTACCAGTGGAGGTAGTAGAGACAAGGACTGTATCTGAATTTGAGAAAGCATGAGACAGACATGAAGGATCTCTAAAGGAAAAAAAAGACTATTTTTTTTATTTATTTATTTATGTATATATTTCTATACCGCCCCTTCCAGCGATCAAGGGCGGTTTACAAGGAACATTTTAACAACTGTACACAGATGTATACATTTACATTGAACAATTAGATTTAACTATTTACAATGAACGGTTGAGTATAACTATTTACATTAAACAAAACTTCAACTTCAAGGTGTATTAATAATACAAACATCCATTAACTTATTTACATTGGATATTTACAGTGGTTGTGTATGTTTTGGAATTTATTTCCTTTTTTTGACGTAAATCGGGGGTGTGTTTGGGGTTTCAGACAGGGGGGGAGTTATTTAGTTTTGAGTAAGGGGGTTCATGTGTGTATTACCATGGTTATGGAGGTGTTTTGGGGAATATGGGATTTCAAAGTGTTCAGTAAAGAGGTAAGTTTTTAGCTCTTTCCTGAACTGATGGAGGTCATTTATGACACGAAGGTCTATTGGGAGGTCGTTCCAGAGCGTAGGGGCAGTGAATGTGAATGCTCTGGAGCTGGTAGTTTTCTTTGTCTTCCTGAAGGCTTTTGGTGTGATAAGAGAGTGGGCTTCGTTTTGTCTGTGTGATCTAGTTTTGTTTGGTGATTGTAGAAGTGTGGAAAGGTGTGAGGGGGCTATGTCTTTTATGAGTTTAAAGGTTGTTAGGATAGTTTTGTATCTGATTCGGCTGTTGATTGGGAGCCAGTGTAGTTCTAGCAGTATTGGGGTTACGTGGTCTGTTATACGTGCTTTGGCTGTTACTTTTGCACAGATGTTCTGAGCTCTTTGAAGAAGGTATGTGTATTTTTGAGGGAGGCCTATTAATAGACTATTGCAGTAGTCGAAGTGGGGGGTGATTAGTGTATTTACTACAGATCTAAAATCTTGAGTTTCTAGGAGTGGCCTTAGGTGCTGTATAGTTTTTAGTTTGTAGTAGATGGTTTTTACGGTTTGTTTTATGTGGGGTAGCATGGTGAGTGTGTGATCTATTATCACACCTAAATATTTTACTTCTTTTCTAACAGGTATGGACGTTCTGTTAATTGTGATTGTTTCTGGGAAGGTGTTCTCTGTGATTGATGACCTTGTTACGAACATTGCTTCCGTTTTTTTGAGGTTGATGCTGAGGTAGTTAGATTCTAACCATATAAAGCTTAATAGTTGATATGGAAGGGTAGGCTATATAGTCTTTATCTGATATTATTTGTCTATTTCTCTCTCTCTTTGTCTCTTCTCTCTTTCTCTCTGTCTCCTCTGTAATAGCCCAGCATTCCCCAACTCTTGCAGCAAAAAGATTCCCTTTTTCTCTTTCTGTCCCTCCTCCTCCTCAGTCCAGCATGTTCTCTGTCTCTCCCTGTCCACCCCTTCCCCTTCTGTAAAAATCCCCCTCTCATTTAGTGGCAAAAAAGATTATTTTTTGTCCCTCCCCACCCCACCCCCATCAGTCCAGCATTTCCCTGCTTCCAAATTGCAACACCATCCTCAGATCAACTTACACTTCTCTAGTCCCCAGCAGCAGCAGCCAATGCGCTTACATGATTCACTTCCAGTGTGCCGTTCAATGTCCTGCGCACTGGAAGTGAATGCTATAATAAGCTCCCACTGGTGTAGCTGACCTGGAGGAGGAGCAGGGGTGGATTGCAGGATCATAGTGGCCAGTGGTTTTTTTTTTGCATAGTGGCCCATTCTGTGCTCAACAGTCTGTCTCTCTTCTCTCTTTCCCCTTATCCTCTCAATAGTCAAACATTACCATTCCCTCCCACCCACAGTGCAGCATCGATCCTTCCCCCCCCCCCCCCACCTTGCAGTGCCACATCTCTCTCCTCTCCAGTGTGGCAGGAGGTACAGCCACACAATTGGCTGCGCGTTTCACTCCTTCCTTCTGTCCTAAGCATGGTGCAATTATGATTTCAGTTGTGGTGCATGAGAGTGGACAGGAAGTGAAATTGGAGTAAGCACCACTTGCAGCTGGAACCCAAAGAAGGAATGGAAGTTAACTCACATCCTATTAGATATGCTGGGGTTTGTGCGGCTGTTTCTTCTGCTACCAGTCTTTGCTTGTGATGGCACACCTTCTGCTTCTACCGCAGTGCCATGTCCTTGAAACCTCTGCGGCGCTGCCCTATGCAATCACAGGTTCCAGCCCAGGGTAGCTCAAAGCCATCTGCTGCCTGAGACAAGGGATGAGCTGGTGCCTCCCCCCCCCCAAAAAAAAAAAAATACTCAGAGGTTCTCCTCATTCAGTGACTTTGCAAAAAATGGAAAGCAAAAAATGTAGGTGTTTAAGTATTTAGGCTGGCACGCTAAGATAAAAAAAATATTGATACGGTTGTGGTCAACATTATTGGCACCCATGCATTTTAGGTATGTTGTGTACAATATCTTGAGAAATAATTGGAAATATTCCATGTATTTGCAATCATATTTTAATACTATGTTCAAAGATATACAACAACAAAAAAAGATGTCTGTGCAACTTAGACATAGTAATTTCTGCTGGGAGGAGGGGAGAGGAGTTATGCTGCACTATGCGTGGAAGGACCTGGACTTGGACAGGATTAATAGCATCTTTTACTAATATTTGGTTGCACACCCCTTGGCAGTGATGAGAGCCTCTAAACATTTCTTGTAGCTATCTATAAGTTTTGTACATCTGTCTGCTGGTAGTTTCTCCCATTCTGTAGCTGTGATTTGTTCCAACACATGAATGTTTTCAGGATTCCTTTTACCAATGGCAGATTTCAGCTCTTTCAAAAGATTCTCAATTGGACTGAGATCAGGACATTGCTGGCCTGTTTAAAACAGTCCAATTTTTCCTTTTTAACCATTCTTTTGTACTTTTGGATATATGTTTTGGGTCTGTCCTGCGGGAGGACCCATTACCTTCACCAAAGACCTAGCTTTCTTATACTAAGTAGTATCTTTCGCTCCAAAATAACTTGGTAGTCCTCAGACCACATGATTCCTTTAATACGTTCCAGGTCTCCAGTTCATCTGTCCACCGAATATTTTCTCAGCAGGATTGTGGTTTCTCAAGGTGGGTTTGGCCAAAGATCAGGTGTGCCTTTTTATGTCTGTCTATGAGCAGTGAGGTCCTCCTTGGCCTTCGCTCATAAAATCCTTCTTTGCTTGGTGCATGGCATATAGTGCAGGTTGAAACTACTATTACAGATTGCTCCAGGTCAGCCTTAAGATCTTTGAATGTTGTATGTGGTGTTTTTCCAACAGTCTGGGAGGCTCCATGAGAAGTTTCCAGTCCCACAGGTGCTCCTTGTGGCCTTGGGAAAGCCACTTAACCCTCCATTGTCTCAAGTACAAAAAACCCCCATAGATTTTGAGCCCTTCGGGGACAATATTATATATAAGCCTTATATAAGCATAGTTAAATAGATAGATAGATAGAAAAAGTCTGAATAACATTGTGAACTGTAGACACAGGAATTCCATGGTCTTTGAAGATGGCCTTGTACCCCTTTAAAGTTTGGTGTTTGGTGATAATGGCTTTTCTGAAGGTCTCAGGCAGCTCTTTTGTCTTCACCATTGTGAAAATGGAACAGGGAGTGAATGTGGCCATTTTAAACATTAGAGCCATCATTAATTGGTTGATTCAAGTCATGTGAGTACTGACTGATCATGGGTGCGTCTAATTTACTGCAATCGTAATGTGATTCTTTTGTTCAAACTGATTTGAATTGTTTATAAGGGTGCCAATAATCATGTCCTGGCAATGGCGCAGTTTTTAGACTATTTCCTTTTTTAACTGATTTTGTTTTATTTGATTCTTTTATGTTTCAAATATGTGTGCATATATAGTCCAAAGCCATTTCACTGGCCACTTTTTTAAGGAGGTATTGGACATTAAGAGTTTGAACTGCATGGGTGCCAATAATGTTGACCACAACTGTACCTGAACTGCACACTGGACCAGCATGGTGTTAAATGTCAATATATATTCTGCGAAAAATAAAGAAGATGCAAGGTGCTCACACACTAAGGGGCAAAAAGAAAAAGAGGATCACAGTGCAGTTTCTATCACCAAAATGAATTATAACTAATTTTATTTTGGTATTAGAAACTGCAGTATGGTTATGTCTTTTTCTTTCTGAACATTCTGTGTCCAATGAAACCCCCTCCTCCAACAGTAGGTGCGGAGCAGAAGAAGGACATTTCACATTAGAACCCAACATACCAATCAAAAAAATCTGATTCCAGTGTTACCTTATTAACAGCCTCTCCAGTACTAGGCCTTATGCAAAAATCACTAAAGACCTATAAAGCAAATCTACCAATAAGGAGCCTATCCAGAAAAGAGCAGCACTATAAATATTATGGTAGGCCTTAGAACATCCTTACGTCTATTGGGAAAACTGAACAAACCAGATTAGTACAGATCCTACATAGAAACTCTATGCTAAGAGTACATCAGTTCTCAGTCACACATGTAGAACGCAGTTAGACCCTCACCTAGTACAGAATAGAACACAGTTCTAGTGCAGAATAAACTTTCACAAATCAAAGTAGAAATCTGTAGATACAATTTAAATTGAAACTCTAAAAAGCAAGTCTCTGCATGAAGTGTCATAGCGGAGAAATAGAAACTGCAAAATATAAAGATATAAAATCCAATGTATTGATATTCCAGTCAATACATTGAAAGTAAGCTTTTTACCTTAATTTTCTGGCTGTTTTATTTTTCTAATTGCCTTGGTCCTGGTGTCTGGTTTCTCCACCCCTTGTCTTCTCTAAGCTCTCTTTTTCAGAGTCTGCAGTCTGCCACTTCTCCTTCTTACTGTCTTTTCACTTGCTCCCCTACATCCATCTCTGATATTGATCATTTCCTTTCAGCTTTCTTCCATTTATATTTTTCTCACTCTGTCCACTCACATTTCACTCCTCTTCTTCCTTACTGTCCAGTCCGTAATCCCCCACTTTTTACTGCATCTATCTACAGCTCGCCAACTCTCATTCTATCCTCCCATTCCCCACCTCTCTCTTTCCCAAGCCACTTATTCCTCTTTAACCCCTCTCTCATCCTTCATCCTCCCTGCTCAGATTTCCCCCTCCCCCTTTTCACTCCCCCCATCTGCTATCTTACTACTCCTATCCTCCCTGTCCAGTGTCTTCCTCCTTCTCTTCCACTCCGCGCCCATCGTCTTCCCCTTCTCTCTGTCCCTCACATTCAGTATCTCCCCACTCTCCATATTCCCCCATGTCTAGCATCTTCCTTCTCTTTCTCTCTATCTCTCTAGCCTCAACATCTCTATTTCCTTTGGCCCTTCCTCCCTACATCTAGCATCACTCCTCTATCTCCCCATGTCCAGCATCACTCCTCTGTCTCCTTATGTTCCTGTCCCATGTCCAGCATCACCTCTCTGTCATCCATTGTACCCCCTCCCCCCATGTCCAGGATCTTCTTAGTCTCATTCCACCCCATGTCTTGGATGTCCTGTTTCTGTTTCTTTCCCTACATTGAACTTCCAATGCCACTTTCCATATACAAACATTTTCTTTCCCAATCCAGACCTTCCCTTGTCCCAGCCACTGGTAATCAAAGATAGCACATGTGCCTGTCAGACCCTGCCAGGCCTGCTGGTCTTGTCCCCTCTGATGCAACAAGTATGCATTAGATGGGGTAGGACAGGTAAGGCCTTCAAGGTGCGCCTAGGTCAGAAAGGCCTTGTGCCTGTGCTATCTTTGTTAAGGACATTCCCTGAATTTTCCCCTGGTAGTATTCAAAGGCCACCACCTGAAACTTTAGAAAGATCAGAGCTAAACCATGATCCAATTGAGACAATAGGAAGGACATAACTGCAACCCTATTTGCTCGAAGACCTTCCAGACCTTCACATAGGATAGGACTCAACAAACACCAGGCGCCAGGTTGCCATGTCAACTAACAAAAATTGGACCTAGTGCCTGGGGCTCAGACTGGCACTAGCTGCTCATGGGGATCTCATCTCCTGTGGGAAGAAGTGCTGCAAAGGGCACAATTGCAGCCAGTACCAGTGCTTCTGCCCTAGCAATCATGGCCTTTGAAGCACTTCTGCCCGAGGGAGATGGGAATCCTAGGAGGCAACCAGCGCCAGTCCTGGAGTATCTGGTGGAGTAAATGGAAAGCAGGGAGCGAGTTCAAGGGGGAAGGGAGAATGGGAAGGGAAACGGAGGGTGCAAGAGGGACAGCAAGAGAGGTACTGGAGTGGGGTGGCAGGAGGAAAGAGTACAAGGGGTTGGCGGTAAAGAGGTGCTTGGACAGTAAAGGCACAACACACACACAAATACACGCCACCTGGCTCTACACAGATGTAGCTTAAAGGGTCAGTGGGGATGGTGGGTCACTGCCTTCTCTTGGCAATATGCGGTGGCCCTCTAAGAACCTGATTTACTTAGCTTTTTCCCATAGATCCTCCATGACGAGTGGACCCTGCCATAGACGTCCCCTCTCCTGAGGAAACAAAGGTGGGGACACCACTAACAGGCTCGATCTGTGTACCATGGCCTGCATGACCAATCTGGCTCCACTGGCATGATCAAGTCTGGGTGAGACCAAATTCTGTGTAAACTCGACTCGCCAAGGGTCATAGGGGAAAGACGTTACTTGAGGCTCTGCCTCTGTGTGCATCCCAAACAAAAGTATGTGCAATGGGCCTTATGTGCACACTTCCAGAATAGGGACTGCTGAAAGCACACAGGTAAATGCTCATTTATGTGCATAAGTCCTTTAAAATAGGGACTTCTGTGCGTAAATAGTGCATAACCTTCCACACATTCTTTATAAAGTGTGCCCCTATATATACTTTAGTTGCATTTGAGGAAGGCTTTTATGAGGGGTGTGGTTTGGGCAGGATAAGAAAATAATATGCATGCACTTTATTAGCAAGTCTACCTGCATTATTTTGCTTTAAAATTCTATCCACCAGAAAACAAATGCAAACGCCCACAGATAATTTGTACCTACAGCAACTTTCAAAGGGGAAGTATGTGTGTATACTTCTTTTAAATCTAGTGCAAAGTTCATGGTAAAAAGTACTTGTGGACGTGGCTCCAAAATGGATCATTTGAAAACGGTACTAAAATGTCTCTCTATATACATTTGTTAGCTGATTATTAAACCACTAAATTAAAAAAAATCCTAGCTTATATGTTTTCAGTAACAAAAGGGGGGATATTAAGTTCTCTGTTATTCGGAAGATGTTAGGGATCACGTGTTGCCATTTTGCAAAATGTACGGCTGTGATCAGAGCAAATAGGGATTACCCCTGTCCCCAGGGAAATCTACAATTTGGGATAAGTACAGGACCTAGGGAGGAAAGGAAACAGGAAGTAGCAGTAGGTTTCCATGTGCTAACTGCAAGGTGCGGTCCATACCTGTTCCCCAACCATAACCTACCCATTCCCCACCCCATTCCATGATGTGCAAGAAACACATGCTTAGCGGGCACAGTAATGCCAGCACAGTCCTCCTCTAAGAGCATGCACTAATCCATGTGGTAATTGCTTAGCCTACTTTAGTAAAAGGGTCCTTTGGTGCAATGAAAAGCTATCGCTTACGACTTGTTTGTTAACTTTCATTTCCACATATCCCAGTGGACTAACATGGCACCAACAATTTTTTGCTCATAACAGAAGGAAATAAACAGAAATAAAAGCAAAACAAGCAGGACTTAGAAGTATGCAAACACAGGTAATTACTTGAGTAATGCACACCCAAATAATATGAGCAACTGGGCAACCCCCAATACACACAGATAAACCATAGTTTAAATATCATCCTGCATGTCAGATAATTTCATTGAATATGAGTATCAGGAATAAGCTATTCTAAAGAGAGGGGACATTAGAGAAAAATCTCAAGGTTTAATGCATATTCTGAGAACCTCTTCAAAAGAAGGTGTTAGTAAAAGGGGCCCTTAGTGCAGAACCGAACCAAGCTAGAAATGTACCCTGTGTCACTAATAAATCTGGTGCCCCCCTCCACAGACCTATGTTCACTCTTTTTGAGCTTCCTGGAAGCCCAATGATGATATCCGTGCCCTCTGCTATGCAGGGCTGGCCCATCCATTGTGCGAGAATGTTCTTTGCATGAGGCCCCATGCCAACAACATCTCGCATATTCGGCACCGGCAGGGTCAGCTTTAGAGGGCACCCACCAGACCCCGGCTCACCTATGACAGCTGCCGGTGAAGAGCACTGTTTTTCTTCATTTCGGCAACTGTGTTCTAGTATAGGCTGCTGGCACACCTGAGCTCTTTGGGGAGGCGCTAGGACTGGAAATAGCTAATGGGGGTGCTAGGGCTGGAAAAGGGCTGAGTGGAGGCGGGCTTGGACTGGAAATGGGCCGATGGAGGGCCTAGGAGTGGAAATGAGCTGATGGGGGGCTAGGATAGGACTGAAAATGGACTGATGAGGGGCTAGGACTGGAAATGGGCTGATGGGGGACTAGGATAGGACTGGAAAGGGCTGAGGGGGGCTAGGATTGGAAATGTGCTGATGTAGAGACTAGGATTGGAAATGGGATGTTGGGGGGCTAGGAAATGACCGGTAATGGCTGATGGGAGGGCTAGGACTGGAAAATGGCTGATGGGGGGGGGGGGAGCTAGGATAGGACTGGAAAGGGCTGATGGAGGGACTAGGATTGGAAATGGGCTGATGGGGAGGCTAAGATTAGAAATGGGCTGATGGGGGCTAGGATAGGACTGGAAATGGCTGATGGGAGGGCTAAGCTTGGAAATGGGCTGATGGTGGGCTAGGATTGGAAATGGGCTGATGGAGGGGTTAGGACTGGAAATGAGCTGATGTGGTTGAAGGGAGATTGGGACTAGAAGGGAGAGGATGCTGAGTGGGGCTGAAACTAGAAGGGAGCTGATGTTGGGGGAGGACTAGAAGGGGATGCGGCTGGGGGAGTGAGGATGGAGAGGGGAAAAGATATTTTGTGTGGGAGGGAAGAAAAATCTACGATTGGTTGGGTATTGGGAGAGTAAGAGGGAATTGAGGATGGAGGGTGAAATTTGAGTGGAAGAAAAAGGAATAAAGAAAGAAATGGAGGAAAGAGCAAAAAGGGAAAGATCAGTATGTTAAAGAAGATGTAGAGAGAGAATGGAAAAAAATAGGAGAAGAAAGAACAAATAGACAGCAGACAATGGAGAGTTAGCAGAAAACATGAAGAAACCAGAAGAAAGTGACTGGAGCAATTGCAACTGAAAAATAAAATGCCCCAAACAATAAAAGTTATAAAAATACTTTTTTTATTTTGAATTTATTAACTGGAATATGTCAGCTCTGGGAAATGTGCATCATTAATGTCTTTGCATTTTGTTTAGTACAAGAGGAAATTAATTTATAGTTTTATTTCTCCAGTGTTGTTGTACATTCCAAGTTTGGCTTTTGGGGTTCCCAGTTTAATTATTGTCTTCCTATTTCTAAATTGTGATCCCTTGTTCTTTGTTTAGTGACGGTCCATGTTCTGCATGTGTAACCGAGCTAAGGTATTCTGTTTATGTAGTTTCTTTTTGACAGTGGCACTTGCTCTCTGAGATATATTGGTCTACTTTTTGCAGTGTTGCCTTTTGATAAGTAGGGTATGGTGCTTTGTGAGTCCTGGTATTGATGTTATAATATGGCAAAGTTGCTACGGGTTCTAAATGGGCAGTGTTTGTAGAACTTCCTAATGTGCCTGGCGGTTGGCACTGGAGTATAGTAATGTAGAAATCTGGTAGTCTTTCTTTAACCATACATTCATTAAGAGACATGTTTACTAAAAGTTAGTGCATGTTAACATTATGCAAATATTTATGCAAATGAGGCCCTGCAATGAGTCTCTGCACATGGCTGCCCCTGCTTCTATGCTTGCGTCCTGTGCAGCTGCATCGTACGTATAGCCCTTGGCATAGCCCTGCCTTAATGTGTGTTAAATTGATTTAATCCAGGGCCGGTGTTAGACATGCAGGAGCCCAGGACAGAAACTGGCAAGGGAGCCCTGAAGTCTGCCTGCAGGCTATGCCTCCTTCAGCTTGAGGCAGGTTTGGGGCCCCTTGTGGCATGAGGGCCCAGGGCAACTGGCCTGTTTGCCACTCCCTAATGCTGACCTTAGTCCTTAGCAGCACATCCTGATATGTCTCACTTTCCACTTTCTCACAGGGTGAAACAGATCCTTTGTTATTCAGTTTTTCTTCAGTAGGGTCCTTCACTGAAAGGTCCTCAATTTGAACCCTTTTGGAAGGCTTCTCTCAAGGATTTGACTCTGAAGGTGATGTTCCGGGTGGCTATTGTGTCTGCCACATGGGTGTCGGAGCTACACATATTGTCCTGTAGGGAATCTTTTCTGGTCATCTGAACTACATCCATCTCTCTAAGAACTGTCCTTCCTTTCTATCCTTCCT
Organism: Ichthyophis bannanicus; assembly: GCA_033557465.1. Lineage (NCBI taxonomy): Eukaryota > Metazoa > Chordata > Amphibia > Gymnophiona > Ichthyophiidae > Ichthyophis > Ichthyophis bannanicus. The sequence goes on from CM066032.1 coordinate 1,140,800,556, forward strand.
TTCATATTAATCAGGATGTGGTCCTGCACTCCTTAGAGGAAGACCTTCAGGTTGATGTCTTTCTGCGTCTGCTGGATGTGAGGAGGGTGTTGGAAAAGTATCTTTGTCCTCTTCAGTGGTCCAAGGAAAGGACAGATTGTGGCTAAGTCCTTTATTGCCCATGATATTAAGAAGGCTATTAGTTCAGCCTGTCTTCTCTGTGGAAAAAGGGTGCTGGAAGGCGTCAAAGCACAAAGGCACAAGCCTCTTCTTGGGCAGAGGCCATTTATTGTCTCTGGAAGACAACTGTAAGGCAGCTAACTGGTCTTATTTCAGCACCTTTATAAATCACTACAGGTTGGATGTGAGAGCTGGAGTGGATGGAGCCTTTGGCAAAGCAGTTCCTCCGGTGCATCATCTTCCTCCTACCCTGGGTCCTAACTGGATATGTTCCAGACTGGTCTAGAAGGATGACACGGAAGGAAAATTTTCCATATCTGTTAATTTCCTTTCCTTGAACCCTGCTAGACCAGTACCAGAACCCTGCCTGGGAAGACTTATCCTACTGGTTTAGGAGCCCTACTGCATCTTTAGCTGCATGGTCAGTTTTCAGTACTGGATGCAGAGTCAACTATGGTAAAAGAGACAAATCCTTGTCCAAAGTTATTGTTGATTAATACTCCTTCTGAGTTTTCTAGTCCTGCTTTCTGCTTGAGAAGTGTCATATTGGCTTCTCTCAGTACTGCACCATTATATATAAGGCCTTTCTGATCCCATCCTGTCCCACTGGCTGACCAAACCCTCTCTGGCCCTCCTTCCCCCAATTCTCACAATCTTCAACACCAGTCTGTCTTCCGACACTTTCCTCTCCCCCTGGAAGCAGGCTCTGACCCGCCTTATTTCTTAAGAAATCCTCCCTGGATTTCTCTGTTCCCATGCACTATAGGCCCCTCTGAAATCCTCCCTTCCTATCTAAGATTCTTGAAAAATCGATGTTTGCTCAACTCTCTGCACATTTTGATGCTACACATGTCCTCCACCCACACCAAACTGGTTTCCGCCCTGGTCACAGTACCGAGACTATTCTACTTTCTTTCCTTAAGAACTGCACATATCTCATGATCATGGTGATTTCTCTTTGGCAGTTTCCTTGGATCTCTCTTCAGCTTTTGACCTCATCAATCATTCTACTCTCCTTTCTTATTTCACAGCTGGGAGCTCCTACTCTTGTACTTCTGGATTCCCATGTCCTGCTGGTTTAGTCCCTCCAGGACTTAGGTGTCACCCTTGATTCTTCTTTGTCATTTCATGATCATCTCTCCTCTCTGATCTCTCATCTGTCATTCATTCTACTCTCTCCAACAAATCCATGCCATCCACCCATTTCTGCCCTCTTCTTCTTTGACCATTCTTTTTCTTTCGCTCGTCATGTTCAGGATTAACTACTGTAACATGGTTCTTGCAGGTCTCCCTCAGTATCAGTTTCACCACCTCCAGCTTCTACAGAACACAGCTGCCCAAATCGTCACACATGCATCTCACACTGATCACATCACTCCTCTCCTTATACAACTTCACTGACGTCTGCTTAAGTACCGAATATGATTCACAAAGTTGTGCACACTGGCGCCCCTGTTTATCTTTCCAACATTCCTCACCTCCGCTCTATTCATGCTAACTGCCTGCACCTTCCCTTGGCCTCACAAGCTCAATTCTGCTTTCTTCTTCCTTGGCCCTGCATTCTGGAATGCTTTTCCCTCCGACCTCCTTTCCATGTATATTGAGCCCTGCCATCTAGTGAGTTGGAATATTGACTTGTAATAGGTTAATATTAAAAACACTTTTTAATTTATTGATGTATTAGAGATCAAGTCTAAGAAAAACATTTTTTGGAGGCGTGGAGGAGTGGCCTAGTGGTTGGGGCAAGGTACTTCAAGCCAGAAGGTTGGGGGTTCAAATCCCACTAGAGGACAGCAACCTTGGGCCAGAAGGACTGGGGTTTCTAGTCCCACAGGTGCTCCTTGTGGTCTTGGGCAAGCCATTTAACCCTCCATAGCCCATGTCCCTGTAAAATAGTTATATCCAAGTTATAATGCCCTGTTCAATGTAATTTCAGTTTGTTCAATGTAAACCACACTGATGCAGAATAGCACAGTATATGAGAGAATGTAAATAAATAAATTGTACTAAGTAATTGACACCCAATGCTAACCTAAGTGTTTTTTATTTAAAAATTCTGTGACAGCTAATGGATACATTTCGGATAACAATGTGGAGGGCATTTTAGAAAGGATATCCAAGTGCAATCTGGGATGTCTAAGTCAGAATGAAAAAAAGCAGGCATGTCTGGGTGCAGACATGATGTCACAGACATGAATGTGCCCGATATGGAGGTTTCCAGATGATTCTATATAGAGATCCCCAGAGTAATATTCTAGAACCTGGACATCTAGGAATAGCATAATGGTTACAGAGGTGGGCTAGGCACACAGAAGCTGGGGCTCAAATCCTACTGCTGCTATCATTGAAATTGTGCCGAGTACTGGGGATGATGGAGTGCTTTCTTCTCAACACCCTCTGGATGTTTTTCAGCCAAAAATGGGGATGTACAGGTTTCTAGGCATGCCCTGGGCAAACCTGCATCATGACCCCATTCAGACTTTGCCATCCTTATGCTGGAGACATCCACAGACCCAATTTCTAAAATTTCTCTGGAAATGTCTCTATGCTCATTTTCAGGCATCCAAATCCTGAATAGGGCTTCCAAAATGACCTCCATAGTGCCTCAGGGGTTACAGATTTTCAGCAACATTATCCAGATGGTGCTGCTGAAAATCAATGAATAGAGGACTTAAGGTTTAGCGGCAGCCAATAAACATAAATCCATTTGAGTATTGAGCTAATAAGTATGTACTGTAAACAACATACCAAATGTGTTTTATAATTTTATTTCTGCAAAATACAATCTCCCATTTTTTGGACGGGTGACCTGAGGTCATGATTCTGACAACTGTATTCCATTTACTTCTAAACAGAAAGGAGGAGGAAACCTGATGGCCATAACTGACAATATAAAACTGCCAAACATAGACAGGATAGTAGTTGTGTTAAGTTCTTAACAGGGAGTTGGCATGGCATTATATAGCGATAGTTCAACTTTCAGCTTAAATTGAAACATCCAGCTGGTTGCCTTAATTTGATGCATTACAGCACAACCCTTTCAAAGCTTGATTAAAACGAACTGGAAGAGAAACGCGGAAAGAGACAGGAGGTCATGTACAAAAAGTTTGTTGATTTGAAAACTGTTTTTGTTTGAATATATTGAGTATTTGTTGAAATTTGATGTAATGGAATATAATCAGATAACATAATACAGGCCGCTGAAATGTCAGAAACTAAATTCACCTTAAATTTGGAGACAGTGAAATTACCCACAGAAAAGCATGTGTCTGCTCTGGACAATAAAAAATAAACAGATTCTATATTTAAAAAAAATAAATAACATTTTTGAGATCAAAGATTTCAAAAATAATTAAATCTCATTTAGGTGAGTTTTTAGTCTTAACATATTTTTTTATTCTAACATTTGCATAACACCTAATCCATGACTTTTTTAATCAAATGCAAACAGGTAGAAGTGGTAACTGTTGTACAGAGTTACGGTCTAAGTGGGTACTAGAGACAATGAGAGATAAAGAGGATGATGTGTTAGAATGTGAAATGAGTTTTCTAAAGTAGGCTTTGAGCAATAAATAGGGAGAAATATGCAAAAACACCAACATTTTGACATTTTTATTTTAATAATTTATTTTGTGCTGTTTTCCCAATGAAGCCTGCTTTTGCAGACAGCATATCTCCCTGAACATCATGTCAGGTTGGCAGATAGATGCCTCCTTGCCCCTCAGAAGGAAGTCATCAATGACCACTACCCTTCACTTATTTATTTTATTTATTTATTTGTGCAGTTTTTCTATACCGTCCCTTCCAAAGATCAGGGGCGGTTTACATCAAACATAACCAATTACAGAGAGCATTGTAGTGAACAGTGAATACATATAACTATTTACATAGCAGTTATCAACATGAACATGGTGCTGGGCTCTTACAAACCGGCTATTTACATGAAGACATTTTCATTATGTGCCGACTGAAGGGGGTATGTTTGAGTGCAAGGTTGGATGGGGGGGGAGCACATGTTAATAGGGGGAAGAGGGGTGAGAATTAGTACTGATTGTTGATATGGGGGTTGTTATAGTACTCAGCAAAGAGGAGTGTTTTTAGTTCTTTACGGAAGGTCCGAAAGTCTTTAATTGATCTGAGAGGGTCTGGAAGGGAGTTCCTTAGAATGGGTGCTGTATACGTAAAGGCTCTGTTGCTGGTGGTTTGTTTGGTCTTGCGGATTGAAGATGATATTGAGAGAAGGTTATGGTTGCTTTTTCTTCTACTTCATGTCAGTAAGAGTGTGTATCCTTGTAAGGAAGGAGGGGGAAATGTTGTTGAGTAATTTGAATGTAATAACTATTGTTGTGTATTTTATCCTACTTGTTATTGGGAGCCAGTGGAGGTAACAAAGAATGGGTGTTATGTGATCAGTTAGGCGTGCTTTGGATATAATTCTTGCAATTACATTCTGAGCTATTTGAAGTATGTGTAGGTTCTTTTTGGGCAGGCCCTGCATTAAACTGTTATAATAATCCAAGTATTTACATTATTGTAACTATTGGACATAGGCACAGCAGTTACTGATCCTGTAGTTTTGGGGTTTACAAGTTCTAGTTCCTTCTATTCCTGGAATAGTTTCTCCTCTTGCACTTCCAAAGCTGCATACTTGTTCTTCATTTCAAGTGAAAGTAAAAATGGGTTGTAGACTCTAATACAGCAACATGGTAAAATAGTAAATGATAGCATGTAAACACCAGAGTGTCCCAGCAAGGTGTTTAGCGTTGGCACCAGCAGCATAAATTCTGCCTGCTGTCACCATGGGGAGAGGGGGGAAGTGAGTTGCCACCAGAGAGGATCAGAATAGGGGGGCCCTCAGCAAAATTTTGCTTGGGGGCCCCCCACTAGAATTTTCACAGTGGTTGCTCTGTGCATTATTTCCCTGCCCTTTGGTGAAATTTTGTTTAGGATTGCATCAGATGCTCCTTGCAAGTTACCCCTTGTGCATTTGTGTTTGTTCTTTTTAAATTCTGTTACCATTTTTGTCTCCACTATCACCCTTGCAAGTCCATTCTATGCATTTGTTACTATTTCCATGAAATATTTCCCAATAATGTTCCCTCCTGCAGCTTTATCTTATGACCTCAACTTCTCCGGACTCTTTCCTTCAGGGAAGTTTAGTTTGCACATTAATGTTTCTTTATTGAGGTACTTTCTATACTGCTTTTCATGAATATTAAGGTAGTTTACAATTTAAAGTTATATAAATGTAACAATAGCTAAAATAGAATAAATCCTTAAAATAAAATACATAGGAACAACATAAACAGAAGAAAGGTTACTAATACATTCTCTGCAGTTTAAAAGTTACATAAACACAATGTAACATTGATAACTGAAATACAGTGCCTTGTGAATGCATTCAACCCCTTGGTTTTTGTCCTGTTTTGTCACATTACAACCTGGAATGAAAATGGAGGTTTGTTTGGATGTTAGGTAATGGATCTACCACTATAATCCAAATTGGTGAAGTGGAATGACAATAAAACACTTTGATATATAATAAAAACAAGTAAACACTGAAAAGTTATGAGTCTATATGTATTCATCCCTTTTGCTATGAAACCCCTAAATAAGATCTGGTCCAACCAATTAACCTCAGAAGTCACATAATTAGTTGATTAAGGTCAACCTGTGTGCAGTCAGTGTCACATGATTTGTCATATAATGTCGGTATAAATATACCTTTTCTGAAAGGCCCCTGACTGCAACACCACTAAGCAAGCAACATGAAGACCAAAAGGCACTCCAAACAGGTCGGAGACAAAGTTGTAGAGAAATATAGATCAGGGTTGGGTTATAAAAAAAATATCCCAAATTCTGAATATCCCACGGAGAACCATTAAATCCATTATAACAAAATGGAAAGAATATGGCACCACTACAAACCTGACAAGAGAAGTCTGCCCACCACAACTCACAGACTGGGCAAGGAGGTCATTAATCTGAGATGCCACAAAAACACTAAGGATAACACTGAAGGAGCTCCAAAGATCCACAGCGGAGATGGGAGTATCTGTCCATAGGATCACTTTAATCCATACACTCCACAGAGTGGGGTTTTATGGAAGAATGGCCAGAAAAAAGCCATTGCTTAAAGAAAGAAATAAGAAAACACATTTGAAGTTTACACAACAGCATGTGGCAGACCCCTCCCCCCCTCCCCCCCCCCCCCCCCCACACACACACAAACACATGGAAGAAGGTTCTCTGGTCAGATGAGATGAAAATTGAACTTTTTGGCCATCATGGGGAATGCCATGTGTGGTGCAAACCCAACATTTCCCATCACCCCAAGAACACGATTCCCACAGTGAAACATGGTGGTGGCAGCATCATGCTGTGGGGATTTTTTTCATTGGCAGGGACAGGAAAACTGTTCAGGATTGAAGGAACGATGGATGGTACTAAATACAGGGCAATTCTTCAGGAAAACCTGTTTCAGTCTGCCGGAGGTTTGAGACTGGGATGAAGGTTCACCTTCCAGCAGGACAATGACCCTAAACATACTGCTAAAGCTACACTGGAGTGGTTTAAAGGAAATATTTAAGTGTCTTGGAATGGCCTAGTCAAAGCCCAGACCTCAATCCAATTGAGATTCTGTGGCTTGACTTGAAGATTGCTGTACACTAACGCAACTCATCTAACTTGATGGAGTTGGAACAGTTTTGCCTTGAGGAATGGGTGAAAATCCCAGTGGCTAAATGTGCTAAGCTAATAGAGACATACCCCAAGAGACTTGCAGCTGTAATTGCAGCAAAAGGTGGCTCTACAAAGTATTGACTTGGTGTTGGGGGGAAGATACCTATGCACGCTCATGATTTCTAGGGGGGGGGGGGGTGTTGTCTTACTTATTGTTTGTGTCACAATAAAAGATATTTTGCACTTTCAAAGTGGTAGGCATGTTGTGTAAATCACATGGTGCTAACCCTCAAATCTCCATTATAATTCCAGATTGAAATGCAACAAAACAGGACAGATACCAAGGAGAAGAATACTTTCACAAGGCACTGGTAGAACAAAAATACTTAAATAAAATACATAGGAACAACAGAGACAAAAAAGGAAAGCTAATTATAAAACAAACTTGTCATAGTCCACCACCATATATGGACTCCTATTCCCTTCCAAAGACCATTTAAAAAAAGTATGGCTTCAATGCTGCCTTGAATTTAGGAAGTAAAGATTCCATATGGATATACTGTGGAATTGCTGAAAATGGTAAAAGACTGATTGACTGGTAGATTCAAGTCATGCCTTGGCAGATGGGTGGGGGGGGGGGGGTGTGGCGGGGAATGGCTAATAAATTACTATTCTATGAACATAGCACTCTATCTGGTAAATACAGAATGAGGTTATTAGAAAAATAAAAATGGTGTACCAGTATGAAGGACTTTGTATGTCAGAGCAAAGATCTTAGCAGTGTCACGTGATCAAATTCCTTTACAAAAGTGACAAGCTTAATAGCCGTATTATGAATAAGTTGTAATTTGTTTAGTGACTTTTGACTAAAACCATTATATAATGAATTGCAATAATCTATGTGACTAATGTGTATACAAGTATAATTAAAGCATCTTTATCTAACTAGGGTTTTAAGAATCTTAGGCGTCATTACACAAAAAAAGAAATATGGGTTATTGATGATATTTGACCTTCAAACAATAGTTGAGGATCAAAACTACATCCCAAAACCCTACTTTTTTTTTTTGGGGGGGGGGGGTTCTTTGAGAAGTATTTGCAATTTCCACATGCTAATCAGGCAAATACACATGTAAATGGAAGCCACGTATAAATAGACAATTTAGAAAGGGCTTGATTTATACTTGGATATCCTTAGTGTGGAAGTTACAAAGTGACGTGATTAAGGAGTGGTAAGGGTGGGTCAAAAACATATATGAGTATTCTCCATTTCATATAGGGAATACATGTATATAGCTAAAATGTCCATGTCAGGTTTACACCTCATGTTTAGGTTTAACAAACTCAGTTTCTTCAGCCCTTAACAGGGGGGATTAAGGAGAAGAGGTTATCCTCCTTAAACCCTATTGTTTATTTCTCTCACAAAACTTAAATTAGATAGAGATAGCAGTATCTCTATCTAATTTACACGTATAAGCTTGCAAAATAGCCATCATTCACATGTGTCGACAATTGCTCATGATCTTTTGAGATCTGTCACTTAACGTGTATGTTGGCCATGTTTTTTCCCATATGAACAATCACAAAAAGGCACCTCATTTACATGCACTCTTGCACCTCTGTATTCAATATTTTAGAAAAGGCTCCATGCTTAGCGGAGCCTTTTCTAAAATTCTGCTGAAATTGTGTACATAAACCATTGTGATGTCTCAATTCCGATCTTCATGTAGTATCTAAAATCTCCCTTCACACCAATGACAAAGTTCATCAATAAAAGGTCCAAAGGTGGGAGTCCATGAATGCATAAGATTTGGATATATTAAATTTAAGATGATGTTTTTCTAACCATTGTTCAACAGTAGCGAGACAGCTGTTTAATGAAGACACATCTGAAGAACTAGGATTCATATCATAGATTAAATGAATATTATCAGCAAAACAACGTCCATTGATTCTGTGATCTTGAATGAGGTCAGCTGGTGGACTTAGAAAAAAGTTGAATAACATGGGGGCCAGATTTGATCCTTTCTGTCCTCAGAGTTTGTTCCATTAACCACCAACTTCTGTCTATCATGAAATCAACTTCTATTCTGTTGGCCATCTTGGAGCCCACCCCTGTTCAGCTCAGTATATTAATAAGGCTCCCATATGGCAAAGTATCCAAATAAAGTTGTCCATATTCATCTTGCTGGTCAGTTTCATCTTCCCCTTTGTTGTAGTGTTCTACCTTAGATGACTCAAGAAGAATTTGCTCATTGTCTCAGATGCTTCTTAGCCTCTCCACATCTTTTCTCATTCTCCAGGACCAAGCAGGAAGTCAGTCCTCACATATGGGTGACTGGTGCTGACGGAGCCCTCGTGTGGAGCATTTCCCCAGCTTTCAAGGAAAGCCTTTGGGAATGCAGCACACATGCACAGTCCCCTTCCCGCCCAAGGGTGCCATCTTGCTCAGTCTTTCTTTTTCCACGGAGCCCAGCGGACGTGAGTTCGTGTCACCTGGGAAAAGTAGATTATTTTCTGTGATTCTCGCTTTTTTCTTATCCGGTTCAACGCCGGTTCCCCTTCCTGCCTGGGCTCGGTACACCGGTATCGAGTCCGGAATTTATTTTTCGTTTTTTGTTCTTCGTGACTAGCGTTCACGCCTTTTTTGTTATTTTCACTGGCAGCCCGGTCTTTTGACCTTGCAGAGGCCCTTTTTCCCCCAATGGCTGCCAGTGGGTTCAAAAAATGTGATCGGTGCAAGAAACTTATGTCTCTCACTGACACACATGACTGCTGCCTCCAATGCCTCGGTCCCGACCATGACCTGCTGGTCTGTGACCCGTGCAGCAAAATGTCATTGAAGACACTTCGGAGCCGTCAGCATCAATGTGAAAGAATTTTTTCAGAGTCCACGTCCGGCCAGGCCTGAACTTCATCAGAGGCTTCGACATCTCAAGAGTCTGACCCCAAGCACCATCGTGGTTCCTCTGAGAGGGGATCTCCCTCCCGGGAGCACAAAAGGAAGAAGAAGCTCGTGAGGGCGGCATTTTTGGAAGACCCTGGGTCCTCGAGGGCCAGGTCTCGTAGCCCTGACTGCCGCCCCAGGCTCTCGTAATCGGAGAGGCTGTCCAAACTACCTCGCATGGAGCCGGAGTCCCCGAGTCACGTAAGTTCTGTTGTCCTCGTGGATTCTCCTCTGGGAGAACCGACGTCGGGCCCAATGCCGTCGCGGGCTGCTGAGTCTCCTGAGCTTGGGCTCAGGCTGACGGCCTTGGAGAGCAGCTTTGCTGCCTTCATGGAACAGCAGCGGGTGCTGATCGCCGGTTTGACTGGTGCATCTGCCCCAACCACCGGGACCTCGACGTCTAAGTTGATCCCAGAGGTCAAGCCCATCCTCGAGTCTATCAAGTCTCGAGTTGATCCTCGGTCAAGGTCCCCTTGACCTCCCGTGCAGGGCCGAGGTCGTCGATGCCAGTGCCCTTGGCGTCGGGGCGGGTGGCACCGAGGCCCACAAGGCCTCCTTGGAGGAGTCGGCATGGGAGACAGAGGACGAGGAGTCTTCGGACACCTTCCGGAGCCGGTGCATCCCTTCGGACTCCCCGGAGTCCGAGCTTCGGAGAAGGTCCCCCCTGGAGGATACCCAGTTCTCAGACTTTGTGAGGGACATGGCCAAGGCTTTGGCATTCCCTGTGGATGCCGAGGAGGAGCCTCGAGCCGAGGAGCTCGATGTCCTCCAGTATGATTTTCCTCCGAAGGAAGCCTTTACTGTACTGGTTCCTCCGATGCTGGAACGGCTGCTCTTCCGTATGTGGGAGGCACTGGCCTTGGCACCTGTTCTTAGCAAATGGGTTGATTCCATTTATCAAGTCCATAAGAGCCCTGGGTTCCAAAAGGTGCAGCTACCGCACAATTCCATGGTTGTGGAATCGGCCATGGTTGTGGAATCGGCCATTCACTGCCTGAAGAGTCATAAAATGCACTCCTTGGTGCCCCCCGGCCGGGAGGCCCAGAACCTGGATGCTCTCGGTAGAAAGTGCTTCCAGGGCTCTATGCTATCTTGCCGTGTCCAGACTTATTAGCTGTACATGGGCATGTACCTAAGAGACCTGGCAAAGGAGATTGCCGGGTTCTCAGCTGGCCTCTCCGAGGAACCCTTTCAGAGGTTCAAGGCCTTGTCGACAGGGATCCGAGAGTGCTTGAAGTTTATCTCTCGAGCAGCCTATGATGGCTTTGAGGCTTCGGCCCGGGTAGCCGCGGCTGGCATCGGTGCACACCGTCTGGCATGGCTACAATCATCGGACCTGTCATAGGTGCAGGACAAGTTGGTCAATGTCCCGTGCCGAGGTGACAACCTATTTGGTAAGCCCATGACTGAAAAGGCTGCAGAAATCGAGACTGAGACTCTCACCAGGACAAGGCTGTCCAGAAAGAATTCTGCCCCTTCTCAAAAAAAGAAGGGCTCAGGAAAGAAGCCCTTTTTCCCGAGGAAGGGTGCTGCCTACAAATCCTACCCTCAATATCAGGCCTCTCCAGCTCCCCAACAGGGCCAGCAGGCCAAGGGGCAGGGGCATGGACCCCATAGGCAGAAGACCCCCAAGCCACCAGCTCCGGCTCCTGCACAGCAGGGAGCGGGGTTTTGACTCCCACATCATAGCCTCTTCTCCGCCGTGGCTCCATTCAGCACAGGAGATCGGCTGACCCTGTATGCCTACAGGTGGCCAGCCATCACAGGGGATACCTGGGTACTGGAGGATGTAGCCCTTTTGGACTGAGTATAGTCCAAAGGGCTACATGCTCCACTTCCACCAACTACCCCCCTCCTACTTTCCAGGGGAGCCTCCAAGGCTTCCTCTAGTCAGGAACCTCCTCCTTCAGGAGTTGGCAAGTCTTCTAAAGGAACAAGCAGTGGAACCGGTGCCTGACACCTGGAAGGGCAAGGCTTCTACTCCAGGTACTTCCTGGTACCAAAAAGGACAGGATGCCTCCGGCCTATCCTAAACTTGCGAAACCTAAACAAGTTTCTGGAGAGGGAAAAGTTCAAGATGCTTACCCTTGGGATACTGCTGCGTATCCAGCAGGGAGATTGGCTATGCTCCTTAGACCTAAAGGGTGCTTATACTCACATCCTCATTCATCCAGACCACAGACAATATCTCAGATTTGTGATGGGAGGAAACCATTTTCAGTACAGGGTACTTCCCTTTGGCCTAACCTCTACCCCCAGGGTTTTCACCAAATGCCTGGCGGTGGTGGCGGCCTATCTCAGGAATCAGAGAATTTTTGTCTTCCCATACCTGGACAACTGGCTCATCAGGGACCAGTCTCTCCAGGAGGCCCAACAAGCCACTCTTCGCACTGTCTCTTTTCTTCAGCATCTGGGCTTTGTCATAAACTATGCAAAGTCCACTTTGTTCCCCTCTCAGAACCTAGAGTTTATAGGGGCAAGATTAGACACCCTTCAGGCAAGAGCTTACTTGCCCGAAGACAGGGCCCACAGACTGATGGACTTGGCCAACCAGTTCCAAAGCAATTCTCATGTTTCCGCCAGGCACTACCTGCGGCTCTTGAGCCACATGGCATCCACTGTACATGTGACTCCGAATGCCCATCTGCACATGCGGGCTGCTCAAAGATGCCTCAGAGATCAGTGGACGCAGGCCACAGGCGACCTCCGAGACAGAGTAAAGGTGTCCAGATGACTTCTGAACTCCTTACAGTGGTGGCTACATCTGCCAAACCTTCTCAAGGGTGTACCTTTTCAGGCTCCAGCACACACCAGGGTGCTGACGACAGATGCCTCCTTAAAGGGCTGGAGTGCACATTGCCAGGGCATGTGCACTCAAGGCCTGTGGTCTCCTCGGGAGGCCACGCAGCAAATCAATCTTTTGGAGCTGTGAGCACTCCACTTAGCTCTGCAAATATTTTCTCGTGCCCTCTCTCACCAGTCTGTCCTGGTTCAGACAGACAATCAAGTGGCAATGTTCTACGTGAACAAGCAAGGGGGCACGGGATCCAAGCTTCTATGTCAGGAGGCATGAGATCTCTCCTCCTTAGGGGTCAAACAGGGTATGTTTCTCAAAGCAGTTTACCTACCTCTTCAGGAGAATTCCCTGGCAGACAAGCTAAGCAGGATTCTCCACCTTCACGAATGGCAGTTGAATCCACTAGTGGCCCAGCAGATCTTCCTCCGCTGGGGACTTCCATCCATCGATCTCTTTGCCAGTCCACTGAACCGTCAGCTGCTCTGGTTCTGCTCCAGACAGCCGCATCCCCTGTGGATGGCAGCAGATGCTTTTCTGATCTCTTGGTCTACGGACCTCCTGTATGCGTTTCCTCCCACGCCCCTGGTGGCCTGAACTCTGTCCAAGATCTTCCGGGACAAGGCCCCGGTGATTCTGGTAGCCCCCAGATGGCCGAGGCAGCCATGGTTTCCACTTCTGCTGCAGTTGGCGGTGGAAACTCCGTTCCCTCTGGGATTGTAACACAATCTCCTGTCTCAGGAGCAAGGTTCCCTTCTGCACCCCAATCTCAGGTCCCTAAATTTGATGGCCTGGCTGCTGAAAGGATAGTGCTAGCTCCCTTACTTCTACCTAAGGAAGTTGAGGAGGTGGTCTTGGCCTCTAGGAGGCAGTCCACCAGAAAGTCCTGTGCCCTCAAGTGGCATAGGTTTACGGTAGGGTGTGCTCAGTGCAATGAAGATCCTTTCTCTTGCCTTGTGCCAGTAGTACTGCAGTATCTACTTCACCTGTCAGACCTAGGCCTTAAGTCTAACTCTGTTTGGGTCCACCTCAGTGCTTTGTCAGCGCACCACTCACCGGTGGAAGGACAGCCTCTGTCGGTTCACCCCTTGGTGTCCTGATTTCTCAGAGGTCTGCTTCTACTCAAGCCTCCGGTTCATCCACTGGTGACTGAGTGGGATTTGAATGTGGCCTTGCAGCAACTTACTCGGCCACTGTTTGAGCCGATGGCTACTTGCCATTTGTGCTTCCTCTCTTGGAAAGCGCTCTTCCGGGTGGCTCTTACCTCAGCCAGATGTGTGAGTGAACTACAAGCTCTGGTTTCTGATAGTTCCTCCCAAAAGTGGTCTCCTCTTTCCACCTCAACCAGGAGGTGGTTCTTCCGACCTTTTTTCCCAGGTCACATACCAGCTGGGCTGAAACAGTCTTGCATACCCTGGATTGTAAGAGGGTGTTGTCTTTTTACATAGAACGTATGCGGGGGGGCATCGAAGGGCTACTCAGCTCTTCATCTCCTTTGACCCTAATAAGATGGGGTTACCTGTCTCCAAGCATACGTTGTCCACTTGGGTAGCAGATTGTATCACCTGGGCATACAAGGCAGCTGACCTCCTCTTGCAGGGTCGAGTCACGGCCCACCGTGTCAGGGCGAAAGCTGCGTCAGTAGCTCATCTCTGCTCTGTTCCGTTGGCAGACATCTGCCGGGCCGCAACTTGGTCTTCAAGCCAGACTTTTGCAGCCCATTACAGCCTTGAGAGAGAGTCCTGAAGGGACAGTGCTTTTGGACAGGTGGTACTCCGTAATCTCTTTCAGGTTTAGACAACTCCTACCCTCCAGCCCTTGTGTTGGGCTACCATACGGGGCAATCTCAGAGGATATTCTTATCACAAATGCTGAGTCTCTTGAGAGGGAGCCATTTTTTCAGCTTAGGGTTCCCGATAGCCTAGAGCTGGGGAGTCCCATATGTGAGGACTGACTTCCTGTTTGGTCCTGTAGAAAGAGTAGTTACTCACCTGTAACAAGTGTTCTCCAGGAGCAGCAGGAATCAGTCCTCACGACCCTCCCTCCTCCCCTGGAGTTGCAGTCATATCCTTCATTTTGTTTTTTGCTCTCTTTTAGCTATGTCATCAGACTGAGCAAGATGGCACCCTTGGGCGGGAAGGGGACCATGCATGAGCGCTGCATTCCCAAAGGCTTTCCTTGAAAGCTGGGGAAATGCTCCGCACGAGGGCTTCATTGGCGCCGACGTCACCCATATGTGAGGACTGATTCCTGCTGCTCCTGGAGAACACCTGTTACAGGTGAGTAACTACTCTTTCCTGCCACCTGTTTCTTGAGGGAATATACCTGCAAACAGTTCTTTTAGGAAAACAGTACTTCTAGTAGTCATAAAAATGATGGTGAGACAGCCATTACTTATGAAGGCGTTCCTGGAAATTAATCCACTGGACAGTACTGCTTCATTTCAAATCTGTTTCAAGGCAATCCTGTGTATGTTTATCAGTACAGGTGCAAAAGAAATAATTAAACCATAAGTATGTGAGCACAAGGAGCCCAAATTAAATTATAAAATTGACTTAACCACAGAAAAATAGTGGAAAAAAATCTTAGGTTCCTGTGAGACAACACTGCCTAGAAAAGATACGTTTTATGTCACTACTTAAAAACACAACTTTAATATTACAAACCCCATTATTAACTTACTGAAAGAGATCGGATAATACAAAAAAACCTGGCAGTACTGAAAACAGTCCTTTCTAATTGATCACTGTAATATCTTGAACATTTCTATTATAACCATAAAAGTCAGTAGGTAAAAGTAAATGTTCATATAAAGGGCTTCACATCATTATAAAAGGTAAGATGGCCATAAATAACTTTAAAAAGCCAGTAGTTTAATTATTCAGTAATTTACATCTACCATGAGAAACTGAGCTGGAAATTCTCTATAAATACATCAAAATGCTTAGAAGATGAACCACAGTCCACAGTCTCTCAGTCTGCTCCACGTGCTGTTGGTTGATTATAAGTATACACAAACAAGCTGATCTTTCAAAATGAAACACATCAACTGAAATTAAAAATTGATGGAAAGAAATATGTGCTAAATACCTTAACAACAAATTTCACTTTAAAACAATTATACAATAGCTACTATGTTTGAAGAATATATGCACACACTCACAAATTAAAAAATATGGAAGAACCTAAATACTTCAAAAATTTACCTCATAGGCAGTTGTTATGAATGCTCATATCAAAAATTATCTTTAGAAAGAAAAGCAGCGGTCATCACGGGGATACTTAGAGCATAACTTACTAATGGGTGCTACCTGGCATCACGTGTTTCAGCACGCACTAAAGGCTCACTGGCACACACGTTGCCAGGTAGCACAGGGCCATGACAGTCGGCACAGGATGATTCCCGTGCTAACTGTGCAACCCGCATTAGAAGCGCGAGTGGGTGAGATAGGCACAGACATTGGGCTTGGTGAGTTCAGCAAAGTGTGTACAGTATTAACACCAGACACTAACTGCATTAACATGGGTTCACCTAATGCCACCTCAGTAGGTGGTGTTAAATGCACCCGTGCTAATGCAGCAGATGCTATGGGACAGAGCTCTGTGTTAAGTGCCAGGGAAATGCTTTCCACACTACCAACGGTTAACATGGGGGTGTTGCATGTAATGCACCATGGTTTCAGCGCCACTATCGGCCGCCTGGACAAAATGAACAGACAGATAATAAAATGTTAACAGAAATTAAGGAAACTACCAAAGTTTACAACAAAGTAATAATGGGAGATTTCAATTACCCCGGTATTGACTAAGTCAATGTCATATCAGGACATCCTAGGGAGATAAAGTTTCTAGATAAAGTAAATGACTGCTTTATGGAGCAGCTAGTTCAGGAACCAATATGAGGAGACATTATTTTAGACCTAGCCCTCAGTGGAACGCAGGATCTAGTGCAAAAGGTAACTGTTTTGGGGGCCACTTGGCAATAGCAATCATAATATGATCACATTTGATTTAATAAATAGAGGGGGATAGCAAGGAAATTCACTGTGCTAGCATTTAACTTTCAAAAATGAGAATAAAATGAGGAAAATAGCTAAGAAAAAACTAAAAGGAGCAACTGCAAAGATTAAGGGGGGGGGGGGTGTTTACTAAATGGCGGTAGCAGACTCTGTGCGCCTTTTAGTAAACTCTCCCTTAAGAGTTTACATCAGGCCTGGATATTATTTACAAATTCTATCTTGCAATCTCAGACCAGATGCATCTATCTTGGAATCTCAGACCAGATGCCTTCCATGCTTTAAAAAAAGGTGGAAAGAAGGCCAACGACAGCTAGCATGGCTTAAAGGTGAGGTCAGAGAGGCTGTCATATCTAAATAAGAATCTTTCAGAAAATGTAAAAAAGAGCCAAATGAAGAAAACAGGAAACAACATAAGTACTGCTTGCTGTGGAAGCAAAAGCACATGATAAAAACTTTTCAAAGTATATTCGTAGCAAAACACCTGTGAGGGAGTCATTTGGACCATTAGATGGATGGATAAAAGGTGCACCGAGAGAGGACAAGGCCATAGCGGAGAGACTGAATTGATTTTTTGCTTCAGTCTTTACTCATGGAAACTTATCCATGCCAGAAATGATATTTAAAGGTGATATATTAGTAATATATATATATATATATATATATATTACTCAGCATGTAGATAGTCATGGCCTAAAGGGAGACAGCCAACATGGCTTTAGACAAGGAAGATCTTGTCTTACTAATCTGTTATGTTTTTTTGAAGATGTGAGTAACAGGTGGACAAAGGTGAGTTGGTTGATATAGTGTATCTGGACTTTCAGAAAGCCTTTGACAAGGTCCCTCATCAGAGACGTTTGGCAAAACTAGAGTCATGGGATAGGAGGCAGTGTACTACTGTGGATCAGGAACTGGTTAAAAGATAGAAAGCAGAGGGTAGGGCTAAATGGCCAATTTTCCCAATGGAGAAAGGTGAATAGTGGTGTACCCCAGGGATCTGTGCTAGGTCCGCTGCTTTTTGACATATTCATAAATGACCTGGAAAGTGGAATAACGAGTGAGGTTATCAAATTTGCAGATGACACAAAACTATTTAAAGTTGTTAAAACCCAAGAGAATTGTGGAAAATTGCAAGAGGATCTTGATAAATTGGAAAACTGGGCATCAAAATGGCAGATGAAATTTAATGTGGACAAGTGCAAAGTTATGCACCTAGGGAAGAACAACCCAAACTATGATTACATGATGCAAGGTTCCACATTAGGAACCACCACCCAGGAAAAAGATTTAGGCGTCATTGTGGATAACATGTTAAAACTCTCGGCCCAGTGTGCAGCGGCAGCCAAGAGAGCAAATAGAATGCTAGGTATCATAAGGAAATGAATGGAAAATAAAATAAAAGATATTATAATGCCTCTATATCGTTCCATGGTGAGACCGCACCTTGAATATTGTGTGCAATTCTGGTCGCCGTATCTTAAAAAGGATATAGCGATTTTAGAAAAGGTACAGAGAAGAGCCACCAAAATGGTAAAGGGGATGGAAGGATACTCCTATGAAGAAAGGCTAAAAAGGATAGGGCTCTTTAACCTGGAAAAGAGACGGCTGAGGGGAGATATGATAGAAGTCTATAAATTAATGAACGGAGTGGAACGGGTAAACGTACATCGATTGTTTATGTTATCAGAATATAGAAAGACTAGGGGATATGCAATGAAGCTACAAGGTAAACTATTTAAGGCTAATAAAAGAAAATATTTTTTCACTCAACGTGTAATCAAACTCTGGAATTTGTTACCGGAGGATGTAGTAAAGGCAGTTAGTGTAGCTGGGTTTAAAAAAGGTTTGGACAAGTTCCTGGAGGAAAGGTCCATAGACCATTATTGTGGAACCTGTGTTTTTTGGGGAAACTGCTAGGTACGTATGACTTAGATTGGCCACTGTTGGAAACAGGATACTGGGCTTGATGGACCTTGGTCTGACCCAGTATTGCATATCTTATGTTCTTATGAACTGAATCTCAATAAATCAAGAAGATGTAATGCAGCTAACTGATAAACTAAAGAGCAGCAAATCACCTGGATCACATAGCATACATTCCATGGTGCTGAAAGAACAGAAATATAAGGTTGTAGAACTATTGTTATGCAATGCCAATTTTTAAAAAGGTTTGGGGTGATCCTGGAACTACAGGCAAAATGGTAGAAATCATTATAAAGAAATAATTACTGAACATATAGATATTCATGGTTTAATGGCAGAAAGCCAACATGGATTCAGCCATGGAAAATCTTGTCTTACTATTTATTTATTTAACAACTTTTTTATCTTCTTTAAAATCATCTCAGTTTTATCTTCTTTAAAATCATCGCAGTTTACAGAAAACAAATTTGTGCAGTGCAGGCAGGACCTACAATGGACTTACAATGAACTAACAAGGCTAACAGGGTAACTATGTACAGACAAAACTGGCTGTCACTGGCTACGTGGGCAGCTCACAACTATTTACAGGTTGGCCTGACTATATACAGTTTGGCAGGTTAGAGTAGGTATACATTGTTCCTGCTGGGGTATTGGAGTCTAGAGGGCAGGGATGCAAATGGGCATAGTGGATGTTTTGGGGATATCAGCCTGGTTCCTGAGTGTGACAGGCTGTGAGATGGCATCTGGGTCGGTGAAGTGCTGGAGGAAGAGATAGTGCTTCAGTGACTTCCTAAACTGGACAAGGTCAGTGATGGCACGGATGGGCGGGGGGCAGGGCGTTCCAGCATGTGAGTGCATACAGTGCGAAGGCTCTGTTTCTTGTTGCCTGAGAACATTTTGTAATCGCCTTCGGGAGTATCAGAGTATTGGTGGCAGCTGATCTCCTAGCTCGGTTGAGGGGGGTGGTCTGGATGAGGTCTATGAGGGAGGTGGAGGAGCACTTGTTGATGGCTTTGTAGGTCATCAAAAGAACTTTGAAGGAGAGTCTACAGTATACCGGCAGCCAGTGCAGATGTTTCAATATAGGGGTTATGTGCTCTCTCCTGGAGGCTCCGTGCAAGACTCTGGCAGCTGCATTCATTGCCAGCTGCAGAGGGTTCAGCGTGTTTTTCGGGAGTCCGTGTATTACATTGGCATAGTCAAAATGTGGGATTACTAGGACTTGGTAGGCTGTTCAGAAGTCTTCTGGCTAGAGTAGCTGTCACAGGTGGCGGAGTGTCCGAATTTTGTGGTAGACCGCCTTGACGATGTTGCTTACCTGGGCTTTCATGTTGAGCTGTTGGTCTAGCGTGACCCCTAGGTACCGTACCATGGACTTGCTAAGTAGCTCTGCATCCCGTACTTTCAGTGAGGTGGGCGGAGTGAAATCTGGGTTCCTGGTGATAAATAAGACCTCCGTTTTGTTGAAATTTATTCTAAGCCTCTGCGCGTGTAGCCAGTCTGTGACGGCATCAAAGCAAGTGGATAGTGGGGAGAGGTCTGGATGCTCTGTTGATATAGGCATATATAGCAAAACATCATTGGCATAGACCAGGCAGTTGATATTGAAGGAGCGGATGATGTCGTAAATGGGCTGCATGTAAAAGTTGAACAGTAGGGCCTTGTGGGAAAAGTGCAGAGGTAGAGGAGCCGGTTCGAACATCCTGCCATCTGTCTGTTAAGTACGATGCACACCAGGTTAGCACTGTACCGTGGACGCCCTTCTCCTTGAGGCATGTTAGGAGTATTTCGTGGCTAACGGAGTCAAAGGGTACAGCAATGTCCATGAAGATCAGGGTGAACCCTTGCCTGATATTGTCCAATCCGATGGTCAAGGAGCTGAAGAGTGTTCAGTAGGGTCTCAGCACTATGTGTTTCCCTGAATCCATGCTGGCATGGGTCGAGGGGTGTGCTAGACTCGATGTGGTGATGTAGCTGGCTTTTTGCCAGAAGGGGGATGCTCGAGATTGGCCTGTAGGAGTCCATCCTGGCAGGGTCCAGCTTGTTTTTTTCAGTAGCGGTCTGATAGCTGTTAGCTTCAAACTTCGAGGTAAGGTCCCAGTAGAGAATGAAAGCTCTATGAGTTTAGTCAGGAAAGGGCTGAGGTCAGCACGCAGTGATTTTATCCAAAATGCTGGACAAGGGTCATTAGGTGCTGTGGTGGTGTGGTTTATGGCTGTGATGATGTCTTGAATGCCTTTCTCTGTTGGGACTGAGAAGGCGGTGATGACGTGCTGGGTGTCCTTCGTGGCTGGCGTCAAGGTAGGTGAGGAGGTTGGGTGGGGGGCCCTGTGGGAGGTGGGGAGGTTAGTGGTCTCGCTGGTCTGGCTCGTTTTGGCCTTCAGGTAGTCAGCATATTCCTGTGGGTCAGGAAGGCTTGGTTGGATGGGGAAGGCTCTTTTGATAGGGTCTTGATTAGGTTGAAAAGTTTGTGTGGCTTGTTCAGGGAGCGCTGCAATTTCTCAGCATGGAATTGCTTCATTCTTGCTGTTACTGCTGCATGGTGCTGTCCTAGATGAGCAATGTATGATTTGTGGTTCTCAGTTGAACGTGATTGACACCAGTGTCTCTCAAGTTCTCTGAGGTGGAGCAGTGACGTCCATAGCTCAGGGGAATACCAGGGAGCATTCTGTTTTCTTCCTGAAGGCTTATTAGTGGGAGGTAGATGGACAATGGCATCCAGGCTCGTGTTCCACGTGGAGATCATTTCGTCCAGATTGTGTGCTGGTGGGTTATGGAGAGGCTGGGCTTTGTCCAGAATTTCCTCTTTGTTGAATGGCCGGAAACGTCTTGAAGATACTGTGGGGGCCTTAACTGCGGACTGGGAGCTAATGTGGTTGGGGTGTGTTGGCATCTGAAATCTTAAAAGGCTGTGATCTGACCATGACACTGGGCTGATGAATAACTCAAGGTTGTGCCTGGGGTCAAGGACTGCCTGCGGGGCGAAGATCAGGTCCAGCATGTTTCCCTTTACGTAAGTGGGGGTGTTGATTATCTGTATATATCCAAGCTCTTCAAGAGCCTCCAGGAGGGCCTTGACATGGGTGTCTTGGAGGGCAGGGAG
Organism: Ichthyophis bannanicus; assembly: GCA_033557465.1. NCBI lineage: Eukaryota > Metazoa > Chordata > Amphibia > Gymnophiona > Ichthyophiidae > Ichthyophis > Ichthyophis bannanicus. The sequence continues at coordinate 1,140,822,179 of CM066032.1, forward strand.
GTTGAAATCGCCCAGCACCCAGTTTGCTATATGAGTGTTCTTGCGGTTGTAGGCGAGGTTGATTATTGTGGATAAATCCTCCGGAGAAGGGGAGGGAGCTCTGTAAACCAGGTTGATGGTGCTGTACTGCTGGAAGAGATCAGCTGGAATTGTAGATCCATCTTGGTCAGGATGAGTGCTCCTCCACCTCTTCGGTTGGCTCTGTGGCAGGAGTGGGTGGAGAAGTTGTGTGGGACAATCTGGTGAAGGAGGACTGTGTCTGTGGTGGACAACCATGTTTCAGTGATAAATATGATGTCCAGGTCATGTGCGGATACCAGGTCAGCTACAGCTAGCCATTTCTTCCGGACCGAGCGTGCATTTATAAGGGCACACTTCAGGTTGCGGGGATGTGTGTGCTTCTCCCACTGGGGAGGTTTGGTCTACTGAAGGGAGACATAGATGAGGTGTGGGCATGGTGTGTGCCTACCCCCATCTGTTGGATGGTGGGGGGGGGGGGGGGACAAGACCACTTTCTTCCTGAGCCCTGTAACACTAGAATGGGGTTGTGGGAGGATGTGAGGGGGAGGACACCATGTAGGAGACCTAAGAGAATGCAGCAGCTGGTTAAGGCACAGGGGTAAGGCATCATCCTGGGTCTTAGCATTGTGGAGCAGGCAGTTAGTGCATCAGGTAGTGTTTTAGTCAGATGGTAAAGGTCTAGTATGGGATAAATAGATAACACAAGATAATACAGGTCTAGATTGGTATAAATGGACAGAACTAGATAGAGTATTTGACAGTTTATCAGATAGGAGTTATAAATTGAACTGCTATACTAGAGCAGTCTCACAAACTCACGGATGGGGATCTGGTCGGTATCAGCAAACACTCACTCGGTGTCTCGGGTGGAAACTTCGTACAGCTGTTGTTGGGGTCAAGCTCTGCTACCCTCAGTACTTGTCTGTTTTGTGTGGGGTTGCGGTGGCTTCATTGGGGACGCTGCCTTTTGTGTTGCTCCCACTGCCCCGATTGGACAGGAGCTTCTGAGCGGGACGATTTCCCGCTCAGGCGCTCTACCCCGATTGGGGGGAGCTGGTGCTGTCGGCAGTGTGCGGCTGGATGGAGTGTGGGCAGCCTAGCAGGGATGTAGCCTTTTGTGTTGCTCCCACTGCCCCGATTGGGCAGAGGCTTCTGAGCGGGACGATTTCCCGCTCAGGCGCTCTACCCCGATCGGGGGGAGCTGATGCTGTCAGCGGTGTGTGGCCGGGTGGAGTGTACTAATCTGTTTTTTTTTTTTTGAAGGTGTGAATAAACAGGTAGACCAAGATGAGCTTATAATATATCTGGATTTTCAGAAAGCCTTTGACAAGGTCCCTCATGAGAGACTCTTGGGGAAATCAAAAAGCCATGGAATAGGAGGCAACATACTATACGGATGAGGTACTGGTTGAAAGATAGAAAACTGAGTAGGGCTAAATGGCAAATTTTCTCAATGGGGAAAGGTGAATAGTGGAGCATCCCAGGAATCTGTGCTGGGTCTGCTGCTTTTTAACATATTTATAAATGACCTGGAAATGGGAATAACGAGTGAGGTAATCAAATTTGCAGATGACACAAAACTCTTCAAAGCTGTTAAAACATAAGAGGATTGTAAAAAATTGCAAGAAGGACTTGATAAATTGGGAGACTGAGGGGGTCATTCTATGCCACGAATAGCGGGGATATATGTCCCAGCTATTTGGCTCCCTGCTGCCCGGTGAAAAGGCTTCCTGTACATATAGCTGGGTTGTACAGGGAGCTGTAGACGGAGCGGGAGGGAGTGGTCAGGAGGTGGGGCGAGGATAGGACATGAGTGGTACGAGACCCTGTACATACTGGGCTGATTCAGAGGTTGACCCTATACATCTGGAGTTGGCTTGGTAGACGGGGGACTTAATCCACTTCTGAGGTGGAATAAGTCCCCCTGGACATTGGGGTATTGCAGGGACAGACAGGTGAGGGGCAAAGGGATTTCCCCATAGCCTGGCCCTAGTCATGGGAGGCCAGATTGGGGGTCAGGCTGTGGGGAAAGGGCATATTGGGTTGGCAGCCAGGAATCACAGCTCCAATACCATGGCAATGAGACCCCATGGTACTGCGGCTCGATTACAGAGCCAGGCTTAGTTAGCCGGATATGTGGCTGGGCATGCAGCTGATCAGAATCAGAGCCTGGCCTGCACATCCAGGCTGTAGACCTGATTCTCATCCCAAGGGCATGTCTAGTCCCTGCGGGATTAGTATCGGTCCTACCTCTGTACTCCCTGATTCAGAGCGGCCGTACAGGGCTAGACAGTCAGTGCAGAATTGGCCTCTGAGTGCCCAAAAGGCAGATGGCATTCAATGGGGACAAGTGCAAAGTTATGCACTTAGGGAAGAACAACCCAGACTATGGTTACATGAAGTAGAGGTTCCACATTAGGAACCAGCACACAGGAAAATGATTTAGGCATCATCGTGGATAAGTTTACTTCTGTTTCATCATTATTTTGGAAGCTTCATTGACTTTGGATTTCAGAGAGGATACAGTTTAAGTTTTATGTGCTGCTGTATAGATTTTTTAATGACTATGCTCCTGTTCATTTTATGGATCTTTTTCTACCTTTAATGGGAGCTTGGTCTAAACATCTCCTGGAGGCGCAAATTATGCTGTTTCCATCGAGTAGGGGTTTGTTTGTAAGAATTGTTTTATGTATGTTTTGCTATATAGAGAAGTGGAATTATGGTCTAAATTGCCTTTGGCATTGACATCTGTGTCCTTTATTGATTTATTTAAGAAACAATTGAAAGCCTAGTTATTTTCCTCTTAACTTTTAATGTATTGTTCTTTATTGTTTTATCTTTGTGTTTTACAAATTTTTTAAACCACACTGATCTGACTTGTTTGGGAGTGTTGCAGTATAGAAATTCATAAAATTGAACAGAAGAACCACATTCCCATTGGAGTAAAATTAGATGAACCTGTGATCAATTTTCAGTACACACATGACTTGAATCAACCAATGAATGATGGCTCTAATATTTAAAATAGCCACATTCAGTCCCTGTTCCATTTTCACAATGGTGAAGGCAAGAGAGGTACATGAGATGGTCAGAAAATCCATTATCATCAAACTTCAGAAGAGTACAAGGACATATCCAAAGAACTTGGGATTCCTGTATCTACAATTCACAATGTTATTAAGATGTTTTCTGCTCATGGAACTGTTAAGAACCTCCCAGGACATTGTGGGGAAAGAAAAATTAATCCAAGAAATCTTCAAATGTTAGTGCAAACTGTTGGAAAAGCACCACATACAACATCCAAAGAGCTTAAGGCTGATCAGGAGCAATCTGGAGTGGTGGTTTCAACCAGCACCATACACCGTGCACTAAACAAAGAAGGGCTTCATGAGCAAAGGCCAAGGAGGACCCCACTGCTCAGAGATAGACATAAAAAGCATGCCTGATCTTTCCCAAACCCACTTTGAGAAACCACAGTCCTTTTGGGAAAATGTCCTGTGGACAGATGAATCCAAACTTGAGCTCTTTGGCAATGCAGACCCAATGATACATTTACAGGCAAAGAAATGAAGCTTATAAGGAAAAAAATCACCCTTCCTATGGTTATTGTAAATATGGTGGAAGTTCCATAATGTTGTGGGGCTGTTTTGTTGCCTCAGGATCTGGAAGCCTGGAACGTTTTAAAAGAATCATGAAGTCAGAGCACTACCAAGTTATTTTGGAGCAAAATGTGCTACCTTGTGTCAGAAAGCTATGTCTGGGTTGAAGGTCATGGGTCCTCCAGCAGGACAATGACCCAAAATATATAGCCAAAAGTACAAAAAAATGGTTAAAAAGGAACAAATGGTCTGTTTTAAACTGGCCAGCAATGAGTCCTGATCTCAGTCCAATTGAGAACTTTGGAAAAAGCTGAAATCTGCCTTTGGTAAAAGGAATCCTGGAAACATTCATGAACTAGGGAAGAGTAGGAGAAACTACCCGCAGACAGATGTACAAAACTTAAAGATGACTACAAGAAACGTTTGGAGGCTGTCCAGGTCATATTTTTTTTTTCTCAGAAATTACTACTTCTAATTTGTAGATATCTCTTTTTTTGTTGTATACTTTTGAACATACTACTAAAATATAATGATGACATACATTTGTAATATTTCCAATTATTTCTCAAGATATTGTATACAACGTATCTAAAATGCAAGGATGCCAATGATGTTGACGACAACTATAGAATGCTAGGCCAAAAATGCAAATAGAATGCTAGGAATCATAAGGAAAGGAATGAAGATTCAAGCCAAGGATATTATAATGCCTCTGTATCATTCCATGGTGCGACCGCACCTTGAATATTGTATTCAGTTCTGGTCACCATATCTTAAAAAGGGTATAGCGGAATTAGAAAAGATACAGAGAAGGGCGAAAAAAATGATAAAGGAGATATAAGGAAACCCCTATGAGGAAAGACTTAAATTTTAGGGTTTTTCAACTTGGAAAGGAGACAGCTGTGGGCAGATATGATAGAAGTCTATAAAATAATGAATAGAGTAGAACAGGTAAATGTAGATTGGTTGTTTACTCCATCAAAAAGTAGAAAGGCTAGGGCACACACACAATGAAGCTACAATATATCACATTTATTTATTTACATTCTCTTATATACCGTGCTATTCTGTATCAGTGTGGTTTACATTGAACAAACTGAAATTACATTGAACAGGGCATTATAACTTGGAGATAACTATTTTACAGGGAACATGGGCTATGGAGGGTTAAGTGGCTTGCCCAAGACCACAAGGAGCACCTGTGGGACTAGAAACCCCAGTCCTTCCGGCCCAAGGTTGCTGTCCTCTAGTGGGATTTGAACCCCCGACCTTCCGGCCTGAAGTACCTTGCCCCAACCACTAGACCACTCCTTCACTCCATTTAAGACTAATAAGAGAAAATATTTTTTCACTCAACACGTAATCATACTCTGGAATTCATTGTCAGAGGATATAGTAAAAGCAGTTATTGTAGCTGGATTTAAAAGAGTTTTGATTGTTCACAAAAGCATTATTCATGAGGACCACGGAAATTCACTGCTTATCCATTGGAGAAGCAGCATGGAATCTCTATTCATTTTGTGAACCTGACAGGTACTTGTGACGTGGATTGGTCACTGTTGGAAACAGGATACCGGGCTTGATGGACCCTTGGTCTGAAGCAGTATTGCATATCTTATGTTCTTATCATGCATTAGTTGCAACACCTTAGTGCCCTTAAAGAGCTAACACTACTACCCACATCAATGAGATTGACAGCATAAAAGTATGTCCAGTAAACATATGTGGAGAAATGTTCAAAATATTATTGGATCAAAGCAGAAAATAACAATTGAAAAATAAAAAGATCCAATCAGATTACTGTGAGTAAAAATATAAAAATGTGAGTAAATAGAATAAAGAGCCTACTAGAACTAAAAAAAAACCCCCAAACAACAAAAACACAAATATTAAGAAAAAGGTGATATAACAAACATCGTATTCAATTAAGGCTATTTAATAAAAGCAGGGAGAATGGAGGGAAAGGAAAAATGGGAGGAAGAAAGGGGAAAGGGGAGGAAGGAGGGGAAGAAAATAGTGAGAAGGAAGGAAGAAAGGAGGAAATGGAGAAGAAAGGTATGAATGACGGAAAAAAAGATACAGGTGGGGTGGGGGGGCTAAAAAAAGCAGGGAAAAGGGAGAGAAATGTGTTGGGAATAGAAGGGGAAAAGGGAAGGATGATAGAAAGTGGTAAATGAGGAAATGAGGGAAAGCAGAGGGGAAAGAAGGAAAGGGGGAAGGGAAAAAGAAAGAGGCATTGGAAAGAAAGGAATAAGAAGGAAAAGAGAGGAGAAAAAAGGGGAAGGGGAAAGAAGAAGGAACAGAATGAAGGAAAAAAGGGACCAATATAAATTGCCATTAAAATAGTCACAACCCTCTTGGACTCTAAACACTGCCTTCATATCCCCTAACTCTATAAACCATAAACCCCTAGCCTTGAATAACACTGGGATCGAGGCTAAAATCCCTACCCTGGATCCTTCTACATCGAAGCACACAAACTTACCATCTGAGTTACTGGGTGGGCCCAAGACTTTATTTCTTTTAATAGTTTGTAAAAGTAAAATAATTTTCATAAGGATAAAAATGATGGGAAAAAGAAATATGGTTAGGCTACAAGTTTTGGATTTTTCAAAGGAAATATAATCCTCTACATGGACTGCACTATATTGGGCCAGTATTTAACTGCATCAGCCAGCAGTTTTTTTTAAACACTAGCTGGCACAGTTAAATAAAATCTGGCTATTTGGCACTAGTAGAGATGTCTCTCTCTATTCAAAGTTTCAACTTGTCCAAGTCATGGTATTTTCAGTAATGTTACATGCATGCAAAAGTTGGACAATGAAAAAGATAGACAGGAAGGAGGGAGAGAGGGAAGATGGCAAGGAAATCCATAGTATATCTTTTAACTTTCAAAAGGGAGACTATGATGAAGAAATAAAATAGTTAAAAATCTAAAAGGAGCAGATGCAAAGGTTAAAGATTTATATCAAGCATGGGCGTTGTTTAACAATACTAAAGGTCCAATTCCCCCTCCAGCGCTTCCTGCACATCCTGAGCAGCAGGATGGGGAGAGCTGGCGGGAGGGGATGGGGCCGGGGATGGGGTGGAGCAGGGGTAGGCCAGTCCGGCAGGACTTACAGGGATAATTCAGGTCACAGCCCTATATGTCCTGCTGGGTCAAAGGGGGCATGCTGGTTAATCCATTACCATTAGAAAAGGCACAGAGAAGAGCCACCAAACTGGTAAAAGAGATATAAGGATACCTCTATGAGATAAGGCTTAAAGGGTTAGGGCTTTTCAACTTGGAAAAGAGACAGCTGAGGGGAGATATGATAGAGGTCTATAAATTAATTAATAGAGTGTAACGTGTAAACATAGATCAATTGTTTATGTCATCAAAAAGTAGAAAAACTAGGGAGCATGCAATGAAGCCACAATGAAGGACTACCAAAAGGGACTGCTTCTGCTGGAAAGAAATTTGCACTTGTAAGTATTTACTTCTGGGAAATTCTTTAAATCTTAGGGAAAAGGGAATTCTTTGGATTAAAACTAATAAATCTGTGTGGTTTAGCGTCCATTGTATTTGTTAGTTCAGTCAGTGCCTAGTATCAGTAGAGAGCTTTTAGTTCAAATTTAAAACTCAGCAGAGAGCTTTTAGTTTACTTTTAAAACCAGAAGAGAACTTTTAGCATGCCTGTTTTATCTGCATGTATTCTTACCAGATAGTGTGACTGTCTACCCGACCGTACTCATACCAGATAGAGTGCTTGACTGGACTGCCGTAGTAAGTCTGTTAGATTACCTGCCCACTCCCGAACAGATAAAGTCCCGCTTCAACCAAGACACAGTAGCAGCAGCCAGAATGATGCACCCAATCATAGCAATAGCCAGTATCTACCTCCTAACTGGGCTACCCTTCGGTTCACATGCCCATAACCCAGGCTCCAACTTTATACCGGTACTACGGAGCAATGGGAAGAGATGGTCAAGAAATCCTCACCACTCCTCAACAGATGTCAATCGCACGATTCACCCATACCTATTACACATCTCACTACAACATACCAAAAAAAGCTCTCATCGATAAACACCAGCACCAGCGTTTGAAGTGTGCTGTCATCAATGCCCGATCAATCCACACAAAATGGCCAGTGATCACCGATTTGATAACCCTCCATGACCTGGACATCCTAATGATCACAGAGACATGGCTAGCTGACTGCGACACCATCCTTCTCAACCAGATGTTACCCCCCAATTTCTCACTCAACACCTGCCACAGAGCCAACCAGAGAGGGGGAGAGCACTCATCCTCGCAAAAACTGAACTACAATTTCAACTAATCAACGCCACCAGCACAACCCACTTAGACACAATCAGCATAGCAAACAATCATTGCACTATCAATCTACTCTACAGAGCACCAGCATCATCACCAGATGATCTCTCAACAATAATTGACCTTGCCTGCAGCACAAATAATCCACAATCCCCAAACTGGCTGCTAGGCGACTTCAACTTGCCTACTCTGCAGGATTCCCAAGCCACAGCTTTCCTCAAAGCACTTGATGAGCTGGGTTACAAACAGCTAGTCAACGCACCCACACACGTTAGAGGAAACAAATTGGATCTAATCTTTGCCCCACAATCAGCTGTGGAAGCGACCCATGACTTTGCGATATCCATAACACCGGTACCCTGGTCCGACCACAGCTTGATTAGATTCCAAATACCCACCCACCATCACAATCAGAACACCAACAGAGCTACTGCTTCCCCCAAAACACCAGCGAGACGATTTCAACCCTTTGTCAAAGAGGAAATACTGGAGAAAGTCCTTCCACTCCTCAACAACACAGCCCCGGATCTAAACAAAATGATATCTAGCTGGGACAACAGCCTCAACTCCATCTCTCAGCTTCCAGCCACGAACAAACAACCAAGGCGACGAGAACACGCAGTATGGTATTCCAACGAACTGCGATCATCACTCCTCCACTTGCGCAAGCTTGAGAGACGATGGCGCCGATCATGCTCCACCGAAGCACACAGTGCATATAGCCTCCGCCTAAAAAAAATTGTGAAGCAATAACGGAGATAAGGAAGCAATTCCATACAAACCTCCTGAAGCGCTCAATAAGTAAGCCACATGACCTCTTCAATATAGTAAAGACATTGACAAGAGAACCAACACCGGACCAACCATTCATGCCACAACCGCAGGTGTACGCAGACTACCTACAATCAAAAATGCTCCAGACCGACAAGAGCACAAGCCCCACAAGCCACACCCCATTACACAAATCGCCACACCCACCAGTACTGACTAAATTCACCACCATGTCAAACAGAGAGATTGAGGACACCATCGCCTCCATCAACACCACCACAGCACCCAATGACCCCTGTCCAGCGTTCTGGATAAGAGAACTTCATTGTGATCTAAGCCAGTTCCTGAACAAAATCTTGGAGCAATCATTCTCAACGGGATCCTTTCCACAAAGGTTGAAACACACCTCCATCAGACCGCTGCTAAAAAGCAACAAACTGGACCCACTAAAAGTTGAATCCTACAGACCAATTTCAAGCATCCCACTGCTCGCCCATTGATCGCCTACTGCTCGCCAAAATAATTGAAAAGGTAGTCCAATGTCAAATCCAACAACATATCGATACCGAAGCACCTTTGGACCCGTCTCAGCACGGTTTCAGGGAAGCACACGGCATTGAAACCCTCCTCAACACCCTCTTCAATACCATAATCTCAGGAATTGATAATATTCAACAAGGATTTGCCCTTATCTTCATGGATATCGCAGCGGCTTTTGACTCCATGGGCCATGAGATACTCATGGAACGTCTCGAGGAAAAGGGAATACAGGGAACAACCCTAAGCTGGTGCAAATCCTACCTGTCCAACAGATGGCAACACGTGAGGGTCGGCACCACAACCTCGGAACCGTTTCTACAAAAACAGGGTGTGCCACAGGGGTCCTCGCTATCGGCTTTAATGTTTAACATATACATGCAGCCAATCTGTGCTCTGATCCGATCATTCAACGTTGCTTGCCTAGCATACACAGACGATGTTCTACTATACATGCCATTTGCTACGGACCAGCCAGATTTCTCCCCACTATCAAGCTGCTTCGACGCAGTTGCGGACTGGCTCCATACGCAAAACCTCCAAATCAACTATAACAAGACAGACGTCCTCTTCATTACAAGAAACCAAGATTTCACTCCCCCATTCTCATTAAAAGTGAAGAACGCAGAGCTGATACCCAAACCCACAATCCAATACCTAGGTATCACCTTGGACCAACGGCTGGACATGAAAACCCACATAAGAAACACAGTCAAGACAATATACCATAAAATACGGACACTGCGTCACCTATGACCGCTACTTAACCCCGTTGACTTTCGAATCTATCAAGCCCTAGTAATCCCCTACTTCAATTACGCTAATGTAATCCTATATAGACTCCCGTAAGCAATGATAAGCCCACTCCAGCTTGCAATGAATGCAGCCGCAAGAGTGCTATACGGAGTATCAAGGATGGACCACATCACACCAATTCTGAAGAAACTCCACTGGTTACTTATACATGCCAGACTTCAATACAAGAGCCTAGTAATGACCTTCAAGGCCTTAAACAATCAACCTCCCACAACCATCACTGAGTTAATCCACCTTACACCTCCCCAACAGACTCAGAAGATCTACAGCGGTGAACACCCTGATAATACTAAAAGAAACAACTAAATGCACACAGGCTACATCTAACAGGGCCTTCATGATCTATGCTCCTAAAGTTTGGAATGCCCTCCCCATATCCATGTGAGTCATCACTAACCTGACTCAATTCAGGAAGGCACTGAAACATCACTTGTTCATAAGACACTCCCCAGGGATAAGCCGCAAAGATCAGACTGCAAACACTCTCACCAATCACCTCGACTCCCCCAGTAACACACCCAGCAGGCAAAGGGACAGCCAGCCCCACTTGTCCATTCCCGAGTAGAATGCAGTTGTAAAGATAGTCATGAGTGTAAATAATTTGTAGAAAATTACCCCAGTTATGTTCAAGTTTCAGCTCCTGTTTATTGTAAATGCAATGCAGCCCGACTGCATTGTATAAGGTTCTGTTGAATGTACACCGTACTGATATGAATAGCGCGGTATAGAAGAGACATTAAATAAATAACATAATAAAATAAAATAGTTTAAATGTAAAACCATCAGAGAACTCTTAGTTTAAATATAAAACTCAGTCAGGGCCTAGTATTAGCAGAGAGCTTTAAGTTTAAATCAAATTAGATTATATCTTAGCACAGATGGAAGAATAGGGAAAATATTCTTTGAGTTGAAGGAAAGAAATTATTTCTAGATGCTTTTACAAAGAGACCTTCCACTTAGGAGGCAAGAGATCTGGGAATATGTATTAAGTAGATGTTAAAACAAAGTGAAAGGGCAAAGGGGCAATTTGAAAGGCTCCCTCTGTCACACCAAGGGCTGTATGAATCACCCAGGAAATTGTTAACAGATTACCTTAGAAGCACAGGCATAAATAGTTAAGACAGCGCTCTGTGATTCTCAGTCTTGAAGGACTACCAAAAGGGACTGCTTCTGCTGGAAAGAAATCTGCACCTGTAAGTATTTACTTCTGGGATGTTTTCTAAATCTTGGAGAAAAGGGAATTCCTTGGGTTAAAACTGATACATTGGATTCTAAAATACACAGATTTATTTGTTAACACAAGTCAGTGTGTAATATCAGCAGAGAGCTGTTAATTTAAATTTAAAACTTAGTCAGGGCCTACAGGGCTAGCTAGTACACTAGGGGTGCTAGGCAACTGCCAAGGGCGGCGGCAATGGCATACATGACTGACCATGCTGCACACCCCCCCCCCCCAGCTGCCGCTGATTCTGTTTGGAGGGGGAGGCAGGCAGCAGCAGCAGCAGTATTTACAAGAGTGGCTGCTTTTTGTCACCACTTTCTTGTCTGCGACAGGCCATGTCTTTTAGCGTACATGGTCTGCCGCATCTGATCCACCTCTGAGAATAAATTGCAATGGAAGGGGATCAGAAATGTGTGCTGAAGGACATGGCCTGCCATGGGCAAGAAAGCGGCAGCAAAAAGCCACCACTTTTTGAAATACTGCCGCTGCTTCTACCTGCTTCCCCCTCCAAAGTCAGAATCAGCGGCAGCTGGGGGGGGCAGAGGCAGCTGTGAGGGTGGTGGCAGCGGAAGATGGGAGGGGTGTCAAGGCCAGGGTTCCTGTCTAAGGTGTAAGAAACCCTTGGGCCGGCAGATAGCTTTTAGTTTAACTTTAAAACCCAGCAGAGAGTTTTTACTTTAAGCTTTTAGTTTACATTTAAATCCAGAAGAGAGCTTTTATTTTAAATCTGAAACCAGCAGAGAGCTTTAAGTTTACTTTTAAAACCAGAAGAGAACCTTTAGTTCAAATGTAAAACCAACAGAGAGCTTTAAGTTTAAATTTAAAACTCAGTCAGGTCCTAGTATAATCAGAAAGCTGTTAGTTTAAATTTAAAAACAGCAGAGAACTTTTAGTTTAAATTTAAATCTGTCAGGGCCTAGTATTAGCAGAGAGTTTTAATTTAAATCAAATCAGAGTATATCTTAGTATAGAAGGAAGAATAGAGTAAAATATTCTTTGAGTTGAAAGAAATACATTATTTCTAGACACCTTTACAAGAGGCCTTCCCCTTAGGAGGCAAGAGATTTGGAAATGTGTTTTAAATAGGCATTAAAGCCAAGTGATAGGTCAAAGGGGCAATTTGAAAGGCTCCCTCTATCAAACCAAGGGCTGTGTGAATCACCCAGGAAATTCTTAACAGATTACCTTAGAAGCACAGGTCTGGAACCTATGTAGCAAGACAGCCTGTATTGTGTTCATTCCCTTCCACCTATCCCGACTCCCATCCATCCCAAGCATAATATTAGCTTTATAGGCTCTCAAACCTATAAAAAGGGGGAAGGGTGGTCAAAGTCACTTTCCGGTTCAGCTGGTTATCATCACCAGGAATAGATTATTGCCCTGAAGTTAATTAATCTTGAAGTGAACAAAGTCCCTTAAAAGTAATTTGTATAGTTATATATTTCCCTAGCAACTTTAAGTAAACAACTTAAATAGCTAAACTAAAGCTTAAAATTAAGATGCAGACAGCAGTCCAGCAGCAAAATGGGGGCTATCCAGTCTTGCATTTAGTGTCACACTAGGTGTGCACTAGGTTCAAGAAGCTCTTTGCCCTCAGGAAATGAGTCTGATCTCTGGAGGTTAGAGTAACAGACTTGGAGGACATAAGGAAGACAGAGAGAGGTATATAGATAAGACCTCCAGGAATGTAGTACTGAAGTCCAACCCCCAATCTGGAAGCCTTTCAGTTGCCATGGAGGAGAGAGGTCATGAAAGAAGAGCATCACCTTGGTGTGGCAGAAAGTGATCCTGTAGCTAGGACATGTCCGCCAGGAGATGTAAAAACCTCTCACACTGAGGAGGTTCTCCAGGGCTATGTGCCTATGAGGGAAGGGTTAGGACACCCTTTATATCTGGCGACTTGATCGCTTGGTGGTTGGTAGATGTGAGGACCACCTGGTAACATGCCTGCCCAGTGCGAAGTTAGTGAACCTCATGCGTCATCTAGACAAGGTTTTAAATAGTGCTGGGGAGGAGTTTGCTGTCTTGTACATGTTTCACTAAACTAATCACACTAACCTAATGGTTTCCCCCACAGTTAAACCACAAAGAGAGAGAGGAACCTAACACTTCACCAAATTTTTGTTGGAACGCACGCCTAGAAGGAAGGAAGAAAAACCTCCCCTTCTCGTAGCATGTTGCTCCGTTTTTATCTTAAAATAAAAATTAGGGATTTACCCCTAGTAAAGGATCGAGGGACCCACACCCTCAATACCAACCAGCAGTTAGTGAGTTGGAAAAGAGTACTTAGCTTGAGGTTGTGTCAGTAGATAAATAGCTCCCGATGATGTAAACCGACAAAGCCTTATCTATTATGTAGGCGTCCTTCTTCACAGCCAGCCATGCCTGTCGGGCTGGATCCCGACTACAATAGTCGGCGTTGGAAAAATCATTAATTTATAGACTTCTATCATATCTCCCCTCAGCCGTCTCTTTTCCAGGTTAAAGAGCCCTAACCTTTTTAGCCTTTCTTCATAGGAGTATCCTTCCATCCCCTTTACCATTTTGGTAGCTCTTCTCTGAACCTTTTCTAAAATCGCTATATCCTTTTTAAGATACGGCGACCAGAATTGCACACAATATTCAAGGTGCGGTCTCACCATGGAACGATATAGAGGCATTATAATATCTTTTGTTTTATTTTCCATTCCTTTCCTTATCATACCTAGCATTCTATTTGCTCACTTGGCCGCCGCTGCACACTGGGCCGAGGATTTTATCATGGTATCCACAATGACGCCTAAATCTTTTTCCTGTTTGGTGGTTCCTAATGTGGAACCTTGCATCATGTAACCATAGTTTGGGTTGTTCTTCCCTAGGTGCATAACCTTGCACTTGTCCACATTAAATTTCATCTGCCATTTTGATGCCCAGTCTTCCAATTTATCAAGATCCTCTTGCAATTTTTCACAATCCTGTTGGGTATTAACAACTTTAAATAGTTTTGTGTCATCTGCAAATTTGATAACCTCACTCATTATTCCACTTTCCAGGTCATTTATGAATATGTCAAAAAGCAGCGGACCCAGCACAGATCCCTGGGGTACACCACTATTCACCTTTCTCCATTGGGAAAATTGGCCATTTAGCCCTACCCTCTGCTTTCTATCTTTTAACCAGTTCCTGATCCACAATAGTACACTGCCTCCTATCCCATGACTCTTTAGTTTTGCCAAAAGACTCTGATGAGGGACCTTGTCAAAGGCTTTCTGAAAGTCCAGATACACAATATCAACCGACTCACCTTTGTCCACCTGTTTATTCACTCCTTCAAAAAAACATAACAGATTAGTAAGACAAGATCTTCCTTGTCTAAAGCCATGTTGGCTGTCTCCCATTAGGTTGTGACTATCTACATGCTGAGTAATTTTATTCTTTATGATGGTTTCTACCATTTTTCCCGGTACTGACGTCAGGCTCACCGGTCTGTAGTTTCCCGGATCACCCCTGGAACCCTTTTTAAAAATTGGTGTTACATTGGCGATCCTCCAATCTTCAGATATTAGAGATGATTTGATAAACTGAAGAGTAGCAAATCTCCTGAACCGAATGGTATACATCCAAGGGTGTTGAAAGAACTGAAATATGAGAATGCAGACCTATTATTAGTAATCTGTGAATTATGTCCTGTTTTCCCCCGCCTAGGGCCGATGGCTCTATGGTGAGGGCGACCTCTTATATGTTTTCAAGCGTCCTTATTAACTACTATAGCAGCAAGGGTTGCTGGGAGTTGTAGTTTTAAGTAGCTATTCAACGAAATGTGTTGTGGCACGAGGGTCCTTTTTTTAAACAGATAAATTTTTATTTGGGGATTCTTCCCTTGCACATGGGTTCAATGGCTCAAAACATGGCACGACAAAACAATAGGAAAATCAGGAGCAAATTAAAGTCAGAAAACAAAACAGGTAATAAACGGTTTCTTCACAGCAAATAAACAGGCAGAACAACTTTGTATTTTCCTCACACAAAGTTGGCTTTTAACGTAAGTCCAAATGGTCAATCTTACACAGAGAACAGTCCATTTCACAACTCTCCGATATATCAGACTTGTTTTCTGGGTCAATAATCATATCCTCACTGTAATCATTGTAGCACTGCTTTGGGGAACATTTAGACTGCAACTCGTGGATAACTTCTTGCAGCTGCCCTATGAAGTCATCCCTCTCATTAGCAGTGTCTTTTTCTAAGGCAGGAAACTGGTTCTTACTTAAACTTTTCACTACAGCCTTTATGTCTGGTTCAAAGCATTTGGTAAGAATGTTTCTAATATGAGCAGCTTTCAGAGCCGTGCTATCTCTGCTCTTATTGGCACTAGCTTTTAACTGCTGTACTATTTCTTCAGCAAGCTTCTGGCTAGGAAATAATGCAGACGTTCCTTCTTTACTGGTAATGGCTTCTCTGTACTCTGAGCTATCTCCCCTCATGCAGGCAAACTGTTTTACCTTTCCCTCGGGTAGCTTCCACAGAGGCTTTGCTTCCAGTGTTTCAGGTTTAAAGGAACTGGACCTTCCAGAATCTTTCTCAACTTGACCTGGGTTCCCAAGTTTCCCTTGTTGCTGCTTTCCTGTGTACCTTTGCTGCTTGAGTGGCTCAGACTGCTGTCGAGGCTTCTCTGTGCCTTCCTTTCTCTTTCCTCCTTCTAATCCTGAGGTCCTTGAACTCCTTGAGTTTCCTGAACTCCTACAGTCCCTTGAGTTCCTTGCATCCCTAGAGTTAAAGTCTGACTCTGAAGCCGGTTTAAAATGGCTTCCTCCTGCAGCCACACCCCTCTGGTTACTCAGGTGGAAGTCATCAGAGATGCATTCAGCTTCTACGTCAGCACTATGGCTGAGCTCCGTTCTAGCTGAAAGCATTCTGTTGCTATGGGAACCTGTCTTGCTCTTACTTTTAAAGGCAGACTGCTCACTATTTTCCCATTCCATCTGATCAGTAGTGCTGTCACTATCACATATTCCCCCCCTTAAGATATTACAGGCTGGGTTGATGACATCCTCACAGCATGTAATCCTGGATAATGCGTCCGCATTCTGATGCAATTTGCCAGCTCTGTGTTCAATGGTAAAATCAAACGCTTGCAGCGCCATATACCAGCGTGTTAATCTTGGGTTATTGTCCTTCATCTGCCCTAGCCACTTCAAAGGGGCGTGATCAGTCATGAGCAGAAACTTCCTACCTGCCAGGTAGAACTTTAAAGACTCGATCGCCCACTTTATGGCGAGGCACTCGCGTTCTATTGTGGAGTAATTCTTTTCCGCAGGAGACAACTTTCTGCTTAAGAATAGCACTGGGTGCTCTATACCACCATGTTTTTGCGAGAGGACAGCTCCCAGTCCGGTGTCCGAGGCATCGGTTTGTAAAATGAATGGCAGGTCAAACTCCACCCCTCGCAGAACCGGGGCAGTGCATAGTTCGGCCTTCAAGCATTCCAACGCCTTGAGTGCCTCTGGAGTCCATCGTAGCTGATTGGGCTGGTTCTTCTTCAACATGTCGGACAACGGAGCACTTTTCTCCGCGAATCGTGATAGAAAGCACCTGTAGTAGCCCACTAATCCCAAGAAACTTCTGAGTTGTTTCTTATTGGTGGGTAGAGGGAAAGTCTTCACGCTTTCGACCTTGTCTATCAAGGGTTTTACAGTACCGTGCCCAACTAGATGTCCAAAGTACTTTACTTCTTGGCTTGCAAACATACATTTCGATGGGTTTAGTGTTAGGCCAGCGTCTCGCATAGCCTGTAATACTGCTCCCAGTCTTGATAGATGCTGTTCCCAAGTAGTACTGTGGATGATGACATCATCCATATATGCTACCGCATATGCCTGATGCGGTCTGAGCACCAAATCGACTAGCCTCTGACATGTAGCCGTTGCCCCATGTACGCTTAAATTGGTACAGGCATATTGGGGTGCTGAAAGCCGTCTTCAGTCGTGATTCCCTGGTTAATGGCACCTGCCAATAGCCTTTGGTCATGTCCAGTGTCTTAAATATGTGGCCCTTCCCAGGCGGTCGAGGAGCTCCTCTATGCGGGGCATAGGGTATGCATCAAATTTTGACAGGGCATTAACCTTTCTGAAATCGATGCAAAATCGAAGTGTTCCATCGGGCTTGGGGACCAAGACAATTGGGCTGCTCTATGGGCTTTTGGACTCCTCAATTATACCGAGGTCCAACATCTCTCTCACTTGGTTCACGACTTCCTGCCTCCGGGCCTCCGGCAGCCGGTATGGGCGCTGTCGCACTACTTCTCCTGGGGGAGTCACAATCTCGTGAGCGATGAGTTGGGTATGCCCAGGAAGAGGTGTTAGGACATCTGGAAAATTCTGTATCAGCTGCTCCAGCTGTTTCCGCTGAGTCCACGATAGCCCTTCTCCCATCCTTAGCTCCGGGGTCTTCTTGCAATCACTTAGTTGGGGGCCTAAGTCATCTTCGGCCTGTTCCTCCACTATTGCCGCCAATCCTTAGAGGTCAGCTCTCCCTGTCGAACCAAACCCTTGGGCTCCTCTTGTGGTACTGGAGACCATGTGCACTTCTTCGAGAGGTGGAAACCCAACCCTCTCACATATAATCTGTGCTATGCGGTCGCCTATGTGCACTTTGAAATCTTCGGACCCGAAATTAAAGAGCAGTACCTTGATGGCACCTCTATAATCGGGGTCGACGACGCCGGCTCCCACGTCGCTAGCATACTTCACAGCCAAACCGGAACGTGGGGCGATGCGCCCATAACATCCAGCTGGTAGTTCCAATTGAAGGACTGTGTTTACCAAAGCCTTGCCGCGTTTAGCAACAGTCACCTCTTCAGCGCTGTATAAGTCGAACCCAGCAGCTTGTGGAGAAGCTCTTTTGGGTGGACGCGTGTCTGAACTCATCCGGCAATACTTTAAGACGAACACAGGTTTCTTGGCTTCCTCTTTCTTGGGCAACTGTTGTGGAGACTTTTGCGTTCTCCCAAATAAAGGATTCTGAACTGCCATCATTTGACGTGTGCTTTTGCTCAGTGAATCAAGCGGAGTGCTTGCAGCTACCAGGCTTTCTTTTCTCTGCAAACTCTGCTGAATACCTCTTTGAAATTGCGGCCAATCCCGGCCTAATACTAGTTCTTGTGGCAGGTGTGGGACTATGGCTAGTGGAATCTCTTTTTCTATTCCAAATCCTTTTACTAGGAGTTTGTAAATAGGGTATGAGGATGCCGCGCCATGCACACAGCGGATTTTTACAGTGCCATTGGGTAGATCAGGTATGGTTTTACATTGGGCTTCTATCTTTTTCCAAAGGCCACGTGAAACCATACTCTGATCGGAACCAGAGTCCAGTAAGGCGTTTGCGCTCACCCCTTGGACTGTCACGGCTATGAGGAAACCTTCTCTAACCTGTCCTGGGTCAGTGGTCACTAGCACCATCTTTACCCTACAGTTGCGCTGTAAATGCTCCTTGCTACCACACTTAAAGCAGGTTTTCCTGACATATCTTCCTTTACATTCAGGAAAACACAAGGCATTAACATTCATTATTCTTTCCTTCTTTTCTGAGAATGCACTGGTTGTCCTCCTAAAAGATATGCTTTTCTCCTGGGCGTTCCCTTCTGCTTCAAGGAATCGCTCAGTGAGCATGATCGCCTCCTGGGAGCTTTGGCAACCTTGCAAGGTCAGGAAAGTGCGGACATTCTCTGGGACAGCATTCACGTACTGCTCCAACAGTATACTATCCAACACTGTTTCCAGGCTTTTACCCTCCGGTTCTAGCCATTTGTTTAGCAAACCTTTAAGGCGATAGTGTAAGGCTCTAGGCGTCTCACCCAGCATTAATTTAGCTTCTCTAAATAAATGGTGGTATACTGAGGACGTCAGACCTACTCTATCTTTAATCACTTTTTTAACTTCATCATAATTATTGGCTAAATTTGGTGGTACGGTCTGGTAAACCGTCAATGCCTCATCCATGAGAGACATTGCTAACCTGACCGCCCATTGGTCTTTAGGCCAATTCATTAGGTGAGCAACTCGCTCGAACGTTTCGAGGTAATCATCCAGATTGTCTCTGTCAGTTAATCGCCCAAAGTTCCATGCCTCTCTGGACCAAGGTCCTGAAGCATGAGCTTGGCTCAATTCTGCTGAAGCCGGTGAAGGTGGAACAGGCTCTGGCTCCTTCTTCACAGACTGGATCCAAGCTTCCATCAGCTGCATGAGCGGCTGCTGCTGCGCTGCCATCTGGGCTGTAGCTCGCTCTATAGCTTCCGTGGCTAGCTCGCGTTGGCGCTCGAACTGGGATGCCATCCAGGTGAGAACTTCCTTCATGGCGACCCTCTGGATAGCTATCCTAAATTGTGTTCAGTCTTCAGTCAGGCGGCTCATTGTTGACAGACTGGTACCCGTAGCTGCTGTTATTGTATCGATCCATCTCATAGCTGGCCTTCCTCTTTTGCGTTGACCCTCTATCTTGCCAAGCATGATGTCTTTCTCTAATGATCTCTCTCTCCGCATGATGTGTCCAAAGTATGAAAGTCGAAGTCTTGTCATCGGAGCTTCTAAAGAAAGCTTAGGTTTGATCTCCTCTAGTACAGACTGGTTTGTTCTTCAGGGAGTCAATGGTACACACAATATTCGCCGCCAGCACCATAATGCAAAGGCATCAATTTTCTTCCTGTCTATCTTTTTCACTGTCCAGCTTTCACATCCTTATGATGTTATTGAAAATACCATGGCTTGAACAAGTCGAATCTTTGTATGGAGAGAGACATCTCTGCTCTTGAGAATCTTATCAAGGTCTTTCATAGCCATTCTGCCAAGAGCAATGCATCGTCTGATTTCTTGACTGCTTGTTGCTTCTTTATTGAAAGTTGATCCAAGTAGGTTAAAGTTATTCACGATTTCAATTTCTTCACCTTCGACGATGAACCTGTTGATTATGCCAGTTGTCATGATCTTTGTCTTCTTTACATTAAGGTGCAGGCCCATTTTGAGACTATGTTCTTTGATTGTGAGAAACAAATGTTTCAGATCATCTTCACTTTCCACCAGTAATGTGGCATCATCAGCATAGCGAAGGTTGTTGATGAGTCTTCCACCAATCTTCACACCTCTGTTGTCTTCATACAATCCTGCTTCTCTGATGATTTGTTCTGTTTATTGTTTATTGTTTATTGTTTATTTCACACTTGTTATACCGCCCCCCATAACATCGGGGCGGTTTACAAAGACAAAATTAATAACAATATAAATATTGTTACAATATATTGTACAATATAAACATAATGCATATAAATTAAACAGGTAGGGGGAAAGTATGCAGCCTTGTCTTACACCTTTGCTTATTTTAAACCATTCTGTTTCTCCTTGTTCCGTTCAAACTGTTGCTTCTTGATCAATGTACAGATTGTGCAAGAG
Organism: Ichthyophis bannanicus; assembly: GCA_033557465.1. Lineage (NCBI taxonomy): Eukaryota > Metazoa > Chordata > Amphibia > Gymnophiona > Ichthyophiidae > Ichthyophis > Ichthyophis bannanicus. The sequence goes on from CM066032.1 coordinate 1,140,842,885, forward strand.
AACGATCAGGTGTTCTGGTATACCCATGCTTCTTAACGTGGCCCAGAGTTTCTCATGGTTTACACAGTCAAAAGCTTTGCTATAGTTGATAAAGCACAAATAGATATCCTTTTGGTATTCTTTAGTCTTTTCAAGGATCCATCTCACATCCGCAATGATGTCTCTCGTTCCTCGCCCTTTTCGGAACCCTGCTTGCACTTCAGGTACTTCTTGTTCCAGGTATGATTGTAGTCTCTTTTGAATAATCTTCAGTAGAATCTTGCTGGCATGTGGGATCAGAGCGATTGTGCGATAATTTCCACAGTCAGTTGGATCACCTTTCTTTAGTATTGGTATAAACACAGATTTTTTCCAGTCAGTTGGCCATGATGCTGTCTTCCATATTTCTTGGCAGAGCCTTGTAAGTACGGTAACAGCTGCATCAGATTGCTGTAATACTTCTATGGGAATGCAATCAATGTCTGGTGCTTTGTTCTTTGATAAGGCTTTCAGTGCTGCTTCAACTTCTTCTTTCATCACCAATGGTTCCAGATCATAAGGTACAGGTTGAAACGGCTGTTGGTCCACTTGATCTTTATCATATAAAAACTCTATATATTCCTTCCATATTTTCTTGATCTTCTCAGCATCATTCAACATAGAACCTTGAGCATCTTGTAACATTCCAATTTGAGGCTGGAACTTTTTCTTTAACTCTCGTAGCTTTAGGAAAGCTGATCTTGTTCTTCCTCTAATAGTTTCTGCTTCTATTTCCTTGCATGCGTCATTGTAGTACTTTTCCTTGTCCTGTCTTGCTGCACGTTGGAAATCTCTGTTGAGTTCTGTGATTGTCTTTCTTTCTACTCTGGCTTTAGCTTCTCTGCGTTTCTGGGCAATTTTCAGAGTTTCTTCCCTTATCCATTTTGGCCGTTTTTTCTTTTTTACCTTTTGTAGAGACTTCTCGCTTTCTTCCAACACAACCTTCTTGATGTCATTCCATAACTCTTCTTGAACTCTATCATTTGTATCTAAAGCAGCAAATCAATTTTGCAGGCAGTCTTTAAATTCCAGTGGTATATTCTCAAGGTCATATTTTGCTGCATTCATGAGTGGTTTGCTCTTTTTCAGCTTTAGCTTGAGTTTGCATACTAGTAGTTGATGATCTGTACCACAGTCAGCTCCAGGTTTTGTCTTTGTTGATATTATAGTGCTTTTCCATCGTTGACTTCCACAGATGTAGTCAATTTGATTTTTATACAATCCATTGGGTGAAGTCCATGTGTACAGTCGCCGCTTGTGTTGCTGGAAGAAGATGTTCGAGATGAATAGATCGTTGGTCTTGCAGAATTCTATCAATCTTTCTCCAGCTTCATTTCTGTTGCCAAGTCCATATTTTCCAACTCCTTTGTCTTCTTCTTTGTTGCCAACCTTTGCGTTCCAATCACCCATGACTATCAGGATATCCTGTTTGCATGTTCTGTCAATTTCAGCTTGTACTTGTTCATAGAACTCTTCAATTTCATTCTCTTCTGCAGCTGTTGTTGGTGCATATACTTGAATTATAGTTGTGTTGATAGGCATTCCTCATAGACGAATAGAGATTAAGTGTTCGCTGACTGCATTGTATTTCATTACAGTTCTTGCAAGTTTCTTCTTTATTATAAATGCAACACCATTTCTTCTTTGTCTTTCATTTCCAGCATAGTAGACCATGTGATCTTCTGATGCAAAGTGCCCGATAGCAGTCCATTTCAGTTCGCTGACACCCAACAGATCAAGTTGTACACGTTCCATTTCATTCTTGACCACCTCCAACTTCCCTTGGTTCATGCTTCGTACATTCCATGTTCCAATGTGTAAGACATCTTTATAGCTTCTGACTCTCATTTCATGCGCATTATAGCATTTCTTATGTTCTTATATTATTAGGAAGAAAATTGATGCCTTTGAATTATGATGGTGGCAAAAAATACTGTGTATACTATGGACTGCCCGAAGAACAAACCAGTCAGTACTGGTGGAGATTAAACCTAAGCTTTCTTTAGAAGCTCAGATGACAGGACTTTCATATTTTGGACACATCATACAAAGAGAGAGATCATTAAAAAAAGACATCATGCTTGACAAGGTCAACACAAAAGAGGAAGACCAGCAATGTGATGGATCAATACAGTAACAGTAGCTATGGATGCCACTCTATTAACAATAAGTCACCTGACTGAAGATCAAACACAATTTAGGACAACTATCCAGAGGGTCACCATGAGTTGACACAGACTCAACAACAACATCTGGATAGTGGCCAGTGCTGAATATCTGGATTTTGAAGTCAGCATGGCTCCTATCCAGATAGTGGTGATATTCAGCTGCTATCTGGATAATCTATTCACATAGCATAGTTTTTATTGCTTCCCTAAATTATTCAGATAATTTATTTTAGTATTTAGTGCATACTTTTCAAGTAGTAGACCAAGGCTACTTACAATCAGGTACTGTAGGTATTTCCCTGTCTCTAGAGGATTTACAATCTAAGGTTGTACCTGAGGCAATGGAGTGTGAAGTGACTTTCCACAAGGAGAGTCAGTGGGATTCAAACACTGATCTTTCTGATCCCAGGTTGCTGCACTAACCTCTAGACTACTCCTCTACTCCTGTGTATGGCAGCACTGAAAATGATAACCTTTTGTATAACTTCTGGTGCCGCCCACACTCCACCTCTGATCTGCCCCAGCACTATCTGGATAGTGCCACTGAATAGTCTCGTCAGCAGGACTTACTCAGTTAGCAAGTCCTGCTCATTGGATAAGCTATTTTGAATACTGACCCCTTTGTGATTGGCAGGAAAAGCAGGAAACCATGTTCTTTCATTGGATTAGGGCTAGAATCTATTTTACATTGTTTTCTTTCATTTATTACTTCATTGCCTCTGATTGCTAAAAATGTGTCCAGCCATTAACATGTCTTCTCATATTGATGAGGAATCTCTTACTAAAGAAACCGTTAGGGTTTCCCATGACTAGCTGCAACTGGGTTATGCTTGCTATGGAGATCTTCATGACTTCAACAGCTCTGTAATTAATTATAGCTTCAGTTCTGTCACTGACTGCTATTTTGGCAAACTCACTTGTTTCTCTACAGACCCAAATATATTCTGAAAAATAATGATTTAGAACTTTGATTTTTTTTCTTTTGTATTACCGAATGCAATGTTGGTCTATTTATCAAACATTTTGTATCATTAAATACATTTTCAGCCTGCAAATGATAAACAGCTAGCATGCCATTCATTCATGAATGCAGCTTCTGCTATCTGTAGAAAACTGTCCTAGGCATAAAGACTGAAGAATTCAACAAAGAATTGTTGTTTGGATGTAATATTTAAAAAGTAATAAAATAAAAAATTTATAGTTGTCATTACATTACCCAACTTTCTAGTCTACGAGCCTTGAATCGAAGGCCTCTGAAGAAGAAGGCCACTGAGACAATTTTATTCTGCTGTTTACATCTAATGGGCAATGCTTCTCTTTCTGCATCATTTGTTATGTATGGAGTTCAATTTAGGTACTGAAATGCAGGATTGTCAGCATAAGAATCCTAAAGGGGGAGAGGTTTCAGAGTCTGATGCGTTCAGAAAAAATTGCAAACAGATGTTCCTGGTAGCATTTTCAATTTCCTACATAGTACTCACTCCCCTGCTAATATTATGCAGCTTCAGAATATTTACAGTCAGCAGCAGGCTTATTATGACATAGCATGAAAAGAAAAATCTTTGCAAACAATATATTTTTCAGTGACAGAATTTGCCAATGACTTTCACTATCTTTTCAAAGGATGCGGTGGGCATAGGACACGAATCACCCAAATTTAAGGATTTAAAAATTTCACATTAGGAAGATACTTATCAAATTTAAATTTAAAAAAACATTTTGAATTAGATCTTACATTTACAAAGTAGTTCAGAAGCCCTGAGTATCTTTGGAAAACTGAATAAACCCCATATCTGAAAAACTTTGGAGCTTTACTTAGACTAGCAGTATTTATAATCAGCTGCTCAGTTCTGATATACATGAGATTCATTATTTTTCTTTGGATGTGCAGAACTCTTTTCCTCCAGTCACCAACACCTGGAACTGGAATGAAGGAATTCAACAAACTGGGCTTACTCCCTGGGACATAGGCTATTTAACATGGGAATTACCATGTGCTAACACGTAATGCATCACCTTAACAGCATAAGCTAATTCCCATGTAATACAGTTGAAGGCACATTTTAGAAAGGTCGCCTAGGTGCAAAGTAGGACATCTAGGCCAAAACATCCCAAATGCCGTGAGAGTGGTAGCACTGAAATGGTTAAGTGTCTTCTAAAATTGCTCCATCTCCTCCCCAGAAGATACATATCTCTTTGCAACTATTTAAAACAGCTGACCTATATGTAAGAGTAGGCTAGCCATGTGCATGATTACAGCTGATTTTAGAAAAATGCATGTTCCTCGAAATGCATGACGGCAGACATGGGTACATAGAAGTGCCTGCAAAGGCATTTCAGGAACCGGGACATCTGATGTTACATACATGTCATTGCTTGCTATTTTGCAAGTGGAAATATGCAGCAGCATGGTGAGCACAAAACAAGTGTCTTCATTTCCTTGCATGTTTCTTCATAGCTGTGAAAAGTATCAAGAGCGCAGCCTTCTCTACTTTCTACAGGTGTTTGGGTGCTGGAACGAGCACTTTTCTGATCCCTATTTGTGCCCCGGAGAAGGAATAGACATGAATGTCACTGCTGGTGGGTAGAGACATGTAGACCATTTCTAAAATTAGGTGTACATGTGTATCTTTTCAGGAACTTCCCAGATATACCTCTGCTGTGTCCCCGTGCAGCATGAATGTGATCATTTTGGACACTTGTAAACTCAGAGTTTTCTAAAAAAAACCTCTCCTGGGACATCTGTGATTCCCAAATCTGACTGGGCATTTTTAGACATGGAAATCAAGAATATAACTTATAAAATATCCCCCTTAATATGGAAGAGCCTGTGGAATGGGCATAGAATGGGAAGGAACTTAACATAGAGCTGTTAATGCCTCTTCAAGAACTGTAGCTAACTACATCATATTATCTGCCAGGCAGTTAATGTATAAGAACATTTTCTGTGTTAACTGCACAGCAGAAAGCTGGGAATGTCCCCAGTGGTAAACACAGAGGTTTTGCAGTTATAGCATGTTTAATTTTGGCAATTACTCATGGTAACTGCAAAATCTTAGCGCAGTTTAGTACATGATACTGCCCCAAGTGTGCTGCCAACCCAAATTAAGAACAAGAAATCAAAAGCACATCAGCCGCCATGCTATCTCATTTAAATATGCTCTAAACAACTAGGAACTGCTGCTCCATATGATTCTTTGAGGAAATGGGAATAAAGGGAAAGCAAAACTTTTTAATTGTGGTCATAAAAACACAGGAAATGACAAAGAAGTGTCATATCTATGGTGAAATTCAAAAGAATTGTCAGGCATATTACTTCCCCTTCCTTCCCTAGAAGGACACATCATAGAGAAACATTCCTTTAACAGACTACACATTTCATAATTTCATATTCAGAGACTACTGTTGCCATTATAGTATTCGAGTCATTCCTTGCATGCAGATCCTTGCATGCATTGATACAGTCAGTTGAAAAAGGTTTGAGTCAGGGGAGTAGGAAAGACCTTTTCCCTAAAGAGTATTATGATTCCCTTTATATGACAGTTGGGGAGTTTACTCACCTGTTAACTGTATACATGCCGGCCAATGTGATATTAAGTGGCGCTACTCAGCATTTTAAAGAATGCTGACCACCACGACTGAATATGGGCACCTACATTTCTTTCCACAATGACGAGCAATAATGGTGAGAGGACTTCAAAGAGAGCTTTAATACCTTTGATAGACTATCAAATGTGATTGTAGCTAATGATAACACACATCATGCTTATCTCACCCAGTCACAGGGAAGTCACCTTTCATAATTGTAAGCATTTTCATTCCCTGAACGTGATTTGGTTTGTGATGTTCACATGATCATTCTTAGTGTGATGGCCAGGTTGCAAGGATCTATCCATGATTCTTCTATCCTACGTCATTCTGCTCTATTCCAGCATTTTGAAGAGGAAAGGCATGGTGAATGATGGCTGCTGGATTGGTACATGTCGGCCCATGCATCATACACTATCTAACCTGTTGGTTAGATGTTGCCACTGCTAGTGATTCCTTACTGGTATCTCCTCTGTCATAAGCCTTCCTCTTCCAAAAGTCCCCTTGTAGCCTGAGTACAGTATAAGGCCTTTGCCAGAATAACAGATGCAGTCATGACTATTCTTCCTCTGCCCACTTATGGCATCCATTCCCACCCGCAAGGACTGACATATCGATTAGGAGCATCCAATCATTTGAAACAAAAACATATTTCTCATTTTCTTTTTAAATTTAATCTTTAGTCAACCAATTTTCAACAAGAACATAGATCATCCCCATAATACAGCTACTTCAGACTGTCCCCCCACCCCTATTAACAACTTTATAGAGCAGCATCAACATATGTCAGAAAATTCATAAACTACCCGCACACTTTTTCATATAGTAGCAACTGAGCCATCCTTAATGCTGTAAGCCATTCCATCAAGACCACTCTCTGCATCCTTAACCACCATGAGAGGACGGTCAGCCATTCATTATCCTTACAATATAGAGAAATCTCACATCTTTCTCCATTCACACACATCAATAAAAGCTTACCCTGTACCCCATACCATTCTTTCCCCAAACAAAACTCCCCAAGAAGCCCAAGTTAATTTCCTATTCACAAACCTCTTCAAAATAACCTTCACTGCTTTCTAAAAAGGTTGTATCTCAGAACAATACCACCACATGTGTAAAAAATCCCCTTGTTTACCACAGCCTCTCCAACATAACAGGGAGATTATTGGTATTAACCTATGCAGTCTAACTGGGTTGGAAACTAATTGACAAATGAGTTTATATCCATTTCCCACAATTAAACTTGAGATAGGTTTTGAAAAAAATTCTCTCCCACTGTTTTTCTTTAAGAACTGTCCCCAATTCTTGTTCCTATGCCACTTGAAAATTTGCCTTCCCTCAATCTTGCCTCCTAAACATTTTTTGGATTCATTAATCAATGTAATTTTCTATTTCATTCCAATCCAAAATATGGCACTAAAATTAAAAAATTTGGGGTTTTCTCCCTTGTTTTGTCACAGGCCCAGTTGGCCTCAAACCAATAATCTTTGGGATGCAAGGCAGATATCTTTCAGAAGAACCACCATGACTCCATGAGGGCTGTCTCTTGCTGGTAATTTTCCTTCCTATTTCCTGACTGGCCCAAAATTTGTCTGATCTGCAGCTCTACGAGGTGCAATCAAAAAGTATTGAGACTTGTAAAACGACACAAGAAGTATTACACTGACAGTTATTGTACTCAGTCTCCTTCAAAGTAGTCCCCTTCCAATAAAATACACTTCCTCCAGTGTTCCTACCACTTCTAGAAACAGTTTTGAAATGCCTCTTTCATTATGCTATGAAGCTGCTGTGTCAAATTTTGCTTAATGGTCTCCAAGTCGTTGAATCTTCTTCTTTTCAGTGGTAATTTCACTTTTAGAAACAAGAAAAAGTCACAGAGTGCGAGGTCAGGTGAGTACTGAGGCTGATAGACTTGCTCGATTTGGTGGTGGGCCAAGAACTACTGGACAAAAAGCAGTGAAATTGCAAATGTTAATAAAGGAATCAAAACGTGTGTGGCATAACGATAAAAATGCAGAAATATGTAAAGGTAAATGCAAACAAACAACTAATTATATATTGCAAATTATAAAATAGAATAAAACAATAAGATCAGCAAATACAGTCAAACCTCGGTTTTCATTTGCCCCGGTTTTCATACGCTTCGGTTTTCAACGTCTTTTCTGACTGAGATTTTGTCCCGGTTTTCATGCATTGCTTCGGTTTTCAACGTCTTTTGACTGAGATTTTGTCCCGGTAGCAGGGAAGAAAAGCTGTCAACGTAAGCAGGAGATGTTGCATGAATGTGGGAGGCAGTTCTTTCTCTTGCAGGGTACGTCTGAAGCTATATCATTAAGATTTTCTGCCATTCTGAAGCATTGAGCAGATAATGTAAAGGTATTTTAATGGACTGAATTCAATGTGATTCCGAAGAGAGCTGGGCACAGCAGCTTGTCAGGGGTGGCTAAGGCCAGATGTTAACATACTGTACTGTACAGTACTGTACTTAGCTTGCTTTCAGTGATGTTAAATGTTCATTTATCCATTTTATTAGTCATTTATATTTATTTCTCATTGTTTTCTGTATGTAAAAATATAGTTATTCTCTATAAAATGTATTTTTTGTGAATATTTTTGGGTGTCTGGAACGGATTAATTGGATTTACATTATTTCTTATGGGAAATATTGCTTCAGTTTTCATACGTTTCGGTTTTAGTCAGACTTTTTCGAACGGATTAATCATGAAAACCGAGGTTTGACTGTATGATGTAAAATAACAGACATGAAGTCATATCCATAACATTAGCTAAGAAAAGCATATTAGCACATAAAGGAACACTAATAAAAGCTATGCAAAAAACTAAGCCATATAATAAAAAAAGCAACCAATAGTTATACAACAAAATGTGAACAAAAGGGGAAACACACATATAGGATGAGCTAGAATTAAAATAAAGCCTAAAAGATGTGGATAAAGATAAAATGTAAAGTAATATACATAAAAGCTTGGAGGGGACAACATTGCATATGTAATTGCGTGTGCTGCCAACATGCTATTACCAAAGGGAGGAGTAAAAATATTGCAGGAACAGGAAAAGTCAGAAGATCACAATGAAAAATGATGACTTGTGTGCACAGAGGGTTGCAAATAATGAGTCAGCAGTTGAAAAGGTTGTGCCACATGAAAAAAGTGCATACACATTTATAGTGTAAAGAAAATAATGTGTGTGCAAACTCAATTGAGACATAGAAGCACATAAATGTGAATGAACAAGGGGGTGGCCAAAGGAAAATTGTCAAATGGCCCATAACAACAGTGCATCATGAAACGAAGATTGCAATGTGAAGATGTAAAGAAACAGAACCGATTCAAGCTAGCCATACATACCTTTAAACACCCAGATGTTCAGAAAAAATAGAAACAATTAAGACAAACAATTAAGACAAACCATACACAGATGAAGACCATTAAAAACGTGGGCTTATACAAGAGCAACCCATAAAAAATAGAGAAGAAGCTTTTGATAAAATCATCGAGGTGGTGAGCACTTTACATCTGTGACAACTAGAGTAAAACAACAATAGCCATGCCATACATGCAGTAAGAAAGGGGCAAGAAAACCACAGACTGCAATGGTGAAACTGAAAATACCTGTGACGGGCCATATGAAAAAGAACTACATGTTAGTGACCATGTGCACGCATGCACTCCAAAAATACACTATAAACCCCTCATAAGATATGAAGTCGGAAAAACATCGCGCTGTGGAATAAAATGGCCTTAAAAAATCAGGAGTAGAGCATGAACCGCAGCCTGCTGTCAGGGAGCGTGTGAAAACATTGACGGCTGATAAACAATTTTATTTATCATCTGGTAGGCCGTGGTTATTTCCTCCGCTGTTTTCCTCTGACAAACAATAATTAAGACAAAAAAGCTGAAATCAGGAGTGTGCATATATATTCCCCCCCACCCCCAAGTCAATACGTTGTAGAGTCACCTTTTGCTGCAATTACAGCTGCAAGTCTCTTGGCGTATGTCTCTATTTGCTTAGCACATCTAGCCTCTGAGATTTTCACCCATTCCTTAAGGCAAAACTGCTCCAATTCCTTCAGTTAGATGGTTTCATTGGTGTACAAAGATTCTCAATTTGATTGAGGTCTGGGCTTTGACTAGGCCATTCCAAGATATTTAAATGTTTCCCTTTAAACCAGCTTTAGCCATATGTTTAGGGTCATTGCCCTACTGGGAGATGAACCTTCATCCCAGTCTCAAATCTCTGGCAGACTGAAACAGGTTTTCCTCAAGAATTGCCCTGTATTTAGTGCCATCCATTGTTCCTTCAATCCTGACCAGTTTTCCTGTCCCTGCCGATGAAAAACATCCCCACAGCATGATGCTGCCACCACTATGTTTCACTGTGGGAATCGTGTTCTCGGGGTGGTGGGAAATGTTGGGTTTGCGCCTCAGATGGTGTTTCTCATGATGGCCAAAAAGTTAAATTTCCGTCTCATCTGAGCTTCTTCCATGTGTTTGGGGGGTCTGCCACATACTGTTGTGCGAAATTCAAACGTGTTTTCTTATTTCTTTCTTTAAGCAATAGCTTTTTTCTGGTCACTCTTCCATAAAGTGTATGGAGTGTATGGCTTAAAGTGGTCCTATGGACGGATACTCCCATCTCCACTGTGGATCTTTGCAGCTCCTTCAGTGTTATCCTTGGTGTCTTTGTAGCATCTCTGATTAATACCCTCCTTGCCCGGTCTTTTAGTTTTGGTGGCAGCCTTCTCTTGTCAGGTTTGTAGTGGTGCCATATTCTTTCTGTTTTGTTATAATGGATTTAATGGTGCTCCGTGGGATATTCAGAATTTTGGTATATTTTTTTTATAATGCATGCCTGATCTATACTTCCCCACAACTTTGTCTCTGACCTGTTTGGGGTGATCCTTGGTCTTCATGTTGCTTGCTTGTGTTGCAGAGTCAGGAGTCTTTCAAAACAGGTATATTTATACAGGCATCTGGTGACACTGCCAAGAAAACCCAGGAGCTTCTGGGTCGCCAGGAGTCAGGACTGACTCAAAGGCACACATTGCATTGCATGTGACACTGATTGCACACAGGTGGACCCTAATCAACTAATTATGTGACTTCTGAGATTAATTAGTTGGACCAGATCTTATTTAGGGGTTTCATAGCAAAAGGGATATCATGGCTTGGACAAGTCGAATCTTTGTATGGAGAGAGACATCTCTGCTCTTGCGGATCTTGTCTAGGTCCTTCATAGCCATTCTGCCCTGAGCAATGCTTCGTCAGATTTCTTAACTGCTTGTCCTTTCTTAATTGATTGTTGATCCAAATAGGTTAAAGTTGTCAACTATTTCAATTTCTTCTCCATCAATGATTGACTTAAAGATCCTGACAACTGGCAAAATCAATGTCTTCTTAATGTTAAGGTGCAGGCCCATTTTAAGACTATGTTCCTTGATCTTGAGAAGCAAATGTTTCAGATAGTCTTCACTTTCAGCCAGTAATGTGGTATCATCAGCATAGCGAAGGTTGTTCTACCAATCTTCACACCTCGGTTGTCTTCATACATGCCTGCTTCTCTGATGATTTATTCTGCATATAAATTAAAGAGGTAGGGGGAATATATGCAGCCTTGTCCTACATCTTTGCTGATTTTAAACCATTCTGTTTCTCCTAGATCCATTTGGACTGTTGCTGGCATGTGGGATCAGAGTAATTGTGTGATATTTTCCACAGTCAGTCGGATCACCTTTCTTCAGCATTTGTATAAACACAGATCTTTTCAAGTCAGTTGGCCATAGCATTGTCTTCCAGATTTCCTGGCAGAGCCTTGTAGGTATGGTAACAGCTGCATCAGATTGCTGTAATACTTCTATGGGAATGCCATCAATGCCCAGTGCTTTGTCCTTTGATAAGGCTTTCAATGCTACTTCAACTTCTTCTTTTATCACCAATTGTTCCGGATCATAAGGTACAGGTTGAAACGGCTGTTGGTCCACTTGATCTTTATCATATAAAAACTCTGTATATTCTTTCCACCTTTTTTTTTATGAGCTCAGCATCGTTCAACATGGATCCTTAAGCATCTTGTAACATTCCATTTCAAGGCTGAATTTTTTTCATAACTCTCGCAGCTTTAGGAAAGCTGATCTTGTTCTTACTTTAATAGTTTCTGCTTCTGTCTCCTTGCATGCGTCATTGTAGTACTACTCTTTTTCTTGTCTTGCTGCACATTGGAAATCTCTGTTGAGTTCTGTGATTGCCTCTCTTTCTCCTCTGACTTTAGCTTCTCTGCATTTCTGGGCAATTTTCAGAATTTCTTCAGTCATCCATTTTGGTTGTTTTTGCCTTTTCACCTTTTATAGAGACTTCTCACTTTCTTCCAATGCAACTTTCTTGATGTCATCCCATAACTCTTCTGGAGCTCCAAAATTCATATATAAAGCAGCAAATCCATTTTGCAGGCAGTCTTTAAATTCTGGTGGTATATTCTCAAGGTCATATTTTGCTACATTCCTGAGTGGCTTGCTCTTTTTCAACTTTAGCTTACTAGTAGTTGGTGATCTATAGCACAGTCAGCTCCAGGTTTTGTCTTTGTTGGTGTTATTGAGCTTTTCCATCATTGTTTTCCACGTATGTAGTCAATTTGATTTTTGTACAATCCACTGTGTGAAGTCCACATGTACAGTTGGTGCTTGCGCTGCTGGAAGAAGGTGTTTGGTCTTGAAGAATTCTATCAGTCTTTCTCCAGCTTTATTTCTGTTGCAAAGTCCATATTTTCAACCACTTTGCCTTTTTCTTTATTGCCAACTTGTGTTCCAGTCACCCATGACTATCAGGATATCCTGTTTGCAAATTCTGTCAATTTCAGCTTGTACTCATTCATAGAAATCATCAACTTCTTCCCCTTCAGCAGCTGTTGTTGAGGCATATACCTGAATTATAATTGTTGATAGGCATTTCTCATAGATGAATAGAAATTAAGCGTTCACTGACTGCATTGTATTTCATTTCAGTTCTTGCAAGTTTCTTCTTAATTATAAATGCAACACTATTTCTTCTTTCTTTCATTTCCAGCATAGTAGACCATGTGATCATCAGATGCCAAGTGCTGGTCCTAGTCAAATCTAATTTCAAGATTTCTACAAACTTCTTATAGAGTGTGTTACAATTACACTAGTATTAGTTCAGACTATTCAGTTCATTGAAACGTTCCTAAATGAGCACATCTATAATTACATATACTGTAAATGCAAACCTGCATTGATAGGCTGGATTCGTTTTGCAGTGACTAATGTGTTGATACCTTAAAGATATTTGCTATATTTGGAATTTTCAGTAGGAAATCTTGTAAGTGGAATTCTTTTTCTTCCTAGAAAGCTACAAGAGACATTTTATGAAACACCAATACCTGCATTAATGACAATGTAGAGAAACGTTTTATTAATGTTAATCATAACTCTCTAATCTGTCAAGACTTTTGACATTTCAGTCAATAGATAATGAACTAAAGGCAATTTAAAACATTCCTATAGTGTATAATCTTCCACAGACTGAGAATTGAATCTAGATTTAAGTTGCTAGGAGCTCTGTTTTTCAGTGAATCAGTGATGTCATCAAATTCTTACACGATTTTTATGAAACTAAAGCACTTCATTTCCATTCTTGTTGAGTGTTTTCAAATCATCAGACTAATAAAGTAGCCCCGTATTCCTTCTGGCCATTTTGCCATACAACCAATGGTCGAGCAAAATAAAGAACAATGTGAATCCATTGCAATTAAAAAGATTTCATATTCAGTTGTTAAATGCACAAAAGTCCAGAATGAACATAGTGACCCCAAAAATATCATACATTTCATTATTTTAAGAACTAATAAGCCACTTATTAACATAGAAACATAGAAACATGATGACAGAAAAAGACCACATGGCCTATCTAGTCTGTCCTTCCATAACAACAACTACAACAGTCCACTTTTTACCTTTAGAGATCCTCTGTGTTGGTCCCATGCTTTTTTGAATTCAGTTACTGTCCTCATCTCTACCACCTCCACTGGGAGACTATTCCACGGATCCACTACTCTTTCTGTAAAGAAATATTTTCGCATATCATTCCTGAATCTATCTCCCTTCAACCTCATCCCATGTCCCCTCGTAGCAGAACTTGCTTTCAATTGAAAGAGGCTCTCTCCCTGAACATTTATGCCACGGAGGTATTTAAACATCTCAATCATATCACCTCTATCCCGCCTTTCCTCTAAGGTGTACATATTAAGATCCTTAAGTCTGTCCTCATATGCTTTATAATGAAGCCCATTAATCATTTTAGTAGCAACCCTCTGCACCGACTCCATCCTGTTCACATCCTTTTGCAGGTGCAGTCTCCAGAATTGCACACTATACTCCAAATGAGGTCGCACCAAAGACTTATACAGAGGCATTATCACCTCCTTTTTTCTGCTAGCCATTCCTCTCCGTATGCACCCAAGCATCCTTCTAGCTTTTGCCGTCGCCTTTTCTACCTGTTTAGCTACTTTAAGATCATCAGACACAACCACGCCTAGGTCCCGCTCTTCTTTAGTGGACAAAAGTACTTCACCTCCTATACTGTATAGCTCCCTTGGATTGCTGCAGCCCAAATGCATGACCTTACATTTTTTAACATTAAATCCCAGCTGCCAAATTCTAGACCATTCTTCACGCTTAGCTTATTCATTACAGATTATAAAATACTAATTTTTTCAAAGATTTTTTTGCAGTAGGTTGAAACCTATCTGTGACTTTTATGATTTATTGGCAACTAGAATATAAATGCTCATGAAAAAGTCATTAAAAATGCTTTGTTAGAAATGGTAAAGGATCTTGTATCTCATGTATATGCAAACAAAAGAAAGCAAGCAAACCATCTTGCTTCCATTAGAAAAGGTCTAGTTATTCTGCAATTTTCTAAAACCTTTAAAGGCACATTTTACATAGGAGTTGGAGAGCAGAAGTGAGGTGTCAAGGTCAGGACATTTGCAACTCTGTTGGTATTTTAGAAAGGGTTCTACTAAATGTGAAGCTTTTCTAAACTGTATATTCACACGCAGTAGGAGGAGACATTTTATAAATATACACATGGGAAATATAGATGGAGGATATAGATGGAGAAAATCAGGGGCAGCAAAACACCTTTATGGTAGGATGGGCTAAACAAAACAATCTGCAGCTCCATTCTCAAGCTCTGTATTTGCTGATGATGATGAGGCCGCCGGGCCGGTCCCACGGCCGATGGTAACTCGGGCCCGGTCCCGGCCTTGGCCCTCGTCACGTGTTGGGGGTGCGAGGGGAGGGGGCGCGAGGGCTTTGGGCCGGTTGCCAAGGGGATCGCTTTTCGCGGCCGCGAGAGGCGATCCTGTTGACTGCGGTGGGGTAAGGTGGGGGGTAGGGTTGCGAGGAGCCGCGTGGCTCGGCCTTTCCTGCGGCTCCTCGCTGAGGATCGAGCGTGTTTTGCGGTGCTCCGGGACGCGTTCCAGGTTGCGGCGGTGAGCTATGGGTGAGGGGGGGTACCTACGACCTTCCAAACCAAGGGGTAGTACAAAAAATAAATAAATAAACGGCGCGTTCGACGGCACATTAAAAAAAAAAAAACACCCACCCGTTCCATACATTGCAGGCCGACAGGACACTGCTGAGGGGTGGGGAAAACAGACACTGCAGGGGGGGGGGAAACAGGTGGGGGGGCCATTATTGGGGCAGAGGGCTGTGTACCAGGGGCGGCATGGGGAGGTCGTGGACTGGCAAGACGGGGCGCGCGGGAGTTCGCACCCGGTCTCGAGGTGTTCATGGGGGGGGGGTGCAGGGGGCTCAGGCTGCCCGGGGGGGGGGAGGTCGGGGTGGGCTCGTTTGCCCGGTGGCTGTGGGGGATGGCCAAAGGGGGCAGGGACGTCGTTGGGCCCTGCAGAGACGGGCACCGTGACAGCTTCTGGGGAGGTTCCGGGGGGGGGGGCAGCGCAGGGGGCCCAGGGCGTGGGGCCTGCCGCGCAGGAGTGCCTTGGGCAGTCTCTGGAGGTGGGTGGGGTTGGGTCCCGTGGTGACACGGCTGCGGACTTAGGACTTCCGCGGCCCCCGATGGGTTTGCCAGGACTCAGTGGGTCCGGACCGTGGTATCAGGGCGGGCCTGCTCTGCATTATCCGTATGGGAGGGGCATGCCGATGGCGCCAGGGGGGGGCCTTTATGTCAATGGGCAATTGGGGGGCTGGTTTTGGGGATTGGGCGGGGGCGGGCGATCACGAGTTAGCTGCTGCTTTTCTGTTTTTTTAAAGTTCCTCATTTATAATAATATATAAGTTTCTTATTTATCTTTTGCTACCTCATGGCCGGTCCCTCGGTGGTACACTTTGACCTGTTTATTGTTTTTTAACATCCAATTCGTTTTGAGTCTAAAATTCTTATCAGCAAACCTTTGTCTCTTCTTGTCATGTTTTCTGTTTTATCACTATACTATGATCTATTTTTTTGAGATCATTTACTTTCAATCTTACTTTTGTTTTCCAATCGTGTTACAGTATGGTCATATCACCATGGTTTTCCCCTCTCTTCCTACTCTATCACACTTTTTCATTCACTCTGTTCATCTTATTTTATAGTGCTATACTCTGCGATCAGCATACGCAAGTATAACATTCACACGAACATTAAAGTAGTACGATACTGTAGACACTTGTCTTTAACACATTCTTTATTGCAAAAGTTTTGTTTTTTCTTTCATGGTTTACAGAAAGTTTTTATTATACAGTTTCACTCCCTATCTGTCCAATGATTTTCTGTACAGAATCAACAGCCTCGCTTTAGTATGATTTAAATACCGCTTCAGTGTGATTTAAATACCCTCTTTGCTTCTGTGCGGCATTTCCCGCGCACAGCAACGACACTGGTAAGGTTGCAGCTTCTCTCCTGGTTCTTCTCTTTCTTCTTTTATTCTGTTTTATTCTTTATTTTTCAATATGACATAGTGGTTTGTTGTGTATCCCTCTTTCCCTGCTCATACGCTCAGTATAATGACCTCTTTTTCTTCTGTTTTACCTTTTCACGTTTAACGGCATGTCCCTGTATTAGCGGCAACTTCTTATACTGCTCTTTCTTCCCGTCAATGACATACATATTTATTTTTAGTATCTATCTGTTGGTAATTTGCTATAATTTTATGGTGAGATACTTTCATTCGCATATATGTGTGCATTTATGATTTTTTTATTACTGTTAAAATGTTTGGAGCATGTAAAGGCTTTTGCCCTAGTTGGCTTTTTTGTGTTGATATAAAAGTTTCTGGCCTGCCCCTTTGTTATAATTTTATGATAAGACACTTTTATTTGCATATATGTGTGCATTTATCATTCTGTTACAACGTTTGGAGCACTTAAAAGTCTGATTCTCGTTTTTTGCCTTAGTTGGCTTTTTTGTGTTTACACACGGTTTTCGAGTTTTGTGACGCTTTTGGCCAGCTCTTTGACGATATGCTGAGACTTGTCCACTGCCACCTTTCACACACGGATCTCTTTTCATCACTGTGATACAAAAAATTTTTTGTCCCCCTTGTGTTTGGCTCATATCATATTTTTTTAGTTCACATGTATTTTGCTCTTATAAAAGATCTGTATTTTAACACCTCCTCTGGCGGTTTATCTAAAAGTCTCTTACATGCCGACTCACCAGCACACAATTACAATGCACGTATTTTTGTATCTTATGTTTTCTCGGGTCTCACTATAGGTTTTCTTCCTCCCCTCTTGTTTCTGCGTGGATTCTATGATATGCCATATGTATATTTTAAGGTATAATTTGGCTCTTTTGTGATGTACGCTATGTGGCTATCTCTTTATGTTCAGGTTTTGGTTTGGTTACTGTTTCCTTCCGTCATCTTCACTTGTTTTTATTTTATTTTTGGGGGTTTGCTCTCCATTTGTAGTTTTGGCGAGTTGAATTATTGCTATCCTAATTCACACTACACCTTTTAGATGCGTGGTACAAATGAATACATTGTACATCATATTTTTATGCAATTATTATTTTTTACATTATATGAAATGCTTTGATTATTGAGATATTCGTTGTTAACACCATCATTCTTCTTCTTCACCTTATATAGATTGAGGAGGTTTCTACGCTTTTTATATTTGTTGCTTCGCCTCTGTGGTAATGTATTCTTTTACCATCTAATATTTTTCTTAGTTATGTAATTCTATGGTTAGTTTTTTCATAAGGGCAACTTATTTTGTGGTTCCAATTTGTTTTTGTTTCTTTTGTATGTACGTATTTAAGTTAAACATGCCCATTTATTTTAGAACAACTGAAAGTTTTTAAGTTTTTTATACTCCATATCTCATGTCAAAGTTTTTGTACATGTTTTAATATATATGTTTTATGTTATTTTGTTTTTAGACCCCTGAAGAAGGCCTCAGGCCGAAACCTTTTAGTTGGGTCCTTCATTAAATTTTGGTTGCATATCAATACACCTGCGTGTAGGCCTGTTTCTTTGGGTTCCGCTTCTGGTTTGACCTATACTGGCTATTCCATGGCCATGCTCCCATGTACAATGTTCTGAGGGCTATTTGGCTCCCTGTCCAGTTTAATACTATACAAGTGATTTAAGGATTATTCACATTTCTATTTATGAGGATCCACATTTAGGCATTTGTGGATGCCTTTTTTGAGAACATTACCATTTTAGACACATTCCTGATGAAGACACATGCCAAAACACAGACATGTAGGGTAAAACAACAGAAAGAACAATAAGTTAGTTTACAGTTTACTTTGGTGGGTTTGCTTTTGACTTTTGACCTTGCTCTTGGTTTGCATCTTTGATGCTTGTGAGTGAAAGTACTTATTTGGACATGTATTCAGACATTGATGAAGCATCCACACATGCAGAAGAGGTACTACAATGGTAAACATTATTAGCACTCTTGCAGTTCAGCCCCTTAATGTCCAATTTCTCCCAAAATAAAAATGGCCAGTGAAATGGCTTTGGACTATAGATGCACACATAAGTGAAACATAAAATAATTAAATTGGTCTTGTTGTATTTGAAAGGAAATAGTAAGACGTATAAAAACAGGGAAATTGTCGGGACATGATTATTGGCAACCTTATAAACAATTCAAATCAGCTTGAACAGAATAATGACATTCTCATTGCAGTAAACTTTAGACACACCTATGATCAATTGTCAGTACTTACATGACTTGAATCAGCTAATGAATGATGGCTCTAATGTTTAACACTAGAAGCCCCAAAAGGAATTTTACCTAGAAACCCCAAAGTGCATCAATTGACGCATTATCATGACGACTGCGTTTAGCATGAAATGCAGATGTGAATTAATGTGAAGTTACGTATTTGTTAAATACGTGCAGTATGTGACTTCATTACATGACATCATCATGTGTTATTGTTTGTAATGTCAGAGTAAAACTGTAAACAGTGATTGAGATGCTCCACCTAGTGGGAACATGAATTTATACCTAGAAGCCCCAGAGTACGTCAATTGATGCATCCAAGACAATTGAGTGTGTCAATTGACGTACTTTGGGGCTTCTAGGTATAAATTTGTTTTTCCGCTAGGTGGTGCATCTGTCATTAATTTTCGATGCACATATTTGAACATCTTGACCTTGCTAACAAAGTCATGGAACATGACTGACATGGTTCTAGCAGTGGTGCTGGTATACAACTTCGAAGATGCATTTGCGTCAATTGACACACTTTGGGGCTTCTAGTGTTAAAATGGCCACATTCATTCCCTGTTCTATTTTCACAAGACAAGAGAGCTGCCTGAGAGCATCAGAAAAGCTATTATCACCAAACATCAAACTTCAAACAGGTACAAAGCTACCTTCAAAGACCTTGGGATTCCTGTGTCTACAGTTCACAATGTTATTAAGACGTTTTCTGCTCAAAAAAACTGTCAAGAACCTCCCAGGATGTGCTGGAAAGAGGAAAATTAATCCAAGAAGTCTTTGAAGGTTAGTGTGCACTGTTAGAAAAACACCATATACAACATCCCAGGAGCTTAAGGCTGAACTGAAACAATCTGGAGTGGTAGCTTCAACCCACACCATACACTGCACACTAAACGAAGAAGAACTTCATGGACGAAACCCAAAGAGGACCCCACTGCTCAAAGACAAACATAAAAGGGCATTCCTGATCTTTGCCCAAATCCACCTTGAGAAACCACAGTCCTTCTGGGAAAATGTTCTGTGGACAGATGAAACCAAACTTGAGCTCTTTGGCAAATCAAAACAGATTATAAGTCACACAGCAAGACCCCTGGACACATGCCAACTATGTCCCCACAGCCACAAGCCTCAGACAACTGAAAATCCATACATAAAGAATATTTAGCTCATCCACTAACTTTCAGCAATGGAAATCACTCACTCCAACATCCCCACTACCCCAGTCACCACCTACCATGTCAACACCATAACTCTTCCATTTGTACCCCAAAACTGATACATTGTATATACGAGTGTTAAGTTAACCCAAGTCTCCTTAGCCTCTTGGCAACTTTTCTTTACCTTTTGTTATATTTTGTACCTATTACATTAGTTACTATTATGTTACATGTAACTCACACTTCTTTTTGCTCCTATGTTGATTGCAGCAAGTTCAGTGTAAACCATCTTGACTGGTAGAGTGGTATAAAGTCAGTATAAAAAAACAAGTCAGAGGTGGTAACCAAACTTCAAAACCATTAATCCGGACAAAACGGGTATCTCAAGGCTCAGTTCTCTCTGCCTTACTCTTCAGTCTTTACATCCAGCCCATCTGCACCCGAATTAGAAGCCATCATATCCTCTTTCACATCTATGTGAATGGTATAATGATATGCACTCCATTCTTCACCACAAAACCCGATTATAAACACATAGCATCATGCTTCAAAGCCCTCACTCACCGACTCGCAGAACTCAACCTATCAGTGAACTATAACAAATCTGTAGTCCTCCACATTACAAGGGATACAACCTTTATCTCCCCCCCCCCCCGCACAGCAAAACTCACAATCAACAGAGTAACATTGGATACCAAAACAGAAGTTAAGTACTTAGGTGTCACACTCGACCAGAACCTGACTATGCGAGCACACATAAAAAACCCCCACACCAATTTAGCATACCCAAACTAAAGATCATACAGATCCTACAATCACTTCTAGACATGAGTGACTTCAGAATGGTGTACCAAGCCATCACCACCCCACAACTGGATTATTGCAATATCCTCTACCAAGGACTACCAAAGCAAATACTATATCCATTACAAATGGCACAAAATACCGCTGCCAGAATAATAACTGGCACATCCAGACAAGACCATATCACATCCAAGTTAATGAAGGGGATAGTGTTGGCACATAAGTTAATTACTGGTGATTGCCCAGGATTGTTTCATCAGGATGGGGTGCATTTGTCTGATATTGGGTATGATATCTTCCTTAGTTCTATACAGGATGTATTGGAGGGTGCAGTAATGAGTTTCAGGATACAGCCTTGTTGAGGGGGAGTGAGTGACATGCGCTAGGCAGTCCCTTCTATTGGCGGAGACAGAGGTGGCTAATCTCCCCCTAGAATTAATTCCTGCCCCACCCCTCAAAAGGGGGGGGGGAGTTAGGGATGGGAGCACTGGAGGGGGTGGGTTACCACAGCATGGGCATCATCGCCATGTGTGGGTCCAGTCACATTAGGGCTCCAGTGGGTGAAGCAAGTATCGGCCTGGTGTCACCGCAGGCTGAGAAGTGGGGGGCGGGGGGAGAGCATAGGAATATGGATTGGAGAGGGGCTAGGACAACACTGTCTAGTCTGACCCCTTATGGGTTGTGATATTGATTACTGGAGATGTTATTGTTAAATGTTTTGAATGCTGAATAAAGCTATGGCCAATTGTTTGCCATTGTACCTCTCTGTGTGGGGTTATTTCATAATTAATGGTTGGGCAAATGGATGGGAGTGTGAATGCCTTGGCTATTGGACCAGGAAGGAGGTCAAGGTTGTTTAGGGAATGGAGCTCTGATTGGAGGTTGCTGAAACCATGGACAATGCTGGTACAGAGCTCCTGAAGATCACCTCCTTCAAAGTCATCCTTCTGCTGACTCATTGCATGGGCCACATCAAGTAAAGGATCCTCTCTCTGCAGGCATAGAGATGTTTAGTAGCCAGGAGGGGAGAAAAGCAGGCAAAGGGGAGTCTTTAGTGAGTTTTTATTTCAACTTTGGCTCACTATTTTACTTGGTATCTACTGTAATATTATGCTAGTTGGAATAAAGAGTGCTGAAAAGGCACATACCAGCCAAAATTTATATGGAGCAGAGTGGACACACAGGAAGTTGGAACAATCTGTAGAGTTGTGGTTGCAAGACTAAGGATATTGAGGGGAGTCTAGTTAAAGATGGGGCTAATTTTATCCAGCTGGGTTAATCGAGGGGGGAAAAAACCTGTTTGCTTTATGAACAATCTTGGTAAGAGGAAAGGGTGAGGAGTGGGCTGGGAACAAAATGTCACCAGTAGCATTTACTTTATTTGATTCATTTTCAGGCAATTGTTGGATTTTTTCTCTGATTTGGGGGATATTTTTTTTCAGTTCATTTCAAACATTGGGATTAATGAAACATTTTTGCCTATTATAACTTTTTAATGTATCAAAATCAATTGTAAGCATATTAATTCAGAGACTAATGTGCATTACATTGATTTTCCTTGCACAAACCGTTTTACGGCATGCCAACAGACTGAATGTGTGCTAATGAATGCGTTTTCCTATTAGACTTTAAGGCTTCTAAAATAACCCCCTTATTTGTGATATACATGTATCAGTGTGACCACCAATATATGTTAATTGCATTCTCGTGTAAGTGGCCATTTTAGAAAAGGCCCCGATTACATATGGATGAACATCCACATGAAAAGTAGATGGGAGTGTGTCGGGAACACATTGAGGACATGGCCTGGACAGGACAAAAATCTACATGTGTATTCTCCATTTCATATAGGGAGTATACATACAAGCCCAAAATCGCCCGTGTCCAGATTTACTCTTGCTCTCTGACACCAATAGGTATGGACAAAGTGCTCTGTTTGCCTCTCCCATTACAGAAGAAATCAAAGGAGATATCCCCCTTAATCTCTCAATGCTTATTTCCCCCTCCAAATCCAAACAACTCAAAAGTGAGTAGCAGCATCTGCACATCTCATTTGTAAAATGGTTTAGATACGTTTGTGTTTTGACATTTATATGTGAGCGTTGTGAAATGCCAGCACTGACATGTATAAGTTGCCTAGTTTCCTCCATCAAGTTTCCTCTAAAATGGCTCCTCCTGTTGCACATAGATATGTATCTTAGAAATAGCTCCACATTTAGCAGAGCTGTTCCTAACATACCGTCAGAGCTGAATGCATCCTGACCATGGCATTTCAATGCTGATATCCATGTCCTATGTAAAATTTGTCTTCATGCAAACGATAGTGCAGGAATCAAGGAGATATGGTACTTACTGTATCTGATTCACATGCCTGCTGCTCAGCCTATAAGGAGAACTGGATCTGCAGTGATATCTCCCAGTCAAGTGACCATTTTTTTTTTAATCTTAAAATCATTATACTATAGGTCTAGCCTCATATGCAAAAATGTTGAGATCCATTACTGCACTGAGGTAATATTTTACAGTCAATATTCAGCAGCTGCTATTGGCATTTTTTTAAACATAAGAAATACCATATTGGGTCAGACCAAGAACCATCCTGTTTCCAAAAGTTGCCAATCCAGGTCACAAGTACCTGACAGGTTCCTAAAAATGTACACAGGTTCCACAATGCTTGTCCCGTGGTAAGCAGTGAATTTCCCAGGTCCACTAATCTTTTATAAACCCAGCTACAATAACAGCTCTTACTACAGCCTCTGGTAACAAATTCCAGAGTTTTGTTATGCGTAGAGTGAAAACATATTTTCTCTTAATAGTCTTAAATGAGGTTACATTGTAGCCAAGGCTGGCCTGTCCACCAGGCGAGCTAGGCAACTGGCCCGGGTGGGCACTGGCACAGGTGGGCAGCGGTGGCAGTGGCACACATGGGTGGCCATGCCACCCCCCCCCCCAGCTGCCGCTGATTCTGTTTGGGGGTGGAGTCACCACTTTTAGAAATGCTGCCGCTGCCTGCCTTCCTCCCCTGAGACGGAATCATCGTCAGCTGCAGGGGAGGGGGGGCATTGCGGCCAGGGTTTCTACTTAGAGCAGCAGAAACCGTTGGATTGGCCCTGGTTGTAGCTTCATTGTGTGTTCCCTAGTCTTTCTACTTTTTGATAGCGTAAAAAAACCCCTTTCCTCTAAGGGGTATTCTTCCATCCCCTTTACCATTTTGATGGCTCCTCTCTGTACCTTTTCTAATTCTGTTATCTTTCTTTTTACGATATGGTCACCAGAATTGCACACAGTAGTCAAGGTTTGGTTGCACCATGGAATGATACAGAGGCATCATAATATCCTTTGTTTTATTCTCTATTCCTTTCGTTATGATTCCTAGCATTCTATTTGTTTTCTTGTTCGCCACTGCACACTGGGTAGAGTGTTTCAATGTATTATCCACGATGATGCCTAACTCTGTTTCCTAGGTGGTAGTTCCTAATGTGGAACCTTGCATCGTGTAACCATAGTTTGGGTTGTTCTTTCTTAGGTGCATAACTTTTCACTTGTCCAGATTAAATTTCATCTGCCATATGGATGTCCAGTCTTCCAATTTATCATGTTCCTCATGCAATTTTTCACAATCCTCTTGTGTTTTCACACATTGAATAATTTTGTGTCATCTGCAAATTTGATCAGCTCACTCGTTAGTCCCATTTCCAGGACATTTATGAATATGTTAAAAAGCAGCGGACCCAGCACAGATTCCTGGGATACTCCACTATTCACCTTTCTCCATTGAGAAAATTGGCCATTTAGCTGTACTCTGCTTTCGAACGTTTAACCAGCTCCTGATCCACAGTAGTACACTGTCTCCTGTCCCGTGTCTTTTTACTGTATTTCCAAGATTATAAGTCGCTCCTGAGTATAAGTTGCAGAGGCCAAAATTAGGCATTTTACAGGTAAAATCATAGTATAAGTCAGCCCGCTATATAAGTTGCTGGTTCTAAAATTAAAGTGCAAGGCAACACTGTTTTTTTTTAACTCATTTCAATTTCACTTTCTAATAACACTCTTGAATAAAGTGCTTAACAACATAGCAGCTCATTCCACATCAGATTTATTCTGTATCACTTTCAGTGAAAGCCGTTAAGTCCTCATTTTTAGTATCACTGTGAAATAGTTCTGAAATTTTAAATGCCAGTTCATTTTTATTATGTCTTCTACATGATTATCAGGGTTCTTTATATCTCAGCCTTCACAAAACCAGATTTTATTATTTTATCACTCACACCTCCCCACCATGCTGTCACAACCCACATGGAGACTTCTGCAAAAGTGTTGTGGCACATACGACTGGTAGCCATGAAACTGTGTTCTCCATGGCACATCCAGTTTTCCCATAAGCAGTGCAACACAGCTTTGAATCTTCTGTTAACAGAAATGTCAAGCAGTTGAAGCATTTTTGTCATACCACCAGGTATGGGACAGTGTTCAGAGATTTTATTTTCTTCTTTATGTCTTTAGTGAAATGGTCTGTCATGGTATCTATGACAAGTAGTGCTTTCTGTCTCTTGAAAACTCTGTCCGGCCGCTTACTAAAGCAGCACTGCAGCTATTTCAACATCATGCTCTCATCCATCCATCCTTTCTCAATCACATTAACAACGTTGGTTGGTAGAGTTTCACATGGCTTTGCAATTGAATATTAGGACAGTGTACGCCTGGCACCACTTGAAACATTTTAAAATGTCAGTGACCAGTCTTGGAATTGATGACGTAAAGGGCTAAAATGAGTAAAAAAATGCACAAATTTATCATCGATGCTAGAGAACTTAGCCCTGGGTGACAACAACCAAGACCGATCATTAAATTGTGCCCGCACTTGTGTTTGCCGAATCAGTTGACTGGGATATTCCCGTAGTTGAAATGAGTAATGTAAAAATTGAGCTAGACGAAGACTTCCATAGTTTTACAGTACATGGTAGTGAAAAGCTGATCGTCTTATCTAGTAAGGACACATCCAAAAATGAGATTTTGTCTGCATGAAAATTCATAGAGAATTGAATATTGATGTCACATTTGTTTGACCAACTATGAAACCTAAACAGCTGGTTGCGGGGACTAGTCCATAGCATAAACACGTCATCTATATACCTGATCCATAAGCGAATATAGGCTTGAAAAGGACAGTCATGTAGCCAAACTTGTTCAAAGTGGGCCATATACAAATTTGCTATGGATGTGGCCATAGTAGCAACCATTGCAATCCCCTCAATTTGTTGGTAAAATTTACCATCAAAACAGAAAAAAATTGAAGTCATTGCTAGATCCATCAGCTGTAAAATTAATGCAATCATTTTATCACTTAGATCTTGCCAGTCAATAAGCACTTGTCTGACCACATGTAGGGCCCCCAATTGTGGAATGCTGGTGTATAGCGACGATTTGGACTTTGGAAGCTAAGTATATTTTTTACTATTTTTCTGTTGCAAATATGCTTGAGTATATATTGTCCCAGCATATCACCAAGAAAATTTGAAGAGAGGTTTTTCAGACCATTGATGTAAGGGTTAATCTGTATATTGTTTGACTGGTTAACTCCCCCTTTCTTTTGAGTCTTATTATACTAACTCAGGGATCAACTGAAGTCTTTTCCTCTCATTACCTATCCTATGGATGTTATTTCAGCAGGTTTATTAAATGATTCACTATCTGCCTAAGTAAAGAAGGGTTTTTGGTGTATATATAGACCTAGCATACCTTCGTCTTGAGTTCCTCCAGATGGCTGGCTGACTAAGTAAGCACTTTTTCCATGCCTATTCATGCCTAGAGCAGGTATAAGCTTAGAAGTAGCTCAGGATGTCCAGGGTGGTACTGAAATCGGGTGAAGATGGCCATCTGTATGCCTGTTTTCAATTATCCAAATCACATAGATCTTCTAAAATAACCCCCATATTACAGTTGAAGCTGACAATTATCTGGCTAGCGGCAATATTCGGTGTGCTATGGATAACTAGATGGACAGTTTAGTGCTATCTTTTTGCTGTCTTAAAGTTGTCCAGTTAGTTATCTGGATAGTAGACTAAATATTCCAATTTCCAGAAAATTACCAGGACTCCCTATGCTCTGCCCACGCTCCTCCCTCGCACTCTTTAGTTAGTGCCAGGGGAGGGTCAATATGGTTTTCAATGGCACTATCCGATAGCACCACTGAAAGTCACCAGATAACCCTGACCAATACTTTTAAATAATCGGGCTTGATTTTTAATGCTCACTTCCCAGTTCTATGGTTTATTTCATAGATGGACTAAGTTGGTTGGTTTTCTTCTATAAATTACTTTTGCCTTTTTTTTTCCAAATACTTAGTCTATGATTATATTGTGTTAGAAATCAATATGTTTGATGCTTGCGTACAGCTTTTCGAGAACCTCAGGACAGTAATTTATTTCATTTTTTATTGCTCTTGAGTTGGCTGCTTAAATGTTTGCATTCCACTTTTTTCCTGATTATCCTTGCTATTTTTTATCATGCTGCTTTTACTACTGGTTAGTATATAGACATCTCAAATGAGCTGCTATTTACAGTCTATTACAATTGTGAGCTCACAGTCTGATTAGCTGGACTATTGTATGGCAATTCTAGTCTATGAAAGAATGTCTGTGTGGAAGATTCAAAAAAGTGATTTCAAGGCTATTTAAAAACAGCAATATAAACACATCTGTGTCTTTGTAAAATAGGTTCCCAGCACCATCTCCAATAGTGCACAGATGACCATACATAAATGTACACCTGCTCTAAAAAAGGTATAAAATTGTGCATACTGTACAGGGATCATTGTATAAGCCATTTTCAACATTAAAACAGCTTGCAAAAGTGGGCTTTTATAAAATTAGGTCATGCCTAAAAATAAACACAATGCGAGCCTGCTATATTTGCACAGTAGCAAACAGGGAGCAGAGCTTGGGCAGAGCATGTGCAGTCATGATTTATGTGTATATTTCAGCAGGATTTGTGCTAGTATTTTATAAAATCATATAGGCACTTATTCTATATGTTTTTATGAAATAGATACAAAATAAGCACCTTCCTGTCTTCTTAAACTAGGTAATGTTACAAAATTACCCCGTATGGGGAAGTAGTATATCGAAGAGAGAGCAAGAAAGCGAAACAAACTCTCAGGGACCGAGAATAGATAGTCTATCACCCTTCCACACTACAAGGGGGAGCATAAGACCACATACTGATTTGGGGGTCTAAGGAGTGGGCCAGTAATCTCATAAGGGTCAACCCAATCACAAAAAGTAGGGCTAGAACAAAGATTTGGGTGAAAACCAGGATTAAGGTTGTGTGCAGGCAGGTTACAGTCTCCCCCATTAACTCGACTGTCTCAAGCTTACCACGGAGGTCCGCCGTAAGTTTCTCCAAGCGATAGATGTCCCACACTTTAATCATCCATTCCACACATGAGGGCAACCAGGCCCTCTTCCAATGGCACACGATAACACACTGGGCTGCCAAAAAGCAGACAGATAGAAAGCCGATGTAGTCCTTTAGAGAGAAGATCCAGGGGTAGATTTCCCAACACACATGATTCAATTGTAAAGGGGAAATACAGGCCAAAAGCTTGAGATATGTGCCCGTGCACTTGGGACTAGAACAACTGCAGCTTAGGGCACGACCTCCACATGTGCTCAAAGTCACCCACAAAGTCTCCAGCATAGGGGATCACTAAAAATTAAGAAAAGGAGCAGGAGTGGGAATATTGATACACCTCCACTCCAAATTCTTCGGAAGTAGCACCCACTGTCTCACTCCAGTCAACTCTGTGTGGGAGACTGCAGCTGGAATTCAGGGGTACATAATGGAGGCCCGACATAAAAGAGCCAGAAAAGACTTCAGCTACTTGGAGTCAAAGAGGACGTGCTCCCACTTTCTGCAGGGGTGCAAGATCTGCAGAAGTTGGTAGGAAACTTCAAAGCAATGCCGTGTCTGGAAGTATTGGAAGAGAGTCAAGGTGGTTCCTCAGAGTTGCTCCAGGCAAACCTTAAAGGTAAAGGTTGATCCCTCATACAATGAGGATACTCGTAAAGTGTTCCCAAGGGCAAGGGCCTCCCACCGAAATACCTCACAAGCAAAGGCAGAAAGTGGGATGTAAGGTGACCACTGAGGGGATGTATTGTACCAATTGCAAAGAGCATTCCAGGCTCTCCATACAGGACCCAGGAAGGGGTGGGAAAGCACTAAATGCCTTTCAGGCCAGTCCTGCAAGAATAAGATAGCTGCAAGAGGTATAGGGGACACCCAGGCCTCTTCCAGCCTTATCCAGTCAGAGCTTGAGCCAGTCATCCAAAAATAAATGGCAAGAGGCATGAACAGCGATAATATCATTCCGGTTCAGGTAAATCAAGGTCTCCAGAGTGTTTGGGTCAAACAATAGTGGACCAGCTGACCTGGGGCCTTTTACGCTGCCAGATGAAGCCAGTAAGGGCTCGGTGTACAGATTTAAAAAAGCTCCAAGGCACCTAGATACGGAGTTGCATGAACAAAAAGATTAGCTTAGAGAGGAGGAGCATCTTAACAGTGTTCATGCGGCCAAGCCAAGTAATGGAGGCAGCCCTCCAGGACTCTGTCTTTGTTCAATCCCTCCAGGAGTGCTCAATAATTGAGTGAGAAAAGATGAGAGGTCATGGTGGATATGTATACCTATGTAGTGGAACAGATCAATCCTAAGGTAACTATCAGGCAACTCAGGAAGGGTTAGCATTGCCGTAGTCATACAGCAGAGCAAAGCTGATTTCTGTAAGTTGATGGTAAAGCCAGAGACTCTAGAGAAGCAATCAAGTATGTCCACTATTCTCGGGAGCGTGGATGCTGGATCTCAAAGATACGTAAGTGTGTCATCTGTATATAGCGAAATTGCATGTGAACGTCCTCTGAATTTGATTCCTGTATCAAGCGCTTACTTACAAATATGAGTAGCAAGCATCTCTATGGCCAACATGAAAAAGGGGGGAGACAAAGGACAGCCTTCCCAAGTTCCACACCAAAGTGGAAGGAGTTGGAATGAAAACCATTAACGAGGACAGAGGCCCTGGGATTGGCATAGAGGGCTGCTATCCAGCCTTGTACATGCAGACCGAATCCAAACTGCTTCAGGTCCTCAAGCAAGTATGGCCACTCAACCTTATCAAAAGCCTTTTCAGCATCTAGCAAGAGAATCACGTAATGTTCTGTTTTCCTTCTGAGGCCATGTAGAACATTAATTAAGCCCCAGACATTTTCAAAGCCATAGCTGTTTCATGAACCCTATGTGGTCTGGATGAATGAAATCCTACATGGTTGATTCTAAACATGCACCAAGGATTTTGGTGAACATTTTGTAGTCTGTTTAGCAAAGAGATAGGTCTGCAGTTGCTGCAAAGAAGCTGGACCTTGCCTTCTTTTGGAATGACAGTAACTATGGCTCGATAAAAAGATGTTGGCAGGACCCTCCTAGGTAGGATATTATTGAAAACCTAGACCAAAGTAGAGGCAAAAAGCTCCTGCAGGGCCTTATAGACCTCAGCTGGAAGGAAGTCAGGACCCAATGCCTCAGCATTCTTTAAATGACAAATGGCAAGGTGTACCTCTGCTAGGGAAAAAGGGTGCACAAGTGTCTCTTGGGCCTCAGGAAGAAGATGAGGTAAGTGTGCTGCCTCCAACCACTCTCAGATCACCACTTCGTCAGCCTCCAGATGAGAGGAATAGAGACCTCTGTAGAAGAGGACAAAGGTGTCAGCTATCTCCTGCATCCGGTAGATTGTAGTCCCCTGGGCAGAGGAGAGGATGCATATTCAACATTTAATCCATTGTCACTTCAACTGCCACAAAAGCAGTTGATGTGCTTTATTTCCATGTTAAAAAAAAATGGTGCTTGGTTCAAAGCAGTTTTGAAGCAATGTCCTCAGTTTCCAAGGTGGCTAGTTCACTTCTCAAATGAACCAAGCACTGCCATACTTTAGGATTGCCCCCCTTACAATGAAGCTACTCTAACTCTAAGATGACTTTCCTTAATATCCTCCACCTAAGCTTGATCTCTCTTCTTAAAAACACTGCATAAAGACATTAAGTGCCTCCTAAATACCGCTATCCAGCTTCCCACAAGGTGAAGGCAGAGGTATTCCCTGTATCACTGAAGGAGAGATATTCTCGCCACCCCTTTTGCACAGCGAATAAGAACTCTTTGTTTTTAAGGAGTGTCTTACAAAGAACCCAGGAATGGAGAGACATCTCAGCTGCCTGATCACTCAATTTTAGCGAGCTAAGTTCATGATCAGAAACTCCCATAGTATCTATAGATGTGTTGGATACTATGGAGAACAAATTTGGTGAAATAAGCCAAAGGTCAATCCTAGAATGACTCTGAAGAGTGTGTAATCTTTCTCCCCCATGAGAAAGCTCCAGGCATCACAGAGGTCCAAATATGCCAAGACCCATCTAAGCTAGCACGGATTCATAGAGGTATAGTTCCCCTTTCATGTCCTGTCTATGCCTGCCAGAACACAATTAAAGTCGCCTCCTATGTAAGAATGCTGAGGACAGATTCTCATCATTGAGAACAAGCACCTATCTTTCTACCTAATATACAGGCCCCCAAATGCTAACTCTTTAAGCTGCAGAGGCTACGCGGGTAGCACTGAAAATCGCTGCTACCTGTGTAACCTCTGCGGCTGCTGGGGCATCCAGGCTAACCAGGTTAAAGGGGTCAGTGGGCAGGCTATGCACCACTGCGGCACATAGACTGCGTAACTCAAAATTGGTCCCATGATCTTTACCCCATTCAATATTGATCAACTGGATCACTCTTGGATTGCAAATTGTCTAAGAGCAATGATAGTCTGCCTTAATAAGTTAAGCCTTGCAATCAATTTCACAAAGTCTGAGGTCCTTTATGTTACAAGAAACACCTCTTTTACATCACCTAAGAATATACCTATTCTAGATTATGGTCTAGCTGTTAAGCAACATAAAAAGTATCTTGGTATAACTCTTGACCAAAATCTCAACTTCCAAGAGCACATTAAGAGAATATTAAAAAGGCTTACTGTAAGTTAGAAACAATCCAGAAATTAAAACTTATACTAAATGACTGTGACTTCAGAACGATTTGTCAATCTATGATAACACTTACCCTGTATTATTGCAATTTAATCTTCCAAGGTCTTCCAATGAAATTGATATATTCACTACAACTTGTTCAGAATACAACTGCACATCTGAACATGGGAGCCTCCAAGATGAATCACATAACTCCAATTCTATTTCAGTTACATTGGCTTTCAATTCATATGGCTGCAAGTTTAAATCGATTCTGATCATTTTCAAAATTATACATAATATTTTTCCAGGAGCCCTTTATGATGAGACCTTACAATAGACAAAGACGATCTTCTTGCGAGAATTTACTATCTATACCTAAGCAACGTACAAGCGTAAAGCAAACAACTTGTAACTGTGCCTTATCTTTATATGCTTCATCTCTTTGAAACTCTTTGCAAGGGGAATTAAGATCCATATTTGATATCAAAGATTTCAAGAAAGAGCTGAAGACTCAGCACTTCAGGGAGTATTTTGGTCCCGATACGTTAACCTAGTCTGCATTTGATTATATCTTCTTATTTTATGTTTTTGTAACACTCCAAGTTAACATTCCCTGTTTAATATATCCATTTGTGTTTGATGTAAACCACATTGAATTCAAGAAAAACGGTATAGAAGACCTGTTAAATAAATAAATAAATATTATATATAAATTGGTCAACACACATCTAAACCATACAAACAGGAAAAAGGCCTACCACAAGGCTCTGCTTTCTCAGTCCTGCTATTCAATATCTACCTTCAGCCCATTTGTAATATCTTCAAAAAATTGTATGTAGAATACCATATTTATGCAAATGATATAATGCTATATCTTCCTTTTGACACTGCCAGCCCCATCATCCACCAAATTACAACTTCATTCAGTGACGCATCAAAATGGCTTAACCAGCATAGCCTCAAGATCGACTATATAGGTGAGCTACGTAACAAGGAACCATGACTTCACTCCATCCCCAAAATTGTGCCTTAGTAAGACTGACCTATTAGTTAAAAATGAAGTAAAATATCTTGGTATCAATCTAGATCAGCCCCTCAGTATGGCCACACACATAAAACTAACTGCCAGAATAATCTATTATAAGCTCAGCATGGTACAGCAACTAAAACCCCTATTTTCAAGTTATGATTTCAGATCAGTACTCTAGGCACTGATCACTTCACATGGTGTGATGGAGCGCATCTGGTCCCCAAGACTTGGGCATTAAGGAGACCAGTAAATGAAAGAAGACAATAAGTCCCCTTATGTCAGCAGATTTACTATGCTTGGCCACAGGTGAAACACTGGAGTGGATAGTCATTGTTTCTTTGGTTTTGCCTTTTTTTTCTTTTCTTTCCTCTTCTTTTTCCTTTTTGTTCTTTTTTCTTTATTTTTTCTTTTTTTTAGGTTATATATTATTGCCCTCTCTGCGCAGTGTTGTCAAGCAACCCTTAGTTTTCACTAATCCTGTGACTACACATATACAGGGTAACTAACAGTGGCTCCCCTCTCCCCTGCAACCAGTGAGACCCTCTAGTTATGTAGTGCAGGGGGATCATACATTTAAATCTTCAAGAGAAACTTATTGTCCCATAAGGCTGCAGAGATTTCTAAAGCACAAATGAACCAATAGTGTGCTCTCCGGTGATGGTGGATGTGCTGTCTCTATCTTCCCAAAATTTTCTGCTTCTTCTCAGTGACGCAATGGTACTTCAGCCTCCCTTGATTATCTCACAGTGCCCCCGCAGAGTAATTCTATCTGCTGACATTAGGGAGGAAGTAGGGCAGGCCAGTACAGCGGCAATCTTCTGGCAGTCCAATCACCAAGAGTTTGGAGGAGGTGGCCCAATCACACATCGCGCGATCAAGCACATGGCCCTAACAAAGGCAGGCTGCAAGATCCCGCTGCCTCAGAATGGTGGTGTGGGTAGACATATACACAAGCCCCCAAAGCGATGAAAAGAAAAAGACATGCTCAGATTCGGCAGCCACAGCTGGTGAGGTTATGCAGATAGAGAACAGACAGGCACAGTTGGAGGAAGGTTTGCTGTCCTGGGGCTGCCACACATCACACAGGCTGTTCCAGAGGCTGCAGATCCAGCATTTACCGCGAGTAGGCACAGATGGTGGTCAGGGCTCACTGAATATATCGAGGTGGGTACTCCCGTGGTCAGGAGCATTCTTATCATGGACACAGCTCCGAAATATGAAAATGGTACTCCTAGCACCACAAGCTGGATCGGAAGTTGAAGGAGCTCCGGCGTTAGGCATCCATGCTGTTTGGGCTCACTAGCGCCCCCCAATGCATAAAAGTTTTAAATGTGCATATGGCGCATGAACTTTTAAATGTATATACAACCATGTGATTTTATAAAAAGCCCTTTGTGTGTGTAAAATGGACTTTAAATGTGGAAAAATCTTTATAAAATTACCCCCATATATCTGCCTGTTTCAAGAGTATGTTCAGTGATCATGTGTTGTTTAGGAAATGGAATACTCAAACCATTTCCTGCTGTTATGCTTTATCTTCCTACTCAATATAATAACACATAGTTAAGCAAGAGGACAAATAGTTTACCAACTATGTTTCTATAAGCTAATTTAACATCTTGCTGGTCACTCGTAACACTGAAGAAAATCGTTCAGGATGGAGAATTCATGCACAGACAGATTTTCCCAGTTAGCTCTTCTTTGGTTTAATAGATGCAGTATTACATAAAGCTGATCAATAGAATAACCCTCAACGATCTGCACGTTTTCTGAGGTTTGTTAGAATGAGCTCAAGCTTTATGGTTGTACAGATGAGAAAGAATGGGTGAGAATCTAATTTTGATTTTCTGTTTATTAAATGTAAAATGACATTTGTATCTTAGCACAATTCATGTCTTCCTTCCTTCATTGTCACCATGCAGAATATAGAAAACTAATTTTAAGAAGTGAAAGAGACTTAAATTTTAAGTCTCTTATGAGATATTGTTGAGCTGTACCACATAAGGAGATCTTATTATTCTATGGTGATCTAGTGCAGAGTTCTATTAGCTGTGTTAGCTCTTGAGAAAATAGAATCCCTGCTGGTCTGGGCTTTTTTTATTAGGCCAGCAAAAACGAACATGAGTTTTCAAAACAAGGCAGATCTTTTCTTCTGATGTATGTGGTCTCAAAAAGTTACACAGTACACCATATTTTTGTTAATCTTTCTGACATTATCACAACTTGCAAAGACATGGCATGGTCTGAACTAAATTGTACTAAGCAATCAAACCTTTGTATGGTCTGCAAAATTTGAGGAGAAAAGGATGTCAGAGTTATCACATCCTTCTAAAGCTTAAACATAGCTTGCAGGTTTATTCACTTACAGCCTGATTCTGTCCCAGACGTAGAACCCTCTATACGTCCGGTCTGAACCATGGAATCAGAATTATGATCAGGCCTGTACGTATAGGCTGGGACTGCAATTCAGCCCAGCCTGCATGTTCAGGCACTGCCCGATTAACTTAGGACTTTTAAATGGAGCTGCGGCGCCATGGTGTATGGTTGCCATGGCACTGCGGCTCCATTTAAAAGCCGCAATCCTGTCCGCCGGCTCCTGCACCTAATTCCCCGCATCCCAACCCCAGATCCGGCCACCTACGGCCAGGGTCGGGCTGCAGGGAATGTCCTCGCCCCCCCCCCACCCCATCCACCCCCTAGTCCCACTGATCTAATACATCCAGGGACGTTATTCTAACTTGGAAGTGGAATAACTTCCCCGGACAAGTCGCTGGCCCTGGACGTACAGGGCCACCCCGTCCCCGTCTAACTTACCCATACAACCGGAGGGAAATTAGACACCAACAGGGAACGTCCATCCCCGCTATTCATGGGACAGAATAACCCTATTATTGCCATTTCATAAAATCTCCTCACTTTTTTCAAACCAAGTTTTAAGTTTTTAAGTGTCAGCACTTAAAATTCCAAAATTATTTTTAATCCTCAACAAATATGTTCAAAATATATTGGGGCCCTTTAACTAAAGGGCACTATATGTTTGCACTTAATGTGTATTTAGCATGAAAATTAACTTACGTTAAGTGGAAAGCATCCATGTTTAACATTGGGAGTGTGAACAGCATATTCCTAGCAGTTAACGTGTAGCCCCCATACCCTAACATATTGCCATGGGTGCACCTACCTCCAAATATTGAAGTAGAGGTAACTGCACCAGCACTAATTGCAACATTGACAGGGCATGTTGTTCATCCTTGTACTAACTGCAATGTGCTCACCAATCCCACCCTCCATCTGTAACCTGTCCACTCCCACCCCAATGCACAATTGACAGGAATCAAGCGAATCAGTGCATGGCAACTACCATGCTCCCACAATAACAGTTACTGTGGGCCTGAGAGCATGACTACCATGTGCCAAAACACACGCTTACTGGTTAGTGCACTTTAGAAAAAGGGCCCCATAATCATAAAAGACATTATTGTTCATCACCATTCATCATCCAAACTGGGCCTGCATTTAGCAAACATTCTGCTTCAAGGACATTTTTTCAGGACATTTCACTAAGCATCTTATTATTCTCACTCATTCCAACTCCTTTAGCACGCATGAAAATAAAATGTGCTTTACTAAGGGATGGTGGTAGTTTTATTAGCTATACTCTGTTTATGTGAGGTCTTACAAAAATATATTTTCAAGAAAAAACATATGAGTAATATGGGCTTGGGGTTTATGGATGAATCTGTTTTGATGCTACACTGATATTGGGACTTTTGATATGAAGGAATTTTTTAATAAAAGCAACCTCAGTACCTACTATATGTGCAATAGACTCCTAGATCCAGCCATAATAATGCACAAATGCTGATGCACAAATTTATTCCGGCTCTGAAGAAGGTATAAATTTGGACAAGTGCTCTGTGCATGTACAGGGCTGTTTTATAAGATACACATGTATCTTACAATTCCACCTCCACTTAAACTTCTCCTGCCAGAAAGGCCTACATGAAGATCATATAAAAGTAGGCACACACTGGCTTTGCATGTGTGTGCTTGTGCAATTTTATAAAACTCTTCTTCTCATATAAAACAAGATTACATGTAGAAAAGTGTTATAAAATTACCCTTGAAATATCTTTTAAATTGTATTTATGGTGTGAGCGTTTTCGCTGCTGGTCATGCTAAACGGAAGGGTAAGCAGAAGCTTCTCCCCGTGGAGCCTGCATTACCTGTTGCCACTGGCCCTATGGATAGATTTGTCCAGTTGACAGAGGAGCAGAAGGGGGAGATAAGAGTGGGCGCTGCGACGTCGGAATTGGTGGCTCCGGCGCCCTATGCCCTGGATGTGACTCTCTCCCCTGATGAGCGACTGCCGCCTCCTCGTGGAACCTATCCGGTGCCTCTTCCCGCGAGAGGGGAGGCTGCCCCTCCCGGAGATGGTGGGGCGGTCTCTGAAGTGCGGGCCTTGCTGGAGGAGAGTTCTGGAGTCCTGCCTTTGGTTTGGGGGGATGTGGATTTGGTTCCTTCTACCTTTGAGGCAGCTGATACAACTGATCGTCGAGCAGTAGGAGCGGATTTTGATTCTTCATCTCTGATGGCTGGGCTGCTTACAGCCACTTTTTTGAAGCGACCAAAGCAGATTTCATTGGAGTCAATTTGGGAAGCTATATCTCAGCTCTCTTCCGTCGTGAGTAAACAATTGGACTTAACTGTCTCTCGATTGGAGAAATTGGAAGTGACATCCTCTGTTATTCAAGGAGAGGTGGCTACCTGTTGTTTGAAGGTGGAAGCTGGGGAACAAAAATTGACTCAGTTTTCATTAGTGCAGGACTCTATTATTAAAGACAATGTCTTCATGAAAATGAAATTGGAAAATTTGGAAAATGTTGCACGAGCTTCCAATATTTGATTGTTGAATTTTCCAGTGGTAACAACTTTTTCTCCGGTCGAATTGTTTAAAAAGTATATTCAGGAAGCTTTGAATGTTCCACTTGAGTTGGTTCCTCCAGTGTCAAAAGCTTATTTTCTGCCTAAGGGCAAGATAGACGGTAAGGAAGCCGTAGGTGCTTTGGATATGGATAGCTTGGATGTATCTGCAATGTTACAATCACCTAAAGAATCTGAGTTATTAACTTCTACAATGTTGGTGACCCTTACATTATCTTCAGATAGAGATTGGCTGTTAAAATGGTATTTCAAGAAACGTTCTGTGTTATTTATGGGGAAGAGGGTTGCAATGTTTCCCGATGTCTCCAGGGAGACTCAGATAAGGCGGAGGGCCTTTTTATTATTAAGATCAGGTGTAGTTCAGATAGGTGCTTATTTTGTACTTCGTTTTCCTTGTAAATGTATTATTTCCTATCGTAATGCAAAGTATGTTTTCTTCCGGCCTGAGGATTTATCTTCATTCATTAGTTCTCATATTGTAACCTCCTCTCCTCAGTGAAGTCTCATCAATTTAGGTATTTCTCTGTCCCCCGCCAATATATATTAGGCGCCACTTTTTCTTTGTTTCAATTTTTCTCTGTCATTCCCCCTTTATTGTGGGCTATCTACATTCTTGTATTGGTACTATTTTGTTTTCTTGGGACTATTCCATAGATGTATTTGTTCATACAGTGTGATGTTTCTGTACAAGTATTTACTTGGTGAATTATTGTAAATTGCATAAATTCTAAAAAAAAAATAAAAAAAATTGTATTTATAATTTTTCAGTTAAAACAGAAAACAACCCAAACCCCCCATGCACCTCCCCTCCTCCCCCGTCCTTGAGTACAGAGTTGGCATCCAATAAGTTCCAAATCTGGATGCCTGATGCCCTATACTTGAAATGCTTAAAACATATGTTATCTCAGCATAGAACGTTCTACCAGAGTTTTGCCTCCTTGTTCCAGGCATTTTGTTTTCCTTCTGTTAGGAGGGTTAGAGAAAACCCTCTCCATTGATTATTTTTAGCCTAAAGTTGATGGAGTTCTTGGAATGTTCAGAAACATTCCCGATGTGAAGGGCTACCTTCCTTATTTCATGTGCTTCAGATCCTGATTGGGAATGGTTGCTGAAATTTTTCTTTAAGCCTCAAAATTTCTGTTTATGAACTATTCATAAAAATGTTCTCAATGTATAGTATCCAAATCTGTACAGTCCAAGAGTAAACAATTTCTTCTTTCAAAACCTTCAATTCTTCAGGTCTTAGGTTTCTCAATTTCCAAGTAAATGTTTAATTAAATATCATAGTAATTAAATTTCAAGGTAAGGTATTCAATGCAGCTATATGCCTCTCTTAATAATATGACCTTAGATATGCAAGCCAGAGAGATGTTGAGGTCAATATTGAACTTTATAAATAATGTATAGGTAATCATTTTAGGATTCTTGCATGGCTTTTATCCATTTAAAATGCCCAGTGCATGTAAATTATGGGCCTGCTATTCAAAGGATTTATACATCTAACTTTGATAGTTATGCTCTTAAATTGTCCTCTTTGAAATTTTTGAAAATTTAGTAGGGCTTTGTCTAAATATTTTCTTAAAATTTTTCTAAACTCCTAAATTAAGGATCATATAAAGTGAGAGGCAATGGGGGGAGGGGGGAGGGGGGACAGGAGAAAAAGGAGTTTAGCAATGATTTTCAGCACTAGGCAAATGAAAGGCAAGCCTTAATTTAGGAGTCCAGAAAAGAAGTATACTTCCTTGCAAAGATGACCAAAGATGCAACGGGAGCAAGGAAACCAGCATACCCTCTCAATGCAGAAAATACTTTATTGATTACACCCCTACACTAGCAGTGTTTCGGCTCCTAACACCTTCATCGAGAGGTATGTAACCGCGAACCTCCAACAAAACAGATAAGTAAATAAAAAGTAAACCATATTAAAAGGAAAATACATATATATTATCTCCAAAATAAATACCATCTAAAAATAACCGATTCAAACATGTTAAAAACACATTAAAATCAGACATAAAAGCTAGTTTTTTATACTGTACTTAATACATAAACTTCCATAGAAATAAAAACCAAAATCTCTTAAAAAATTAAATAATCATTGTTAGCAGAGGAGTAAAAGCAACAGAAATAAAAGCATTTGATAGCAAGAGTACAAGGACAACTAAAAGAAAGAAAGAGAACCTCAGTTTCTTAGCATTCAAAGCCCAACAAAGGGCCATCATACATGTATAAAAGAAAATTAAAAGACACTTGCCGTCTATCCACTTGGGAATGATATTGTGTGCAAAGCTGGTTATTCTACTTACGTGTAAATATCACTAGAAAGTGCACAAAAGAGGCATAAAATTATTAATCATGAAAAGACAAACGACTTTAGAGATCAAAAGTACCTCAAAATGTATTAATTTAAAGAATAGGAATGCAAGAAAGTGTGAGTGAAGAAGAGGAAAACTGCTGCACCAAGTGTCATTCATCACTGGTTGAAAGACCCGTGTGTGACTTATTCCTTTCTTTTAAAGAGGCCCATTTTGGTGCCAAAACATCAGTTTGAAAAAAAACAAATCTATGCAAATGAACTTAATTCTTTATTAAAGGGGGATCGCATCGGGCAGAATTGTATACTCTTAGGGGTATGTTTACAAAGCAGCGGTAAAGGGGGCCGCAGCTCTGATATCGCCCGGAGGCTGCTACTGCTGCTTTGTAAACATACCCTTTAGTTTACTCTGCATCGTGTCGCAATGTAAAACTACAGCAAAGGTATTTATTTGACATCTTAAAATGTTTTAAATCGATCCCTCGGTCCCAAAGACCTCCAAATTATGTGGACCCGCAGCATTTGACTAAGCGGAGATGTTGATGGGTCTGATTAATGGCTAGATCCATTTAAAAATAAGTTATATAACCTTATGCCATAATATGCAAGTCATGCACATTGGACCTGAACACACTCTTATCCTTTCATTAAAAATCTTTTAGATGAGCGTAGACATTACCACTTATGAAAAAGCAGGGGGGGGGGGGTAAGAGGAGAGTGCAGTGAGATGTCTCAATGTCAATACACATAATCCATAGCTGCTATAGAGAAGAGAGATCTAATCGTGCAGTAATATGTTCATGTGTACATATTGATTAAAAGTAGCATAACCTCCATATAAAAACCAGGATCATAAGGAAGAGCTTTTCTGGGCTGTATTTCTAAAGGTGTTCTATCTTCTAATTATAAACATTGTTGGGGAGTTAAGACACCTATTATAAAAACGACACCTATTATAAAAACAGATAAAACCCATAAAAAAAACCATTTAAATGAAAATAACAAAAAGACCCCATATAAAAACAAAGGAGGCATGTAAATACAAAATAAGGGAGAGAAACAAACTTCTTAAGGACTATGGACCCGATATTCATTTAGGCAGGTTATGTGGCGCATTGGTGCATAGCCTCCCCGCCAACCCCCTTAACCCAGATTTACATTTCTGCAGTGACGAAAATG
The DNA here is from genome assembly GCA_033557465.1 of Ichthyophis bannanicus. NCBI lineage: Eukaryota > Metazoa > Chordata > Amphibia > Gymnophiona > Ichthyophiidae > Ichthyophis > Ichthyophis bannanicus. Next base: position 1,140,884,376 of record CM066032.1, read on the forward strand.
AAAATCTGGGTCTGGCCACTCTGCCTGGAAGTCACCCAGGCTAACCGTGCAGCATCAATATTGGATGCTGAACGGTTAGCCTCGGCACCTATAAGATAGTCAAGGGTTTTCCTCGGCTATCGTATAGGTGCTGAGTGCAAACCATGCTGTTTTCAATATTGGTGCTGCATGGTTAGCGCCAGTCCCTACCTCCGCTCTGCCCCAGAATTCCTCCCGGCATGCCCCAATGCTAGCCGGCTAGCATCAGGGCACGAAGGGGACTTAGTTGGGATATTCGACGGCACTACCCATGTAAATGCCATTGAATATCTGGTTAGCCATCATTTACATGGTTAACTGGCTGTTAACTACAGTATATAAATGCCCTTTGAATATCGGGCCCTATATCTCCAGAGTATTGTTTTTAATTTTTAAGGCTGCCACTGAGTAATATGTTACTAAAAAAACCTTTGAGTCCCTTCCAGCGGACAACATTAAAAAACGATAATCAAATGATGTGCCAAGAGGGGGCCAATGTGGCGCTGAGATTAATGCATTGTCATCATTATATTACAATGGGAGAGATACATTGTTGAATAAATAAGTATAATAAGTCCTGCCATGAAAGTGTATAACCTGCTGGAGAGCTCAGATGGCAAAGAATAATCAAACCCCCAAAGAGATGATCAGACGATATGCTGAGAGGAGATTCTATGAGGTGTCAAAAATGTAGCATTGCCATTGTTTTGCTACATTGTAAAAGATACATCAATGAGTGAAACAGCAATAACAGGACTCATAAAACCAAAAAAATCCTAATAAGTTCTTTAAAAATGAAATTTAAGAATACTAATTTTAAAAAATAATATAAAAAGGGCTAAAAACAACCAAACTGTATAAAAAATAAAATATAAAAACAGACGAATTATAAAAAGCCTTTTCTATAATCAATCATTCTCCTGCAAGAAAAACTGTACAAAAAATATTTTTTTGGTGTGAGGGTGAATGAAAAAATCTTTAGTCAGTGTGATCTTATTAAAAACTGGAATGGTAGAAAGAATGTTCCATTCCTCCTTTAATATCTTAGCAATGGCATGAGAAAAATTGAAAAAAGTGAGGGGGCACACCAACCTATCTTTTTGAGGGCCTCTAGACTCTTGTAAGAACTGTAGTCTATCAGTGTTCTTGGCCGTCTGGTATACCTTTTGAATGCATGAATCTGGATACCCCTTTTCACTGAACTGGCTTTTCATATCTATTGAGTGCTTTTCAAAATCCACTGTTCGAGAACTAATTCTCTTGACTCTTAAAAATTATGATTCCAGTAGATTGTACTTTAAGGAGCGATTGTGGAAACTACTGAAATGCAGTAGGCTTACGGTAAAGGTCTGTAATGAAACCCTCTCTATCTTTCATGATTAACATATCCAAATATGCCACAACTATGTGCTGATGGTGGCCTCAAATTGTAAGTTTGGTCCATCTGGTTCAACTATAAAAAAACTCCTGTAAACGGCAACTATTGCCTTCACATATTAATAAAACACATATTAATAAAACATCATCGATGTATCTCTTCCAAAGTTTTATATTTGAATTAAAAGGATGACGGGTTAAAATGTCCTGAAATGGTCTGTCTGTAGTCATGGAGAACACAAGATGCAGATTTACAGAACAGAATGCAGAGGTGAGGGAAATATGAAGGGTAAAGGAACAGTAATAAACACTCCATCAGAAACATGAAGGAGAGCAATAGTGTTTATGCTGCCTATGCTGACAATTGCTGTATGTTTGAATGCAGCTAATCCAGGGCTCCCCAACATTTCTCATGTCCTGAAAATGGGACTGCATATGTAGGTATAGTATATGCATGTTTATGGCAATGCTGTCCATGAGCTGAGAAACGTGGATCAGATATGTACTGCAGAAAATGGTGCATTGGGGCATGTAGTAGTGCCTTTTGTACTGTTGCATGTCCTCACTTGAGGGTCCCATATTATTGATAGGCATATGTTGAGGCAATTAGCTACAGGTGACCCTCTCTGAATACTGCTTATCCATATGCTACAATGTAGAGACTGTATGCAGAGTTGACCAATGCAAGAATAACTCTGGTGTTCCTCCACTGCCATGTAAGTTGAGATGGAAGGTGTATCTGGACACACGTACCATTTAATACGTATGTTTGCAAGGCCCTGCAGGTCACTATTAGCATCCATGTGTAGTTTGCATGAGCATATACCTATATGCATCAGTGTGCCCTGGAAAGAAGAAACATGCAGTGAGTGAAATCAAAGTTTGTAATGTGTGTTGCATACATCAGAAGAGCCCCCTTGAAGCCAATGGTAGTGCCTTTAGAGCACATAAATGCTGGCCGCATGATCTCACCCCTAGTCAAGCCCAAGAAGCCATAGACATGATAGTATGTGCATCCAGAAATGCGTACACGCCCATCACCGTACCGTATTGTGAATTGCAGTACGATCACTGTCCAGGCCATATATGGGACCAGAAGATGACCCACAGTGCATTGTCATGCTGCCCTCATCATTAGGAAAGTCAACATCACATCAGCAACATACTGACTCTCAGCACAGCAGCATAGGCACTCCACGTTGTGAAATAGACAGATCTTTGATATTTCTGGACTCCCTCTCTCATTTTGTGCATGCATCTTTCAGCCTCTGCGTGGGTGCCACTATTGCTTGCCCGCTTCTCTGTATTCCCATGTTTGTCTGTCTGTGTTCTATTGTACTTACTAGGCGAGGGTGGTCCTGATCCTTTCCTAGCCCCTGTGTACTGCTGCATGGGCTGGCTTCTTGTGCCCAGAGGGCAAGAGCATTTCCTCCTCCTGCAGCAGCATGGTGACTAGGAGCCCAGTCTCTGCCTCACTGAAGTTGGGCAGCCTTGTCACCATGTTGAATGTGTTCATTATGGCTTTTGGCGGGGAGGGGGGCATTCCATCCCATTTCCCGTTGCACATGGACTGAGCTGCATGGGGGTGAAGCTGTTTTTGGAGGTACATGTGGACTGACGGCAGCAGGGACCTACGTGGACATCCCATAATGCACACATGCCAGACATGCAGCAGAGTCGCGAGTTGTACATGTAGTGCCATTAACATCTCCATTCTGATTCTACACATGCTGCTACAGAATCAGGTTCAGAGCGGCATATCTTCGATCTAGACATGCCTGCGGCCCAGACGTGTATGTTATGGAATCAGGCTCCACAACTCCTAAGTGTGTCTGAAAATAAGGCACAAATTTAGGAGCCTAACTTAGACACCTAAATTTCAGAGTTCAGATTGTTTTTGAATATTGGGCCATATGATTTTAGAAAGCTGATATTTAAGTATGTAAAAGCTTTAGGCCATGGAGGTTGGAAGGAAGCATATTGTAGACATGGTTTAAGTGGGAACTGAATATGTGCATGTATTTCTGAATTTACGATAGGAGCACATTAAAAAAATATAAATGTTGGCATTTGTATTTGCTCTAAAGCAGGCATGTCAGCTAAGTGTTCCTTTGGAGCTGAGGTTTACTTCAGTCACTGACAGGTCAATTGAACTTACCTCTTTAGTGTGCAAAACCATGGGTTACTATATTTGTCTTATTGCTGCTGTTGTACGCCCCATTGATTGACGTTCATCAAAAAGAGGCTAAAGCATGTATATATAGAAATATAAATGTCCACGTTTCAAAAAATAGTTATTTGACTTGGCTCATCCTGGATGTCCAGTTTTATAAAATCCACAATTTATGGAGTGGAGGAGTAGCCTAGTGATTAGAGTAACTGCCTAGTATCCAGAAGATCAAGGATTCAATTCCCACTGGCACTCTTTGTGACCTTGGGCAAGTCACTTTACCCTCCATTACCTCAGAAGAAAAGGCTGGCAATCTACTTCCAGTGATACATTACCAAGAAAACCCAGAGGTAGCTGGGTTGCTATGAGTCAACACTGACTTGATGACACTAAAAAAAAAAAAAATACATGTAAGTTCCAAAATTCACATGCTTAGACTGCAGAATTAGGATTTACACTGGTCAGATCCCCCAGACTTTAGGATAGTGGCCCAACTGTTAGGTACCATCCCAACTGCTGCAATATGTTGTCATTGAGCTTGCCAAATTCTATGATTAGGCCATGTTGGATAGCCCAGAATGCAGCCACGAGTCTGCTCAGTAGATTGCATAAGTGTGATCATATCTTCCCTGCTTGAAAGATCTTTGCTGATTACTGTATCATATTTAGTTCAGTTTAAGTATCTCTGCTTGGTGTTTATGGCAATCCAATCATTCTGCGTGATTTGACCTGAGTTTTTACCACCCTTCTCAGATGTTGTGGTCGGCAGAAGTTTGTGAGGAGAGGATGCGGAGTTAGTTTTTTTTATGCAAGATTATTTTGGAACTTGATATCCCTATACCTATAGACAGTGCAAGCTCTCTTATTCTTTTGGAAAAACCTCAAATTTCATTTGTTTTAAAAAGCATTTGGAGAGAAAGAGATGTGTTTCTATTTTTAGTTTGTTTTTGAGTTTTAATTTTTATATTAAAATAGACCTTGAACTAACCAGTAGGCTACATCTCTACACCTCTCTGCACAGCAATGGCTGGATACAAAACGACCGCAAGTCAATGCCTAACATGTCCGCTGTGTGTGCCGGTATAGGGTAGCCCCAGCCGTACCCATGATGCAGTGCACATGCAGAACAGCAGTCTACAGCTGATCACCGAATGGAGAATGCATGTATCCATCACCTCAGCTCAGTAAGAGGAACTGACAGTGTGTGATACCAGCACAGAACAGCTACAAACTGTGCTACTGAGCAATTTCTATGGTCATCCTGAGGGAGAGGATGGGCGCCCATCACCAGGTCCCCTGTACTTGCAGTGCTAGAGATGGTCTCTGCTGCAGATCCCAATTATCACCAGTGAGTGGCAGGTACTGTCTGCAGTGTGATGTGCCAGTCACATCTGGCCCTGTTGAACCGGGACCCACCTAGAACAGTGCATTGCAATACCCAGTATTACAATGCTGTTGCCATGGCTGCTAACTACCAGGGGGAAGAGGCCTCTAGACTTGCATGGAGTTGTTACTAGGATCCTACTGGCCCTATTAGTAATACTGGGAGTAGGCCAGGAACACTTCCCAACTGCCTAGGTCTAACATTCACCCACAGCAAGCACCTGCTGTCCACCACTGGGTATTCCAGCCATGCACATACCAACTGCAGATAGGCCTCTGCATGTGCACAGAGCAACCATATTCACCCAGGCTTGGAATATACAGCATGCTCACCCAGCAGTTGGTTCAGTGATCGGGCCCCCAGGACAGGAAGCGCACCCATATCAGTAGAACCATATAGCACTATGTGGATACATAGCCGTGCCATGGTCACTGCTCGGTAGAGTAAGAGTGCCCTCCCAGCATGACATGATGTGGCCACCCGCTCCATGCAGGTCGAGTCAGGCACTATAGTGTCCCAGCCATTACCCTACCCCCGATGCAGACACATCCTGACCAATCCGTCCTGTTCGGGCCATATCCACAATACTTTACTCCTCATCATGCACATTTGCAGGCTAACGCTGGAAACAACTTAGGCACTGCGAGGCTCAGTGAGGAGTAGAAAGCCACAAAACAATGGATAGACATATACACACACACACACACTTATATCGACACACTGTGCAAAATGGGGATGGATGTCATTCCTGCTTGCCACTCTGGTCCCAATCTCGGCTCAGGCATTGTTATGGTGCACTCATTGTGCAGGAGCTAGTAATGTGCTCTGATGTTGACACATGCTCAGTGTGCAGGTGCCGTCAGCCTGGCTGTCCATCCAGCTAAGGATAGTGGAGCCTGTCTGTGTGGATGTTTGTACCCTTGTTTGCCAATTCATTGGGGGTTGCACATGTTGGTGTTGTACCTGCACTGTGGGATAAAATGAAGCCACAGGGACATGCACTGCATGAGCCACAGCCATGACCCGAACCTCTGGTCCTCTGCACCTATACACACCAATTGTGTGTAGTATGCCACAGTGTTACAACAGTCTCTGGGGCTGATATGCTTCCCATCAGATGGACCTTGGCACATGTTGCACTGTGCCAAGGTTCGTCTGATGGGAAGCATATCAACACACGTTAATGGCACACTTGCTCCTTTAGTGCAGTTTAGTAAACCTATCTCTGTTTGATGTTTCAAATTATATCTGTTATTTGTCCATGCCACCAAGATATTTAGCTTTGATGTTGAATCGCTGAATACAATTACTTAGCTGTATAAGTAATAGGGTTAAGAGGTAATGCCCCTAGACATCCCAAATCCAGCCTCTTTTTTGGACAGATAACTTTAGAAGTTTAACAGTCTGTATGTCCGAAATTATCCTTTGAACTACTTTAGATGAAGTGCTTATCAGTACCCTGCTCCTCAACACATAAGCAGGGCCGGCCCGTCTACTAGATGATCTAGGCAGCCATCTAGAGTGGCAAGCCTGAGTGGGCAGTGGCAGCAGCGGCAGACATGGGCAGCCATACTGCCCCCACCCCCCACTGCCTCCAGCTGTTGCCGATTCCATTCGGGAGGGAGGATGCAGTCAGCAGCTTTTTGCCGCCTCTTTTGGAAATACTGCCGCTGCCTGCCTCCCCCTCCCCGACCGAATCAGCGGCAGCTGGTGGGGGGGGGGGGCCGGTCCTGGAGTTTCTGCCTAGGGTTGGCAAAAATGCTTGGGCTGGCCCTGCACATAAGCATTTATGAATATTTACTTCATTATCTGCTGGTTCCCCTGCTTAAGTGAGTAGATACGTGTTTTGTCATTTAAAATGATGATGCTGGGTCACTTCTTTATTTTCTCTTGGACTTTCTCTTCATTGACTTCATCTTGGATTCTCATTGCTGAGGAATGAAGGGATGTTCTGCGTTTTTAAATTAATTTTTTGGGAGTTTGGACCTTGGTCTGACCCAGTATGGCATTTTTTAAGTTCTCTCAATAACTCATCTTGCTCTCTTTTGCATAGTAAATAATTACTTGTGATTGTTATGTTTGAAATTCCATGGATAAACAGGCCGATATTTGGGCACCAATATGGCTGCATGAAGCCAATGCTCCTGTTTGCTGGAGCCTAACAGATTGAATCATCCATCCAGACAGCATTCGATTTTCACCTGCCCAGACTAGAAATGTGTTGAAAATGCAACGTCAGACCTTTTAAACTGGATTTTGGTAACTTGGTCTCCCAGGGTGTAAGACGATCAAAAGTGAAGTCCATTAAGTAAAGTATTTACTGAAGGAAATGAAAGAATCTTTAGCAGAGCTTAAAGCTGAAATAACTGAGATGAAATGCAATTCCATATACTTGGTAACAGTACCACAATCGTAGAGGCGAGAGTGGATGCTTTCTAAGAGCAGATGTCTGATGTGCAATAATGGCCCTAGAATGGAATCTTGAAGATCAAAATAGCCGAATGCAGCGAAGCAACATTTGTATATTAGATCTACTAGAAGGTGCAGAAGGAGTTGATATGACTGTGCTTTTGGAAGAAACGTTGCCCAAGTTGTTTGATTTACAGTTTGACTGGGAGTTTGAAATGGAGAGGATCCGTTGCACACCTTGAAAGCATATGCTGGCTTTGAGACATCCCCAGCAAAGTCTTATGGTATCCGCATACTTTAACCATCATGCCAGCAGCAAAAGATCTATCACTGCTAAAATATCAAGGCCATTCACTTAGGATCTTACCTGATCTCAATGTGACAATGCAGCAGCATCGGAAGCAACTGTTAGATTTGCGAGGCAGTTTCAAACATCTCTGGGCCCAGTATGGGATTCTATATCTGGCACATGTGAGTGTAACGCTTAACAGCATAACCCAAACATCTGAGGATCCAGAGGCCTTGAATGTATTTTTGGAAGAGCAGGTGGATGCAGCTATGGAAACCAAATTAGACACTGATAGTAGTGACTTTTGGCGCCATGAACTCTGAGGGCCAAAAATTACACTTTCTCTCTTGGCTATTACTTATGACACTGCTGTGTGCAGATGGGGCTAAAAGGGACCACTGAGACTTTGGGTTGTCTACAAGTGCAGGATAGAAGTGCTGATTGACTTTAGCATGAATGACGCGGTCACTGGCATACAGATGTCATCTATTTGTGATTGATTCAATTGTCCCTCAATTGCCTTTTCAGGGACCTCATTAATGTGGATTGTTTTTCGGTGCTCACAACTACATGGGCCATATCTTAATATGTGTATATAGAACTGCTTTGTAGACATCATTTCTGGAAAATTCAGTAGATTAGCAAGGGTTCATGGTTGATTTCCCTCCTTTGTTTTTTTTTTTAGTTTTAGGTGTGAAGTATGTGATCTTGATTATAAGGGGGAATCACAAGAGGCAGTCAGAGGGGAGGGATCAGGGAGGGACTTGTGCTGTTCGATCAGAGTGTTCGTGGACACTGGGAGTAATGAATTTAAAAATCTGCTCCCATGCACAGGTGGGGTAAAGCTACACTTTTTTCCCCTCAGGTGCAGTTTTTTAAAATTGCTGTTCCTGCAGGCCGTGGAAAGATATCAATCTGCACGTCCTTACACATGTTTTACAAAAGGCAGTCCTGAACGTCAATTCTCTCTCCATGTCCTATTTAAAATTAGCCTTTACATGTGACTGATGCATATTGAAAAAGAAAGTTCTTTTGACTTAAATTGATATCAACATATGTTTTCGGAAACCTTATTTTGTCTAAAAATACTTTCATGAATTGTTTCTTTATAATTCTCTAGTAGTCGTGTGTGTTCTACATTCTTTTCTCTATACCACATTTCTGACACGTCTTATCGTTTTGCTTCGTGCTGACAGTTTAGCCAGTTTTAATAGCAAAGTGAATATAATCAAATCATTTTACCTCTTTCGTTCTTTGTTCCCTTTCCCAAGAATCTCTTTGGAAATGTTTAAAATGTCGATGATCATGCCTGCCTTTATTTCATTTTCTTCCTTCATCATTCTCATCTTTTCCTGAAAGTAAATATGGGGAAAAAAGGAACTGTTCATTTTTCTCTCCTCCTTCACTACTTATATTGTCTTGAAAATGGGAATAATTTGCTGTCACATTCAAGGAAAGGCAGCTCTCAGCCAGTTTAAGTTACGCAGAAATATAGATGTACCCCACATCCAGGATTTTATCTGAAGTAAAAATTACACTATCCATTTTTTCTTCTGTTGACATTTAATAGATACCAGCAATTCTGTTTAGTTTTAGATCCTTTAATTTCTAAAAAGTTATACTAGTGTCCTGTGCAGTGGAGGGGGAGCACTGCACCAAATGAGCTAGCCAAAATATGATGACATTCAGCTCTGAATTTAGCTAGAAGTTTTATAAAGAAAGGTAATATAGCAGTGTTCTGTAGAACATTGAGAGAGTATGATCAGAACATTGAGGCAAGAATGCAAAATTATGTTTTGCATCCATGCACTAAAAGCCTCCAGGCTGATATTTATTTATTATTTATTTATTTAAAGGCTTTTCTATACCGCGCTCTTTATTATCAGTGCGGTTTAGAGTTAACAGTTTGACACAAGGGGAGCATAATTGTCCAGTGTTTACATATAACAGGGAGGTAACATGGAAAAGAACTGGGGGAACTATGTACAATTTAAGTGGTGATCAAAGAACATGAGTGGGCTATTTACATTAAAGCACATTGGTATGTCATTACCGTTAAATTAAAGATTAGTACAATACAATGTATATTCCTGTAGTACTATTAATGTATATTCTGGAACTGATGTGGTTTTGTATCTAAAGTTTTATTAGATCAAAAACTTGTAAATCATGATTGAGTTTGAGAGATGGCTAGTTTAGTTTGTGTGTGATGAGTGTGGTGTTGAAGGGTTGGATTGTGGGGTGGGAGAAGGGGCTGTGCTGTTGGGTTGTGAGAAGTGTAGAAGGAATAGATGGTGCTTCAGAGCTTTCCTGAATTGCTTGATGTCTCTGATCGATCTGATGCTATGAGGGGGGTTATTCCAGCATCTGGGGGCGTAAAGGGCGAAGGCTCTATTACTAGTTGATTGTGAATATTTTGTAGCTTCCTTCGGGATTATAAGTGAGTTGAAGGCTAAAGTTCGCCTTGATCTGTTGTTGGGGGCGTGAGTGAGGAGGGCAGATATAGAGGAGGGGGATATTTTGTTAATGGATTTGAAAGTAATGAGGAGGGCCTTGTATGATATCCTGCAGTTTATTGGCAGCCAGTGTAGCTCCCTTAGGATGGGGGTTATGTGGTCCCTTGTGGATGTTCCACAGAGGACGCGGGCAGCAGCATTCATTGCTAGTTGTAGCGGGTGTAGTGTGCTTTTTTGGAGTCCATGGAGTATTATGTTTGCGTAGTCGAAGTGGGGTGTTACTAGCGCTTGGAATATTGTACGGACGTTCTCTGGAGCCAACATGGGTCTGAGGTGGCGTAATGTCTTGATCTTGTAGTATATAGTCTTGACCATGCTGCTTATGTGCGCTGTGATGTCTAGCCATTGGTCTAGTATAATACCCAGGTATCGTATGGTGGGTTTGCTTGGTAACTCTGCATCTCTTACTTTTAGGGTCGGAGGAGGTGAAACATTTTTATTCCTCGTAATGAATAAGACCTCCGTTTTTTTTTAAATTTATTCGAAGATTCTGGTTGGGAAGCCAATCTGTAACTGCGTTGAAACAGTCCACTAAGGCTGTGTAATTAGGAAGCGTGACATTGATAGGTATAAACAGCAGCACGTCGTCAGCATATATCAGGCATGAGATTCCGAATGAGCGGATGATTTCACATATCGGCTGCATGTATATGTTAAAGAGCAGCACGGATAAGGAGGAACCTTGGGGTACACCTTGTTTTGCTGAAATGATTCGAGGGAAGCTAGACATTCACTGGCTGCTGGTGAACGTAGCTTCCCTGTTCAAGGATTTTTGTCCCTTATATGTATAGTATTGGGTCAAAAATCCAACAACACATACTATCCATACGACAAAGGGATAGATCGAGGGTGAAGCAAAGACAGGCCACAAAATTGTACAGAGAGCAGTGATATTCAGTTGCTATCCAGATAAGTTATTTTATTTATATTCTCTTATATACTGTGCTATTCTGCATCAGTGTGGTTTACATTGAACAGGGCATTATAACTTGGAGATAACTAATTTACAGGGAATATGGAAGGTTAAGTGGCTTGCCCAAGACCACAAGGAGCACCTGTGGGACTAGAAACCCCAGTCCTTCCAGCCCAAGGTTGCTATCCTCTAGTGGGATTTGAACCCCTGACCTTCTGGCCTGAAGTACCTTACCCCAACCACTAGGCCACTCCTCCACTCCATTTAGTTTTACATTTGTCTACAGTTGTACATTTAGTTTAGGCCTGCCAAATTGCAGGCCTAAACTAAATGTATAGCAGTGACTAAGTGACAGCATAAAACATGTTTTCAGTGCTGCTGATTATATAGTACCTGTGAAGATCCATTTTAGATAGGTCATGGAGATGAAAATTGAGATGTCCAGGTCAGGACGTGCCCAATTTCTTCTGTACTTTACAAAGGCTTTGCCAAATACAAATCCTCTTGTAAAATGCATGTAAGGACATGCAGGACTGCATGTTTGTTTGCCAGAATGTCCAGTGGGATCACTGATTTCCAAAAGCTGCACATGAGAAAAAACAGCATCCATTTGTGCATGGGAGCATCTTTTCAAAATAGCTGCTCCTGACAGCATCAAACCTACTCATCTTCTTATCCCCTTCTGTACCAGCAGCACATGTCACCCCACTCCCCAACACTCCACCCTTCCAACAACAGCAGATGCCCCTCAACCCCTGACAACTCCCTTAACATCAAGCCCCACCAGGACATCAAGCTCCCCCAACAGGAATATCATCTTACAGGAACCCCCAACAGTAATCTCCTCCAACATCAAGCCCTCCTTCCCTCGTTCTAATCCCACCCCATTACTAGAGGTCCCTGGTGGTCTAGTGGGACCAGTAGTAATCACAATTTGCTTCTGTTCTATTCAGATATGGGTTCAAAATGGTGACACTGACTCCTAGAAATAGTAGATGTCAAAGGTTCCATTTTTAAAACATGCCCAAATGGAATAGGATTGATTGTGTTGCTGTTGCTCCCACTAGATATCCAGGAATCCCATTAAGAGCTAGGGGTGGGGGTCAGAGGGGGTGAGAGGGGGATTGCTCTTGGGGGAGGCTTGATGTTTGAGGAGCTTTATATTTGGGAGATGAAGGTGTTGATGTTGAGAAGGTGTCAGGGAGAGGGGGGTGGAGGAGTGACATCAGCCTTTGAACCTGTCCCTTGAAGTTGGCACATATGTGTGAGTACCACAGGGCAGGTGTAAAGATTGACACCCTAAATTTTTGCCTCTTGCATGCATTCCTCTTGTAAAATGGGGAATACATGCCTAGATTTTTATCCTGCTCTAAACAAATCTCAACACTGAAACCAAGCCCCCTTGAAATCTAAATATCTAAACATCATACAGATCTCCACATGTAAGAGTGGCTTTCACAAATCACTATTTGCATGTGTGGCCGTTCTATACATGCAAATGCTGATGCTTCGAAAATAAGGTCATAGCATCACTGAAATATTTCTATTAAATTAAAATACTGACACATTCATTTAAATGATTAAGATTGTCGCCTGAATATTTAGTTGACCCCTTCATGTTTAGTTTGTATTCAGCAATGTAAATGTTCATGTGATACACCTATATATATTTACCTACTCTACTGAGACAAACTAGAGTTTTAATACTTTTAAGAAGTACATTTTCTTTTAATAACTAAAATACTGAATTTAAATTTAGGTATATGCACAAAAATGTGAACATGGTAAAACACCATTTGGAGTCTATTTCCTACGCTGTGTTAGCTGTTATCATGGCATTTTGCATGCAGGACCAGATTTAAAAGTTGTTGGAACCCAAGGAGTGGTGCAGAGAGGAGGTTTATTCACCAGTGATCAGACAGCATGGTCCTAAAGCTCAGTATTTAGCGCCTTCTAAATTTGGCATTCTAGGCAGTTGCCTATGATGCCTAGCTCCAAGCCTGTTAGCATGCTGATTTCCTTGTTAACTACCTTACATTGAAGGGGCAGGGAATGGATAGAAAATGAGCAGAGAATGTGTGTTACCGTTAATACAGAGTTATTTACTGCTCATTAACTGTTAATGCAGCAGATAACGCGTTGTGGTTAACGCCATCTGACTAGGTGTGGCTAACTGCATTGTGCTATTTGACAGTCAGTGAATGTGGTAAAACCCTTTCTCCCAGGACAAGCAGGATGAGTCAGCCACAAGTGGTGACGTCATCCGACGGCGCCATAGACAGAAGTACTCTCAGTAGCCCAGAAGGCTTTAACCTTCTGGGCCTGACCAGTAGCCCCACCTCCCAATCCGCCCCTAGCTGGCCAGTCTTTGTCTTCCGCCTTGCCAGCAAGACGTTTTTTTATTTTACTCTCAAGACCTCTCAATCTAATCAGCATCTTACCTCCAAATAATGAAGAAACCTGGGTTTAAAAAGTGCCCGGGTTGCTCCCGCAAGATGGCCAATTCGGATTCACATCAGCTGTGCCTCCGATGCCTAGGAACTGAGCACGCCATTGAGGACTGCCCTGTCTGCGGCCGCATGTCGCCCCGAGCTCTTAAGTCCTGCTGGCATGCCCTCGTGGACTTCCTGACTCCTGTCGCCGTGAGTACTTCTGCTGCTGAAAACCCCGCTGCTGTCGCTCCGGCCGGAGACGCGCCTTTTCAGGCCTCCGTCCCCCGCCGCGAGCATGGGACCCTCATCTCCATGTGTCCTCCTCTGGCCGCTGCCATTTTGACCAGGGCATCCTCCCACTCTCCTGTTCCACTTCCGGATGTCTCTCCGGCTACTTCCAGACAGCCTCAGGCCTCACGGGACAGCGCCGATCGGCTCAGCCTACACCATGCAGGCAGCGTCAGCAGCCTGTCCGGGGCTGTTTCCAGCAGATGCGGGCTCTCAGCGCGTTCAGCAGCAAGCAGGCTCAGCTCCCCTCAGCACCAGCGTGCTCGTTCTCGGAGCGCCGGACACCGTCGGAGCCGACGCCGATCACCACGCAACACTCAGGAGGGCCCGCGCAGACACCAGACCAAGCGCAGATCACACAGCCGGCGCAGGTCACGAACACGGCACAGATCACAGAGCCGGGGCAGATCACAGAGCCGGGGCAGATCATGGAGCAGGCGCAGATCAAGGAGCATGCACAGATCAAGGAGCAGGCGCAGATCGGGCAGCAGGCACAAATCAGAGAGCCAGCACAGATCGCGTAAATCTCAGAGCAGTCACAGGGGCAGTCCATGGCACAGGAACCGTCATCGCTCCAGAAGCCGCAGCTCAAGACGGCGCAGGAACAGCGGAACTCGGAAGAGAGACAGGCGCAGCACTTCATCGTCATCGGTCTCTTCCTCTCAAAAGAGATCACGCCAGTCCTCCCCTTCTGCCTACAGCGCTCACAGCTCCTTCCCTGCACACAGTCTACTCAGTGAAACAGAGGACCATCAGACGCAAGAGGAAAATGTCCGTCCACCTGCGTCATGCGTGCAGGTTGATCCTGAACTTTTACCGTAGGAGGCGGCTCCAGAGACCCTCAAATGACTTCAGAACATGCTGCAGCAATGGACTTCCTCTCTGGCTACTCTGGTCTCTGGCCCCAGCGCCATTGTGCCCCCTCAGCCTGCCTCCTCAGTGGCCAGCGCGGCTACCAGGCCTGCATCACGCAACCCGGCTCCCACTTCTCCATCCCAGGAGCAGGATGGCTCAGAAGTACTATCGCAGGCCGATTCTGCGTCACGCATAGACTCTCTCTCTCATCCCGACACCCCCTCGGGCTCTTCCGCCCCCCCTGAGGACGTGACATACTACAAGTTCATCCAGAAGGTCATAACCTCTCTCTCCATCACTTCAGTGGACATTCCGGATCAATGTGACGAGGTACAGAGCGCACTTAAATTCATTGATGCTCCCAAGTCCATCTCTGCCCTACCCGTCCATCAGCTCCTCCGGGACAACCTCACGAAAATATGGCAGACTCCAGCATCCAATCACGCCTGCCCACGCAGGTTGGACAACAAGTATAACGTTCAGCCCATACCCGGCTTCGCCAAACCGCAGCTACCACACCAATCCATTGTTGTGGAATCAGCCCTTAAGCGCTCCAAGTCTTCGCGCAATTCTACCAACGCGCCACCGGGTAAGGACAACAAGCTCATGGACGATGTAGCTAAGCAGGTCTATCAAGGGGCCATGCTAAACGCTAGGATCGCGGCTCACCAATTCCAGCACGCGATCTATCAAGACACACTGGTGAGCAACATCAGATCCATCGTCTCCCTTCTGACTGAAGTTCCACCCACCCTCTCTTCTGCCCTTGCCGAGCTCGATGACTGCACCCGGCACCAGGGATGGGCTGCCAACGATGCCTTTGAGACCGCAGCCAGAGTGGCGGGGACGGCCATCTCTGCCCGCCGACTAGCTTGGCTCCGGGCCTCCGGCCTTCGGACTGATTATCACGACAGCATTGCAGACACCCCCTGTACCGGCGATTCACTGTTCGGCGATAAAGTCAAGGACACTGTCAATGATATGCGCGAACGCTGCACCACTCTCCAGACCTTAGAGGAAGGCGCCGACCGTCCTCGCACCTACTGCAAGGGAGGCCCTCAAAGCAATGCCAGCTCCAAGTGGTACAACTCCTATCGCAAGTGGCAGCAGCAGCCCCGCTACAAGCAGCAGCACTACCAAACCTCCTATAGTCAGAAACCTCACCAGCGGGAACGCGGGTCAAAGAAGCCCCCTTCTGCCCCCGCTAAAAACAATCCTAACTTTTGACTCCCCACCCTGCCAGCACCTTCCGATGGGGGGGCGCTTATCCGCCTTCTTACCCTCCTGGGAGAATATAACGTCGGACCAATGGGTGCTTTCCATCATCAGGCAGGGCTATCGCATCAAATTCTCAGCGAAACCACCCCTACGTCCGCCACCGCCAAGCATGATTCCACCAGAGCATCTCGCCCCGATGACCGCAGAGATCCAGTCCCTGCTTGCCTCCAGGGCTATCGAGGCCGTTCCCCCCAGTGAGATCAACCGGGAATTTTATTCGAGGTACTTCCTGGTTCCCAAGAAGTCCGGGGGCGTACGGCCCATCCTCGATCTGCAAAAACTCAACAGGTGCATAACCAAGGAGACGTTCAGGATGCATTCTCTTTCCACCATCCTGCCCCTCATCCAACCCGGGGAGTGGCTTGCCTCTCTGGATCTCCAAGACACATACACCCACATCCCAATGCACCCACAGCACAGGAAGTTCCTACGCTTTCGGGTAGCAGATCAACATTACCAATACAGAGTGCTCCCGTTCGGGCTCTCCCCTACTCCCAGAGTTTTTACCAAGTGCGTAGCGGTGGCCACTTCTCTACTTCGCAGACAAGGGATATGTGTGTTTCCCTACCTGGACGATTGGCTGTTCTCCGCTGCCTCACCTGCAGCACTGCGGCAAGCGGTCAAGAAGGCCACCTCTCTGCTGTCCTACCTGGGCTTCCTGGTGAACCATCAGAAATCTCACCTCTCTCCAGTCCAGAAACTGGAGTTCATTGGCGCCTGCATAGACACCAAGCGGGCCAGGGCCTTCCTGCCTCGGAACAGGAGACAGGCAATCATCAAACTTGCTTGCCAAGTCCTCAACGACCCCCAGTCTTCAGCCCGCACCATCCTGTGCCTTCTTGGGCACATGGCTGTGACCACCCACGTCCTACCCTTGGCGAGAATACAAATGCGGGTTCTGCAATGGCACCTCTGCTCGCACTGGTGCCAGCACACTCAGCCATTGTCCGCCCTAATTCGCAGGGACATCAGATCCTCCAAGGCTTTACGCTGGTGGACGCACCCCACCAACCTCTCTCAGGGCAAGCGTCTACAAGCACTCACTCACCAGATCACCATAACCACGGATGCTTCCACTCAAGGGTGGGGAGCCCACTGCGTCAGAACGCGCACCCAAGGGGCTTGGTCTGCCTCCGAGAAAGCCCTGCACATCAACGTCCTCGAGCTCAGAGCTGTTCGCCATGCCCTCACGGCCTTCCAAGGCCTGGTAGCAGGCAAAGTCATCAGAGTTCTGACCGACAACCAAGTAGCTATGTTCTACATAAACAAGCAAGGGGGCACAGGGTCGCGCCTCCTCTGCAAGGAAGCCCTCAGCACCTGGCACCTTGCCCTCTCCCTCAACTGCAGTCTCCAGGCCTGCTATCTTCCCGGAGAGGAGAACGTCCTGGCCGATTGCCTCAGCAGGCAGCTCAGCCCCCACGAGTGGGCGCTCCACCAGGAAGTCTCGTCGTTCCTCTTCGAGGAGTGGGGCCCCCCACAAATCGACCTCTTCGTGACACAGGACAACACCAAATGCCACCTGTTTTGCTCAAAAGGACACTCCCCACTCAGGCTAGCAGCGGACGCCTTCGATCTGGCTTGGAGCCAATGGCCGCTGGCCTATGCATTTCCTCCGACCCTGCTAGTAGCGCGGACCATCCAACACATCATCAGAGACCGTGAAACAGTCATCCTAGTGGTACCATACTGGCCCAGGCAGATATGGTTCCCTTATCTTCATCGCCTGGCGTTGGGACCCCCCATTCATCTTCCCCTACGGCCAGACCTCCTCTCGCAGGACAGCGGCTCCATGCTTCATCCCAATCTGCAAATGCTGTCTCTGTCGGCATGGAAGCTGAAAGGCTAACGCTGGTGCCCCTCAACCTTACGGCCGAGGTCCAGCAGATCATCCTTGTCGTTCGGTGCCCTTCCACCAGGAAGTCTTACAGCCTTAAATGGCGTTGATTCTGCATCTGGTGTGAGGCACGGCACCTTGAGCCCTTCTCGTGCCCGGTGCCTCTGCTTCTGGAATACCTTGCATCTCTCTCTACCCTCGGACTGAAAACTCAGTCCATCAAGGTCCACCTCTCCGCCATCGCGGCTTTTCACCACCACGTCGGCGACTCATCGGTGGCAGCCCTACCAATCGTTGCCAGATTCATGAAAGGTTTATCAAATCTGCACCCTCCAGTCAGGGAGCCTGTACCTCCTTGGGACCTTAACATTGTCCTCAATCAGCTTACGAGGGAACCCTTCGAGCTACTGCACTCGGCGGATATGAAATTTGTTTCCTGGAAAACGCTATTCCTCATTGCTATCACTTCTGCCAGACGGATCAGCGAGCTACACGCCCTCGTCGCATATCCGCCCTACACTATTCTTCTATACGACCGTGCTTGTCTCCGAACGCACCCCAAGTTTGTTCCCAAGGTGGCGACTCCTTTCCACATCAACCAAAGCATTGAGCTGCCCTGCTTCCTCCCCGGACCCCACTCCGACCCCGAACAGCAGCGCCTTCACTTGCTTGATTGCGTCAGAGCCCTTCGGTGCTACCTCCAGAGGACGTCCCCCCTGCGCAAGGGGTCTCAGCTCTTCGTCTCGTACGACCCTAACAAGCCTGGCCTCCCAGTGTCCAAGCGCACGCTTTCTGGATGGATCTCCGCGTGCATCTCCCTGGATCTTTCACTCGCTGGAGTGAACCCTCCCGCAGGTGTCAGGGCTCACCATCTGCGGGCGTTGGCCACCTCCATTGCCAACCTACGTTCCATTCCAGTTACTGAAATCTGCAAAGCCGCCACGTGGTCCTCTGTCCAGACCTTCCAGAGACACTACTGCCTAGACGGACCTGACCACGGAGGCACCGCCTTCGGCCTATCAGTACTATCTGCAATGTCCTCCCTGCCCCGGGGCGGAGCCTTGTGACTAGCCTCGTCACCGTCTGAGTACTGTGACTTGAGTTGTTCTCATGCACTCTGACTTCGATTTACATCTATGTTACTTTGTGTCCTGTTGCACCTTATGCCTTATGCTTATTGTGCCTTTATTGTGAATTTGCACCTTAGGCCTGATTGTGACTACGATTTGCATCTGTCACTATTTTATTGTCCTGTTGCACCTTATGCCTTGTGCCAATATTGCCAAGTTGCACCTTATGCCCCACTGTGTCTAGTTGGGGCACTATGTGCTGTGCTCGGGCGCAGCCCCTTGCTACGGGTTTGATCAATATGTTTTGCACGTGTGTTACTTGCACACTTGTTATTTGCACACTGACTTGCACTATTAAACATGCTTTGCACCTGACGGTCCTGCTTGAATCTGTCTCCATTTGTTGATTCCCCGCCGCTGCACCTGTAGCTGGGGAGACACCACTTGTGGCTGACTCATCCTGCTTGTCCTGGGAGAAAAACGAGTTACTTACCTGTAACGTGAGTTCTCCAGGGACAGCAGGATAAGTCAGCCACACTTTCCCACCCTCTTCCCCGGCGGGGATCTCCTGCCTCCGCTTCCGCCTCCTAGCTGCTGGTACCACCTCAGCTTGGAAGATCTGGCCAGCTAGGGGTGGATCGGGAGGTGGGGCTATTGGTCAGGCCCAGAAGGCTAAAGCCTTCTGGGCTACTGAGAGTACTTCCGTCTATGGCGCCGTCGGATGACGTCAACACTTGTGGCTGACTCACTTGTGGCTGACTTATCCTGCTGTCCCTGGAGAACTCACGTTACAGGTAAGTAACTCATTTTTTTCTGCATTAACTCAACAGCACAGTAAGGGTTTTCCATTCTTATTGTCAAGCCCCAGACCTCCGCCTAGGGCTCAGAGGGTTGGGGTTGCCATTATATGCTCCTTGCAGAAGGTGAGATAAAACCTTTTGCTCCCACTATGCCTGCTGGGCGTGGTAGTTCCTTTGCCCTCTGATAAGGAAATAGTTGTGAGATCAGTGGTAAGGCAAAATGACAAGAATTTATTCCCCAACAAAAGATTCAGTGCAGTTTAGATCAGGATACTCTTCAGGCGTTTGCTCGAGGATATTTACAGAACTTAAACTGATTGAGCTTCACACTCTGCTCACAAAACGTGCAATACATATCACATGTAACAGATAGAAAACATAACAGCTTCTTCTCACAAAGAAAAATATCTTCTTTCCCTTTGTTCACACTCAGCTCCCTCATACACCCTTAGCAAAGGGATTCTATATCATCTGCCAAACATAGTGTACAGTCCATCAGCACTTCTGCTGAGTCACTCTCATTAAAGTCCTGTTGCATCTCTTCAAACTCTGGAACTATGGAGTTTGGCTTTAAGCTGTTATTATACAGCTTAGGACAATTTCCCCCTAAGACGTCTGGTGCTTCCTTTGGGCACAGTTCTATATGGTAAGGATTGGAAATACCTGAGATGGTGGAGATTCCTCTCTGGCTTTGTTCAGCTATCTTTTTCCAGCTGTAGGGAAACACTCTCTGATTCCCTGTTTGGAGTTCTTGTCTGGAGCACTGCTCTGGTTCCCAGTCCCAAATTGAGCTTTGCAAACTCCTGGGTTTAGTGCTAGGTTCCCACCTTTGAGCTCCTTGAAGCTTTTTATCTGGCAATGAGGTCTGAAGGTCCCTCTGCTCTCTCCCTCTAGGCAGGTTTCTGACAGCAGTCTGTCCCTTCTCTCCTTCTGCTCTGCCTGCTTCAATTCCAGAACTGCAGCTGGGTTTCCTCAAAGGTATCCTCCCAGCTCTTCTCCAACCGTCTCTCCAACCACCTCTCCAGTCAATACTCTCATCAACACTCTTACCGGCTCTCTCAGAGAGAATCCAATCACCAACTCCTCCCCTTCTTCTCTTGCTTTCTCCTAGCCCGGGTTTATATTCCTGTTCCCTGAGCCTTGGGTCTGCCTTCCTGAACAGGTGTGTATAATTAGGTTCCAGGTTTGCAGTTATGTCAGAGCTTGGGTGTGTCAGCCTAGCTCCTGTTTCCCTATGCTTGCCTCTCTCTTGCAAACGCTGAAACGTGTGTGCAGCCTGTCAGTTTGTTTAAATGTAAAATCACCCTTTTCTTCTACTTCCATTTGTTCAGTATGGGCTTCTTCATCACATTATACATTCATTCAGAAAACCAAGCAAGGGTTCAGGGAAATGAAAAGTATCTTTATAAGTTGATGGAATATTTTTGCAGCTTGCTGGGGGGGGGGGGGAGGGCACATTGGATACATTTTTTTTCTCTTAAAATATATGCACTTGCTTATTCTACAAATTTCATCTTTGTTAACAAAGGAGAAACTGTGTCTATCATAAAAACATCCTTTGGCTCGAACTGTATTCTCCTTAATCAATTTCTTTCCCTAGAACCGCAATGAGCACCGTTGCATGTAATTGTTATTGGTTTTCTCATGTGGAGAGAAACAGAATGGTCTTAGTTAAATCATTATGTTTCTGGCTACAAGTCATGACTAAAATTGGAACAGACTGTACTGTGCTATGCAAACAGACATTTTTTTGCACTGTTTATCCAGGCACTTGATTGTAGGCTATGAAGGCATTAATCTAACAGGTAAAATAAACTACACCAAGGAAAGCAAGAATAGTATCATGATACTCTCCAAGGCTTTTAAATCGAAAACCTCATTTTGTCTAGGTAGGAATTGGTAGATCCAGTTCAGGATGTTCATACCCTCCTGCTGAACATGGAGTCTCTGTAAAATACTTATGATGATACCAGCAAATATACACCGATTTACTGGCACATACAGCGGGAAGACTGATTTCACAAACTTGCATATTCCTAAAAGAAAGTGGCATCATTCAAGGCTTTGCATGTATTAAACAAATTGTTGACAGCTCTTACAGCCCTTAAGTACAGATTTTGGAACTGACACATGTTTGCTGCCACTTACATTTGTACGTACCAGATTTCACCAAACTATACATACAAGAGGAGCCTATTATGAAGCCTAGTTACATTACTTTTTTTTTCATTTTTGAGGTAGTGTTGGACACCTCAGAATTAAGCACGGTTGCCCTTTCAGTCCCTGGAGGAGAGCTGAGGTCCAAGCAAGCAAGGTTCTGCCTGCCTCTGAGCAGTTGCAAATGTTGATGGGAAAAATTTTAAAAATATACTTGTATTCCCATTATAAAATGAGAATTTGCTTATGGTTTTTGGATTACCCTTTTGAATTTGTCAGAATGTGCCGGAAGTGTGCTAGCTTATACTCCTGCTGCATGTGCTGGCAAATTCATGTACATTTGCCAGTGTCCTTACAATGGAAGACACTGTATGTGCTCCATTTCCCAAGACTAGAGGCTTAGGGGTGGTAGTAGACTACATACTTGGGATGGTGTATCTATCTGGTAACATGACATGACTTCCTGAAATTCGATTTAGGGGCATGCTTAATAAAGTATGCAAAGGAATATCCCTTAGCATGCAGTAGTAAACCAAAAGTAGTGTGGTGGGCAGGTCAGTCCCATGCTAACTGATGGGGGCATTCCTGATATGACCTCATGCAGTCAGTGCGGGTCAGAGGACATGCACCCTTATCACAGATTCACTTACCACAACCCACTGAGGTGGCGTAAGTGTACAGTCATGGTTAATGTGAGCTAATGGTGCCCACATAAACCACATTGTGTCTCCGCCACTAACCCACTCTGCCCCCTCTCCCACCCATGCAATTCCATTACCACAAGCTTTTTCAACAGTGGCCATTTTAGCATGTGATAACAGTAACCATATTCCCATGCTAACCACTTACCATGGGATTTAGCACATGGTAACCGTTACTACACTTCAGTAAACATGCCCCTTAGTGAGGTAGCTAAACCTTTTATAGAACTGGCTTCACGGAAATGATTAAGGACAGATGAATATAAACCTGAAGATGATAGACTGATAAATGCAGCAAGCCTAGGGAAAAATTAGTAAAACAGACAAATGCAGATTCTGTAAAACAGAGTTGGAAACTGTCATTCATCTATGCAGTGGGTATAACTAACTGGTATCAGAAGGCCTATATACAGAAAGGCATAATAAGGTAGCATGGTTCATCCACTGGAAATTTTGTAAAGCCATTGTACCAGAAAACCCCTTTTAGAATGATAGAGAATGAAGAAGTTTTGATTCTTTGGGATATTCCCATTCCAACAAATAGGAAGCTTTATACAAAGAAAATTGGGCATTTTGATAAAGGACAAAAACAGAAGAAGGTTTTGCTGCAGAAGTGTTGGTAGCAAGCGACTGTTCTTTACAACAAATGAAGAAGAAGAGAATCCTCGAGTATAAAAAATATGCAATCAGAGGCCAAGGACATGTAACAGTATGTGCATTAAGAAAAACACTAGCAGTCAATTTGAGAGATTGACGTCATACTCAATATACCCTAACTTACAAGAATGGGACATACCATGACAGGAATTAACCTAACAGCCCCATTTGGAGACATTACGCCATAAGAGGCTAGAGGTAGAAGGTACGGTGATGGACAGTGAGGTAGGAACCACCCACTGCACCCTGTAACAGATGAGCCCAAAGAGGATAAGATTTTGCTGTGATGCCTCACTGCAGTAGGGCCATGTCTTTTGAACTTTCTTATTGTCAGGAACTGGCAGGTTCCAGTAATAGCTTTTTTTGTGGGATTCCTTTTATTACATGAACAAGATAATAATGTTATATTCTTATATAAACCTTGCCTCATCTATTCAATGGTTGCCTTTTGTTCTGTGAATATTTTATTTATTTATTTATTTATTTAGACAGTTTTGTACACCACCTTATCTTTCAATCAAAGTGGTCACAACACAATTGGGGGATACATTTAACACAAGGGGATATGAGACACATACACTAATACTTACAGGGAACATGGGCAATGGAGGGCTAAGTGGCTTGCCCAAGACCACAAGGAGCACCTGTGGGACTAGAAACCCCAGTCCTTCCAGCCCAAGGTTGCTGTCCTCTAATGGGATTTGAACCACCAACCTTCCGGCCTGTGGTACCTTGCCCCAACCACTAGGCCACTCCTCCCTCTATATAATATTTGCACTGACATCGTTCCACAATAAATCACTTCTATTGACAAATTATTTAACAGATTTGGGCCGAGGGGCAGAGAGGGTAGATGTTTACCACTCATGGGGGGTGAGGGAGGTGGAGTACAGATGGTGGATATTGGATAGGGTTAGAGAGCTAATTGCTGGATTTTGGTGGGGAGAGGGGGCACAGAGACAGCGGGCAGATGCTAGTCATGGGGTGAAGGAGGCACAGGGCAGATGTTGGCCTTGGGGTGAGGGGACAGAAAGTGGCCGCAGGGTAGGGGAGGTAGAGAGCAGATGCTGGACATAAGTGGGCATAACAGGATGGAGGGCAGATGCTGGGCATAGGGGAGATGATAGATATGGAACAGAGTTAGGGCAGAGATTCTGGGCATGGTGGGATAAACGGCAGATGATAGAGGAGAAAAAGAGAGGAGAGATGCTGGGAATGGAGGAAGGGTGAGAGGAGAGGAGAGATGCTGGCCATAAGGGGAGGGGGAAAGAGGAGAGAGATGCCAGGCACAAGGGGAGGAATGGACAGAGGAAAGATTCTGGGCATGGGGGAAGGGGGAGAGCAGTAAGATGCTGGGCACAGAGGGAGAAGAGAGGTTTGGACATGGGGAGGGAGAGAAAAAGAGGATATGCTGGGCATGGAGAGGAGTGATAGGAGAAATGCCAGATGAGGAGGGATAAGGAGAGGAAGATGTGAAATGCTAGATGGGGTGAAGCAGAGGAGATATGCAGAGGGATATTGGACATAGGAAGGAGGAATAAGGAGAGGGGAAAGGTTGACACAGTGGAGGTGAGAAAAAGGGGATGAGGTGCTAGATGGAGAAGAGGGAGGAGCAAGATACTGGATAGGGGAGGAGAGAAGGGGAGAGATGCTGGACATAGGGGAGGAAGAGAGAAAGGGGAGAATTGGTTAAGGACTGTGGAATAAGAGGCTGGAGAAGCAGTAAGAGATGGGGGAATTAGAGGGTTGTATCAAGGGTTGAAAATTGGTAGATGCAGTAACAAGAGGGGGGATTAAGGGCTAGATGGAAAGAAGGAGGAGTCAAATCTAAGTTGACAAGAAAGAGAAATAAATAAATTGAAGAAAACTTTATGGAAAAGATAAATGCCAGAGATGTAAGGAAGAGAAAAAGACAGGAGGGGAGAGAAGTGGCAGATGGACTGGAGACCATAGAAAGTGAATTAGGAGAAGACAGAGGAAAGCAGAAACCAGAGACTGAGATCAACATGATTAGAGATTAAAATGACCAGTCTTCAAAGGTAGAAAAATGAATTTTGTTTTCAGTTTACTGATTGGAATTTGTCAGTCTTTGGAATGTGCATGTTCTGTCTTTATATTTTGCACGGTGCAGGGACACATGCATCTCTTTCTATTTCCCTGGTGTTGTATTATATGCAGAGATGTAGCCAAGGGTGTGCTTAGGTGGACCATGGCCCCTCTATTTTGGCATGAGGCCCATCAAATCAGTGGCAGCAGAACAATCGAATGAGAGGATAACTGGAGGTAGTGTAAATATTTGCACTACGTTGAGCCTACCCATGTTAACCCCAAGCCCCACCAAAAATTCAGTCCTGCCTATGCCACATTTGCTTCGTTGGGTTTCAGTTTAATTTTTGTCTACATATATCTATTTTTAGTTAGTTGTAATTTATTCCCTACTTGGTGAGAACCTGTGTTCTGAGTGTGTGACCAAGGCCAGATATAGTTTTAACATGGAGTTTCTATGTCAGGATAGGTAATAATCTAGCTTGCTTGGTTTTCTGAATAGATATATTCTAGGGTTTACTGCAATATTTATGGTGCTTCTCTTTTCTGGGTTGGCCTCTTCTGTGAATTTTGAAAGCAGACGTTATGGTATGATAAATTTTCTCTGTAGGTCTTGAGCAAGTTTTGTAAGGTTTAGTATTACTTCACAATATACCAAGTACTGGTGAGGGCTTATATTGCTGTTACTGAGAGGATGCTAGAATCAGAAATTATTTTTGTTATGCTGAGCTCTGAATGAAATGTCCTAGTTCTGCTCTGCACCCATTTTTGGGAGGGTGGTTTCTTTGGATGCAGAATATATGTTCAAAAAGGAAAAGCAAGAACCACAGCACCAAAATAAAATTAGTTATAATAATTGTATTATGATGTTATATACTACACCACAGTTCTCACTTTTTCACTTTGCTCCTTGGTGTGTGATCACCTTGCATCTCCTTTGTTTTTTGCAAAATATATATATTTATATTAAGTACCATACTGGTCCAGTGTGCAGTGCCAGGAGTCGATATCTATTATATTAGATTCCCAAGTTAGATAAGTAAACTGCTACAATTTTTGCTGAATATGAATAACTTTGGCAACGTTTTTTATAAAATTATATAGACTGGGAATATGTTAGCTTCTTTATTGATGGAGCAACCAAATGACTGGTGCCCTGAATGAGAGGACCACCTATTCCCTGACTAGAGTTCGAGGAGGCCACTCCAATGTTGGCTGCTGGGGGGAGGGGTGTCATCACATCTCTCTTCTCAGACAGCAAATTCTCTAGAGCAGTGGTTCTCAACCCAGTCCTCTACGACCCCCAGGACAGTCAGGTTTTCAGGATATCCATAATGAATATGCATGAGATAGATCTGAATGCACTGCTTCTATTGTATGCAGATCTGTCTCATGCATATTCATTGTGGATATCCTGAAAATCTGACTGGCCTCAAGATCCCAGAGGACTGGGTTGAGAACCACTGCTCTAGAGTCACTCCTGTGATGGAGCAGCAGGTACAACCCTCGTCACCTCACTGGGCAGACTAAATGGACCATGCAGGTCTTTATCTGACATCACTTATTATGATACTATTAATATGTTCTCATCTCCACTACCTCCTCAGGGAGGCATCTACCACTCTTTCTTTAAAAAAATATTTCCTGAGATTATTCCCTTTCACCTTCATCCTGTGATTCCTCATTCCAGAGCTTCCCAACTGGAAGAGGGCCACCTCCTGTATATTTATAGCACAGAGGTATCTAAATGTCTCTGTTGTATCTCTATCATTTCTTCTGTAAATGTTTGACTGGTCTCACCTTTGCAAGCAATGTGGGCCTTCAAGTCAGTCCTGACTCTTGGTGACCCAGAAACTTCTGGGTTTTCTTGGCAGTGTGACTGGAAGTAGATTGCCAGGCCTTTCTTCCAAGGCAATGGAGGGTTAAGTGACTTGCCCAAGGCAACAAGGAATGCTAGTGGGAATTGAACCCTGGTTGCTTGTTTACCAAGCCAGTGTTCTAACCACTAGGCTACTCCTCCACTTTTACAGAGTCAGAAATGGCTGAACTGCCCAGATGTGCAGATTTTAGTCAGGATATGAATGATCTGAATGTTATCTTGCCAAGTCATGTCCATCTGGGTTGCACGGTTTGTCCTGCTTAATCACATGTTCTTCAACCTTTGCCTCGGATGAGCTTTAGATTTGTTCCAAACCATTTAAATTCACACTTCTCTATAAAGCTTTTTTATCCAAAGCAGAGTTTTCTGTAGAATTATAGCAAATTAAGTGTCCTAAGAAATGCCATTATACAGATGTCATTCGCCTGAGGAAGAGCTGAGAAGCCACATGGCTTAAAACCAGGGGCGGCCCAAGGGGGGCGCGGGGCCATGTGCGGAGACTCGGTGCGGGGCCTCATTTGCATAAGGGGCCTCATTTGCATAAATATTTGCATAATGTTACCATACACTAACTTTTAGTAAACATGCCTCTTCATGAGTGTATGGATAAAAAAAGACAAAGATTTCTACATTACTATAATCCAGTGCCAACCGCCAGGCACATTAGGAACTACAACAAACACTGCCCATTTAGAACCCATAGCAAACCCACCGTATCCCAACAGCACTACCAGGACTCATAAAGCACCATACACTACCTATCAAAAGGCAACACTGCAAATATTAAACCAATACATTTCAGAGAATAACAATACATGACCTACTGGGGAAAGAGAACAAGTGACAATGTCAAATAGGAATTACATAAACAGAATACCTCAGCTCAGTTACACATGCAGAACATAGACTATCACCAAACAAGGAATCACAATTTAAAAACAGGAAGACAATAATTAAACTGGGAACCCTAAAAGCCAAACTTGGAATGTACAACAACAATGTAGAAATAAAACTATAAATTAATTTCCTCTTGTACTAAACAAAGCACAGACATTAATGATGCACATTTCAATTTTATTTTTAGAAAAGAATGTTTTTTGCGCGGGGCCCCCTGAAACGCGGGGCCCTGTGCAAAAAACATTCTCGCTCAATGGACGGGCCGGCCCTGCTCTCGGACTCAGGCTCTATATTTTTTAAATTTTTTACATAATGTCAAGAAAAGCTCTGATTACAGAAAAAGCACAGTTACTTACCTGTAACAGGTGATCTCTGGGAACAGCAGGAATTAGTCCTCACATATGGGTACGTCGGTACCGACGGAGCCCGTGCGGGAAAGCTCCCCAGCTTCTTAGAATAGAAGCTTTTGGGACCTCCCACTGCACATGCGCACTGCCTTCCCGCCTTCCTGAACAGCTCTCCTCAGTTTCGAGTTTATAGCTGAGTCAACAGAGAGAGGACAGGAAGATAGATAGATAAAAGATACAACTCCTAGGGGAGGTGGGTGGGTTGTGAGGACTAATTCCTGCTGTTCCCAGAGATCACCTGTTACAGGTAAGTAACTGTGCTATCTCCAGGAACAAGCAGGAATAAGTCCTCACATATGGGGACTCCCTAGCTTAGATGCATGGGATCCCCTGTAAAGGTTCGCCATCTTCGTATGGATCTCAGGCATCCATTCTGGGAAGGTGGGCAGGAGTTGTTTAGGAATGGAACAGGTGCTTGAGGACAGCCTGGCCAAACAAGGCATCCCGGCGGGAGTCCTTGTCCAAACAGTAATGGGCTGTGAAGGTATGAACCGAGGCCCAGGTAGCGGCTCGACAGATCTGATCTATGGAAACAGAGTGCAGATGAGCCATAGAAGTTGCCATGGCCCTCACATTGTGAGCAGTGACATGGCCTTCCAGAGAAATGTTTTTGCTCTGGTAAGCAAAAGAAATACACTGAGCAATCCAATTGGAAAGTGTACGCTTGGAGACTGGAAGTCCCAAATGGGAAGGATCAAAGGCCACAAAAAGTTGAGAAGACTTTCGATGTGGCTGAGTCCTATTAAGGTAAAAAGCGAGAGCTCTTTTACAATCCAGAGTATGAAGGTTCCTCTCTGCATTGGATGCATGAGGAGCTGGAAAAAAGACAGGTAGATATACCTCTTGATTAAGATGAAAAGGCGAGACCACTTTAGGCATAAAGTGGGGATTCGTCCTAAGGACCACCTTATCATGATGAAATCTTGTGTAAGGTGGATTAGCCACTAAAGCCTGCAGCTCACTGATGCGGCGAGCCGAAGTGACTGCAATGAGGAAGATGACCTTCCAGGAAAGAAATTTCAAGGAGGTGGAAAACATTGGCTCAAAAGGTGGCTTCATAAGTTGACCGAGCACTAGATTCAAATCCCATGCGACCGGGGGTGGTCTGATGGGAGGTTTAGTGAGAGTCAGGCCTCTCATGAATCTTGCAACAAGAGGATGAGAGGAGATAGGTTGTCCATTTATATGTTTCAAGGATGCTGCAATAGCACTTAAATGGACTCTTACCGAATTCGTCTTGAGGCCTGCATTGGATAGATGCAGGAGATAATCAAGAAGAGAATTCAAAGGAAGTGCCAGAGGGTCAAGACCCTGCTGAGCACACCAAATGGAAAAACGTTTCCATTTGAAAGCATAGGAACGCCTGGTAGAGGGTTTCCTAGAGGCAGAAAGGATATCTTTCACTGGTTGGGAAAGATGAAAGTCTTGAAGGCTTAAGCCTTCAGTAACCAAGCACTGAGGTGAAGGGATTTGGGGTTTGGGTGCCACAAAGTCCCCTCCTCCTGGGACAGGAGGTCTGGCGCAGCTCCCAGATCCAAGTAGGATCCCTGGGAGAGCTGTAGAAGTAGAGGGAACCACACTTGGCGTGGCCAGCGTGGAGCTATGAGGATCATAGTTCCATGATCCCTCTGGAGTTTGAACAGAGTCTTGGGAATCAAAGGAATGGGTGGAAAGGCATATAGGAATGCCTGATTCCAATTCAGGAGAAAGGCGTCCGTAGCCTGAGCTCCCTGACACGGAGTTCTGGAACAGAACCGGGGAAGTTTGGCATTCCACGGACTTGCAAAGAGGTCTATGTCCGGGGTCCCCCATTCCTGAAAGATTCGGTTTATTTGGTCCAAATGTAGGGACCATTCGTGTGGCAGCAGAACTCGACTGAGCCTGTCTGCCCGAGAGTTTTGAACTCCTGGGAGATACACTGCTAGCAGGTGAATCTGATGCTCTCTGGCGAAGGCCCATAGTTTTAGAGCTTCGTTGCAAAGCGACAGAGAGCCCGTCCCTCCTTGTTTGTTTATGTAAAACATGGCCACCTGATTGTCCGTCTGAACTAGGACAGTGAGGTTGGCTAGGAGGGAGTGGAAGACCTTGAGGGCAAGGTAAATTGCTCGCAGTTCCAGAAGATTGATATGAAGGGTGGTCTCCTGTAGAGACCAAGTGCCCTGAGTGGAGAGAGTTTGCAGATGGGCTCCCCACCCTGTTTGGGAGGCATCTGTTGTGAGGGTTGCTTGGGGTAGCAATGGTTGAAATGGAGCCCCCAACAACAGATTCTTGGTGGAAGTCCACCAGTGGAGGGACCAAAACAGACGATCGGAGGTTTGTATTTGGTCTGAGAGCGCTCCTGACGCCTGAGTCCACTGAGTGGCCAGGGTCCATTGAGCTGCTCTCATATGAAGACGAGCATAAGGCACCACATGCACTGTGGAGGCCATATGACCCAGTAGGCGTAGCATTTCCCTGGCTGTCAAGTGAGTGCTGGACTGAGCTTGGGAGGCCAAACTCAGGAGGCGCTGGCCTCGAACATGTGGAAGGTAGGCCCTTGCAGTGATGGTGTCCAACTGGGCCCCTATGAATTCTAGAGATTGAGTAGGGATGAGTTGGGACTTGGGAAGGTTTACTACCAGTCCCAGATACTGCAAAAGGCTCCTTGTGTGGTCCAGGGAAATCTGGGCCTGTGACTGAGTTGGAGCTCGGATGAGCCAGTCGTCCAGATATGGGAAGACAAAGATTCCCATGCCTCTTAGAAATGCGGCTACGACTGCCATGCATTTTGTGAATACTCTTGGAGCAGAGGCTAGACCGAAGGGGAGTACTCTGTATTGGAAATGTTTTCCCTGAAACAGAAAGCGAAGATACTTTCTGTGGGATGGATGGATGAGTATATGTGTATACGCATCCTGTAGGTCTAGAGAACAAAGCCAGTCCTGACCCTGGAGGTAAGGAAGGAGAATGCCGAGAGACAGCATTTTGAATTTCTCCTTGAAGAGAAATTTGTTCAATTCTCTCAGATCTAGGATTGGTCTGAATCCCCCTGTCTTCTTTGGAATGAGAAAATAAGGGGAGTAGAAACCGGACCCTTGTTGAGGAAGAGGAACCTCTTCTATGGCCCCTTGGGCAAGAAGAGAGGAAACCTCTTGACCCAACAGGGTTAGGAGAGATGGGGGAGAATTGAATGGTCTCACCATATGATGGGGAGGAAGGCTGGAGAAATGAAGTTTGTAACCCTCTCGAATGATAGAGAGGGTCCATTGTTCTGTTGTGATTTGTTCCCATCTGGGAGCAAAGTGAACCAACCTTCCGGGTATGGTGAGAGGTTCTGGTTGTGTTAGAACCAGAAGTGGCAAGTTCCCTAGGAGCAAGTCAAAACCCCTGAGGGGTTGGAGCCTGCTGAGCTACAGTAGCTGCTGCAGGCTTAGCTCGTGCTTGTTTGGATTGCTGACGCTTAGCAGTATAGCGAGGTTGAGAAGACTGCTGGTCAGTATTTGAAGCAACTCTGGCCTTCTTATAGTAAGGCCTTTTAAAAGACTTTTTCTTAGTAGGAATTGAAGTGGACTTTGAAAGTCTTTCCAAGGTGGCATTTTCAGCATCCATCTGGGTGGCTTTGATTTGCCACTCTTCCCCAAATAAGTTCTCACCTGTACAGGGCAGATTCCGTAAGCCATCTAGAACCCAAGGTTCCAGATCAGAGGCCTGGAGCCAA
Source organism: Ichthyophis bannanicus (assembly GCA_033557465.1). Taxonomy (NCBI): domain Eukaryota; kingdom Metazoa; phylum Chordata; class Amphibia; order Gymnophiona; family Ichthyophiidae; genus Ichthyophis; species Ichthyophis bannanicus. The sequence continues at coordinate 1,140,916,450 of CM066032.1, forward strand.
GCAAGACGTCGGGCTGCAATAGCAATGCCCGAAGCCCTACTGGCTCCCTCAAAGGAATCATATGCTGCCCTATTAGAGAACTTAGAAACCTCTAAGAGTTGTTTCACTAGGGAAAGGAATCCCTGCTTTTTATCCTCAGGGATAAAGGGGGCAAAATGCCGCACCTTTTTGGCAAGTTCCTCCAGGAACATGCCCATATAGAGACTGTAGGAATTAATCCTGGCTATAAGCATACTAGCCTGGAAAATTTTCCTACCAAAAGAGTCCAAAGTCTTACATTCCCGTCCTGGAGGGGTGGAAGAGTGCCTTTTGGTACTCCTAATCTTCTTCATTGCAGACTTCACCACAATAGAGTGGTGGGGCAATTGAGTCTTTTGGAAACCAGGAGAAGGAGGGACCCTATACATGGTGTCCAACCTACGGGAATAAGGAGACAAAGTCAAAGGATTTTCCCAGAAATCCATCAGTTGTTCTTGAAGGATTTCATGGATAGGCAGGGTAACTGCCTCCTTAGGGGCCTTTGAGTATCCCAAAATATCCAGTTTTTTGGATCTGGGTTCCTTTTCAGAGGATGTGGTAATAGAAAGGGCTGTAGCCATATCTAAAACAAAGTCCTGGAAGGACCAATCCTCTGGAGGGGACATTCTCCTTTTAGGAGAAGAGGGCTCCTCAGGTAAGTTGAGTGAAAACTCAGCAGAATCATCAGAGGAGTGAAAATCCTCAGAGGAATCGGTGCTTTCCTCTAACGCACGATACGCGTACCGATCGGTATCGATATCGGGCGTATCGGGTATGGAACCGGTATGGAGCGAAAGCCCATACGGTACCGACTTGCGTTTAGAGGTGGACGGCCTCGATACCGGCATGGCGGACGATACCGGTATCGGGCCCGGAACCGCTGAAAGCGGAACCGATGGCGTTGCAGCTTTAATGAAAGCCATGACGGCCTGCTGCATGGACTGTACAGTATCGCCCATGGACGCCATAGCTGCCTGGATGTCGGTACCGGAGTGACCCGGTACCCCAGAGCAGGCTAACAGGTGATCTGTCGAGGCCGTAGCATCGATATCAACCTGAGACCCCTGAATTGGCGTTTTTGGAAGTTGGACTTCCCGCCGGGGTTGTTTGGCTGGGGCAGGGTCCTCAAGTTCTAAGCTAAGAGCCTCTCGATGCTTTGAAGGAGATTTGCTCTTTGAGGACTTGCCCACAGAAGGTTTGGTTACCTGAGATCCATCCGGAGAAGAAGACCTGGATGACTGTGATGCTGTATTCTCTGAAGCAAACAGCACATGGAATTTGTTGGCCCGGTTCTGCAGCCCACGTTTAGACATGTGGGAGCAAGATGGGCAGTCCGGTATGGAATGGTCAGGCCCCAAACATTTCAGACACCAGTCATGGGTGTCTGTGACTGAAATAACAGCATTACATTTGGTACACTTCTTAAATCCAGGGGCTGGCTTCTCCATGAGGAGAAATTGAGTAGGCCGAGAGGCCTCTCTGAAGTGACCAAAAAGCTAAAAAATAAGAAAAAAGAATTATAATTTTTTAAAGAAAGAAAGAAAAGACCGGCGATACCGGTATCGGTATGGGGAAGGCAGGTACGCGGTCTAAAGAAACAAATAAAATAACAATTTCTTCAGCGGTGACAGGAACACGACCTGCTGGCTCCGCGGAAAAAGAGAAACTGAGGAGAGCTGTTCAGGAAGGCGGGAAGGCAGTGCGCATGTGCAGTGGGAGGTCCCAAAAGCTTCTATTCTAAGAAGCTGGGGAGCTTTCCCGCACGGGCTCCGTCGGTACCGACGTACCCATATGTGAGGACTTATTCCTGCTTGTTCCTGGAGATGATAAGTTATCTACCAATAATCAAAATAAAAGAAACATTACATTTTAAGAAAAACAAATCAAAGGAATTAAAAACAAAGGAAATAAACAGTAAATATGCTGCAGTTAATCAAGCTTCAGATACCAACACCCCCAACATCCTATGAAGAGGTTACAGATACTGATATAAGTTAGAAACATAGTAAGCTGGCTAGGTTCCAAAAAAGTATAATGAACCCCTTGCAATTTTACTAAGCATTTATATGGGTAGTGAAGGAAAAAGAGACCCTCCCCGCCAGTTGAAAAATCCTATGCCTAACTAAAAGAAACTGTTTCATCCGCCTTTGAGAAAGCTTAGAAACATCAGGAAAAACTCTTATACAGAATCACATGAAAAGATCATCTCAAACCCTAAAAATCAATTTCAATAGCCAATCATGATCAGGCTCTAAGGTCACCATTATCAGTAGAGTAGCAGTAAAAATTTGCTCTGATTCAGATTTTTCTAAAAACACGGTCAAATGAAGAGAGTCAAAAGAGAGTATTCACTCCTGCGCAAGACAGGAAGTGCCTCTGTTTAACTTCCAGGAAGTCAGTGGCACCAATATCTGCAACTTCTGACAGCCATGGGAGCAAAGGAAAACATAGCTGTGCAGAGGTGAACCAGGGCACCGGGCTTCGGAACTTACCGGCTCCCTCTGAAGCTGGTCAGGTGTGTGTGGGGCCCCTTGTGCCCATACATGTCCAGGTCCAGCCCTGCTTGGGGGGGGTGGGGACATCTAGCAATGGTGTCCCTCAGAGGATAGCACCCCCTTGTTGCCCTTACCCCGCTTACCACATAGCACCAGCCCTGGTCACAGTGGAGGTACAGGGAGAGGAGAAGCAGTCCTCTTTCTGTGACCCCATACTTTGATTATGTGACCCCATTTAGCATCCTGACCCACAGTTTGGGAATCACTGCCATATGGTTTCAAGATTAACCTGCTTAGGTCTAACCAATTGTGTTCTCAGACCTGAGGACTCAAAACTTTGGGATATCCAACAGGGTAACCTTCTCTGGACCATCAGCCAATTGAGAAGAAGACATCAGAGCAGGAACTGTGTCAGGCTGCACTCAGCACCTTCATCCACTACTGCCAAAACTGGCGGTTCACCCATAGCTGGTCTTCCTAGGATTGAATTTGCTGCCTGGGCCTGACTCTCCATGGCTGGACCCAAGATCTCCTGGCAGCACTCCCCAAGGGCAAAAGTGATGTCATGTACAGAGGAGTGCTGAGGGTCGCCTTCTGCCCCCCCCCCCTTGTGAACAAACCAGAGGCATCCCCGCAGTTCTGGGCCTCAAGATTGATGGGGTTATGTCACCCCTTTCTACTGACATTAAATGAGATACTTTTCATGCTGTTTTGTGGCACTGGGTATTTCCCATGTAATTATCTGTATAAACATGTAATATCCCTCTAATAAAATGTAAAAAAAGAAAACCTGTCTGCTGCTGCTGTGGGGGCCGCCGCGGCAGAATCGAGCGTGCCGCGGGGCCCCCTGTACCCGGCACAGCCTCTCCTCCCAGTAGCAGTTCTCTCTTCTGAGCTGCAGTCAGACGCGCCGGCTTGCAGAGCGCGAGGGAAGAGTTTTTCCCTCGCTGCTCTGTTAAGCCCGCGGGGGCTGATGGGAAGTCCCATCAGCCCCCGCGGGCTTAACAGAGTCGCGGAAGGGAAACTCTTCCCTCGCGCTCTGCAAGCCGGCGCGTCTGACTGCAGCTCCAGAGAGAGAGCTGCTACAGGGAGGGGAAGCTCTGCCGGGTACAGGGGGGCCCCGCGGCACGCTCGATTCTGCCGCGGCGGCCCCCACAGCAGCAGCAGACAGGTTTTCTTTTTTTTTTCCAATTTTATTTTTAGAAAAGAATGTTTTTTGCGCGGGGCCCCCTGAAACGCGGGGCCCTGTGCAAAAAACATTCTCGCTCAATGGACGGGCCGGCCCTGCTTAAAACACTGATTGGTGTAGCGTGAACCTTGCGTTTGGGGAATTCCCGGCCGTGTCCTGAGAGCGAGAGGATTTTTCCTTCACTATAAGTGGAAGATAACAGGACATTTCCAACTTAAGCTAAGTGGAAAGGATATATTGTCGGTTGGGACTATTGAGTTATACGTTTTAACAGATTAGACAGCTAAATAGTGCTGCCGGTTCTGTTTCTTTTTTGACCTTCGGGTCAATTCTAAATTGATTAAAAAGGAGGGCTCACCTCGAGAGCGGGAAAGTTCCTGTTCACGGTGAGTGATCCGACAAAAAAAAAGGTAACCCTGGTATAGGCTTTGAAGTTCATAATAGGTGTTTTAGTTCCAATAACTATGAGCTGTTATTACAAATCAAAGTAAAGTTTTGGATAGTTAGGATTGATTTTTGGGGGTGTATTTTCTAGTATTATACAGATGCGAGCATTAGCAATATCCTCTCTAAATTCAGATATCCTATGGATAGAACAGATGTAGGCATATCAATGAGAGAATTTTCTTAGATTGGCAAAGATGTAGTTTAAGAGGAAATAAATATTTTCCTGTATTGGAGTATTCACTCTAGTGGAGTGCTTGTTGTATGTAGGGTTACCAACTTTTTCACCGAGAAAAACCCGACACCTGTGGCTCGCCATGCTCCACCCATTCTCCGCCCCTAGTCCCACCCCTGCCCCGCCCCCCAGCCCCACCCACAAAAATTACCGAGGATACGTGTAGGCTAACTTCCTTGGTCAGATAATAATTAAACTGGGAACCCCAAAATCCAAACATGAAATGTACAACACTGGAGAAATAAAACTATAAAGTAATTTCCTCTTGCACTAAATAAAAACGCAAAGATGTTATCAATACACACTTCCCAGACCAAACATATTCCAGCTAATAAATTCAAAATAAAAAGTATTTTTCTACCTTCTGTTTGGGCGTTTTATTTTTCAGTTGCAATTGCTCCAGTCACTTTCTTCTGGTTTCTTCGTGTCTTCTGCAAGCTATCCATTTGTCCTTTCTTCTCTTTTAGATGTTTTCCATTCTCTCTCTATTTCTGCTTTAACATACTGATTGTTTCCGTTTTGCTCTTTCCCCCAATTCTTTCCTTATTCCTTTATCATCCATTTAAATTTCACCCTTCCATTCTCAAGCCCCTCACTCTCCCAATACCCAGCCCATCATAGACTTTTCTTCCACACAAAATATTTTTTCCCCTCTCCACTCATTCCCCATCTATTCTAGTCCTCCCCCAAAATCATAAGAACATAAGAACATAAGATATGCCATACTGGGTCAGACCAAGGTCCATCAAGCCCAGTATTCTGTTTCCAACAGTGGCCAATCTAGGTCATACGTACCTAGCAGTTTCCCCAAGGGACACAGGTTCCACAATGCTTGTATTGGTTCAAGCATTGATATCCTGGGTCCCTTCTTAATAATGGTTTATGGACCTTTCCTCCAGGAACTTGTCCAAACCTTTTTTAAACCCAGCTACACTAACAGCCTTTACTACATCCTCCGGTAACAAATTCCAGAGTTTGATTACACGTTGAGTGAAAAAATATTTTCTTTTATTAGTCTTAAATAGTTTACCCTGTAGCTTCATTGCATGTCCCCTAGTCTTTCTATATTCTGATAAGGTAAACAATCGATCTACGTTTACCCGTTCCACTCCGTTCATTAATTTATAGACTTCTATCATATCTCCCCTCAGCCGTCTCTTTTCCAGGTTAAAGAGCCCCAACCTTTTTAGCCTTTCTTCATAGGAGTAGCCTTCCATCCCTTTACCATTTTGGTGGCTCTTCTCTGAACCTTTTCTAAAATCGCTATATCCTTTTTAAGATACGGCGACCAGAATTGCACACAATATTCAAGGTGCGGTCTCACCATGGAACGATATAGAGGCATTATAATATCTTTTGTTTATTTTCCATTCCTTTCCTTATCATACCTAGCATTCTATTTGCTCTCTTGGCCGCCGCTGCACACTGGGCCGAGGGTTTTAACATGGTATCCACAAGGACGCCTAAATCTTTTTCTTGGGTGGTGGTTCCTAATGTGGAACCTTGCATCGTGTAACCATAGTTTGGGTTGTTCTTCCCTAGGTGCATAACCTTGCACTTCTCCACATTAAATTTCATCTGCCATTTTGATGCCCAGTCTTCCAATTTATCAAGATCCTCTTGCAATGTTCCACACTCCTCTGGGGTTTTAACAACGTTAAATAGTTGTGTGTGATCTGCTAAGTTGATAACCTCACGCGTTATTCCACTTTCCAGGTCTTTATGAATATGTCAAAAAGCAGCGGACCCAGCACAGATCCCTGGGGTACACCACTATTCACTTTCTCCATTGGAAAATTGGCCATTTAGCCCTACTCTCTGCTTTCTATCTTTTACCAGTTCCTGATCCACAGTAGTACACTGCCTCCTATCCCATGACTCTTTAGTTTTGCCAAAAGTCTCTCATGAGGGACCTTGTCAAAGGCTTTCTGAAAGTCCAGATACACAATATCAACCGACTCACCTTTGTCCACCTGTTTATTCACTCCTTCAAAAAAACATAACAGATTAGTAAGACAAGATCTTCCTTGTCTAAAGCCATGTTGGCTGTCTCCCATTAGGTCATGACTATCTATATGCTGAGTAATTTTATTCTTTATGATGGTTTCTACCATTTTTCCCGGTACTGATGTCAGTCTCACCGGTCTGTAGTTTCCCGGATCACACCTGGAAACCTAATTAAAAAAATGTTGTTACATTGGCGATCCTCCAATCCTCAGGTATTAGAGATGATTTTAATGATAGTTCACAGATTACTGATAGCAGGTCTGCAATCTCAAATTTCAGTTCTTTCAACACCCTTGGATGTATACCATCCGGCCCAGGTGATTTTGCTACTCTTCAGTTTATCTAATAGTTGTAGGACATCTTCCCGATGTATCGATATTTCCTTCAATTCTTCCACACCTTTAAATACCACTTCAGTCGTGGGTAACATCCCTACATCTTCCTCAGTAAAGACCGAAGCAAAGAATTCATTCAGTCTCTCCGCTATCGCCTTGTCGCTCTTAGTGCTCCTTTTCATCTAATGGACCAACTGACTCTCTCACGGGTTTTTTTGCTACGAATGTACTTGAAAAGGTCTTTATTTCGCGTTTTTGCTTCCGCAGCAAGCTTCTTCTCAAATTCTCTCTTTGCCTGCCTTATCAATGCCTTGCATTTGACTTGCCAGTGCTTGTGCTGTTTCCAGGTTTCATCATTTGGCTCTTTTTCCAATTTCTTGAAAGATGCTTTTTTGGCAACAACAGCCTCTCTGACCTCAGCTTTAAACCATGCTGGCAATTTTTTGGACTTCCTTCCACTTTTCTTAAATCAGTTCCTTTATAGTTCTAGACCCACCCAGCATCCACTCCCTTCTAGTCCCATTCTCCCATGCCCCACATCAGCCCATTTCCAGTCCTATTCCAGCTCTTCATAAGCCCATTTCCAGTGCTAGCCTTCAAATCACAGGCCACTTCCAGTCCTAGCCCCCCCCCATCACAGCCCATTTCCAGTCCAAGTCCCCCATCACAGCCTATTTCCAGTCCTAGGCCCCCCCCATCACATCCCATTTGCAGTCCGAGTCCCCCCAAACCATCACAGCCCATTTGCAGTCCTACCCCCCCCCCACCATCACAGTCCATTTGCAGTCCTAGCCCCCCTAATCACAGCCTATTTCCAGTCCAGGTTCCCCCTCCCTCCACTATAGCCCATTTCCAGTCCAAGTTCCCCCCCCCCCCATAGCCCTTTTCCAGTCCAGGTCCCCCTCCCCATCACAACCCATTTCCAGTCCATGTCCCCCCCCCACATAGCCCTTTTACAGTCCAGGTCCCCCTCCCCATCACAGCCCATTTCTTTCCAGTCCAATGCCCCCCCATAGCCCTTTTCCAGTACAGGTCCCCCCCGTCACAACCCATTTCCAGTCCAAGTCCCCCTAATCACAGCCTATTTCCAGTCCAAGTTCCCCCTCCCTCCACCATAGCCCATTTCCAGTCCAAGTTCCCCCCCCCATAGCCCTTTTCCAGTCCAGGTTCCCCCCCCCATAGCCCTTTTCCAGTCCAGGTCCCCCTCCCCATCACAACCCATTTCCAGTCCATGTCCCCCCCCCCTAGCCCTTTTCCAGTCAAGGTCCCCCTCCCCAGCACAACCCATTTCCAGCCCATGTCCCCCCCCCCTAGCCCCTATCCAGGCCAGGGCCCCCTCCCCACCAAACCCCATTTCCCGTCCCTGTCCCCCCAGCCACATAGGCCGTTGACAGTCCAGTTCCCCTCCCATCACAGCCCATTTCTTTCCAGTCCAAGTCCACCCCCATAGCCCTTTTCCGGTCCAGGTCCCCCCCCCCCATCACAACCCATTTCCAGTCAAATTCCCCCCTCCTAGCCCTTTTCCAGTCCAGGCCCCCTCCCCCCATCACAGCACAGGCAGTCCTTGGCCTCCCCCCCTAAAACCGCGGGTGTCTGAGGCTTTAGAGGGAGCCGGGGAAGCCCGCGCGAGGCCCCGACTCCCTCTGAACAGCCGCCAGCGTGAAGAGCCTTTTCCTTCACGCTGGCTGCTGTTTCTGTGAAGCCGCGAATGCTGGGAAAGGTTAAAGGGCATTGCCTTTAACCTTTTCCACCAATCGCGGCTTCACAGGAACAGCCACCAGCGTGAAGGTAAAGGCTCTTCACGCTGGCGGCTGTTCAGAGGGAGCCGGGGCCTCGCACGGGCTTCCCCGGCTCCCTCTGAAGCCCTCCGGGTTGGGAGAAAAGCCGTTTTTTTTTGCTCTGGCCGCTCCCGATCAGAGCAAAGAAAACGGCTTTTCAAGGGCCGGTTTTGCCTCTGCGCCGGCAGCCGGCCTGGCCATGGAAAAACCGGCCAGGCCGGCTGAAAACCGGCCAGTTGGCAACCCTAGTTGTATGTAAATAGAAAATAGTTGTTTTTTTCTGGAGCTTGGCTGCTATGAAACAGCATGTCTTTTGAAATGAAACGTAATACCATTTTTTCTTCTTTTTAAAATATGACCCAATGTTATGTTTTAAAGCAGCTAATCCCCCCACCCCCAACCACTTTCACAACTCCTCAGTGCTTCTGTTTCTTTTCCACTTATTGTAAAGTTGTGGGTTAAAAAGTGCTTTTATTTTTGTGGTACCTGGGCTGTGCTGTTGCTGGAGCTGCCACATTCTCTGGCTGTGGCCACAGCTTTTGGGAAATGGGACCAGAGTTGTTGAGTGCTGCCTAAACAGTGCTGGGAGCCATAGGTGTGGCCATTTCCCTTTAAGAGGCAGATTTTGAGCTGGGTGTGTCAGGACTTGGAAGTGCATCCAGCATTGTCAGGAGGCCTTGAGATGGTCTGGTGGCACCGGGCCTGTTGTTGGGCTGGATTTGGGAGACCTTAGGAAGGTTTGATAGCAGAGGGAACTTTTTAAATGCAGTTTACTGCAAATTACAGCTGAGTTGGGTTATTTGGCATCAGAGTCCTTGGGGCTCTGGAGGCAGGAAGGCAATGTCAGAAGAGGTGGAGGTGGAGGAGTGGCCTAGTGGTTGGGGTAAGGTACTTCGGGCCAGAAGGTCAGGGGTTCAAATCCCACTGGAGGACAGCAACCTTGGGCCAGAAGGACTGGGGTTTCTAGTCTCACAGGTGCTCCTTGTGGTCTTGGGCAAGCCACTTAACCCTCCATAGCCCATGTTCCCTGTAAAATAGTTCTCTGTGTGCTGTGCTTTCCTGTCTAATCAATGTGTTTATACCTCAAAAATTTCCTGTCATGATTTGACAATTTCCAATCAATAATCAAACCACTGCTGATCACTGGAAGTAGCAGTATACAAATGTACACTAAATAAATAAGATGGTCTAATAGTAATTTTGGCATTTGGGAACACCACAAAGCAAAATTTAACAAAAGTAAAATTAAACTAATAATAAAACCAGCTGTGAACCTAGAAGTATTAATTATCTGCACATGCACGCCAGTTGGAGCATGTATAGAAAGGGAGCAAGCACAACACAGGGTGAGAGTTGCAGAGCAGCGATGTTTGGGGAAGCACACAAGGTGGCTGGTTAAGCTCACATATTTAGCATTACACAATTAAAAGAAAATGAGCATTTGGTCCAAAGGCATGAAAATTATTTATGTGGTGGTACATTCCAATGTAGCCATCCAAACCCCTGTGCGGCCGATCGGGATCAGAATCAAGTCTAAGTCCTGAATGTGCAGACCTGGCCCCGATTTTGATCAGCCTGCATGCCTAGCAGATCCCTGGCTACCCTAGTCAGGCATGGTGCTATGTGTCCCATTGTCATGGCACCGTGGCTCTATTCAGGAGCTGCAAATGCAGGCCGCCACCGATTTCATTTGTTCCCCATAGCCGGACCCTTGATCTGGCCTCTCATGGTCAGAGTCCTGCTGCGGGAACTTTCTTAACCTGCCTACCTTTTTTCCCCAGCCCAGCAACAGGATCCCCCGACTTCCAGGGGGACTTATTTCACCTCTGCGGTAGAATAAGTCCCCCGTCTAAGTTCTTGGCCCCAGATGTACAGGGCCAACTTTTGAATTGGTACTGTACGTCTGAGGTTACGGACCGCCCATGCCCTCCCTTGTTCCGCCTGCAGAACACCCTCTCCCACCCCATCTAAGCCTCCCTGTAGAAATCCGTTGTTCGTACGGGGAGGCTTTTGCCAGGGCCGACAGGAGGGCAATGGGACGTCCATCCCTGCTAGTCACAGGACAGAATGATTCCCTAGGTATACAGAGGACTGACAGGGAAGGGGGAGATTATGTAGAAACCATACAGGTCCTGTATTTTTATTTCTCTAGAAGTTCTATCTAACCTTTATGTAACCTGCCTCTTTCTAGAACAGGAGGGGATTTTTTAACCTCTGACTCATCTAGCAGACCTTGGTGAGGTAATGCTGGGAGAGTCGTTGATATGAATATGGAATAGAGAGGAGGAGAGTAATTTTTGAGGAAAACTGTAAGGGTTGTGATAAGGAAGCTTATCATAGCTCAGGAAGGAGCTATAGGAAAGGTGAAGTGACTCTGAACAAGCAACCTGTCAGTTCTGGTAGAAATAAGAAAACTGAATTTTCCCATAAAAGACTACCAGTCCCAGAATGCACCAGGTTTCCAACAGTCATTAGAGGAGCTGAAGTGGGGAAATGTGTGTTCAATCAGGAGGGCTATGAGGTAATCCCTAAGCACTCATCTCAAAGGGCAGGGCCTGATTCAGCACAGCTGCACTGTGTTAGGGAGGAGCACTCATCTAAGCAGAATAAAGGTAGAGTTTATTCTACAGAGAAGCAGCTTGAGCTTGATCATCTTCATCATCAGGAGGATCATCAGAAGCAGAAGCCAAACCGGACGGACAGAGAGGGAAAGAAACCCTTTGGAAGAAAGAGGAGAAAAGCCTTTGAGAGGTCTAGAAGAGTCCAGAGCAGTACGTATACTGGGAGGCATTCCAAGGGCCAGCATACACCATTGGACTGGGGAAAGCCAGAGGAATGGTGCTGCAGAGCTAGGAATCTCCAGACGGTACCTGTGAGGGAGATGGCTGCACGTGGAAGGGACCCTAAGACCCGTGCCAGAAGGTATGTGAAGAGAGATCCAGTGTCCAGGGATCTGGATTGGAAGGCTGGACATAAGAACTGGACTACATACTGGCCAGGCTATATAGAGAGGAACTCTAACAGCAATGGAAGCTCAGGTATGAACACTGATCTATGCCCTAGCTATAACCTTGAAAGACAGCAGGGAAACAAGTATTGTCCTGAAAGTGCTCCATTGGGAGATTCATCTGTGCCAATCCATGATATTGAACCCATGCTTGTTGAAGAAGAGGGGGTGATAGCAGATGAAGAATCTGTTTACATGGACTGCTCTCTGTCTAAACTCCTTTGGTGATTTTCTGTTATAAAGTACAGCAACCATCACAAAGAAATACAAATGTGTTCTTTAATCTACTCAGAAACGTTCCTGTGTAGGATTTCTAGACACGCAGTAGAAAGCAAGCCAGCTAAGGGGTTTCAGCTGGATAACTGCTAGCAATTGAGCCTTACCTAATTGCTTGTGGGCTCTGAGAGAATCACTTCTGAATCTATGTGGGAAGATACAAGAAGTTAACCTGAGAAGAACAGTTTTTTCTTTCTTTGTAGCTTTTGGTTTGTTGTTTGATACATGCTAAGAAAATATTAGCTAAGCCTACAGAATAGACCAGTTTGTTATCAACCAGGTCTTATTTCTTTTGCTTTGATTGCCTGACAAGTTCAAATGTTGTTTTCTGATTTTGTTTTTCCAAGTTTAACACTGAAAGCAAGTAACCTGATTTATGTGCTACCAAGCATATCTGTGTTGGGAGAAATAACCCCATAAATAAATATCTTATTGGCTTTACCCAAAAGCACAACTAATTATTGTGAGCAGCTGTGTCTGGTGTGAATGAACTGCATTGCCCACAATCCCTTGCAAATCATATAGATATATGCACTTGCCAAGACTGTGAAGATTCTCACCCAGGCAGCCGTCTGACAGGGTTATAAAACCCCAGCGCAAATTCAAATCTGGGGTTTTGGCTATACTGCCACTGCACCATAGAGATAGAGTAGGAGTCTGCCCTAAGGGGGCAGGGGTCTTGGCTTCACAGCCATTGTACCAAACAGGCTGCCTCTGTTTACTGGCAAAATGGTACAATTGCGTTCTTATTCAAAGGAGTCTTAGAAGTGAGGTGTCAGAAGCTGCTTAAACCAAAGCACTGAAGGGGAGTCTCTTTGGGGATTACTGGAGGAAACACTAGAAGCAGCATCAGAGAGCTGCTCTGTGACTACCGAAGGTCTCCTGAGGAGAAGTGTTCAAGGTTTCATATACTAAGGCACTACAAGGGCCTCATCAGACACAGTGGAGGAATATCCGGAGGTAGCACCCAAGGAGAAGAAGGGAGAATTCAGGAATGATACAGAGGTTTTGGGACTCTGAGCCATAGGAAGGTTGCACACTGAAGGGGAACACTGCAGTTCCTTCTAAACCCTGATTTGGAAAAGAACCAAGTGGGAAGTTAGACTCCACTCACCAAGAGCCAAGGGACTTGGACTGCATTAGAGTCAGATGTTGTGTTTTCTGGACTTTTCTGTTTTCTGCTTAAGAAGTGGCATTGTTAATACCAAAGATCTGAGTAAATTCACTGGGTTCAGAACCAATTATTGGACCGGATCAAGTTTTTCAGTAGAGAGAATAGAAACAGGGCTGTCTGAGTAGAAGAGGCCTCCTAGACTCTCTTAAAACGATACACACCACTGAAAGGAACACACAGTAACATGCATACATCCTGACAGGGGATACAGTGCAGTTACAAAATGGTCAGGCAAGGTTAGCCCAGGGGTGCTACAGGAATTATTTTGTGCAGAAGAACACTTCAGGCATGTGCTTACAGCAGAATCTTACTGCATGCTTGGCAGTTAAGTGACAGCTGGGGATTGGATGTGACAAAGATAAGTTGCATGAGTGAGTATGTGTTGTGGGAGAGCTTACGACGGTATATGAGAGGAAAAATTGTTCTGTCTTGGCAAAGGGGAGAGGTGTATGTGTGGGGAAACTGAATATTAAGATTTTCAGATTTTTTTTTCTGCTTTCAAATCTCTCTAATAAGTAGGGTTGTCTCTGAGGAATGGATGGATGTTGTGGCAGTGATCTAATTTCAGAGTAATTTGTTGTGAGTGACTTGGATTGTGGTTTAAGCACAGAGTGAAAAGAAAACATTGGTTTGGTTCTTGGCTGATTGCCCTTTTGACTGTGAGGGATTGCCACTGTTCTAAGCTCCCAATTATAGCTGGAGAGTTGATTTCTTCCTTACAAAAAATATATTTTCTTCTCGGTTTGTGCTGACTCTCAAAGTAAGCTTGGTTTTCCCTTGTACTGAAGCAAGTGCTGTGATAGTGTTTGAGCAGTGCTATAGAAGAATTGAGTTTGTTTTTGAGAGACTGTAGGAATTTTGTGGAGGTTGGAAGGTAACAAGAGTCTCTGGAAAGATGCAGGATCTTTATTGTTTCTGCTTTTAAAAGCTTTGAACGGAAACATGATTCTGAAGGTCTACAGCAACTGTTAATCTGTCTGTACAAAGCTTTGAATGAGCTGAAGTAAATTTGGCTCTGCTCAACATAAACCCTGGGAAATTTAAGTGCCTCTGCTAAGTTTTGCTGGCTCTGTAGAGTTTGAGTTAACTGCATCGAGTTTTCAAAATTTCCTCCATCAGAGATGATTTTTGTTGTCGTTGGAGCATATGATCTGTGTCGGAGTGTCTGGCAATGGGTAAGGATGTTGTTGGGGTCGAGTGGGAACTGGTTGGAGGGAAACTGGGTTAGTCAGGGATGATCAATTCTTTTTCTTTCTTCTAGTTAAAAACAAGTCTTATTTTCAGAACAAGTCTCATACTGAAATAGAAATATAGCACTAGCTGACTGAGAAGTGCCAACGTAGCATTTCTTTTCTGGTGTGAGCAAGTATGTGCCTTGATTGTAGAATATGATCATTTATGTGTGTACTTGCAAAAGGTAGGGCTGGCATAAGTCACTGCGCCTTAATTTACAGCGCTTTCTCTGTCACTTATACTAGTAGTTTATAAAGACAAGTACTACTCCTACTTACCATTTGTTTAGTGGTACATGGCCTACACAGCACTGTACAAACACATGTAAGAGAGAGTCCCTGCTCTTCGGAGCTTACAATCCAGTTACACTACAGGCAGTCAGGTAGCACAGCCACGGCACTTAAAAAGAAAATACCCAACCACAAAACGATCAAGACCCGCCCCCCCCCCCGATCCAAATGCCCGTGACAGTAAAATCCTGATCAGCACCAGACAGCAAGATCTCCCCTGATTTCTCAATGGAGAATTGTGAAAAATTGCAAGAGGACCTTGATAAATTGGAAGACTGGATGTCTAAATGGCAGATGAAATTTAATGTGGGCAAGTGCAAAGTTATGGACCTAGGAAGGAATTTTCAACGTTGGCTTTTATAAGAACATAAGAAATGTCATACTGGGTCAGACCAAGGTTTATCAAGCCCAGTACCCTGTTTCCAACAGTGGCCAATCCAGGTCAGAAGTACCTGGCAGGTTCCCAAAAAGGCATACATGTTCCATAATGCTCATTCCAGGGCAAACAGTGGATTTCCAGGGTCCTCTTTAAATAATGGTTTATGGACCTTTCCTCCAGGAACTAGTCCAAAGCTTTTTTAAACCCTGCTACACTAATAGCTTTTACTACATCCTCTGGTAACAAATTCAGGAGTTTATGTGTTGAGTGAAAAATATATTTTCTCTTATTAGTCTTAAATGAGTTACATTGTAGCTTCATTGCATGTCCTCCAGTCTTTCTACTTTTTTTTTCATAAAATTTGTATTGAAAGTCAACACAGACAACAGTACAAATATCCGAAAGCATACCCAGTACAACCATCATTATTACATCTCCACTCACGAAAATCCAGAATTACACAGATACACAGTAAACATTTAACATTTCCCAGACATAAGAGGAGTAAAGGATGCTTACTACATATCTGAAGGATGAAACAAAGCTAAATAAATCTGCATGACAGAATGTACACTATTAGATTCAGTTATAGCAGGGTCGACACCAGGAATTAGGAATTACTTTCTACACCCATATGAGTAGGATAGAAACCAGAAAAACTAACTTTATAAGCAGAGTCACATCTCAGGAGGGTAGACTTCAACTATCGGGCGCTTATCCCCCCCCCCCCATTCCTTCCCTCGCCATCCCCCTCCCTCACCCTACCCCCCCATCCCTCCCACCCCACCCCACTAGCACTATGAAAAATACTAACACTAGAGAGGAGCAGTCTAGAGAAACTTTAAGGGAAATAGCGGGGCCCCAGCATTATAGCACCCCCATACAAAGTAGAACCTTGTGTATCACTTAACCTCATCTGGAGGGATTCCCACAAACTGAAAGATCTCCTAGAATTTATAGTAGAATTTATAGCCCCTCATTTTCAGAGAGGTAAGATCAGTTTCCATAGACTATTCAGTTTATGCATCTTATCCCGTACTTCAGCAGTCAATTTTTCCATCCGATAGAGATCCCACACCTTAATCAACCATTCATCCTGAGTAGGAGCAGTTGATCTCTTCCAGTAACGACTCACAACAGAGCAAGCAGCCAGGAGGAGACATCAAACCATACACATATGGTTTTTTGACAGAGAATCATTCTGAAAAAAACCTAAAAGGCAATGCTCAATATCAAAGGGAAAAGAGATCGCTAACTTCTGAGTGATTACACCATAGATCATGGACCAGTAATCATGTATTCTGGGACAGTTCCACCACATGTGAGAGAAAGTCCCCACCTCTCCACATTGTCGCCAACAGAGGGGATCATCCATTCGCCTCCATCTAAATAAAGAAAGCGGTATGATAGACATCTGCAGAACAATCCGCTGTTTGTGTTAATTAGGGATAAAGAGATGGAACAGGTATGGGCATATTGAAACACCTCCATCCAAAAGTCATCCTCTTTTGGTAGTATGTCACCTTCCCACCGATTGTAAGACTTGGGGCGAAGAGAGAAACATCTCCGGACACCGACCGATAAAGTTGCAACAATAAAGCTCTTTTTGACTTAGGATTAAAAAGCAGTCGCTCCCAAGTGGAGGGAGATCGCGTGGCGGCTGCCATGATAGGCTGTGAGGAAAAGCAGTGAGCAACTTGATAATACTGGAATGAGGACAATGAAGAGTTCAGCTTCGACTCCAAACAGGGGAGAGGCAAAAGCTTGGAGTCCTGTATTAAAAAAGCCAAGTGCAGCTCATTTAAAGTTTGTTGTAGGGGTCGAGGTAAGCCGCGTACAAAGGGGAATACCCCTAGGGGAGTGTACGGGGACCAGCAAGAGGATCTAGCAGTTTTCGTACAAGCGCGGCGCCAAACTGTCCAAACTGGCCCCAGGAAAAGGTGAGAACGAATATTGCGGATGAGGACTTTGTCAGTAATAAAAGGGAGAGCCAACAGCGGGATCGGAGAAATCGAATGAGCTTCCAGCTCCACCCATGCAGAGGAGTTTTTCAAAAACCAGAGAGGGATGGCCCGCAGGCAAGAGCAAAGGTAATAAAGTTTGAAGTTGGGAAGGCCACCCTCCCCCCAACTTTTCAGATGAGTCATTGTGAGCCAACTTAATCTAGATCTCCGTCCCTGCCAAACAAATTGCATGAGGATCCTGCGTAGTTGGGCAAAAAAAGAACGGGATCGGGAGTTGTTGAAATAGAATCGGGAGTTGTTGAAATAGAAAAAGGATTTTTTGGAAGGAGAAGCATCTTAATTGTATTCACCCTGCCAAGTCAAGAGACAGAGAAATTTTGCCAGGCTGCGGTCTCTTTTGACAAGGTAGACAATAGTGGAGAGTAGTTGCGCTCATAGAGTTCTTCCACTTTCTGGGAAATCTGAACCCCCAATATCTAAACCCTGTAACCATCAGAAAACTACAGTCCTTTCCCAACTGGCAAGCCCCATGACACGTCAAGCAAGGCATCAGAGCAGACTTCTGAAATTAATGGTATACCTAGACAGAAAGGAAAAATTCGTTAGTCAAATGACTTCTCCGCATCAAAAGAAAGACCGCATAATTACCCTCAAGCTGCTTGACCTTAGTTAAAGTATTAAGAAGGCGATGCACATTTTCAAAGCCCTGCCAGCCCTTAATAAAGCCTGTCTGATCTGGATGGACCACTTCTTGAACGAGAGCGTTTAAGCGGGAGGCAAGAATCTTAGTGAAGATTTTATAATCTATATTGAGCAGAGAAATGGGTCTATAACTACTTCCCTGAAGGGGATCATTTCCTTCCTTAGGGATTACTGAGATTAGTGCTTGACTCATCGACTCAGGTAGGCTTTGGTGATTGAGGATCAAGTTAAAAACCCTCGTTAATAAGGGAGCAACAAGGTCAGACACAGATTTGTAAAATTCTGCTGGGATCATATCAGGGCCTGTGGCTTTAGCCGGCTTGAGCTGTTTTATCACTAGTTGAACCTCAGCAAGGGTAATTTCCCTATCTAGTGTTTCTCGCGCTTCCTCCGATAGCTGCGGTAGATGCAAATCCGCTAAGAACTGGTGTATGGCAATAGTATCAGCCAAGAGATGAGAAGAGTAAAGATCCTTGTAGAACCTAGCAAAACGCTGGGCGATGTCGCTGGATTTACGAAGAAGATGATTTTGTTCATCTAGGACCGAGGAAACCTGGCGAGCTAGTCTCTGCCTTTTCAGTTGCCACAGCAGTAATTTATGAGCTTTGTTGCCGTGCTCATAGAAATGTCTGTGAATCCTTAGTAAGCAAGAGGAGATCTCCTCTGTTTCTAAAGCTCTAGTTTATCCCTGAGAGCTGTAAGCTGTTGTAGAGTCAAGGTGGTCGGGTTGCACTTATTCTGGGATTTAAGAGCAACAATTTGGGCTCTGAGACCATCTTGGAGGGCAGTGGTCTGTCACTTGTGATGCACAGATAAGGAGATAACCTGGCCCCTAATAACTGCTTTCCCTGCTTCCCATAACAAAAAAAGGGAGGAGTCCCCCATATCATTGTTAAACAGATAGTCCCTCCAACACTCCAGTATCTGTTCCACCACCTCCACATGTTTCAATATATGTCGGGGAAAGGACCAAGAACGCGGCGGGATTTCCGTGTCTCTCAGGACATACTCTAAAGAAATTATGAAGTGATCTGAGGGCCCTCTGGATCCTATTTGCACCTGATCAATTTGTGACGTTAACTGCTTGGAGACCAGCCACAAATCGATGCGAGAATAGGAGTGATGAACAGAGGAGTAAAAGGTATAGTCTTTCTCTTTGGGATGACTGGCGCGCCATACATCCTCTAAAGCCAGGGAGGATATTAGAGTAGACAAAGATTGAGAAGCGCCATACACAGGTTTAAGACCAGAGGATCTATTCAGGTCAGAGAGGACACAATTAAGATCCCCCCCCCCCCCCAATATTATATCCCCAGATACATGAGTGGTTAGGAGCTCTAGAAGATGAGATAGCGATTGAGCGACATCTGAAGGAGGGATGCATGCATTAACCAGGGAAATAGAGACACCATGAATCGTCCCTATCAGTAATAAGAAACTACCTTTGGGATCTTGGACCTGTTTTACTAGCTGAAAGGGATATTTCGGAGTTAACAAAATAGTTACCCCTCTTTTATGTGTTGAGAACCCAGAGGAGTAAACAACAGGAAATTTGCGGGATATCAGACATTCGTGAGCCCCAGGACCCAAGTGGGTTTCTTTCAGGAAGGCAATGTCAGCATGTTCCCTATGCAAATGGTCAAACACCCTGTGTCTTTTAACTGGATTATGTAAACCTCTGACATTCCAGGATATTAATTTAACCATTGTCTAAAATGGCAGCACAGAGCTGAAAGACGTAGGCAGAAGGCAGAAACATTCCTTCTGATAGGTCCTGCAAAAGAGAAACTGCTGAACAATAGGTTACACTAGTATCTGCTATGACCATCCCTTTCCAATGAAGCATAGATCCCCATTCTCCCGCAGCAATTCCCACCACTATGACTACTATTAGAAACATCAATCCTCCTGTTCCTTCCTTCCTTTCCTATCTCCTCTGCCCTTCCCCTCCACCCCCCAACCCCCCCCCCCCAAACCCATCCCCGTAAACCCAAACCCGCAAAAGACCATTCTCGGTCTACAAAGTTACTAGCATCTAATAATATTTGTGCTGAGAGAACCTCACACTCGAGTGGGAGAACTCCCCACTCCAAGGAGGACGCCCAAAGCAGTGTTAAGGGGGTTACACCATCCCCGCCTATATCCCCCTATAACAATATAAATAATACTTAGCTAAACCTGCCAAAATAACAGTTACATATATGACATCCATTAGTACATATAATGCCTAATAGAGAAACACATGTACTGGTGACCCTGAGAGCATCGCTAACTGACAGGGACCTGGCTCTAACTAACAAACTTCTGGCCACTAAAGGACTCCAAGGTGGGAGAGAAGAAACAAAACTGATCCACCACAGAGGAGAGCTTAGAAATGAGGACAGAGAAAGCCCAAACTAAAACCATTCAAGTTCATTGCAGGAGTTCAGGAGCTTCTCTCATGTTGGAGCGGTGGTATCCATTCCATGACTTCTGGAGCCATCTAGATCTGCTTCAGAGGAGCTTCTGGAATGGGGAACCTTGCGACGCTTCAGCAGGGAGACTTCCCATTCCCCTTTCGGAGACTGGTGAGGACGAGGCCTGCCCCACATTGAAAGGAATCAAGAAAACGCAAACACTCTGAAAGAGCTGAAAAGCGCTGCTTCACCCCATTCCATTCAAAATTTAGTGAAAAAGGGAAACCCCAGCAATATGGTATGGCTCTCTGCTGAAGAACCTGCGTGAGGGGATGAAAACTTCTTCACTTCTCTAGGGTACGCTGGGCAATATCTTGAAAGATCTGGAGCTCATGGCCATTATAGAGAATAGATTGCTTGCCATGCACACTGCGAAGTAAGGCCACTTTGTCCCCAAAAAATGAAAAATAAGCAATTAATGGACATGGCCGGCCAGAAGAATCATTCCTAGGCCCCAAACTACGGTGAGCTCGTTCTAGGTTAACCGGACGATCTCGTTTGCCAACGCAAAAAGCAAATATATCTTGCACTAGTGCCTGTGAGTCCTCTCTGTCCCCTGAATTCTCAGGGACCCCGAGGATGCAGACATTATTTCTCCACTGGCGGTTTTCTAATTCCTCTTGCCGATCAAGTATATCCTGGGTTAGTTGGTCTAGTTTCTTGAGCTTGATTTGAAAGGCTAACGAGGAATCCATTTGTTCACCGATGAGGGTTTCAGCGTGCGACATGCGGTCATCCAGTGCTTTTATGTCTGAGCGCATACCGGCTACTACCGTAGTGAAATCTGTGCGAAAGAGCTTCAACTCCTGTAGGATCTCAGCAAGGTCATTTTTTGTAGCTAAGGTAGAGATCACTGCTTCTTCCAAAACCCTCAATGCAGGGTGTCAATCAGTTTCACTCGAGAGCTTTGGCTGTTCTTCCAAAGACCTGGAAAACTTAGCCAAAGCAGAAGCATAATTCTTGACCTTAGCCATTCTGAGTAAAAGATGAAGGCTAAGAAGTAAAGGCAAAATAGAAAAAATTTAAAGAACAAATAACCTGCAATCTGCTGAACGGCCACAAGAGGGAGCTCCTGGATAAGGCAAGGCAGCAGCAAGCCAATATAGAAATCAGAGTCCCAATCCAAGATGGCGGATCAAAATGAGCGTCGTTGTAGTGTTTGCTTCTAGCTCTTACCTTGATTATGGGCAAAAGGAAGGCTAAAGGGCCTAAGAAGTCCTCTGCTAGCCCGACAGCCTCCTCTGCCTCTTCCCAACAGGTGGTGGGACCGCTTGATTCTTTTGTGATGCCGCTACGGCAATCAAGTGTTGCGACGGAGCAGCAGCCCATTGAACCCTCGCAGGGGCTGGATAGCTCGACGGGTGAATCAGGGCCTGAAATCTCTCTGCCAGAGCAGTGGCGGCCTCCTAAGGGTCCACTGCTGAGGAGTAGCCCTGCACAGATTGAGGAGGAGCTTTTCTCCCAGGAGGTGGAAGGCTCTGCCCTTTGAGGACCAACTCCGCAGGGGAGGAGTGGGGGTTTGAGATCTGTTCCCCCGATTAGAGCACAGGACCCGGTTTCGAAGGGGCCTACAGACAGGCTGGTGGATGTCCTTCCTGTAACTGGGGACTCGAGTATGGAGCGCCGTTCGACTGAGGAACCTCCTGGGAAGGTATTGACTGTTACCTTGGATAGACCAGCTGTTTTCACATTGGAATCAACTTGGTCGGCTATAGTTAAGTTGGGTGAATTGGTTTCTCCCCCAATTGCTACTTTATCGGTTCAGACACAGGCTCATACGGGCCTTCTGCAGCAACACATGTTGGAAATAACAGCTGTTCAATCCTCGGTAACGGAACTGCAACGGAAAGTTTCTAGTTCAGAAGATGGTATCTCACTCTACCAGAAAGATATGCTGGGGAAGAAGTCACGGATTGAAATGTTGGAAAACACTACTAGATATCCCAATCTTCATTGTATTAATTTTCCTAGGTCACCTTCTATCTCGGCCAAGGAAATGTTTAAGAAATATATGTTGGAAGTCTTGGATGTTCCAATCGAATCCCATCCCCCTATGCTTAAAGTGTTCTATCTCCCTTCTGGGAAAAGAGTTTGTGGGGAAGGGATAGGTGAGGGGGGAGCTCCAGCGGACGTATTGAATGTTTCTGCTTTATTAGAGTCATCTTTGCATTATGAAGTTTCTCCGTCTACTTTGATTGCTTCTTTTGCTCTAACGTCTGACAGGGATTGGTTTTTCCGAATGTTTTTTAAGAAATGGAATGTGCAGTTTCATGGTTTAACAATACGTGTCTTTCCAGATTTATCTAAAGAAACTCAAAAACATAGGAAAGAATTTCTTCTACTTCGTCCGGGGGTGTTGCTTTTGAGGGGCTTATATTTTTTGAAATTCCCTTGTAAATGTCTGGTCAAACTGAATAATTAATCTTTTATTTTCTATGAACCCTCTCAGTTAGTAAGTTTCTTGACCGCGAGGCGCTCCTTTGAAGAGTCTCCTGATCCACTGCCATTAGATTAATCTTGACTGTAGTTTTATTATCAATATTTCCTGTGTTTTGTGAGTTATGTAATTCTCTTGGATCGTTTGTATTGGGGGCTGTAGTTGGGACAGGTGTTGTTTTTTTTGTATTACTTGTTATACATGATTGAATGTATTAAGGATGTTTATTTCTGCCCTGTACCCATTTTTCCTCAAGAAGATGTAAAATTATTTTTTGTTTTGTAAAATTGATAAAGAATTAAAAAAAAAAAAAAGAAATCAGAGTTCCAGCACGATCGGAAGCAGACAGATGAAGTCAGATCTTCTCAGCTCCAGCTGAATAACATAGGGAGAGAAGCAGCAGCTATTCGACATGCAGGAGCAGAACAAACCTCTGTTAAGGGAGCCAGCAGAAGTTTAAGAGCAGGGACCTGAGGCAAAAGGTCACATGTTTCCCTCGGCGAATCAGAAGATGGCGGCCATCTTGAAAATTGGGTATGCGTTCCAGCAGTGTGTTTCAGGCACCAGAGGCCATTTTGGAAGGTGTGACAAGCAGCACAGAGGAGCGTGTCAAGCAGGCAACGATCACAGCAGCCACACAGATATGCGTTCCAGCTGTGCCCCAACTTCTTTTCTCACCCTCGGATCTACACAGCACTGTGTTCCAGCATGCGTTCCACCTGAGCCTGTCAGCAATGGAGACCCCTCCGAAATTCACAAATTACCTCTGATTCAGCTGGAAATGCCCGGAGAGACAGCCTTCGATATTCAGCAGATGCTGGGGTAGGTAGGCTGAGCTGTATCTCTTTTTAAAGCGCCATTTTGCCCACGGAGCAGATGAGATGATCAGACTTAATCAGTAAGGTAACAGCCAGATTTTCTCCCAACTTTAGCTTTAAAGAGATGGAGGGGGAAGTCAGCAAGTGGCTTGGAAGGTCCCATACTCGATAAAAAGCTGAAAGGGTAGGACAAGCCAAACTGCAAGCTCTCCTCCCGTGGAGCTCAGGCATTGTTGTCAGAGCACGGGGGATATTAATGTAAATTATCAGGCATCTTGAGCTCCGATTCTGGATCTGGAGTCAGAAATCAAATCGGGAGCATAATAGCAATTAACAGAGCTGCTAAGGCATTGAATAATAGATCGCAGAGTAGCAGGATGCTAATAGATAGGGGAATGCGGCCAGGGAGCCTCAGAGAACCGTGGCCATCTTGTTGGGCTCACGAGTGCCCCCCCCCTCTGTCTTTCTACTTTTTGATGGTGTAAACAACCAATCTACATTTACTCATTACACACCATTCATTAATTTATAAACATCTACAGTATCATATCCCCCCTCATTCGTCTCTTTTCAAAGTTGCAGAGCCCTAACCATTTAAGCCTCTCCTCACAGGGGTATCTTTCCATCTCCTTTACCATTTTTGTTGCTCTTCTCTGTACCTTTTCTAATTCCGCTATATGCTTTTTAAGATATGACAACCGGAACTACACACAATATTTAAGGTGCAGTTGTACCATGAAATGATGGAGAGGCTTTATAATACCCTTGGTTTTATTCTCCATTCCTTTCCTTATGATTCTTAACATTCTATTTGCTTTCTTGGCTGCCACTGCACATTGAGAGGAGGGTTTCATTGTGTTATCCATGATGATGCCTACATCCTTTTCCTGGGTGGTGGTTCCTAATGTGGAACCTTGCATCGTGTAACCATAGTTTGTTCTTTCCTAGGTGTATAACTTTGCATTTGTCCACATTAAATTTCATCTGCCATTTGAACATCCAGTCTTCCAGTTTATCAAGGTCCTCTTGCAATTTTTCACAATCCTCTTGCGTTTTAATAACTTTGAATAATTTCCAGGTCATTTATGAATAAGTTAAAAAGCAGCGGGCCAAGCACAGATCCCTGGGGTACTGCACTATTCAACTTTCTCCATTGAGAAAATTGGATATTTAGCCCTACATTCTGCTTTCTATCTTTTAACCAGTATCTGATCCACAATACTACACTGCCTCCAATCCCATGAATTTTTAATTTTGTCGAGAGTCTCTCAAACCCTTTTTGAAAATCCAGATGTTTATCCACACCTTCAAGAAAATATATCTAGGAGAATGATAAGGAAACACTTAGGAGGTGAACAGGAGGCCGAGGAGGTATGCTTTGACTAGGGGGAGATTACATATTACATAGCCATCATTAAAAACCCATTATCAATATGCAATTTCTTATGTCGGAGCCTGCCGAGGGAGGGCTGGAATGGTATATCCAACCCCCTCCTGACGGCAAACTTCTATTTTATTTCTCACCCCAATACCAGTGTAGTAAACAGTCACTTATCTTTAAGGAATATCAAAAACTCATCTTATCTTCAAACAAATCTTCAAGACTGTCCACGAAGAGGTGGAGGATGACCCCCAGTCAGGACGGCCTTCCACGACAAAGACGGCTGAGAACATTGACAGAGTGAACCAGCTGGTGCGAGTGATCGCAGATTGACGGTGAGGATGATAGCTGAGGAGCTCAGCCTGAACAAGGAGTCAGTGCAGACCATTTTGGTGCAGGAGCTGAGGATGCGGAAGGTGTGCACCAAGATGGTGCGGAAGCTTTTATCGGATGACCAGAAGGAGCACCGGGTCAATGTTTGTCGAGACTTGCTAGAGAAGATTGGAGAAGATCCAGAGGTTGTTGGCCGAGTCATCACAGGAGACAAGACTTGGGTCATGCTGATCTCATTCTTCAACCAGAAGGGAGTGGTCCATCATGAGTTTGTGCCTGAGGGTCAGACAGTCAACCAGTACTTCTACCAGCAGGTCCTCAATCGCCTCCATGACTGGGTTCTGCACAGCAGGCGGACTCTGTGGAGAGACAAGTCGTGGCTGCTCCACCATGACAACGTGCCCGCACACACCACACTCATTGTGAGGCCAACAAACACATCACAGCTCTCGACCACCCTCCTTATTCCCCAGATCTCACACCATGCGACTTCTGGCTCTTCCCCAGGCTGAAGACTGTGCCCAAAGGAACTCATTTTGCCTCTGTAGATGAGATCAAGGTCACTGTGACGAGGGAGCTGAGGGACCTCAAGGAGGAGGACTTTACCGAGTGCTTCCGTACATGGCAGAAGTGAGTGCAGAAGTGCATTATCTATGGGGGGATTACTTTGAAGGGGACAATGTGTAATTTCTCTGTAGATTTTGTAATAAAACATTTATGAGACAGTCTCATTTCTTTTTTGTCACACCTCGTATACATGTAGATTTTTGTCCCACTTTGGCCAGGCCCCTACACACCCTCTTGCAATTTTATTTATTTATTAATAAGTAGTTCAAGGTGAACTATAATCAGGTACAGTAGGTATTTCCCTAAGAGGCCAATTCTGATCGGGACATGTCCAGATGTCAAAAATCTGGATGAGCCGGATTTGCACCCGATTCTGCAACTGCGGGAGCTATACATTCCTGCAGTTGCAGAACCGGGGGACAGATGCACGGGACATCCCACTTCAGATGCATGGGACACCCTGCTACCTACCCGGCTAGCCCTCCCCATGCTCCTGCTGGAGCCCCGCTGCCATAGTGCCTCATTGCCATAGCACCAGGACACCATGCAGGAGCACTGCCAGGCACGACACCCTCCTGTTCTCTTTTCCCCGCTGCCTGGCCCTCAGCAGGGGCAGCTAGAGCTAGGATCAGGCGGAAGGGCCTTTACTGCAGCCCCTCTGCCACTTACTGAGTCTTGCGCGCCACAATTACCTCGGCCCACGGGACTTATTCCACCTCTGAGGTGGAATAAGTCCTACATCCATCCCAGCCTCACAGGATATACAGGGCCATGACCTGAATCAGCCCTGTACGTCTGGGTTGTGTGCCCTGTCCCTGCTCCACACATGCTTCTCCTCTGGCTCTCCCCCTCCCAGAGCTCCCTGCACAAAGCCACTGTATGTGCAGGGAGTTCTATCACTGGCATTCGGTCCCTGCGAGTAGCAGGCTTTGAACATCCAAACTGGACATTCATCCCCGCTATTCTCAGGGCAGAATGACCCCCTAAGACAAAGGCAGGTTAAGTGACTTGTTCAAGACCACAAGAAGTGCCATTGGGATTTGAACCAGGACCTTGCGGGTTCCAGGCTGCTGCCCTATCCACTAGGCTAATCTTCCACTCCAACATGGTATGGGCATCCATGTTTAAAATGAGCCTTTTCTAAAATAACTTTTTACACATTGATGCAATTTACATGTATCTTTATGAAATAGTAGCACAAATGAACAGCTAGGAGGCATCTAGGACTTCATGTCCAGAATTCCTGGGAAGTAGTAGCAGTGAAGGGAAGCACATGTAGGTGCTTCTGAAATCATGCTATGTCCACCCCCGAACGTGCGCAACCCTGCAACCTGGTCTGGAGACAAGCACTTGCAGATAGCAAGACTGGATATGTGCACAGCTATAGGACATTTCAGAAATATGGACATCCCCAAAATGCACACACAGCCATGCTGGCTGTGGTATTTCAGAATGGGGGCATCTATGTTATGAGACATTCAAGTCTCAGGTGGCCATTTCGGTTTAGCAGACATGCGGCAGTGGGGAAGTAAAATGATTGGACTGTTAATTTATATGCAGGGTTTTTTTGGCCTGGCAAAATTTACTGTGGTGGTGAGAGCACATTTTGTTCTTCTCTCTGTGATTGTTGCTGTCATGAAAATGAGCACTTATTTGCACCTTATTCATGGTCAGGAGCAGGAATAGCCATGGACTCACCCGCCAGGGTTAGACGTGCTTGTGTCATTCTGAAATCACACGGCAACATTCATCTCCATTGCCCTGCCCAGGCCATGCTTCCACCATGCCCCTGTGTTTCATGGACATGCTCATGCTGGGGATTTCTATATACTCAGCTTACTAAAATGGGTCCAAGGCCGTCTCTGTAATTTACATGTCTAAATGCCCATTTTCAAAAGAAAAGCATCCCACCTGCAGTTCGAGGAACACAAGCAAAAGCAGGCAATGAGGTCCCTTGGAAGGAAACAGCTTTATTAAGGTCCGCCCTACATGTGTTTCGGCCAAACTGGCCTTCCTCAGAGGACTGTGACCACTTTGGTTTGAATTCACTGTAACACTGATTAGTCTGTGTGAAGTTCATTTTCTCAGCAATCTGTTAAGTTATCCTTTCTGTTGGTACACAATAATTGATTTTCAGCTTTTGTGGTCACAGTCCCCTGAGGAAGGCCAGTTTGGCCGAAACACATGGAGGGCGGACCTTAATAAAGCTGTTTTCTTCCGAGGGACCTCGTTGCCAGATTAATGTGCATTAAGCAGTTGTAACACACATTAAAACATATTTTATTTGAAAAGAATATTTGAAACAAACCAAACAATTGTCCAAAAATAAGGAAAAGGTCTAAAAATGTAGTAACATTCTTTTCTCTGCACATCTGTACTGTTTGATTCTTCTATATAGTTTTTATACAGTATTTCAACCACTGCTAAGTCCTGTAGACATTTTCTCTTTAGGAGGTCATTTTAAAAGGGTTACTTGCAAATAGACAGTTTTCATGTCAAAATGGCCTTATGAGGATACTTTTATAACCAAGTGCCATGGGTAAGTGTCTACATAGGTACATACATAGGCATTATTTTATAAATACAAGTAGGCACCTACTTGCCTTTTTAAAATGCCTACATAGGTGCCTGGTCGGGGTGCATACTCATATTTAGAAAATACTAGTGCAAGCGGCAGAGAAAGCACCTTCAATGTAGGTGCTCACAAACAGATGTAAATGTTCACATATAGATTAAGGTATTTTATAATCTACATATTTTATAACTGTTACCGCGGCAAAACCATTGGCCGAGGTTGGCTTCAGAAGCGACAGTCAGCTGGAAGAATTGGAATGTAGATAAGGCACTGTACTAGACTCCGTTTTATGAGCAAAGTGTTGTGTTTATGTTTAAAAGTGTCAATTTAGTTGCAGAACAGATATTATAAGACTCAAAACTAAAAAACTTGTATTGGAAAGTTTAAAGCCATGGTACCGGGCAATATTTCCACTCAGATTTGTATATTTGCAGAGTGTTGATAACATAACATCAATGGTTGGCTCAGAATAGGGGCCAGTAAATCCATTAGTTGAGCTCCCTCAATGCCTTACTAGGGATGACATACTTTTTGTAAGAAAATATAGGTGGCTCTTAGGTTTGAGGTCATTTTAGTGGATCTAGAAATATTGATTATAATCTATGTGCATACATATGAATTCCACTTGCACTCTGCACAGACTGCACAACCCGTTGCCCCTACCAGCATAGTATGCACCTTCATGCTAAAGTGCATACATTCATACCAGACAGTATGTTATAAGAGATCATTAAATCCATATGTTCCCACATATGTGCAAGGATGACTTTAAACACCCATGGGTCAAGGTAAGAACTTCAGGAAATCTGCTATTTACACTTGTGCATCAGTGACATGCACAGTTTTGAAGGGGTGTGTTCTGGGCATGGTTTGGGTGGGCCAAAAGTATTCATGTATTTCCTATTTTGCAACAGAAATACACGCATACTTCAAACAATTTGCCCATTGGTATTTACACCTGTTCCAAGTCATATGTAAGTTTTGGCTGTTTGTTTCGACTTCGGCTTTGGAGGGGATGATCATGTTTAGCTCTTTGACGGTATTCAGATAGTGATGAGGCAGTGCCTGGGAGGAGCTTGCCTACAATGGTAAGTTATCTGGATAGCAGTAATATTCACTCTTATCCAGATAACTATCCAGGTAACTTTGTTGTTGTTGCTGTTGTTAAGTGCTGTCAAGTCAGTGTTGACTCATGGCGATCCTGTGGATAGTTGTGTTTGGTCTTTAGTCGGGTTGTTAAGTGTAGACAGAGTGGCATCCATAGCTGTTTAAGGTGCAGGCCAATTTTAAGACAATGGTCCCAATATTCAGCTTGGCGGCTAGCCATTGTAAAGTGGTCAGCCATCCCTGTTAAATCTGACCTGGATATTCAATGCCAGGGCCATATCTGTGTCAGCTGGATAACATGGAAGCTAATTGGGCAGCAGCAATATTCAGTCACTCCCAGTTAGCTTCTGCGGTGAAAGTTAGGCCACCCTTTATTCGCAACTTAAAGATAACTGAATATTGCTGCTGCCCAGTTATTTCCAGGTGCTGCCTCCGCCCTGCTCCCAGAATACCACAGGGCATTCAGTGGTGGCATCTGGGGATATTGAGCAGCACTAATCACGTTAGTGCCACTGAATATCCAGGTCTGCTAACCGTGTTAGTGCCACTGAATATCCAGGTCTGCTAACGGCATTAGTGCCACTGAATATCCAGGTCTGCTAACCGCGTTACTGCCACTGAATATCCAGGTCTGCTAACCGCGTTAGTGCCACTGAATATCCAGGTCTGCTAACCACATTAAAGTCACGAATATCCAGGTCTGCTAATCACGTTAGTGCCACTGAATATCCAGGTCTGCTAACCGCGTTAAAGCCACTGAATATCCAGGTCTGCTAACCGTGTTAGTGCCACTGAATATCGAGGTCTGTTAACCGCATTAAAGCCACTGAATATCCAGGTCTGCTAACCACGTTAAATTGCATGGAATATTTGGCCCTATGTTCATTGATGTTGATAAGCAGATCTCTTAGATCATCTTCACTTTCAGCCAGTAACATTGTATCATCAGCATGGTGAAGGTTGTTGATAAGACTTCCACCAGTCTTCACATTACAGTTGTCTTCATACCATTCTTCTTCTCTGATGTTTTCTGCATATACATTGAAAAGGTATGGGGAAAGTACACAGCCTTTTCATACACCTTTGACAATTTAAAATTATTCCATTTCTCCTTGTTCCATTCAAACTGTAACTTCTGTTATATTCAAGCTTATTAAAGTGGCCCAGAGTTTTTCAATATTAATGCAATCAAAGGTCTTCTTTTAGTCAATGAGACAGATTCTGTTGTCTTTTCAAAGATCTGTTTCATATCCACATTGTCCTTTGTTCCTTGTTCTTTCCTGAACTCTGCTTTCACTTTGGGCAATTCTCATTCCAGTCTCCATTGAAGAATCTTGCATAGAATCTTGCTGGCATGAGGGATCAGAGCAATTGTGAGATAATTTCCACATTCAGTCAGATCATCTTGCTTCAGTAGTGACATGAACACTGATATTTTCCAGTCAGCTGGCCTTGATTTCCAAATTTCCTGGTAGAGCCTTATAAGTATTGTAACAGCTGCATT
The DNA here is from genome assembly GCA_033557465.1 of Ichthyophis bannanicus. Lineage (NCBI taxonomy): Eukaryota > Metazoa > Chordata > Amphibia > Gymnophiona > Ichthyophiidae > Ichthyophis > Ichthyophis bannanicus. The sequence continues at coordinate 1,140,947,154 of CM066032.1, forward strand.
TGATAGCTGTAATACTTCAGTGGGAATGCCATCAGTACCCGGTGCTTTGTTCTTTGATAATTTTTCAATGCTGCTTCAGCTCCTTCTTTTATCCCCAATGTTTCTAGTTCATAAATGTGCAGGTTGCAATGGCTGTTAATTCACTTGATCTTTATGGTAAAATAACTCTCTGTATTCTTTCCAGCTTTCCTTGATCCCAGCATTATTCAACATGGATCCTTGAGCGTCTTTTAGCATTCCAGTTGGAGGCTGGAATTTTTTCTTTAACTCTTATAGCTTTAGAAACATCTATCTTGTTCTTACTCTAACAGTTTCTGTTTCTATTTCCTTATATGTGTAATTGCAATGTTCCTCTGTCTCATCTTGCTGCACATTAGAAATTTCTGTTAAGTTCTATGATTACCTTTCTTTCTCCTCTAGCTATAGCTTCTTTGCCTTTCTGAATAATTTTCAGAGTTATTTCAGTCATTCGTTTTGGCCGTTTTGTTTTTTCACCTTTTGCAGAGACTTTTCACTTTGCAATCAGGAAGTGGCATCGGACCTTGGCTGGGGCGGGAGTCAAACAGCCCCACAATACCATAAGCTTAAGGTAAGCACTTTGGGGCTGTTCAGGACCATTGCTGCCACTGCAGGTCTGGGAGGGAGGCAGCAGCAGCATCAGAAATGGGGGCTGGAGAGGAGCAGGAGTGGGAGGGGCACAAGAGTGAGGTTTGCCTAGGTCACCTCATTTCCTTGCACTGGCATTCAGAATCAGTCAGCAGGCTCAACAGAGTTTTTCAACTTCATGAACAGCAAACCCTGAAGGACATCTTTCTAGTCTGGGGAAGCTCTCAAATACAACTGTTCATCAACAGTCAAAATACATAACTACCTTACTGTTGCCCATGCCCATCTCCATATCAGCTGGCAAGGTTGTTTTGGCTATGAATTGCATTTGGACCCTCTGCTACATTTACACTCCTATCCTTCTTATAGCAAAATCTTTCCATGAGTTTCAAAAGAGCCTGGGTATGTTGGTTTCCTCCCATATCATCCCTATGGCCTTGTGAGAACTAGTTCCCTTTTCTCAAAATTCTTTCAGTTTGTCCCACGAGCAAGCTGCAACTATTTACATTGCTAATTACACAGAACAAGGGTTCTTTTCTTCATTTGAATCTTGAATTGCTAGTCCTGACAGCATGGAAACTGAGCAGCATTTATTTTCCACTCTAGCTCTCCCAATGCCTACATTGGATGTATTGGTCGCTGCAAGGAAGGTATCTACCAGGAGTAGTGTTCCATCTGTTTTTTCACTAATGACTGTGACCACATTCGGTGTCTTCCTGATGCCAACTGCACTACTTCTGTGGCCATCATTGGTGACTGAGGCTACAAATGTTCTCCATTAGAGCATACCTTAGCACACTCTCTGTCTATCTTGTCCCCATTGACAGGTTTCTGGTTTCACAATAACCAATCATTTTTCAATTTATGAAAGGGATTCTTCATGTCAAACCACCATTGCAGAAACTTGAGCTGTGGGACTTTGTTACCCCTATATCCTCATGAAGTCACTTTTTAAACAATGGCATTCACTTCACTCAAGCATGTGACTTGGAAAATGATCTGATTACTAAAGCTAGAAAGCAAAATTCAAGCCGTGGCTACCTATGAACTGTTCATTCAGGTTCATCACCACAAAGTAATTCTTTGTACTCATACTAAGTTCTTACCAAATGTAGTCACACCTTCCTTATGTTTTTCCCAAAAAAACTCATAATAATCAACAAGAGAAGGCCCCTCCACACCCTGAACTGCAAATAAGCTCTTGATTGCTGCCTTCAAAGAAATGAATCCATCAGAAAATTTGTCAGCCCTTTGTCTTGTTCGGCAACCACAGAGCAAGTATTCCAGTAGCCAATGAATTTTAGTGAGTTGGCTAGCATCCTGCATCCAATTTCGTTAAGAATAAAGCGGTAATCCTCTAACCAATAAAGTGAAACTTCTTCAAATTAGAGCTTCAGCATCTACTGTGGCTTTCTAAATCTGTTTAACTAGATATCATATGCGAAGCAGTCATTTGGTCCTAACTTTATATTTTCACACTACTACTTCAACCAGGCCACAATTGGAGACAGTGCATTTCATCAACCCAGATGTCCTTAAGTACAGAGCAGACAGAACCAAAAGATTCCAAATTCCCCCATCAACTGATAGCCAGATTAATATGAATAAAATACAACCTCTGAAATGCCTGTATGCAAATGTTGAGCGATTGTGCAATAATTTCCACAGTCAGTTGGATCACCTTTCTTTAATATTGGTATAAACACAGATCTTTTCCAGTCAGTTGGCCATGATGTTGTCTTCCATATTTCTTGGCAGAGCCTTGTAAGTATGGTAACAGCTGCATCAGATTGCTGTGGCTCCCGATCATAAGGTACAGGTTGAAACCGTTGTTGGTCCACTTGATCTTTATCATATAAAATCTCTGTACATTCCTTCCATCTTTTCTTGATCTTCTCAGCATCATTCAACATGGAACCTTGAGCATCTTGTAACATTCCAGTTTAAGGCTGGAACCTTTTTCTTTAACTCTCGTAGCTTTAGGAAAGCCAATCTTGTTCTTCCTCTAATAGTTTCTGCTTCTATTTCCTTGCATGAGTCATTGTAGTACTTTTCCTTGTCCTGTCTTGCTGCACGTTGGAAATCTCTGAGTTCTGTGATTGTCTTTCTTTCTCCTCCTGCTTTAGCTTCTCTGCGTTTCTGGGCAATTTTCAGAGTTTCTTCCGTCATCCATTTTGGCCGTTTTTTCTTTTTCACCTTTTGTAGAGACTTCTTACTTTCTTCCAACACAATCTTCTTGATGTCATTCCATAACTCTTCTGGAGTTCTGTCATTTGTATCTAAAGCAGCAAATTGATTTTGAGGGCAGTCTTTAAATTCCAGCGTTATATTCTCAAGGTCATATTTTGCTGCATTCATGAGTGGTTTGCTCTTTTTCAACTTTAGCTTGGGTTTGCATACTATTAGTTGATGATCTGTACCACAGTCAGCTCCAGATTTTGTCTTTGTTGATGTTATGGAGCTTTTCCATCATTGACTTCCACAGATGTAGTCAATTTGATTTTTATACAATCCATTGGGTGAAGTCCATGTGTACAGTCGCCGCTTGTGTGTTAAGGTGTTTGCGATGAATAGATCGTTGGTCTTGCAGAATTCTATCAGTCTTTCTCCAGATTCATTTCTGTTGCCAAGTTCATATTTTCCAATTACTTTGTCTTCTTCTTTGTTGCCAACTTTTGCGTTCCAGTCACCCATGACTATCAGGATATCCTGTCTGCATGTTCTGTCAATTTCAGCTTGTAGTTTTTCATAGAACTCTTCAATTTCATTCTCTTCTGCAGCTGTTGGGGCATATACTTGAATAATAGTTGTGTTGATAGGCATTCCTCGTAGACGAATAGAGATTAAGTGTTCACTGACTGCATTGTATTTCATTACAGTTCTTGCAAGTTTCTTCTTTACTATAAATGCAACACCATTTCTTCTTTGTCTTCCATTTCCAGCATAGTAGACCATGTGATCATCTGATGCAACGTGCCCAATGCTAGTCCATTTCAGTTCGCTGACACCCAACAGATCAAGTTGTACACGTTCCATTTCATTCTTGACCACCTCCAACTTCCCTTGGTTCATGCTTCGTACATTCCATGTTCCAATGTGTAAGACATCTTTACAGCTTCTGACTCTCATATCATTCACAGCTACATCAGCAGTCAGACGTCCCGAAGGCTTTGATCCAACCACATCATAAATGCTGGCTTTACTCTGAAAAGTCTTCAGCTCTAATGCAAATGCTAGAAATCTAAAAAATAAGATGGGAGAGTTAGAATGTATAGTGCTAAATGAAAGGTTAAATATAATTGGCATCTCAGAGACCTGGTGGAAGGAAGACAACCAACGGGACACTATGATACTTGGATACAAATTATATCGCAAAGATAGAGTAGATCAAATTGGTGGAGAGGTTGCGTTCTGTGTTATAGAGGGCATTGAGTCACACAAAATTAAAGTTTTGAGGAAACAAAATACAGAATATAATCCCTTTGGTTAGAAATTCCATGTAAAAAGGGGAAGGCGATGACAGTGGAGGTGTACTACCGACCGTCTGGCCAGAATAAACAGATAGCTAACAAAAGTTACAACATAGTAATAATGGGTGATTTCGTTTATCCTGGTATCGACTGGGTCAGTGTTACAGCAGGACATTCTAAGGAGATAAAGTTTGAAATAAATATCTGCTTCTTGAAGCAGCCGGTTTATGAACCAACAAGAGGGGAATCTATTTTGGACCTAGTCTTTAGTGGAACACAGGATATGGTGCTAGAGATAAGGGTGTTGGGGCCACTTGGCAATAGTGATCATAGCATGATCACATTTGATTTAATAAATGGAGGAAGGATGGCAAGGAACTCCACAGTACTACCTTTTAACTTCAAAAGGGAGACTATGATAAAATGAAGAAAATAGTTAAGAAAAAAAACTAAAAGGAGCAGCTGCAAAGGTTAAATATTTACATCAAACATGGGTGTTGTTTAAAAATACTATCCTGGAAGCCCAGACCAGAAGTATTCCACACTTTAAAAATAGTGGAAGAAAGGCCAAAAAACTGCCAGCATGGTTTAAAGGTGAGGTCACGGAGGCTGTTGTAGCCAAAAAATACATCTTTCAGGAAATGGAAAGAAGCCAAATGATGAAACCTGGAAACAACATAAACACTGAGAAGTTAGATGCAAGGCACTGATAAGGCCACGCAAAGAGAGAATTTGAAAAAAAGCTTGCCGTGGAAGCACAAATGTACAACAAAAACGTTTTCAAGTACATTCATAGAAAAAAACCCTGTGAGAGAGTCAGTTAGACCATTAGGTGATAGAGAGAGGTAAAAGGAGTGCTAAGGGAGGACAAGACCATAGTGGAGAGAGTGAATGAATTCTTTATTTCAGTCTTTACTAAAGAAGATGTAGGGAAGTTACCCATGCCTAAAATGGTATTTAAAGGTGATGTATAGGAAGAATTGAAAGAAATATCAATAAACCGGAAAGATTTATTACAACTATTTGATAAACTGAAGGGTAGCAAATCACCTGGACCAGATAGCATACACCTGAAGGTGTTGAAAGAACTGAAATATGAGATTGCAGACCTACTCTTAATCTGTAAACTGTGATTAAAATCATCTGTAGTACTTGAAGATTGGAGGAGAATGGCCAATGTAACACCAATTTTTAAAAAGGGTTCCAGGGATGATCGGGGAAACTACGGTGAGCCAGACATCATTACTGGGAAAAATGGTAGAAACCATTATAAAGAATAAAATTATTGAATATGTAAACAGCCATGGTTTAATGGGAGAAAACAACATGGATTTAGCCAAGGAAAGTCTTGTCTTACTAATCTGTTATATTTTTTTGAAGATGTGACTAAACGGGTATACAAAGGTAAGCCAGTCAGTATAATGTATCTGGATTACTATGGGGCCCTCAATGAGCCTACCATTTAGCCCATTTAGGACTAATAAGAGAACATATTTTTTTCACTCAATGAGCAATCAAACTCTGGAATTTGTTACCAGAGGATGTAGCAAAAGCTGTTAGTGTAGCTGGGTTTAAAAAAGGTTGGGACAAGTGCCTGGAAGAAAAGTCCATAAACCATTATTAAAGTGGACCCAGGAAATCCAATGCTTACCCTGGGACAAGTATTGTGGAATCTGTGTACTTTTTTGGGAACCTGACAGGTACATGTGACCTGGATTGGCCACTGTTGGAAACAGGATACTGGGTTTGATGGACCTTGGTCTGATGCAGTATGGTATTTCAGATGTTTTTATGTGCTTTCCAATGTGTCTAACAGTGGCAACTCTCTCATCTTTATGATTGGACTGCTTTTGGGCAATGCACAAATTGCAGCTAACTAAGCAGCCCTAGGCTTGAGTCACCCACTTCAATGGATTTCATCCTGCTTATAGATGCAAACAATATTGTTTTTCATCTATAACAGGTGTTTATATAGACAGCAGTGTTGATCAAGCACAGAAGCCATCCCACCTTCCTGAGAGTTGCATTTCTTTTTCAGCTATAGAACTGTGAGTCGAAGGAGACTGCTGCATGGAGTAAGAGCTATGCATTCTCAGAATTTAAACTTTTAGGCCGATGCAGCAAGCTGCGCTGTCTGTTAGTGCAGAGCTTTATGCTTGAGTTTGCTGTGCCAACCTTACTCCCCATTGCAGGGCAAGATATCAGTATGGGACAATACATGTAAAATATGTCAAATAGCTGTGTAAGAGCTAAACAATAAACCAACCAATATAAGCTCTTATAATACCAACAATCTGCAAAACATCAAACAAAATCACAATTCTAACACAGGCAATGTGACCTCAGGACAGCTCGATATCTCACACAGAGTGAAAATACCACTTTAAAGAGCAGCTGACGCTCACATCATTGGTCACCAAAGCCTACCACAATCTCGTCAACATTCTCCACACATACCATGACTAATAACCAAACCAAATAACCCTGGGAAAAGACTCCTTAACCGGCGGAGGGAATGGCGATTTGAATGGTTAAGAAATTCTCTCGTGGTTATTGTTTAACCCCTGATGAAGCCTTTTGGTTGGCGAAACAGCAGCTCCTGTAGGGTTATGCTTTTGACTATAGAAGATGGATTTTTGGTGCTATTCTTTTCTCCGCTGAATTTGTAGCTCGGTAGCTTTGAAGATCGCATTCCACTAACGGATCTGGTTGTGGCTGCTGGAGGACTTATATTTCAAAGATAAGTAATTGCAGACCCTATTCGGTTGGTGATACTCGTATGTACTTATTACATGTTCTTCCTTTATAGGGGTTTACATGCAGTCCTGGCGGATCCTGATGTAGCTTGCTGTATTTTGAAAAATTAATTCAATGTTAATTAGACGCTTATTTGTATGTGGTATGTAGTGTGTGGTTGTGTGATTGGTTAAGGAGTCTTTTCCCAGGGTTATTTGGTTTGGTTATGAGTCATGGTATGTGTGGAGAATGTTGACGAGATTGTGGTAGGCTTTCGTGACCAATGATGTGAGCGTCAGCTGCTCTTTAAAGTGGTATTTTCACTCTGTGTGAGATATCGAGCTATCCTGAGGTCACATTGCCTGTGTTAGAATTGTGATTTTGTTTGATGTTTTGCAGATTGTTGGTATTATATTATAAGAGCTTATATTGGTTGGTTTACAATACATGTAAAACCATGCACTAAAGGGTAGCACAGTGGGCATGCAAAACACATGCAAAATCACTGCATAGTAAACTGCTCCTGATGAAAAAAAAAGCACAAAAATATAGTTATTCACTCTTTTTGTCACGTTGAATCTTTTTGCCAGCTCAGGCTGGTTTAAAGATGCATCATGAAATCAGAGGGTTAATCTGAAGTGAAGCGGATCACTTCAGTTCAGATCACTGGATCCCCCTATCTATCATCCCTTGATCTACATACAAATCCACTAAGGGTCAAGGTGGACTCTTTATCTTTATTCCAATTCTTGATATACTGCCCTTTGAAGAAACAACAGAGTGGTTTACAAAAGAGCAAAAGGCACACTGTCAGGAAAAGGAAAAGAATGCCATAGTTTTTATAGGATAGAGAAAAACAAAGAAAAAGTGTGAAACTAGAGAGAGAGAGAGGAACCAGGTAGCGAGAGAGAAGATAGGCAAGGGAAACCTCAGCTAGGGACGGGGGGGGGGGGGGGGCGGAAGATCAAAGGCGATGCATAAAAGATGGATTTTTAACAGAACCTTGAACTTGGTGAAGGAAGGCTCGAAGTGGAGGTCAGGGGGGAGAAAATTCCAGAGCTTGGGACCAAGAAAGAAAAATGCAGAGGTGTGAGTTGATTTAAGGTGAGCCAGGGAGGGTGAGGGGAGAGACATGTGGTTTGCGTGGATATGTTGTAGCGAGGGGTGAGAGGTATGAAGATGGACTAGGTCAGAGATATACTTAGGGGAAGTGAAATGAACAGCCTTTCACTTGCCCCTGACCCAAACCAATATCCATGGTGTGTTGTCAGATGTTCCTGACCAGACCAAAATCCTGGGTACTCCCACAGACTCTTGACCCCTCAACTAATTGCGGCAGCACAAGTAGCCCCCTCTCCCATAACCCTGATACACATCCCTGTATACCTCTAAGGTGGGAGGCAGGAGAGATGCCCACTTGCTTCTGCTTTCTTGCCACTATCTTGAAAATGGTGGCATCTGATCCTACACAGAGCATTCCAGGAAGCACTGTGTGAGGTTTGTTTGCTAAATAAGGGAGTCCATCGGGGGAGCACCCAAAACAATGGCAGGGTGAGAGTGGGGGTCCAGAGATGGTGGCACCCAAGACATTAAGTTTGAGTCAGGGGATTGGGGGGCTGGCAACCAGGATATTCATTTTGGTTGGTAGGGAGTGAGAGAGCCCATTTTGGCTACCAATAGATTTATTTTTGAGTTGAGGGTTAAAGGTTGTGGGGTCAGAAGTCTACTTGGGCCACCAATGTGGTTCTCTGTGGATCGGGAGGGAGCAGGAAAGGTTTGGCATATTTTTTTTTTAATTTCCCTTCCTGTCAGTGCATATTTATTTATTTTATTTATTTGTGTGTTTTATATACCACTATATCGGATAATCATAGCGGTTTACAATTAAAACAACCAATACATTAAACATTGTAACAGTAAATGGTAAAATAACAGGCAATCAAGAATGTACATGATTCAAGATAGTTTTAACATATACAGCATATTTACAGTTCTGTTGCTTGATAATATCCGTCAGTACAGGATGGGGTTAAGGGATGGCTGATTTAGTGACCAGTTTGATTGCTCGGATAAACTAGTGGCTAGGAGGAGGGAAATTATGTTGGGTCATATGGCAATCCCCGCTCATGCGCTAACAGGAAGGAAAATGTTTACCCCTGATGCAGCATATACGGTATTCTTATTGGTCTATGAAAAGATATAACATATGAAATAATACAGATTGACATGGCGGAGGTGTTAAGAAGGCGTCGTAGTTGGAGGCGTTGTCTGGTGCTCTTGGCGGTTTCGCTCTTTGTTTCTGCCTGTTCTTTTACCTGTGGTAGCGATGCTGGGGAAGAGGAAGGGAAAGCAAAAGTGAGATCCCGACATGAGTGCTGTTCCTGCTAAAAAGCAGACAAAGCTTGTGGACTGCCAGGGATTTGTTTGGTTGAACCAGACTGAAGTTTTGACAGATTTTATGTTACAGGCAGGAGACCAGAGTGTCAAAGGGGCTTTACTAAGCCCCCAGGAGAGATCAGCGCCCTTCCCCCCGCCCCCGTGACCCAGAAGTGACCACTTCGAGAGGTCTGCTGCTGCTGAACAGAGTGCCAGCGTGTTAACTGGGAGCAGAGGGCCTTCGGGACAGACAATGGGTCGACTGATGGGTCTTCCTAGTGCAAGTACGGGTAAAGTGGTGAAGTCTGCTGAGGTTTCGATGGAGATGCTGTGGGAATCCTTGAAAGGTCTGGAGTCCTTGATAACAGCATCTCTTTCTTTCTTAAAAACTGAGGTACAGGAGGTATTGCTTGGGTTTCCTGCCAGAATCAACGCTTGCATCAGGTGAGAGAGAAGGTGGAGGAGCTGGGGAGGCAGAGTATGGGGCAGAAAGAACTTTTGCTGGCACAGACCAAGGAGAAGGATACATATTTTGTGTTGTAGGATTGAGTTTCTTGAAAATCAGTCCAGAAAGAACAATTTACACTTTCTAAACTTCCCTAAGTGTCCATTGATTGCCCCCTTGGACATAGTCAGGAAGTATTTAAGGGAGGTGTTTTAATTTCCATCAGATATCCTCCCGCCTTTGGTTAAAGCTTATTACATCTCATTGCCTCGGAGTGGTAAGCCTTCTCCTTCAAGTGTTCCAGAGCGTAGCCAGCTTAATCTGACCTGCTTCCTTGAATCCTCCGTGGAAGTAGTCACTGAATGTTACCACCCTGTTGGCTACTTTTGCGTTTGAGTCGGACAGAAACTCTGTTTTGAAATTATATTTTTGTAATATGCATGACAGCTTCCCAGACTCTGTTATATGTGTATTTTCTGATTTTTCTTGGTTCATCTTATCCCATAGAACTTTCCTGGCCCTGAAGTCGAGAGTTGAGACTCTCAGGATTGGGTTTGCCCTTAAATTTCTTTGTAAATGTGTGGTATCGGTAGGGGGTAAAATGTGTTTTTTTACCCTAGCCAGCTGAGTGATTTTGTTACTGCTAGAGAGGTTCAGGGTCCTGTAGAGGCTCCACAGTAATGCGCGTATCAGCTGTTTCTGTTTGATTCACGATCGTCTTCACTATTTAGGTTGTGTTAACATTACCTTTTGCTTTTGCTCGCCCCCCCCCCCCCCCCCCGCTTTTCGTGGTATGTTATTTCCTTGAACATTTTGCTTTTTCCCAGTATGTATCTATTTAGCTATGTATTTTGAAATTTGGATAAATAAAAAATTAAAAAAAAAACCCTGGATTAGCCATTATTTAGTTAAACTGCTTTGTTCTATAAAAGGCAGTGATTAATAATATAGTAGAGCTCACAAATGCAGAATTATTAATGAATGTTTTCTGTCAGATAGTACGACTGGCCGTCTATTGTTTCTGTACACTTGAATTGTCCTTTCACATTTCAAATTAGTACTATTAATCATTTCTATAGCACTAAGAAAGATATGCAGTGCTGTACAGATATACAGTATATTGTCCCTGCTCGATGGAGCTGATTACAGAGGGCTTTGGTTAAAATCAACATGACTATGAACTGAAGAGCCAGTTTTTTAAGATTTAGAAGCAGCTTTCCAAGCCATCAATAGCGTTTGAAAATTGCCTTGCCCCAGTTCATCTAAAATTGTGGGCAGTGTTCCAGAGCACATCATCCTGTAGTTGTATTTAGAGGAAGTTTTTCCTAGGTCGAGTTTTTGATGGGATTAAGAAAGTAATGCTCACAGAAAGTATCTCCACATCTACGTATATTATTTTGCTTAATAATTCTCGCCACACGTAAACCAGGTACAAAAGTTCACAGGAATGTTTTACCCATCAGTATTTTCAGAGGAATTTTGAAATACTGCTCCATTACAAAACAACTTAAAACATCTGATTAGGGGTTTGTTTGGTTTTTTTTTTTTACAAACTCACAACACTCAATATGGTTATTTTCCAGCTTTACAGAAATATATATTTTTATCTTTCTACTTAGCTCAAGCTATCTGCCACGGAGCCCATAGGAATAAAGTAGCTGGAGCATTGTTTTCAGATCAAAATATTATTTTATATACAGTACATGCCACTTCTTTGCCATTCCACTAATTTTCAAACAGTGCATCCTTTTTCTCAAAGAAGCAAAAGCTTTTACAAAAAGTACCGTAAAGCCAAGGCCTGATCCTACAGTTTATTCCGTTTTTGACCAAGAAAATTGACGGAAGGATTTCTTTGTACTTTTTGTCCTACTTTTACCCAATCTTTCATAAGAATAGGGAGTTTCAGTGGATTATTCTATGCCGGAATATCCTTCAGGGTATACTGTATCTTCCCGTTTGATAAGTAACTGCCTTCAAGGTCTAGTAGTTATCTTCTGCTGCAGCGCTGTTGAGTCCATCTTGTCTCTTGAGTTCCAGTCACACATCATCAAGCGTCTTTTCAGGTTCAGTACCAAAATGCCCAAATCACGTCAAGATGTTTATTTCCTTTCTTGTCAAAGTTATGATTCATTGTTCTTAATCAAAAGCAACACTGACAGTCGCTTTCAGGGTAAGATCCAGTCAGGCATTGCTTCATGGAACACATCAACACAACTAATAAATTGCTGAATAAATGGAAAAGTAAAACCTTAACATTGCAAAACTAACTTCTAGGACATGCTACAACCTCAGAAAAAAAATGTTTTGCTATGGTATTAAAAATAAATGCCAGAAAATATGGCTAAGAAGAATCATTTGTCAAACACAGAAGGAGGGCGCAGGCAAAACAAATCACTTGTTTAGTGTCCTGTGTCACTTACAGGTTTTTCATTCTGTTTTATTTTTATAAATTTTAATTTCAGAGCAATTTTGTTAATTAAGATGTGGCCACAGCTGCTGCGCCAACAGAGAAAATAATTCACAGCAAACCACCCCAACCCTCCTGATCACAGCCCAAGTTCCCGATGACATCCCACATCTCCCCTAACACATAACGTTCTCCGATCCCCTCTGGTACCAGCATTAGGCAACCCCCTCCCCCCCCCCCGTTGTCAGCATCACCCCCTCCACCACCCACCAGTCAGTTTTCCTACCCCTCCTGACACTTACCAGAGATATCATTGCTGGTATAGTATGGCAGGATCTTTGCTCTTAGCTCCCTTGTCATTCAGATTCAAAATGGCAGTTCTGACCCCTAGTGATAGTCTCATGGTATGATCCAGTTAAGGGAGTGGAGGAGTGGATCCAGTTAAGGAAGTGGAGTGGAGTGGATCCAGTTAAGGGAGTGGAGGAGTGGCCTAGTGGTTGGGGCAAGGTACTTCAGGCCAGAAGGTTGGGGGTTCAAATCCCACTAGAGGACAGCAACCTCGGGCCAGAAGGACTGGGGTTTCTAGTCCCACAGGTGCTCCTTGTGGTCTTGGGCAAGCCACTTAACCCTCCATAGCCCATGTTCCCTGTAAAATAGTTATCTCCAAGTTATAATGCCCTGTTCAATGTAATTTCAGTTTGTTCAATGTAAACTGCACTGATGCAGAATAGCGCGGTATATAAGAAAAATATAAATAAAAATAAGGGCATACTTGGAATCTCTGTTACCAGAGTCTTTGAAGTCAGCCTTGAGATCGCAGAAGCTGGAGTTAGAAATGTAGTATCCCTTAAGACCAGATTTGGAACCAGGCCAACTGTAGTCTCTGGAGCTAGGCTATCTGGCACAGAAGCAGGAACAATCATGGAAACTTGAGTTGCTGGAGCTGGGCTCTCTGGCATGAAGCAGGAGTAACCATGGAACTGGAGTCTCTGGAGCTGGGCTGACTGGAACCAAAGCAGGACCAGCCAGGGCTGGATACTCTGAAATTGGAGTGTGTGGTATGAGAACCCTTGAAATCAAGACTGGAGGCATGGGTGTTGAAGGGGGCACCAGGCTTGCTAAGTTGTCCAGTTCTAGGAGTGAGACTTTTTGTCCAGTTCTGGTTTTAAATTTGTATTGCAATGCAGTGTAGTTTTTGTAGTCCTTGATGTTACCCATTGGAATCAATGCTGCAGGTCCTATAATGAGATGGTCAGAAATTCAGGACTGGCTTAAAAACTCACTCCTGGAACTGGAACACTAACATAAAGGTAGATATAGTCTATATTGGAATTGGAGCTTTGGAAGCAGGAAACAGTAAAGCAAAAGTGGGTTGTAATCTGTACTGGAAAACCAGGAGCTTGAGGTTTGGAAGTAGGAGGCTTTGAAACATGCCTTGAAGCCAACAGACTCAGGAATCATTGCAGCAAGTGAGGACATTCCAAATCCGAGGGTAGTGGAAGGTACCGAGTCTTTCAGGTTGCAAGAAGTGGGCTGTTCCGTCCAACAGAGGAATAACCAAGCCTAAAGCTTTTCTTTTGAGGAGGCGGAAAATTAGGCACACATGGACCTCTTCTATAAGAAACCTCTGTGGGTGTGCCAAGAATAATGTTGCCAATTGGCTCCAGATGCGCCCGACAGGCTTGATCCAGTCCTGGGTTTATACCATTGCAAGCAGGGATGTGTATTCTGATTTCTCTATTGTGCTCTATAAGAAAGCCAAAACTACAAGTCCCGGCATGCAATGGGTTAAACCCAGGACTGGATCAAGCCTGTCTGGTGCACCTTGACCAGTTGGCAACCCTAGCCAATTAACAACAGAAGTACTTCCAAAGAAAACTATCTAATGCAGAGATGTCAAGTTGTCCAGTTCCAGGAGGGAAACTCTTTGGCTAAGTCGGGTTTGAATTTATAATCCAAAGCAGTTTGGGTATATAGTCCCTGATACTACCTATTGGAATCTGTGTGTAGGTCCCATAATGTACAATGATAGTGTTGTCAGAAAGCCAGCACTGACTTGAAATCTCCTTCTTGGAACTGGGTAACTTGCAACTCTGCTAATGCTTCTTGGGTGTAATATAGGGTTCACAACAGGCTAAATCCAGTCCTGGATTTACCCCATTGCATGCCGGGACATTTAGTTCTGATTTCTCCATTGCACTCCAGGCAAATTACATGTCCCTGCATGCATTGGCTAAATCTAGGACTGAATCAAGCCTACCGGCACATCTGGAGCCAGATGGCAACCCTAGTGCCATCAAACTCTTCAATGCCATATCGTTATGTATATAGTTTCTAGTATACTGCCTATGTCAATATGTAAATAGTTACCCATGTTCTCCAAGTTCTATTCCCTGTTATGATGTAAACTCTATCAGTCTTCACTGATCTGAGTATTCTTTGTTAATTGTAAACTGCACTGATAACAAATAGTGCGGTATATAAGAATTGTTAAATAAATAAATGAAAAGCTCAGAAGGTTCCTGAAAGGTTAAGATATATTTCCAGGCATAAGGTCTAATTGCAGCTTTTACTTTCTTAGACATGGTTTCACAGAATTTTTGAATTGGATTATTATTTGGACAACCAGGATTTGAAGTAGGTTTGGTAAATATCTCTGTAACATAATAGTAACTGGGAATTACACATACAGAGATGGCAAGTTGCCCAGCTCCAGCAGTGAGATTTTTAAGCCAGAGCTGGATTTCTGACAATCTCATCTTGATGCCTTATGGGACCTGCTGCACTTCTTACAATTGATAAAATCAGGGACTACAAATACCATACTGTATTGCAATGCAAATCTAAAACCAGAACTGGCAAAAACTCTCACTCCTGGAACTGGTAACTTGACAACGCTGCACACAGGAATTCAGGATTCTTAAATACAAGAATTCAATAAGGGAAACATTTTAACAAGGGTTCCAGAATCATTTTCTCAGAATTTACAGGGCAAGTAACATAGCACAAAATATTCTTTTTTTGCCAGTTCTGGTTTATATTTACATTGCAATGCAGTATGATATTGATAGTCCCTGATTTTACCCATCTGCCTCATTGCTGCAGGTCCCATAATGCATCAGAATGTGCTTGTCAGAAATCCATTACTGGCTTAGAATCTCATTCCTGGAACTGGGTAACTCTGTTGAATTAAGTCTCTAGATTACGAGTCAATAGATTCACAATGCAGAGAGGGTTATCCACAGAGCTCCTGACCAGCAAGGGAAACTTTGCTATTCACACTCCAAGCACTCTGATTAGCAGTCAGACTAGCTCAACTGCTTACCTGAACCACAACATCTCCCCTCACACTGATGCTATTTCTAACAACAGCAACTGGCCCATGTTCCAAAGAGTCAGTAATGAAGATATCGAGCATGCACTAACCAAGCTAAACATCACCACTTCGCCACTTGACCCATGCTCAACCAACTGGGTCAAATCTGTAAGAACCAAACTCAGCCCTTTTCTAGCCAAGTTAACAAACGAAGCACTCCAACAAGGAACAATGCCTAACAGTCTAAAGCTCTCCTCCATCCACCCTACACTGAAGAAACCAAACCTCGACACATCAGACCCAGCATCATACATACTCATCACCAGCCTCCCATTCCTGACTAAAATCATCGAGGAAAACCATATAACTCCAGCTCCAAAATCATATTGATGAAAACTACCTACTCGATCCTCAACAGCATGGTTTCTGCCTATTGAAACCCTTGTGATGTATCTCATTAAAACCATAGCCAAAGGCATTCAAGACCGTACACAAACCTTCCTCCCTATATTCATGAATATCTCTGTGGCGTTCAACACAGTAAACCATAACATCCTACTACAGAGACTACAACCATTTGGAATCCAACATATTGTACTCAAATGGTTCAAATCATATCTTACAGAAAGACAACAACAAATAAAAATAGGTTCAAACATCTCCAAACTGTACCAACAAACGCAAGGAGTATCCCAAGGTTCCACCCTATTCGCACCCCTCTTTAACCTATACTTGCATCCCCTATGTTCAGTTATCAAAAAACACAACATCTATTACCACATATACGCTGACGATATTATGCTCTATTGACCACTCCTCTCCAAGCAACTCGATTATACACAAATTCAAGACTGTTTCAAAGAAGTTACACACTGGCTCTCAACAAATGACCTATCAATCAACTTCAAAAAGACTGAGGCTATGTTCATAATAAAGGATACCTCCTTCAAACCTCCAACCATTATAAAACTAAACAACATACCGATAAATGTAAAAACAGAGTTGAAATACCTCGGTATCACCATTGACCATAAACTATCTTCAAAACCCAAGTAGCAACGACAGACAAAACAATCTATTTCAAAACAAAGACCCTGCAATGACTCCGTCCCCTCCTGGACCCAACAGATTTCAGACCAGAACTGTAAGCTCTCACCCTCCCCCATGCAGACTACTGTAACAATATCTAACAGAGTCTACCCCAGTCTACACTCCTCCCCCTTCAAACCACATTACACACCACTGCACATACCATCCAAGGAGCTAATAAACATGACCACATTATCCCCATTCTAAAACAACTACACTGGCTGCCCCTTACCAATAGAATTAGATATAAATGTGTCCTCCTCACACACAAAGCACTCCACTCCCACCAAAATACCTGCCTCAACGCCCTGCTACAGAAACCCACTACAAAGAGACCACAAAGACAATCAACAAACTTAACATACCACTATCCAAACCTAAATACAACCAACAAACATGCCACGAAGCATTCAAACTCTATGCCCCCTTCCCTATGGAACTCTCTTCCTGACACACTAAGAAACATTACCAATCTCCCTGCTTTCCGCAAGCACCTGAAAACCCACCTATTCCCTGAACATTTGGATCCCTCCACCTAACTCCCCTCCTTCAACACAACACTAGTAAACCAAAGCACAAATGTAAATAGTTATTTGAATATACCATCTAGCTTCAATGTTTGTATATAGCACCACAGTTTTTAATATTTAATATGGTTGTTAGCAAAATGTTTCAACTGTTAACTGTTACTCTGTTCACTGTAAGACATATGTTTACTGTAAAATGGTCTGTTCTCTGTAAACTGCTTTGACCCGGTGAAAAGCGGTATATAAAACTAGCTAAATAAATAAAGTCAGGCCCTCAGAATACAAGCATACATTTATACCGTCGCCAGAACAGATGTACATTTCGGCATTATTAGGGATGAAAGAAGTGCTTTGTTTGCATTTGCCATCTATGCTATATCATAAAATTAGCTCCTTAGTGTTCATTTAGTTTACCTGTCATTTTCTATACATTTTTGGTTCTATACCCATCACTTGCAGTGATCTAGTACCACTATGGAAATTTGGAGACAGATAGTGAATTATGGAACCAATTTTCCTAACAGGTTGTTTTCATAATTAACAATAGATTCTGGAGCATTATGAGCATATTTAAAGCAATAGCATATTACCATGGAGATAGACTGTCATTTTAGTGCCTATATTTACAGCATATTGCTCTACTACAGCTATTGAATCTGACTTGCAAAGATGTTGTGATCTTAGAAACATTAGCTATATTGAATGCTTCCAGCTAGAGAAAGAATGCCTTACTCAAATGCTGATGTCGGTGACTAACATTTGTTAAATACTCATTTACTGTATATAAGTCTAATAATTTCTTTCTGCATTTTTGGACTTCTAGCTCAATTATACCTGGCCTGTACTAGATTATGATTCCATTCACAGTTATCCAACTTTGTTTCCTATTTTATAATCCCCCCCCCCCCCCCTCCTCCCTTCACATACACAAATTCAGACATTGCAGTGCCAATCTCTGTCCTGGAGTTATAGCGGCTCCTTTTGGAACCCCTGTATGTGTGCACCATATGTCTGGCCACTAGGTGTCACCATAGTGCTATTTCTAGGGTACTTTCTCTCAGGGGTTTTAAACATGGGCTCTGCAGCATCCTTGGTCAGAGCTGGTCAGAGGAATTTAAAACTTTAAATTGGAAACCTAAGTCTCCTGCATGTCAATATGTAGCACTATAATTGTCATTTTTATCATCCTCATTTATTTATTCTACATTTTTCCATCCAAAGAGTTCAGACCATGTTAAAACAAATCAGGAATATACAGCAATTAGAATATATAAAGGAATAACATAAATAGATGTAATTTTGAGTACAGCCAACACATTACAGATCAGAAAATGCAATAAATAGGCAATAAAATTTATAGCACACTCTTTACACAGCCTACTGGAGTGGACATTGGACTCTGTAGTAAGAGAAACCATAAGAATGGAAAGAGTGATACCGGAAGCCTATCTAAAGCATGCGCAAAGTAGGGTCTGAAGCTCTTCAGGACCCACTATTTCAAGATAGGGAGAAGCTTCCACTTTTATTCCTATAGCCCTTGGAACTGCCAGAACACACAGTTACTTGAGGGGCACACTACATTTGGTCACATTTGCAAGTTTTCTGAAGAGTGACACATTTGATTTGGATCTAATTTTCAGCAGAAGGTATTTACAGATTCTACAAGTGGTTTACATATTTAGACTGTAAACTACTTGTAGAGAGTAATTTTCAAAAGCATTTCCATGGGCAAACCCACTGACTTGATTCTTATAAAACTGCATGCCTGATATGTGCATAAAGGTAAGTGCACACTGCTCGTGCATGTGCATCTTTACTTGGATTGAATGGAGACATTCCCAGGAGTGGGGTTAAAGATGGGAGTGCATTTTCAACATACTTTTGAAAATTCAAGTATATGGACATGAGATTAACCCTGACAAATTGTGCACCCCAAATAGTCGGTTTAAATGTAAGGCACAGTTTTCCTGAGACACATAAAGTCAGGTCTGCACAGAGAAAAGAATGTGCAAACTTTCTTACCTGCACATTGCCATTATAAATTTACCACCTTATTTAGATAAAGGTGAGCTGGTTGATATAAGGGCATGCTTACTGAAGGTTAATGCACGTCAACGGCTGCCACTTCACCCTCAATTCTATGGGCCATTGCAGCACTTAACACACATTAACTTTACTTAATGCATATTAACCTTTAATAAACATGCCCTATAGTGTATCTGGATTTTCAGAAAGCTTTGGAAAGTTCCCTCATGAGAAACTCTTGAAGAAATCAAAAAGTCATGAAATAGGAAGCAGTGTACTGTTGTGCATTAGGAACTGGTTAAAAGATAGAAAATAGAGAGTAGGGCTAAATGGCCAATTTTCTCAGATGAGAAAGATGAATAGTGGAGCACCTCAGGGATCTGTAATGGGCCCACTGCTTTTTAACATATTTATAAATAATCTGGAAAAGGGAACAATGAGGAAGGTGATAAAATTTGCAGATGAGACAAAGTTATTCAAAATTGTTAAATCATCTATTGATGGTGAAATTGCAAGGAGACCTTGAGAAACTGGGTGACTGTGCATGCAAATGGAAGATTAAATTTAATGTGAAAAAGTGCAAAATTATGCAATTAGGGAAGAACAACCCAAATTATAGTTACATAGTGCAAGGTTACACACTAGGAATCACCACCCAAAAAGGGATCTACGCATCATTTTGGATAATTCCTTGAAACCCTCTGCTTAGTGTGCAGCTACAGCCAAGAAAGCAAATAGAATGCCAGGAATCATAAGGAAAGGAATGGAGAATGAAATCAAAGATTTTACAATATCGCTGTATCGCTCCATGGTGTGACTGCACCTTATTTTGTGTGCTGTTCTGGTCGCCATATCTAAAAAAAGGATACAGCAAAATTAGAAAAGGTACAGAGTCACTAGGGTCTGCAGAATCACCAATCCAACTCCTCCAGTCCTTGAATTGAAGAACCATTATGCACCCCTAGAAGTGGAGGAGGTGAAAGCATCCCAGGAAAGGGAAGAACCAGAGCTGGTGCACTCCAAAGTTGCAGAATCAGTGAACACAAGGAAGCAAAAGATAGTGGTGGTTGGTGACTGTCTTCTGAGGGGCACTGAGGCCGCCAGACTTGATGTCCAGAAAGGTATGTTGTCTGCAAGGTGCCAAAATCTGAGATGTTACAGAGAGTTTGCTGAAACTCATCAAGCCTACTATTACCCGATGTTGCTCATCAATGTCGGCACAAATGATAGTGCCAGATATCCCTCTGAGCATATTAAAAGTGATTTCTTGGCTTTGGAACAGAGGGTGAAGCAGATAGGTATGAGAGGGTGTTCTCTTTAATCCTCCTTGTTGAGAGTAAAGGCCAAGGCAGAGAAGCTTGCATCCTGGAGATAAATGCATGTCTGCGTGGATGATGTCATTGAGAGCGTTTTGGTTTCCTGGACCATGGTAGGATGATCCAAGAGTTGCAGAGCAGAGATGGAGTCCATCTGTCCAAGAAGGGTCAACGTGTCGTCAGTAGCAGACTGGCTAACCTACTAAAGAGGGTTTTAAACTAGATTAATTGGGATGGGTGTAGAAAGCCTCCAGGTAAGTGAAAGCCCCCAGGTAAGTGAAACATTAAATATCTCTATAGAAATGGGTAAAAGGGACAACATCTGGAAAGCGGCCTGTATACATACCCGTAGCATGGGACATAAGATTCCAGATATTGATGCTTTAATGGAAGAGGCTGACTTGGATTTATTGGCGGTTACAGAGATATGGTTCATGGACAACCATGACTGGGATGTAATTATGCCAGGCTATACTTTATTCAAGAAGGATAGGGAAGGAAGAAAGGGAGGAGGAGTGGCAATAAATGTAAAAAATAAAATTAATGCTTTAGAAGTACAGGGCTTAAAGGGAGAGGCACTGTGGGTTAAATTAGAAAGAGGGAAAGAGAAATCCATTTCCATTGGTGTGCAATACAGACTCCCCTCACAGGGAGAAGAAGTTGATGGAGATTTAATAGAAAACATATGCAGCATTGCCAGGAAAGGAGAAGTGCTACTGATAGGTGACTTCAATATGCCGGATGTTGATTGGCACATCTCTGTTGTGGTGTCATCTAGAAGTAAGGAGATCCTGGATTCTCTACAGGGAGAACTCTTCAGGCAATTGGTAACAGACCCCACACGTGAAGGGGCCATACTGGACTTGATGCTTACCAATGGTGAAAGTGTTTCTGATTTTATAGTGGGAGATCATCTTGCATCCAGTGATCACCAGATGGTGTGGTTCAGTGTTAGAACTAGGGCTGATAAAATCCATTCAAAAACAAACTTTGTCAGTATAGGCCAATACCTCAAGGAGTCATCAGTGGGATAGGAGGAGAGTCAGCTGGGTATCGAGACCGGTGCGGTGTGGCAGTATCCTCCATCTGATTGGCTGCAGCAGAGTCTTCCCGACTGCCCCGGCTGTTCCTGGCAGCATATTTCAGCGTCGGCTGCTTTGGAGAGTTGAGAGTCAGCTGGGTATCGAGACCGGTGCGGTGTGGCAGTATCCTCCATCTGATTGGCTGCAGCTGAGTCTTCCCGACTGCCCCGGCTGTTCCTGGCAGCATATTTCAGCGTCGGCTGCCTTTGCGGCCGCGCGCCCGAAGGGGGCGCGACCAAAGGGGGAACGCCCCTTTGGTGCCCCTTCGGTGCCACATTGGTGCCTTGGTGCCAATTTGGGGCCTTGGGCCCTTGTCGCAGTTGGTATGCCGCGAGGCCATGCGAAGAGGAAGAGTAAAAAGCTCCAGGGAAGTCAAACTGGCCAACAAACTGCTACTGCTACGTCTACTCCTTTAGTTGTTACAGGGCCTATGGATCATCATGTGGTAGTTCTTTCACAGGCTCCTTCCCTAGCTCAGCGCTCTTCATCGCCTGGTTCGGGCATAACCCTAAGTTCCATCGAGAGGACTCCTCCACCTAACCCCGGATCTTCTCAAGTGTCTGGTGAAACATCTTCTTCTTCTGGGACGTCTTCCTCCTCTGGAGAGGAAGATGAGATTCCTGTTTCTCTTTCTTCTTCTTCACATGAGGTACTTTCATTAGCTCCTATTTCTATGATTACTGGCTTTGAGGCAGCACAGCTACAGCACCAAAACAGCAGCAGAGGACACAGTGGAGCAGAACCAAAGAATCCAGGACTTGAAAACAAGATCTAGGCTGCAGCAGTAGTCCATGCAGCTCATGGGGCACAGAACAGCTGGGCGAGCAGAAGAGGGCAAACCACAGGAAGCCACAAGGATACCAGCAGAACAATTGGACAAGTAGTTTGAGCAGTCCGAAGGGGCACACAACGATGGCATGTGGACAAAGTAACAGAATGGGACACAAATCCTCATAGTCGCGTAAAGCCCCCGCAGTGCCCGAGTGGGCATGCAGACACTCTGAGAAGGGGTCACTGGCGTGAGAGCGTAAAAAAAAGAAGACATTTTCGAGGACCTCCCCACAGTCTTTGGAGAGTTTCTGAGGAGTCGGAGCAGGCGCAACTGGCCAGGGTACCCAGGACAGACGTCGAGACCACCGGCAATGGATCTCGGATCCCTGAGGCCCATCCCATGGAGGACTACATCTCCTCCTCGACACCTGAACCAGTCACCCCGGCATCTGTGTCGAAGGCTGAAACCCCTGAGTGGGAAGCCCGGATGGTGGTGTTGGAATGCAGTGTTTCTGCATTCCTTGCCTCACAGCAAGTGTCAATGCCCAGCCCCACCAGTGCATGTGCTGAGACCTCAGGGACATCGATGCCGAGGACTCCACAGGCTGCCGAAGAGATCATCAAGATTTCCATGCCTCAAGCCGATTCTCAGTGAGAGTCTCAATCCTGCTCCCGGTCCTCAGGAGCAAGATCCTCCCAGGCAAGTGCCTCTGGCTCCAGCCAAGCCTTAGCCATGGTCCATCGAAGGCCAGATCCAACAATGCCACTAGAGCCATCGAGCCTTGAATCCTCGACAGACTACTCAGACTGGGAGTCCGAGGATGAGGCTTCCCCAGAGACATGAGCCCATCATGACCTCCCCTCGAACAGTCCCCACCTGAGGACACCTTGTTCCTCAAGTTTGTCCGGGACATGGCGAAGACACTAGCCCACAACATAGAGTCAGAGGAGGATGACCACCGCACAGAGGAACTCAAAATCCTCCAATACGAGGCTCCACCCAAAAAGGGCCTCACGGTCCCTGTCTCCTCCATCCTTGGGTGCCTTCTTCTCCGAATGGTGGAAACACTGACATCGGTGCTGATTGTTAGCTGATGCCTGCATGCTATGTACCGGGTCCAGCAAGGAGCCGACTTCAGGAAGGCACAACTTCCTTACACCTCCATGATGGTCGAGTCAGCCATGCATCAACAGAAAAGCCTGAAGACTCACTCTTCGGTGCCCTGGGCAGGAAGTCCCGTGCCCTCGATGCCCTCAGGCATAAATGTTACCAGGGCGCGATGCTAGCGTGCCATATAAAAGCATACCAGCTGTATGTCAGCATGTACCTCCGAGACCTAACCAAGGAACTTAGGGGTTTTGAGATGGTCTCAGTGGGGACCACCTCCAATGCTTCCAGACTCTCCCAAAGTCTGTCGGGGAGTGCTCAAAGTATTTGTCTTGAATGGCCTACTATGGCTTCGAGTCCAACACGAGGATGGCCTATGCAGGCATCGGTGCTCGACGTCAGGCCTGGCTCCAGGCATCTGACCTTGAGCAGTAGGTCCAGGAAAAACTCCTTGACATCCCTTGCCTTGGTGAGAACCTCTTTGGAAAACTAATGGAGGGCAAGGCGGTGACCGAGACAGAGTATGTCACCAGGACTCGACTCTCGAGGAATACCTCCACTCTTCCCAGGAAGAAACCATCGTGGAAAAGGCCTCCCTTCCACCAGAAAGGCAAACCTTACCTAGGTTATGCCCCATAACAGGCTCCCCAGACCCCTCAGCAGGGTCATCAGGATAAGGGAGGAGGCCAGGGCCTACGTAAGCCTAAGGCCCCTAAGCCTCAGACACCAGCTCCAGCCCAGACTGGGTCGGGGTTTTGACTCCCAGAGCATAGCATCTCCACCCATGGGGGACCAGTTACCAATGGGGGGGGGGGCACCTGATTCATTTTGTCCATCAGTGGGCTGCCATCACCACAAACTCTTGGGCACTTCAGGTGGTCAGGGAAGGTTACCTCCTTCATCTGGACCGGACGCCTCCCCCTTTCTTTCCAGGAGAGCCCCCTCAGACTCCCCTGTACCAGGCCCTGCTATGGCAGGAGCTTGCAGGCCTTCTCAGGGATAAGGCTATGGAGCCCATACTACACCAACTCAAAGGAAAAGGGTTCTACTCCAGGTACTTTCTGTTCCCAAAAAGAACAGGAGGCCTAAGGCCCATCCTGGACTTGAGAGACCTGAACAAATTCCTGGTGCGGGAGAAGTTCAAAATGCTCTTCCTTGGAATTTTTCTGCCCTATGTCCAGCAGGGAGATTGGCTATGCTCCTTGGACCTAAAGGATGCTTATACTCACATCCTTATTCATCCCAGTCACATCCTCATTCATCCCAGTGCTTATACTCACATCCTTATTCCTAAGGTTCATGGTTGGGGGCAACCACTACCAGTACAGGGTACTAGCCTTCGATCTAGCCTCTGCATCACGAGTCTTCACCAAATGCCTAGCAATGGTGACTGCCTACCTCCATCTCCAAGGGGCCTTTGTCTTCCCATACCTGGATGACTGGCTAGTAAAAGGAGACATGGCCTCAGAGGTGCAACAAGCCACGGCCTGCACTATCAAGGTCCTACAACATCTGGGGTTTGTGATAAACCACCACAAATCCCATCTCACTCCAACACTGGACCTGGATTTCATAGGAGCTCACCTGGACAACCTCCAAGCCAGGGCCTTCCTCCCCCTGGACAGGGCAGATTGTCTCAGGACCCTGACAACTGAGGTGCAGTGCCATCACACTGTGTCGGTGCAGTCCATGCTTCGCCCGCTCGTCCACATGGCTTCCATAGACCATGTGGTCCTCAACGCCTGCCTCCACATGCAGGCAGCTCACAGTGGACTCCGCTCACAGTGGACTCTGGCCACTGGCAGGTTCTGGGACAGGGTCTCGGAGTCCCATAAACTAGTATAGTCATTCAATTGTTTGCAGGATGCCAGCATCTAAAAAAGGACATGCCCTTTCAACACCTGAACCCCCAGAGGGTCTTCACCACAGATGCCTCCCTATTGGCTGTGGTGCTAACAGCAAGGAACTGCGTACACAGGGCAACTGGTCTCTCAAGGAGAGCCAGCAGCAGATCAACCTGATGGAGTTCAGAGCCATTTTTCTGGTGGTCAGGGCCTTCCAATACCACCTGCAACATCAGTCGGTGCTAGTCCAAATGGACAACCAGGTCGTGATGTTCTATTTGAACAAACAGGGGAGCACAGGGTCTCACCACCTCTGCCAAGAGGCAGTAGTCCTCCGCTCATATGCGATCAGTCAGGGAATGCTCCTAATGGCAGTATACCTTCTGGACCAGGACAATGCCCTAGGGGACAGATTGAGCAGGGTCCTCCACTCACACAAGTGGCACCTAGACCCCAGGGTGGCACAGCAGCTATTCTGATTATGGGAAACCTCATGTCTGGACCTCTTTGCCAGCCCATTCAACGCCAAGCTGCCTCACTTCTGCTGTCCCCAACCGCATCTGTCCTGGATAGCGGTGGACATCTTCCTCATCTCGTGGTCGGAGGGCCTTCTGTATGCCTACCCTCCTATTCCACTAATCACATGGACACTCTTCAAGGTCCAGCGGGACAAGGCTTCCATAATCCTGGTGGCCCCATGGAGGCCCAGACAACCTTGGCTTCCCCTGTTACTCCACCTCTCGACGGAGCTCCCCATCCCTCTGGGGAGTTCCCCAGGACTACTGACCCAGGAGGAGGGTTCGCTCCTCCACCCCAACCTGGGGCCCCTCTCACTAACATCATGGATTGCTGAACGGTTTGCCCTAGAGCCCCTCAACCTCCCCAGAGAGGTGGAAGAAGTCCTCCTGGCTTCTCGTAAGAACTCCACAAAACAAGCCTATGCCTTCAAATGGTGCAGATTTTCAGTATGGTGTACAGGGCAATGGGTGGAACTGGTGCATACAGTGCTGCAATACTTACTCCACATCTTGTGGACCAGACTCAAGTCCAACTCCATCAGAGTGCACCTGAGCACGCTGTCTGCGAACCATTACTCCATAGTGAGCAAGCCTCTTTCTGTGCAGCCCCTCATTACCCGATTCATGTGGGGCTTGCTGCTCTCTAAACCTCCCATCCTGCTGCCTCTGGCAGAATGGGATCTCAGTGTGGTTCTGACGCTGCTTACCAAACCGCCCTTCGAACCCTTGGCTACCTGCCATTTGCGTTACCTAACTTGGAAGGTGGTCTTCCTGGTGATGTTCACCTCTGTCCACAGAGTCAGCAAACTTCAGGCCTTGGAGGCAGAGCCACCGTAAACCACACACACCCTAAATTCCTTCCGAAGGTGGTATCTGCCTTCCACCTCAACCAAGAGGTGGTTCTCCCTACCTTCTTTCCATGGCCCCATACCGACAAGGTGGTGGCAGTTCTCCATACTCAGGACAGCAAAAGTGCCTTCTCCTTCTACCTGCAGCGTACTCAAGGCCACCGTAAAGCCTCACAGCATTTTGTTTCCTATGACCCCAGTTGACTGGGGGAGGCTGTCACCAAGTGGACCCTGTCCACCTGGGTAGCAGACTGCATCACCTTCGCCCACGATGAGGCTGGGCTATCACTGGAGTGCCAGGTCATGGCGCACAATATCAAGGCTAAGGCAACCTCAGTTGCGAGCCTATGCTCTGTCCCTATGGCAGACATCTGCCAGGCCACCACCTGGTCCTCAGTTCACACCTTTGCAGCTCACTACTGCCTGGAGAGAGAGTCCTGATGGGACAGTGCCTTTGGCCAGGACGTACTCCATAATCTGTTTGGGGTTTAGGCAACTCCTGCCCTCCTGATTCAGGCTACCAGAGCCATGGTTCTCCCTGGACACTGGGGTTCTCAAAGACTGTCCTCAGATTCACTTGCGGCTGCTCACAGCTGGGCCATTTTTTTCTACAGGTTCTCGGTAGCCTGTAGCTTGGGAGTCCCATATATGAGGACTGACTTTTTGCTTATTCCTGGAGAAAGTGTAGTTACTCACCTGTAACAGATGTTCTCCAGGGAAAACAGGAATCAGTCTTTACAACCCTCCCTCCTCCTCCCCTTGGAGTTGCTGTACAATTTTGGCCTTTTTCTTTTGTTGGCTCTAGCTATGTCGTCTGACTGAGTAAGATGGCACCCTGGGGCAGTAAGGGGAACACGCATGCATGGTGGCATCTCCCAAAGGCTTTCTTTGAAAGCTGGGGAGATGCTTCTGTGAGGGCTCCATCAGCGTCAACCCATATGTGAGGACTGATACTTGCTGTCCCTAGAGGACACCTGTTACAAGTGAGTAAGTATGCTTAATCTGCAGATCCCTCACAACAAAATGAATAAAATCACAAATAAGCCTTTGGAAAATAAATAGGCTTTGACCCGCTTACAAAACCCTAAATAATCTGTATCTGAAAGCAAAGACACCAGAAGATCATTCCTTAGAATGGAGGCTGCAACCAAAAAAGTCCTGAATCAAGCAGAAACTCCACGTATTACACAAAGAGAGGCTACTTTCAATAACACCTGCAATACAGAATACAACATCCAATTAGGGCTATATTCAATCAACTTTCCCTGTAACTCATCCTGCTGAAAAAAATGTAACAATTTTAAAACCATGATAATACATTTAAATTCCACCCTATGAGACACCGACAACCAGTGAAGCTCCTTCATTAACAGCTTGATATGATCAAACCTATGCACACCATAAATTAACCGAGCTGCAGAATTCTACACAAGCTGCAGGGAACGAATCACACTCTGGGGTAAAGCCATATAAATCAAATTACAATAGTCCAAGTCTTGCAACACAAGTGCTTGAACAACTGTCCTAGAAGCACTCAAAATCCAAATAGAACTTCAAAGGACGCACCATTCACAACTTAAAATAAGCTGTCCTTGTTACAGCAGAAATCTGCTGCCAAAAAGAAAAAGACTGATCCAGCAATCACCTAAATATCTCAAAACACTAAATTGGAACATCAGTACCCCCCAATCTCAATGAGTTTGGAGAAACGTAACCCTTATCCTGATGAAGCACCATTGCCTCAGTTTTGTTAACATTAATCATCAACCCATATGACGACAACCAATGGGAAATGGCCTCAAAAGAGTGAACCAGCTTTAAGGATGCCAAACCATCAGTTATTTGAATGTCATCTGCATAAACTCTAAACTCTATCTGAAGGGAATGCAAAAACCGACAAAATCGCATCAAATACAAATTGAAAAGCATTGTTGAGAGAGCTGACCTCACAGAAAACCCCTCTCCAAAATATGAAAAGCAGAGGTCGCCCCACCCAAGAAAACTTGCTGCTCCCTCTTCTGTAAGTAAGAACTAAATCAACTCAAAACAATACCTGACAAACCTAGACCAGCCAATCACTTCAACAAAAACTTTGAATCAAAAGCTGCATGCACATCAATAAACAGTAATAAAATACCATTCTTTTCCCAAGAAAGACCTTGCAACACCCTCTCCTTTAAAGAAACTAACAATGTCTCCGCACTGCGGCCCTTTTGAAAACCATGCTACTGCTCATCCAAACCATCTAATCTCTCAACAGCTGAACCCACACTACCTACTCCACCAACCTAAATAAGAAGGTCAAAGAAGAAATAGGCCACAAATTATGCCCTTCTGACAAATCTCTACCTCTGTTTTTCACCAGTGGATGTGCCGCTGCTGTCGTTAAAGCTGCCATTAAAACCCCTGCAGATAAAGAAGCATTAATAAAAGCACCCAGAAACTCAAATACCAAATCGCCCATCTGGTAAATCTGAGCAGAGGACACAATGTAAAGAGGGCAAAACGTATCACACATTTTACCCATCAGATGCTGCTTTTCTGCTACCAGAACTAAAGAAAAAGTTCCCACGCAGAGGAACCGTTGCCAATAAGGGAGCAAAGATCCACAACATCCACCAACTCATCCAAACCACCAGCCTAAAGGGAGTTATCCTTTTGATTCAAATTAGCAGCGAACGCTTCATTGTCCAACTTGTCCACAACGCGTCTTCCCTCAGAACCCTTAAACAAAAACTGGACCATGGCAAACAACTCTCCCAATTTTGACAGGGTTTGCTTAATTCTTCCGGAAAAATAAACATGCTTTTCCTCCTTCAACTTCTCCTTATACTGCTTATAGATACAAATATAGCTCTTACAAGCATCTTCAAACAGCACCCTGCACCAAAGATGCTCAGCCCTATGCAATTCACGTTTGAACTCCTGCAATAAATCTGAAAACCAGGGAGCACAGTTAACCTTACCCCTCAAGTGCCTCATTACATGAGAGGATGATGCAGTGGCTAAAGCGTCATTCCAGATATCAACCAACTCATCCACATCAAATCCCCTGGAACCCCCTCATTAAACTGCCAATGCTTGCGAAACACGTATGCCGCAATTAATGAAGGGCAGTTACACTCACTCACCTGAACAACCTTTTTCTTTACCAAAACCCGAACCTGCAATCCTGAATAAATTAAAAAAAGAAAAATCCATCCGAGGAAAAGGCAATAACTTATAGGACACATCAATTAAACATCCCATACCACCCGCAAGCAAAACCAACAAAACCAATGTATGACCCTGATAATGCGAGGGCTGCTGTATTTTCTGCTCAAATTTCAATGATTCAATAGCTGACAAAAAAAGCGTCCACCATAATCATCTTATACCACTCTTCCACATGACTATTAAAATCACTCATAAGCACCATTGATGAATAATCACATTCCAAACTCAAAAACCAGTCTACAAATGCTAACAAATCAGAGGAAACCAAACATACCTCCCACTGACCATTCAAAACCAAAAATGACATTAGAAAAATCAGTACCAAACATGGCAACTCATGAAAATCCAACCCTTGCATAGAAAGCAAAGAAACCCCACCACCCCGTCCCACTCTCCACATAGCTGAAACCACCCCATAACCAGACGGTTTTCTCTCAGCCAGCATGGTATGTATTGGGTCCAGCTAGGAGGAAGACTTCATTATAAAAGCTATCCTATCAAAAGGCAGAGATGTAAGAAATGCAAAAGTTGACAAACTAGAGGAGAATTCTACAGAACTATTGTGAACCAAATATGCTGAGTCATCATGACCCACTTGTTAATTCAGGCTAACTTCTGCTTCCTCTAACTAACTCTGTCTGGGGAAAAGAATCTCAGAGAGATGATACCTTGGCTGAGAATGCTACAGCAAAATCCTTTGCTAATAAACTATCTCCAGAGACTCCGTATGGTGTTTTTTTTTTTTTTTTTTTTTTTTTTAAGGAACTGTTTAATACAGCTAAATTGAACCAGCACTTTTACAACCTAAAATAGATTTAACAAAAAAGCCACACACCTCCAATACTGAGCTCCCAAGTTAATATGCAATGCCTCAAAAACCCTTGTCTTAACCTGCAGCCACCTTTCTGGCAGTAAAACAATCAGCAATGCCACCTTTGTTTGCTATTTTTTTTCCTCTGCAGGTTTTTATAGGTATATGTAATAAAAACATTTTTTGACTTTTACATGAAGATTTTCTCAATAAGCTGTTTGGCAAACAATTGTGTGCATATGCTGAATATTTGTAAAAGTATTTTGGAAGTGAAAAATTTACTTTTACACATTTATAACTCTCACAGGGACCTAAATTGTTTTAAATGGAAAGTCTCTGATTTTAACATAAATCTACAAGTTTCTAGCAATTGGTTTTAGAAATAAGTACCTTGCAAATGCAATGTGTGCCTTTGAGTCAGTCCTGACTCCTGGTGACCCAGAGGTTCCTGGGTTTTCTTGGCAGTGTCACTGGAAGTAGATTGCCAGGCCTTTCTTCCAAAGCTATGGAGGGTTAAGTGACTTACCCAAGGCCACAAGGAGTACTAGTGGGAATTGAGCCCTTGTTGCTTGGTTACCAAGCCAGTGTTCTAACCTAGGCTACTAGGCTACTCCTCCACTCCATAAGCACCCTAGCATTACTCTAATGTTGAGTTTCTAAATATATTTTGGGATATACTTGCTTACTTATTGATATCTTTACCTATTTTTGCTTTAGAATTTCTTGCCCAGAAACGACTTTTATCTCCAGAGCAATGGAGATAAAAGATAAACTTACTTATAAAAGGTCTTGGTGTGCATTAAAGCTTTTGACATAAGAAACAATTTTAACGTGATAATGCCCCAGAGTGTTATGAATGAGATTGCAGTAATCTGCTTACAAGGGGATCAGTGATTCAGAAATGGGTAAATATTATTGAAAAGCACTTTAGATTGGCCAACAGCCTTAGTACAGGTTTTCTTTGGAATTATTCGACCTCTTTTAGGCTTGCCCTTTGTTACCATTATGTCTATAACCTGTGAGGGTTATATCGAATTTCCATTTGATGGTTTTTATTAGCTGATCAGTTTGTTTACAGTCATGGCTAGATGCATCAGGATTTCAGTAGGCAAACTTTGAAAACAAAACAGAAATTTTTGGATGCCACCTTTTCTGAAAATGTATTAGTTTTTGCGTCATCAAAAAACAGTAAGATCAATGTTTAATACCCCATTGTCAACTAACTACTTTTATCTTATCATGCAAAGGTGAATATTGAGCTAACCTTACCTGATTAGGTTTTCAAATTAATATTCTCCAAAATATCTTAATGTATAGTCTTGTTTACTAACATGCATTGACCAGTTAATGCGCATTAATGTGAGTTAGTACGCATTAAAGAAAGCATATCCCATTATTCTGAATGGGGCCTATTTATTAATTATGCACTTAGTGCACATTTATGTGTGTTACTTTGTGTTAACACATGTTAATAAATCAGGCCCTAACATGACAATTACTGTGTGCCAACCGCATAAGCCCACACTAAGGGAGTCTCTTACTAAAGAGCTCTAGCTATCAGCGCGTGTTCTGGCATGCGCTGAAGGTGCCCCGGGACACATGTTGACAGCTAGCGTGGGGCCTTGACAGCATGAGCTAATTTCTGCATTAACTGTAAATCACACGTTGGGGTGATAAGGCGGCGGGTTAGGGTCAGAGACTGGGCATGGTGAGGATGGCACAGTTAGCGCAGTGATATACACTGTGACCCTTGCAATTAACATGCAGTTATTCTCTGGTTAAACAACTAATGGAAAAATTGGCATTTTGGAAGATAGAATGGGTTGGGACTATGTCTTACAGGTCACATGGAAGTAGTTACTAGGCATTAACATGGTGCTTCTCAGCCTTCTCCTGGAGGCACACGCTGCTGATTGTGGGTTCAGGATTGCCAAAATGATTATGCAGGAGATATTTGTATATATTGGAGATACATTCTTTGCAAATCTTTCAGGCATATTAATTGTGATAATCCTGACAACTCAGCCTGCTAGGTCTGCCTCCAGGGCAGGTTTGAGAAATGCAAAGCATTTATCACCACCTCAAGAGGTGTAGATAACTACATCATGCGGTATCAACCATGCATTAACACATGGTAGCTACAGGGTTAATATTCTTGAGGAATTGTCCTTTTAGTAAGACTTGCTACCCAGAAAAGTCTCATTGTGAGGGGAGGTAGCTAGCAGTTCTATGGATAGTGGCAATTTTAAGCACCACTATTTGGAAAACAATCCGCATAATTTAGCACTGTAACAAAACGCTCCTAAGTGCTTTGTGGATTGCCTCTCCAGATAGCGGCCAAATATTGCCACTATCTGGATAATGCTGTCACTGAGCACTAAATCTGGATATTTAGTGCCTGCCAGTATTCGGATACCAGTGATGAATATTCAGATTATATTTAACCACAGTGACTATCATTTAAAAAGAATAAAACACCGATCACTGCTGTTAAATATCAACCTGTATTTTTTCAGTGTATTAACTGCATTGCCTGGCCTCCCAGAACACATGGAAATACCCCAGCAGTTAACTCAGAGGTTTGCAATTCTGCATTGAGTTAGGAAATCATTGTGCAGTAACTGCAAAACATTTCCAGTCATAGTAAATAAAAGATGAGAAGCTGAATGTTACATAGGACATCTAGGACAGAAAAGGGACATCCCATTCTGTGAATTCAGAATTTCTCAGGTGTTTTATCACGGGCTTGCTGATTTGGGGGTATTTTGTGAAGTATGTGCAAGGATACGCAGGAGTCTCCAGAAATTTACCAGCACATATATCAATGATGCAAAACAAGAGCGGCTTCACTTGGAGGGTGCTAAGTGCACTAAGCAGTTAGCACAAGAGTTGGTTTGCACTAACACAGTGACTGTTATCTCACTGGCACAACAGCACATGCTGATCCATAACAATGTATGGGGCAGGAAACAGGCATGGACTACGCCTCATTGTTAATACGTTGTAATCATGTGCTATCGCTCTTGCAGTTAGTGCAGATGCACTTACCGTCTCCTCAATAAAATGGCCCGAAGGTGAAGAAATTCATAACAATAATGATTTGTCATAATAACCCTTGAGGTTCAATGGGCAAACTGCTTTAAATATCAGCTGTGAAATTCACGGGATAAAGAAAGGCTGAATTTCAAAATGAAATCTCTACATCCCAACATGTATGGTATGTTCCTGGGTCCCTTTTAACCATTTCCTTAGGGCTGACCCTTTTTCCTATGTGACGGGAGTGAGGGGGGAATTTCCAGATGATTTTTTTTGTTGTTTCCCATGGATAAACACCTATTTACTGACAGCAATCCATTTTAAATTTTCCCTCATTTTATAATCCATGGCAAGGTGAACATTAATAGAACAAATTGTTTTTATTTTATGGCCCAGGGCTTCTCAATCCAGTGCTCGTGACACACCTAGCCAATCAGGTTTTCAGAATAACATAAAGAATATGCATGAGAGAGGTTTGCATGCACTGCCTCCATTGTATGCAATTCTCTGTCGTGCATATTCATTGTATTTATCCTGAAAACCGGACTGGCTAGTGTGTCCCAGGGAGTGAGCTGAGAAACCCTTTCCAAGCCTATGCTTTTTTTACCAGAAAGAAAAGCTTCAAACTCTGGAAAATCCATTATATAGAGTAAAAAAAAAAAATTACTGAAAATTGACTGATGTTTTTCTCAGGGGGACAATTTAGACTTTATCCATGATCTTAGAGAGCGCTTCAGCTGAGGAGGTTAATTATCTGCATTGCTAAGGTAATGGAAGTTCACTGCTGATGCCTCCTCATGTAACATATATCTGCGGTGATTCTTTCCTACAGTAAATAAAAAGAAGTTCATGGGTTCACAATGCAACAAATTCTCTCTGCCAAGCCTCAGAGCCCTCTGCCCTCCCTCTTGATCTGGAATATTACTCCGCCACAAATTGGATGCTTTTTGGAACACCGTGCACCAGAAATGCCATCATGAGCCAATAAGAGTGACTAATTTCTGTTTTCTTAGCAAACAAGGTCACATTGTCTGGCAGTATGCAATGTTTTAAATAAAATTTGAACCAAATACGCAGGTTTCTTATGTTGCTCAGTACGCGAGTACAGTTAGAAATTCAAACTCGTTGGAATAGTGAAGCATACCTATACTAAGAACAGCT
Organism: Ichthyophis bannanicus; assembly: GCA_033557465.1. Taxonomy (NCBI): domain Eukaryota; kingdom Metazoa; phylum Chordata; class Amphibia; order Gymnophiona; family Ichthyophiidae; genus Ichthyophis; species Ichthyophis bannanicus. Next base: position 1,140,981,862 of record CM066032.1, read on the forward strand.
TTAAAAATGAAATGTCTCATCTAAGCTTGGTCTGTTGTTGTTTATTTTGCAGGCAAAAGTCCATTTAGAGAAAACTACTGCTTCCCGGTTTGATAAATCCACGCAGACTGAATTTGCAGGCCATGATGTAAGTACCTGTAGGAAACGGGATGGTATTTTTGTGCACATGCTTAAATCCAAGCTCCATCAGCCTATGTGTCTCTGTTGCTGCTGCATCCATGCCTTGATTTAATGGGATTTAACAGAACACCATTCATCTCTTGCTCTTAAATGATTCTCAAATGCCTTCTTTACCAGAAAAAAACTAATCACTGCTACCTGCCAGCATACCAATCTGCTATTAATTGCCTGTATTACCAATAGCTCTTTTATCCTCTCTTGGGCTAGTGGAAGCACAGACACATGAAGGATGCATATTAGTGTAATGTAGAATTTTTCAGTAGGAAACAACATTTACTCAGTTATTAAGAAGTTAATGAAGTTATTATGTTTGGAATCGTGAAAGTCTAAGCGAGTCAAATTTTACATACTAACGTACAATGAGAAAGACACAATTTTGTATGAAACTTTACATAAATATTTTAATTGGCGTGCACCAGTGGGGAGTTCTCTCAGTAATTTAGTTAATTGAAATTTTTAATTTAAGAAAGTCATTTTCATTGTGACCAGCATAACTGCTTAACTGGGGAAGTACAAGTTTAAAATGTTACTGCAAATGAAAAAGTATGTGTTCTGGAGTAGCCCATAAAAGAAATAACAAGGTAAAAAAGAACAGTATTTATAAATTTGCTAAATGACTTAAAGTAGCCATTATATCTATAAGGGTTAGGCTTGAGTCAGTGTGGAGCAAGGCCAACATTATAACCTATGGGTGAGAAGCAACATTTTAGCCACTTTCTGGGTAACATAGAAGGGTACTGACTAAGCTGCGATAAAAGAATACATTTAATCACAGCCATATTTTCCAGTGCCGCAGGTTAGTAACTCTCTCAGTAAATACAAATTTGCTTTGTAGGAGGCAGGAACATTGCATCTTCCAGGCTACAGTTAGAATAAGATAGCAGGTCCTAAGTTGGATCCACTATTTTTGAACACTGCTGGTGGTCAATACAGGATCCAGCTATTCCCAATTCTCCCAGCAAACTCCCCACCCAATCATACTCGTCCCAGAATCCAAGCCCTCACCATATCAGAATCCCCTTCCCCGATAAAACTCCAACTGTTCCTGTGGCCTTCAAAAATGCTGTGGTTACTCTTCTCCTCAAAAAGCCTTCACTAGACCTGTCCTTCCATTATTGACCTCTCTCTCTTTCCCCTTTGCTTCAAAACTACTTGAACGAGCAGTTCATCGCTGCTGTCTTGACTTTCTTTCATCTCAAGACCTTCTGGACCCACTGCAATCTGGCTTTGTTCTCTACATTCCAGAGAAACTGCTCTTGCCAAAGTTTCCAGTGACATGTTGCTTGTCAAATCCAAAGGCTTCTACTTTTGACACTGTGGATCACCACCTTCTCCTCAATACCCTGTCTTTGCTTGGATTTAGGGGCTCTGTTCTGTCCTGGTTTTCTTCTTATCTCTCCCATCGCACTTTTAGTGTATGTTCTGGTGGTTCCTCTTCTACCACCATTCTGCTTTCAGTTGGTGTACTTCAGCGCTGTCTTGGGACCTCTCCTTTTCTCTCTTTATACTTGGTCCCTTGGCACACTTATTTCCTCTCATGGTTTTCAGTACCATCTTTATGTTGATGACTCTCAGATCTACCTTTCTGTGCCTGAAATCTCTCCAGGAATCCAGGCCCGGATCTCTGCCTTCTTATCCGACATTGCTGCCTGGATGTCTCACTGCCATCTGAAACTGAACATGGCCAAAACTGAGCTCTTTATCTTTCCCCCTAAACCCACCTCCCCCTTCCTCCCTTCTCTATTTCTGTGGATAAAACTCCACTCCTTCCTGTTTCCTTAGCTCACAACCTTGGGGTCATCTTTGATTCTAATTTCTCTTTCTCTGCATACATCCAACAGATAGCTAAAACCTGTCGCTTCTTTCTCTACAACATAGGCAAAATGTGTCCCTTCCTTTCTACACACACTACTAAGACACTTATCCACTCTTTAGTCACTTCCCATCTAGACTATTGCAGCCTTCTCCTTGCTTGTTTCCCTCTGAATCACCTCTTTCCCCTTCAATCTGTTCAAAACTCAGCTCCACGGCTAATCTTCCGCCAGCCTGTATATGCTCATATAACCCCCTTTCTCAAATCGCTTCACTGGCTCCATATCCATTTCCATATCCAAGTCAAACTTCTCCTACTGACCTGTAAGTTCACTCATTCTGCTGCTCCTCTCTTATCTCTCCCTACATCCCTCCTTGGGTGCTCCACTCTTCTGGTAGATCTCTTCTGTCTGTGCCCTTCTCTTCTACTGTCAATTCCAGATGTCAATCTTTCCACCTTGCTCCTTCTTACGCCTGGAACAAACTACCCAAATCTGTGTGTCAGGCTTCATCTCTGGCCATTTTCAAATCCAGGCTGAAAACTCACCTCTTTGCATCTGCTTTTGTGTCCTGAGCTGCTTGATCTCCTACGTGTTTCGTTGCCACTCTCCTAGATGTGTCCTTGTCCTCAGCTGTTGTGTTGTCTGTCTTGACTAGATTGTAAGCTCTGATGAGCAGTGATCATCTTTTACATGTGTCTGTACAGTGCTGTGTACGTGTTGTAGTGCTATACAAATGACAAGTGGTAGTAGTACTTCCTCTAATTTAAAACGCCAGATCCAGCCCCCCCAATCCAAAATCCTCTAATCTGGCATGCCAAGCCTAAAACAGATCCTCCAACCTCCATTCTCCTTAGTGCTTCTCAGGGATCACCCTGGTTGCTAGCTGCAATGCAGACGTGATCTCCAGTTGTTCCTGACCTATACTGATGGCTTCCAAGTGGTGCTGGTTGACCCTAGTTGTAATCTCATGGTACTACCACTAGAGGTCAAGTAATCAATACCTTAATTGTTGCTAGATAACTGTTTAATGTTATACCTTCTATTGGGGTATTTGGAGATAACTACGAGGAATTTATATATTTTTAATTTGTATTCAATAAACTTTTAAATTACCCAATCATTGTAGTTCTAGGTACAGTAATTAACAGTGAACATATACAATAGCTACAACAAAAACATGCACAGAATTATACAATGTTATTACAGGCAATTCACAACATCATACATTTTTATCTCCAGGAACAAGCAGGAATGAGTCTTCACATATGGGTACATCGGTACCGACGGAGCCTGCACGGGAATGCTCCCCAGCATCCAATCAGAAAGCTTTTGGGAGCATCCCTCGCGCCTGCGCGGTGACTTCCCGCCTTTCCCACTGCCTCTCCTCAGTTTTTGTTTTTACGCGGAGCCAACAGAACGTCCTCCTGTCACCGCAGAAACTTTTTTCTTTAAAATCCTTATTTTCTTGTTTTCTTGTGGTCGCGGCTGTCTTTCCCGCCGATACCGGTACCGCCGGTGCTTTATTCTTTTCTTTTTCAAACTTAGAGAAATATTTTCTCCTCAGTTTTTTGTTTTAACTTTGGGGCCTACCAGGCCTTTTCCAACATGGAGCCTTCTTCCCCTAAGAAGTGCCTTCACTGTGGAAACTTAGTTTTCTTTTTAGACTCCAATGCTTGGTGTCTAACCTATTTGGGTCCTGACCCTTTTTCCCCTGATACCTCAGGCTATATTATTGGGAGAAGACCTTCCCTTTTTCGAGTTTCCCTCGATGCCGTTTTTCCTCCTGAGGTGAGGACACAGGTTTATTCTTCCCTCCAGGATCAGGTAACCCACAAACAGTCTGTTAAGACTAGCCAATTCTTGAAGGGTAAGTCTCATTGGCAATAAAACCCTGGTGGGAGTCTTCGGGCTCCAAAGCATTTACGGGGTTTTAGGTTGTTCCTGGGGCTCACCCCTCACAGAACATACCTGAGCCATGCTTGGGGGTGGTATCCGCTTCGAGCGGTACCGATAACCCATCATCGGCACCGGTGTCGAGTGTTTCACTCTTCACCAGGGATCGCCATCTGGTGTCCTCGGTACCTTCGGGGCCGATCGATACGACCCAGATTGACTTTCCTGTATCCCAGCCATGTTCGGGGTTGGTACCGGCTTCGAGCGGTACCGATACCCCGGCATTGGCATCGGTGTCGAGTGTTCCACTCTTCACCTGGGATCGTCATCTGGTATCCTCGGTACCTTCGGGGCAGATCGATACGAACCAGATTGACTTTCCTGTATCTTCGCCATGCTCGGGGTTGGTATCGGCTTCAAGCGGTACCGATACCCCGACATCGGCGCTGGTGTCGAGTGTTCCACTCTTCACCAGGCATCGTCTTCGGATGTCCTCGGTACCTTCGGAACCGATCGATACGACTCCGATTGACTTTCCTGTATTGGCATCGCCGATACCACCACCACCGTCGGTACCTTCTAGACATGCATCGATAGACTCGCTCCCTTCGATGCCGAGTCTAGAATCGATATCCAGTCTCGATGACTTGGTACCGACGCATTTCGGAACCGATCCATTTCGTTTCCGACTACACAGTACCGAGGATATTTACCAAGGCTCTCTGGTTACCTCGGCACCGCTTCAGCAGCCCCCGATTCCTGCTTTGATGACATTATCGTCTCCGATACCGGTACTGGTATCGATGTCGATTCCTGCAGTTCCATCGGTGCTATCGATCCTTTCTATGCCTAGTTTGGAATTGATCCCAGGCACTGACAATGCAGTACTAACTGCCTCAAATCAGAACTGTCAGTATCACTGTCCATCTAGCAGGAATTTTTTTTCTGCACCAGGCCAGTATGTCTTCTGGTGCTCAAGCTGCTCCTTCAACCTCAGCTTACCCAGGAATAGTTCCTATTGGAGATCCCTCTTTTCAGAAATTTCTCCTTGACATGGCAACCTTTCTTGCCATTCCTATTCCTGGCTTTACTCTGGACCAAGATCCTGCAGATAAGGAAAATATAATGCTTCCTTTACATCATTCTTTGCAGGATCTTCTTCTGAGGATGTGGGAATCACCCTTAAAGGTTCCTTTGCCTTCTACAGCCATGAATGTTCTGTTTCAGGTGCCTCCCTCTCCAGGGTTTCAAAAAAATCAACTTCCACATCATTCCATTGTAGTGGAATCAGCAATGAGGAAGGTAAGAAGCAAGAAGAAGCATTCTTCTTATCCGCCAGGTAGTGCATCTAAAGCATTTGATATCTTTGGACGTCAAACCTTCCAAACTTCTATGCTGGCTTCAAGAATTATCTCATAAATTTTTTATATGTTTATGTTTATGTTTATGAGTCTGACACTTCAGGAGGTCACAGAGAAATTATCTCTTTTGTCCCCTTTTTTTGTCAGAGCCTAAGGCCACTGACTATTCCTTACTTCTTAATCATAGCAGGAATATCTCTTGGTTTATTTCTCGTGCTTCCCTAGACTCTTTTGAGTCTGTTAGCAGATCCTCTGCTATTGCCATTGGGGCACGTCGTAAAGCCTGGCTGCAAGCTTCAGACTTGAGCAGATGGGCACAACATACACTGGGTAATTCTCCTTGTAGTGGAGAAAATCTCTTCAATAGAGAGGCTTTACGTCAGGTTGCTCATTGCTCCACTGACTTCCCTGGTTCTTGAAACCATCCTAAGCCTTCTTTTTCCCCAGGACGTAGGAAATGTCCTACCAAACCTCCTTTCCCTAAGAAAAGAAGGTTTCACCCTTCTCCTGCCCATCCTCCAGATGTACCCAAGCAAGGGACATCTCATCCTAGTCTGAGGTCTCCAGACTCTAGCCAGTCTAATCATAAACAGCAACCATAGGTTCCTATATGTTGCAATCTACAGTTAACTTCTTCTTAGCAGAGGTTTATTCTTCTAACTCTACACTGGTTTTTCAGTATGCTAAGCTGTTAGGATACTTTTGTCCATGGGTTACAAAATTCTCCCCTTCTTACTACTACGAAGGGAGGTTACAACTATCCCATGATAATTTTTTGTCCCCATATGGACATCCTTTCCTTCAGCTGACTTACCATATGGTTAGTCACCTTCCATCCCTCTCTCTTCCAGGGTTTCCCCTGCTTGAGTTGGTACCATACTGAAACACTTCTCTTTCTTTCCAGTGTAGACTTTTTGTTATCCTTCAATGCAACTCATCAGACAGGGATGGGAATATCTCCGCTCCCTTTGTCTGTTTTTCTCTCTGTCTTTATACAGGAGAATCCCCTCTGCTCTTTTGTTCAGTTGCTGTGCATGCAGGAGTTCCAGTGATTACTCTAGTGCTCATTGCAAGCTACTTTCAACTATCTTGCATAATACTACTCACTGCAAGTTATCTTCTTCTAGCCATATCCTTTCCTAGGATGTGGCAACACACCTGACTTCAGTCAGTTTTATCTCATAATTCTCCTGCACAATGCTCTCTGCAATCTTCAGAGAAGCTTACTACTATGGGCTCTTGCTACAGAGCATTGAACTTTATCTCTGAGGGTTTTTTCCATATAGTAGAAAAAATGTATATAATCATTCCCTAACTATATGGGTTCTTTATACCCTCTTGTCTCCTGTTGTGAAACAGAAGACAAGCTTTTTCTGCGTGAATGTCCAAGGAGTTCCCAATCTTGCAGGAATCTACCCCTTTTTCCTTACAGCTTGGCATTATGCTTTTCTGCTCCACTTGGACAACGCATACTCTTTTACTGTACCTGATACCCCTATGTCCCTTGGCTGGGTCATCCTGGTATCTTAGTTTATGCGTTTTTCTTTTGTCCTTTGGACATGTCAGAGTCCTAAAGTACTCCTGACGTGCTCTTGCCAGACTGCTATTATCCTCTGTTTTTTCACGCAACCATCCTGGTTATTCCACTGAACTACATTCCTGCACCGCAGAAATAGATTCTCTATATATCTTCAGGTGGTTTTCACCTCCTTATTATTAGATGAATCTTTTCCCATCACATTCCCCAAGGGAATGTTTTTGTGGGGCTCAGTTGCAGGCATGTATCCTCAGACTTATCTTCATGTATGTATATGTCCTATTCATACATATTTCTGTAGTCTGTGTAGGCATAAGTCATGCCCATATATATATATATATATATATATCCATATATATCACACATATCTAGACATATATGCACATATATATATATATGTATGTCTCTCCATCTATCTATATATATATATATATATATGCCCATTGGGAGATGTCCATAGGACGCCATGTATTACCTGCTATCTCCCTCACTGTCTGTGCTATAAAGCTTTTACCTTCTTAAGAGGTCCAGACAGTCTACTTGCCTATTCTCATGCGGCTCAGTAAGTGGGAGCGGTTATACACACAATTACTGCTGTGATGTCAACAGCTTCTATTTTTGTTACAGATCTCCCTGTCTATGAAGTATCAAACTTCAATGTCTTCCTATCTCTTACCAGCTAGGAAAGACGGTGTACATCTTCAGTATTCTGAGTACACTTCTGTTCTCCTTGGAAATAGGGGCTTTTTTCCATACCCCCTCTTCCCTTCAAGACTGGGCTAATTCTCCAGATCGGTCAGTCTTCTTCTTTTAGTCCTCAATGTTAATAACTCTGTACCTAAAAGAGTTTTCAGCTTTTTCCCATAAAGCTTTCCATTGAAGACCTGCCGTTCTTCTCCTGCCCCAGTTGACACCTGGGTTACCTGCCCATTCCAGGTTTGGAACTTCATCCTCACTGCTGTGAAGTTACCTTGAGGATTCCGCTACTGCATCTACAGTACACTCCATCACAGTTCTACTTCCTACAATCCAGTAGGTAAGCTCTATATTGTACTAGTTCATTAAATATTTTAATGATACTTGACATACATTCTAAAGACTCATTTTTTCTCTAGTCTTTAGATTTGCTGTTCCTCTACAGCTCTTCTCTATTCAACTCCTACCCCCCATCCATTAGGGGATGCCGGGGATCCAGGTTTGGGAAATGCCGTCCTGTTCCAGGGATACGCATTTTATGGGATCTCCCCTGGCACCCACAGCTAGGGAGTCCCCATATGTGAAGACTCATTCCTGCTTGTTCCTGGAGATAGCACAGTTACTTACCTGTAACAGGTGATCTCTGGGAACAGCAGGAATTAGTCTTCACAACCCACCCACCTCCCCTAGGAGTTGTATCTATCTATCTCCTTTCCTCTTTCTCTCCTTCTGTCTCAGCTATGAAACTCAACTGAGGAGAGGCAGTGGGAAAGGCGGGAAGTCACCGCGCAGGCGCGAGGGATGCTCCCAAAAGCTTTCTGATTGGATGCTGGGGAGCATTCCCGTGCAGGCTCCGTCGGTACCGACGTACCCATATGTGAAGACTAATTCCTGCTGTTCCCAGAGATCACCTGTTACAGGTAAGTAACTGTGCTTTACAGGTTATACAGTATACCTTTACAAGCAGATACTTCTATAGGCACCTGCTAATCTCTCACAATTCTGTGATGGCCCAGATGGGGTATGGCAAAGCATTCCACAGGAATAGGGCAAACAGTGAAAATGCATGATCCCTATTGATTTGTTTTCTTCCTTTATTGGCTGATGGAACAACATAAATATTCTGGAAACAGGCTCTAATTGGGCAATTTGTAACAAATTTCTGCAAGGGCAAGCCTAGGTAACTTGCTAACATATCATAAGACAACAAATAGAGAGAAATTTCTACAAACAGCACAAAACAACCACAACATAGCAGGGATTGGAGCCCATAGAGTAGCAGAATAATAAATCTTTATATTACTGCTCTCCAGACTGCAATCCTTGCTGTGTTGTGGTTGCTTTTAGCATAACATATGAGCAATTTGGGATTTAGCTGGGAGCCAGTGAAGCTGGATACAACTTGGGATAATATGACAGTATCTTGATTTGTTCATTAGTACTTTTACTACTGCATGCTATACCATCTGCAGTGTCTTGAGAGTCCATGCTGATAGCTCATATAGAATGAAATTACAGTAGTCTAGACAAATAAAAATGACCAAATAAGGAACCAGCCCCCCTCCCCTTGATAGTACCACATAACTACCACTAGGTGGTCAGAGGTGCCATTTAGAACCCAGGCACTAAATGGGGTAGGAACAATTGAGGATTGCTCCTGTCCACCCAGTAGATAACATAGATACTCATAGTAAGTGCCAGGGATCATGTCAGGGGGGCTTGTATTATGCTGCAGCTTAGCTACTACCCCAAGAGGATAGTTACTAAGGGAGTGCTTTCATGAGCATGTATTTGCTTTGGCAAATTTATATCTAGCTGTAGTACCACAAGACTATCGCTAGGGGTTGACTAGCACCATTTTAAAGCCAGCAGCTTATAGTGCAGCAATGACTGAGGCGTGCTCCTGCCCCCTCCTTCTACAAACAAGGGACACTCTAAGTAGGTGCTTGGGGAATGGGAGGTGAGGTGTCGGATTACAGGATTCTGCATTGGGGGATTCTGGATCAGGGAAAAGGACCTGATCAGGGAGGAGGCCAAATTATGTGTTATTTCCTTAATGCATGTTAGTTACTACTAGGAGTGCACACAGCCCAAAAAACGCAGTTCATTTGTGTTTAAAATGAAAAAGTCCTGTTTTTTTTGCATGTTCATTTCACCTTTGTGATCAGTAGTGCTTTTTTAATCATGTAGATTGATTGTGTGCGCGTTCATTTATAGGTATATGTGTGTCCAAATGATTAGTAGGCCCTTTAAATTTTTAGGCACTCACATATACTGAATATGTGCTCATGAATGCACGCCAGTCGTAAGAACTCCTCATAATTGGTTAATTCCAAATGCACCAATAGAAGGAATAACTGTATACAGTTAGGTAATCTGTTTAAAGTTATATGTGGATTTTCAGTGATTCTACTTGTGTGTTTAGGATTGGCAATTTTGCATAACTTTAAACAGGTAACTTACCCATTTAAAGTCAATTGGCAGTCATCCCACTAAATATCTACCTCAATATGTTGACATAGCTTTTTAAAATTAGAATACTTTAACAATGATTGATAATCTAAGATTAGAGGTGTGAAAGTTTTACAACAATGTTTATTATCTAGGGGCTGATGTGCTTGAGGGCTCTTTTACTAAAGTGCACTTTGCAGTTAGTGTGGGTTTTGTCATGAGCTAATGGCGTGCTGTGGACCATGGTATAGGGTAGTGTGGGGCAGCACAGTTCGCGTAGTTCCGTTTCCACTCTAACTATGCATCACATATTGGGGTGGTGAGTGGGAGGGTTAGGGGCAGAGAGTGAGCGAGTGTTCAGAGCAGCCACGCTAACTGCAGGGCCCACAATTAGAGTGGGTGCAATACTGCCACCTCAATAGGTGAAGACAAATGCACCCGTGCTAATTTTGGCACCTGTTATGGCGCAGTGCAGCACGTTAATTGATGGAAACATACTGTTCACACCCCCAACGGTTAACGCAGTGGTGTTGCACCTAACACACCATGGCACATTAGGTGCAAATCCACAACACACTTCAGTAAAAGGGCCCCTTAAAATCTTTCGCCATGGGTTGCAAATAGAGGAAAAGCTTATTGATTGGAACAGCAAGCTGAGGATCAAGGAAGCCAAATCCCACTTATGCTCCTTGTGATATTGGACAAATCATTTAACCCATCATTGCCTCAGATAAAACTTACGGGCCGATGCAGAAAAGCTTAGCATGACATTTTTCTGGCTTTTCCCATGCTAGGCTTGCTCTCTGATGCAGAAAGCAAGCTAGCACCAGAAAAATGCCAAAAAAGTAACCACACTAAATTACAGTGACCTTGGCATTCAAATCGCTGCATAAGTAATTGCGCCCAGTGTTAAAAACTGTGCTGAAACTTAGCGCAGTATTTTACACTGTTTTTTAATGCTGGATCTTTACGCCGGCTTTGGGCAGGCATAAGATCCAGCTGGGAGCAAAAATGTCATCTGAGGTGAAGTTTGACACTTTACTTCAGATGATCCAGGCATTGAGGAAAGTCCCAGTACACTGTCGGGGGGCCAATGTCCCCCCATATACCGACCCCCCCCCCCAACAGAAACTAAATCTCCAGTGGCCCAGCAGCCCCAATTCCCCCCAACACCCTTTAGTACCTGATCACAGTGGACCAAAACAGACTAGAGTAATATTGCTCAAAAAGCTGGCCCATATCTCTCACTGAATTGTTGGTATTTCATGGTAACTATCAACCAACCAATCTTATTACTCTCTGCATAATAGCCATTGTTCCTTATTAATATGTCTTGTCCTGCTTCTTGACATAATAGCTTATTGTCCCAGTACACTGTTGGGGGGCCAGTGATAATGACCCCCCCCAACAGAAACCAAATCCACAGTGGTCCAGCTGCCCTATTTCCCTACACCACCCTTTAGTGCCTGATCGGTGCCTGTGGGGAGATCAGCAGCAGGTATCGGATGCAAGTATTGTGAGTCTCCACTGTATTTACAAAACCTCTGTAGTAACTGCAGGCAGGAAGCTGGGACACCCCTTGCACATACCAGGAGGGTTGGGCCATAACCATGGGCCTCTTGCAGCTACCACACGTTAGTAAACATGCTCTCAAATGTCAGGGAATATGCTTGGTTTTCAAAATTATTCAGGTAACTCTGGGAAAGATTTAAAAATGTTGATGCTTGACTGGCCTGTAAATACTTATGTCAAATGCCCAGTCCTCAGGACATACCTTGCCAGTCAGGTTTTCAGGATAACCACAATAAATTTGCTTGCACTGTGTCCATTGTATGCCAATATCTCTCATGCATATTCATTGTGGTTATCCTGAAAACCAGACTGGCTAGATTGTTCCCAAGGACTTCTTGGGATTCTTTTTGAGAATCTCTGATCTAGACATAGGTCCACATCATCGAACTGCAATTGTTTAACTGGTGCATTGATATATTAGCCATGGAATTATGCCATTTCGCTGTCATCCCAGTAATGAATGGATAGTAGTGGAGCTCTATACTATTGAATGTCCATGGTTATGAATCAGTGCTCTGTAATTGTGATTGAATGTTTATCATCATGCCTGGATAATATAGCAGCTAATTTCAGCATTATTTCCAGCAGAATGTTAGGTCCCTTAAATACAGTTGTGGTCAACGTAATTGGCACCCTTGCATTTTAGGTATATTGGGGGTCATTCTGTCCCATGAATAGTGGGAATGGACATCCCATTGGGACATCCTTTTTCACTATTTGCCACCCTGCCGGCCCCGGCAAAAGCCTCCCTGTATGAACAATGCGTATGTACAGGGAGGCTTAGACGGGGGCAGGAGGGGTGTTCCGGAGGTGAAGCGAAGGCAGGGCATGGGCGGTCCATGACCCCGGATATACTGGGCCGATTCTGAGGTCGGTCTTATACATCCGAGGCTATGAACTTAGACAGGGGACTTATTCCTCCGCAGAGGTGGAATGAGCCCCCCTGGATGTCAGAGGATTAAGCTGCCGGGCTGAGAACAAAAGGTAGGGAAGCACTGCAGCTCCATTCAGGTACCTGTCTGAGGTACGGGGCAGGTGGCTGTGCATACAGGCCGATCAGAATTGGGGCCCGGCCTGAATGTTCAGGCCCTAGACCCAATTCTGATCCTGTGGGCACATCTGGCCCCTGCAGGATCATAATTGGATCTACCTCTGGGCATCCTGATTCCGGGATGGCCACGTTGGAATGTGCCTCATTGTGTACAATATCTTGAGAAATAATTTGAAATATTCTAACTGGGTGTCATAAGAATATTTTAATAGTAGGAATATTTTAATAGTATGTTCAAAGGTATACAACAACAAAGATTTCTGTGCAACTTAGACAAAGTAATTTCTGAAAAAAATATATATATGACCTGGACAGGATTAATGCCACCCTTCACTAATATTTGGTTGCACAACCTTTGGCAGTGATGACAGCCTCCAAACATTTCTTGTAGCCTTTCATACATCTGTCTGCTGACAGTTTCTCCCACTCTTCAACTGCACTTAGTTCCAGCTCATAAATGTTTCCAGGATTCCTTTTACCAATGGCAGATTTCAGCTCTTTCCAAAGCTTCTCAATTGGATTGAGATTAGGACTCATTGCTGGCCAGTTTAAAAAAGTCCATTTTTGTCTTTTTAACCATTCTTTTGTGCTTTTAAATGTATGTTTTGGGTCATTATGCTGCTGGAGGACACATGACCGTTGACCCATAAGAATATAAGAAATGCCATATTGGGTCAGTGGCCAATCCAAACCTAACTTTCTGACACTAGGGAGTATGTTTACAAAACAGCAATAAAGGAGCAAGTGTGCAGTTTATGTGACACATGTCCACTTAATTCCACAAAAATGCAGAGTTTCTGTGTGTAAAAGGCTCCTTCAGCATAAAGGGAACAAGAGGCTGAGAGCGGGCATAAAGGGGCGGAAGGTGGGCAGAGAAAGGGCGGTAACACCATGTGTTACTTTAACACCTCTTGCGTTAACACTCCTAAGAGCCCCTTAATGTCTGTAACCTTAACGCATTGTAAAACCTCGTGGAAAGGGTGTCTGCAGAGAGGAGAGAGCCTATATAAATGTGAGCAGTGTGATGAAATGACAATGGAGCCCAAGTCAGTGATAGTAGTGCTCCATTAGCAGCAGCAGCAGCATAGTGCACAAGTAGGAAAGGGCACCAATGGAGCAAAGAGGGTAGCATGTTGGACATGCAGTGGTAGGTGTAGGTGGACATTTCAGACCAGGGAGCTGCCCAGGTGGCACATAGTGGCATAAGAACAGAGGATCCACAGATATGCTATACTGAGTTAGACCATGGTCTGTCAAGCCCCGTATCCTCTGTCCCACAGTGGCCAATCACACTCACAAGTACCTAGCTGGGTCCTTAAAATGTATCCATGTTCAATGATGCCTGCAGTGGGGCAAGCTGTGGATCTGCAGTGCCACCTGCATAATGGTGCAATGACCGTTCCCCTGGAACCTATCCAAACTTCTAAGCACAGTTACACAGAGGCTTTACGACATCCTCGTTATCAGAGTGCCAGCGATTGCCTACATGTTGCCTGACAAACTACAGTATATGTCCCTATCAGTCTGGAAAGCATTGCACTGCAGCGGCATTGCCTGTCCCCTTGTCCACCCACATATTGATGGTGTAAACAACCAATCAATGTTTACACATTCCACACCATTCAGTAATGCATAGACCCCCAGCATATCTCACCTTAGCCATCTGTCCTCTAGGTTGAAGGGGCCTAACCGTTGTAACCTCTGCACATAGGGGCATCCCCCATCCGCACCATCTGTGATGTCCGTCATGATCACACACTGGCAAAACACAGACATACAGCAGCTGTGGAAAGGAGATCTGCCACATGGGGCAGTCCAAGGGACATGACACCAAAAGCAGAGATTCCAGCACCACCCCCCCCCCCCCATGGTGCCACTGAACCCAGCTGTGGAGGAAGAGGCCAATAGCGCTTGCAGATGTAGCCCTCCAGGTAGCTGGAAAATGCAGGTGCCTGAGGAAATACTACAAAATTGTGTATCTCTGGTCTTCACGGAGTGAATGATAATCCTAATTATAACAGAAACACTCCATACAAACAAATAACCATAGTGGAAAAATCCTCCAAATTGTTTATATCTTCTTGTCAATCAAACTTCTTCCCTTCTTATTTTTCAATTGAACTGGCAGGATCCCTGGATATCACTGTTTGAAAAACTGCAAACTTGAGATACTAAATATATTATATAAAGTATATAAACCCACCAGGAGGTTTCAGACCATTAACACGCTCAAACAAATGCTTATTTGTAAAAAGCAACAGCGCACTGGTAACATCAATAACCAACCTGGATTTTTAGTTTTGGGGTTTTTTTGTTGTTTATATTTTCAGTTTTTTAAGATTGCTAATATGAACACCAGTTCTCCACCACCAAACGTGAAAACGTTTCTTAAGACTTTATAATAAAGGAAAAAAGTCTTAGCTTTATGTCTCGTGTCTTATTTGCCTCAACGCTTCCTCCGGTACCATAATAGCGTTTCAGTCCTCACAGGAGTTTCTTCAGGAGGATCTATAAAAACAGACACAATATAACGACATCAAAAGAGCTCACTGATTCTCACCCACTGTGATTATTTAAAATAACGTCAATAAAATATTGTAGTGCATAAGGCCAGGAATAATATACTGTTTAGAAATGCATACCAGTAGCACTTACAAGAGAAAACTGCTGCCCGCGTCTACACAAATGTTTCTTCCAGTGTCTCAAAAAACGCCGCGCATGCGCGCTAATCATCTCAATGCAGGCTTTATACTAGACTCTCTTCAATGGTGTAGGATCAGCCAATGGTAGTAGTCCTATTAGACATAACGATAGTCCTGTTAAAGGCATACCTGCCATTCTATTGAAGAGTTTAAGCCATAAGGTTGTACTGTGTTAACTAAAAAGATCCAACGCTGCTCGTAAAAATTCAAAGTCTCATCTAGAGTCTTACCCCTCATGGGCCGTTGAATGTGGTCAATGCAAAAACATCGTAATTGGTCAAAATCATGCCGTGCTTCAACACAATGCTGAACTATCGGAGCCGTCAGCACTGCACAGCGCAAACGACTTTTATGTTCCAAGATCCGGGTTTTAAATGATCTGATGGTTTTGCCAATATACAATGTAGAACATGGGCATTTAATAGCATAAACGACTGAAGTGGTGGTACAGGATGTGAGGTGTTTCAAATGGTAGGTTTTCTCCAAATAAGTAAATTCTTTGATATCTTCTGTTATTGGACAGATCACGCAATCCCCACACTTTACATGTTCTCGATTGTTATCTTTTTCTACAGGAGCCCGTAAAACTGCTGGACTTAGCCGTTCTTTAAGATTACCATTGCGTTGCCAAACACAGCGAATGATTTTATCAGTTAGGCCAGGGACAGTCTGTATAAGATGCACATGCCGAGACATTATCTTTTGAATTTTATGACTCAAGGGTGAAAACTTGGTGATGAAATTAACGTGATCAGTATTCTCAATCATTCCTTGTTTTCGTGTCGGTACCAGCAACCAATCGCGATCATTATACAACGCTCGTTTATATGCAGTTCTAATGATGTTTTGGGGGTATCCCCGATCTACAAAATCTGAAGATAATTTCCGGGAATGAGCTTTAAAATCCCCTGTGTCAGAGCAATTGCGTCGAAAGCATAAAAACTGGGAAAAATGAAGGCTGTTTTTTAACTTAGATGGATGACCACTGGTGTAATGCAAAAATGTATTTCGTGCAATAGGTTTCGTATACACTGAAGATTTCCAACCTGTGGACTCTTTAGTAACCAATAGGTCCAAAAAAATGATGTTACTGGTATCTATAGTATGTGTGAATTGAATCGCCGTGTTGCAACTATTTAACCAATGGACAAATTGTAAAACAGAATCCTCAGACCCCTTCCACAAAAGAAAAATGTCATCTATAAATCGGGCCCATAATTTGATATTTGAAGAATAGAAGGAGCTAATGAGCCACTGTATTTCAAAATCAGCCATAAAAAGGTTGGCAATAGAAGGAGCACAAGTGGTTCCCATCGCTATGCCAGATCTTTGGTGATAAATAGTAGTCTCAAACATGAAATGATTGTGAAACACCGTGAGACGAGTCAGATCCATCAAAAACGATAACTGGGCCACTGTTAAGTCCCCCCTCTTCTTCAATTGAGCTTCTACTATACGGTACGCCTCTGCCTGAGGTATACTGGCATATAATGCAGTGATGTCAAGAGTAATTAGCAACACTTCGGGATCTTGTGCCCAATTATTTTGTTGAGCCAATTTCTCTAAAAAATGAGCAGAATCTCAGATGTAAGAAGGTATATCTGATAACAATGGGCGCAAAAAATAATCCAAATACATGGACAAGGGATCCAAAACTGTACCCCGTGTCGATACGATAGGTCTCACCGGTGGTTTCTCCGGTCGTTTATGTATTTTTGGGACCAAATAAAAACGGGTCATAACGGGAACTTTAACATTTCGAAACAATAATTCTTTTCTAGAAATAACCTTATTTTTGAAGGCTAGATGAGTACTTTGATGGATTTCTTTTTGAAGAGAAATGGTGGGATCAGTATCTAACCTTTCATAGACTTGACTATCAGAAAGATGATGAGATGCCTCCTCCAGATAATCCCCACGGTTAAGCACGACCACTGCTCCTCCCTTGTCCGCTTGGCGAATTACAATGTCACATTTCGTCTGAAGTTACCGCATAGCAACACGTTCTTCACGAGGTAAAAAATTTTTAAATAATTGTTGATGTCGTTCAAGTTGGGTAACTTCCTTTAGGACAAGATCCCTAAAGACTTGTATCGCAGGAGGCAAGGGACCAGAGGCGTCCAGGTGGATTTTAACGGAAGTGGTGTCTGCTTAACTGGAGCTGAAAATTCAGAAGCTAAGCTCTCTGGTCGACTCAAGGGCTGTTGAGCAAAATAAAACTTTAAGCTCAATTTCCTGAGAAGAGCTTCCAGATCCAATCGAAATTGGAACGGGTCATGTTGAATGGTAGGTACAAATGACAGACCTTTATCCAAAAGCTGACTTTGAGCAGTGGTCAAAACGTGACCAGAAAGATTCACCACTAGATGTGAGGTAGTCCCCGAAGGGATGACGTTTATTGTCTGTTGCGTGTCAAGGTCTTTTTCTTTTTCTTTGTGTTGACTGCTTCGTCTGTAAAATCCTCCCGAGAGAATTTTCAGCTTAATCCCCCTCATCTGTCCTCTGGGTGGGCAAGATGGGAAGGCTTCAAAGCCTCTATACGGGCAGTTATCACCAGTTTTAGCATTGGGCAGGCAAAACTTAATAAGCAGCGCCTGGACGCGCTAGATATGCAAATCAAGGCTGGGGAACGGGTCTTGGTTAAGAGAGCGGATCCTTGCGTTCTGCTTCGACTACAGCACCTACGTTTTCAGTATAACCAAATTCTCACCTCAGAGGCGGTTAAACATATCCGCTTGCAGGAGGGTATGTATTACTGGGAAGGTGATAAGGCAAGTAAGCTCCTAGCCAGCCGGCTGAAGGCCCGGAAAGAAATGGGGAGAGTTGCCGCCCTTCGGGATGATCGTCGGGACGTATTAGAGGTTAAGGATCCGGCCATCCTGGAGCTTTTTAGAGTTTTTTATGAGCGATTATACTCCTCATAAACGGCTTGTTCTTTTGAGGCCTTCCAACAGCTCCTGTCTAAGGTCCAGAGGCCAGAGCTGAATCCAGAGTTGATGGCCGTGCTTGACCTTCCCATCTCTCTGAAGGAACTTGATGAAGCGGTTGCTTCCCTGGAAGTAGGCAAAGCGGCGGGCCCAGATGGCCTGCCGGCTGAGTTCTATAAAGTGTTCTTCTGCGAGCTAGGGCCTTCTATGCTGCAATATTATCAAGCCCTTTCGGGAGAGTGTCCTCGGATTGGTTCCTTTGCATCTGCGAATATTGTCGTCATAGAGAAACCTGGGAGGGACCCGCTGGAAGTAGGGAATTACCGCCCCATCTCCTTGTTAAATGCGGATTACAAGATTTATGCCACTATTCTAGCGAAGCGTTTGTCTTCTGTGATCCCGATGTTGATCCATCCGGACCAGTGTGGTTTCATAGCTGGCCGCTCGACTGCGGATAATGCTAGGCTCTTGTGCCATGTATTGGTCGCGGCCGAGTCCCAAGATGAACCCGGGGTCGGTTTATCACTTGACGCAGAGAAGGCCTTCGATCGCCTGGAATGGTCATTCCTGTTTCATACCCTCCGGTGGTTTGGAATAGGAGAAGGCTTTATTGATCTCTTGCGAGTGATGTATGCTAACCCCACTGCCCGGATATGTGTTAACAGCACCTGTTCTCAGGAATTTCATTTAGGCAGGGGAACGTGGCAGGGATGCCCTCTCTCACCTATGTTATTTAACTTGGCCCTGGAGCCTTTAACCCTCTCAATTCGCCAGAATGCGTTGATTCCGGGCATCAGGGTCTCTGATACTGAGATAAAATTGTCGGCCTATGCCGATGACTTGTTGCTTTTCACCCATCTGGACTCGGTCCCACACATCCTTACTCAGATTGGGGACTATGCAGCTCTATCAGGCTATAAGATTAATTGGTCTAAGTCTGTCGCCTTTCCTCTAAATTCTCGGGTATTCAAATCCCATATGGCCCAACACCCTTTTGTATGGGAGCCGGGGATGGTCAAATACCTAGGGGTTTTCTACTGTTTTCCCTTGGAGGAAACGGTTCGTCTGAATGCAGACAAGATAGTGGCCACGGCGAAGCTCCTGACCACTAAGTGGTCTCCCTTGTCTTTGTCGTGGTGGGGTCGCCTGGAGACTATTAAAATGACTATCATGCCCAAAATTAATTACATTCTGGAAATGGTGCCGATGCTATTCTCTAACCAGGTGTACAAGCAGATTGAAAGAATACTCGTGGGTTTTCTGTGGAATGGCAAACCCCCGCGTATTGCGCTCTCCAAGCTTAAGGGAACCAAGGAGGAGGGGAGCGTGAACTTCCCCGACTTTAAGCGATATCACTGTGCCTTTCTGATCAAACAAGGGGGTCGGTGGATGGAGGATGTGTCTGACCTCAATCCTGTTTGGTTGGCCCTGGAGAGGAGTATCGTTTCTCCGTTTCCATTGCCGTTGGCCACTGGTATGCTCTTTCCTCCGGCCCAACCGGGGTCTTTGCTCATAGTCGCTGTCCAGAGAGCATGTCAGGAAGTTTTCTCCCAGGGAACATTGGCGGGAAGATTTTCTCTCGACCTCCCGATTTGGTATAATCCCCTCTTTAAGATCCAAGCTAAGTCCTTCGCCTGGAAACAGTGGTACAGCAGAGGAGTATGGACGCTGGGGCAGCTTGTCAGCAATGGGACATGGAAGGCCTTTAGTGACTTGCAGCTGGAATTCAACATCCCAGGAGTACTAGTTTTCCAATGGTTGCAGCTGAAACACTGTATAGGGAAAGCTCTGGGAGAGGTCAGGTTTTCCGGGGACACTGGGAGGACATTGACCCAAATCACCCATGCCAGGGCGGGCCGAGGTATAGCTTCATCGTTATACAAACAGTTTGGACGGCAACTTTCCTCATGTGTTCAGAGAACGCAAGAGAGATGGGAGTGCGAATCTAGCGTTGTCCTGCCCACACGGAACTGGAAGGATTTCTGGGCCAAGCAAACGCGCATATCCAAGTCAGCTTCAGTCACACAGACCCTGTTCTTTTTTGCCCATAGAGCTTTCATTACGCCAGTGAAGGTTAACAAGTGGGACAATACAGCTAGCAGCACTTGCTGGCTCTGTAAGGTTGATGTGGGAACCTTCCGGCATACTAGCTTAGGCCACAGTCCAGCTCCTGCTGGTGACAATATGTTGAGTTACAAGTGGGGACTGTACGCTATGGAGTATAGGTTAAGATACAAGCAATGGGTAGTGGGGAGACTATAGCCTGTGCAGCAAAGTTCAATGTAAGCAATGGGAAGCAAGTTCAATGCAAGCAATGGGAAACAAGTTCAATGAAAGCAATGGGTAGCAAGTTCAATGCAAGCAATGGGTAGCAAGTTCAGTGCAAGCAATGGGTAGCAAGTTCAGTGCAAGTAGTGACCAGGCAAGCAGCAAATGGTGACCTACAAGCAATGAGGCAGTAATGGACTATGCAGCAGTCTATGTTACATAACAAGCAATGAGGTATAAGCAATGAGGTAGTGGGGTCTGCACACTAAGCAGCAGTATATATTATATAAGCAATGGGAAGCAATGAGAAGCAATGGGAAGCAAGTTCAATGTAAGCACTGGGAAGCAAGTTCAATGCAAGCCCTGGGAAGCAAGTTCAATGTAAGCACTGGAAAGCAAGTTCAATGCAAGCCCTGGGAAGCAAGTTCAATGCAAGCAATGTCCAGGCAAGCAGCTACAAGCAATGAGGCAGTAATGGACTATGCAGCAGTCTATGTTACATTACAAGCAATGAAGTAGCAGAGGAGCCTAAAGGCTGTGCAGTAAGTTAGTTGCAGGCAGAGAGGTAGCAATGATGAGGTAATGGGGTAGCAATGGAGTCTATAGGCTGTGAGTAGCAGTTGGGTAGCAACATCATAAGCAATGAGGTAGGAGTGGAGTCTAAGGCTGTGCAGTGAAGATAGTTGCCGGCAATGTGGTAGCAGTAATGAGGTAGCAGAGGGTAGCAGTGGAGACAATAGGCTGTCGCAATATCCTCGAGAAATCCGACTTTAGGTCTGTTGCTCAAGCATTAATCATTCCCCACCTGGACTACAGCAATGCCATTCTACAAGGGCTTCCAAAGAGCACACTAAGCATCCTACAAATGGCTCAGAATGTGGCTGCAAGAGTCATCATGGAAAAGAAAGTCACCGACCACATAACCCCAGTTCTAATGGATCTGCACTGGCTCCCAGTGGCCGCCCGCATCACCTACAAACTACTCATCACAACATTTAAGCTCATCAATGGCATCGCACCATCCTACCTCAATAACCTTATCACTATTCAACCTAGCAACAGGAGCAGGAGAACTATGAATCTCAACACCCTATGTATCCCGACCAGCATAAGATCTGTCAAGGCCGAAACAAGCAATAGGGCGTTCACATACTCAGCGCCAATCCAATGGAACCAACTACCGCATGAATTAAGGCGCACAAACAACCTGAGCGAATTTAGACGAAAACTTAAAACCTATCTGTTTCAAACCCACTACAACTTGATCTAACTGCAATACCCTACCTCAACCAGATCTCCTCTGCCGCACATGGAAGCATATATTCTAATAGCATATAGTCATGTATAGCCTGTACACCTTGGCAATTAATTCTGTACAAATTGTATATATGGGCCCCCCCCAATCTATTGAAATCAAATGTATACCCTGATCTGTGTGCTATAATCAAATGTGTATCGTATCCAAATGCTCATCCCGTGTTACGTAATCAGTGACTAATCAAAATGTAAAACTGAAAATCTCAATGTACTGTACAATACATTATGATTCTGTAAAGTAAACCGCTGCTGATCGTAGGAAGCAGCGGTATACAAGTGTTTACTAAATAAATAAATAAAAATGGGGTGGCAGTGGAGTGGACTGATGAGTGCCTACATCGTGCGGGTGATTGTAGGGCCTCGGGGCCGATCAGAAGGAGCGTCTCTTCCCTCTCAGCTCCTCGACACTGCAGCGGCTTCCAGGTGATCTGCTGGTGTTGCGTCGGTCAGATTGAGCCAAGGGTGCCTGTGGTCCCCACCTAAGGGCCATGCCCAAGGGCTCTTGGGCATGGCCCTTAGGCGTGGGCTCACCAGGCACAGGGTAACAGGGAGGCAGTTGAATTTATAGATCCCTCGTTGGGCCCTGATTGGACCTTGCGATGAGGAACAGGAGGGGTTTCCTGCCTCCTGCTCCCATCCGGGCGCTGATCGGGACACCGGAGGTGGGCTGGAGCCAGTAGTAAGAGGCAGCGTGCCAGGAGGCACTTGAATTTAAAGATCCCTCGTCGGGCCCTGATTGGGCCTTGTGATGGGGAACAGGAGGGGTTTTTCTGCCTCCTGCTCCCATCCGGGCACTGATCGGGACTCCGGAGGTGGCCTGTAGCCTTACTGTATGTGCTGTGCTCGATTTTTGGTCCTCAATTGTTGGGGCAGCAGTTTTTCATGGCCTACTCACTGGTGATGTGGCAAGACAGTAGCCTCACATCAGACTAGATGCCGGCGGTAAGACCATGCAATATATGTTTCCCTCCAGTTAATTTCTAGGCTATGAAGCTTCTCTCTTGCAACATCATGTTATTTCTTTAAGCTCATGCAGCAATATTACACCACAGATAGTAGGGAATTCAGAGGTCTCAGACTTCTTATGGCAACAGTTTTATCAGACTGTGTCCTTAAACCACTGTGCCCTTTTGCATCAATGACCTATATCATGCTCTTCCCTTCTTTATCTGTAGTTAATCACCACAAGCATATCTCTAAAAATCTTGTAATCTTATATTTCTAGAGTTAATTGTGTGCTTATCTTATCTTGTTTTATTGCCCCGACGCCACCATCTGGCTCCGTTTGTGCGTTTCACAGACGTGGGTTTCTTCAGGGAGAAGTTGTATATCACAGCACTCAATATGGTATTGCCTTCTCTCCTCATACGGCGTATTCATTAATTTCTCCAAAATAGTAGCACTACCAATAAAATGGTCACAATTAATTTAGTTATCATGCCTTACATTTTGCCATTATTTACCAACTCTTTTAAGCCGGATGGTGACGTCGGGGCAATAAAACAGCGCCCCCCCACTGTTGCAGCGCCCCCCACTGTTGCATCCCCTCCGCTGCTGCCACCACCCATCCATGACACTGCCAACACCCACACTGACAGCCACCTATCTCACCTAGTCAACAGCACAGGCCTGTTGTACGGTCAAACATGCTCATCACACATACTGCCACATAGCCTGGCATCAGGTGAATCAACTCCATCAGCTACCAACTGTGCTTGTATCCATACCTTCTCCAATAGCTTCCCTGCCCTACTTTCAGCATTTCAGAGGCTTTCCTACATTACGTTGTGTGCAAGATACCTTAACACAGCATGTTCTGTTACTGCCCATTAAGTGAACGCTACCACTCCTTAATGCCGGAATGCCTCTAACACGCCCAACACACTTACCGCACGTTAAACCCTTATCACTTCCGATACTGCTCGGAAAGACATGCTTCCTTACCGCCGTTTAGTAAACATACCCCTATGTGTCAGATATGTGCTTAATTTATACTCATTTTCAAAGGGAAAGTATACAAATTACCTCATGGAAAGTCCATGTACACATTTACTCCTGTTCTTTGGCATCCAGACATTTCCCATTTAATTTTGCCCGTACTGTATAGGCACACATTTTACAGTATAAGGTGTATGTCTAATCATGTTCCACCTAACCCTGCTCCCAGAAACACCTCCATCCAAGTAAGATAAACCTCTACATATACAGGGTATATGCCCAAACATTTAAGTACTATACCCCCAAGCAATTTTCGAAAAGCTTTCTAGAAGGTAGCTTTAAAAGCAATTTCCATGGATAAAGCAAAATTTTACAACAATGGACTTCTACACATTTTCTAGCAAGTATTAGGGTAAAAATATTCATGTTCAGTCTGTATATAAATATTTTTTTACACACAGCACGCACAGCATCATAGTGAATACATTACCTTACACAACCTGATAGCAAGCCCCTTGGCTAATATTTTATATTGAATAAGGAACTTGGCCTATAGTTCTGGATCATTATGGGGTCTCTGCCCTGCTTTGGGATGAGGGTTATTTTTTTGTCTGTGAAAGTACCAGTGATATAGCAAACCTCATATAAATGCTGAATTAACTGGGCTAGTATGAGAACCAAGTCAGACTTAAACCGCTTATAAAATTCAACAGTATAGTCATCTGGCCCAGGAGTCTTACAAAGGCAAAGAGAGTCCACCACTTGCGTTATTTCACATTCTCTAATAGAGGCCTCATAGGTCAACCTGTCACTGTCACCCACTTCTGAATGGTGTAAGCAGAGTAAAAAATTATTCTGAAACTAATCCCATCATGGACAGTGGACCAAAACAAAGTAGAGTAATATTGCTCAAAAAGCTGGCACATATCTCTCATTGAATATCAGCCTGGATTGTTAGTATTTCATGGTAACTATCATTTGCCTCTCTTTCTGAGACAATAGCCAACCAATGTTTTTACTCTCTGCATAGTAGCCAGTGTTCCTTATTAATATGCCTTGTCCTGCTTGATGACGTAATAGCTTATTGTACTCATACTTTAAATGACCACAACTGCATCTGCAAGTCATTATTCTGCTTGGATATGTCCATTTGCTCTAACTGGAAGATATTGCTTTCTAGCTCGTTAATGTTTTATGTAAATTGCTTAAAAGCACATTTTACAATGGGACGTCCAAGTGCAATCTGAGACGTCAAAGCCAGAACATCTGGAAAAAAATCAGGCATATGCAAGTTCAGGCACAATTTCAGAAACATGGACATGCCTGATATGGGCATCTATAAAGATGTCTTTATAAACTTCCCCAGAATAGCATAATGGTTAAAGATTGAGAGCAGGGTAGCCAGCATTCAAGTCCCCATGTGGGCCTTTGTGATCTTAAGCTAGTCACTTTATTTATTTATTTATTTAGCTGTATTTATATCCCGCTTTTCACCGGGTCAAAGCGGTCAATTGGGGGATACATTTAACATGAGGGGATATGAGACACGTACGCTAATACTTGCAGGGAACATGGGCAATGGAGGGTTAAGTGGCTTCCCCAAGACCACAAGGAGTGCCTATAGGACTAGAAATCCCAGTCCCTCTGGCCTGAGATTGCTGTCCCCAGGTGGGACTTGAACCCCCGGCCCTCCGGCCTGAAGTACCTTGTTCTAACCACTAGACCACTCCTCCCTCCCACTAGACCACTCCTCCCACTTAATTCTCCATTTTCTCTAAACCCTTTGTATGTTTTTAAGGCCAAAGCAAGCACTTTCCTGATGCTTATTCATGTCTGCAGCAGGACTATATGTGCACATGCCTGCAGACGTCCCATTCCTGAAATCGAATGGAGACGTGGAAGTCTATTGCACCTCCCCAAACCCCTTTGCCTACTTGGACATCCCTGCATCAGAGCCGCCTGTAAATGTCATTTCTGAAATGGCTTCAGAGATGTCGCCATGGTTTCAGATGTTCTAAATCATGACTTTAGTTTTCTAGGAGGAGAAATTAACAATTTCCCTCCTTAAGGTTGTTTTAAAAGCTTCCCACATTATGAGGATAATTTTATAATAGGGTTTCATGGGTAGTGTCGTCACCCTAGCCCAGGCCAAAGGCCTAAAGGCGCAGGGCTGCCAATGTTAGTCCTTAAATAAAGAATTATACTATTCTTGTCCACAGCTTGGACTTCTGGGACTTGTAGTTGTTTATCCTTATCTAAAGACAGTAGTGTGAAACCAATGGTTTTTAAAGGCAAACAAGAAATTTATTTATCTTCCCCAAAGCACTAAGGCTCAACACAAACGTTAGGATTCTTCTCCAAGCAATAACATCAGGAAATTATACACAAACTAGAACTGAAACTGCTTCATAAGCCTTTTAACATGTGTAGCTGTTTTCATCAAATGTTCAGCAAACAAAACATAGCTTCTTCCTTCAAGCAAAGCAAAGTGTCCATTTTTATCTTCTGTTTCTTTAGTAAATCAAGTACAAGTTATGCATGTATTCTTTTCCTTAGAAGCGGTTCCTAGCATTAACACAGATAGGTTAACTCACCCTGTTTCTTCAGTGCTTTCTGGGTTAAAGACTTTTTATCAGAAAGCTTTCAATCTTCCTTCTGGCACAATGAACAGTCCATTGCTAATTCCTCAGTTATAGAATCCTGCTCAGGACAGTCTACCTGCATCTCTTCCTGCTCTTCAGCATGTACGTCTGACTCTGAACATAAGAACATAAGATATGCCATACTGGGTCAGACCGAGGTCCATCAAGCCCAGTATCCTGTTTCCAACAGTGGCCAATCTAGGTCATACGTACCTAGCAATATCCCCAAAAGACACAGGTTCCACAATGCTTGTACTGGGTCAAGCATTGATTATCCTGGGTCTCTTTTTAATAGTGGTTTATGGACCTTTCCTCCAGGAACTTGTCCAAACCTTTTTTAAACCCAGCTACACTAACAGCCCTTACTACATCCTCCGGTAACAAATTCCAGAGTTTGTTTACATGTTGAGTGAAAAAATATTTTCTCTTATTTGTCTTAAATAGTTTACCCTGTAGCTTCATTGCATGTCCCCTAGTCTTTCTATATTCTGATAGCGTAAACAATTGATCCACGTTTACCCGCTCCACTCCATTCATTAATTTATAGACCTCTATCATATCTCCCCTCAGCTGTCTCTTTTCCAGGTTGAAGAGCCCCAACCTTTGTAGCCTCTCTTCATAGGAGTAGCCTTCCATCCCCTTCACCATTTTGGTGGCTCTTCTCTGTACGTTTTCTAATAATGCTATGTCCTTTTTAAGATACGGTGACCAGAACTGCACACAATATTCAAGGTGCGGTCGTACCATGGAACGATACAGAGGAATTATAATATCCTTTGTTTTATTTTCCATCCCTTTCTTTATGATACCTAGCATTCTATTTGCTTTCTTGGCTGCCGCTGCACACTGGGCAGAGGGTTTTAACATGTTATCCACGATGACTCCTAAATCTTTTTCCTGGGTGGTAGTTCCCAATGTGGAACCTTGCATTGTGTAACTATAGTGTGGGTTGTTCTTTCCTAGGTGCATAACTTTGCACTTGTCCACATTGAATTTCATCTGCCATTTGGATGCCCAGTCTTCCAATTTATCCAGATCCTCCTGCAGTTTTCCACAATCCTCTTGGGTTTTAACAACTTTAAACAGTTTTGTATCATCTGCAAAACCTCACTCGTTATTCCCTTTTCCAGGTCATTTATGAATATGTCAAAAAGTAGCGGACCTAGTACAGATTCCTGGGGTACTCCACTATTCACCTTTTTCCATTGGGAATATTGGCCATTTAGCCCTACCCTCTGCTTTCTATCTTTTAACCAGTTTCCGATCCACAATAGTACACTGCCTCCTATCCCATGACTTTTTAGTTTCGCCAGAAGTCTCTGATGAGGGACCTTATCAAAAGCTTTCTGAAAGTCCAGATACACTATATCAACCGACTCACCTTTGTCTACCTGTTTATGCACACCTTCAAAAAAACATATCAGATTAGTAAGACAAGATCTTCCTTGTCTAAAGCCATGTTGGCTGTCTCCCATTAGGCCATGACTATCTACGTGTTGTGTAATTTTGAGCTTTCATGAACTGTTTCTGGCTTAATGCTTTGTAAAAGCTCCTGGACTTCTCTCAACAGGTGCTCTCCACAATAAGGAATGTTTATACCTGGAATGTGAGGATTCCCTCTCTGGATTAACTGCCTCAGTTCTTCTAACTTGTTCAGCCCTGGTTCTTTCTACCCAGCTGGGTTCTGGTCACTTCTAGCTGTGAGTTTGCCCACGCACCTTTTGGCAGCTTGAACTGTTTGAGCTGGACCACGAACCGTTTGAACTGCAGCCTGACCCTCATCAGCAATTCTCCTAGCCACACCTCGGCTGGCTTCCGGACTAACAGCACTCCTCCTGCAAGCCTGGCTTTGTTTATGGCTGCTACTTTCACTGCTGAGCTCCTCACCAAAATCCTCACCGTTCTCCTCCCCGGTGATTTCCTTTCTGCTCCCAGGTGCTGACTCTCTTCCTTTTTCTCCCTAGGGTTTATAAGGCTGTTTCCTAACTAGCGTACCCTGCTTCCTACCCAGGTGTTTTTCATTACTCCCCAAGCCTGCACTTAGGTTAGCAGAGCTTGGGTGTGGCCTGACTTCAGTGACTGCGTGTTTTTTTCCTTTACCTTCAGTCTGAAAGCTGTGAATTCCCTGCCTGTCTCTCTCCTTAAAGGTATATTTACAATTTTCCTCTATTTCCAAGGGTTCAGCAGAGCTCTCCTCATCACAGTAGGCACCTACTTAGATGCCTGTGTGGCTGCTATTTTATAAAGACATGAGGAACCTACTTGTTTTATAACATACTAGTATAAGTGGCAGAGGTTGCATCTTAAGGGGATCATTTTGGAAGCCCTATTCATGACTTGCATGTCTGAAAATGACCATTTAGATGTGCCAATCATAGCTCCGTCCCAAAAGGCATTTTAGAAATCCTCAAATTTACACATGCCCTCCATAAACACATATATGCCACATGGGGGCATGCTGAGGTGTATCCAGGACATTTTAAAAAAGATACATGTGTATGTCTGATTTAGAATGGTACTGCGTGTCTAAACTCATTGGACTTGTCTTTGTCTATACCTGCTCCTAGGAATGAATAGCCATCTCAAAAGCGCTCATTTCAGCAACCTAACAACTGTACAGAGAAGAGGAAAGTAGGTCAATGGGTGAAGCCAGGGATATAGAGCAGATGCTCATTAGGAGCAGTGACTCAGATGGGAGGAAGGGGGAGTTGCTGCTCTAGCAAACTCTGGCATGTGGGCAAACCCCAAAGGTTTACTGTCATGGGAGACAGCAAGGGTATTTGTAGCCAGAGGGATAGTTTGGCCCTACCTAAGGAGAAGGACTTTGCTGGAGGCCAGCATAGGAGTTGTAGACCCAAAAAAACCACAGTTGGGAAGGAACAAGAATGCTCAGTTTTGTCATGTTTGTTTTCCCTGTGTTTTGGAATGGGAAAGGAGAAATATTCTGGCTTAATTAGCCCTTTCTCCATAGCCAAAAGGAGAAAGGTATGGGAACTGAATGGAGTACTTTGCATAAGCACCTTGCAGCCAAAAAGGGAAAGGCATTGAGAGTGATTGCAACATTTTTAACTGGTGTACTACAGAGAAATCCTGGATTGGATTATCTGGAAGGGAAGTAATTCAATAATGGTTTCTAAACCAAGCCAGTGAGAAGCAAGTGTGTTCTTCCACATTTGGGTTGTCTTGAACTGTGCTGCATGAATTGAGAGTATAATTTTCCTATTTCGCCTTTGCAGCCAGGAATTAAAGGCTGTGGTGGAATGCGTAGATCAGGGATCTCCAACTTCAGTCCTGGAGGGCCGCAAACCAGTCAGATTTTCAGGATATCCCTAATGAATATGCATGAATATGCATGAGATAAATTTAAATACAGTGGGGGGCGTGCATGCAAATATATCTCATGCATATTCATTAGGGACATCCTGAAACCTGACTGGTTTGCAGCTCTCCGGGTCTGGAGTTGGAGACCCCTGGCATAGATTCTCTGGGACTGGTTTGATTTGGGCGTGGGCAGTCCTGTAATGTTAAGAGCTCAGTTGTTTGAGACAATGCATAGTGTGTTGGTGCTGGAAGAGTAGTGCAGCACCAGACTCCTTGAATAAAATACATGTGGCAGACTGGCTGATCTGGAATTGCTGTTTGAGTCTTGCAAAAACGTTTATTATAATTATGTTTCCATAATGCAAAGAAAACCACAATAATATAAAGCAGAAAATACAAACAACATATCAATCTCCTATATACATGGTCAAGCCCACATTAAGGGAGAACATCAGGCAAAAAAAACAAAAAAACACATTCCACCAAAGAAAATTAAACGTCAAAGTGCAACATTAGGAGAAAATAAAACATACTAATTCCCCCAACCTTAAATTACCTGTTCTCTCTATCCCTTAAAAAAGATTGCAATTCAGAAACATAAAATAAAACATATGTCTGTCCCTGCCAAGTTATTGCACATTTGCAGGGAAATTTCAAATAAAACGTTGACCCTAATTGAACAACCTGTTGCTTAAGTTCCAAAAACTGACGTCGCCTAGCCTGAGTCTGATGAGTAACATCAGGAAAAATATTACGTTTATGGCCACAAAATAGCTCATCATGTTGAACAAAGGTTTTAAGAATTCTATATTTAGTGGATTCTAACCCCAGTGAAACCACTAGGGTACTTTGCTTATGAATTACATCCAAAGAATTCTCTAAAAAAAGCAATCAGATCCTGGCTGGGTAATGGGTGGAGAGAATCAATTTCCCCTCTTTCCACACTCACCACTCTAATTTTACTAGGAAGATAATACATTTGTAGAACATCAATAGGATCTGTAAATTTAAGGATCTCTGGAAAATATTTATCAAGAAGAATCTCTGGGGAAAGCAGATGATTTAAGGGAAAGTTCAAAAAACTGAGATTCTTAGCACAAACTCCATTCTCTAAAGCTTCCAGCCTGGCTTTAACAGCCAAAGAATCTTTAATAAAAGTGGTATTTGAAAAACACAAGACTGGACTTGAGAGTGGGTTTGAGGAAAAGAATTATTCAAACTACATAACTGTTTATCCACCTACAGGCTACTGTAGCAATCAATCTAATATCTATATTGTTAATCACCCCGAGAAGGTCTTTAAGGGTTTCGTCACTCTCAACAGAGGAAGAAATAACAACCTCAGGAGCCACTGGTAACACAGGCTTAGGTATTGGAACTCCTGAAGGAACATCAATGGCACTATCTTCCAGTACTGTAGAGGACAGAGCCGGAACAGAAAGCGGTGGCAGAGTCCAGATATCAGGGCTTAAAGAAACCCCATCCGGAGATAGCGAGCTGGATGGCCAAGGTATCAAATGTCTGTCCATAGGTCCCAAAGTCTTACCTTGCACTCCTATAGTAGACACTGTCTTCATGCCGATTTTATTCCTGCGCTTCCCCATCATTACCCATTGGCAGACAGAATAATACCTCCAGTGCACCAAAGGGGCGGGTCCTGCCCCTTTGGTCATGCCCCTTCAGTCATGACCCTTAGGCTGCGATGCGCGGGCAGGTGTGCCGGCTACGATTTAAATAGGGCCCAGGGTCCTGACCAAGGGAAGTCTGCCAAACACCTGCCCACTCCAGGAGCAAACACCAGGGCTATCCAGCAAGACAGATAGTATGCCGCTCGTTCTCCTCCTCATACCTGATGCAGCTCCAAATAGTGTGTGCTGGCTGCTGATTTAAATAGGGCCCGGGGTCCTCACCAAGGGAAGTCCCCCAAACATCTGCCTGCTCCAGGAGCAAATGCCAGCAGAGCTATCCAGCAAGCTAGATGGTATGCTGCTTGTTCTCCTCTACACACATGATGCAGCTCCTGCTTTTTGAGTCTTAACAGCCTCGTCCCAAGGTACAGAAGAAGCCAGGAACCCCAGACAGAGGCCTTTCTGCAGGTTCAGGAGACTTCAAAAGTGATAGGCACGCTATCCAAGGCAAACAGTAAAAGATGCTGTATGACAATATTAATGAATTTATGAATATTAATTGTAGCATGAATAGATTAATATAATCGTTGTGATATTATTTTTAATTTATTCTTAATTGTGTGCTCCCTTTTTTGTTGCAGTTCTGTGTAACCTCTTATTTTCAGAATATGTACTTTTAAATACTCATGCTTAACTCTAAAATCAATAGATGTACTATTGGAGATATATTTAATATATAGAATGAACAATTAATTGCATCTGTTTACATAATACTGGTCTGCAATTTTTTAAAAGTTGCTGCTTCAGAGACAAAATTTGCTAATTCTTATGGATTTTGATGTGCTGAATTAAAAAATGACAATTAAAACCGCTGATTGGCTACTGTTTCCAAGATATCTAAGCTTTTCCATTTTATGCCTGTATATAACACGGTGGTATTAGAATTTAAATTGCAAATTATACATTTAGGTCTTTTCATGTGTTTATGGTTGCCATATATATGACCTTGATAATATTTCACCTGTAGTCTTTGTTTAAATGTTTAAAAATCAGCCAAAGGGTTATGTAAATATTTATTTAAAAAGTATGGAACAGAAAGCAAGAAACAACTATATATGCATTAATATTCATTTTGGACCTTATTCATTGTCTACTCAGTGTTTCTTGGCTTGTCTCTTATATTCTGTAAATGGAGTATCTCTTGTCACTGTCCAGCAATAGCCTGCAAGCATTGATGGACTCCATTTACCTTGATATCTTTTCTCCATCACTGTGATGTCTTTATCTTTATTGTTTCTTGATATTTATTTTATTTATTTATTTAACAGTTATTTATATACCGCTCTTTCCCTAGTATCAAGTGCGGTTTACATGGAACAGTATGTTAATTGGTATGTAATATACCAAGTCAGTTTACATAGAACAGATAATTAACAGATATACCACCCTAGGCAACTAAGGCATCAGAGCAGTGTACAAATGTTTAAAAATAAACAGCAAAATGAAGGAAAAGAAAAGAAATGCCATTAATGGACAGGAAAGGAAACAAACAGAAGAGAGCAGAAGGAGAGCAGAGTGATCAGGAAGGAGAGGAAGGCAGATCCTTTTCATGATCAGGGAGATCTTTCCATCGCTGTCTCCCTGGATCTGTCTGCAGCTTCCTATCTGGTGGACCACTCTATCCTTCTATCTCGACTTTGTGATGCTGGTATTAGGGGCACCGTTTTCCGATGGTTTCTCTCCTTTCTGTCTTCCCGCTCTTTCTCCGTGGTTTCTGGTTGCACTGTTTCTGACCCTTTGCCCCTCTGCTGTGGCGTTCCACAAGGCTCGGTCTTGGCTCCTTTGCTATTCAATCTCTTCCTTACTCCACTCACTTTGCTTATACAACAGTTTGGGCTATCCACATACTATTATGCGGATGACATTTTTCTACTGTACCGCACTTCTCCTCAGCACCCGGATCTTACCCCGCTAAATGCCTGTCTAGCTAAGGTTTCTGATTAACTGTCCTCCAACTGCCTACACTGGAATGTGTCTAAGACAATGGCAATCTGGTTCACCTTTGACAGTCCCTGCCCTTCCCTGGTGCCTCACATCTCTGGTCACACCATACTCTTGGTGTCCTCCCTTTGCTACCTTGGGGTGACCTTAGATTCGGCTCTCTCTTTCCATGAGCACATTTCTCTTCTCACCCAACGATCCTTCTATTCTCTCCATCAGGTGCGTGCTTTACATCCTTTCTTATCTGTTCCAGCTCTCACCGCCCTTTTATTATCCGTGGTTGTCAGCAGACTTGATTTTTGCAACGTGGTTTTCCCTAGTATCTCTCAGTCTCAGCTCCATCATCTTAGGTTAATTCAAAATACGGCAGCCCGCATCATTACACAGGCTCAGCAAAGAGACCATATCACTCCTATTCTGTTTCAATTACACTGGCTTCCCCTGGCCTACCGCTTTTGCTTCAAGATTCTCACACTCGCTCATCATGCTATTCACACCTCCACCCCGCAATATCTAGCAGATTTTCTCCAGTTCCATACTCCCACCCGCAGTATTCGTTCCCTCCATCTTGGTCGCCTAATTCTTCCTTCCCCATTGCATGCACATCTCCAGTCTACCTGTCGTTCAGCTTTTTTTCTTTTTGGCCCCTTCTCTCTGGAACTCCCTTTCCTCCGCTCTCCATCAGGAACCTTCCTTCTCCAATTTCAAGGCTTTATTCAAAATCCATCTTTTCAATATAGTGTTTAACCACTCCTCTAGCCCCTGCCCCTGCTGATTCCCCCCCCCCCCCCTCTTTTGTGATTTTTCTTGCCTCTTTCTGTCCTGTCTGGTCCTGTCCCTGATATTGTAGTTCCTTTCCTTTCAGGCTACTGCCTTTTCTTTTTGGTACTGTAAACTGCCTTGTTTGTTAAGAGGTGCGGTATATTAAGTGCTTAATAAACATAAACATGGATCATAGGCAAGTTGAAAAAGGTGAGTTTTGAGGAGGGATTTAAACCGAGGTAGCGAGGGTTCTGCATATAGGGAGGTAGGTAGGGAATTCCATAGTGCGGGGGCAAGAAAGAAGAAAGCAGAGTGTTGTATCTGTTCCAGGCGTGCTTGTGAAACAGCCAGATGATGAAGGGACTAGAGGAGACCATGAGGGGTATGAAAGTGAAGATCAGCTAAATACTGTGGGAGACCTGTATGGAGTGCCTGGTGTGCTATGATGAGTACTTTGTAGTCAATGCGATATTTTACGGGAAGCCTGTGAAGGCAGATGAGGGTGGGTGTAATGTGATCACGGTGAAGGGAGTATGTCAGGTGTAGTTGGTAGAGGGGGAGACCTGCAAATGCACTGTTGCAATAATCCAGTCTGGAAATCACTAGTGAAAGCAGAAGGGTAGTGAGGGCATGCATGTCTAGGGAAGGGCGAAGGGTACCGATCTGACGCAGAAAAAAAAAGATCGCTGGACCAGAGTGGAAAAGTGGTTATGGAAGGTTAGGGAGGAGTCTAGGGTGACACCCAGATAGCACAAAGAAGAAACTAAGGGAATCGAAGAGTGGGAAAGAAGTGGAGCTAGTGAAGGCTGGGGGGGTGGTGAGAGCAAACTGTATTGCAGCACACTTGGAGGGGTTGAGGTGCAGGTGATTGCTAAAAAACAATTGGAGACAGCAGACAGACAAGTGTTCATAGGAGTCAGATCGGGACAATGTGGATCAGTGTGATAAAGAAGACAGATATCATTGGTGTAAAAATATACCGAGATACCAAATTGTTGGATTAACAATGCGAGGTGGGCCAGGAAAATATTGAAAAGGAGAGGGGCTAGGGCCGAACCCTGAGGAACACCGCAAGCTAAAGGGAGAGAGGGAGAGGAAGCCATACCACACAGTACAGAAAAAGAGTGAGAGGACAGAAAGGACTGAAACCAACAAAGTACAGTACCCCATAGCCCACAGTCCAAGAGGCGAGAAGGCAACAATGTGTGATCCACTAAGTCAAAAGCTGAGGAAAGGTCTAGGGAAACTGCAAGGGAGATGTTACTATGGCCATTTGATGTGGGGATTTCATTAAGTAGGGATAACATGATAGTCTCTGTACTGTGGCCAGGACGAAAACCGGATTGACGATGTCCTGATGAATTCTCTCGCCATGCTCATCGCTTACTGTTCTGCAGTTCTGTGGAAAAAAATCAAGATGAGAGTGCAAAAAATGTTTCTTTCATGACATATTTTATTTTGTGGGCCCCTAGTTATGGAATTCAATCCCTGTGTATATTCAGCAGGTGGACTCCTTGAAGCTATTTAAGAGGCATCTCAAGACATTTTTCTACAAGCAAGTCTTTGGTGAATTGCAGGGAATCTAGGGTCCGTAGGGCCATGAGCTCCTGAGCTGTTCTAGTTTACACTGCTTGCCTTTTCTTTTGTTTGTTATGGATTTTTTGTGTTTCATATTTTTTTAATTTATATTTTATTGAGGTTTACCAAAATAGCACAGAACAACAAAATCTCCAAGTGGGCAAGGGAACTTTGAGGGAAATAATCTCACAGAGTTTCTTGAGTCCTCTCTAGAAGTGGTCACACAGAGAACCACCCTGATTGCTGTATTTGCACTTGAGTATGACCGTAATACTGTACTTAAAATGTATTTCTGCAATTTGAATAAGTTGTTTTTTTGTGCTAAAAACATTAAAAAGCAGAAAAATATAAGGAAAAATGATTTTGAGACAGAAATTTAATGCAATTAAAACTGCCAAATTACATTTTAAAAACATAATTCCAGTATTTCTGGGCATTTCCTAAGAAGGTTTCTTTCTTCGGCCACTCCTTTCAGCAAAGTCTTTAATAATATCCTCAAAGTCCATATTTTAGAGTAAGGGCTACGAACCCCCAAATCCAGCCCTAAAAATAATGATAGCGTTCCGAAAATCCATGAACTGGCAATGTGTTCTCTAAAGCCAAACAGAAGAGGGAAGGCAGATGGAGAGGAGAAAGTGTTTAATAATGTCCACCAAAGTGGTGAGTGTAATAAGAGCAGCAGATAATGCCTTATAAAGAGATGTGAAGGAAAGATTGCAATACACAGAGCCCTCTAATCAAGGAAGACTGACTCAGCAGAAATCGTCAAGCTGGGCACTAAAGTTAGGAGCCTATATTTAATGAGTATAGGTGCCTAAAACATGTTCCTGAATATAAACATCAAACTTTAAGCTTAGATGCCTAAAATTAAACTTCCTATGAACTCTGCTAAATTAAGGTGCCTAAGTTAGGCATCCAGCACTGTAACCCAGCAATGAGCACCTGTCCTCATTCACATCAGCCTTGGTTCTGCCTTTATCCCCACTACTTTTAAAATACCTACATTTATGGGCCATTTAAGTGTTTAAATTGAAGTACTCAGAGCCAGCAAAGTTTTAATTCAAAAGTCAAGTTGTGATTAGGCATCTAGATCTTTTGAATATTGGTATAATTGTGTGGCAAGAACAGAAGAAAACAAAAATGTGCTCAGCTCAAGGAGAATAAAATGTGCTTTCAGACAGGTTATCCTAAGGAGCGTGGGGGGTGTACAGGAGATGAATTATTATACAATTTTCCTTGGAAGCAAAACAAATATTGATGAGGAAAGGAAGAATACAAAGTAAATCCACAAGCCGCCATGAAGTTCAGGAGTTATTGACAAGTAAAATTCAATGCAAAATAGCTCAAGGATATAAAACAACATTGTGTAATTGAATGTCAGTATTAAGTAGTGGATAAATAACAGTATGTTCATCTGACAAAGGGACCAACGTACTAACAGTGTAACCAGAATAAGAATTAAGGAGCACCCATGGTCCATCCGGTCCAAGTAATCAGCTTAATGCTTGCCAATTACAGAATCAAGGGGGTCCATTGAAATAATGTAATAGCAATTAGAATTTCTTTTGCAGTCGTAAATCTCAATGATCTTTATTTTTACTTGACAGCAAGTTAATACGTTAGTTTTAGTGTAGTTTATTGTTAAATCTGATTATTCACTTTCAGCGTGAGGACATCCAAGTCTGAATGAGGGCAAGGTGGAGGCATGACTGGATGACCAGCATCATATCTAAATTTAGACCTGCACCAGGCAGGAATATGCATTTGAAAAGTGCTCCTTTTGGCTGAAAACATCCAGAAGGTTTAGAGGAGAAAGCACTCCATTATCCCCAGTACTCAGCACAATTTCAATAATAGCAACTTTGGGATTTGAACCGTGGTTTCCTTGATCCTAGCCCACTACTCTATTAGCTATCCCTAGACATCCAGGTTCTGAAATACTATTCTAGGATATAAAACAACAGATGTACATATTGGGCACGTCCACGGTTTTGTGAAATCATGTCTGCACTTGGATGTGCATGCTTTTTTCCAGGTATTCTGGCTTGGACGTCCCAGATTGCACTTGGACATTGTTTCTAAAATTCCCCACCTATCCGTCTAACCAGCAGATAAGGACCAACATGGTCCATCTAATCTGTCCAGTAAGGTGGCTAGAATTGTAGAGTTGCACCTGCCAATCCATACAGGTTACTCCCCCTCTATGCCTTTGTTTAAGGTTATATCTGCCATTCTATGCAGGTTCTCCCTTCTATTTATGAAGTTATTTAAGTTTGCTTTTATAACATCCTCTTGCTATATAAGGATCCTTTGTGTCTGTTCCATGCCTTTTTGAATTCCACCACTGTTTTTGCTCCCACCCCCTCCTTCAAGAGGGCATCCCAGACATCCACCATCCTTTATGTAAAAAAGTTTTTCCTGATATTGCTTTTAAGTTTATCTCCTTGTAGCTTCATTTCATGCCCTCTAGTTCTACAACTTCCCCTTTTTTGAAAAGGGCTTGTTTGTTCATTAATACCCTGTAAGTATTTAAATGTCTATATCATATCTCCTTTGTCTCTCCTCTAGGATATACATATTTAGTTCCTTAAGTATTTTCTCATATGCCTCCTAGCGCAGGCCAAATATCATTTTGGTCACCTTTTTCTGAACCATTTCAGGTTTTTTATATCCTTTGCAAGGTATTGTCTCCAAAGCGGAACATACCCCATTGGTTTTCTTACTCATTACCAGACATAAAACATTGAAATGCAAAGGATTACTGTCTCTCCACCTATACTTTGCATTGTAATTTAATGACTGATGAAGACCGCCTGGGATCAGACAAGACCTTTGTGATGGAAATTGTCACTGTATCCCAAACTTTGCTTTGATATATAGTATAATGACATATACAGACAGCCCAGACCCGAGATTAGTGTGTACTCCTTTTAACCAGTGAATCTGCATTATCTCTTCAGAGACACAATGAAGATAGTATAACTCTCAAAAGCATTTCAAAAATATATTAAGTTAGTGCAATAAAAATGTATCACCAGCCTGTTTGCTGACCTTTTTTTGCACATATCCATGTGGACAAACGCGGCAACTACAATTTTTAGCTTATGTTCCAGAAATATACAAAAGAATGAGAGAGGAGGAGGGGACTAGCAATTGTGATGTTGTTTCTAGTCCTGATGGATTGAAATGTACCAAGCTGCTGGAGCCTTCTATGGAAGAGATGACTAAAAGAGCTAATATGGTCATCTCTTTCACTTAGACATCTGATAGAGAAATGATACTAGCATTGTTTTATAAGTTTAGAGCAATACCTTTCTACGAGCATATGATAAAGTCTTGCAAGACTTGAAACAGGAAGATCAAGCTGAACTTTCTTCATCACATGGCTCAAGCTCAATGTAGAGAGCAGAACATCGTAGAGAGGGTTGCAGAAGAGCGTTTTCACTGCAGCACTGACACAAGTTAAAAACCTTCAAGGACATACAATCCCGGGTGCCAGGATGCAATATCTAGGTACAATGGTGACCCGTACCAGAGAATTGTTGAGTCCTGGATTATGCAGCCAGCTTAGGCATAGAATGCTCCTGGATTTATATGTTTGGTGCTGATGCAAAGCATATAAATAGTTTTGAATATTAGGCCCATTGTTTTTCCTTTATCGTATAGAAGAATAAGGAAATATTTCTGAAAATCTGGTAAAAGTAGCTAAGTGTTTCATAAATGACACATTTGCAGCAATAACACAAAATTATGTCAGTAAACCTGCAGTCTTGGTGTGGAAAAAAATATTTCTTGAGCTAGGGATATGTTCTGATGTATAAAACAGGGATAATTCCTATTTGTATCTACTTCATCTCACGCCTTGCATTCTTTGCAGTATTACGAGTTCCTGCTAAAGATATGACTTTGATAGCCTATATTCAATTCAGTGCCTTAGAAAATGCAGGGACTCATTTACTAACACTTAAGTCGAGCTATCTGCTACTTTGCCTGTTTTGTTCCTATAAGCTTTTTGGCAGATAGCTCGAACTAAGTTTT
Organism: Ichthyophis bannanicus; assembly: GCA_033557465.1. Taxonomy (NCBI): domain Eukaryota; kingdom Metazoa; phylum Chordata; class Amphibia; order Gymnophiona; family Ichthyophiidae; genus Ichthyophis; species Ichthyophis bannanicus. Next base: position 1,141,021,539 of record CM066032.1, read on the forward strand.
ATTCAAAGGGGCCCTTAGTGTGGGTCAAATTGATTTAATGCACATGTACTTACGAATAAACATACACGTGTTAAAAAGCTTTATTGTGTGTTAAAGATGTTTTTATTAAACAAACGCGTGAAACACATTTCCTTGCATTGCTCCATCATTGCGGAATGGGATCATGTAAAGCCTCTTTCTTTGGCCATGTCTCTCCCAATATAAGAGCTACATGGAAATTTTATTTTAAAAGTAGCACATTTATTTTGTTCTGGGATGTTCCTTGCAAATTGTATTGTATGGTTTATGCTGTTGTAATTATTCTGAGTTGTTCAGAAGTGCAGAGATAAAGCAGATGAAATAATTTGAAATCTCACTAATCTAATATCTATCAGTTAGGGTCGTAGTCTTATTCATGATTTGGATGTCTGAAAATGGGCACAAGGACATCCAAATCACGAAGATGTCTCTGGAGCCATTTTGCGAACAGTATTTAAAGACATCCCCATTCCAGAAGCTTGTCCGGGGTGGTGCTACAGACTTAGGCATCCTTGCTGGATTTCAGAAATGTTGAGGTTGTCTGTGACCTCGTCCAAGTTTAGAGCTGTTCTAAGCATGAATAGGCATTGGAAAGGTATTTGCTTGGGCTGTAAAACCTTCGGGGGGTGTAGAGAAGATGGTACTGTACCATCCCCGGTACTCTCCACAACCACAATTATATTTGCAGTGTGCTAGAAAAATGTCTTTTGTTTTGAACCACTGCTGCATGTCTCTTATACATCCCTGGTATGGAATACTATTCCAAGGACAATTATGTAGACTGTCCTACAGATGTCCATATAGGAAACATCCACATTTGTGAAATTGTGCTCAAACGTGGAAGTGACAACCTTTTCTTCTGACATTCTGGCTTGGATGTCCCAGAGATCACTTGGACGTCATTTGTAAAATTTGCTGTCACATACTACTAATACATGTTATTTTACCACAATGTGTGCTATTTTACTACAGGTCCTATTTTATTCAGTGTGACCTAGTTACTAATAATGCATTTTAATGGTAAAATCATTACAGCTCTTAGTGAGTTTTTATTTATATTCTCTTATATACCATGCTATTCTGCATCAGTGTGGTTTACATTGAACAAACTGAAATTACATTGAACAGGGTATTGTAACTTGGAGATAACTATTTTACAGGGAACATGGGCTATAGAGGGTTAAGTGGCTTGCCCAAGACCACAAGGAGCACCTGTGGAACTAGAAACCCCGGTCCTTCCGGCCCAAGGTTGTTGTCCTCTAGTGGGATTTGAACCCCTGACCTTCCAGCCTGAAGTACCTTGCCCCAACCACTAGGCCACTCCTCCACTCAATTTTACTATTTGACATTATCTGTCATTATCTGACACCATCTAAAAAAGGGGTACGAAGGCCAAAGTTTTTGGTTTTGTTTTGTTTCATATGCTGTTTAGGGGAGTTTTTTGTTTTACTCAGGCTTTTTAAACTTTTTGTTTCATTTAGGGGAATGTGTGCTATTGCCCAATAGTATACCCTAATCTCCAGGAACAAGCAGGAATGAGTCTTCACATATGGGTACGTCGGTACTGACGGAGCCTGCGCGGGAACGCTCCCCAGCTTCCCAAAAAGGAAAGCTTTTGGGAGGATCCCACAGTGCCTGTGCGCTGCCTTCCCGCCTTTCCTAACCGCCTCTCCTCAGTTCTTCTTTCCTGCGGAGCCAGCAGGTCGAGCCCTGTCACCGCTGAAGAAGTTCTTTATTTTATTTTCTTTCTTTGGTCGCGTGTCTGCCTTCCCCGACTCCGGACCGGTACCGCCGGTCTTTTCTTTCTTTTCTTTAAAAAAAAACAAAACTATATATTTTTCCCTCGCTTAGTGTATTTTTCTTTTTGGGCCTTAGGCCTCACAATAAATTTTCCTCATGGAAAAACCAGCCTCCGGGTTTAAGAAATGCATTAAGTGCAGCGGCGGATTACAGGATCCGAGGCAGCATGGATTCACCAGAGGCAGGTCTTGTCAGACAAATCTGATCGATTTCTTTGACTGGGTGACCAGGGAGTTGGACCGAGGGAGAGCTCTAGATGTGGTGTATTTAGATTTCAGTAAAGCCTTTGACACTGTTCCTCACAGGCGACTTATAAACAAACTGAGCACCCTAGGGATGAACCCTAAAGTTACTGCTTGGGTTAGAAATTGGTTGGGTGGGAGGCGACAAAGAGTACAAGTAAATGGAGCTCACTCTGAGGAGAAGGATGTTACCAGTGGTGTGCCCAAGGGATCTGTCCTTGGTCCGATTCTTTTTAACATCTTTGTTAGTGATATAGCGGAAGGGCTGTCGGGTAAGGTTTGCCTCTTTGCGGATGATACCAAAATCTGTAATAGAGTAGACACCCAGGAAGGTGTAGATAACATGAGGAGGGATCTAGCTAAGCTTGAAGAATGGTCTAGAATTTGGCAGCTGGGATTTAATGTTAAAAAATGTAAGGTCATGCATTTGGGCTGCAGCAATCCAAGGGAGCAATACAGTATAGGAGGTGAAGTACTTTTGTCCACTAAAGAAGAGCAGGACCTAGGCGTGGTTGTGTCTGATGATCTTAAAGTAGCTAAACAGGTAGAAAAGGCGACGGCAAAAGCTAGAAGGATGCTTGGGTGCATACGGAGAGGAATGGCTAGCAGAAAAAAGGAGGTGATAATGCCTCTGTATAAGTCTTTGGTGCGACCTCATTTGGAGTATGGTGTGCAATTCTGGAGACTGCACCTTTAAAAGGATGTGAACAGGATGGAGTCGGTGCAGAGGGTTGCTACTAAAATGATTAATGGGCTTTATTATAAAGCATATGAGGACAGACTTAAGGATCTTAATATGTACACCTTAGAGGAAAGGCGGGATAGAGGTGATATGATTGAGATGTTTAAATACCTCTGTGGCATAAATGTTCAGGGAGAGAGCCTCTTTCAATTGAAAGCAAGTTCTGCTATGAGGGGACATGGGATGAGGGTGAAGGGAGATAGATTCAGGAGTGATATGCAGAAATATTTCTTTACGGAAAGAGTAGTGGATCTGTTGAATAGTCTCCCAGTGGAGGTGTTGGAGATGAGGACAGTGACTGAGTTCAAAAAAGCATGGGACCAACACAGAGGATCTCTAAAGGTAAAAAGTGGACTGTTGTAGTTGTTGTTATGGAAGGACAGACTAGATGGGCCTTGTGGTCTTTTTCTGTCATCATGTTTCTATGTTTCTATGTTTCTATGTATTATTTCTGTTACAGACACCCATGAATGGTGTCTTAAATGTTTGGGTCCTGAACACTCCATTTCGGATTGTCCGTCCTGCTTTCTGATGTCTAAACGGGGTTTACAGAATCGAGCAGCTAAGCTCCATGTGCTGTTTCCCGCTGATGCAGCTTCGGTAGCATCAACGTCTTCCAGGGCTTCTTCTTCCCCCAATGGATCTCAGGTAACCAAACATAAATCCAGCCGGTCCTCGAAGGATAGATCTCCCTCTAAGCATCGAGATGCCTCCGGGCTTGCCCTCAAGGATCCTGCACCGGCAAAACAACCCCGGCAGGAAGCTCCGGCTTTCAAAGCTCCACCTATGGGGTTACAGGTTGACATCGATGGCATGGCCTCGACCGATCACCTGTTAGAATGCTCTGGGGTACCGGCACAACCTTCCGGTACCGAGTTCCAGGCATTCATGGCGTCGATGGATCAGAATGTTCTGTCCATGCAGCAGGCTATCAGTGCCTTCATCCAAGCTGCAACGCTATTGATACCACAACAAACTCCGTTGTTGGTATCGACTTGGGTACCAGCGCCAGCGCCGATACCAGTACCGACTGCATCGGCATCGACCAGGATACCGACTGCAGCGGTTCCTTGTCCAGGACTGCTCATCGGTACCGATCCGGTTCCGATGACGCCCGATGTCGATACTGCTCGATACGCGTACCGAGCGTTAGAAGAGCACCCTGACAGACGGTACTTCGATTCCTCTGGTGTTGTTGAAGTATCTATAACCCTTCCTGAAGAGCCTTCTTCTCCAAAAAGAAGAATGTCTCCTCCAGAGGACTTGTCCTTTCAAGACTTCATAAAAGAAGTGGCTAAAGGTCTTTCTATTTCAGTATCCTCTGAATCAGAGCCTAGAGCAAAAAAAAAAGATATTTTGGGTTATTCTAAGGCTCCTAAAGAGGCAGTCACATTACCAATTCATGAGATTCTTTATGAACATGATTGATTTATGGGAGACTCCTCTCACTATCTCTCCTCATTCTCGCAGATTGGACACTATGTATCGTGTCCCTCCCTGTCCTGGTTTTCATAAAACACAGCTTCCTCACCATTCCATTGTGGTGCAGTCAGCTATGAAGAGGATAAAGAGTACAAAGAGACACTCTTCTGCTCCTCCAGGAAGAGAATGCAGGACCTTGGATGCTTTTGGTAGGAAAATCTTCCAAGCCAGTATGCTTATTGCCAGAATCAACTCCTATAGTCTTTACATGGGTATGTTTCTAAAGGAGGTTGCAGATAAACTGCACACTCCTCCCTTTTCTACCAGAAGATAAAAGGGATGAATTCCTCATTTGGCTTAAGCATACTCAAGACATTTCAAAGTTTTCCAACAGGGCAGCCTTTGATTCCTTTGAAGGTGCCAGCAGAGCTTCTGGCATTGCCATAGCTGCTCGCAGAATTGCTTGGCTCCAGGCTTCTGATTTAGAACCCTGGGTCCAAGATGGATTAGGAAATCTTCCCTGTACAGGTGAAAACCTCTTTGGCAAAGAATGGCAAATTAAAGCCACTCAAATGGATGCAGAAAATTCTGCTCTGGATAGACTTTCAAAGTCAACCTCCATTCCTGCCAAGAAAAAACCCTTCAAGAAGTCTTTTTTCAAAAAGGGCAGATTCCCTTCTACTTCTGGCCAACAATCATCTACAGGTCGCTTTGCTACTAAGCGTCAGCAACCTAAACAGGCCAGGCTGACTACAGGGGCTGCTGCAACTCAGCAGACCCAACCTCCTCAGGGTTTTTGACTTGATGCTAGAAAACTTAGCCTTTCTGGCTTTAAAACAGCCAGAACCTCTCACCATTCTAGGAAGGTTAGCTTATTTTGCTCCCAGATGGGAGCAGATTACATCAGAGCAGTGGACCCTCTCCATCATAAGAGAGGGCTACAAACTTCATTTCTCAGACCTTCCTCCCCACACCATGGTGAGCCATTTCAATTCTCCCACATCTCTTCTCGACCTTCTAGGTCAAGAGGTGGCTACCCTTCTTGCCCAAGGGGCAATAGAAGAAGTTCCCCTTCTTCAACAAGGGTCAGGGTTTTACGCCCCCTATTTTCTCATTCCAAAGAAGACAGGGGGATACAGACCCATATTATATCTCAGGGAATTGAACAAATTTCTATGCAAGGAGAAGTTCAAGATGCTTTCTCTGGGCACTCTCCTTCCATACCTTCAAAGTCAGGATTGGCTTTGTTCTCTAGATCTCAAGGATGCGTACACACATGTCCTCATCCATCCATCTCACAGAAGATTCCTCCGTTTTCTTTTCCAAGGAAAACATTATCAATACAGGGTGCTTCCGTTTGGTCTGGCCTCTGCCCAAAGAGTGTTCACCAAATGCATGGCAACAGTAGCTGCATTTCTACGCACTCTGGGAATATTTGCATTCCCATACCTGAATGACTGGCTCATCCGAGCTCCATCTCAGTCAGAAGCCCAGACTTCCCTGGACTGCACAAGGCACATTCTACAGTATCTGGGACTTGTGGTAAACCTCACAAGTCCCAGCTCATCCCTACTCAGTCCCTAGAGTTCATAGGGGCCTGGCTAGATACTACCACTGCAAGGGCCTATCTTCCTCAGGCCCGTTGCCTACGCCTAGTGCAGTTAGCCTCTCAGGTTCAGTCTAAGAGCCACTTATCTGCCCGGGAGATGCTACAACTGCTAGGCCACATGGCTTCCACAGTGCAAGTGGTACCCTATGCTCGCCTACATATGAGAGCAGCCCAATGGACTTTGTCCACCCAGTGGACTCAAGCATCAGGAGCTCTCTCAGACCAAATAGCAACCTCCAAACGTCTCTTTTGGTCTCTCCAGTGGTGGATGTCCACTCAAAATCTGTTGCTGGGGTCCCCCTTCCAACAATTGTTGCCCCAAGCAACTCTCACAACAGATGCCTCCCAAACAGGTTGGGGAGCTCATCTACAAGACCTCTCCACCCAAGGCACTTGGTCCCCACAGGAGACCTTTCTTCATATCAATCTCTTGGAGCTTCGAGCAGTCTTTCTAGCTCTCAAGGTCTTTCATAGCCTGCTCAGCTATAAGACAGTCCTCATTCATACGGACAATCAAGTAGCCATGTTTTACATAAACAAGCAAGGAGGAACTGGCTCTCTGTCGCTTTGCAACAAAGCTTTAAGATTGTGGGCCTTCGCCAGAGAGCATCAAATCCATCTCCTGGCAGTATACCTCCCAGGAATTCAAAACTCTTGGGCAGACAGACTCAGTCAAGTTCTGCTCCCACACGAATGGTCCCTGCACATGGATCAGGTACTCTTCCAAGAATGGGGAACCCCGGACATAGACCTCTTTGCAAGTCCGTGGAATGCCAAACTTCCCCAGTTCTGTTCCAGAATTCCGTGTCAGGGAGTTCAGGCCAAGGATGCCTTCCTCCTTCACTGGGGTCAGGGTTTCCTGTATGCCTTTCCACCCATTCCCTTGATTCCCAAGACTTTGTTCAAACTCCAGAGAGATCAAGGATTTATGATCCTCATAGCTCCACGCTGGCCACGCCAAGTGTGGTACCCTCTACTTCTGCATCTCTCCCAAGCCCCCTCTCTGGGCTTGGGAGCTGCTCCAGACCTTCTGTCCCAGGAGGAGGGGACTTTGTGGCACCCAAACCCCAAGTCCCTTCACCTCAGGGCTTGGTTACTGAAGGCCTAGACCTTCAAAGATGGAATCTTTCTCAACAAGTGAAGGATATCCTCCATGCTTCCAGAAAACCTTCCACTAGACGTTCCTATGCTTTTAAATGGAAAAGATTTTCCATTTGGTGTGCTGAAAGGAGTCTCGACCCTCTAGCACTACCTTTGAATTCTCTATTGGAATACCTCCTGCATCTTTCCGATGCAGGCCTTAAGACAAATTCAGTAAGTGCTATTTGAGTGCTATTGCAGCATCCCTTAAGCCTATCAATGGACAACCTGTTTCCTCTCATCCTCATATTGCAAGATTCATGAGAGGCCTAACTTTAACTAGACCTCCCATTAGGCCTCCTCCGGTGGCATGAGATTTAAATCTGGTTCTTGGTCAGCTTATGAAGCCTCCTTTTGAACCTTTAGCCACCACCTCCTTGAAATGTCTTTCCTGGAAGGTTATTTTCCTCATTGCAGTCACCTCAGCTCGCCGCATCAGTGAGCTGCAGGCCTTAGTGGCTAATCCACCTTATACAAGGTTCCATCATGATAAGATAGTTCTTAGGACCAATCCACACTTTATGCCTAAAGTGGTCTCACCTTTTCATCTTAATCAAGAGGTATATTTACCTGTCTTTTTTCCAGCTCCTCATGCATCAAGTGCAGAGAAGCATCTTCATATTCTGGATTGTAAAAGAGCTCTTGCCTTTTACTTAAAAAGAACACAGCAACATAGAAAGTCTTCTCAGCTCTTTGTTGCTTTTGATCCCTCTCATTTGGGACTTCCAGTCTCTAAGAGGACACTGTCCAATTGGATTGCTCAGTGTATTTCCTTTGCCTACCAGAGTAAGAACCTTTCTCTGGAGAGCCATGTCACAGCCCATAATGTGAGGGCCATGGCCGCCTCTATGGCTCATCTAAATTCTGTGTCCATCGACCAGATCTGTCGAGCAGCCACCTGGGCCTCGGTTCATACCTTCACAGCCCATTACTGCTTGGACAAGGACTCCCGCCGGGATGCCTTGTTTGGTCAGGCTGTTCTCAAACACCTGTTCCATTCTTAATCAACTCCTACCCTCCATCCCTGGATAGATGCCTGAGATCCATAGGAGGAGGTAGAACCCTTCCCAGGGTTTCATATCCTTGGGGTTCTCCCAGGCATCTTAGCTAGGGAGTCCCCATATGTGAAGACTCATTCCTGCTTGTTCCTGGAGATAGCACAGTTACTTACCTGTAACAGGTGATCTCTGGGAACAGCAGGAATAAGTCTTCACAACCCTCCCACCTCCCCTAGGAGTTGTATCTCTCTATCTGTCTTTCCTTTCCTCTCTCTCTCTTTTGTCTCAGCTTTAAAACTCGAACTGAGGAGAGGCGGTTAGGAAAGGCGGGAAGGCAGCGCGCAGGTGCTGTGGGATGCTCCCAAAAGCTTTCCTTTTTGGGAAGCTGGGGAGTGTTCCCGCACAGGCTCCGTCGGTACCGACGTACCCATATGTGAAGACTTATTCCTGCTGTTCCCAGAGATCACCTGTTACAGGTAAGTAACTGTGCTTTGCCAAATGGCAATTCCCACGTTGTTTCAAATGAATGCAATCCCTATCTAAAAAGCTTAGTAACACCATAAATTAACAGACCAATGTTCAGACCCTTATCTGCTAGCTCTATTTGAAGCTAGAGTTACTCATATGCACTACCACATTACTGCAAGTTATTGCCATTAACCCACATTATTAGTAGCTAGGTCCCATTGCATAAAATAAGGTCTGTGGTAACATTACATGTGTTAATGCTATTAGCATGCACTGTTGTGGTAGCATATATTAGTAATTTTGTCTGTTAGAGTGTTGCAGAAGTGATATAATCAGGCCCAAGAAGGAAAAGAAACCAATGGCCACTATTGTGACAGTCCCTGCCAGTCCAAGAATGATACTGAGGATAATCCCTGGTAGTGATGCCCCTCAGTCCTCTAAACAGGAAGGATTCCCCACAGTTACCCATGAATGTTATCTGAAGATCTGGGTACAAGGATAATGAGATTAAAGGGAGAACATTTTTTGAAAAGAATTGGGATTTAGCTCACAGGTTTTGGAGGAGTAAATCAAGGTGAGTTACATTCAGTTACAGTAGGTATTTTTCCTATCTGTTGGAAGGCTTACAATATAATTTTGTATCTGAGACAATGGTGGGTTAAGTGACTTGCCCAGGATCACAAGGAATGGTAGCGGGATTCCTACCAGACTTCACCAGTTCTCAGCCCACTGCTCTAACTATGAAATTACTCCTCCATTCCAAAAACAGAGAGAAACTGTTCTTAGACTATTTGAAACAGGGCCGGCCCGTCCATTGAGCAAGAATGTTTTTTGCACAGGACCCCGTGTTTCAGGGGGCCCCGCGCAAAAAACATCTTGCATCAGCCCAGCTAGGTTAAAAAAACACAAACCGGCTGCTGCTGCCGCTGCCGCCGTGGCAGCAGCAGAATCGACCATCCCACGGGGCTCCCCCTACCCTGCAGAGTTCTCCATGCAGTCTCATCGTCGGCTGTCAGAGCCGCACGAAGAGAGAGCTTCTCCTCTCGCGGCTCTGTTAATCCCGCCTCGGGGCTGATGGGATTTCACCCCCACTCAGCCCATTTCCAGTCCTAGCTCCCTCCCCTCACAGCCCATTTCCATTCCAAGCCCCCCTCCCCATCAGCTATATGCAGTTCAAGCCCCCCTTCCACTTAGCCCATTTCCAGTCCTAGCAACCCCCCAGCCCATTACCAGTCCTAGCCCCCCCATAGCCCATTACCAGTCCTAAGTCCCCCATCAGCCCCGCGGCGGGATTAACAGAGCCGCGAGAAAGGGAAACTCTCCCTTCATGCGGCTCTGAAAAGCCCGTGCTGAGGGAGCTGAGGCCGCATGGAGGACTCTGCAGGGCAGGGGGGCCCCCGAGGGATGGTCGATTCTGCCGCTGTACGGTGGCAGTGGCAGCAGCAGCCGGTTTGCATTTTTTCTTTTAACGTAGCTGGGCTGATGGGGGTGGGAGGGGTTAGGACTGGTAATGGGCTATGGGGGGGGGGGGGTTAGGACTGGTAATGGGCTATGGGGGGGGCTAAGACTACAAGTGGGATGATGGGGGGGTTAGGACTGGTAATTGGCTATGGGGGGGCTAAGAATACAATTGGGCTGATGAGGGTGTTAGGACTGGTAATGGGCTATGGGTGGGTTAGGACTGGTAATGGGCTATGGGGGGCTAAGACTACCAGTGGGCTGATGGGGGGGTTAGGACTGGAAGTGGGCTGATGGGGGGTTAGGACTGGTAATGGGTTATGGGGGGGCTAAGACTGCAAGTGGGCTGATGGGGGGGTTAGGACTGGAAGTGGGCTGATGGGGGGTTAGGACTGATAATGGGCTGTGGGGGGTAAGACTGGAAGTGGGCTGATGGGGGGGTTAGGACTGGAAGTGGGCTGATGGGGGACTTAGGACTGGTAATGGGCTATGGGGGGCTAGGACTGGTAATGGGCTGGGGGGTTGCTAGGACTGGAAATTTGCTAAGTGGAAGGGGGCTTGAACTGCATCTAGCTGATGGGGAGGGGGGCTTGGAATGGAAATGGGCTGTGAGGGGAGGTAGCTAGGACTAGAAATGGGCTGAGTGGGGGGGGCTAGGACAGGAAATGGGCTGATGGAGGGGCTAGGATAGGACTGGAAATGGGTGTTGGGGATGCTAAGATTGGAAATGGGCTGTGGTGGGGGCTTGAATTGAAATGGACTCATGGAGGGGTTAGAATTGGAAGTAGGCTCATGGGGGTGCTTGGATTAGAAATGAGCTGAGTGGAGGGGAGCTAGGATTTGACATGGGCTGATGGGGCTAGGAAAGGACTAGAAATGAGTTGTGGGGCTGGGATAGGATTGGAAATGGGCTGATGGGGGGCTAGGACTGGAAATGGGCTGATGCAGGGACTAGAAGGGAGTGGATGCTGGGTGGGGCTGGAACTAGAAGGGAACTGATGTTGGGGGAGGATTAGAATGGGATGGAGCTGGGAGAGTGAAATGGAGAGGTAAAAAATATTTTGTCTGGGAGGGAAGACAAATCTACAATTGGCCGGATATTGGGAGAGTAAGTGGGGATTGAGGGTTAAAATTTGAGTGGATGAAATAGGAATGAGGAAAGAGCAAAAGGAGAAAGACTAGTATGTTAAAGCAGATGTAGAGAGAGGATGGAAAAAAACTAGAAGAGAGAAGAAAGGACAAATGGACAGCAGACGATGGAAAGTTAGCAGAAGACACAAAGAAACCAGAAGAAAGTGGCTGGAGCAATTGCCATTGAAAAAAAAATGCACAAAAGGTAGAAAAACATCTCTTTATTTTGAATTTATTAAATGGAATATATCAGCTCTGGTAAATGTGCATCATTAACATCTGAGCTTTGTTTAGTACAAGAGGAAATTAATTTATGGTTTTATTTCTACAGTGTTGTACATTCCAAGTTTGGCTTTTGGGGTTCCCAGTTTAATTATTGTCTTCCTGTTTCTAAATTGTGATTCCTTGTTTGGTGATGGTTTATGTTCTGCATGCATAACTGAGCTGATGTATTCTCTTTATATAATTCCTATTTGACATTGCCACTTGTTCTCTTTCCCCAGTAGGTCATGTATTGTTATTCTCTGAAATGTATTGGTTTAATATTTGTAGTGTTGCCTTTTGATAGTTAGGGTATGGTGCTTTGTGAGTCCTGGTAGTGCTGTTAGGATACGGCGGGTTTGCTATGGGTTCTAAATGGGCAGTGTTTGTAGTAGTTCCTAATGTGCCTGGTGGTTGGTACTGGATTATAGCAATGTAGAAATCTTTTAGTCTTTCTTTATCCATATTCTCATTAAGAGGCATGTTTACTAAAAGTTAGTGTATGGTAACATTATGCAAATATGTATGCAAATGAGTCCCATTATGCAAATGAGGCCCTGCACCTCATCTCCGCACATGGCCCCGCACCCCCCTTGGGCTGCCCCTGATTTAAAATGGGGGTAAAACTATAGCGACTGATTCAAAAGCATTTGTCTACGTAGCAGCACCTGCCATCAGATAAATGCTGCTGAGACGGATATTCAGTGGGGCTGTCTGCAAGGTGCCACTAAATATCATAACAGACCACCTTGCACTCTCCAGATAGTCCTGGGGCAGAGACAGAGTTCATTCTTATAGCAGCAAGTTTCAGTACTCCTATCTGGATAACTTAGAACTGCAAACAAATAAAAAGCTGTCAGGAGCAGAGCATTGCCTTTGAATAAGGAAAGCGAAATCTGTATAGCGCCACCGAAAATCCAGATTTTTTTAAACCTGTAGCAACTAGCATTGGAAAAAACATTGATTGCTGCAGGTTTAATATTACCTCTATAGTTCCTATTCCTGTTATGTCGGGCTGCCTAGACGCCTCAGTTATCGTCTAAGAGGTATTATCAAGCAAGTGATCTGGCACAAGCACTCTCTATCAAATCCATTAGTGCCGAAAAAGCGCTGCTGATGCAATGGAATCTATGAAGAGATTAACCTTGTGTATCACTTCACAGGAGTCCCTGGCAATTCTCAATGCTCGTTAACTGGGGTTCTTTATCCTTGATTTGAAATAATGGAGGAATCTTGCAGTAACTGCTAAACCTGATGTAAAAGGATGCCTGATGGAAACTAATTGTAGTAGACAGAAGAAAATGATCTATTTAGAAACTAACCATCTCTGGATCAATGCTCAAAAGAACTTATGCAATAAACACTGGGTGATAACTGTATAAGTGTGCTTTAAACAAATTTCCCAGTAGTAAACGGATCAATACAGTCACTGTACAAGAGAACTAAGGGAGAGATGCCAGGTACCACAAGCCTAAATACAAGAGGAAAGACAGTACCAAAATTACAAAGCTCCATATTAATAAATGTAAAATTAACTTAGTTCACAAGTAATATTACAAACAAATCAATAAATGTGATCATGAGAAAATAGTGTAAATGGAACCCAACATGGCACCATGTCTGCATCAGGTATAAAAGTATAGCAAACACACAATAAAAACACTAATTGAGTATTAATGATGAGTACATAAAGGAGGTCATTTTGGAGCCCCTATTCATGCTTTGGACATCTGAAAATGGGCATAGAGATGTCCAAACCACAAAGACATCTCCAGAGGCATTATAGAAGCCAGGTCTGTAGATGTCCAAGTCTCAACGGGGGTGCAGTGGAAGGGTGGCTGAGGCATTCCCAAGAACCTGGACATCACCACCTAATCTCAGAAACTCCAGGATGTCTGTAGTTGTGTCTAAGGTTACGCCTGATCTAGGCATGAATAGGCATTGGGAGAGTGCTTCTTTTGGCTATAAAACATCCAGAGTGTATAGAAGATGACATGCCACAATCTTAAGTACTCTGCACAATCACAATGATAGAAGTGGGATTTGAACCCTTGCTGCTTTGGTTCTAGACCCCTACTCTAACCATTAGGCTGGAACACTATTTTCAGGGTTTCTGTGTAGACACCCCCAAAGACATCCATATCTGGCATGTTCAAGTTTGTAAAATCATCCCCAAACTGTGATGTGCCTGTTTATTTTTTCAGATGTTCTGGCTTGGATGTTCCAGATTGCCCTTGGATGCTATTTGTAAAATGCCGCTTAAAATCTTTTATCCACAGTCCTACAAAATAAACAGAATATCAACAAATTATTATCTAGAAATAACAGAGAATATAACTTCTCTAATTCAAATTGTAAATTATCCAACATAATCAGTACTCTGTGTCCTCTAACAGTTCGGTGCAAAAGGATTCTTGATTTCAATAATTAGTTCTCAATGGTCACCAAAATAGTGGTGAATTTTATCTCTTCCCTATCAAAGGAAGGATTTTTTTATTTAAAGAAAAGTGATTATTTGTACCTTTTAATGTCTATGGGATCTGTTCCGACACAATAAGATGTCATTTAATATTGGACTCGTACTAACTTACCCACAGAAATAACTTAGCAAATGATCCACACTGTGATCATATATTAGTTTTATTTATCAACATAGAATCGATCACTCAAGACCGAAAAAACTGATTCTTCCAGCAAATTAACTGCTGAAATGCATCTAATATGTGCCAATAAAAATAGAACACAAAAAATGTCCACAGCAGCCTGCACTGTTGAACAATCATAAAAAATGAAAAAAAAGCATGAGAAAAACCAAAGGTATAAATCAATGAATCAAATCAAGTAATTAAACAATAGAGCTAGTCAAGAAGAAATGTAAATAACACATCAGTTTTATTATGAAAATGCATATTTGCATATGAGGCTCATATAAAACCAGCTATTTGTATATTGTTTTTAGACACAAAGATGATAAGATACCAACACCTTCCCTTCCCTTCTTCCCTTTTACCTCTCTTTTCTGTATTTCATATTGGTTCTACTTTGTTTGGGTTGGTAACACTGGTCAACAAATTTTTACAAAAGTCATGTTACTGAAATAAAAATAATCATTTCTTATCAATTTTTATATGCTGAACACGAATATGACAGTGAAATTGCAAAGCTGGCTCTAGTTTTTTTGTAATCTACAAGAATTGATGTTTACATCACAAAATCCATGTCAATAGTAAATATAATAGGCCTTCGGTTAATACCTGTAAAAAAACAAGTCATATACTACTTCTTAAATTTTTTCACCTGTCTTTTGTACAGCTGTTTGGGAGCTTCTCTTGGGAGTGTCCAGCAGTAGTCAGCCAGCATTGTAGTAGACCACTTTTCCTGGTATCTTTGCTCCATCGTTGCGATATCCTGGTGAAAACGTTCTTCCTGTTCATCACTAACCATACCACAGTTGTCAGGAAAGAAATCGAGATGGGAATCAAGGAAATGGATCTTTAGAGACATATTGCAGCCACGTTTCTGATACTGCATCAGCATGTCTTCTACTAGTTCCTTGTAGTTTTCTGCCCTAACATTCCCGAGAAAGTTTGTTGACACTAGGCAAAAAGCATTCCATGCTTGTTTCGCATCACCCTGCAGCAAGTTGTTGAACCGGTCATTCTCCAGGACCAAGCAGGAAGTCAGTCCTCACTTATGGATGTCATCGACGCCGATGAAGCCCCAGCGGAGCATTTCCCCAGCTTTCCATGAAAGCCTTTGGGAATGCTGGCACGCATGCGCGGTTCCCTTCCCGCCTAATGGTGCCATCTTACCTCAGTCTCTTTTTTTCCGTGAAGCCCATCGGACGTGTGTCCTGTTTTTCCCAGAAAAGAGTAGTTTTTTTATTGGCGTTATTTCACTTTTTTCCTTGGATTCGACGTCGGTTCCCCTCCCGCGGGGTTCGGTATGCCGGTATCAAATCCCCTTTTTTCTTTTTCGGTTTTTGCCCTTAGTGGTTAGGCATTCACGCCAAATCCTTTTTCTTTTCCCTGGAAGGCCGGTCCTTTGACCTCGCGGGGACCCTTTTTTCCCCAATGTCTTCCAGTGGTTTTAAAAAGTGTGATCGGTGTAAGAAGATAATATCTCTCACCAACACACATGACTGCTGCCTTCTGTGCCTTGGCCCGGACCACGATTCTAAAATGTGCGGGCCATGTGGAAAAATGTCTTCCAAGGCCCTCCGAAGTCGTCAGCAGCAAAGTGAATGGCTTTTCTCGGACTCGGCCTCTGTCCAGGCCCGGACCTCGTCTGAGGCCTCGACATCTCGGGAGTCCGATCCCGAGAGGCGTCGGAGTTCCTCAGACAGGGGGTCCCCCGACCGAGAACATAAGAGGAAGAAGCGGCTCGCGAGGGCGGCGTCGGAGGAGGTCCCTGAGCCCTTGAGGGCCAGGTCTAAGACCCCCGACCGTCGTCCCGGACCCGTGGACCAGGAGAAGCCAACTAAAGTTCCTCGCATGGAGCCGGAGTCTGCTGGACACGTAAGTCCTGTTGTCCTCGTGGACTCGCCTCCCCGAGTACCGACGTCGGGCCCGGCGCCGCCGGGGCCCGAGTCGGGGGTTGCTGCGTCACCCGAGCTGAGTCTCAGGTTGACAGCCTTGGAGAGCAGAATGTCTGCCTTCATGGATCAGCAGCGGGCACTGATGGCCAGCCTGTCTGGCGCATCTGCCCCGACCACCGGGACATCGACTTCGAAGTCGACCCCGGAGACCGAGCCAATACTCGAGTCCCTTGCGGCTCGAGGTCGTCCTTGGTCGAGGTCCCCCTCGACCTCCCGTTCGGGACCGAGGGTCTCGACGCTGGTCCCCCCGGCGTCGGGGTGGGTGCCTAGAGGCCCTGCGTTGTCCGAGTTCGACTCAACATCGGACGAGTCTGCTTGGGAGACCGAAGACGAGGAGTCTCCTGACACCTTCAAGACTCGGTGTGTCCCTTCGGACTCACCTGAGTCTGAGCCCCGGAGTAGATCCCCTCCGGAGGACACTAGGTTCTCGGAGTTTGTCTGCGATATGGCCGCTGCTCTGGCCATCTAGGCTGACCCCGAGGAGGAGCCTCGAGCCAAAGAGCTTGATGCTCTGCAGTATGACTCTCCTCCGAAGGAGGCCTTTACTGTCCCGGTTCCTCCGATGCTGGAACGGCTCCTCTTCCGGATGTGGGAGGCCCCGGCCTCGGCGCCGGTCTTGAGCAAGTGGGTTGATTCCATCTATCGACTCCTTAAGAGTCCTGGCTTCCAGAAAGCACAGCTACCGCACCATTCCATGGTTGTGGAATCGGCCATGCATCATCTGAAGAGTCAGAAGATGCACTCCGCGGTGCCTCCTGGAAGGAGGCCCGAAGCCTTGATGGCATCGGTAGAAAGTGTTTTCAGGGCTCGATGCTTGCTTGCCGTGTCCAGACTTACCAGCTGTACATGGGCATGTATTTACGAGACCTGGCCAAGGAGTTGGCCGGATTCTCTGCTGGTCTCTCTCCGGGGAACCCTTGCAGAGTTTTAAGTCCTTGTCCTCGAGGATCCGGGAATGCTCTAAGTTCATGTCCCGTGCCGCCTACGATGGCTTCGAGGCTTCGGCTCGAGTAGCGGCAGCCGGCATCGTGGCTCGACGCCAGGCATGGCTGCAGTCATCGGACCTCGAGCCATGGGTTCAGGACAAGTTGGTTGATGTCCCTTGCCGAGGTGAAAACCTTTTTGGCAAACCTGTGGCCGAGAAGGCCGCTCAGCTTGAGTCAGAGCACCTCACCAGGACTAGGCTGTCAAGGAAGACCTCTGCCCCTTCAACTAAGAGGAAGGGCCTGGGTAAGAAGTCCTTTTACCCGAGGAAGGGCACTGCCTACAAACAGTACCCCCAATATCAGGCTGCCCAAGCTGCCCCCCAGGGTCAGCAAGCCAAGGGCCGGGGTAATGGACCCCGTAGGCAGAGTGCCCCCAAGCCTCCGGCCCCTGCTCCCACTCAGCAGGGTGGGGGCTTTTGACTCCTTGAGTCCCAGCCCTGCAAAGGGGGCCACTTAGCCTTGTTCGCCCACCAGTGGCCCTTGATAACCCAAGACAGTTGGGTGCTGGACATAGTCCATCGAGGCTATGCCCTGCACTTTCACCAACTGCCTCTGCCACACTTCCCAGGGGAACCTTTCCGGCCTCCCCTGCATACAGCCCTTCTCCTCCAGGAGTTAAAGGGTCTGTTGCTGGACAAGGCGGTGGAGCCTATGCCTCCCCACGTCCAAGGTCATGGGTTTTACTCCAGGTATTTCCTGGTGCCAAAAAGAACCGGTGGTCTTCGTCCCATTTTGGATCTCAGAAACCTAAACAAGTTTCTAGTGAAAGAAAAGTTCAAGATGCTTACTCTTGGAACACTTCTGCCCTACCTCCAGCAGGGAGATTGGCTTTGCTCTTTAGATCTAAAGGATGCTTACACTCACATCCTTATTCATCCAGACCACAGAAAATACCTCAGGTTCATTGTGGGGGGAAACCATTATCAGTACAGAGTACTGCCTTTTGGACTGACCTCCGCTCCCAGGGTCTTTACCAAGTGCCTGGCAGTGGTGGCAGCTTACCTGAGGAATCAGGGCATCTTTGTGTTTCCTTACCTAGACGACTGGCTCATCAGAGGCCAGACTTCCCTGGAAGTTCAACAGGCCACCAACAGGACCATAGAACTGCTCCAAAAGGTGGGCTTTGTCATCAACTTCGCAAAGTCCACTTTGCTCCCCTCCCAGAACTTGGAGTTCATAGGGGCAAGGTTGGATTCTCAGCTGGCAAGAGCATTCTTACTAGTGGACCGAGCACAAAGGCTCATAGACCTCGCCAGCAAGTTTCTGCACAGGTCCCTAGTCTCTGCCAGACTCTGTCTCAGGCTTCTGGGCCACATGGCCTCGACAGTACAGGTGACCCCCAATGCCAGGCTCAATATGAGACCTGCCCAGTGGTGCCTTTGGACTCAGTGGTCACAAGCCTCAGGCAGTCTCAGAGACAGGATCAGAGTGTCCCACCGTTTCCTGGCCTCCCTCAACTGGTGGTTACACCCCCCCCCCAATCTGCTGGTAGGGGTGCCCTTTCAGATTCCACCTCATACAGTGGTCCTAACCACCGATGCCTCTCTACAGGGTTGGGGAGCACATTGCCTAGACAAGTGCACCCAGGGCCTGTGGTCTCCTTGGGAGGTGTCCCAGCAGATCAATCTGCTTGAACTCAGAGATATCCGCTTGGCCCTCAAGGCCTTTACTGCTTCCCTGGCACGACAGTCTGTCTTGATCCAGACAGACAACCAGGTAGCCATGTTCTTTGTCAACAAACATGGCAGAACTGGTTCCCGGCCCCTTTGCCAGGAGGCCCAGGACCTCTGTTCCTTTGCCCTGAAACACAACATGCTCCTCAAAGCAGTCTATCTTCCAGGCCAGGAGAATTCCCTGGCAGACAGATTGAGCAGGATTCTGCAACCACATGAGTGGCAGCTCCATCCCTTAGTGGTTCAAAAGATTTTCTTGAGATGGGGGCTTCCCTCCATAGACCTGTTTGCCAGTCCACTGAACTACCAGCTGCCAAGGTTCTGCTCCAGGCAACCACATCCTCTGCGAGTAGCAGCCAATGCTTTTCTGATTCCCTGGACTCAGGGCCTGCTCTATGCGTTTCCTCCCACCCCTCTGGTGGCCCGAACACTGTTCAAGATTCTCCGAGACAGAGCCTCAGTCCTCCTGGTAGCTCCCAGGTGGCCAAGACAGCCTTGGTTCCCCCTCCTGCCTCAGCTGGCAGTGGATCTGCCTCTGGGATTGCAACCCGACCTTCTCTCTCAGGATCAGGGCTCCTTGCTGCATCCCAGTCTCAAAGCTCTCAATCTGATGGCATGGAGGCTGCAAGGGTAGTGTTGGCTCCCTGGGGCCTGCCTCCCGAAGTTGAGGAGGTTGTCCTAGCCTCCAGAAGACAATCCACTAGGAAGGCCTATGCTCTCAAGTAGAAAAGGTTCTCTGTGTGGTGTCAGCTACGTGCTGAGGATCCTTTCTCCTGTACTGTGCCAGTAGTTCTTCAGTACCTGCTGCACCTGTCCAATCTGGGTCTCAAGTCCAACTCTGTTCGGGTCCACCTTTCTGCTTTGGCTGCTCACCACTCCCTAGTTGAGGGCTATTCCTTGCCTGTGCACCCTTTGGTGTCTAGGTTTCTCAGAGGCTTGCTCCTGCTCAAACCTCCCCTACGTCCTCCTGCTCCTTAGTGGGAGCTGAATGTGGTCTTGCAGCAGCTGACTCGCCCACCTTTTGAGCCTATGGCTACTTGCCCTCTACGCTTCCTTTCCTGGAAGACCCTCTTTCTGATAGCCCTTACTTCGGCTAGGCGAGTGAGTGAGATTCAGGCCTTGGTCTCTGATAGGCCTTACACCAGGTTCTATAAAAACAGGGTGGTCCTCAGGACTCACCCTAAGTTCCTTCCTAAGGTTGTCTCCTCTTTCCACCTCAACCAGGAGGTGGTTCTTCCTACTTTCTTCCCTAGGCCTCATGCAAGTCAGGCTGAAACAGTTCTCCATACCTTGGACTGTTGGAGGGCCTTATCCTTCTACTTTGAATGTACGCAAGGTCACAGGAAAGCTTCTCAGCTCTTCCTTTCTTTTGACCCCAATAACTTGGGGAGGCCTGTGTCCAAGTGTACCTTGTCCATCTAGGTGGCTGACTGTATCACCTGGGCTTACAAGGCAGCTGACCTTCCTTTGCAGGGTAGGGTCACGGCCCACCGTGTGAGGGCCATGGCTGCATCAGTGGCTCATCTCCGTTCTGTTCCATTGCAAGACATCTGCAGGGCTGCTACTTGGTCTTCAAGCCAGACTTTTGCAGCCCACTACTGTCTGGAGAGGGAGTCCCGTAGGGACAGTGCTTTTGGCCAAGCAGCACTCCGGAATCTCTTTGAGGTCTAGGCAACTCCTGCCCTCCCGCCCTCTGGTTGGGCTACCTGTGGGGGTTGTGTACTTGAAAAGCCTTTCTTTGCTGCTGAGACTAGAGGGAGTTCTCTTGTTCAGCCTCGGTTCCTGGCAGGGGCGGCCCAAGGGGGGTGCGGGGCCATGTGCGGAGACTCAGTGCGGGGCCTCATTTGCATAAGGGGCCTTATTTGCATAAATATTTGCATAATGTTACCATACACTAACTTTTAGTAAACATGTCTCTTAATGAGTGTATGGATAAAGAAAGACTAAAAGATTTCTACATTACTATAATCCAGTGCCAACCGCCAGGCACATTAGGAACTACTACAAACGCTGCCCATTTAGAACCCATAGCAAACCCGCCGTACCCTGACAGCATTACCAGGACTCACAAAGCACCATACCCTACCTATCAAAAGGCAACACTGCAAATATTAAACCAATACATTTCAGAGAATACTGGAGAAAGAGAACAAGTGGCAATGTCAAATAGGAATTACATAAACAGAATACATCAGCTCAGTTACACATGCAGAACATAGACCATCACCAAACAAGAAATCACAATTTAGAAACAGGAAGGCAATAATTAAACTGGGAACCCCAAAAGCCAAACTTGGAAGTACAACAACACTGTAGAAATAAAACTATAAATTAATTTCCTCTTGTACCAAACAAAGCACAGACGTTAATGATGCACATTTCCTAGAGGTTTCATATTCCAGTTAATAAATTCAAAATAAAGAGATATTTCTACCTTTTGTGCATTTTTTTTCAGTTGCAATTGCTCCAGCCACTTTCTTCTGGTTTCTTCATGTTTTCTGCTAACTGTCCATCGTCTGCTGTCCATTTGTTCTTTCTTCTCTCTTCTAGTTTTTTTTCCATTCTCTCTCTCTACATCTGCTTTAACATACTAATCTTTCTCCTTTTGCTCTTTCCTCATTCCTATTTCATCCACACAAATTTTACCCCTCCATCCTCAATCCCCACTTACTCTCCCAATACCAGGCCAATTGTAGATTTTTCATCCCTCCCACACAAAATATTTTTCCCCTCTCCATTTTACTCTCCCAGCCCCATCCCATTCTAATCCTCCCCCAACATCAGCTCCCTTCTAGTTCCAGTCTCACCCAGCATCCATTCCCTTCTAGTCCCTGCATCAGCCCATTTCCAGTCCTAGCCCACCATCAACCCATTTCCAGTCCTAGCTCCCCCATCCATTTTCAGTCTGAGTCCCTTCATCAGCTCATTTCCAATCCTAGCCCCCCATCAGCCCATTTCTAGTCATTTCCTAGCCCCATCATCAGCCCATGTCAAATCATAGCTCCCCTCCACTCAGTCCAATTCCAGTCCAAGCCCCCCCCCCCCAATGAGCCTACTTTCAGTTCTAGCCCCTCCATGAGTCCATTTCAATTCAAGCCCCCACCACAGCCCATTTCCAATCTTAGCTCCCCCCAACAGCCCATTTCCAGTCCTATCCTAGCTGCTCCATCAGCCCATTTTCAGTCCTAGCTCCCTTCCCTCACAGCCCATTTCCATTCCAAGCTCCCTCCCCATCAGCTATTTGCAGTTCAAGCCTCCCCTTCCACTCAGCCCATTTCCAGTCATAGCAACCACCCAACCCATTACCAGTCCTAGCCCCCCATCAACCCACTTCCAGTCCTAACCCCCCCATCACCCCATTTTCAGTTTAAGCCCCCCCTATAACCCATTACCAGTCCTAACCCCCACATCAGCCCACTTCCAGTCTTAACCCCATCAGCCCATTGCCAGTCCTAAACCCCCCCCATCAGCCCACCTCAAGTCCTAACCCCACCCCCCAGCCCATTAGCAGTCCTAACCCACCCCCACCCCCCAGCCCATTAGCAGTCCTAACACCCCCCCAGCCCATTAGCAGTCCTAACCCACCCCCAGCCCCAGCCCCAGCCCATTAGCTGTCCTAACAACCCCCCCCCAGCCCATTAGCGGTCCTAACAACCCCCCCCAGCCCATTAGCGGTCCTAACAACCCACCCCCACCCCCAGCAGTCCTAACAACCCCCCCAGCCCAGCCCAGCCCAGCCCATTAGCAGTCCTAACACCCCCCCAGCTCAGCCCATTAGCAGTCCTAACAACCCCCAGCCCAGCCCAGCAGCAGTCCTAACAACTCCCCCAGCCCATTAGCAGTCCTAGCAACCCCCAGCCCAGCCCAGTAGCAGTCCTAACAACCCCCCCAGCCCATTAGCAGTCCTAACAACCCCCCCAGCCCAGCCCATTAGCAGTCCTAACAACCCCCGCAGCCCATTAGCAGTCCCACCAACCCAGCCCAGCCCAGCCCATTAGCAGTCCTAACAACCCCCCCCCAGCCCAGCCCAGCCCAGCCCATTAGCAGTCCTAACAACCCCCCCCAGCCCAGCCCATTAGCAGTCCTAACAGCCCCCCCAGCCCAGCCCAGCCCAGCCCAGCCCATTAGCAGTCCTAACAACCCCCCCCAGCCCAGCCCAGCCCAGCCCATTCGCAGTCCTAACAACTCCCCCCCCCCCCAGCCCAGCCCAGCCCAGGGAAAATTAAATAAAAAGAAAACCTGTCTGCTGCTGCGGTCGGGGCCGCCGCGGCAGAATCGAGCGTGCCGCGGGGCCCCCCTGTGCACGGCAGAGCCTGCCCACCCCAGTAGCAGCTCTCTCTTTGGAGCTGAAGTCAGACGCGCCGGCTTGCAGAGCAGAGCGCGAGAGAAGAGTTTCTCCCTCGCTGCTCTGTTAAGCCCGCGGGGGCTGATGGGAACTTCCCATCAGCCCCCGCGGGCTTAACAGAGCAGCGAGGGAGAACTCCTCCCTCGCGCTCTGCAAGCCGGCGCGTCTGACTTCAGCTCCAAAGAGAGAGCTGCTACAGGGGAGGGCAGGCTCTGCCGTGCACAGGGGGGCCCCGCGGCACGCTCGATTCTGCCGCGGCGGCCCCGACCGCGGCAGCAGACAGGTTTTTTTTTTTTTTTCAATTTTACTTTTCGAAAAGAATGTTTTTTGCGCGGGGCCCCCTGAAACGCGGGGCCCTGTGCAAAAAACATTCTCGCTCAATGGACGGGCCGGCCCTGGTTCCTGGTAGCCCAGAGCTGGGGAGTCACCCATAAGTGAGGACTGACTTCCTGCTTGGTCCTGGAGAAAGAGTAGTTACTCACCTGTAACAGGTGTTCTCCAGGAGCAGCAGGAATCAGTCCTCACTACCCTCCCTCCTCCCCTTGGAGTTGCAGTTGTACATAGTTTAATTTTTACATTTTTGTGTGCTGTTCTTTGCTTTGTCATTTGACTGAGGTAAGATGGCACCTTTAGGCGGGAAGGGAACCACGCATGCGTGCCAGCATTCCCAAAGGCTTTCATGGAAAGCTGGGGAAATGCTCCGCTGGGGCTTCATCGGCGTCGATGACACCCATAAGTGAGGACTGATTCCTGCTGCTCCTGGAGAACACCTGTTACAGGTGAGTAACTGCTCTTTTTTGAAGAGCTCTCGAATCTGAGGACCCACAAAAACTCCCTCTTTAATCTTTGCTTCGCTGAGTCAAGGGACTTTTTCATGCAGGTATCGGAAAGCTGGCGAAGTGCGGTCCATGACTTTCACGACGTTTTTCATCAAACCTAGTTTGATGTGAAGGATTTTGTGAGCCTCAAACAGAGCTGAATGCTGGATATTCTTCTCTCCAACTGTTACATTTTGTCTGCGATTCCACTCCTTCCGCAAGTAGTGCCAATCCCTTGCTCGGCTATCCCACTCACATAAGAAACACATGTATTTTATATATCCCTGCTGCAGTCCCATTAAAAGGGCAACTACCTTCAAGTCACCACAGAGGTGCCAGCTGTACTTGTTATAGTTAATGAAAGTCAGTAGATGCTTTAAGTTATTGTATGTCTCTTTCGTGTGGACGGCATGCGCTATTGGAATACATGGAAGACGGTTTCCATAAGAACATAAGATATGCCATACTGGGTCAGACCAAGGTCCATCAAGCCCAGTATCCTGTTTCCAACAGTGGCCAATCTAGGTCATACGTACCTAGCAGTTTCCCCAAAAGGCACAGGTTACGCAATGCTTGTACTGGGTCAAGCATTGATATCCTGGGTCCCTTCTTAATAATGGTTTATGGACCTTTCCTCCAGGAACTTGTCCAAACCTTTCTTAAACCCAGCTACACTAACAGCCCTAACTACATCCTCCGGTAACAAATTCCAGAGCTTGATTACACGTTGAGTGAAAAAAATATTTTCTTTTATTAGTCTTAAATAGTTTACCCTGTAGCTTCATTCTTTCTATATTCTGATAACGTAAACAATCGATCTACGTTTACTAATTTATAGACTTCTATCATATCTCCCCTCAGCCATCTCTTTTCCAGGTTAAAGAGCCCTAACCTTTTTAGCCTTTCCTCATAGGAGTATCCTTCCATTCCCTTTACCATTTTGGTGGCTCTTCTCTAAACCTTCTCTAATAACGCTATATCCTTTTTAAGATACGGCAACCAGAATTGCACACAATATTCAAGGTGTGGTCTCACCATGGAACGATATAGAGGCATTATAATATCTTTTGTTTTATTTTCCATTCCTTTCCTTATGATACCTAGTATTCTATTTGCTCTCTTGGCTGCCGCTGCACACTGGGCCGAGGGTTTTAACATGTTATCCACAATGACGCCTAAATCTTTTTGCTGGGTGGTGGTTCCAAATATGGAACCTTGCATTGTGTAACCATAGTTTGGGTTGTTCTTCCCTAGGTGCATAACTTTGCACTTGTCCACATTAAATTTCATCTGCCATTTTGATGCCCAGTCTTCCAATTTATCAAGATCCTCTTGCAATTTTCCACAATCCTCTTGGGTTTTAACAACTTTAAATAATTTTGTGTCTTCTGCAAATTTGATAACCTCACTTGTTATTCCACTTTCCAGGTCATTTATGAATATGTCAAAAAGCAGCGGACCCAGCACAGATCCCTGGGGTACACCACTATTCACCTTTCTCCATTGGGAAAATTAGCCATTTAGCCCAACCCTCTGCTTCCTATCTTTTAACCAGTTCTTGATCCACAGTAGTACACTGCCTCCAATCCCATGACTCTTTAGTTTTGCCAAAAGTCTCTGATGAGGGACCTTGTCAAAGGCTTTCTGAAAGTCCAGATACACTATATCAACCGACTCACCTTTGTCCACCTGTTTATTCACACTTTCAAAAAAACATAACAGATTAGTAAGACAAGATCTTCCTTGTCTAAAGCCATGACTGTCTACATGCTGAGTAATTTTATTCTTTATGATGGTTTCTACCATTTTTCCCGGCACAGATGTGAGGCTCACCAGTCTGTAGTTTCCCAGATCACCCCTGTTCCATTGTTCAAATGTACAGCCTTCAGACTCAGTTTCGAAGAGTCTATAAATAGTGTCCAGTCTTGTGGGTCATGAGTGATTTTTAAGGCATTCATGAGGCTTTCAATATCGGAACAGAATACCAGATTACTTTCCTTTCTGAAGAAAGGCTCCAACTGCTGGTGGCGCTTTCGATATGAAGTAATGTTGACATCTTCTAGAAGATTCCAATGTTGGAGTCTTAATCCTAGCAAGTCTGCCTTGTTTTTGGATAAGCCCAAATCACAAACCGAGTCATTTAGTTCTTCCTGTGTTATTCTGTGTGGAGTTGATAATGCATTCCAGTGAATATCTGGGTCACTGCATGCTGACGGACCAGGAGAAGAACAGGTCGGCTCACCCTTGTCCTCATCAGATGAATCAAGAGAATATTCTGATGGAGATTCTGGAATAGGAAGTCCCTCACCATGTGGAACTGGTCTCAATGCAGACAGAATGTTTGGGTATATGCTCTACTTCTTTTGCTTCGGTATTTTGCTGGAAAGAGGAGGAACCAAGCTGAAGTAACAGTCATGTATGTGGTTGCTTGGCTCTCTCCACACTATGGGGACTGCAAACGGCATTGATGGTCTTTTGTAATTCAACCACTGTGAAAGCTGTGTTGTACATGTAGCGCAGCATATATGCGGGGCCCAAGGCTTGTCTTGGTCACCAATCTTGCATCCGAAGTAAAGATGATATGCCTTCTTCAGGTGAGAAGTGATACTTTTCTTCTGGTTGGCAAATGTCACTTCCCCATAAATGTAGCAGAAATTGTCAACGGTATTAACGCACTTTTGCGGCATTACTGTTTTGTATTGTACCTAAATGTCTAAAATTATATGATTAATAAAAGTTACATGTAACAGTAGCTTAAACTGTCTCGCACGCAGTCTAAAATATTTTAAATGCTCAACCTTTCCGACTGCATATAGTACACTGCTGACGTCAGATGGCTTCAGCAGCCGTCTGACAGTAGTATTGCATTGCATCAGAAAATGATGCAATCAACTCTGGATGATGTGTGCATGCTGGTATTATGCAATGTGATGCAATATTACATCATTCAAGGCTTATTTGGGATGTTATTGATGTCCTACTGGATAAATTTACAAGGTGAAACATCAAAAATGAATATCTTCTAATGCAATATCTTCAAAATGAGAGCCAATAAAAAATTGTTAATGTTATATTCATGTTCAACTCACCAAGATACTACAGATTAGGGCCTTTTAAAGTCAGTAACGATTTCAATGTTGACCAGTGTAATAGGAGTCCTGTTTTTTTAGGATGTGTGCTCTAATTTACTGCTCAACTTACCTGTGTATAGCTAAGACCTCTGAAAAAGGTTTAGGCCGAAACATGTTGGGTAGTGTTTGGATATCTTATTACCTTTCTCCACAAAAACTAGACATTTTCTCTGAGACTTGAGGCCATTTTACTAGTGTATGGTAAAGTTCTGAGGGAGCAGATGTACTTACCCACTTCAGTTTAGGAAGTGGCAAGTGCTTCTGTCTTATCCGCAAAAGCAAGAGCATGCAGTAAGTTACCATGTACCCGCTGCAAGGCCTAACCTATACCCATTTACTGCTTATTTCTTTCTTTTCCCCCCTCCCTCCCCCCCCATAAAACCAGTATGCAGTTAGCAGGTGAATTTGTGCAAACTCTCATGTGCTAACAGTTACTGCATGATAATTCATGTTGAAATTGCTTTCTGCGTGTTAGTAAGAGAGCCCCTTAATAAATTTGAATTCTAGTAGCTGTATTGATGCTGAAGACAGGTGAATTCTTTACAGATTCTGACATCTTATGAGAATGCTTTTCAAAACCATTTAAACTGGTGAATTGGCCATCTGAAAATGATTTCCTCTATGTAGCTAAAAGTACATGCGGGCTCAAATATTCACTCCTAGCTAGGTTAAAAATAGTAGGGATGTGTATTTTCGGCTCGTTCGGGTACCTAAAAATTAAAAGTGCTTGCAAATTGCTTGTATGCACTCATACCTACAAATTAACCGGTGTACGATTGACGTGAATGCTCAAAGATTCTGTACCATGAATAGAAAGCATGCAATTAGGATGAATATATGCAAAATCAATAAAAACCACACCAAAATTGCAAAAAAAGAGTTATTTTAATGAATACTAACCTACCTTTTTATTAGCCCTGCACATCCCTGAAAAATAGGCATTCCCTTGGATGTGTTTAAGTCAGTGGGGAAAAATAGTATTCACACATTTGAATTCAATGTTTGCACACTATTTATTATTTCAATGTATGCACAAATATGCTGCCTACACAAATATCATTTGCAAAGTTTGCAGCTGCTGTTAGTATGCCCACTTGGAGCTATTGAAAGACAAATAATGCAACTGGATTTCCTTTAAGTGGCTTTAACATATGTAATTGAAAGGTGACTACAAGCACTGCAAAAAGCATGAATTATTCAAAATTTGCACGCTTTATTGCACCAATGTAAGAAATCTTCAAAAGTGTTGCTGTACAGAATTTTTTGAGACCACATATGCCCATTTTGCTGTGACCAGTGTGGCCTCAAAACATTTGTATAACATCTTAAGGTCGTCGTCATTTTGCTCCAGTAAAAGGTATCAGAACCTACAAAAGGTCTTTGATAAGTTTGTTGGAGAATAACCAGCTTTGGTTGGGATGGCTAAGTAAAGTTTTTTTGTTTATCTTTTACTGTAAAATTGAATAATAGATATTGCGGTTCTTTTACTAAAATGCATGAAGCAGGTTAACGTGGGAGCTAGCACGTAGTAGCAGTGCAGGAATGCAGTAACAGTTACTGAACCAGCATGATAGTTCTACTGTATGATAATTCCTGCATTAACTGCTCATCTCAGGATTGGACAAGGACTGGGCAGCTTATGGGTGGAGAATGGAGATGTACTGTTACATTGCACTTAGAGTGTGAGAATTAGTGCGTGCTGTCATGTTTGCAGTTAGTATGGGTGCACTTAATGCCACTTCACGAGGTGGTGTTAAGTGCAGCCGTGCTAGTGGAAACTGAATCTAACATGCAGTAAGGGACTTTTCAGTAAGTTAATTGCAGAGGACATGCTGACCATGCTCCCGACAGTTACCGCACCTCTTTTGCACGTGCCATGCATTGGTTTTCACTCCTAACGCACTATGAGATTAATTTTGTAATCCCCTGCCCTGGCAACACGTGGTTCAACACGTGCAGTTTGGGCCTACTTTATAAGGTCAAGCAATTGTGCATGTTATGTTATAATTTGTTGGCATACTGACACGCTGGAACCTAGGTGTGGCCATTTATGCCTGCTCAAGGGCAGGTGCAATTTAGATCAGCACACGTAAGTCATAGGAGCCCTTTTACTAGCGGGAACTGTCACAGGCTGTCTTGGCCTTGCGCTAGTTAGCAATACATGTCCCAGCATGCTTTCAGCTCACCCCAGAACATGCACTGCCAGTTGGTGCCCATTAATAAAGCTGCACCTTTGCTGCACCCAAGCTCCACCTCTGGTCACAGCCCACCTGAAGATACACATGACGGACACTTACACCTGCTTACAGTGCAAAAACTAGTAACCAGGTAGTCGGACCCAGCGCTCACTACCCTGCTACCGAACCCCCACTTAATTCTAACTTCCCCACACCCCCCTCCCCCCGCCTCACAAATGCAACAAACAATCAATCGTGGGTAACAATTGGTTGCAACTTTATTTGCCAATTTAACATGCAGAACATACTAAACCAGAATAATGAACAACCAAACCCCCCCCCCCCAACGGAGCGATGTGCCACCAGCCATGCTATTAGCAAAGTGACCTCGCCTCCGCACCAGCCGCATTCACCTCTACTGGCCAAATTCCTAACCCCCCTGTCCAACTTCGCCATATCACTAGCAAAAGTCTACCAGGGGTTGTCCGGGCCGTGGGCACTCCGCCCATGCCCCAAGAGGCCTAAGGCTCCGGACCCCGGACACCTCCGGAATCCCGTCGCACCACCCCCCCCCCCAGCTGCAACAACCCTAAGTCCCCCAAACCACGCTACCTCCCCCCCCAAGGGTGGGCGAGTGGGCTGCCACGCTCCCCGCAACTGCCGCATGTGCTCAGCAACGCTGTTGTCAGCCGAGCACATGCCTGATGAGCTCTCCGATTGGCTCCCAAACACTCCCCCCATGCGCTTAGAGCCAATCAATTTAAAGGATGCAATAGCATCCTCACCCACGTGCCGCAACGCCCCCTTTTCTTTCACCAGGCGCGTGCAGGGTCCCGCGCCGGGCCGAGCACCCGGTTATGCTCGTTCTCCGGGACCCTGCCCACGCCCTCTCACTAACTGGGTAGTCGGACCCAGCGCTCACTACCCTGCTACCGAACCCCCACTTAATTCTAACTTCCCCACACCCCCCCTCCCCCCCACCTCACAAATGCAACAAACAATCATTCGTGGGTAACAATTGGTCGCAGCTTTATTTGCCAATTTAACATACAGAATATACTAAGCCAGAATAATGAACAAACAACCAACCCCCCCCCCCCCCAACGGAGCGATGTGCCACCAGCCATGCTATTAGCAAAGTGACCTCGCCTCTGCACCGGCCGCATTCACCTCCACCGGCCAAATTCCTAACCCCCCTGTCCGACTTCACCATATCACTAGCAAAAGTCTACCAGGTGTTGACCGGGCCGTGGGCACTCCGCCCACGCCCCAAGTGACCTAAGGCTCCAGACTCCGGACACTTCCGGGATCCCACCACCGGCTCGGGATATCCGAAATACCCGAGCCGCCCCCCCTACTCTCCAGCTGTGACCAATTCCTGCCACCCTGTACAACACACTCCACCGCCTCCTGCCAATCATTCAGAAGGAGGTCCACCCCCACCGGAGACAGATGAACACCATCACTCCTGTACAATCCCCCACACGCCACCTCTGCCCATGAATGCAGCACCTGGCAACCTCCCTGATCGCATACCCAATGGCCAGTCTGCCTGTTAATCTTTGTTAACCCCCGAGACCACCGGCGTTGCTCCCAACATGCTGGCCTCGGGACAATATCAGACCAGATTAGCACTACCCCCTTAAATATCCGTAACACCAAGGTCAAATCTCTCTTTGCAGGTCAAATCAGCTGTTTGCAAGTCCAGGCAGCCAAGTCATTCCCCCCCAAATGCAGCAGTATAATCTCCGGCTGTACTCCTATTCGCTGGTGGTGCCGAAGCAAAGGCAGCAGCTGACTCCACTGCAGACCACGCTCACCCAGCCATGATAACGACACCAATGCAGGATCCAACCCCAGATTCAGCCCGACAGGCCGAACTGCTGGTCGTTCGCCAGCCCAGAACACGAAGGAATGCCCCAGCAGCCAACACTTCCAAACACTCTGCCCCCCATCTGCAAAAGAAAGAATGTGTTACTTCTCCTTGACCAGCAAACTCTACTCCTATAAATGAACATAACCTCTGAAGGCATCTGGAGTGGAGGAGTAGCCTAGTGGTTGGGGCAAGGTACTTCAGGCCGGAAGGTCGGGGGTTCAAATCCCACTAGAGGACAGCAACCTTGGGCCGGAAGGACTGGGGTTTCTAATCCCTCAGGTGCTCCTTGTGGTCTTGGGCAAGCCACTTAACCCTCCATAGCCCATGTTCCCTGTAAAATAGTTATCTCCAAGTTATAATACCCTGTTTAATGTAATTTCAGTTTGTTCAATGTAAACCGCACTGATGCAGAATAGCGCGGTATATAAGAGAATGTAAATAAATAAATAAATAAATAAATTAGACTGCCATCTCCCGATACATTGTATCTGTCCCCCCGACAACCCAACCGCCGCCGCACTGGTCGCAGCACCAATGCGAAAAGAATGGGCCGAAAACCAGGAAGGGTCCTCGCCTATACGTCGCAACCCCATCCGCAAAACCGCCGATACGTGAAAACGCGTCAACACCCGTGCGTCATTGTATATGAATAACCCCCCTTCATGCTCTGGCCGAGCGCTTAAGTATGCTTCCATCAGTGCCACCGGACATGTTGGGCCGCCAATCGCCTTCAGGACCACCCACTGCCCCTTAACCTGCTGGTCCGTCTTGGACCTTGCTAAGAACGCCCGCAACTGCCCGTCCAGCATCTGCACATGCCGTTGCTGCAAACTATTGCCCACTCCTGCCTTCATGGAGTCCGCTACCAATTCACTCACCCGGAAGGCGCCGAAGAAGGCCAAGCTGAAAACTGCCCGAAAAAGAATGGCCTCATAGCGCGACTCCGCAACCTGCCTCAGTTCCTCGCAAAATCGTACGAGCAGCTAATGCGTGATTGGGCGTCACCGATCTGGAGGGGAAGGACGTAAATGTTCCCAGCCCTGGAGCAACCACCGAGCCAGGAACCCCGATCCCGTGGAACCCCAACCCACCGCCCTCGCAAAAAATGCAAAACCCGCCAGATGACTGCACACCGCAGTCCTTGTAACCCCATGTTCTTTTGCACTGATAACATATTGCCCAAGCAGGTGATCCGCCACCGCCCCCATGCTCTACCCCCTGCCAACAGAAACTCAGCAACTCTAGTCCCGGCGTGCCGATAGGCTGCCCAAGTTCGTTCTGCAACTGAATTTCTCAGGAGACTCTTCATCCCAGCAGGCCAAAGCTCCACAAGTTCCACGGGACCCCACACCCGATCACATCTGCCTCCGGTGCCAACCTCCGGAATCGCTCCATCTGCAAATGGGAAAGAGCATCAGCAATACTGTTAGTATGGCCCGGGATATGCCGAGCCCTCAACATAACATTCAAATGCAGACATGCCAAAACTACCGCTCTCATCAGAGCCGCTACTTGGAGACAACGAGGGGAATAGTGATTCACAACACTTACCACCGCCTCATTGTCACACCACCAAAGCACCCTCCGATTCCTCAACTGCTCAGGCCACAGCTCTAACACCACTAATATAGGGAAGAGCTCCAAAAAGGCAATGTTACTCAACAGTCCAGCCTCAGCCCATGCCTGCGGCCATCTTTCAGCACACCATGACCCCACAAAGTAAATGCCCAAACCTACTCCACCGGCCGCATCAGAGTAAAGCTGCAAATCCTCACTGGAAATCTCGGGTTCCATCCAGACTGAAATTCCATTGAAACCCCGCAAAAACACGTCCCACACCTGCAAATCCTCTTGCATTACGCGAGAAACTCGTATGCGGTAATGAGGCTTGCGCACCCCCACCATCGCTACCGCTAATCGCCGAAGAAATACCCGCCCCATCGGGAGCACCCTACATGCAAAATTCAGCGACCCTAACAACGCTGCATTTCCTTCAATGTTAACTTTGATGAGGCCACAGTATTAGCTACCAATACCCTCAACTTTACCACCTTCTCATCCGGCAGCCGTGCCACCATTCCCTCTGAATCCAGCTCAGTCCTGAGGAAGGAAATCCTGGTAATTGGGCCCACCGTCTTGTTGTCAGCAAGCGGGACCCCTAAAACTCCCGCCATCTCAATGAAACCCTTCAACAGCTCTCGGCAGCCAGTTGACCGTGCTGCCCCTACGAACAGGAAATCGTCCAAAATAATGCACAACCTCGGGCTGCCCGACCTTCTGAACCACCGCCCAATGCAAGAAAGAACTAAATTTCTCAAAATACGCACACGCAACTGCACAACCCATCGGCATACACTTATCAAAATAAAACTCCCCATTAAACTGAAACCCTAGCAAATGAAATGACGAAGGATGCACAGGAAGCAAACAAAACGCAGACTCAATATCAACTTTCGCCATCCAAGCTCCCCGCCCCGCATCCCGGAGTAACTCCACCGCCCTATCGAACGAGGCATACTTCACCGAACAACACTCACGTGGTATGAGATCATTCACCGATGCCCTGGTTGGACTCGACAGATTGTGTATTAAGTGAAACTTCCCAGGTTCTTTCTTAGGTATTAGCCCCAAAGGCGACACAACGAAATGTGAAAAAGGCGGTTGCCGAAAAGGGCTGGCTATTCTACCTAGCCTCAACTCGACAGCCAACGTTTCCTTTGCTATCAAGGTCCAGCGCCAAACCGATGCCGCGTTCTGTGCTGCCGCTACTAAAACTATACCCCGAACCTGGATGACGAAACCAAACTGAAAACCTAACTGCAAAACCACCCTATCCTTCCTCTTCGGGTATTGCCGCAGCCACGCCCTTAACACCTCCACCCTTATCAGCGAGGGGGCCAAACCAAATCCCGAGTCACTGCTTGAATGCCGAACCTGGAGTAATCCCTGCTCCTTTCTTAACACATTTTGCCGCCGAGTGCCCCCCCCCCCCGCAGCTCGAACAGGCATGTCGGAACTTACAGTCTGGGAAGGGACAAACGGACTTATTGAACCGCCAGCACACGTCCCTGCCACCACTTCCAACCGGCTTACTCTGCAAGGTGGCCCGCCCAATCCGAAAGGAACAACTCGCCCCCGCGGTGGTCACCGACCCACCCCTACCCCCGCTCACATTACTTGTCCCTGCTCTGGCTGACATCTGTGTCAACCACAAATTGATATCCTGCATGCCCCACGTTAAACCTCTGTTCCCTTCCATTTTGTCTCAAAACATTTCGTCATAATTGAGCCACGACCAACCATCATGGGACTGTGAAGCCTCCAGAATCGAATCTGCATAGGCCAGCAATACCCCATACTGATCTGGATGATGATGGCCCCAGACGCTCGCCAACTGCAAAAACGCCCTCACCCAATTTACCACCGTCCAAGAAACGTTTCGGATCCGCCCTGCCTTTTCATCTTCCTTCCGCTTTTTCCTGCTCTCTCCCGACCTCTTCCACCCCTCAAGCAATTGGAAAATATCTATCTACTTCTGCTTCCTAATTTTCCTCCATAGCTTCCTTGGCACTCCCTCCCATAACTCCGACAATGTTGCCGAAGCAGCACCACCACCCCCCGAGATACTACATGACCCGTCGCGGCCCTGTGCCCCTACCCTGGCTTCCTCCTCATCCGATGACGCCTCCGATGAACCCGATAACAATGAGGAAGAGGATTCCGAACTATGCCGCCACTGACAAGCGTGTTTCTTTTTCTTGCTCACCTTCCCAGACCGCCCCCTCCACGAACCACCCACTTCTTGTTCCGTGACCTCAACAACCCGTAACTCACCCGTCTCAACTCCCGCAGCCGCGTTCCATGATGACTGACGCAACCTGCCCTGTCATGGATCATCACCCCTCTGTTGCGTGCTTTCTCTCTGAGCAATTGGCCGATCCTCCTCCGCTCTCTCCGCCGCTCCAGCCGCCATGTCCTTCGACGCCATTCTCGAAGGCTCCTCGACACCAGGCCCGAATCCAGAAGATGCCACCACAGGTACCTGTGAAGAGACAAAAGGAAAAAACAGGAGGAGGAAAACCCGGGGCCCATGCTGGCTGCCAAGCTCCTGCCCATGCGGTCTGCGAAGAGCCTTGCCCACCACTCGCCCAGTTATCAGCTGGAGTCTGATACCCAAACAGCCCATAACCCATCGGTGTCGATGCACAACCTCCTGGGGGAACCGAGCTTCCCCCCTCCCTGCTGTAGGCATTGTAGCCCAGCATGTCATACCCTCCCCAGAACCCAGTCCCACCTCGAAAACTGGGCCTGGCCCCCCTCCCCTGCCCCGACTCCATAGTCCCGACTCTGCCCGGCTCTGTTATCGCCCCTGCGGAGCTCCCTTCCTGGCCAGATCCACCCCCGCCCACAGCTACCTCCTGGGCCAACCCCATCTCCGCGCATGGCAAAGATGCACGCCCTCTGACTCTACCACCCCTTCTGGACACTGCTGAGGACTCCAGTCAACCTATCACTGGCAGCCTTGCCTCCCTTTCACCCTCTCGCACCCCTTGGGCCCCCGCTGCACCCCACGGGGTCCCCATCCCCCCCCGAACCGCCCCCCACCCCCTCTTTCCCCCTTTAAGCCTATCCGTCCACCCATCCCTGCTCCCACGACCTCTGCTTGGCTGGGCCCTCTTGGGAGCCATACCCCTTCCACCACCTTCCTTACACCCCAAGCTGAGCAAAATGAACTGGCACCTCTCTGCCCTTTATCTTTCTCTCTTTCTCTTAACTTTGTTTTTGTGCAGCACACAAACACCAAATAAGGCCTCACCTTCTAAATAAGCCCTACCCAGTTCCACTGCCCCCAGCTACTCGCCTGCACCGGAGCTCGCTGCCTCGGTGTCCCCTGACGCTCCGACTCCGAATCCGTGTCCTCTCCTGACCCGAAAAAACCGGCCCTCGCTGCACCAGATCCACTGCCACTAACACCGCCGCCTGCCGCCCTCGAGATCCCTGCTCCCCAGCTCTCTGTACTTCCGCGCTCCCTGCAACGGCCACATGTGCTCAGCAACGCTGTTGTCAGCCAAGCACATGCCTGATGAGCTCTCCGATTGGCTCCCACACACTCCCCCGTGCGCTTAGAGCCAATCAATTTAAAGGATGCAATAGCATCCTCACCCACGCGCCACAACCCCCCCCTTTTCTTTCACCAGGCGTGTGCAGGGTCCCGCGCCGGGCCGAGCACCCAGTTACGCTCGTTCTCCGGGACCCTGCCCGCGCCCTCTCACTAAAAGAGCCCCATTGTTAATGAATTGCAAAGCGATTTACTTGGAAAAGGGATGAAAATCGTTAAACCATTCAACATGCAATTTCCAGCACAAGAGTTATGACCGGTTAAGAGCACACATTCATTATGATAACTATTATACTAGTTCATATTTTAGTTACTTTCATGTTTGCATTTCAACATCACTGCATTTCTGTTGTGTTTTAAATATTTAAAAGTTAAATGCTACTTTCTTTCTTTTTTAAGGCTTGGTGGAAATCTACAAACAGAGAAGGTTCAGTCTACAAAGCAGTCCGACCAGTTCATTGTTTCCAGCATTATCAGATTAAAACCAGCCTTTGGACTCAAGACTCTTTCCACTAAGGCATTTTAATAGATTTTTTTTAATGTGATCAGCTCCACCAGTATTTTGGGAGCTTTGCAGAACTTTCAGCAGAATTCTTCTGCTAAGTTAATTTTACAATATCAACCAACAAAGCATAATTGTTCATGACATTTGTGCAGAGATATATTTTAAATATGGGAACTTGAAAAACAATAATAAACTAAAATATTATTTATCACTTTGAGAGAGAACGTTTTACATGCTAACTGTAATTTATAAAAAAAAATAATAAAAAGTATCGCCTGCACATCAGAAGATGGCAGATTATTTTGGAAGATTTACATTTTGTAATGTGAATTTACCAGCCAGCATGGTCCTTCTTTACTGTGACCAAAATACAGTTTAAGCATCTTATTTTTGAGTTAAATACAGAGAAAGAGAAATGCATTTCTCCTGCATTGTTTGCAACACAAAAAAAATGTTGAATGACAACTACACTCCACAACAATAGCTGTGTTTGAGTGATGAACATGAATCAACATCTTTGGAAATTTGTTGAACCACTCACTTTAAACTGTGTTGCTTTTAAAAGAAAGCTGAATTTATTATAACTTTTATAATATGAACGGAATTTATTGTACCACGTAAATGATGCATTGTTTCATTAAAGTACTATTCTGTAAACTTGAACTTATTGATCATAAGATTTTGATTAAACTTAAGATCAGCATGGTCAGTTATTGTGCTTTCCTACTGTGTTCTTTGCTAATAATTTTGTGTAACCCCTTATAATTTATGATAACTTACATAGACAACTTCCCGTGACAACAATGTAAGGAAAACTGGTTTAGTCCAATTCTGCTAAATACCTTCTGGTAATGGTTCAAACCTAGACGCCCCACGCCACCTTGATAGTGACCATCAGGGCAGCAACAGGGCAAGATGGGGCATTCCCATGGGGATGTAGCTAGCACATACGTCTGTAGCCCACATTACTAGCACTTGGCGCAAGTAGCGGGAGTGCAGCTAATTCCACCTCAGTAGTGTCGCTGAATATCTTCACAGTGCGCCCTGGCACTATCGGGTTCGTCTGTTGCCAGAGCAGGGACAGCACTTAGCCGGTTAGCATGATTTTCAGCAGCCATTGTCCGGACACCTTAGGTCGCATGGAAATCAGGCCTAAAGCTGCAATCCAGGGAAGCAGCACACCGAAAATCACACTAACTGCATAAGTGCCGGCACTAACCCGGTTAAAGCTACTCAGCCTGGATATTCAGCAGCAGCTATTATCTGCCATTGAATATCCTGCTAATATTTATGTGCCGCTGCTGGCCGCTGTGGCACTGGAATGTTGGTAGTTTTGAAAATTGGGTCTGCTATTTTTGCATAAGTCATTTCACATTTTCAAGGATATTTATAAAAAATAATAATGGCTGAAGAAATCATGCAAATTGGCTAATAAGTGATGTTGACATAGCATAATTACTAATGGAAAATTTGTATTATTTTGTGATTTTCTCAAAACTTAACTGTACCTCAGAAAGCTTTAGTTAGGTAGTTTGAAATAGCGTCTCAATTCTGAATGGGCTTGATCACAAAATAAATACTGAAAGTTTAAATGAGTCTTTATCATAAGAAAAGGAGAGGAGGAGTAGCCTAGTGGTTATAGCCACCCAGCAGATCTGGGTTTGATTTCCACTTACACTTCTTGTGGCCTTGGGCAAGTCACTTTACCCTCCATTGCCTCAGAAGAAAAGGTCTGGCAATCTACTTGCAGTCATACCTTGCCAAGAAAACTCAGGTGTCGGCATTGACTTAAAAGTACTTAAAAAAAATCATAAGAAAAACGTCTTGTGGTACTGGCCTATTTCCTTGGAGCCAGCTGTAATCTTAGAAGATGTAATGGATCAAACTGACAAACTTAAGAGCAACAAAATACTAGGACCAAAGCCAGACAGTATTCACCCCAGAGTACTGAAAGAGCTCAAACATGAAATTGCTAATCTGTTAGTAGCTATCTGTAACCTATCTTTCAAAACCGCTGTGATTCTGGAGGATGGAATGAAGTCATTGTTAATGCCAATTTTTAAAAAGGGATCTAGGAGTGACCCGGGAATCTAAAGACCTGTGAGCCTAACATCTGTGCTGTGCAAAATGATTGAAGCCATACTAAAAAAATGAAATTACTGACCATATAGATACACAGCTTGATGGGAATGAGTTAGCATGGGTTGGGCAAAGGCTAATCTTGCCTTACTAATGTATTAGATTTCTTTGACGGTATAAACAAACATGTGGATAATGGTGAACAAGTTGATATACTGTAGTTGGATTTTCTGAAAGTGACAACCTTGTAAAATTACAGAGACATAGGATAGGAGGGAATGTCCTTTTGTGGACCGCAAACTGGCTAATAGATAGAAATAGAGTAGGACACAGTAGACAGTCACATGGAAAATAAATGGAGTGGAGTGACAAATGAGGTGGACAGATTTGTCAGTGACAAAAAATATTCAAAGTTCTTAAAATGGCAGAAAATTGAAAGGATTTTGGAAAGCAGCTTTTTAATCTAGAAGACTGGAACTCTAATAGGAAGAGTGGAGGAGTAGCCTAATGGTTAGAACGCTGGTTTGGGAATCAAGAGATCAGGGTTTAATTCTCACTAGCACTTCTTGTGGCCTTGGCAAGTCACTTAACCCTCCATTGCCTCAGAAAATTCCAAGTTATCAATGCCCCTGTTTAATGTACATTACCAAGTTTAAGTTACAATGTAAGCTGCTTTGATTGAAACGGTAAAGCAGTAAAAAGACCTGATAAATAAATAGCTGATTTTAGAAAGCTGTCCTGGGTGTTCCCATGTTCTTGGATGTCTTGCTGAATTTCAGAAATGCCCTACACCTCCTGAGCAACATCCAAGTTTATACCTGCTCCAGAGCACAGATAGGCATTGGAAAAATTCTCAGTCTTCCATCCAGACACCTGGACAGCACAGAGATGAAGGTACTCTGGTACCCCCTATATCTTTACTGATGATAACAAAAATGGTAGGGAACACTTGGGCTGTGCAGCAGCGCGCTGAACCAAAATCCACATGCAAAATAGCTTGCATTCAGCATAGGATAGACATCTCAGACCCAGGTTTTTTCACATAGATGTCCTTTCAAAGGAGAAGTGATGCACATAAGGAAAATAATCCCAATTACCAGTACAAGATGCTAGATTCTGAGTTAGAAGTTACCATCTAAGACAAAAGATCTTGGAGTCATTGAAAATTTCAGCTCAGTGTACCATGGCTGCTAAAAAAAAAAGCAAATAGAATGTGGAGAACAAAAGAAAGGGACATATTCAAAGCATTTTAGCCAGTTACCAAACTTGCTAACGTGCTAAAACACTGCAATTCCGATATTCAGCTAGACCAGGCATGGGCAAACTACGGCCCGCGGGCCGTATACGGCCCGGCAGACCTTTTA
Organism: Ichthyophis bannanicus; assembly: GCA_033557465.1. NCBI lineage: Eukaryota > Metazoa > Chordata > Amphibia > Gymnophiona > Ichthyophiidae > Ichthyophis > Ichthyophis bannanicus. Next base: position 1,141,061,498 of record CM066032.1, read on the forward strand.
ATCTGGCCCGCGGAGCGCTGCCTCACCCCTGCAGCATGCCCCGAGTGCCCTCCTGAGCCGGGCACTGACCCCGGCCCCTGCTTCTGCTACATTCCCTCTGCAATCTACTTACTCTCTCTTACCTTCTGCTCCTTTGCTGCCGGCGTTTCAGGCCGAGGCTCAGAGTCCGACGCGGCCCCGTCGCCATAGAAACCATCAACAGCGCCTCGAGACGGTGGGAATGGAGCGGAGAGGAGCGCGTGCTGCTTCCCGTTCCGGGGGACAGCATTTTGCAGTGTCCTCTGCCGTGGTCGTGGCGCTGCCGAAGCAGCGGCTCTTTAGATGGGGAAAATATTTGATTTAACAAACAAGAAGGCAAACTGTAACAGCAGTGCAAACGTCACCCGGTACCCTAATCGTTGTCAATCAAACCTAGTCACAAAGTTTAGGAACTGTTTATAATTTGCTTTTATGCTTAGGCTGACTACGCGTCTCGAATTTTCGGCTCTCATGAGAGGCATCCTGAGGGAACCCTAAGCGGGACGCAAGTTATCCCGATTTATCAGGCGGTTAAGGAAGAGAAAATGTAACCGCGAGCCGACTACGAGGACTACTATTCCAAGTATGCTAAGGATGGTTTGGATGCTAAAGCCGTCCCCTTTTATTGTTGTTAAAGTACCTAGGCATTTTTAAAGAGGACTCGCTCACCGATGCCCAGGAGATCCAAGGAACACTGCACCGGTAATAAAGCCTCTTGTCAAACTGAGCTGATGCTTCGGCAGCGGCTTCTTTAACAATGGCTGGGTACTTTGACAAACCCTTACTTGATTTGTAGCTTGTCCTGCTGTGAGGGCTTGAGTGCATTGGTGATGCTGAACGCTAAGCTAGCAGTAGCTTAACTATTGGCAGGGTCTCCCAAAATGAGCAGGTCTCAGGTGAAATAACTCTTTTTATGCTTTTCTACCTAAAATTAATCTAAACATTTAATGTTACAAATTTAAATTTAATTTATATTTATTCACACATACACACCGTCCATCTACTCTTGGTCCAGCCCCCGGGTCCAATATATGAACCCATTGCGGCCCTCGAGTCAAAAAGTTTGCCCACCCCTGAGCTAGACTATCCAGATAGTGCCACAGAATATTGCCACAGACAGAAAACAAGACACCCAGTTAAAATCAGGGTGGTCTTTGGGCAGATTGGGGGCGTTCCCAGTTGCTATCTGGTCGGAAGCGATATTTGGGTGCTAATCAGATAGCTAAATTGGATAACGTTAGGACAGGCCAATGGTTTTCACTATGTGGTTAGTGGCTGAATATCGCCTCTGACCAAATAACCTGGTGAAACCAAATATTCAGCACTGGACAAGTTCTGGTTCTGAATATCCGATTTTAATTAAAAAGGTGGTTGCTAAGTGTTTTTAAAGAGCCTAGATGCCACCACTGACTATAAGCCCCACTGAGAATATAATTTTGCTTATCTATAGGTCCCTGATGTAACCACACCTTGAGTACTGTGTGCAGTTCATGATGCCCCATCTCAAAAAGGATAATGCTCAACTAGAAAAGGCGGAGTGACAAAAATGATAATGGGGATGGATCACCTCCCTTACAAAAAGCGACTAAGCAGGTTAGGGCTTTTCAGCTTAGAGAAAAGACAACTTAGAGGGACTATGTTAGACGTTTATAAAGTAGTGCATGAAGTGGAATGCTTACATAGGAAACAGTTCTTTAATCTGTCAACAATACAAAAACAAGAGGACACTCCATGAAATTAATGTCCAGAAGCCTGAAAACAAATAGTAAAAAGGTTTCTTTCACACAGTACATAGTTAAGCTGTGGAACCTATTGTCAGAGGACGTGGTCAAGGTGACCAACATGAAGGGATTATTCATCTGTGCAAATGCACTATGAGAAAAAAGATCTACCTTTTAGGATCAGCCAGATACTTCTGATTTGGACTTGCCACTGTCTGAAACAGGATGCTGGGCTTGATGGACCTTGGTCTGACCCAGCATGGCTTTGTTATGTTCTTATGAAGGTTGCTATATTTGCTGTTTTGTCTGAAGCTCTGCGTTTTAATCTGACTCCTGGTCATGCTAATAAACTGAGCACTCTAGGGATGGACCCTAACGTGACTGACTGGGTAAGAAATTGGTTGATTGGGAGGCGACAAAGTGTACAGGTAAATGGAGCTCACTCTGAGGAGAAGAAGGTTACCAGTGGTGTGCCAGAGGGATTGGTCCTTGGTCTGATTCTTTTTAACATCTTTGTTAGGGATATTGCAGAAGGTCTGTCAGGTAAGATTTGTCTCTTTGTGGATGATGCCAAAATCTGCAACACAGTAGACTCCCAGGAAGGAGTAGATAACATGAGAAGGGATCTAGTTAAGCTTGAAGAAATCTGAAAAAAAGAGCATGCCCACAAGGCAGGGGAAATGAAAAAGAAAGTTGAGTGTCTTGTGCTCTCTAGTCTTGCTCTGGAAAATGAACAAATGTTTAAGTGGTTACCATGAAGAGACTGAAGGGTCTTGGCAGCGGTGTGAAGGGAAATTACAGACACAAGATGTGGTGGGAAATCGGTATACAGGACTTTGTCATTGTAAAGATTTTACACTTTATTTATTTTATTTATTTAACAATTCTTTTATACCACTTTTCATACTATCAAAGTGGTTTACAATGAATATCAACAACGGAATACATGGAACAAGAGTCTATAGTCCAACTTTGGTGTTACATTAACACTTGGCTATGATAGTAAACTGGGGGCCAATGTTGTTGAAACACTAGGGGAGTGCTGTGATCAAACTTCGATGCATGACATAAAATATGCACTGCAGTATTTTGGATTGATTGAAGACCTTTCAAATCAGACTAGAACCGGACGAATTAAAGAGAGTTACAGTAATCAATATGTGAGATAACATGGCTAAGGACTACAGTATGTTGGGCAGCAGAATCCAGGAAGAGGCGAAGAGCACGAAATAGGTGTAGTGCTAGAAAGGATGGTTTGACAAATGAGCTGACCTGTTTCACAAATAGAAGCTCCGTATCGAGATAGACCCCGAGATTTTTAAAGTGGCGGTTAATTTGAACTGAGTGATCATCCAGAATGGGAGAGAGGGCAGGAGCCTCTGCTCCTCTGATGAGACAAGTAGAGGATACTAGGTTTCTGATGTTAAAAGAGGAAAATGTGGGTGGCCGAGTGGGTAGAGTTAGGAAGAGAGAAAAAATTGATCGCTTAATGCTGATTTTCAGTATAAAGCACCTAATTTAGGAACTAAAGTTTAGGAAAGTGAATAATAGATCTAAATCTTTGATATTACGTTTTAAGATCCTAAATTTAGGTGAATTTGTAGCTGAAAATATGGGCTTCCAGCTTTGAAAATAGATGCCTTATTAGGAGGGTAGTTACTAGTGTGCGTTAAGAGAATAATGCATATTGGCCCCTTAACCTGAGTTATATGGCAATATTGTGCATTATTTTACTTTACAGGGTCATTCTGAACCGGGAATAAGCCATTTGCACGTACGCTGGGAGACGTGCGCCTTGCGGTGATATCTAGACGCGATTCTGTAAACAAGCTACCTATGTGTACGAATGAGATAGTGCTGGGGAGGAGTCTGCTGTCTTAGATAGTGCTGGGGAGGAGTCTGCTGTCTTGGTACATGTCGGTACCAATGACATAGGAAAATGTGGTAGGGAGGTTCTGGAAGCTAAATTTAGGCTTTTAGGTAGGAAGTTGAAATCCAGAACTTCCAGGGTAGCGTTCTCCGAAATGCTTCCCGTTCCACGCGCAGGACCCAAAAGGCAGGCAGAGCTCCGGAGTCTCAATGCGTGGATGAGACAATGGTGCAGAGATGATGGGTTCGGATTTGTTAGGAAATGGGGAACATTCTGGGGAAAGGAGGGGCTCTTCCGAAGGGATGGGCTTCACCTTAACCGGGATGGAACCAGGCTGCTGGCATTAACCTTTAAAAAGGAGATAGAGCAGCTTTTAAATAAGATAATAGGGGAAAGCTGACAGTCACCCAAGAGCGCATGGTTCGGAAGAATGTATCCTTGAAGGATACTACAAAAAGCAGAGAGGTTCCAAAAAAGAGTAAAGTAGCCCAAATGCCCTCGATTATGGAGCAGACAGAGCTTAAAGATCCCAAATTACCCATGTCTACCAATAGCCAAATTAATATGAATAAAATACAGTCTCTAAAATGCTTGTATGCAAATGCTAGAAGTCTACAAAACAAGATGGGAGAGTTAGAATATATAGCACTAAACGAGAGGTTAGATATGATTGGAATATCAGAGACATGGTGGAAGGAGGACAACCAGTGGGACACTGTGATACCTGGGTACAAACTATATCGTAATGATAGAGCTGATCAAATTGGTGGAGGGGTTGCGCTCTATGTTAGAGAGGGCATTGAGTCAGAAAGGATTAAAGTTTTGCAAGAAACAAAATTTGCTGTAGAATCTCTATGGATTGAAATTCCATGTAAAAAGGGGAAGGCGATGGCAGTGGGGGTGTACTATCGTCCGCCTGGCCAGAATGAACAAATGGATGATGAAATGCTCAAAGAAATCAAGGAAGCTAGCAAAAGTTACAGTGCAGTAATAATAATGGGTGATTTCAATTACCCCGGCATCGAATGGGTCAGTGTCACAACAGGACATGCTAGGGAGATAAAGTTCCTAGATGAAATAAATGACTGCTTCTTGGAGCAGCTGGTTCATGAACCGACCAGAGGGGAAGCAATATTAGACCTAGTCCTTAGTGGAACACCAGATGTAGTGCAAGAGATAAGGGTGTTGGGGCCACTTGGCAATAGTGATCATAGCATGATCACCTTTGATTTAATTAGTGGAGGAGGGATAGTAAGGAAAACCACAGTACTACCCTTTAACATTCGAAAGGGAGACTATGATAAAATGAGGAAAACAGTTAAGAAAAAACTAAAAGGAGCAGTTGCAAAGGTTAAAGATGTACATCAAGCTTGGGTGTTGTTGAAAAATACTATCTTGGAAGCCCAGACCAGCTGTATTCCACGCTTTAAGAAAAGTGGAAGGAAGTCCAAAAAACTGCCAGCATGGTTTAAAGGTGAGGTCAGAGAGGCTGTTGTTGCCAAAAAAGCATCTTTCAGGAAATGGAAAAAAAGAGCCAAACGATGAAACCTGGAAACAGCACAAGCACTGGCAAGTCAAATGCAAGGCATTGATAAGGCAGGCAAAGAGAGAATTTGAGAAGAAGCTTGCTGCGGAAGCAAAAACGCGAAATAAAGACCTTTTCAAGTACATTCGTAGCAAAAAACCTGTGAGAGAGTCAGTTGGTCCATTAGATGATAAAGGGGTTAAAGGAGCACTAAGAGGCGACAAGGCGATAGCGGAGAGACTGAATGAATTCTTTGCTTCGGTCTTTACTGAGGAAGATGTAGGGATGTTACCCATGACTGAAGTGGTATTTAAAGGTGTGGAAGAATTGAAGGAAATATCGATACATCGGGAAGATGTCTTACAACTATTAGATAAACTGAAGAGTAGCAAATCACCCGGGCCAGATGGTATACATCCAAGGGTGTTGAAAGAACTGAAATTTGAGATTGCAGACCTGCTATCAGTAATCTGTGAACTATCATTAAAATCATCTCTAATACCTGAGGATTGGAGGATCGCCAATGTAACACCAATTTTTAAAAAGGGTTCGAGGGGTGATCCGGGAAACTACAGACCGGTGAGCCTGACATCAGTACCGGGAAAAATGGTAGAAACCATCATAAAGAATAAAATTACTCAGCATGTAGATAGTCACGGCCTAATGGGAGACAGCCAACATGGCTTTAAACAAGGAAGATCTTGTCTTACTAATCTGTTATGCTTTTTTGAAGGAGTGACTAAACAGGTGGACAAAGGTGAGTCGGTTGATATTTTTTTATTTATTTTTATTTTTATTTATTTAGCTATTTCTTCTATACCGCCCCTTCCAGAGATCAGGGGCGGTTTACATGGAACAAGTAAACAAATTTGTATACTAATGTATACATTACATGGAACAGGGATTTTTTTAACTTTATACAGATAATAGTTATTAACAGAGATTTATAACATTGTAACTTTATACAAATAACTGTGCATTAATTGTCAAAACTATTTACATTTTATATTATATTGTGTATCTGGACTTTCAGAAAGCCTTTGACAAGGTCCCTCATGAGAGACTTTTGGCAAAACTAAAGAGTCATGGGATAGGAGGCAGTGTACTACTGTGGATCAGGAACTGGTTAAAAGATAGAAAGCAGAGGGTAGGGCTAAATGGCCAATTTTCCCAATGGAGAAAGGTGAATAGTGGTGTACCCCAGGGATCTGTGCTGGGTCCGCTGCTTTTGACATATTCATAAATGACCTGGAAAGTGGAATAACGAGTGAGGTTATCAAATTTGCAGATGACACAAAACTATTTAAAGTTGTTAAAACCCAGGAGGATTGTGGAAAATTGCAAGAGGATCTTGATAAATTGGAAGACTGGGCATCAAAATGGCAGATGAAATTTAATGTGGAGAAGTGCAAGGTTATGCACCTAGGGAAGAACAACCCAAACTATGGTTACACGATGCAAGGTTCCACATTAGGAACCACCACCCAGGAAAAAGATTTAGGCGTCATTGAGAATACCATGTTAAAACCCTCGGCCCAGTGTGCAGCGGCGGCCAAGAGAGCAAATAGAATGCTAGGTATGATAAGGAAAGGAATGGAAAATAAAACAAAAGATATTATAATGCCTCTATATCGTTCCATGGTGAGACCGCACCTTGAATATTGTGTGCAATTCTGGTCGCCGTATCTTAAAAAGGATATAGCGATTTTAGAAAAGGTTCAGAGAAGAGCCACCAAAATGGTAAAGGGGATCAAAGGCTACTCCTATGAAGAAAGGCTAAAAAGGTTGGGGCTCTTTAACCTGGAAAAGAGACGGCTGAGGGGAGATATGATAGAAGTCTATAAATTAATGAACGGAGTGGAACGGGTAAACGTAGATCGATTGTTTACCTTATCAGAATATAGAAAGACTAGGGGACATGCAATGAAGCTACAGGGTAAACTATTTAAGACTAATAAAAGAAAATATTTTTTTACTCAACGTGTAATCAAACTCTGGAATTTGTTACCGGAGGATGTAGTAAAGGCTGTTAGTGTAGCTGGGTTTAAAAAAGGTTTGGACAAGTTCCTGGAGGAAAGGTCCATAAACCTTTATTAAGAAGGGACCCAGGATATCAATGCTTGAACCAATACAAGCATTGTGGGAACCTGTGTCCCTTGGGGAAACTGCTAGGTACGTATGACCTAGATTGGCCACTGTTGGAAACAGAATACTGGGCTTGATGGACCTTGGTCTGACCCAGTATGGCATATCTTATGATCTTATGTTCTTATATTCTTATGAGATATATGTGTAGCTCTAGACATGGGCAGATGGGGGTGGAACTTGGGCATGGAGGGGAGGAGCATGGGTGTGCCCGGCGACTGAAGCATCCAAACCATATTCTGTTCAGGACCGTGTACATCTGGATGTTTGTACATGAACGTCTATGTTAGACCTGCTAAAACATGGAATAACATCAATGGAGGGACCAAAAGAAGGTAAAGAAACCTTACTGCATACAGCTGGACATAGTATACTGTTCTGTGCCCCACCACATCCCAACAAGAGGTATGACAGTGACACTACCTGTGTGCCTGCCATAGCAGGGTGCACAGGATGCAGATGTACATACCATTATGTACAAAGGAGGGACATGTATAAGGTGTATGAGAAAGAACAGGCAGTGCCAGGGAAACAGGGGCAAAAGATACATATGCCCACAGTGACTGAGGCAGAGGGAAACACAGAGTCCATCGGGTGCGTGAAATAACATTTATTGTGTGTAAGACAAACAATACATAGTGCCCAAGCAAACCCACCCCGCACACCCACGTATCCCACCCCAAAAGCAAGACAAATACTGCCCCACCCCCACCCTCCCGCCCCTACCCCAACCCCCAGTCCAATGACAGCCACTGTACCCATGCCTACTGCCACCCCCATGTACCCTGACCCAACCCTGACCCCTCCCCTACCCAGAGGCACCATCACTGGGCCTCAGTGGTTGGTCTTCGGGTGGTGTGGCTGATGGCACATCCCCTGAGACTGGGCTACTGCTGCTGCTGCTGCTCTTCCCACTGGTCTCCCCAAATGCCTCATGGAAGGGTGGGAAGACCAACAGGGACCCCATACCCTGGGGCACAGGGCCAGGATGCAGGACTGCCCCATGCTGCTGGACCCCACCACAGCTGGGGCCTGCGCAGTGGCCTGGGTGAACACTCGACTGGTGGATGGTGGGGCAGAGGGGTGAAGCACACCAGCTGTGGCAGGAGCCATAGTAGCAGCATCCAGTGTTGGAGGCATTTTTTGAGGCTCAGCAAACTGGGCAGTCAGTATGTCTATGCGAGCCCCGAGGTGTGTCACAGAGGCATTGAGGCAGTTGGTAGCTGCCAGCTGTGCCTCCTGGACCACTTACTGCTGTTCCTGGAGGGCCAGCTACTGTTCCTGGAGCCTGACAGTACTCTAGAGGAGCTGGAGTCTCTCTCATGCCAGTGCATCCTGTGTCCCTTGCTGGGCATGCAGGTCCTGGACACACCCAACCAGCTGGGCATAGGTATGTCAGGGGTGCCGCCTATGGTGACTGCTGCCACCAGTCTGGGGTTGAGGCTCAGGTGACGGTGATGGGGCCAGCTGTTCCTCTGTGTCTGCAGAGCTGGTGCCCCTGGGCTCTGCAGCAGTGATTAGTTCTGCACCCCCATCCACAGGGTCCACTGGCTGTGCTGCATCCCCCTCCATGTGGCATGGTAGCCCTGTCCACTGACTGTAGCAGTGGTGGAGTTGCTGTTGGTAAGGCTTGGGAGGATCCACAACTGGGTCCAGCACCTGCTGAGGGAAGCAAGGATGACAAGCTTGATGCAGGTCCCTGCAGGCAGAAACTCACCCCACCACCTCATGGACTGCACCACTGCACTATGGCCACAGGGACACCACAGGGCAGCTGGGAGAGTGCAAGGCTGACCAGGGAGGTCCCGCCACCACAGAGTCACCCAGTGAGACAGCGGTGGGGGATGTGATAGTGCAACAAGGGCATGCATGCCCAACTCCAAACCAGAGGGGACATGTGTGAGAGGGGCAGTGGATGTTTCAATGGGTCCCCACGGCATGGGTGCAGGCCCGGTGCAGGGGACATGCAGCATGCAAATGTCAGCATAGACACATACCTTGGACCTGTGGGCGCCGAGAGATGTCCACATCTCCACTGCCCTCCAGAGTGGCAACATCCACCGTGGCAAGGACATGCTGCTTGAGCTCAGTGAGGTGCACCCCCTGTCCATCTGGGCCCACAGCTCGCACCTTCCTGCAGGCCTCACGCCGCACCTGCCGCTACTTTCGTTTGATATCCTTGATGTTGCAGTTATTGTGATAAATCACGGATATCGTCTCTTCCTTCCCCCTCCTTCACAGGCCCATCTCAAACTCACTCACCACTCTGCATTTTTCTTTCTAAGCCCCGCCCTATGGAATTCCCTTCCTCACTCTCTCCGGACGGAATCCTAGTTCCCCGGTTTAAAACACTCCTTAAGACCCACCTCTTTTGCCAAGTTTACAATATCCCTCCCCCATCAGAGCTTTCCTCTTCCCCCCAGTCAGAGTCTTCTCCCGTTATCTCCACTACAGGTCAATAGGTTCAGCCTCCCATGTAGCCCTGTGCCTACCACTTCTCCCTTCCCCTGCCCACCCCCCCTTTTGTTTGTCATCAATTGTGTTTCATGTTTGTCTCCTTATTCCCTCTATTCTTCCTTCTTCATTTACTACCACTTTCCTATAAACTATTGGCGTTCTTTTCCTCCCCTTTTTTCTTCTAGTAACCAGAAATTTTTATTGTACACTGCCCTGATGCTCCGGCATGGGCGATAAATCAAATATTGTGAATAAATCATAAATAATAATAAATGGTGTTCAGCTTGCGTCAGATGGCGAGCCACCTGTGCTGCTTCTCATAGGCCCCCACCCGGGCTTCCCCAGTGCCCATGAGGACCCCATAGTTGGTAAGCACCTCCTCAAAGAGGAGGGTCTGCTCCACGTCACTGAAGTTCCTCTTGTATGATGACAGCTTAGGAGCCATTGCCAATGATAGAGGTTATCCTGAATGTATCAGTAGCACTCTCTGTATAGCATTTCCCAGAGGAGTGTCCATGCTGGCATTATACATTTTATAGGAGTTAGATGCACAATGACGTATACGTCCATATCAACATAATACCGACAATGTCTGTGCGTCTAGATGCACGCGCATGTTCATCTTCCACAGTCTACTTATAAATATGCGTGTGTCTCCACACATTTTCCTTTTCCCGTGTGCAACATGTCTTGGACATCGTGGGAGCTCATTTACTGTAACATATCCGCCTCTACAGCAACACTGCCACTGACACAGTAGGTACAAAAGGTCTATGATGTGACTGCGATGGTAAGTGTACTGGAGCCTGTGCTCCTGATGCATGTTTGTGGTGCCTGTAGCCCTGTGAGTGACAGTGGTATGCATGGACCTGGGTGCAGAGGCCAGGTGTCCTGTGCAGGCACTCACCACAGGGCAGGCAGGTGTGGGCATGTTGCTATCTGGGGCAGGGAGCGACTGGCTTGCGTTTAGGCATGGCAGGTCTTACCCCAACCCCACATCCCCAGTCCCATACCCATACTATGGTCACAGTACAGGAGATGTGCATGTTTGGGCCCCACAGGTGCATGCCTGTAGGTGTGCTATCACCAGTGCCTGAACACCTTGCTGTGTGTGTGGAGTGAAAGACACCCTAGCGGTGCACACATGGGGTGTACCCGCTCCTAATGGGCATGTTCACAGGTAGATATGCAACCATGCAGTATATCTGGATGCCCTGGTAGCATGTGCACAATGGGAGGGTGCGGGACCAGTTGTTTAGTGCAATACCTGCCCACCTGCCACCCACAGGGGGCATGGGGGTTGACAATTGGTGGCACTTCCCCAAGGCCCAGACTGATCATCGACCTGTCGCATCCCCCCACAGGATCCAGGGACAGCAGCCAGATATTTGAGGATGGCACAGGAGCAGACCAGAGCCGCGATTGCCACCACCCTTCTAGTGATTGCTGACTGTGAATGCTGGCATGCAGCATGCCACCACCTATATGCCAGGGACTCCAGACTCTGTGCCCATTACCTGGACATCAGTGATGAGCTGTGCCCAACTTGGTACAGATTTGACCGTGAGGCAATCCATGCCCTGTGTCAGGAGCTGGGACCACAGTTCACTACACAGACAACAGACAGGACATAGTGCCTGCCCATGTGAAGGTGCTTGCAGCACTGGCCTTCCTGAGGACAGGCTCATTCCAGTCTGTTGTGGCAACAGCAGCTGGGCTGAGCCAGGCAGCAGTGAAGTGCATCATCAGTCAGTTCCTGGATGCCTTTTTGGGACGTGCTGCATGGTACATTTCCTTCCCATGCACCCCACAGCAGCAGCAGCAGACCATGCTGGCATTCAGTGAGATTGCAGGGTTACCGTCTGTCCTTGGGGCCATTGACTGTACCTATGTGGCCCTCCGCCCACCATGCCTGCATGAGGCAGCATACTTGAACCGGAAGGCCTACCACTCTATGAACATGCAAGTCATCTGCAATGTCCGGATGGAGATCCAGAATGTCATGGCATGCTTCCCTGGCTCTTGTCATGTCTAGGCATTCGGGCACGGAATCACACCCTCGTTGGGGACATACACGTGTTGTGCATTCAGATCCGCCCGTCATGTCTTTCTCGGGATTGGGACCTTAAAGTAACTTAGCTTAAGGCAATGGACATTACACAACAATGAGATGCAAAGCATGCAAATGCATGCAGAATACCTCATTATTATGCAAATTGAATAACACAGCTTATGTTGAATTTCAGAAGCTGTGCTATATCTGGAAAAACATTGCCAACTCAAAGCTGAAATTATTTTTCCTTCCGGGGAGCATTGGACCATTGACATCTGGGTCAGTGATCCAGGGTGCCATCTTAAAGAGGATGATGTTTTTCTAAATCTGTGCAGCCTCCTCTCCCCCCAACCAAGATTCCCTCCAAAGACATCTTGGGAACTATCTCCATCACTGGCCCCTCCTGAAGAATATCTTTCCCCCTGAAGAGACTCCCACTTCCCCATAGGTCGTCTCTTGGCCTACTCTTTAAATCTCTGGTGGTCTAGGGTTAGGGGCAATCCACAGTCACTCCTGACCCATCCAGTATCAGGTTCAAAATGATGCTGGTTGATCCTAATCATCAGGGCTGGTGCTACCCGGTAAGCTGGGTAAGCATGACAGGAGGGTGCTGACAGCAGGGGGTGCCGTTGCTAGCCACCTGCCACCCACCGCTTCAAAAAAAGAAACAGGAAATGCTTATTACTGCCTTTAGAAACTCCGTGACCCAGCAGTATAAAAGAGAGCAGAGCCACGGGAACAGAGAAATGTTCCCATGGCTGCTTTCTTTTTTTGAAGGATGAGTCAGTGAGAGGAGAGGAGAGAAGGGGAGGAAAGGAAAGGGGCCAGAAGGGAGCAGACACTTGGGGGAGCTGGAAGGGAGCAGACACTGGGGAGCTGGAAGGGAGCATACATGGGGGAGCTGGAAGGGAGCAGACATGGGGGAGCTGGAAGGGAGCAGACATGGGGGGTTACAAGGGAGCAGACGTGGGGAGCTGAAAGGGAGCAGACTCTTGGGGATGGGGCTGGAAGGTGGCTGGGTAATAGGGGAGTTGGAAGAGAGCTCACATGGGGGGAAGGTGGGGCTAGAAGGGAGCTCACATGGGGGGGTTGGAAGGGAGTGGAAAAGAGGGGAAGGAGGGGGCTGGAGGAAAGATGGGAGCTGGAATGGAGCTGACACGACTGGAAGGGAGCTGACACTTGAGGATGGGACTGGAAGGGGGCTGACATTTGAGGATGGGACTGAAAGGGGGATGGATAGAGGAGAGGTAACTGGAAGGGAACTGACATGGGAGGGGATATTGGGACTGGAGGTTCGCTGATATTTGGGATGGTATTTGGTTTAGAAAGGGCTGGATGATGGAGAAGGAGAGGGACTGGAAGGGAATAGATACCAGTGGCAGTGCTGGGAATGCAAGGGGGTTGACACTGGGAGTGGAGGCTATAAAGGGGGCTGATACTGGGGAGGATTACTGGGACTGGAAAAAGGCTGATGGAAGAAAATGAAGAAAGCAAAAGGAGAGACAAGAAATGACAGATGGACTATAGACCATAGAAAGAGAGCTAAGAGATGACAGAAGAAAACAGAAACCTCAGATCGAGACCAGCATGATCAAAAATTGTCAGACAACAAAGGTAGAAAAAATAATTTTATTTTCAATTTCAGTGATTGGACTTTGCGCTTTCTTTATATTTCACACAGTATGGGGAACTGTATCTCTTATTTGGTATGGCGATGCATGCAGAGTCTGGCTTATTGGGGTTTCATTTTGATTTTTGTCTACATATTTTTATTTTTACTTCAGATTGTGGTCACTTATTCTGTACTTGATGAGGGTCTGTGATCTGAGTGTGCGGCCAAGGCCAGGTGTTCTGTTAACATGGAGTTTGTACTTAGGTATCTGTACTGTAGTAATTTGAATTGGGCACTGGGGAATGTTTATGTTATTGTTAGTGAGATGACCAGAATCAGATATTGTTTGGACTATCACAGCCTGTTTGTATGTTGCTAAATATTTACTGCTAAGTATTTTTATTTTGGCTATGCAATTGCTCTTTCGCTGAAATTTTCTTACAACACTGGATTTGAAGAAGAAATACTAATATTGCTTGAAAAGAGTTCACAAAGCGGTTTTTGGAAAAAGGAGGGTAGGGTGCAGCCAACTTTAATAATAAAGAGGGAGGGCGCTAGAAATCTTAGCACTAGCCCTGCTAGGCATAGATTCAAAGTGCTACCGCTAGGAATCAATTTGCCAAGTGATGTTTTTTCATCTTGATTAGATTGTAAGCTCTGATGAGCAGAGGCTGTACAGCACTGCATACACCTTATAGTGCTATACAAATGATTAATAGTAGTAGTAGTAGTAGTAATAATATAAGGGGGAAAGCACTAGATGGGCAGATAGGGCAAGGGTGACTGGAGAAAACTCCTGTCTCTTAATCCTAGACCACCAAGGATTTCAAGAGGTAGCCTGGGAGGGGGTTATGGGAACCTGAAGGGTCTTTTGGAACTGGGGGGCTTCTTCAGAAGAGTTGGGGGTTGGGGAGAGGGTCTACAGTGTGCTTTTGGGGGGAGAGGGGTCTTGACTGGGAGCAGAGGACCCCTTTTAGAAGGCTCCCTGGGAGCATCGAGCATGTTAGCGGCTTGATGAACCGAAGCAGCAAAACATGCAACTTGCATGGTTGATAGCAAGTTCATTATCCATTTACCAGAGAAGTCAATAATCCGCAATTACCGTGGTCTGATGTCTGATCCCTTTTCACCTATTGTGACTTGTTTTTGACAAAAGTGCAGTATCCCTTTGCTATTGCACATATATCTTGCAGTTCCGGTGCAGGAGCTAGTTGGCTGCATTAATTTCTCATCTGTGCAGATGATTCTATATAATCTAATATCCACAGTCCTTGGGCTACCTTATCTGTTGCCTTCTTAATTTGCATAAATTCTTAAGAAAATGCACAGTGAACCTTTGCTTTCTGGGCCTGTCACTGATTATTTATTTATTTTAAAATATTTGTATGAGGCTTATCAATTTCTAAGCAGATTATACTTGGAAATATTTTATTTATTTAACAGGTTTTTTATACCATGGTAAATAAGTAGTATAAACAAATAAGACAAACATACTTGCAACAAATTCATTGAAAGTTGTTTCAATAAATGTTCGGCCCGATATTCAAAGGCATTTACATGGTTTGCAGACCTGTCAATGCCAATTAGCGGGATATTCAGTGGCACTAACACATTTAGTGCCACTGAATATCCATGGATGCTGCCGCTACATACCCCGATGCTATGCGGTTAGCATTGGAGTGTGTCATGGGTGTTCCAGGGTAGAGCAGAGACAACATCAACTGTTAACTGAACAGCAGTGATATTGAGCCGCTGCCTTTTTAGTGATCCACAGTTGAAGGAAGGCACAGCAAATGCTAGCCTAACTTTACCCATTGAAGCTAACTCAATATCACCACAGCCCAGTTAACTTCTGTGTTCTGTGGCTACCCCAGATATTCAATGTCGGTGGGCAGATATGGCCATCGGCAGTGAATATCCAGGGTTAGTCTTCAGCGCTAGCCACTGCTGTTGAATATCAGACCCATTGTTTTTTGTGCACTTCCTAAATCCCAAACACTCTTTGCCAGTAGACATTTGTAAGGAAATGAGTTCCAAGGACAAGTGTAGCACACAAAAAGGCTCAAACATGAGTCTTGGGGGCATGTTTACTAAACCGTCTTAACGTGCGCCCGGCGTTAGTGTGCAGGATGCCATAAAAGGAGTGGGCATTTCAGTCCTAAAGTAGCAAAATGGGATTATCACGCGATAACGCGCGCTGCTGCGCACATTATCGGGCGAAGTCCTGCTAAGCGCGTTACCGCACGGTAATCTTAAGTAGGCGCGCAGACATGCAAACATAGAAACAGAGGTGTAGCACAATGGTTAATACAGTGACTGATGATACAGGGTTTGTGAGTTTGATCCCCCAGTGTGCCTAATGCATAAGGCTGGCTGAGGTATCAGCTTTGACATGTAAGTATTGTTTCTTGAGGCATTTTATTTGTATTTTAATTATTGCTGCCAGCAAACACACCCTCACATGCCGTAACCGAAGGTGCTGCATAACACACCCTATAAGGTACATTATAAAGTGCACTGTCTGCCATGGCACCCTATAATGTCCCCTATAGAGCACCCTATAAGGCGCTCCATAGGACACCTTATAAGGCCTGTAACCATAAGGTGCCTCAGAAGGCACTTTATAGGGCGCCCTATAAGGTACCTTTTGGTTACAGTACTATCAGGGTGTTTTTGCTTTGGACAGCCCTATCAAATAACCCCACTGTAGGTTTGAACCCATGACCTCTGGCTCTACAGGCAGTGAAGTAACCAGTGGGCTACAGCTGCTAACAAGCCACTGGCTGGCTGCAGAAGGACTGCACATCACCACACAAACAGTCTGCTGTGGTCACCAGGATAGGGTTAACCCACCCGTACCCATGATGCACTGCACATGCAAATCATCAGTCTACAGATGATCACAAGATGGGGTATGCACCCCCACAGCATCTCGGCCTGGTAGGGGGAACTGACCGTGTGTGTTACTGGCACAGAGTAGCTACACACCGTCACATTGTGCGGGTACTGTGCTCACCCTGAGGGTGAGGTGGGGTGCCCAGCACCAGGTCCACAGCACCTTCCATGGCAGAAATAGGCCATGCTGCAGATCCCCAGCAGTGCTAGTGTGTGAGATAGGTAGTTCCTGCAGACACACCTTGGATACATCTGTATTTCTCACTCAGGTGTAGGCCTTATGGACCCATAGGAGGATTATGTACCAATACCCAACCCACCCTCCCCTCTGGGGCTGAGAGTGGGAAACAGGGTTTCCCACCAACAGATCCACATTCTACCTCCCTGCAATAGTGGCAGTAGAGAAGACCATCAACCCCAGTCCTGATGTGGAACAGACACCCTACAGGGCAGTCAATGCAGCTCTGTACACATCCATAAAGCAATAGCAGACAGACATTAGGCCTGGAAATGCTAAGCTGCACCCCACCACTATCTGATATTCTCCTGCAACAAGCCTCCAGCCACTGCACGGTGTTCAAGCAAGACACATACTAGCTGCAGACAGTCTGCTAGCTAGTCCATAGTGCATGTTCCTAGTGGTGAAGCATGCACCCAGAACTGGGATGTCAGCATACCCACCAAGCAGATAAGACAGTGATTGGGCCCCAAAAGAAAACCCATAAATATCACATGAGAGACATGCAATATACCACTATGGGGGAACCTAGCCATGCCGTGGTCACCGCTCAGTCAGGGTGAGAGTGATCTCCTAGCAGGACATGCTGTGGCCACCTTGTCTGTGCAGGTGGTGGCCGGGCACTACAATGTCCCAGCCATTGCCCTATGCCCTGTGCAGATGCATCCTGGCCAGGCCACCCTGTCCGGGCTATACCCATGGTACCTTGCTCCTCATTATGCACATTGGCAGGCCAATACTGGCAACAGTGCTGGCAGTGTGGGCTGTGGAGGGTGTTTGCAGCCACCACACACTGGATAGATAGACACACACTCCCACACCTATGCCAGCATTGTGCAACTATAGAGGTGTTTGGCAGCCCTGGCCACCGCACCAGTCCTGGGCACAGTACAGGCAAGGATATGGTACGCAATACTGTTGGGGGTCACTCCCCAGGGTGGTAAACACTGTCAGACACCAGACCTGAAGCACATTCCACAGACATCAGAAAGGTTGCTATGATGCAGCTCAATCAGCAAATTGTGCTTAACTTAGGAATTGCTATCTGCCAGTAATCATAGCAACCTTTTGATAGCTGTGTACCGTATTCCCAGGTTTAGGGTGGCATTGCTAAGGTATGCAAGTGCTAGTATTGGGAGATGCACGCAGGGCCCAATGTCCTGCCTCTCCAGGAGGCATTGGCTAATGGAGCCTGTGGGTGCGCGTGTGTCTGCCCCTGTTGGCTGCTGCTTTACGGCAGAGGTTCCCAACTCCAGTCCTAGTGTGCCAAACACTGTTTGGGTTTTCATGCTATCCCTCATGAATATGCATGAGACATATCTGCATACCATGTGGACGGTGCATAGAAATGCAGCACAGGCATCTTTATTAGAGGCAGCATGGAACCTGAATGGTGTTTGGCCTTCCAGGACTGCATTTGGGAGACTCTGCTCTAGGTAATGCTCCTGTTTATGGTGTCTGTGCTCTGTAGGGTAAAATGTAGGTGTTTTGGGCATGTTTGCGTCATCTGCAATAAAGGTTCTGTCTGTATTAGCACGTTTTAGTAGTGGGTAAAATATGGGGGCTGAGTTGGCAGGAACCACAGCTGGGACTTGAACCTGTGACCTGCTCCTGAACACACTGGCTGTGTGCACTGCACCACTGTGTTGTCACAGAGATAGTACATTCCCTGGGGATACCATGACTGTTCATCAGACAGGGCCTGTCTGTTACAGTGCATGGCACCCACCTACACAGGGCTGGGCCACGGTCTGCTCTGGGCAGCTGCCACTGCCCCCTCCACCACCAGTGCCCCTCTGACACCCTGCTGACATGCCCTTCTGCTGGTGGTGCTGGTGGAACACAGTCTCAGGCCATCCAGTGTGCGGGTAGGCGGCTGCCTATGGTGCGGGTTCTGGGGTAGGGGTACCTGCATAGATGTCCACGCTTCCCCCAGCACTGCCTGCCACTGTTCTGTGCCCTTGGGGGTACCTACTGGGTACTATCCCCTGTGACACTGTGGGACGCACACTCGTGCCCATGCTGGGCCCTCATCAGTTGCTGTCTGGCTGATCTACTGTTTCAGCATTCCTATGGGTCACCTAGGCATCACCCTAGTCCGCACAGTGGCCCAGCTGCAGCACAGCATGTGCCGTCTGCAGCCCTCTGTGTCCCCATTTTCAGCATCTGTCCAGTTGCCCGTTCCAACATGCCCACCCTGCTGTTGTGGAACATGTGCATGCCATAGGAAACCTGTCCAATGGAGAGGGAAACCCTGATCAGCGCTATTTCAGTGTGGGATCATTCGCCTTGTATGGGCACGGAGCGTAGACCCTTCCAATATTCATATCTTTTTTTTGGAGCTTTCTTGGGAGTGTTTTTTTATGTTTCCCATTAATATCACTATTGCCCAGCTTGGTTATGTTTTTTTTATATTTTGTTGGGGTCATTTTCAATGTTTATTTGCCCTTTTGTTCCGTGCACATGTATCACACTTATCACTTCTATGTAGGTTTCCCTTGTTTTGCTGTACATTGCTGACAGAAATGGTTTCTCTTCCCTTTAAATCATCTCTAACGCCAGGGTTTCACTGGCGTTAGTTTTGAGCCTCGGATTTCACATCGTTAGTATGCGGGGAGCCTCTCCCCTCCCACTCTCCACCCATTGACCCCTTCTCTCCGCCCCTGGGGAGCCTTCCTCCGCCCTCCGGGAGCATTTCATCGCCTTCAGCGCTTGTTTGCGCCGCTGCGTGCATTATTGCGCGCTAAGGTACCTGTGCACCTGATAAAGCACCATTATCGTGCGATAAGGTACCTTATCGCGTGATAACGTCACAGAGTGCACAGTAAGACGGTTTAGTAAACATGCCCCTTGGTCTTTTATTTTATTTTATTTATTTATTTGTTACACTTTCTATAGCGCCCCTTCCAGAGATCAGGAGTGGTTTACAAGGAACTCAACAATAGTTTACATAGAACAGGAAATAATTTTTGAACAGGATAACATTTCACATAGAACAGTAGAAAAATTGCACAAATTTCTTGCTGAAAGGCACCTGAAGAAAGTTACAGTTATCAATCCTTAAATCACATAAAGACTGATATTTTGTACTATTGACTTCATATAAGATGAGTAGAATCATGAATATTTTTTAAAACAATAGAACTTTTAAATCTCACTCTATATTCAACAGGCAACCAGTATAATGTCATCAAAAATGGAGAAGTATGATCAAACTTGTTAGGGTCAAAAATTTCTCCAAACTGTGTTCTGTGCCAGCTGTAATGCTTTCAAATATTTATTGGGAAAACTTACTTAAAGTGAATTACAGTAATCGAAATCAGATAGGTTAAGCATTGGCAATACAAGGCTAAGATCTCTTCAGAACTGGCACATACAGTACATTTATTATTTGTATTTAAAGCCTGTATCCAACCATGATGGTACTTCTAAGTCATCTTTCTCTTTCTCCCATCACAAAAATACATTTCCCATCTGCTAGGAATGCTTTATTTTCACAATGTAATTAACGTCTGTGAAAAAAATCATGTGAATTGCTGCCGTTGAATCCATATACAAGACTGCCAGGCTGTTTTTTGTACAATGTTAAGTTCCAGGCCAAAGCTTTTCAATATTTCTTTGTTTATTCATTCAAATTTGATAGACCGCCCTTCAGCTATTGTAAATAAGTGGTTATATGCTAAAATAATCGTCACTTTGCAGACAGTGAAATAGCTAAATATTGCACAGTAAATAGTCAAATAACACCATAATTGACATAGGCAAGAAAATTAGTTTGCCATGACCATCTCAGCAACACACATCCTTGTGTCCTCATAGTCTGGAAAGGCTTGAGTCAAAAAGTAAGGGATTGATATTCAATGGGATATTCAGAGGCACTAATGCAGTTAGCGCCACTGAATACGTCTGTTTGGTGCCAATGAACCCCCATGGTAATAGCCAGCTAACATTGGGGTGTTCTGGGGGTGGCACTCCAAGATAGTTATCTGTGATATTCAGTTTATAACCATTTATCCTTAACTGGGTAAAGATAGGCCAAAAACAGGCTGGCCTAACTTTATCTAGTTAAGAATAGCAGGTTATCAACTGAATAGCACAGTTAACCGGCTAGTTAAATTGCTAACAAGGCAACATGGTGGCCAGATAAACCCAGATATATTCAATGCCGAAGTCTTAAGTTAAAATGACAATGTCCACCTGCTTTAAAAGCACTGGCCACTGCGGTTGAATATCAACCCCTAAGACCTTTAATGCAATTTGAATTTGAGAAAAGATGCAGAAAGGTGGCAAAGAATTTCAAAGCAAGTGAGCTAGACATGAAAAAGTGGAACAATGCAAATCTTCTAGATGGACAGTTGACTTAGAAGGACCAAGTAAGAGATCTTGGTTTGTGAGCACAGAACTCAAAAGTGGCAATATGGGATTAAATAATTTTTGAAAGATAAAGTGGAGTGTCTGAAAAACAGTTGATACAGTAGTATTAAGATCTAAAATCTAAGCCTGTAAGGGAAACAGGAAGCCAGTTTTCTGACTGATAATGGAGAAACATGGTCATGTCGATGAGCAACCAACTGCATAAAGTAAAGTATGATAACTTAAGATCATTATATAAACATTTACAGTAGTCTAGTTGAGACAGAATCAGTACTTCCAGTAACTATAGAAGATCCTTTACAACTAGGAAAAGTTTAATAGTGCATTGCGATAGATGTTACCAGCATAAGGCACAATGCAGGACTCCACAGCCAAGAGAGGTTTCAAGAAAATATATTTTATTTGGGCAACCCGCATCCAGATAACTGCCCTGGGCTTCTTCCGCAGCTGTAACTAGTCTTTGATCACTCTCAGCTGGTCTGCTATGCCGAATAGCTGTTTAGTGCTCCAGCACAGACAGCACTTCTTAGAACAAAAACTGCTTCTCAAAGTTTCCCCGCTTTGGGCAGCATGGCCCAGCAAAAGCCTCTCCAACTGAGTAAGAGTTCAGAAGCAAGTCTGAGCATCAATAATGAATTCAAAACCCTCCTACCTCCACTGCAGGCCCTCCTTTACAGGTAAATAGTCTTCCAGTATGTTGTCTTAGTACATGTCAGTACCAATGACATAGGAAAGTGTGGTAGGGAGGTTCCGGAGACTAAATTTAGGCTTTTAGGTAGGAAGTTCAAATCCAGAACTTCCAGGGTAGCATTCTCTGAAATGCTTACCGTTCCACACGCAGGACCCAAAAGGCAGGCAGAGCTCCGGAGTCAATGGTGCAAGGATGAGGGTTTTGGATTTGTTAGGAACTGTGGAGCATTCTGGGGAAAGGAGGGAATTTTCCAAAGGGATGGGCTCAACCTTAACTGGGATGAAACTAGGCTGCTGGCATTAACCTTTAAAAAGGAGATAGAACAGCTTTTAAACTAGATAATAGGAGAAAGCTGACAGTCACCCAGGTGCACGTGGTTTGGAGGGAGGAGTGACCTAGTGGTTGGGGCAAGTTACTTTGGGCTAGAGGGCCAGGGGTTTGAATCCTGCTAGAGGACAGTAACCTTGTGCCGGAAGAACTGGGGTTTCTAGTCTCACAGGTGCTCCTTGTGGCCTTGGACAAGCCACTTAACTCTCCGTTGCCTCAGATTCAAAAACATTGATTGTGAGTCCTTCAGGGACAAGGGAAAAATATATATACAGTACCTGAATGTACACTGCTTTGATTGGTAGTAAAAAGCAGTATATAAGCCTAGTTAAATAAATAAATAAACAATGTATTGAAGATTGAAGTTAGGGCATATCAGCAGAGAGGTACCAATAAAGACAAAAGTAGCCCAAATGCCCTTGAGAACAGAGCTTAAAGATTCCAAATTACTCCTGCCTACTGATAACCAGATTAATATGAATAAAATACAGCCTCTAAAATGCTTGTATGCAAATGCCAGAAGTCTAAAAAATAAGATGGGAGAGTTAGAATATAAAGCTTTAAATGAGAGGTTAGATATGATTGGTATCTCAGAGACATGGTGGATGGAGGACAACTAGTGGGATACTGTGATACCTGGGTACAAACTATATTGAAATGATAGAGCAGATCAAATTGGTGTTGGGGTTGCACTTTGTTAGAGAGGCCATTGAGTCACAAAGGATTAATGTTTTGCAGGAAACAAAATTCACTGTAGAATCTCTATGGATTGAAATTCCATGTAAAAAGGGGAAGGGAAAGCCAATGGCAGTGGAGAGTGTACTATCGATCACCTGGCCAGAGTGAACAAATGGATAATGAAATGCTCAAAGAAATCAGGG
The DNA here is from genome assembly GCA_033557465.1 of Ichthyophis bannanicus. Classification (NCBI taxonomy): domain Eukaryota; kingdom Metazoa; phylum Chordata; class Amphibia; order Gymnophiona; family Ichthyophiidae; genus Ichthyophis; species Ichthyophis bannanicus. The sequence continues at coordinate 1,141,084,305 of CM066032.1, forward strand.
AAGCTAACAAAAGTTATAGTACAGTAATAATAATGGGTGATTTCAATTACCCCGGTATCTACTGGGTCACTGTCACAGCAGGACATGCTAGGGAGATAAAGTTTCTAGATGAAATAAATGACTGCTTCTTGGAGCAGCTGGTTCATGAACCAACCAAAGGGGAAGCCATTTTAGATCTAATCATTAGTGGAATCCAAGATCTGGTGCAAGTGATTAGGGTGTTGGGGCCACTTGACAATAGTGATCATAGCATGATCATATTTGATTTAATAAATGGAGGAAGGATGGTAAGGAAATCCATAGTACTACCTTTTAACTTTCAAAAGGGAGACAATAATAAAATGAGGAAAATAGTTAAGAAAAAACTAAAAGGAGCAGTTACAAAGTTTAAAGATTTACATCAAGCATGGGTGTTGTTTAAAAATTCTATCTTAGAAGCCCAGACCAGCTTTATTTCACGCTTTAAAAAAAAATGGAAGGAAGTCCAAAAAGCTGCCAGCATGGTTTAAAGGTGAGGACAGAGAGGCTGTTGTTGCCCAAAAGCATCTTTCTGGAAATGGAAAAAGGAGCCAAATGACGAAAACTGGAAACAACATAAGCACTGGCAAGTTAGTTGCAAGGCGGTGATAAGGCATGCAAAGAGAGAATTTAAGAGGAAGCTTGCTGTGGAAGCAAAAATGCGCAATAACAACTTTTTCAAGTACATTCATAGCAAAAGACCTGTGAGAGAGTCAGTTGGACCATTAGATGATAAAGGGGTAAAAGGGGCACTAAGAGGGGACAAGACCATAGCGGAGAGACTGAATGAATTCTTTACTGGGGACGATATAGGGATGTTACCCATGACTGAAATGGTATTCAAAGGTGATGCCACAGAAGAATCGAAAGAAATATCAATACACTGGGAAGATGTGTTGCAAATATTTGATGGTATACATCCAAGGGTGTTGAAAGAACTGAAACATGAGATTGAAGACCTACTAATAGTAATCTGTGAACTATCATTACAATCATCTGTAATGCTTGAAGATTGGAGGATGGCCAATGCAACGCCAATTTTTAAAAAGGATTCCAGGGTGATCCAGGAAACTACAGACCAGTGAACCTGATGTCAGTACTGGAAAAAATGCTAGAAACCATTATAAAGAACACAATTACTGAACATGTAGGGTCTTGTCTTACTAAGCTGAAGGTGTGAATAAACAGGTAGACTAAGTGGCTTGTTTATAAAGCCGCAGTAGCGGTTTCCGATCATTATTGGAGCTGCAGCCCCATTGCAAACAAGCCCCTAAGTGTATCTGGACTTGACAAGGTCCCTCATGAGAGACGTTTGGTGAAATTAAAAAGTCATGGGATAGGAGGCAGTATACTATTGTGAATCAGGAACTGGTTAAAAGATAGAAAGCAGAGGGCTAAATGGCCAGTTTCCCAATGGAGAAAGGTGAATAGGTATCTCAGGGATCTGTGCTGGGTCCGCTGCTTTTTAATATATTCATAAATGACCTGGAAATAGGAATAATGAGTGTGATAATCAAATTTGCAGATGGCACAAAATTATTTAAAGTTATTAAAACCCATGAGGATTGTGAAAAATTGCAAGAGGACCTTGATAAATTGGAAGACTGAGCATCCAAATGGCAGATGAAATTTAATGTGGACAAGTGCAACGTTATGCACCTAGGAAAGAACAACCCAAACTATGGTTACATGATGCAAGGTTCCACATTAGAAACTACCACCTAGGAGAACGATTTTGGCGTCATCGTGGATAACATGTTGAAACCCTACGCCCAGTGTGCAGCGGCGGCCAAGAGAGCAAATAGAATGCTAGGTATCATAAGGAAAGGAATGGAGAATGAAATAAAGAATATTATAATGCCTCTGTATCATTCCATGGTGTGACTGCACCTTGAATAATGTGTGCAGTTCTGGTCACCGTATCTTAAAAAGGATATAGCGTTATTACAAAAGGTACAGAGAAGAGCCACCAATATGGTAGAGGGGATGGAAGGATACCCCTATGAAGAGAGGCTAAAAAGGTTGGGCTCTTCAACCTGGAAAAGAGATGGCCGAGGGGAGATATGTTAGAGGTCTATAAATTAATGAATAGAGTGGAACAGGTAAACGCAGATCAATTTTTTATGCCATCAAAATATAGAAAGCCTAGGGGTCATGCACTGAAGCTACAGGGTAACCTATTTAAGACTAATAAGAGATAATATTTTTTCACTCAACGTGTAATCAAACTCTGGAATGTTTCACTGGAGGATGTAGTAAAAGCTGTTAGTGTAGCTGGGTTTAAAAAAGGTTTGGACAAGTTCCTGGAGGAAAGATCCATAAACCATTATTAAAGGGGACCTGGGATATTCACAGCTTGCCCCAATACAAGCATTGTGGAACCTGTGTCTTTTGAGGAAACTGCTTGGTACCTGTGACCTAGATTGGCCACTGTTCAAAACAGGATACTGGACTTGATGCACCTTGATCTGACCCAGTATGGCATATCTTATGTTCTTATGCTCCAGAATCCCAGTCTTCTCTTTCCCTAGGTGTCCTGCTTCCTGGTTTAAACCCCTGGGACCTGGCCACACCCTCCCCAGGCATTCTACAGCCTATTCTCTTAAAGGGACAGGGGTTTAAGCTCTTACCAGAGCCTTGGCCTTGTCTGGGGAGAGTCCCTGCGGGGGATGGAGAGTTTCCCATACACTCCATCATATCCATATTTGGCTAAGGCTAGAAAGGGAGACTAGTGAAGAAATTTGTGCATTGAAAGCTAGGCAAGTATCCCAAATAAGTCCCATAGTTCCAAGGGATAATCTTTGAGGCTAGGAAAAACCTTAGAAACAATTTGCCTGCCTGCAAATCCCCACTGCAGATCATGCCTTCAGATTTTCAGCGTTCTCAGATGCAGGAATCTTCACTGAAGCACAATCAGCATCAGAGGAAGGGAGTGGGCAGGTAAGCTCCTCCCCTCTCCCCACCGCTAAGGCCAATCGGGCCACAGCAGCACCAGCTTCAAATTTTCAGCATGCTGAGGTGCAGCCACGCCTGGTGGGCCCACACCTGAGGGCCTCTACAGAGGGCCCTTTGGCGTGGCTTTTAGGCGGGACTGCAAGCACGATCCACCAAAGCCAAACAACTCACCAGACACAGACCGAGGCTGCCGATCAACTCACAGAAAACAACACCACAACCACTGCACCAACCAAACAACTCTTTCACTGCACAGATCTGTCAGCATGAACAGCATGAGGAGACACCTACAAATCATTAGCTGAGCTCCTTCTCCGCTCCGTCAGACCCAGTCACAAAGCACAACCTCTCAGGCAGCAACAATAATGAATTGAACAACAACATGCTTCAACTGTACACCCTCATCTACTCCCTCCTAGCCCTACTTATCCTCTCCCCCACCACAAACTCCCTCCTATACCCCTACCTAAACACCCTCCTGCTCCCTCCGCCATCCTCTTCACCCTTACCCAATGCTACAGCATAATATGTAACCACGCTCCCTCTTCACTCGCAACACATAATACCTCATCACAGTACCAACACACAATACCACACCCCTGCTCATAAACAAATCCCTCACCTCTGTATCCCTCAATTGTGCCCTCATCAATGCATGCTCTGTGAAGAACAAAATCACTCCCATAAGAGATCGCCTCTTTACCCACAACCTGGACATCCTCTGTGTCACAGAGTCCTGACTCACCGAAATGGACACAATCTTTATAAATCAAATTTGACCCTCAAATTACAGCCTCTTTCACTCCCCACACACTCAGAGAAAAGGGGGTGGCATCCTCATCCTTGCAAAATCAGGCATAAACCTCACCAAGACATCTGATGAATCCACAACAACAATGGAAATACTCACCACCCCAAATAAACAATTCACCTTCTGTCTTGCCTACTGCTCCCCATCAGTACCAACCAATGGCCTCTCTGATCTGCTCCATATCACCCTCAAAAACATCACAAAACACAAAGACCTCATCCTCTTAGAAGACCTCAACCTCCAATCAACCACAACCAAACAAGCAACAGCCTTCCAGGAAGCCATGGCTGCAATGGACTTTTCACAAATCGTGAACTCCCCCACTTACCACAAAGGCAACATCCTCAACCTCATCTTCACCAGTAACAATCCTACCCACATTGACTCTCTTCCACCATCCCAACCCTCCCAGTACCCTGGTCTGACCACAAGATAGTAATCTTTCAGCTGCCCCTCAACACCCCCCATAAATAGACTACACCCCCCAAACTGCATAAGAATTGCTTCAGATAATTCAACAAAGATTCCTTCCTTGTTCACATTTCACCAATTCTCAACACAGAAATACAAGAGCTAGACTCTGCTATCAATATCTGGAATCAACTTGTCATTGAATCAGCCTCAACCTCGACCCATCTTCATAACACTGCTCACAAAAGGACGCCATGGAACACCCCTGATCTCCAAAAGCTCAAATCCCAATTAAGGAAACAAGAATGCAGATAGAGAAAATCATGGCTACCCACAGACCAAACCTATTATATGACCTTTCTAAGAGAATGCAACCAAGCTACAAACTGCTCAAAGCAAAAGCTACCACACAAAAGTAATTCAAAGATCACTCAATCGCCCAAGAGAACTCTTCACTTTGCTAAAAGAACTTATGAAATCACTCTCCAACAACACAACCAACAGTTCCATCACTCTTCAACAACTAGCAGACTACTTCTGAGCCCGCCATCCCCAACCTGCAGCTCAATCAAGCCTAACCCCACAACTTACCATACCAATGCACTCATGGACCACCTTTGAAAATATCTTTGCTGAAAACATCAAAAGCATCATCTCAGTTTTCAACACCACCACCACCACCACCTCCCCCTCGACCCCTGTCAGTCAGCTGGATCAAAGCTACCAAATCTGATCTCTCCTCATTCCTAGCAAAACCCACTCAATGCTCTTTTCTACATGGCTACCTACCAACCTGCCTAAAAGTTTCCTCAATTCACCCTCTCCTAAAACAACCTACCTTGACCCATCTGATCCCTCCTTCTACTGACCCATCACTAGCCTAATATTTTTAACCAAAATTATAATGAAAACTGTCCAAACCTGACTACAAGAATTCCTCAATACCCTTGCTCCACTTGACCCTCAGCAGCATGGCTTCTGCCCTCATCACAGAGTGGAAACCCTCATAACTTTGCTCCTGAACAACCTCATAAATGGAATCCAGAACATTCACCGAGGATTCATCCTTGTATTCCTCGAGATCTCAGCCACCTTTGACACCATCAATCACAACATCCTCCTACAGTGCCTTCAATCAATTGGAATATAAGATGCCATATGAAGATGGTTCCAAGCTTACCTTCACAACAGACCCCAGCAGATAAGAATCGGATCGCTATTGTCAACCTCATACATTCAAACTTAAGGTGTCCCCCAAGGATCTACCCTCTCAGCTCCTTTTTTTTATTTGTCTGTTTACTACATTTTCACAGTTTAACAATCATACTATAATCATTCTATAATGCCCATGACAAGAACCCACCCACCTTTATAACAACCCTACCCTACCCATCCTCCTCCAACTCCTGGTAGACACACGTTCAATATGCTCTGTTGAATGACACATTTACAACATCAGTTATATACAAAAATGAGTAGGACAAAGGACAAAAATAACATTGGGACAAAGCAGAGTGACTACAATTTAGGACAGATACTGCGCAGAAGCAACAAACTCATTAAGGGACTTCTACTTGTTCATAAGCTTGTTCATATTTACAGTACAAACATAAATAGTTCCATCAGAGATACCATTTTAAAGTGGAGGAGTCTTTCCAACATGAAATGATAAGCTTTAATGCTACACTTAGCATAACGTCAAATAGGAAGAAGCCCCCCTTTGATAGGGAAGGGATTCCCACCAGGGAACACAATACAATTACATGCCAGGTCAGAGGGGCCTTAAATTTAAGAATCAGTTGAATTATTTCCCAAAGTGGTGTGCAGAATATCTGAATGTTAGGGCATTCAACAATCATATGCATGAAAGTGCCCACCACACCATGACAAGACCAGCATAAATTCCCAGCAAAACTGTCCCATTTAGCAAGCCTCACTGGGCTAAGAAGAGCATGGACTGGGTAATGGTGGCTGAATGTAATACACTTATTAATGGTCCTCAGAATTTAGCTCATACCCTTGGTGAGGGCAACTCTCCAATATCATGTTCCCAAATCTTTTTCACTCCTATGAGTCTTTGCTGAGTTTGTTCCCGGAATGTAGTTTAAGTTCTCCAGTAGCCCCTTGAATAGAGGAGAGTGAATTGCTGTTCACTTGTACCAGATCTTTGACTGCATGGATCTCAATGAGAAGCTCCTGAATTCTAGTTGCAGAGTCCTTATTTGCTGCCATTTTCTGAGAAGATGGAGGCTCCTGTTTAGTTCATTTCATGCCTTGTGTTTGACCTGTAGAGAACTCTAATTGTGCAGGTTTCAAGCCAGACATACTATAGGGAAAGCACTCCATGGGGAGAGGGCAAAACTTCTATTCAAGAAAAGGAAGGGCATCTGATTCTATTCAGGATCCTCGGGAGCTGAGTCATCATGCAGCCATCTTGCACTGCTGTCGGCTCTACCCCCTTAGCTCTCCTTTTCAATATCTACCTACAACGCCTCTGCAACATCATCCAATCAGACAGCATCAACTATCATTCTATACAGATGACATTATGCTCTGCACACCACTCAGCCTCAACAAACCATCCTACTGTGAACTCAGCAGTGCTTCTCAGACATCTCACGATGGCTATCCACAAATCACTTATCTATCAACCTAAAAAAACCCTGAAACCTTACTTGTCACCAAAAATGAATCATTCACCCCCCCCCCCCCCCACACACACCTCTGTCACTCTCAACAACATAGAAATCCAAATCAAACCAGAACTAAAGTACTTGGGAATCACCCTCAACAACCACCTCTCCTTGAAGACACAAATAACGAATGCAGCAAGATCAATCCACCACAAAACCCGAACCCTGCAGCAGCTCTGCTCTCTGCTCGCCCCATCAGATTTTCACTCAGCACTTCAGACTCTCACTGTAGCACATGCTGACTACTGCAACTCAATATATCATGGACTACCAAAATCAATGCTCCATCCTCTACAAACAGCACTTCATATGACATCCCGGACCATCACAGGAGCATCCAGACATGAACACATCACCTCTATCCTCAAACATCTTCACTGGCTCCCACTGCAAAGCAGAATACTCTATAAAATCCTTCTCATGATACACAAAGCTCTCAATCACCAATCATCCACCCACCTTCGTTCCCTCATCACACCACTGCACACAAACAAACCATGGAAATACTCCACTATGAACATCCTGACCATCCCCCCCAAGCAATAACAAAAAACACCCAACGGGCTTGCACATGATCTTCTGCCCACCCTGGCAATTAACAAGGTTTCTGCAGATAGTGCAGAAAATTACTGCACTAACTATATTTTCCCTGTGCTCTCTGCCACATTAACTGGTAGCAAAGCTTAATAAATATGCCCTTAAGTCTGTCACAGAAATTGGATTTTATCAGCACAGTTAATTCATACAAAACTGAGTAGAATCAAAATGAAAGAAAACTCGCTGTTTGCCGATTCTGTGAATATGTAAATACAAATACCTTTATTTTTGTACTAGTACAAATAAGCACTTAGAACTATATACCACCAATTATAGGGAACAAATTGTTAAGACTGTTGTCATATCACATTTAATTTTAAAGTAATTATTCTCCAGGGGCATGTATAAATCAGAACTGAAATTCTTTTTAAAGCAATGGCAGCTTTGTTACTAATTTAAAAGAAAAGGAAAAAAGGAATATCCAATCAGAATACGTATGCAGAAATTAATATGCAGTAATGCTGTTTTCTTTTTCATTTTAATGAACAGTGAAAAACTGGGGTAGGGCAGACAACATTTATTAATTGTTTATCACTTAAGACTTTTAACAAGATAATGTTCATGTTACATCTGTGGGTTGAGATGTTATCAAATATCTAGAAATTAAGATTGAAAAATTAGAAACTGCTGCATTTGATTTCTAGCTCCATGGTTCTATACCATTAAGTTTTATGTGTGTTAAGAGTCTTTTGTGAACATATAAACAAAATCCAACCCAAAAACTACTGTAAATAAGGGAAAACAAAAAAGAAAACAGAAAAAGCTATATTTAAATGTTGGAATGCTTTTTACTCAGGGGGAAAGAAATCCCCTCTGAAAAACAAGCCAGTCCTTTTAATCTTTTTAAGGTGTATGAAATTACAAATTCAAAAATGTGGCAACCAAAAGCCAATAAGCTAAGAATTTTAAATAACCCGCAGGTTTATAAAGTGAATTGAATACTTAGCTGGCAGCCGGAGCCGAGAAATTTGCTGGAGGCCAAAGATGTTTAATCACTGAAGTCTGTGGATCCAAAGTTAGCAAAGGATTTCCAACCAAATCTCTACAAGAGTACGACATTCTTTAGACATGATGAAGTTGTTGGAAACCAAAAATATTGAACCGGTGAGACAGTACTGTGTTTTGGGTCAGAATCGACCCTGTCTCAAGCTTTTGGTATTAAGTTTGTAGATGAGAAAATGCCTCTTCAATAGTACAAAAACTTGCAGATATCGGCTTCACTCGCTTGGCACAAAAACCTTCAATTCCCTCAGAGGAGATGTCATCTGATGTCATCAAAGCATGCAGCCTTATATAGCCAATGCAATGAAAATGTAAAAAACAGGAAGAGTACTTTTCAGTGTCATTTCCATGGTTGAAAAATAGTACTTTACCCATAGAAATGGACTATTACAATATCTCCTATATAAGAATAAGAGAAATGCCATGTTGGGTCAGACAAAGGTCTATCAAGCCCAGTATCTGCTTCCAAGAGCAGGCAATCCAGGTCAGTAGTACCTGTCAGGTTCCAAAAGGTAGACAGATTCCATGCTGCTTATCCCAGGGGTAAGCAGGGGATTTCCAGAATCAACTTTAATAATAGTTTATGAAGTTTTCCTGCAGTAACTTTTCTAGTCCTCTTTTAAATCCAGTTACACTAGGGGGCCTGTCTACTAAAGGGGGTTAGTGGCTACCGCACCCCATGGTAGCAGCTAACCCACAAATAATTCAGATATCATAGGCAACTTTCTGTGATATTTGATTTCTATAAGGTGCAGGCCACTAGTGGCGGGATCAAGGTGGGGAATGGGAGTGACGATGGTTGGCAGCCACTATGAGAAATGTTTTGGTGCGGTGGTTGCCAAATCAAGGTGGTATTATTTGCCTGAAGGCATGATAATGCGACATATGCGGCTGCAGCCCTGGAGTTGATCGGGATTCTAATAGCCACCATCAGGCCCCTCTTCCACAATATCGTCATGCCATGATGCTGTGATCTGCTGCACCAACAATTTTTTAAACTAAGTGGTGACCTCCCTGCAGAACAGATCCCCATTGGGAGCTGCCCAGGAGGGATCAGTGCACCCTTCCTGAAGTAAGAATCATCCTGGCTAGCCAGGGCAACTCCCTATGGGGATTGAGAGCTATCCCAGGGGTGCTGCAGGAGGGCCACAACTTGTTTTTTTAAATATTGTTGGTGCCATGGATCAGAGCACCAACAATATTGTGGACTAAGGGAGCCGATCACAGCTGTTGGGAGGGGGGGGGGCATGGTAGCAATCAGGGCACAGATCTGCTGACAGCTCTGTGCACCCAATAGCCACCATCCCTCCCCAAAGATTTACCGCAGGCACCCACAGTATCTGCTTTGGCATGCACTACGGGGATTTTCCAGCAAAATCTACAAAGGCAGGTAGCACAGTGTCTCCGAGGGAAATCCAGTTATCTGCACTATCAGCAGGGTCTGCCCTGGGAGCGCCCACTGCAGATACTACAGAGGTTTTCTGCTTACCAGGTTTATTAGACATATCCTTAACAGATTTTACTACATCTTCCGGCAATAAATTCCAGAGTTTAATTGCCTGTTTCACTCCAATCATTGCTTTATAGACCTCTATCATATCTGCCCTCAGCTGTCTCTTTTCCAAATATGAAGAACCCTAACCTTTTATGCCTTACTTTGTTGGAGTATCCTTCCATCTCCTTTATCATTTTGGTTGCTCTTTTCTGTACCTTTTCTATTTCTGCTATTTCCTTTTTAAGATATGGTGACCAGAATTGCACACTGTATTCAAGATATGTGATGCAATGCAAAGGCATTATAATATCCTTGGTTTTATGTTCTCTTCTTATCCTTACAATTCCTAGTATTTTTTATTTATATTTGGCTTACACCTTTCCAGTGGTAGCTCAAAGCGAGTTACTTTCAGGTATGTAGGTATTTCTCTGTCCCCAGAGGTTTACAATCTAAGTTTGTACCTGAGGTAATGGAGGGTTAAGTGACTTGCCCAAGGCCAAAAGGAGTGTCAGTGGGATTTGAACACTGGTCTCACTGGTTACCAGGCTATTATTTTGCAGATCTAGATGCTTCCTTTTACTTTTTTTTTTGTCTTTTTCTTGGTAAGATACTGCACTTGACACAAGTCAAATGAATTTTAAAAAAAGGACTTTTCAATAAATCCAACATTAAAGATATTGCTAGAATGCACTCAAGGTACTGGAACAGCCTCCCTCACGGCATCCGATCAATCCAGGACTTATTTCAGTTCAAAAAGGCCTTAAAACTTCACCTCTTCCTCCAGTTTTACCCAGAAGCCAATGTGGACGCTGCACCATCCTCACAAGCCTCTCAGAACCCCCTTGACTGAAGTCAAAAGAGTTCCCAATTATGTCTTAAATTGTAAATAGTTACCCTGTTATCCAAGTTGCATTACCTGTTCAACTGTAAACACAAAGTACCATCGGAAATGTGTATTTTATTGTTCATTGTAAACCGCACTGATGCTGAATAGTGCGGTATAAAAGAGACTCTAATAATAAATAATAAATATGTTGTCCTTAAAACTACCGGTACTAGTAAGGTACAGCAATGTCACTGAGTCAATGTAAAATTTGAACTTTATGCATTCCCAGTCCAACAAACAGTTGCTGAAGTTCAAATTAAAGGCCTCCTAAGCAAAAGAATCTGAAAGGACCCAGACTCTCCTCCCCTAAATCCTGAATTCCTGTGGATGTGCCTGCATTTGGTTCTGAATATTCTCCTGTCTTCCTATCCCACAAATCTCCATGCACTTCATTTTCAGGGCTAAAAACTGAAGGGCTTTTCTTAAAGGAGCTCTCCTTCCTAAACATGCTTCTATACTAAGGAGCACATTTCTTTCTTTCCATTCTCCACATGAGAAAAAGTAAGTTTCCTGTAGCATGCTGAAAATTGCCTTCAATCATATAAAAGTGCTTATTGGCCAGCCATCTCTCACTCATTTGACCTCAAACAGAAAGTATCTATTGGCTAGCCAGTGATCACATGTGCATTCCCTATATGAAATGAAGAACAAATGTGTGAATTTTTGATCCATCCAGGATACACCTTCGGCATTCCCCCTTGCAGTTTCTGTGTATTGAGGACATCCATATGTAAATTCAGCTGTATCTAAAGCTGCCATTTTCACGTAGATGACATTTCCACCTGTAAATGCTGATTTTTCCATGTGGAAATTGTGAAAAGGGCTTCTAAAATAACCCCCTTTGTCTCCTCTCACTCAACCAGCTTTTAACTCAGTCATTCACTTTAAGGCCCATACAGTTGTGGTCAACATTATTGGCACCTTTGCATTTAAGGTATGTTTTGTACAAGATCTTGACAATGATTTGGAAATATTACAACTGTCTGCCATGATAGTATTGTAATAGTATGTTCAAAGGTATACAACACAAAAAAGATGTCTGTTGTGATGTAGAGACCCCTACTGAACCCATGGAAATGGAGGGAAAGGAAGATTCCACCTTTAAAACTGACAGGCAGCTAGAGCACATGGCTCACTGTTTACATAGAAAAGGTAAACAGGGAAAGACAGGAGCTGAATTGACACGCCCAGACTCTGACGTAGTAACAAGCCCCGAGCTTAATCAAGCACACCTGTTCAGGATGAGAGCAGAGCCAAGCCCAGGGGAACAGAATTATAAAACGTTGTCATTAGCTCCCAGGAAGAGGGCAGAGAGGGATGCCACGAGGGGAGTCACAAGGGAAGCAGAGAAGGAAGCAAAGCCAGGTGGAGAAGCAGCAGACAAAGGCTGGAGAAGAGGCCAGAGGGCAAGCTGGATGGGTAATTGCAGCTTGGACGGCAGTTGGAGCCGTGGCAGCAGAGAGAGTTGGAGTTGTGGCAGAGAAGCAGCTCAAGGAAGGAAAGACAGGAGAGAAGAGAGGGCTCCTGTATGGCAGGCTTGGAGAGGCTCAGAAACTCCAGGGAGTTGGAGACCTGATAGAGAAACTTCTTACTGGTCTGTGAGAAAAGCCAGCAGACTTGAAGGAAGGGAGGCACGCCCTGTGACCAGGAACTTGCTGGAACGGAGAGAGCAGGGAGCCCTGCAATCAGAAGGCAGCCTTCAGAGTTTACACAGGTGGGAGCCCAGCGCAGAAACCTTCCCTTATAACTGCCAAGAGTTAGAGGAGAGCCATAGAAGAAACTCCAGTGCAACAGGTATTTTAAACCCTTGCTGTGTAGAGTTGTATAAAGGGAAAACACCTGGGTACAGAGAGGGAAGTCATTTTAAATCCCTTAGTAACCGTCTGCAAACAAACGCTGTCAGCCCTGATATAGAGGATATGCAGATAGACTCTAATGTTGAGGACGTAGCTGATATGCAAATGGATTGCATGCTGTGTTTGGCTGACCACATTGAGTCACTGTGTTAAAACCTGGAAGTAAGAGTGCTGAGTTAACAGCAAAGAAAAAGGAGGTATTTTTCTTTGTTCCAAGAAGCTGTTTATTTTCAGTTTGTACTTACTACGAGCACTGCATTGTTTTGGGAACCAGAGAGTGAAGAAGCACTTACCTTAATTATTGTATATAATCCTCATGCTAAACTCCTGGACACTGTTCTTATTTGTTCTGCACCGAAGTTCTGTTTGTGAGGGGAATAAATCTTTGTCATTTTGCCTTAAACACTTGGACTACAACTGCTTCTTTATCAGAGAGTTACAAAGGGGCTACAAATCCCAAGAGGCCTTGCAAGAGCCCTAGCTGTAGTCTCACTTTCTGCATAGAGAAATTATCATGGCAGACCAACCCTCTGCGCCCTAGGCGGAGGGCTGGCCACGTGGTGACACTGTGCAACTTAGACACAGGGCTATGTTTATTACTACTACTACTACTAAGCATTTATAAAATGCTACCAGACGCACGCAGCGCTGTACAATGAAAACACAAAAAGACAGTCCCTGCACAAAAGAGCTTACAATCTAAAAAGACAAAGCAAGAAAAGGAGTAGAAAAAAAGATAAGAACAAGGGCAAAGAGACAAGAGCAGGAGAGACAGGACAAAGGAAAGAGGTAAGAACAAGTGTAAGAGGAAGAAAGAAAGGTGAAATAAAAGAGGGGCAGGAAGGAGAACAGCAAAATCAAGAGCCAAAGGCAGAGGCGAAAAGATGAACTTTTAACTTGAGTTTGAAGAGGGGCAAAGAAGATGCCTGATGTATAGACAAAGGAAGGTTATTCCAAGTGTAAGGAGCAGCAAGGTGAAAAGAGCAGAATCTGCAGTTGGCAATAGAGGAGAAGGGCATAACATACATACATCCCCCCCTGCAACATCACACACACACGCCCCCTTTTTCAGCCGCCATCATATCTAAAATCATTTGGTTCTCCCAGGCCATTCTGCTAGTGGTGTCCAATTGTTCTGTGATCCCCTTTATTGCATCCCGGGTATAATTGATATAATTTATCTAACCTGTTTACTAAATGGCAGTAAGAGAGCATGTGTGCCGTTAGCGCAAGCTATCGGCACACTTGCTCCCTTAATGCCGAAAAAAAGCTGCTTTAAGGTGTGTTAAGGACACGGGGGGCCAGAGAGTGGGCATGACTGTGGCGGGGAGTGGGTGGTTACAGTTTGTGCTCCCATACCACTGATTGTGCAATGTCCTGACAAGCCCTTTAATGCTGATTAAAACCTCGCGGAAAAGGTGTTTATAGAGGGAAGAGAGACTATTTAAGCGTCGGCAATGTGATGCACTGATAAGGGCGCCCCAGCTGTGATAGTGGTGCTCCATTAGCAGCAATAGCATGGTGCTCATGTAAGAAAGGGCACCATGCTGATATTGCAAATGGGGCACAGGGGGTGGCATGGTGGACATGGCAGACTAGGCAGCTGCCTGGGTGGCACAGAGGGGCATAAGAACATAAGTTCAGAATATATGCCATACTGTGTCAGACTGTAAGAAACATAACCTTTTTTACACAATAACAGACACTTCAGTGAGGCAGAGAGTTACTTTAATTACATTCTTGCAAGATGGGTGAATGCTTGACTGAACATTCACACTCATCCTCTGTTTCACAGTTCTTTTATAGTACAATAGGTCCTCTCCTACTTCCAGCATATCTATAATTCATTGGTTAATATTTGTCTCACTCCACCTCTTTGTACTTCCACACTTGTGACAGGCTACATATTACTAGCCACGTAGTCTTTCCTTCCAGGATGCAGACATACATCAAAGGGAGTCAGCTTTGTACTTCTGCACCTGTGACAGGCTATGTATTACTAGCCACGTAGCCTCTCCTTCCAGGATGCAGGCATACAACAAAGGGAGTCAGAAAGTCATTACATACAAAATTATATTACAGAATGGTGAATGAATGGAATACAAGCATTATATATATTAATTGTAAAAATAACATATTACATTTGTTTATATCAAACCCCTCCCTCTTTCTTTTTAAAGTCTTCTTGTTACTTTTTACATTTACTCTACAGTTTCATAGGAAGCTTCTAATTTAGATAACATCCTTCATGACTCTATCTTGTCCCCTTTATTATCCATTAATAACATTGCACCCTTGTGCACTGGAGATGATACAATCATTTGTTTAGTGCTTGCCATTTCTATCAATATTTGAGTTAGCCCTCCTATACACGGTATTATGCAACACCCCACTGTAATTAATACTCCAATTACAACAAGTACAGAGGTAAATATAGATACTACCACCCCTTTCCACTTCCCAAACCATGACTCCAACCATCCAGTGAGAGAGGCATCCATACCTGAATTTTCTACCAATTCCTCTGCCAAGGTAGTTAGCCCTCACAGGGCTTTAGTGATAGTACCATCAGGGGCTGTATTATTGGGGATGAACATAAATCCCCCCCCCCCCCCCGCAACATCACATACACACGCCCCCTTTTTCAGCCGCCATCATATCTAAACTCATTCGGTTCTCCCAGGCCATTCTACTAGTGGCGTCCAATTGTTCTGTGATCCCCTTTATTACATCCCAGGTATAATTGATATAATTTATCTAATCAACATTTTTGTTTATCGTGATTACTCATAACAGGGATTTGAATCCAGCTGCAATCTGGTTTCATGCTTTATACTCATCCGGAACTCCACGAGGGACTCCTATTGTGTCTATATATATCCTGTCATCAAATGAGGTTCCCAAGGTACTCCTCCTTTCCCTTTGTATTTGCCCCTTGTCCTATTCTGTGAATGCCAAGGTGAAAGGAACTGCCAGTTGAGCTATTGCACTATGCCAGTTGAACTATGTTCCCGACCATAGGGTAGGTAATGTTGGTCTCAACGTCCGCCCTCCACAGTACCACCACAGATATGCCCTAGGGATTACCAGGTTGGAGTAGTTCTTATCTTCTCCTTCCATCCCTGTCAGGTTTAGGCTTAGAACGCAGGTATTCAGTTCCCCCACTTCTCTTGTGTAGTTCTTCCCCTGCCTGGTGAGACAGGCGGAGTGATTTCCAAACACTGCTAAAAATGTGTGGAGAACTTTTACCTCCTTCAAGTCTGTAGGAGGACAGAGCAAATTCAATGACTTGCAACTTTCATTTCCCCAAGCCGTTGTTTCCTGATACAGAGATATGAGGCATCTTACTCCATCGGGCTCTATAGCCCACCTCAAGGGTAAGGGCACGACCTGTGCAATGGGCCTGCCGGAGGCACATGCGTAGCAATTGCTACAGTTGAGACTTCCTACGGTATATTTAACCCATTCCATCCAGACGTTCACATCCTCATAACCCGTTTCCACCTCTAGAGTGTCCCTCAAATCTTTAATCTGTACTATCTTGACTGTGTTAGGGTCCTTATTAGGTTCAAAAGATATGCTGGGGACTGGTGTGGAGACCTGAGTCTGATTCTTGAGGGGTATTTTTATCCTCAATCTTTCCAGGGGATCTTGCCCACTAACGTCTATTCCTAGTCCATAGGTCCCAGCCAGTGAGTCATCCCTTCCAGAGAGGGTGACCATGATGGGGTTGCAACTTCTTGGGTTACATTGCTGAATGCTGTGTTTCTTTATCATTGTTATTTTCTTTTGAATTGGGTGCCTTTTCCCCTCTGGGGAGACCCAGCCTCCATCCTTGGTGGTCCACCAAACTTGTGACCACTCGTAACAGGGCATCACGTACCCAAGTGTCTGGGCATTCTCTGGACACATACTTCTGATTATTTCCCCACAACGTTTCGTAGTATCCCCATCACAATTTATCACTTGGCAGGCATCAAATTCTAGGCTCAATGGTCCCTCTCCCTCTGGTACGGTTACAGTAGGTATGTTAAGGTACATCCTTCCCCATCGTGTCTGTGTTTGTATTTGTTCATCCTTCCATCCCTTTCCCCGTCCTAGATCCCATGTCAGTCCCCTTAACAGAGAAAGTGATCCCCCCATCATAGCAACATCATCCACTTTTCTTTGTCCATGTTATAATTTTTATTAGTCCTTGTTAATCAGCTCCTCTCCTGTTCTTCTGTGTTTCCTTGTTATTTTCAGGCGCAGAGGGTCATTAGTTGCCTGGACCTTCCATTGTTCGTCTGAAGGAGCTTCGACCAGACCTTTAATTCATGTATAATGAGTCCAACCTTTTTCCACAGTTCTTACAGCAGTCTCAGTATTCAGTAAGACCTGGAACAGGCCTTCCCAGTCTGGTTACAATTTGGACTCCTTCCAGGATTTTATCAAGACCCACTGTCCTGATTTGAGACCGTGAACTGCAAACTCCAATGGGGGTGTTTGTGCCAACAGTCCTTTATTCCTGAGAACAGATAAAGAAGAGGACAGCCCAAGTATATATTCTTTAAGAAACTTATCTTTAGTTTCAAACTGGGGAGGTTCCTTTAATTGTCCCATATAGGGTAATCCGAATAACATTTTGTAGGGGGACAATCCTAAATCTTTCCAAGGGGCTCTTTGGTTTCTTAACAATACTGAGGGCAAACACTTAGTCCAAGGTAATTTTGTTTCTAACATCAATTTGTCTAACTGCTTCTTTATAGTCTGATCCATGCGTCCCACTCTCCCTGAGGAGGGTGGATGGCATGAAGTAAGGAAATCCCAGGATACTCCCAGAGTTTCCATTATGCTTTGCAATACCTTGGCTGTGAAGTGACTTCCCTGATCCGAGTCGATGTGACCTATCATTCCATATCTTGGAATGATTTGTTCCAAGACTATTTTTGCTACTCCTATTGCCGTGGCAGCTACCATGGGATATGCCTCCACCCATCCCGCCAAATGGTCCACTATTACCAAAAGGTACTTCACCCGCTCAACCAGGGGCAACTCAGTAAAATCAATTTGTATACTTTTAAATGGACAAAGATCAGGGTCTCTGCCTCCCTGCAGTTGTTTCCTAAGGGTCTTTTTGTTTATTTTCTTACAGGTTATACACCTCTCACACACCTGCTTGGCTACTGTGTATATTCCCATACACCCCAATGACTCTTTAACAGGTTTTATATACTGCTTTATCATTTCAATCAAAGCAGTTTACATTGATAACCTGGATTTTTCTGAGGCAATGGAGGGTTAAGTGACTTGCCCAAGGCCACAAGGAATGCTAGTGGGCAACAAACCCTGGTCTCTGGGTTCTCAATCCAGTGTTCTTAACCATTAGGCTACTCCTTCACTCTTGATGTAGAATGGCCATAATTTCTCTCATTATTTGTTTGTTTATCATCTGCCTATCATCGGGTAAAATCCATTTCCCCCTTCTGTTTCTGCTGCCCCTATATCTTTGAGTTTTCATTTTTCCCCTTCAGTAAATAAGAACATAAGAACATAAGATATGCCATATTGGGTCAGACCCAGGTCTATCAAGCCCAGTATCCTGTTTTCAACAGTGACCCATCTAGGTCATAAGTACCTAGCAGTCTCCTCAAAAGACAAAGGTTCTTCAATGCTTGTATTGGGTCAAGAGTGATGTCCTGGGTCCCTTTTAATAATGGTTTATGGACCTTCCTCTAGGAACTTGTCCAAACTTTTTTTTTAAGCCCAGCTACACTAACAGCTTTTACTACATTCCCCGATAACAAATTCCAGAATTTGATTACACATTGAGTGGAAAAAAATATTTTCTCTTATTAGTCTTAAATAGGTTACCCTATAGCTTCATTGCATGTCCCCTAGTCTTTTTATATTCTGATGATGTAAACAATCGATCTACGTTTACCTGTTCCACTCCATTCATTAATTTATACAGTTCTATCATATCTCCCCTCAGCCGTCTCTTTTCCAGGTTGAAGAGCCCTAACCTTTTTAGCCTCTCTTCATAGGAGTATCCTTCCATCCCCTTTACCATTTTGGTGGCTCTTCAATGTACCTTTTCTAATAATGCTATATCCTTTTTAAGATACGGGGATTTGCTGCCTGACTCCTTATTTTTGGGGTTAAATTGTATATAGGGGTTGATCTTCCTCTAAGGCAGCTTCCTTAGCAGTCTCATCTGCTAATCTATTTTTCTCTGGCTTCAAAAGAATTCCCTGCTTAATGACCTTTTTCATGCACCAGTGCTATTCCTTTTTGGCAGTAGCAAACACTTGTTAAATTAATCTTTTCACTGTTTACATATAAGTTAAGGATTTGACATAACCACCCTTTGTCTGTGCCAAATTTCAGCCAAAAGACTTCAGCTAGCTTTATGCTTTCTTTTGTCTATGTAACCCAGCAATTCTTAAAACACTTCTTTGCTTTATCCTTATTCTTAGTGTGTTTATTAATCTACAAATACCAACATCTTCCCTAATTGACTGTCTGGAGGAATGTCCCCGGGGTCTTTATTCCTGACCATATCCTTACTCAAGTTTCCTTTAGAATTCCTAATCCCATCAAGACTTGTTTCACCAATGTGCTTTTCACTTCGTTTCTCTCCGGCCGCACTCCTCACGGATGTGGGAACCGCGTATTGAGACTCCGCACTCACTTTGTGTCTAGAACACATCTCATACACACAATAATCTGTCTCGATACCCAACCACCAAGGCAATACTTTACAGTCTTGTTTCTTACCTTGGTCCGTGCACGGAATTACTTGGTTGATGCGTTTGTCCCTGTTTAATACCTGGTCTGCTTCACTGAGTCGGTATTGATTTTTCCTTCATGGTCTCGGGATTCTGCTGTCAGTACACTGTTGGCGCCCCCCCCCCCCCCCCGTCGCTGATACATGAGGCCATTGAAATCAACGGGATGCGTCTCCCCATCCTCAATGGCGGTGGTCTCCTCCAGCGATGACACAGTCCTGGACATGAGCCCCCAATCTGTAAGAAACAAAACTTGTTTTTTACACAATAACAGTCACTTAAGTGAGGCAGAGAGTTACTTTAATTACATTCTTGCAAGACGGGTGAATGCTTGACTGAGCATTCACACTCATCCTCTGTTTAACAGTTCTTTTATAGTACAATAGATCCTCTCCTACTTCCAGCATATCTATTATTCATTGGTTAATATTTGTCTCACTCCACTTCTTTGTACTTCCGCACCTGTGACAGGCTATATATTATTAGCCACGTAGACTTTCCCTTCCTAGGATGCAAACATACAGCAAAGGAAGTCAGAGTCATTAATTCATTGGGTAATATTTGTCTCACTCCACTTCTTTGTACTTCCGCACCTGTGACAGGCTATGTATTGCTAACCACGTAGTCTCTCCTTCCAGGATGCAGGGATACAACAAAGGGAGTCAGAAAGTCATTACATACAAAATTATTTTACGGAATGGTGAATGAATGGAATACAAGCATTATATTACATTGTAAAAATAACATATCACATTTGTTTATATCAAGACCAAGGTCCTTCAAGCCCACTATCTTCTGTCCAATAGTGGCCAATCAGAGGCCCAGGTACCTAGGAGGGTACCTAAAGGATACCCATGTATTTGGCCAAGCAGCTGATCCTCAGTGTCTCCCGAATAAACGTATAATGATCTTTCCTCCAGGTCCATGACCAAACCCTCATGAAGCCCATCTATACGAGGAGCTGTCACAATGTACACTGTCACTGTGTGCCAGTGTTTGGCAACACATTGAATGACAAACTATATGCCCCAATGTGTCTGAAATGCATTATACTGTAGTGGCAGTGCCTGTCCCCTAGTACCCCCATATTATGATGGCATTAACAATCATGAACCGTACCATGCCATTCAGTACTGTATAGACCCTATCATATCTCCCCCCAACCATCTCATCAACAGGTTGAGGAGGCCTAATCTTTGGCCTCACATAGGGGAATCCTTCCATCCACAGCACCGTCTGTGATGTTTGTCATGATCACACAGTGATAGTGGTGGAGCACAGACATACTGCTGGTGTGAAATGGTGATGTGCCACATGGGGCGTCCAAGGGACATGGCACCTTTCCAGAGATCATATAATAGAGTCCAATTAAATCAAAAATTCCCCCTTATTGTGCCAAATAATTTTTGTCGGAGTGTCGTCATCCCAGTATCACAATGTGTATTAAGAGATACCGCTGTGGCCTGAGATGTTGAACTGTATTGAGCTTGTGATATATGCTTCTTGTAACATTGCTTATGTAAGGGGATAGTGTGAGACATTGGTCAGTAGTGACTCCTAGGCAGCGCACTTCTGATTTGACCTGTAGTTTAGTTCCAGCAATGGTAATGTGAGGCGATGGTGTGAAGCTGGACGTCCTTAGAAATATATGTCATCTGTTTTTTTTGTAGTTGTGTTCAGCAAGAAATTGTGCTATGGAGGTGAAGCATTTCTTTATATGGGTGATGGTTGGGCTGGTGGTATTGATTGGGGCATAAATCACCAACCTCAACATCAGAAACACTACTAATCATTTGTATAACAATATATGGCATATGCAGCACTGAACATACATATGTAAGACAAAGTCCCTGTTCATCAGAGCTTACAATCTAATCAAGACAAAACAAATGGAGGGCACATGTCGGGCCGGGGGCACGTCCAAATGGAAACATCCAGGAATAGAGCCAGATTCCGCATCACGCTGGGATAGATGCAGTTGCGGGCACAAAATAGATCACATAGACATACAAGGCGTGGCCCACACAAAGCACTATGATGTACGAAGATGGGTATATGCCGACAATGGCTGTAGACATCCCCGCACTCACTATATTCTGAAAAGATGTACGTTTGTGACCGTGCCCGTCTCTGTGATATACCCGCAAACAGCCATGCCTCCCTTTTAAAATGTGCAACTTTTAAGCAGCTGTGGCCATGGGCAGTGCTGTTATCAGGCAGAAGAACAATGCAAGATGGCGATACCCATAGGGGGATGCGAGTTAGATGATAGAAACTAGCCTGTGACATGCCCACAACATTGCAAAACAATCGCAGTGCACTGTAATGTAGCAGGAAAATAGGTGGAGAGTGATCCATCTGGCACAAGAAGCAGCGCAGCATTACATAAATGGCCATAGACAACCTCCCTAGGCATGCATGGTGTGGACATCTCAGGAACACATCTGTACAATACTGAGTAGGCACATGAACCAAGCAGAACAGGCCCCCCATAGTGAACCAGCCAAACGTTTCCCTATAACTAACAAAGGGCCAGTGGAGTGACAGCATTCAGCAGTGCAAGCACCACACAGACATGCCCAGAGACAACAACATCGCTCCCTACAACTATGCACATTTGTGTAGAGCAATGCTGGTGCACCTTGGCATGGTGCACTATATGCTGCTCTGTTCTACGCCCTCCTGCTGAGGTCCCCTAATTAGTGACAGGGAAGTGTATGGATAGGTAAGTGAATGTGGATCTGTCCTACTCACTCCTGTCTGTTCTCCCTTGCACCTTGGTGATGCTGCAGTCAGCCCTACGGTCCATGTACCTGGCAGGCATACCTATCTCCCCCAAATGAGCAATCTCAATACCCACGTACAGCTCTCCAACCACACACACACACACACACTTGCACGCTCACTTGTAGTCCTACAGAAGCAGACGTTTGCCAATAGCATGCCCTGTACTGAATAATATAGAATAACATAGGAATTGAAACCATGGATACCAGTACTTCTAAACCATCATCATACCTGATCACTACATTTCAAGATGAATACAGACATACACAACACCTACACAAGTGGATCTCAGACAGTCACAGAGCTGCTTTAGGCCAAAACAGCCCATCAAGTACGAGGGTTGCTCAGAAAGTAATGACCCCCATGTTTTTTCTCAGTCCAGAATGAAGATAGAGGTGTGAAATTGAAAGGGTAGTAACTTGGAACTTCAAAGGACATATGTGTGTAATTTTACAGTCGTCCGACAAATAGCAAGGCGGTAGTGATCCTTCAAATGGCGTCTGTGAGTGACACACGGTACAAACAACAAGCTATAACTGAATTCTTGGTGGAGGAGAAAGAAAGTGTGAGAAACATTCACAAATGGTTGTGTGCTGTGTATGGAAGTTCTGCTGTAGATAGGAGTGCCGTTGGATGATGGGTGAAGAGAGTAAAGGCTTCAGCAAGTGGTAAAACGGAACTGGAAGATCAGCCGCGGTCTGGGCGTCCTGCCTCAGTCACCAGTCCAGACAAGTTGCAGCGCGCTGATGACATTATTCGTGCGGATCGGCGCATCACGAGTCGGGAATTGTCCATACAGCTTTCCACCAGTAGAGGTAGTGCAATGGCAATTATTGACCTTTGGGATATTCAAAGGTGTGTGCAAGATGGGTTCCGCAAAGTCTCACAACCGAACACAAACGCCAAAGGAAAGACATCTGCTCTGATTTGTTGGAGCGTTTTGAAGCTGAGGGGGAGGTCTTTTTGTCCTGGATCATCACAGGTGACGAAACCTAGGCTCATCACTATGAAGCAGAGACTAAAAGGCAGTCCATGGAATGGCATCATGCTCACTCACCAAGAAAAAAGACGTTCAAGACCACTCCTTCCACTGGAAAAGTGATGATCATTGTCTTTTGGGACATTGATGGCATAATTCTGGTGGATGTGTTTGAGAGAGTTGAAACAATCAATTCAGACAGGTACATCAAAACCCTTCAAAAACGGAAATGGTGTTATTTGCGAGTGCGGCCTAACAGTAATCCAGGAGACATGTTTCAACACGATAATGCTAGCCCTCACACAAGCCTCCAAACCCAAGAGGCAATCACCAAATTTGGTTGGACAGTGCTCCCCCACCCACCCTACAGTCCTGATCTGGCACTATCAGATTTTCATCTGTTTGGACCACTAAAGGATGGCCTGCGTGGAACAAGGTTTGAAGATGACGTGAGTGTGATTTGTGCTGTAAAAAAATGGCTGCATGAACAGGACATGAGTTGGTACAGAGGAGGAATTAATGCCCTCGTTTCTCACTGGCATAAGGCTGTAGATGTTGATGGAGATTATGTAGAAAAATAATATGCATTAAGGACACATTAATTTATATTGTGATGTATTTTTATACATTTTGAATGAAAACTCTCCTAGAAAAATAATGTGGGGCATTACTCTCTGGAAAACCCTTGTATATCAGCCTCAAGGGTCAGACCTCATATGCACATTGCACATCATAGGCCCACATATGTAACCAACCGCAACAGTGACCTGTGCACACAATATATGCTATAGGGCCACTGATATAGACATTCTCCATTATTGTGCTCCGATAGGTTTACATCCGACCTTCACTGCATCCAGGGACTGTACACATTGCATAGGGCATATTATAAAGGTCCGCTGTGTGGCGCGCAACACTCCAGCTGGCAGGGTACTGCACATGGCACTGATGACTGGGCTTACATTTTCACATGAAGTCCTAGGGCTCCATCACCGTTGGCATTGTTGGGGGACCCACGCTTTTCCTTTTTAGCTCATTCAGCAAATACCAGCATAGCTGGTAAGAGCACCCGTGCTCTTCCTCATACATGTGTGGGGGGTATTTTTTTTGTTAGTGCAACCTCTAACTTCCCTCTCCTCTGCTTTCTGTTCAGGAACACTGCATGCTATGGTTTCCCAGCCTGCAGTCACAACAGTGCACAGCATAGGTTACACATCCATTCACCACTATGGGCTACATTGAGGTGCAGGGCAGAAATATTCCTATCTTTATTCCACCTTTCAGCAGGTATAACCTGGACATCTGCCGGAACAACTGTGGATATACATGGGTAGCACAGAAATAAGCTTTATATGTCTCCGTGGCTGGCCACACCCTTGTTATGCCCTCTCCTGCCCACATTCCGGGATCTCTATTTATGTCCCATGTACATGCATGGCCGCAATAGTGCACAATACCATTTTAGACATTTTTGCAAGAAACACGTATATCCCACATGTACAGGTGGCTTATTCATAGTTCAAAATGATTACCATAGTGGACAAGAGAGTGAAGAGTATCACTCTCTCTCACTTAGGTTCTATTACTCATTTGTGGAAACGTTCTCCCTGTAGAGAACTCAAGATCTCTCTACTTCGAGGAACAAGATCAATAAGGGGATCCAGACACAAACAGGTGGAGTCTCTAGAACCTGGGGAGGGAAGGACTGGGGAGAGTGGAAAAGAGGGGAGACAGAGACAGATAGGAAGGCTGGGTTAAGTAAGGTCAGGTTAAGAATATGGGAAAAGACAGTAGCAAATTGAAAAAAAAAAAAAACAGGAGAGTAGCTTCAGGCAAGGAAAGGGCAAGATTTAGTAAGAATAAGATAAGGGGAGAGGGAATGGGAAAGCACAGCAGGTCATTGAGAAAGATCTATTTAAAGGGCAGGGAGCTGGACTAGAGTTGTGTCCTTTGCATGTGCCAGTGAAGTCTCCTTGCCTCCACTGTTTATTTTGGCACTGTGTGCATTCAGAGCTCCTCATTCATGTGGGGAGGAAGGCAGATTCCCTCAATAACGTTCCTCAGCTATCATGGCTATATTTTGGCTCTGTAGCATGAAATTGCATCACATTCTCCTGTGACAAAGACCACTCGTAGCTTGTCTGTGAAGGTAAAGAGATCATTCGTTTTCATGTTTTTTTCAGGATTCTGCCTAATGGGTTGGTTTTGTTGGGCAGCATGCGCCTGGTGGCTGGAGATGCCTAATGAGCTCCTGCTGCACGAGAGCCATGCAGTGGTCTGGCAGTTTTTGAGGTTGGCCCCTTTTTCCCTCGTGCTACTTTGCACTGCAATTTGCATTGCTATTCTAGGACTGTCGCTTTGCTGCCCCCACCCCATTTCCATTGCATACCGTTGCTTTGTAGTGATGAAACCTGGTGAGAGGCAAAGGACAACTTCTTGGTTTGGGTACAGGGATCTACCGTGCAGTGATGGTTGGCTGCTTTCTTATTCTTGGAATGAGAGCAGAGGCAGTACAGAGGGTCTGCCGTGAGCTTATCCAGGTGGTAGTAGCTGTGGTAAGGCCATTGCAGATAGAAGTTTCATTCAGGTCATGGTCTGAGTGCATGCTTATTGTGAGGCAGCATGTTTTCATACTCCTATGAGTGCAGCAGTCATATGGGAGGGGTGGTGTTTCATGTTGTAGTTGCCTTTTTAGTGATGTCCTTGTCATAGGGGGCCTATCATAAAGAGGCCCTGGTAACAGGGTGGCCCTCTTAGGGTGGTCAGTGTGTGGTGTTGGCCATCTTGGGGAGGTATTGGTGGTATGGCATGGCAGCTATATTGAAAAGGTCTTGATACATAGTGACCATGCTGAAGAGGTCTTCCAGGTGCACTGGTCATATTGGGGAGGCTGACATAGAGTGGACATAGTCCAGACATGGTGGTCATCTTGGAAGGGTCTTTCAAGCATTGCAGTCATTTTGGGGAGTTCTTCAAAGCTCAGCAGCCATATTGGGAAGGTCTTAGTGAAAAACCTCAGGCACAGTAGCCAAAGTGGCATAAAATAATATTTGTATATATGCTTATAGATATTTCTATGTGTAAATTAAAAGTTGGATGATGATTAAAGTAGCTGCATATATTGATATATTGAAGTTTAACTTTGGAGGGTCGAATATGGTTGGAGAGTACTCCAAAGGGGAAGGGGGGATTTGGTTTTGCATAAATATTCCCATTTAGAGAGATATCCCTGATCTTTGATAATAATGTATATCCTCTAATCTATTTTCTCCTGCTCAGTCATTATTTCACAGTACCATGCCACTCAAAAGAGGGCGATGACGCTGACCAGGAAGAATAATCAAAAAGTGGAGGCTCACCAAAAAGTGGAGGCTCTTCAAGCAAAAACGACAGTGAAGAAACAAAAGTGAGTAAACAGAAACATCCTACTACGGCAAGAAAGTCCAACTGTACTGTACAAGTTAAATAGCCTGAATTTGAAGAACTGATTAATGAATTATGTCATTAAATCGGAAACCATAGCATCAGTGCTGTCAGGCAGAGACTATGGGCCTGATTCAGAGATGCGGGTTGCATGTCCCAGTCCTCCTCCAGCTCTCCCCACGTGTTCTGAGCATTAGGATGGGGAGAATGGGAGGGGGTGGGATCAGAGCAGAGTGAGGGAGGGCCAGCCAGGCAGGATATACAGGGCCGATTCATTTCACGGCCCTGTACATCCTGCGTTGTCCATGGGGAAGTGCTGCTAATTCTATAACGAAGATGGGCCCGTTAGGACCCGAATCTGCACTACGGGAACCAAACATTCCTGTGGTACACAGAATCGGGAAGTGGAGGGCCTAAGCCATGGGAGTCAGTGGTGGCTGCGGGGAGGATGTGCCCGCAGGCAGCAGGGGCATGCCGGGCCATCCGTGGGCCTGATTCTGTGTACTGCAGGAACGTTTAGTTCCTGTAGTCAAGAATCAGGTCCTAACGGACCCATCTTCGTTGGGGACATCCAGACGGCCCGGATGTAGCTCTCTTGGAATCAGGCTCCACGGCCCCAGTGGTAGCCGTACACAGGCCTATGCTCCTGTTGCAGACCTCTTGCACGTGAATCCTAACCTAACATTGTCTCACAGAGATGTTTCAGCTGCATCCAGCTCAGGTAAGCTTCCAAAAAGTATGCAAGTCAGTGCTATTTCTTTGCTTCTGAAGAGTCCAGCACAAACAGTAGTGATGAAGAGCTAGCCCTCGTGAACATTATTAAGGCCTTTAAAAAGAGGAAATCTTATAAAAGGAATTTTTTAAAAAAATGTGTGAAGTATACAGGAGAATCAGATTGCTGGGCTATCTTCTAGCATGGCTGAAATAGTGCCAAAAAAATCCTTCAGAACCCCTAACAATGATGAACTTTGTGAGGTTAACTCTTTAGCAAAGGGTATCCCCAGAAAGAGTAAAAAATGGATATGGAAAAGGGAATTAATTTATATCTTCTCCCTTTTAAGCAGGGATCAAGATTGGGAAAGAGGCAATTCTAAGGACATGAATGTCAGTCATTCAGAGAGGGAGAAACAATCCAGAATTTTCAAGTCTATTACTAAGTGGATATTAGCCTTTTAGTATGGTAATCAAAACAGTCAGACATGAACCCTTATCTCTTTAGAAATTTGGATACCTTTATACAAGCACACAAGCATTATGGTGGTTGGGCATGGCACGATTAGGACATTCAGGAAGGTTGAGGACCCTTCCATTACATGGTGGCATAACATTGTACACCTATAGCTTGGCAAGATGGCAATTCACTAGCCATTCAGCCCAGATAGGTTTCTTTAATTGCTTGTAAGGCAAATAAGTATAGAGGTTCATCCCAGTTTAATGGAAAGCACATCTGTGGACTATACAATAATAGTTCATCTTCCTGGAACCCATGCAGATTTCATTACACATGTGGTAATTGTGGGGCAGGACATCCTGCCACCCTGTGTCGATCCCCTAGAGACAGCTGTCAACAGGTCCAGCAGCCATTTCATGGCATAGAAAGAACTAGCTTCAGCTCCCATCAAGAACTGAAGCCACGCTACACTGGTTGGGATAGTATCACTTGGTGAGGCAAGTAGCAGCTTCAAACTGGGTTTTCAAGAGACTTTTGTATTCCCTATGCTAGACCCCAAGGGGCATATCATTTTACACCCATAATGCACCCTCAATTAGGCAGCACTGGCAAAAGACAAAAGATAAAATTGACAAATAAATGGCTCTTGGTAGAATCACAGGCCCATTTTCTAGCCCACCTTTGTAAAACTTGTGATAAGGAAGCTTATCATAGTTCAGGAAGGAGCTATAGTAGAGGTGAAGTGACTCTGAACAAGCAACCTGTCTGTTCTGGTAGAAATAATAAAACAGAATGTTTCCATAAAAGACTACCAGTCCCAGAATGCACCAGGTTTCCAACAGCCATTAGAAGAGCTGAAGTGGGGAAACGTGTGTTCAATCAGGAGGGCTATGAGGCAATCCCCAAGCACTCATCTCCAAGGGCAGGGCTTGATTCAGCACAGCTGCGCTGTGCTAGGGTGGAGCATTCATCTAAGCAGGATAAAAGAAAAGCTTATTCTACAGAGAATCATCAGAATCATCTTCTTGATCATCAGAAGCATCTTGATCAGCCTGAGGATCATCATCATCAGCAGAAGCCAGAGCTGATGGACAGAGAGAGCAAGAAACACTTTGGAAGAAAGAAGAGAAAAGCATTTGGGAGGTCTAGAGGAGTCCATAGCAGTACGTATACTGGGAGGCATTCCAGAGGCAAGCATACACCATTGGACTGGGGAAAGCCAGAGGAGTGGGGTTGCAGAGCCAGGAATCCCCGGATGGCACCTGTGAGGGAGACGGCTGCACTTGGAAGGGACCCTAAGACCAGTGCAAGAAGGTATGTGAAGAGAGATCCAGTGTCCAGGGATCTTGATTGGAAGGCTGGACATAAAAACTGGACTACATACTGGCCAGGATATTTAGAGAGGAACTCTAACAGCCATGAAAGCTCAGGTATGAACACTGATCTATGCCCTAGCTCTTCACAGGGAAGACAGCAGGGAAACAAGTATTGTCCTGAGAGTGCTCCATTGAGAAATTCCTCTGTGCCAATCCATGATATGGAATCTATGATAGTTGAAGAAGGGGGAGATGTTGAATACATGGATTGCTCTCTGTCTAAACTTCTGTGGTAATATGCTGTCACAAAATACAACAACCATCATAAAGAAATATAAACTTGTTCTTTAATCTACTCAGAAAAGCTTCTGAGTAGGATTTGAGCCACGTAATAGAAAGTAAACCAGCCAAGAGGGTTTCAGCTGGTAATTGTTAGCAATTGAGCCTTGCCTAATTGCCAGTGAGCTCTGAAGGGACACTTCTGAGTGTGTGTGAAGATACAAGAGGTTATCCCTGAAAAAGAACAGTTTTTTTCCTACTTTGTGGGGTTTTGTTTGTTCTTTGAAGCACTGCTAAGAAGATATTAGCAGGTGCCTACAGAAAAGTCCTTTCTGTTCCCATCCAGGTCTTTATGCTTTGATTTGATTGCTTAACAAGTTCAGCTGTTGTTTTTCCTTATTTGTTTTTCTAATTATAATATTGAAAGCAAGTATCCTTTTTATGTGCTACCAAGTATATCTGTGTTGGGAGAAATAACCCCATAAATAAAATATCTTCTTTGCTTTACATTCGAGCAAGCACAACTAATTTATTGTGAACGGCTGAGTCTGGTATGAATGGACTACATTTCCCACAATCCTTTGCAAGTCATATTAATATTTGCCTTTGCCAAGACTGTGGACATTCTCACCCAGCGCCCCCGTTTACAAACTTAATTGTATCCCTCTGGGTATTGTATCGAAGAAGGAGGTTGGAAAATTCTGCTTCACATATAATTTATTCTACATTGAAGAGTTTTTCCATCAGTGACTAAATTGATCCACAGCTCTATTCAGGACAGTAGATATCCTTAGACTACTGTAGGTTGTCCAGCTGATCCTACAGTTAGACTAGCATTGTCATTTAGTAAAACCAACATAGATCCCACTTTTCAACTACTCCCTGTACATCTGGAATCTTTTCACTTACTATGTGTCACTTTTGATGTAGCCTTTTATTTTGATAAAAGTGTCTGAATGGGATCTTCAGTGTTATGTTCTTTCTTTGAACAGTTCAGCTCCTTTGTACAGTGAGTGGTTGACTAGGTTACAGGAGGTGGTAAGGTCATCCACTACCTTGATGATGTCTTTTTATTGACATGAGCCTGGAAGAGTGCTAAGTAACCTTAGACTCTTCCATGAAGGTAGCCCAAGCTTTAGGTATCCCTTTAGCAGGGGATAAAACAGTAGGCCCTATATAGTCTCTGGATTTCCTGAGCATTGAATCATGTCTGCCAAGATATCAAAGTTACCCCGGGAGTAGTTGTCCAGGCTGAGGAAGAATATCAGAGCCATGAGAAAATTAAGCAAGGTGACCCCTAAGCAGTTTCAAATGATGATGGAGAAAGGCGACTAGTAGAATACCCCAGCGATCTGTGCTGGGACGCTGCTTTTTAACATATATATAAATGACCTGGAAATGGGCATAATGAGTGAGGTTATCAAATTTGCAGATGCCACAAAATTATTCAGAATTGTTAAAACACAAGAGGATTGTGAAAAATTGCAAGAGGATCTTGATACATTGGAAGGCTGGATCTCCAAATGGCAGATGCAATTTTTTGCACCTAGGAAAGAACAACTTAAACTCTGGTTACACGATGCAAGGTTCCACATTAGGAATCTAGGAAATTAATACAGCCAGATATTGAATATTGTCTTTGTGTAAAGATCATAGTAATGTTTCTTTTATTATATTCTGTACAATTGGTAGTAGCACTCGGACTTCTAGTGAGCAAATACAAAAGTATAACTTTTTCTACAGACTGTTCATACAGTTAAGGCAAGAATGGATTTTTTAATGCTCTGTTTTCCAGTTTCTCCAAAGGTTCCTGATATACAAAGAAATTATTTAAGTACGAATGCTGCTTCAACAATGACAATATGAATTTATATAATTATTTAAAATATACATTACCATAATACCTTTAAAATCAAAGAACTTCAGAAGCATGCAAAATATCCATTCTTGGAGGGGCTCATTAAAAGCTGAGGTAATTTTTGACACTTTTACAAGTGCTCTGTCTGATATTTTTGTGAAAGAAAAGGAACATTTTTGTTCTATATTTTTGATATTGCTGGTTAAGCTGCTGCACTGTTTTTTCTTGTTTTTTTAGAAGGAGATTTTTAAGAAACTTTTTTTTTTTTTGCTGTTGGGTTTTGTTCCCTTGTTTAAAGGGGGAGAAGGCTATGCTGTTGAAAATCACAGCAATTCTAAGTTTTTAGTTCCATACTTCTCCAACCTAACTTTTACTTCCATTCTTGCAAGATATAACAGATTCACTCACCAACTAGGAAAAAGATTTAGGTGTCATCATGGATAATGCGTTGAAAACATTGAAACCTTCCTCCCAGTGTGCAGCAGCAGCCAAGAAATCAAATGGAATGCTAGAAATCATAAGGAGAGGAAAGGAGAATAAAACAAAGGATATCATAATGCCTCTGTATTGTTCCATGGTGTGACCATACCTTGAATATTGTGTGCAATTATGGTCTCCATATCTTAAAAAGGATATAGCAGAATTAGAAAAGGTATAGTGACGAGTCATCAAAATGGTAAAGGGGATGGAAGGATCCCTCTATGAGGAAAAGCTTAAAATGTTAGGGCTCTTTGGAAAAGAGACAGCTGAGGGGAGATATGATAGAGGTCTATAAATTAATGAATGGAGTAGATAAACGGATATACGTAGATAGATTGTTTTTCAAAAAGTAGAAAGACTAGGGGACACGCAATGAAGCTACAATGTAACCTACTTAAGAGTAATAAGAGAAATTATGTTTTCACTCTGTGTAATCAAACTCTGGAATTCATTACCGGAGGATGTAGTAAAAGCTGTCAGTATAGCTGAGTTTAAAAAGATTTAGGACAAGCTCCTGGAGGAAAGATCTTTATCTTTATCTTTATTCGCAGAATTTGATAAACCGCCCAGGCCAAAGCGTCAGGGCAGTGTACAATACAAAAGGGTAGGCTACTGAAAGCAAACCATTATTAGAAAGGACCTCGGAAATCCACTGCTTACCCCAAGACAAGCATTGTGGAACCTATGTACCTTTTTGGGAACCTGTCAGGAACTTGTGACTTGGATTGGCCACTGTTGGAAAATGGATACTGCACTTGATGGATCTTAGTTTGACCCAGTATGGCATTTCTTATGTTCTTATGTTCCAGGGTCATACGTATGGGCTGAATTAGGCCTTAGCCACAGCAGAAATCAGGAAACATCACCATCATCTTAGGGTTTCTTGGGCAATAAGATGATCTTTGGGTATGGGAGAGGTTCCTTCACTTCTTCAATAGACTCTCATTCTGGCAAAGTAGGCCTGTGAAGAGTGAAGAATTGGAATTATTTACTGAAACTTCAGGTGAGATAGACTTTGGAATTTATTTCAGAGATACATTGTGTTCCAAGCAGTGGCCAGAGAGCTGGCATGTGTTAAGAGTCACAAAGGATATCATCATCAATCTTATGATAATGGTGTTACACATTTGGGGGGCAGAGCTAGCTAATCAACACGTGGTTTTCCAATCAGACAATGTGTCAGTGGCTAAGATAATTAACAGATTGTCCTAGAAAACCCAGGGTGTCATTGCCTTTTTGAATGAGATCATTTTGCAATGCCTGTTGTTCAACATTACATTCAGGGAAGCTGATGTACCAGGAGTAAAAAGATAACTTAGCTGATTCTCTGCCTTGTTTTAAGATGGTAACTTTCAGAATCTGTGTTCCCAAGGCTGACATCAATGGCACTCTGGTCTCTCCCATGGTAAAGGAGTGTGGTCCTCTGAAGTTTAGGATTTTATCCTGGATTCACTCTTGACACAAAGCAGGAAGAAGGGTTTTCTGGGATTTCTGCAAAAAGGAGGCCTTAGTCTAGAGAATACAGTATGTTTACTGCTACCACTAAAAATGAAGGTTTATTTAGCTCTACACCGTCAGCACAGCTCTCAGCTATTGTTTGCTTTGTGAGGGCTTTAGGCTTATCGAACCCTGCAAGTAGCTTGGTAGTAAGCAGAATAATGAGAAGTTGGGCCAATAATGGACCAATAGTTCAGGATAAAAGGTAGCCCATAATACATGACCTATCTTCAGAGCTTATTTGAGGTAATGGAGCCATGTATGTTTTAATTGGTACAAAATTAGTCTATTCAAATGTGCATTTTCCCTGGGGTTCTTTGGCATGATGAGGAACAGCAAAATAGTTCACAATTTAGAACACAATATGAACCCCTGAGGTCACCATTTACAGGATGACATATTAGACTAGGTCAGCTTTACACTACTGATTTGTAGGTCTAAAACCGACCAAGCAGTAAAGGGCACAACAACAGCATCAGTTGAAGGGCAAGGTTACCTGCCCGGTAAGTTGCCTCAGAACCTTTCTACTGCACAGACCATGCTGTCCTGCCATGCTGCTGGTGCATGAAGATTAGTCTCCATGATCTCATTTCCAGTTTACCAGGGTTATGTGTAGCACTGAAATGGGATTGATTTCTGACCTCTTTGGCACACACTCTTTCAGAATAAGTGCAGCTACCACATAAGTGTGATTATCTGCTTATTGTCTTGCCATTACAGTGACACTTGATACCTGTTATTCTAACATTTTGCACACCTTTGCACTTTAGGTACCCACCAAACGTTTTGTGAAGTATGGAAAAGCGGCCATTCATTTGTCCACTGACCAGGCCTCCAGGCACCAACCTGGGAGTATCCATATCAGAAGTATCAATTGTATGGATTGGCCAGCATGGGATGACGTAGGACCAACTAATGCCAACATTGTACTTAATGAAAAGTTTGTAGCCACTTCCATGGGTGATAGTAGTACACTTGGGAGAGAATGACTTGACATCTACCCACAGTATGGATCTGGTACAAAGGATCCAGAATGATTTCATTTCAATAGCTGATGCCTTTCCTGCATGCTTTTTTGGTCTACTTCTATATCATCCCAAGAAGGGTGTGGAAAGGCAAAAGATCAGGTCTCTTGACTGACAAAATACACAAGGAAATTAACAACTGGATGTATAAATTCATGCCTTCCATTCAAAGTACTCACATTACTCATGATTTCCTTACTGAGTCATGTGCAAGACTTAAGAACATAAGAACATAAGATATGCCATACTGGGTCAGACCAAGGTCCATCAAGCCCAGTATCCTGTTTCCAACAGTGGCAAATCTAGGTCATACGTACCTAGCCGTTTCCCCAAAAGACACAGGTTCCGCAATGCTTGTATTGGGTCAATACTACGCATTCTCCCGATGGGGTCATTTGTCTTCATTAATACATTACATGAAGCCATAGAGACCTTGCTACTAAAGGACAGCTGCAACATAGTTAATAGGAGGGAGCCCATAACAAACAAGGAGTCTTTGCCGTGGTCGGTGGTGAGTTCAGGGAGCCCAGAATACACAACAGGAATATAATGGAAAATGTGACAGCCGGTGGCAAGCGGTTTTGGTACTGATCTGTTTCTGCAAATGCAATCTTGAAAGCGAGCTGCATTTTGTCGCTAGCTTTGATGGCTGGTGACTGAAAATGCAGTGTACAGTATTAGATGGGTGCAAAATGGGTCCCCACTCTTCTATGGAGTGGGGCACCAAGCTTTGCAATTAGTATGGAGGTGCATTTTTACGATGGCTGGTTGGGATGCACTGCTATGATGTTAATTCACATCTTTTCTGGGTTTATACATTTTGAAGGATGACTTTAATGGTCTGTACTCTCATGATGCAAATTGTATTGAGTTGATATGGAAAATTAAGGGTATCTTTGTGACTCGACAAAGGCCTTGTTTGCACAGCTAATTCATGTTGAGTTAAGTTGTAAACAGTTCAAATAAATAAATAAATAAATAAATCAGAGATGGGTCCATAATGTCTCCACATTTGTTAGCCGATCATAATAAATCATAACTTTAGCAGATTTCTGTGTGTTGCATGGTTCATTATTATAAAATGACTGTCAAACGTATGCTTAAAAGATTTGGCTAAAATGGTAGTTGACATGAGATTTTTAGTTTGGCAAGAAGGGGGAACATGCCAACTGCCCAGTTTGAAATGACATCACAAGCTAAAGTCACCTAGCAATAGCAGTTTCCTCCTTCACAGAAATTTTGTAAAACTTTTCAGTTAAATACCTATTTCTTCGGCCTGCAAGTAAGGTTTGTATATCACATTAATGTATATAAATGCTCCATTATCTCTTTCCAGATTAACCTATAGTGCCTCCTCCTCTCCTCATAAACTCTGCAGTTCTGTAGCTTTAATATTATTTTTTAAATATAGCTCCACTATACCTCCATTTCTCCCTAATAGGGATGTGCATTTCGGGCACATCTGTGCATCTAAAAATGAAGAGTGCACACAAATTGCTTGTGTGTATGTATACTTACAAATGAATGTGGGTAAAATCAATTTGGAAGGAACACAAAGGGCGAAAGACAGATAGGTCACAGGTGCCAAATGTATTGGTAAAAATCCCCTACGCGTTTCGGCATGGAGCCTTCATCAGGGGGGGGGGGGTACGCATATAATGCACCATGTGGATGGTAAATATATGTAGAAGTCTTGAAAAATACCTTTTTTCAGTTAATAACTCACTATTAAATCGCCAGATTTCTACTCACAATGAGTAAGTCAAGCAGTACGTAATATATCGGCCGATCGAAAGGGAGTCGGGTTCAGATCCCCGAACCCGAAGGGGGCATTGGATTAATCGCAGCAGGTTGAAAGATTTCTGAAGCTGTTGGGATTGTTAGAGGATTATCTTGGACTGTAATGTTCAGATTTACAAAAGTTAATAAAGCTGCGACTGGTGGTTTACCCAAGAGCTGTTGTATGTGTGTATTTTGGGGTGGAAGAAAGGGGGACCTGTAAGCGGAGGGGGGGGGGGGTAGAGGGGCCTGGAGCACCGGGTCTGATCTGCCTCGGTTAATACCAGTTATGTTTTGGTAGAGTGTTTTTGTATTCTGGTACTATACTTTAGCAGCATGCCTAGTAATAGTGTATGTGATCTCGCGATAGAGCATGCTATTGATCAATCATGTGCACTTCTGACCAGTGATGCACACTATTGGATGATAATGTGCACTACTGACAACACTGGACAAAACCCCAGATTTTGTTGAGTTTTTCCTGCTCTTTTGGGTTAAAATTAATATGAAATGACATGGGAAATGTTTTGGCATTTTCAAATTAATGTACATCCCTATTGGAAACAGGAATGTTTTCAAGTCATCCTTCTTGCTGTTAGGATCTCTTGAACCTGCTGAAGGAAATAAGAAAGACCTACCAAAGTCCAAACCTTTTCCTTATTTGCAATATAAATTAAATCAGCTAACCTCTTTTCTATGAGTTATAGCCTTCTCCACTCTAATTCCCTGTGTGTACTCTTGTTTTCTTGTTTGCATTATTATAAGGCTTAGGGGTATGTTTACTAAACCCTCTTAATGTGCGCGGCGCGTTAGTGTGCAGGATGCCATATAATGAGTAGGCGGTCCGGTCAAAAATAGAGCAAAACGGGATTAGCGCGCGCCACGCGCTCTTGTGCACCGCGCACAGTAGCGCACGAGGAACGCGCACAGGAAGCATAAGCAGGCACGCTGATGTGCAAACAAAAGAACAGGGCTGCAGTACAATGTTAAAGACACTGACAGATGGTGCAAGGGACATGGGTTCAATCCCCCACTGTGCCCAATGAAGAAGGGTGGCTGAGGCACTACCATTTATGTGTAATATTGCATTATGAGGCGTTTTAATTTTATTTTAATTACTGCTGCTAGCAAACGCACTCTCAAAGCACTGTAACATAAGGTGCTGCATAAGGCATCCCATAAGGTACCCCAGAGGGAACATTTTAAAGTGCACTGTCTGCCACGTCACCCTACAATGTTGCTGAAAGGGTGGCCTATAGGGCGCCATATAGGGTGCCCTATGAGGCACAGCAAGGTCATAGCACTGTTTTTGATGGCAGCACTGTGCATTTAAACGCATGAAAATCTTAAGTAGGTGTGATGATGTGCAAGTAGGAACAGCAGTGTAGCACACTGGTTAAGGCACTGACTGATGATACAGGGGTCATGAGCTCAATCCCCAATGTGCCTAATACATAAGGCTGGCTGAGGCATCAGCTTTGACATGTAAGTATTGTTTCCTGCGGCACTTTATTTGTATTTTATTAATTGCTGCCAGCAAGCACACCCTCATGTGCCGTAACCTAAGGTGCCACATAAGGCACCGTATAAGGCACTCCATAGGGCACATTATAAAGTGCACTGTCCGCCACGGCACCCTATAATGTCCCCTATAGGGCACCCTATCAGTCACTCCATAGGATACTGTATAGAGCACCTTATATGGACGGTAACCATAAGGTGCCCAATAGGGCGCCCTATAAGGCACCTTAAGGGTACAGTACGCTGAGGGTGTTATTGCTGGCAGCACTAATGTATATTAAAAATAGATAATGTTTTGGACAGCCCTATCAAATAACCCCACTGTGGGTTTGAACCCATGACTTCTGGCTCCACTAGCAGCGAAGTAACCAGTGGGCTACAGCTCTATAGCTGCTAGCAAGCCCCTGGCTGGCTTCAGAAGGACTTCAAGTCACCACACAAACAGTCTGCTGTGGTCACCAGGATAGGGTTAACCCACCCATACCCATGATGCACTGCACATGCAAATCAGCAGTCTACAGATGATCACAAGATGGGGAATGCACCCCACAGCACCTCGGCCTGGTAGGGGGAACTGACCGTGTGTGGTACTGGCACAGAGTAGCTACACACTGTCACATTGTGCAGGTACTGCACTCACCCGGAGGGTGAGGTGGGGCGCCCAGCACCAGGTCCACAGCAGAGATAGGCCATGCTACAGGTCCCCTGCAGCGCTAATGTGTGAGATAGGTAGTTTCTGCAGACACACCTTGGATATATCTGTATGTCTCAATCAGGTGTAGCCCCTATGGACCCCTAGGAGGATTATGTACCACCACCCTCCTCCTCCAGGACTGAGGGTGGTAAACAGGGTCTCCCACTAACATATCCACATTCTACCTCCCTGCAATGGTGGCAGTAGAGGGGACCATCAACTCCAGTCCTGCTGGGGAACAGACACCTACAGGGCAGTCAATGCAGCTCTGTACACATCCATAACGCAATAGCAGACAGACGTTAGGCCTGGATATGCTAAGCTTCACCCCACCACTATCTGATATTCTCCTGCAGCAAGCCTTCAGCCGCTGTACCCTGCAAGGCACTCCATCAAGACACATACCAGCTGCAGACAGTCTGCTAGCTGGTCCATAGTGCATATTCCTGGTGGAAATGTGTGCACCCAGAACTGGGATGTCAGCATACACACCAAGCAGATAAGTCAATGACTGGGCCCCAAAAGGGAACCAATAAATATCACATGAAAAAAATGCTATAAAGCACTATGGGGGAGCCTAGCCATGCCATGGTCACTGCTCAGTCAGGGTGAGAGTGATCTCCCAGCGGAACATGCAGTGGCCACCCTGTCTCTGCAGGTGGTGGCCAGGCACTACAATGTCCCAGCCAGTGCCCTATGCTCTGTGCAGATGCACCCTGGCCAGGCCACCCTGTCTGGGCTATACCCATGGTACCTTGCTCCTCATTATGCACATTGGCAGGCCAATACTGGCAACAGTGCTGGCAGTGTGGGCTGTGGAGGGTGTTTGCAGCCACCACACACTGGATAGACAGACACACACTCCCACACCTATGCCAGCATTGTGCTACTATAGAGGTGTTTAGCAGCCCTGGCCACCACACCAGTCCTGGGCACAGTGCAGGCATGAATATGGTATGCAATACTGTTGGGGGTCACTCCCCAGGGTGGTAAACACTGTCAGAAACCAAACCTGAAGCACACTCCACAGACATCAGAAAGGTTGCTGTGATGGAGCTCAATCAGCAAACTGTGCTTAACGTAGGAATTGCTATCTGCCAGTCATCATAGCAAACGTTTGATAGCTGTGTACCGTATTCCCAGGTGTAGGGTGGCATTGCTAAGGTATGCAAGTGCTAGTATTGGGAGATGCACGCAGGGCCTAATGTCCTGCCTCTCCAGGAGGCATTGGCTAATAGAGCCTGTGGGTGTGGGTGTGGGTGTGTCTGCCCCTGTTGGCTGCTGCTTTACGGCAGAGGTTCCCAACTCCAGTCATGGTGTGCCAAACACTGTTCGGGTTTTCATGCTGTCCCTCATGAATATGCATGAGATATATCTGCATACCATGGGGGTGGTGCATAGATATGCAGCACAGGCATCTTTATTAGAGGCAGCATGGAACCTGAATGGTGTTTGGCCCTCCAGGACTGCATTTGGGAGACTCTGTTCTAGGTAATGCGCCAGTTTATGGTGTCTTTGCTCTGTAGGGTAAAATGTAGGTGTTTTGGGCATGCTTACGTCATCTGCAATAAACGTTCTGTCTGTAGTAGCATGTTTCAGTTGTGGGTAAAATATGGGGACTGGGTTGGCAGGCACCATAGCTGGGATTTGAACCTGTGACCTTCTGCCCCAAACACACTGGTTGTGTGCACTGCACCACCGTGTTACCACAGAGACAGTGCATTCCCTGGTGATACCATGACTGTTTGTCCGGCAGGGCCTGTCTGCGGCAGTGCATGGCACCCACCTACACAGGGCTAGGCCATGGTCTGCTCTGGGCAGCTGCCACTGCCCCCTCCACCACCAATACCCCTCCGCCACCATGCTGACATGGCCTTATATTGGAGACAGCATAAAACCTGAATGATTTCTGGCCCTCCAGGACTGCATTTGGGGGACTCTACTCTAGGTAATGAGCATGTTTCTGGTGTCTGTGCTCGGTGGGGTAAAATACCAGAGTAGCGGGTAAAATATGAGGACTGGATTAGCAGTAGCCCCAGCTGGGACTTGAACGTGTGACCTTCTGCTCCTGAACACACTGCCTGTGTTCACCGCACCACCCTGTGCTCACAGAGACAATGCAGTCCTTGGAGATACCATAGTTATTTTATCAGACAGAGCCTGTCTGTTGCAGTACAAGGCACCCACCCACACAGGGCTAGGCCATGGTCAGCTCTGGGCAGCTGCCACTGCCCCCCTCCACCACCAGTACCCCTCTGCCACCATGCTGACATGCCCTTCTGCTGGTGGTTCTGGTGGTGTGCAGTCTCAAGCCATCCAGTGTGCAGGTAGGCGGCTGCCTATTGTGCGTGTTGTGGGGTAGGGGTGCCTGCATAGGCGTCCACGCTTCCCCCCAACACCGCCTGCCAATGTTCTGTGCCCTTGGGGGTACCTGCTGGGTACTATCCCCTGTGACACTGTGATGGACACTCTCGTGCCCATGTTGGGCCCTCATCAGTTGCTGTCTGGCTTCTGTTCAGTTTCAGCATTCCTAAGTGCCATCTAGGCATCTGCCTAGTCCGCACTGTGCCCCAGCTGCACCACAGCATGTGCCGCCTGCAGCCCTCTGTATCCCCTTTCCCAGCATCTGTCCAGTTGCCCATTCCGACATGCCTGCCCTGCTGTTGTGGAACATGTACATGCCATAGGTAACCTGTCCAATGGAGAGGGAAACCCTGATCAGTGCCATTTCACTGTGGGATCATTCACCTTGTATGGGGACAGAGCGTAGACCCTTCCAAAATTCATATTTATTTTTTTGGGGCTTTCTTGGGAGTGTTTTTTGATGTTTCCCATTACTATCACTATTGCCCAGCTTGATTATAATTTTTTTTTATTTTGTTGGGGTCCTTTTCAATGTTTATTTGTGCTTTTGTTCTGTGCACATGTATCACCCTTATCACCTTTTTGTAGGTTTCCCTGGTTTTGCTGTACATTGCTGACAGACATGGTTTCTCTTCCCTTTAAATCGGCTCTAACGCGAGGTTTTCACTCGCGTTATTTTTGGCCTCGAATTTCACCTCGCTAGTGTGCGGGGAGCCTCTCCCCTCCCACTCTCCACCCATTGATCCCTTCTCTCCGCCCCTGGGGAGCCTTCCTCCGCCCTCCGGGAGCCTTTCCCCGCCTTCAGCGCTCGTGTGCACCGCTGCACGCATGAGCGT
The DNA here is from genome assembly GCA_033557465.1 of Ichthyophis bannanicus. Classification (NCBI taxonomy): domain Eukaryota; kingdom Metazoa; phylum Chordata; class Amphibia; order Gymnophiona; family Ichthyophiidae; genus Ichthyophis; species Ichthyophis bannanicus. The sequence continues at coordinate 1,141,125,808 of CM066032.1, forward strand.
GCACTAAAGCGCATTTTTTGCCCCATAAAGCTTCATTAGCGTGTGCTAAGGTACCTTAGTGCGCGTTCATGCGTGCCGCGCACGTTGAGAGACTTTAGTAAACATACCCCTTAGAGTAGTTTAAGATAAATTTCAGGTGGTCTTGATTAATTTCTTATTAAATCTCTCAAGTAATTCTTCAAATGGAACTATGGTAAACTGTACATCTATAGAAATGTGTTTCTGTGTATATGAGATGTACAGTTTACTATAGTTCCATATGAAGAATTACCTGAGAGAATTAATAAGATATTAATCAAGACCACCTGAAATTTACATAATAGTTCTCTTTCCACAAATAACCAAAATTCACCTTACTTTTCTTTCTAACCAATGCCAAAGTATTCCATTTAGTTATTTAAAAGTGTTTATCGCCCCCATATTTACATCTCCATTTAATCCAGTCCTCTAGTTGGTGAGTGAATCTGCTGTATCTTGCAAAAAGTTAAGTTGAAGTATGGAACTAAAAGCTTAGAATTGCTGTGATTTTCAACAGTATAGCCTTCTCCCCCTTTGAACAAGGGAAAAAAACCCAACAGCAAAAAATTAAAAAAAGCTTCTTAAAACTCCCCTTCTACAAAGTAAGAAAAAATAGTGCAGCAGCTTAACCAGCAATATCAAAAATATAGAACAAAAATGTTCCTTTTCTTTCATGTAAAAGTGTCAAAAATTACCTCAGCTTTTAATGAGCCCCTCCAAGAATGGATGTTTTGCATGCTTCTGAAGTTCTTTGATTTTTAAAGGTATTATGGTAATGTATACTTTAAATAATTATATAAATTCAAATGGTCATTGTTGAAGCAGCATTCATACTTAAATAATTTCTTTGTATATCAGGAACCTTTAGAGAAACTGGAAACTGGAGAATATGAAAAAATCCATTCTTGCCTTAACTGTATGAATGGTCTGTAGAAAAAGTTATACTTTTGTATCTGCTCACCAGAAGTCTGAGTGCTACTACCAGTTGTACAGAATGTAATAAAAGAAATGTTACTATGATCTTTATACAAAGACAATATTCAGCATCTTGCTGTATTACTTTCCCATATTTTCCCATTCCCAGTGGGATTCAGCAGTAAGACAATTGTGTTGGTCTTTGGTATACTGAATTTCATATCTTTATTTTTATTTAACAGGTTTTTTATAGCACTTTATCATTTCAATCAAAGCAGTTTACATTGTAACTTAAACTTGGTAATATACATTAAACAGGGGCATTGATAACTTGGATTATTCTGAGGCAATAGAGGGTTAAGTGACTTTCCCAAGGCCACATGGAGCGCTTGTGAGAATCAAATGCTGGTCTCTTGGTTCCCAGGCCAGTGCTCTAACCATTAGGCTACTCCTCCACTTAAATATTAATCTAAAGTATTAAATATCACCCTCAGGGGAGCCTTGTTTCCTGGATGAGTTTGGAAGTGCTAGAGAGGTGTTTCTGCTCAGCTTTGCACCTTTTCTCATGCCTGTCCTGAAAAATCACCAAACCGGAAGCAACATCATTGGCAACTTCAGGGGCCTTTAAAAGAACTGTGAATTTCTTGGGGCCTCAGGGAGTCTTTCCTGGCTGAATTTGGGGCTTGGAGTAGCCATATAGGTGTTTCTGCCAATTTTTGTACCTTTCCCTTTGCCTGCCCTGAAAATCACCAAACCAGAAGTGATGTCATTGGCAGCTCTGGGGCCTTTAAAAGAACTGTGAGCTGTGGTATGCAGCCCATGGTCGCATGACTGAAAGGGCATGACCAAAGGGGTACATCCCTATGGGGCCCCTTTGGAGCCCAGATGGCACCCAGGAGGAGATAGGCGAGTGTTTGTGCGTATTTATTTATTTTTTTTGTCAGCTTGTGAGTAGAATGAGCATGGGGCAGAGGAAAGTGAAGGAAAAAGTTGTGAATATGGTTAAAGAGGTGGTAATACAAGGGACTATGGATAATTTTGTGTCATTAGGAAGTAATTTGAATGTATTAGGTGCTTCTTCAATCCTTAATACTCTTAAAGATCAAGTAGAATCATCTTCTGAGGAAGTTTCCCTCAGTCTTGTCCTCCGCCTCCCACCTTCACTTCCAAACTCAATTCAGGATGTATCCCCTAGGGGTGGGGGATCCAATAGCGGTTCCCTGACTTCTGGGGAATTAGATACGTCACTTGATGGAGATAATTTGAGCATAGTTGAAGATAGTATAAGACTGAACAAGCAGGGTCTCAGATATCTACTTTGTCTGGATTAGAGCTGGGGGGAGGGGAAGAAGGGTTAATAGGATGAGATCTGACAATGGGAAGGTAGATAAGGGTCTTATGAAACCTATTACATTTTCTGGGAAGTTGTCATGTGAAACAACCCTGCCAATGTCAACGCCTAAGGAGATTTCAAATTTGGAATTATGGCATTTGATCACCAGGATGGAGTCTATTCTATCAACCTGTCTGACAGAGTTATGCTCCTTTCCAGGAGATAGTGGAACAATTTAAGAAAGCAGATCTGCAGTTAGAACAGGTTGAATCCCAGATTTAGTCTCAGGACCAGCATTTAGGATCAGTTCAGTCGGTGTTAGAGGTAATAATATCCTCGACAATAAGCTCGATAGGTTAGAGAATTCTATTCACTATAATAACTTGTGTTTCCTGAATTTCTCTTATACAAGATTAATTTCTCCTTTTGAGATGTTGAAGCAGTATTTTTGGGACATCCTTGGTCTGGACCCACCCCTCCCCACCCTTCTATCTCTAGGGCCTATCATGCTATTGGCTCTCTTAGGAAGTTGGAGGTTGGGGGTGGGAGGAGGAATGGACAAGGTCTCTGAGTTTGATCTTGCAATTGGAGACCTTCTTTGAGGAGACATACAATAGGGCAACCTTGATTGCCTCTTTTGTTACAGCATCAGGCAAGAATAGGGTCTTGTGACTGTGTTATGCTCCTAGGTTGCAGAATTTTTATGGCTATAGGGTTTATGTATTTCCTCATCTCTCTAATAGGACACAGAGGATCAGGAAAGACTTTCTTTCTCTTCGTTCCAGAGCTTTGGTTCTAGGGATGAGTTTCTTTTTGAAATTTCCTAGGAAGTGTTTCATTAGGTTCAAGGGAGAAGATTATATTTTCTTAGAACCTAAACAATTGGAGGAGCTTATTGGTGTCCGGGAAAATGTCACTACTGAGAAGCTGCAGATGTCAACATTGCTGTGTGAGATTGGGAGGATATGAGGACTTGTAAAGTATATTTGCCAGATTTTTGAGAATTCGTATATTTTCTTTTCCTTAAAATTTCTTACATTGGTCTCCCCCTTTATTTCCTCAGTGAATTCTAATAGGTGTGGAATTTATTGTATGGTTTTCTTTGGATATGTGATTGTACTCCTTCAGTTTATTGCTATTATTGTATTGGTTTCCTTTTTAGGTGTATATATTTCTTTCTCTGTTTTTGTTATGTTTGAAAATGTAATAAATAAATTCCAAAGTCTGAGTAAATATCAGGCTTCAACTTTGGTTAAATAAGATTGCAAATTCTTAGGTATAAAGTGCCATAACATTGTTAACTAAGAGCAGTTTTCTAGTAACGTCAAGGTGCATTCTGACAGAAGAAGGTGCAGTCAGTAAATTCTATGACATGATCTTAAGGTGCATGGTGGCATTATTTAATAAGGTAGTTAAATAAGAGGGTTGATTGGTCAGCAAGGTTTCAAAGACAATAATTAGGACATTGAACTGGATTCTGTATTTGATTTGTAGCCAGTGATTGGTAGCCAGCTATTGATAGAGGTCAGTACAACATTTAAGGACAAAATGTCCTTACAGGATTGTAAACTTCACCTATGTCTCTACATTGTTCAATTATTGTTTATTTTTTCAAGAATCCTCTTCAGTGGATGTTATATTTTACTGTTTTTAGCAATTCTTTTGGGTAGTATACCACATGTGCTAAAATACATAAATAAATGCCATTCTCCAATAGAAAGGAACAGGGAAAATTTTGAGAACACATTTTTTTATTTATATCAGCATAAATGAAAAGCAATAAGACAAAAATATTTGTTTAGACTACCTCATTTTCATACTCTCTCAAACATCTGTTCACTCTGACTCATGGGAATCAATGAGGGGTAGTATACATATTTCTTATACTTCCCTAAAAAATCTTGCCTGTAGTGGCACAGAAAATAATTTTAAAGTAGCTGTGCTGGCCATATTTTGTTTTAGAAATGAAAGCTATGCAGGTCTTGGGCTGCCATTGCATCGGAGGTGCTGCTGGGGGCATAGTCTCTGTGATCGCGGTGATCCATCAGAAGAATTGAAAAAAATATTGATAAACTGGGAAGATGTATTATAACTATTTGATAAACTAAAGAGTAGCAAATCACCTGGATTGGATGGTATACATCCGAGGGTGCTGAAAGAACTGAAATGTGAGATTGCAGACCTACTATTAGTAATACCTGAGGATTGTAGAATGATCAATGTAACGCCAGTTTTTAAAAAGGGTTCAAGGGGTGATCTGGGAAACTACAGACCAATGAGCCTGACATCAGTACTGGGCAAAAAGGTAGAAACCATTATAAAAAACAAAATTACTGAACATGTAGATAGTCATGGTTTAATGGGAGAAAGTCAACATGGCTTTAGGCAAGGAAGGTCTTGTCTTACTAATCTGTTTTTTTTAAGGTATGAATAAATAGGTAAGCAAAGGTGAACCGGTTGATATAGTCAGGCTTATTCTGTCCTGGATGTAGATCCCCTCTGTATGTCCGGTCTGAGCCAGATGTATAGAGGGGACCGCAATTCTGATCCCACGGGGCACATCTATCCCCATGGAATCAGAATCGCGTACAGTCCTCTATGTGCAAGTTGGGACTGTGATTCAGTTAGGCCTGCACGTACAGGACTGTCCCTGGCTAACTCAATCAAGGCTCTTCTATGGAGCCGTGGCACAATGGCTTCATGTTGCCATGGCACCACAGTTCCATTGAAGAGCCGTGATGCCAGCTGCCGTACTTCAGGGACTCATTCCCAGCAGCCCAACCCCCTATCCAGCCTCCTAAGGCCAGAGCTGGGCTGCAGGGAATGCCTTTGGGCCCCCTTCCTGCCCAATTCAAGTCCCAGGCTGCTTATCCTTTACGTACGGGAAGTTATTCCACCTCGGAGGTGGAATAACTTCCCCATACAAGTCACTGGCTCTAGACATACAGTGCCGACATTAGAATCAGCTCTGTATGTCCGGGGCCGGCGACCACCCACCGCCCCCTGCCTCCTCCCCTTCCCTCCCCCCATTTAACTTCCCCATACAACCGGTGAGGAAGTTAGATGTGGGCAGAGAAGGCACGAATAGCAGGGATGGTCGTCCTGTTGGGACATCCATCCCCGCTATTCATGGCACAGAATCGGGCCCAGTGTGTCTGTATTTTCAGAAAGCCTTTGACAAGGTCCCTCATGAGAGACTCTTGGCGAAATTAAAAAGTCATGGACTAGGAGGCAGTATACTATTGTGGATCAGGAATTGGTTAAAAGATAGAAAGCAGAGGGTGGGGGCTAAATGGCCAATTTTCCCAATGGAGAATAGTAGAGCACCCCAGGGATCTGTGCTGTGTCTGCTGTTTTTTAACATATTCGTAAATGACCTGGAAATGGGAATAACGAGATGACACAAACTTATTCAAAGTTGTTTAAACCCAAGGGGATTGTGAAGAATTGCAAGAGGATCTTTATAAATTGGAAGACTGGATGTTCAAATGGCAGATGAGATTTAATGTGGACAAGTGCAAAGTTATACTCCTAGGAAAGAACGACCCAAACTCTTGTTACACGATGCAAGGTTCAACATTAAGAACCACCACCCAGGAAAAAGATTTAGGAGTCATCATGGATAACACATTGAAACCCTTCACCCAGTGTGCAGAGGCTGCCAAGAAGGCAAATAGAATGCTAGGAATCATAAGGAAAGGAATGGAGAATAAAGCAAAGGATATTATAATGTCTCTGTATCGTTCCATGGTGCGACTGCACCTTGAATACTGTGCGCAATTCTGGTCATCATATCTTAAAAAGATATAGCAGAATTAGAAAAGGTACAGGGAAGAGCCACCAAAATGGTAAAAGTGATGAAAGGATACCCCTATGAGGAGAGACTAAAAAGGTTAGGACTCTTTAACTTGGAAAAGAGACAGCTGAGGGGAGATATGATAGAGGTCTATAAATTAATGAATGGAGTGTAATGGGTAAATGTAAATCAATTGTTTATGCCATTAAAAACTAGAAAGACTATAGGGACATGCAATGAACCTATAGTGTAACCCATTTAAGACTAATAAGAGAAAATTGGATAATTTCTGTTACCCATGTGCAACTCCTATATGAAATCAGAGATACACATCTATCTTGTTGCTCCATCCAAACTAGGCCCCTATATAACTTTGATGTGATTGGAGCAGAAACATTTAAAATTTGAGCTTTCTATAATGGCTGCTTGACCATGGATGTGATTTACACTTGTGAATGGACATATTCATATGTGCAAATCATGAATAGAGTTTCTAAAAAATCCTCAAAGGCATGCATTGTTTTATACAATAATAATTTTTTAAAAATTGTCCATTCACAAGTGTAAATCACATCCATGGTCAAGCAGCCATTATAGAAAGCTCAAATTTTAAATGTTTCTGCTCCAATCACATCAAAGTTATATAGGGGCCTAGTTTGGATGGAGCAACAAGATAGACAATTTTTTGGTGGTGGTGAGAAGTGAGGAGGACTGTGACAAATTCTATCTAACCTTTTTGATGTCTTGGACATCTGCACCTTGTCCACTCACAATCTTAAATGACAGAGTTGTAAGGCAGGGGTCTCCAGATCCAGCCCTGGAGGGCCACAAACCAGTCAGGTTGGCAGGATATCTCTAATGCATATATATCTCATGCATATTCATTAGAGATATCCCGAAAACCTGACTGGTCTGCGGCCCTCCAGGACCAGGTTTGCCCACCCCTGAGCTAGACTAATAACCCCTATATTTTACGCTCTGTCAATGGACACTGATGCAGAATGGTGGCTCATGCTTTCACTTTGCTATGGGCATTTCCTTATGCTAGCTTCCCTGAGATGGAAGTTCCCAGCCCAAGCATCCCAAATGGTGACATTTTTGTGGCCGCCCATATCCATGTCTAGGTCAGGGACATCTATGTTCCTGAAATCAGTCAGAGATATAGACGTCCATCGATGTAACAGGCACAGATATGAATATGAGTCCCAAACAGTGAATCATATATAAATCATTCTTAAAGGCATGCCATTGACAGGCAACTGGGGTATCCATGGCAGGTCCACACACTTGAAGGTAAACATTGTCCTTGAACTGAAAATAATTATTTTTCAAACTAATCATAACAGCCAAGGAGAGATCCCTGGACACCACTGGTAACATCCTTCGATTTCATTTTGTTTAGTTTCCTGTGTCATTTGCAGGTTTGTTTTGTTTTAATAAATTTGTTTTTGTTTTTATACATTTTCATTTCAGGGCAATTTTGTTTGAGAGGTAACTGGCTGCTGCCCAAACAAACAAACAAACAAACAAAAAACAGCTGGAAGGTGACTTGAGGTTTCAGGCAAATCAAAAATTCAACTGGCTTTTTTTTCTGGTCTCAAACCAATGATCTGTGGACTGGGGATGAAAAAGAGAAAGAATGGCTTCTAGACTGGGGGGGGGGGATAAAGAGATAAAATGAGGACTGACTGGGCTGTGGGAGGGGTGAAGAAGGTAAAAAGAGGAGCTGCAGAGCTAGGGGGTAGAAAGAAAGAAAAAGGGGAGCTATTGGACTGGGGAGGAGAGGAGGGAAAAGGAAGAGCTACTAGACTGTGGGGGGGGGGGGAGAAAGAAAGAAAAGGGAGAGTGACTACACTGAGGGAGATGAAGGAGGGAATGTGCTGGACTTGGGGAAGGAGGAAGATTGTGTAACTATGTGGAAGAGACCATGCGGGAGGGGGGTGGGGGTTTGTCAGGGAGAATGGAAATAAAACTGGGAAGGTAACAAAATGGGACAGTTGGAGATTGGATCAGGATAAGGGTTTGGAGAGATTGATTGATAAGCTGGGGCTCCTTAGGGGTAGATTTTAAGCAGTGTTTAGTGGAGATGAAGTGAAAATGTTCATTCTCGCTGTTCATTATATATTTGTAGTACTTCATAATGTACCTGGCAGGTGGCACTGGAGGAAGTCATATCTGCATGTGTGTTGACTTCGGCACTTATTCTCTACCCTGTTGTGTACCTTCTATTCCCCCTCCCCATCTGCGCTCATTCTTTGCCCCATTTTATGCTTATGTATGTTTATGTTTACTATATATTTATTTAGGACTTTATATACCACTTTTCTGTAGAAAGGAAAAGCGGTTTACAAATATAAGTACAAATAGAGGAAAGGAATGCCCTAAACTGATAGGAAAGATAAATCACAAATGCCAGAAGACAGATTAAAGTGGAGGAGGCAAAGGGTGGGGGGAAACGGGAGAAAGAATTTGCTTATGTCTCAGACCACCTAGGCTCTGTAAGCCCAGAAGGAAAGGTATGTTTTGAGTTGGGCCTTAAATGAAGTAAAGGAAGGTTCAAGATGAAGGGAACAGGGCAGAGAATTCCATAAGGTTGGCACACGGAAATTAAATGCTGAACAGAGTGTAGATTCTAAGCGGGCTTTATTGAGGGGTGGGATGTATAATCTGTTATCATATAGAGAGTCGAGAACTCTAGGTGGAGTATAGAATATAAGGAAAGAGGACAGGTTAGGTAGGAGAGTCAGAGCTAGTTTTCACCCTGCACTCACCTCTCTCTGCTCTCCATATCACCTCTCATTCTGGGAGACAGAGCAGAGCAAGAGGAGTTGGGGAGAGAGGGAGAGAGAGAGAAAGAATGAATGAAGTGAATAAGTGGGATGAAGAGAGCAGGGCAGGTGTTGAATGGATGATGATAGGAGACAATTTGGGATGATGGAGTGGGAGGTGGAAAGCAGGAAACGATGTTGGGGTAAAGGTGGGATGTAGGTTGAGGAATGTGACAAAGACTGGAGGACAGGGGGTTGAGGAGTGGGACATGAAGAATAGGGCAAAGTGAAGGGCAGGGACAAAAAAAAGGGAGTGTTTGATATACTTTTCACCTTTGCTCAAGCTCCAAACCTTTCACATTGCACTCCTCTCTCTGTTGCTGACCCGTACCTATGGTGAGAAGTGCAGAACAGGTAAGGGTTGAGAGGATGGGCAGAGGGGGAGAGCAGGGTGAAGGGAATGGAGGCAGAGAATGGAGAGCAGGATGGGGAGCAGGAGAATGGGAAAGCTTGTGCAAGTCTTCGGGGAGAAAAGAGTATTGGGAAGGAGATAATTTATGCTTCTGTGGGGAGGGGAGAGTCCTAAGGAGGAGTCACCAAGCCCCTTTGGTGTCTTTGGAGGGTGGGATGCTCAAGGTGATATGGAGGAGTTGACATACCCCTTTATGCTACTCTGGGGGGAAGAAAGGTGGTTTGTTGGGGGATCCTGAGCCCCTTTTTTGCAGATGTATGGGAATAAAGTGGTATGATGGGGGTATACTTCTCGCAGTGCTTGCATCTTCCAGTAAAGTGATTGCTATTTGATATACTAGCTTCCTGTCTAGTCTGTTTTATTTAAATGACAAAATGAATATGCATGAAATAACTATATGCAAATGAATATGCAAATATGGCACCCCACCCTTTGCTCTTGCAAATGAAGCACTCAAACTACGCCCATGCTGGAGCTCTAAGGAAAACACTAACTGGACCTTTTGCCTTGTGACTATATTGATTCCTGCTGTAGAGATTTAATGCAAAGACTTTTCTTGTGCAAGAAATTATGTGAAAACAATATCTTAGTATCAGAGACATTTAGGAAGCCTAATCCAGATCCTGGTTGTCCAGTTAGTGATCATCACATAAGGATAGGTTGAACACTTTGTTCATAGTTTCTATATTACCTGAATAATATATGGCAACAGTTATGGATTGGAAACAAAGGGGTATGTTTACTAAAACTTCTTAACGTGCGCGCCATGTTAGTCTGCAGGATGCCATAAAAGGAGTGGGCGGTCCGGTCAAAAATAGCAAAACGGGATTAGCGCGTGCTGCGCTGCACGCTCTTCTGTGCCGCGCACAGTAGCGCATGGGTAATGCACACAGGAAGCATAAGCAGGCGCGTTGATGTGCAAACAGAGGAACAGGGCTGCAGTACAATGGTAAAGACACTAACAGATGGTGCAGGGGTCATGGGTTCAATCCCCCACTATGCCCAATGAATAAGGCTGGCTGAGGCACTACCATTTGTGTGTAATATTGCATTATGAGGCATTTTAATTACTGCTGCTAGCAAACGCACTCTCAAAGTGCTGTAACATAAGGTGCTGCATAAGGCACCCCATAAGGTACCCCAGAGAGCACATTTTAAAGTGCACTGTCCGCCATGGCACCCTACAATGTTGCATAAAGGGTGGTCTATAGGGCGCCATATAGGGTGCCCTATGAGGCAGGGCAAGGTCATAGCACTGTTTATGATGGCAGACTGTGCATTGTAACGCATGAAAATGTTCAGTAGGTGCGCTGACACACAAAGAGGAACAGCAGTATAGCACAATGGTCAAGGCACTGACTGATGATACAGGGGTCATGAGTTCAATCCCCAGTGTGCCTAATCCTTAAAGCTGGCTGAAGCATCAGCCTTGACATGTAAGTATTGTTTCCTGTGGCATTTTATTAATTGCTGCCAGCAAACACACCCTCACGTGCCGTAACCTAAGGTGCCGCATAAGGCACCCTATAAGGCACTCCACAGGGCACATTATAAAGTGCACTGTCCTCCACGGCACCCTATAATGTCCCCTATAGGGCAACCTATAAGTCGCTCCAAAGGATACCGTATAGTGCACCTTATATGGATGGTAACCATAAGGTGCCCTATAGGGCGCCCTACAAAGCACCCTCTGAGGTACCTTATGGGTACAGTACGCTGAGGGTGTTTTTGCTGGCAGCACTAATGTACATTAAAAATAGATAATGCTTTGGACAGCCCTATCAAATAACCCCACTGTGGGTTTGAACCCATCACCTCTGGCTCCACAGACAGTGAGGTAACCAGCAGGCTACAGCTCTACAGCTGCTAGCAAGCCCCTGGCTGGCTGCAGAAGGACTGCATGTCACCACACAAACAGTCTGCTGTGGTCACCAGGATAGGTTTAGCCCACCCGTAGCCATGATGCACTGCACATGCAAATCAGCCATCTACAGATGAACACAAGATGGGGTATGCACCCCCACAGCACCTCGGCCTGGTAGGGGGAACTGACCATGTGTGGTACTGGCACAGAGTAGCTACACACCGTCACATTGTGCAGGTACTGCACCACCCTGAGGATGAGGTGGGGCGCCCAGCACCAGGTCCACAGCAGAGATAGACCATGCTGCAGGTCCCCAGCAGTGTTAATGTGTGAGATAGGTAGTTTCTGCAGACACCCCTTGGACGTATCTGTATGTCTCAGTCAGGTGTAGCCCCTATGGACCCCTAGGAGGATTATGTACCACCCTCCTCCTCCTTCTCCAGGGCTGAGGGTGGTAAACAGGGTCTCCCACCAACAGATCCACATTCTACCTCCCTGGAATGGTGGCAATAGAGAGGACCATCAACCCCAGTCCTGCTGGGGAACAGACACCCTACAGGGCAATCAATGCAGCTCTGTACACATCCATAACGCAATAGCAGACAGACATTAGGCCTGGATATGCTAAGCTGCACACCACCACCTGCAGCAAGCCTTCAGCCACTGCACCCTGCAAGGCACTCCCTCAAGACACATACCAGCTGCAGACAATCTTCTGGCTAGTCCATAGTGCATGTTCCTGGTGGAAATGCGTGCACGCAGAACTAGGATGTCAGCATACACAACAAGCAGATAAGTCAGTGACTTGGCCCCAAATGAAAACCCATAAATATCACTTGAGAGAAATAGTGTACAGCACTATGGGGGAGCCTAGCCATGCTGTGGTCACTGCACAGTCAGGGTGAGAGTGATCTCCCAGCAGGACATGCTGTGGCCACCCTGTCTGTGCAGGTGGTGGCCGGGCACTACAATGTCCCAGCCAGTGCCCTATGCCCTGTGCAGATGCATCCTGGCCAGGCCTCCCTGTCCGGGCTATATCCATGGTACCTTGCTCCTCATTATGCACATTGGCAGGCCAATACTGGCAACAGTGCTGGCAGTGTGGGCTGTGGAGGGTGTTTGCAGTCACCACACACTGGATAGACAGACACACACTCCCACACCTATGCCAGCATTGCGCTACTATAGAGGAGTTTAGCAGCCCTGTCCACCACACCAGTCCTGGGCACAGTGCAGGCATGGATATGGTACGCAATACTGTTGGGGGTCACTCCCCAGGGTGGTAAACTCTGTCAGAGACCAGACCTGAAGCACACTCCACAGACATCAGAAAGGTTGCTATGATGGAGCTCAATCAGCAAACTGTGCTTAACGTAGGAATTGCTATCTGCCAGTAATCATAGCAAACCTTTGATAGCTGTGTACCGTATTTCCAGGTGTAGGGTGGCATTGCTAAGGTATGCAAGTGCTAGTATTGGGAGATGCACGCAGGGCCCAATGTCCTGCCTCTCCAGGAGGCATTGGCTAATGGAGCCTGTGGGTGTGGGTGTGTCTGCCCCTGTTGGCTGCTGCTTTACGGCAGAAGTTCCCAACTCCAGTCCTGGTGTGCCAAACACTGTTTGGGTTTTCATGCTGTCCCTCATGAATATGCATGAGATACATCTGCATACCATGGGGTGGTGCATAGATATGCAGCACAGGCATCTTTATTAGAGGCAGCATGGAACCTGAATGGTGTTTGGCCCTCCAGGACTGCATTTGGGAGACTCTGCTCTAGGTAATTCGCCTGTTTATGGTGTCTTTGCTCTGTAGGGTAAAATGTAGGTGTTTTGGGCATGTTTACGTCATCTGCAATAAACGTTCTGTCTGTATTAGCACGTTGTAGTAGTGAGTAAAATATGGGGACTGGGTTGGCAGGCACCATAGCTGGGACTTGAACCTGTGATCTTCTGCCTCCAAACACACTGGTTGTGTGCACGGCACCACCGTGTTGCCACAGAGACAGTGCATTCCCTGGTGATACCATGACTGTTTGTCCAGCAGGGCCTGTCTGTTGCAGTGCATGGCACCCACCTACACAGGGCTATGCCATGGTCTGCTCTGGGTAGCTGCCACTCCCCCCTCCACCACCAGTACCCCTCCGCCACCATGCTGACATGGCCTTATATTGGAGACAGCATAAAACCTGAATGATTTGTGGCCCTCCAGGCCTGCATTTGGGGGACTCTGCTCTAGGTAATGTGCATGTTTCTGGTGTCTGTGCTCGGTGGGGTAAAATATAGGTGTTTGAACCATGCGCATGTTCTCTGCAATAAAGGTTTGTCCTTACTATCACGGTTTAGTAGCGGGTGAAATATGGGGACTGGATTGGAAGCAGCCCCAGCTGGGACTTGAACTTGTGACTTTCTGCTTCTAACCACACTGGCTGTGTTCACCGCACCACACTGTGCTCGCAGAGACAGTGCAGTTTCTGGAGATACCATGGTTGTTTGTCAGGCAGAGCCTGTCTGTTGCAGTGCATGGCACCCACCTACACAGGGCTAGGCCATGGTCGGCTCTGGGCAGCTGCCACTGCCCCCCTCCACCTCCAGTACCCCTGTGCCACCATGCTGACATGCCCTTCTGCTGGTGGTGCTGGTGGTGTGCAGTCTCAAGCCATCCATTGTGCAGGTAGGCGGCTGCCTATTGCGCATGTTGTGGGGTAGGGGTGCCTGCATAAGCGTCCACGCTTCCCCCCAACACCGCCTGCCAATGTTCTGTGCCCTTGGGGGTACCTGCTGGGTACTATCCCCTGTGACACTATGATAAACACTCTCGTGCCCATGTTGGGCCCTCATCAGTTGTTGTCTGGCTACTGTTCAGTTTCAGCATTCCTAAGTGCCACCTAGGCATCTGCCTAGTCCTCACTGTGCCCCAGCTGCACCACAGCATGTGCCGCCTGCAGCCCTCTGTATCCCCTTTCCCAGCATCTGTCCAGTTGCCCATTCCGACATGCCGCCCTGCTGTTGTGGAACATGTGTCAAATGAAGAGGGAAACCCTGATCAGTGCTATTTCACTGTGGGATCATTCACCTTGTATGGGGACGGAGCGTAGACCCTTCTAAAATTCATATTTATTTTTTGGGGCTTTCCTGGGAGTGATTTTTGATGTTTCCCAATACTATCACTATTGCCCAGCTTGATTATGATTTTTTTTTATTTTGTTGGTGTCATTTTCAACCGTGCACATGTATCACACTTATCACTTTTTTGTAGGTTTCCCTGGTTTTGCTGTAAATTGCTGACTGAAATGGTTTCTCTTCCCTTTAAATCAGCTCTAATGCGAGGTTTTCACTCGCGTTATTTTTGGCCTCGAATTTCACATCGTTAGTGTGCGGGGAGCCTCTCCCCTCCCACTCTCCACCCATTGACCCCTTCTCTCCGCCCCTGGGGAGTCTTCCTCCGCCCTCCGGGAGCCTTTCCACGCCTTCAGCGCTTGTTTGCGCCGCTGCGCGCATGAGCGCGCACTAAAGAGCATTTTTGCCCCGTAAAGCGTCATTAGCACGCGCTAAGGTACCTTAGCGTGCGCTCATGCACGCCGCGCACGTTAAGAGGGTTTAGTAAACATACCCCAAAGTGTCAGAATGGCTTTGTTCCCTTCCTTGCGTCCCACAAAAATCTGCATTATCTGCAGCACTAATCTCTACTTTACCCCACTGTGTATGTTATTGCATTCAGTGGCAGAAGTTCAAATTAATTTCCACTAAGCAACAGATTCTGAAAGGGCCCCCAAAGCAGGAAGAGTGCATTTTAGAAGATCTGAGAGAGGCTGCAAGTGGCCCCCTTCCTCCTTAGGCCCCCCTGCACTTCAGAGGCTGCTTGGACAAAATTTAAGCCACTGCTTACATGCATTAGGTATTACCTTCAGGATATATGCAGATGATCGCCTGTTATTTATTCCTTTTTCAATAGCATGTGTGTAACTTCCACCAAAGTAATAGCCAAATGTTTACAAATTATTAATTGGCTGAGCCCATTTCCTCCTTCCTCAATGACTGTGATTCTTGGCTTCCTTTATTTTTGGATTTGTCATCCCCTTCTATTATTCTTGGTGACTTTAATCTTCACATCAATACCCCCTCTGACCCCTATGCAGCAAAATTTCTTTCCCTTACTTCCTCTTACAACCTCCAGCTTTGCTCCACCACCCCTACTCATCAGCTCGGTCAGTGCGTTGACCTTGTTTTCCATTCCAATTTCTCACCCTCAAATTTCCTTAACTCAATTCTTCCACTGTCTGACCACCATCTCCTGAGCATCTTTCTTCAGCACTCTCCACCGCCTTCTCACCCTGTCACCTTCTTTCTTTTTAGAAACCTTCAAGCTATTGATCCTCTGTCTTTTTCATCATCTGCCTCTTCTCTTCTTTCTTCTACACTCTCCTCCAAGTCTGTCGATGCAGCTGTAACCGCTGATAACTCTGCTCTATCCTCTGCTCTCCATACCCTCGCTCCCCTGTGAGGTGTACATCACCTCATCTCTGGCTTTCTTCTATAGCCCACTACCTATGTTCATGTGCCCATTCTGCCAAGTGTACCTGGCTCAAATCCCGCTCCCACTCTGATTTCCTTCACTTTAAATTCATGCTCACTTCTTTTAATTCTGCCCCCTCAGTCACTAAACAAAACAATTTTATCCACCTGACCAACTTCTTGGCTTCTAACCCTCGCAGTCTCTTTTCTACACTCAACTCTATACTTCAGGCTCCGTCCCCTTCAATTTCTCCTTCCCTCACAGCCCAATCCCTTGCTTTCCTCTTCCACGATAAAATCAATAAGATTACCATTTATTTTATTTATTTATAGTTCTTTTATACCGCACTCTTTTTCGTCAGCGTGGTTTACATTAAACAGAATACTCATTGCACGCAACAGACTGTAATGAGTTTACATATAACAGGCAAATACAACTAGGAATTTAACCATGGGAAACTTTGTACATATTTGTAAAAACTTTGTAAAACTTAGTACATATTTGTAAAGAACTTTTATACTTTGAGAAACTTTGTACATATTTGTAAATAAGAATCTATATACAAAGGATAGAATTTCTTAGTATGAGGTATTTACAATTTTACTGTGCATTTTAGAATGATGATAATGAGCCTTGGAAATGCAGAGTGAAGAGGTGATGCTTTATGGCTTTTCTGAAATGCTTGAGGTCAGTAATAGCTCTTATGTTGGGGGGTAGGTTGTTCCAACATCTAGGAGCGTAGTATGCAAAGGCCCTGTCTGTAGTTGAACGTTTGCATTTTGTGGCCTCAGGTGGTGTAACTAGGGTGTTTGTCGCTGCTGACCTCCTGGCTCTGATGTCGGGGGTGGGATGGAGGAGTTTAGACATTGAAGAAGGAGCTAAAGTATTTATCACTTTAAATGTCATGAGAAGAGCTTTATATGCTATTCTGTAGTATATGGGGAGCCAGTGAAGCTCCATTAGGATGGGTGTTATATGTTCGCTCTTTGAAGCGCCATATAGTACCCGGGCTGCGGCATTCATTGCAAGTTGTAAAGTATTTAGGGTGTTTTTAGGAAGACCATGGAGTATTATGTTCGCATAGTCGAAGTGGGGTGTGATTATGGTTTGGAATATGGTTCTGAAGCTGTCTGGTTCAAGCATGTTTTTCAGATGGCGTAGGGTCCTTATCTTGAAATAAATGGTTTTCACCGTGCGGTTGATATGTTCTTTAAAGTCCAGGCGATGGTCCAGTATTACTCCAAGGTATTTTATGGAGGGCTTGATTGGGAGGTCTGCATCTCGTACTTTTAGGGTCTCAGGGGGTGAGAATTCTCTGTTTTTAGTGACTATCAGTACCTCGGTTTTTTTTATAGTTTATTCGCATATTCTGGGTTAGGAGCCAGTCTGCTATTGCGTTAAAGCAATCTACTAGTGTTGTGTAGTCTGGGAGCTTGACATTGATTGGTGTGAATATTAGGACATCGTCAGCGTAGATCAACGAGGATATGCCAAAGGACCGAGTGATGTCGCATATAGGCTGCATGTAAATATTAAATAGCAGCGCGGATAGGGATGATCCCTGAGGTACTCCTTGTTTTAACTGGAAAGATTGTGAGGTACCTGTAACAATCCTGACGTGTTGTAAGTGATCTTCGAGATATGATTTGCACCATTGCCATGCTAGCCCGTGGATTCCTTTGTCATATAGACGGGTTAGTAGTATTTCATGGTCCACCGAGTCGAATGCTGCAGATATGTCGAGAAATATTAGGGCAAAGCCTTTCTTAATGTCATCTAATCCACTGATGAGTGTGTTGGTTAATGTGGTTAACAGTGTCTCTACACCGTGGGCTTCCCTGAATCCGTGCTGACTGGGGTCGAGGGGGGAGGAGGTGTCTATGTGTTGTTGTATCTGATTGTTGGTTACTTTCTCGATTATTTTGGATAGCAGCGGTATACTAGATATCGGGCGGTATGATTCTTCCTTTGTTGGGTCTAGTTGGTTGTTCTTTAGCAACGGTCTTATAGAAGTCTGTTTTAGTGCCGATGGGAAGATGCCAGTTGAGAAGGACATCTTTATTATTTCTGCTATGACTGGGCTAAAGTCAGATCGCATAGTTCTTATCCAGTGCGCTGGGCATGGGTCGTTAGGAGCTGTGGTGGTATTCATTTTGACTATAATGTCTTCCACGTATTTAGCTGAGGGTGATGAGAGCTTCAGTAGTGGGAGAACTCGTACGTGTTGCTGGGGGGGACTTGGAGATGAAGAAGTTGTTGTTCTGATCGCTTTGGATTGTATAAAGTTGGCATATTTCTGCGGGTGTATGGGTTCCTGTTGAGGTGGTGATGGTTCTGTAGTTAGTGACTTTACTAGATTGAAGAGTTCACGAGGTTTATTTAGGGAGCGGTTGAGGAGTTCAGCGTGGTAGGTTTTTCTTGTGTTCCATATTGCTTCACGATGGGCTCGCAGGTGGGATAAGTATGTTTGTTGAACTGTTAAATTATGAGATTTACGCCATTTTCTTTCGAGCTTCCTCAAGATAGTAAGGGACTTCCTTAGATCTTGGGAGAACCATGGTGCAGATGGTTTCTTCACTATATTATTCTTTGTTGTTGGGTTTTTATGGGTTGGTGGTAGTATGGCGTATTGGTTGATGGTTTCATTCCATGTGGTGACCATGTCATTGATGTTGGTAGAGGGTTGATTGAGTATTGGAAGTATATGTTTCTTGATTTCCTCTTCGTTGAGAGGTCTGAAGCGTGTGGAGTTTGTTGGTGAACGTTTAGTTGTGTCCGTTGATGGGTCCTTGTGTGCTGGTATTCAATTCCCTGATATTTCTTCTGCTCCTCTCTCACTTCAATTTCAACCATTTCCCTCAAACTCACCCTCCCTCTCTTCTCCTATCATCTCTGATGAAGAAACCTCTTCTCTCCTCTCTACTGCTAAACCTTCCACTTGCTCCTCTGATCCCATCCCCACTAATCTTCTGAACTCCATATCATCTTCTGTTATCCCTGTCATTTCCCATATTATCAACTTTTCTTTCTCCACTGCCACCTTCCCAGCTATCTATAAGCATGCTTTAATCACTCCTCAAAAACTATCCCTTGTCCCTAATGCTCCCTCTAGCTATTGTCCCATCTCCCTTCTTCCCTTTATTTCCAAACTCATTAAGTGTGCTGTTCTTTCTCACTGTTTTGACTTTCTCGCCACTCATTCCCTCTTTGATCCCCTTCAGTCTGGCTTCCGCCCTCTTCATTCAACTGAAACAGCCCATGCCAAGGTCTCTAGTGACTTATTCTTTGCAAGGTGAAAATGCTCATTCTCAATTCTTCTTCTTCTTGACCTTACTGCTGCCTTTGATACTGTTGACCACTCTCTTCTCCTTGCTACATTATCTTCTCTTGACTTTAGAGAATCTGTTCTATCTTGGTTCTTTTCCCATCTCTCTAATTGCTCCTTCAGTGTCTGCTCTCAAGGTACATCCTTCTCTACTATTCCTTTCTCAGTTAGTGTTCTCCAAGAGCCCGTTCTTGGCCTGCTCCTTTTCTCCCTTTATACACATTGTTTGGTTTGCTTATCTCATCCCTTGGCTTTCAGTATCACTTCTATGTGGATGATTCTGAAATTTATTTATATATTTTATTTAAAAGGATTTATATACCACTTTGTCCTGAAATCAAAGCGGTTTACACTTCAACAATCAAAAATCAGTGTCAGTAGGGGTTGGCATGCTGTGTTAACACGGAGTGGAGGTGATGATTTCTTGTTGTGCTATTTACAGGATGAGCTATGTACAAGTGGTTATATACAGGGAGGGTATGGGCGTACATTGGGGTTTTTCAAACAATGACTTAATGTTAACTTATAATATTAACTTATACATTGGGGGTCCTTAATATTAACTTATACATTGGGGGTCTTTCAGACAATAACTTAATATTAACCTATACAAGGACATCAGTTTTACACAATAACAATAGCTTCTACAAAGAACTTTCAATTGTAAACATTAAAATCATATGTTAATAATTTAAGCATGCTTGTGACTTCATTCTCCTTATTATAGGACTGTTCAATTGTAAATTGTGACATTGCATTTCAAAAGTAGACAATCTTGTAACTTCCCTTATTAATATTGAGATTGGTGTGATTGTTGGTCTTCATTATAATGTTTATCTTTTCACTGTTGATAATGCTCCTATTTTTCCTGTTTCCTCTGCTCGCAACCTTGGGGTCATCTTTGATTCCTCCCTGTCATTCTCATCTCATATCCTACAAATTGCTAAATCCTGTCACTTTTTTCTCTTCAACATTAATAAGATTCATCCTTTTCTCTCTGCCTCTGCTACTAAGGGGTATGTTTACTAAACAGCAGTAGTGGCTTCGGTGTGATATCTCAGCTGCGACTCCATTGATAGCCGATTTCGATATTGCTTGGAAGCCGCTACTGCTGTTTAGTGAACATACCCCTAAGACTCTTGTTCACTCCCTTATTGTCTCCCGACTTGACTATTGCAACCTTCTCCTTGCTGGTCTTGCTCATTCTCATCTTTTTCCTCTATAATCCATTCAAAACTCTGCTGCATGGTTAATTCTTTGCCAGCTACGTTACTGTCATATTACTCCTCTTCTAAAGTCCCTTCACTGGCTCCCTATCTGTTACCACATTCAGTACAAACTACTTACCTTGACAAATAAATGCATTCACTCTGCTGCTCCTCCTTACCTTTCCTCTCTCCTCTCTCCCTATACCCCTGTCCATGATCACCGTTCCTCTTCTACCTTCCTTCTCTCTATGCCTTTCTCTTCTTCTGCTAACTCCAGGCTTTGCTCTTTTAACTTTGCTGCTCCATTTGCCTGGAACAACTTGCACTTGTCCCTGCGTCAAATCTCTTCCTTCGCCCTCTTCAAGTCCAAGCTCAACACATACCTCTTTGAGACTGCCTTTAATTCTTAATCCCCTCCCTTGTTTCAACTCCTATTGCCTGTATTGCCCTTATTCATATCATATTATTTTATCCTGTATGTTTGTCTTCTAGATTGTAAGATGTTTGAGAAGGGACAGTCTTCTTTTGTGTTTGTACAGCAATGTGCATACTGTACTTGGTAGCGCTTTATAAATGCTTAATAATAATAATAATAATAATAATAAATTAACTTAAAAAATCTGAGGCAATGGTGATATGTGAGAACAAAACAATTCCCTACCCACTTGAATTCTAATAGAGGGGAATAATGAATCATTGACTACGGTAGTAAGATACCTAGGTATCACACTCATTGAAAATTTAACCTTGAAATTACGGATACAAAAGATTATTTAGACAGCTTTTATTAAGTTAAGAATAGTCTCTCATTTAAAGTGGATTTTGGAATTAGAAACTTTAGAATGGTTGTACCAGCCATTTTTAGATTACTGTAATAGCTTATATGTAGGACTTCCCAGAACTTTAGAAACATACAGTAGAAACATGTCAGCAGAAAAAGACCATATGGCCTATCTAATATGCCTTTCCATACGAATCTCTTTTTTCCTTTAGAGATCTTCCGTGTTTTTCCTATGTTTTATTGAATTCAGATACTGTCCTCATTTCTATTACCCCCACTGGGAGACTATTTCACACATCTACCACTCTTTCCGTAAAGAAATATTTCCGCATATTACTCCTGAGTCTATCCCCTTTCACCGTCATCCCATGCCCCCTCGTTGTAAAGCTTATTTTCTATCAAAAGAGGCACTCCTTGTACATTTATGCCATGGATGTATTTAAACATCTCTATCATAGCTCCTATATCCTGCCTAACGTATACATATTAAGATCTTTTAAGTCTTTCCTCATATGGTTTATAATGAAGACCCCTGACAATTTTGGTAGCCACCCTCTGCACCAACTCCATCCTGTTTATATCCTTTTGAAGATGTGTTCTACAGAAAGGCACACAATACTCCAAATGAGGTCACACCAGAAACTTATGCAGAGGCACTATCACCTCCTTTTTTCTGCTGGCCATTCCTCTCCCTATGCATCCGATCATCCTTCTGTCTGTTGCTGTCACATTTTCTACCTGTTTAGCCACTTTAAAATTATCAGAAACAATCATGCCCACATCTCGCTCTTCTTTCATGAACAGAAGTACTTTGTCCCCTACACTGTACCGCTCTCTTGAATTTTTGCAGCCCAAATGTATGACCCTGCATTTTTTAGCATTAAATCTCAGCCGCCAAATTCTTGACCATTCTTCAAGCTTAGCTAGATCCCTCCTCATGTTATCTACTCCTTCCTGGGTGCCTACTCTATTGCAGATTTTGGTGTCATCTGCAGAGAGGCAAACTTTACCCGACAGCCCTTCTGCAATATCACTAACAAAGATGTTTAAAAGAACAAGGACAGATCCCTGCGGCACACCACTGGAAACATCCTTCTCCTCAGAGTGAGCTCCATTTATCTGTATTCTTTGGCACTTCCCACTTAGGGGTATGTTTACTAAACCGCACAAATGTGCGGGGCGCACTTGAGCGTGCGCTAAGGTACCTTAGCGCACGCTAATAGTGCATTTTTGGTGCCCCACATGTGTGTGCGCCCCCCCGCACAAGTGCGCTCCGCCCGCACAAGAGCGGGGCGCGCTGATGTGCGATAGAGGCGTGGAAAGGCATTTCGAGGGCGGAGGAAGGCTCCCGAGGGGCGGGGGGACGGGGTCAATGGGTAGAAAGTGGGAGGGGAGAGGCTCCTCGCACAGGAGCGGGACTGAATTTCGTCAAAAAAAATACTGCGAGTGAAACCCTCGCGTTAGAGCCGATTTAAAGGGAAGAGAAACCATTTTCGTCAGCAAAGTACAGCAAAACCGGGGAAACCAAAACAACGTGAGCAGTGTGATACATGTGCACAGAACAAAATCTCAAATAAAACCTTAAAATGACCACAAGAAAAATTGAAAAAAATTATAATTCAGCTGGGCAACAGTGATATCACTGGGCAACAATAAAAAACACTCCCAGGAAAGGTAAAAAATAAAAGAAATGATTTTTGGAAGGGTCTACGCTTCGTAGACTCTTTCAAAAATCACTTCATTTTAGTGGAGCTTTCCTGGGAGTGTTTTTTATGTTGCCCATTGCTATCACTGTTGCCCAGCTTGGTGTTGTTTTTTTTCCACTTTTTTGGAGGTCATTTTATAGGTTTATTTGCACAAGGTAAATGAGCCCACAGTAAAATTGTGCAGAGCAGAGTGTTTGACTCGTGCGGCCAGGTTTCCTATCTCTAGGGACTACACTGTCTGTGTGGTGCAGCAGACACAGCCAGTGACTGTAGAACCAGAGGGTCACAGGTTCAAATCCCAGCTGGGGCTCCTGCCATCCCACCCTCCATAGTTTTACCCACCACTAAACAGTGATAGGACAGACACTCCTTTATTGCAGAGAACATAAGCATGGTTCCAACACCTATATTTTACCCTACACCGCACACAAACCATAACAATGGGCATTACCTACAGCCGAGTCCCCCAAATTCAGTCCTGGAGTGCTACAACTCAATCAGGTCATATGGGTTTTCCCAGATAAGGACATGACTGCATGTTGGCGGAAGGGTACTGGTGGCGGAGGGGGCAGTGGCTGCAAGCCACAGCACACAGTGGCCTAGGCATGTGCAGGCTGGCACCGTCCACCGCAACAGACAGGCTCTGTTGTATGTACATTCATGGACCCCCCAGGGAATGCAGCATATCTGTGGCAAGGTCACAGGTTCAAAGGCCAGCAGGGGCTACTGCCAATCCTGTCCACATATTTTTCCCACAACTAAACCGTGATAGTAAGGACAAACCTTTATTTATGAGAACATACGCATGGTTAATACGCCTATATTTTACCACACCAAACACAGACACCATAAACACGTGCATTACCTAGAGCAGAGTCTCCCAAATGCAGTCCTGGAGGGCCCCACACCATTCAGGTTCCATGCTGCCTCTAATAAAGATGCCTGTGCTGCATATCTATGCACCACCCCCATGGTATGCAGATGTAGCTCATGCATATTTATGAGGGACAGCATGAAAACCCGAACAGTGTTTGGAACACCAGGACTGGAGTTGGGAAACTCTGCCGTAAAGCAGCAGCCAACAGGGCCAGACACAACCACACACACACACACAGGCCACATTGGCCAATGCCTCCTGGAGAGGCAGGACATTGGGCCCTGCCTGTATCTCCCAATACTAGCAGTTGCATACCTTAGCAATGCCACCCTACACTTGGGTATATGGTACACAGCTATCAAACATTTCCTATGATAACTGGCAGATATCAATTCCTACGTTAAGCACATTTTGCTCATTGAGCTACACCATAACAATCATTCTGATGTCTGCGGTGTGTGCTGCAGGTCTGGTCTCTGATAGTGTTTACAACCCTGGGGAGTGACCCCCAACAGTATTGCGTACCATATCCATGCCTGTACTGTGCCCAGGAATGGTGTGGTGCGTATGGCTGCTGAACACCTCTATAGTAGCACAATGCTGGCATAGGTGTGGGGGTGGCTGTCTGTCTATCCAGTGTGTGGTGGCTGCAAACACCTTCCACAGCCCACACTGCCAGCAATGTTGCCAGTATTGGGCTGCCAATGTGCATAATGAGGAGCAAGGTACCATGGGTATAGGCCGGACAGGGTGGACTGGCCAGGCTGCATCTGCACAGGGCATAGGGCACTGACTGGGACATTTTAGTGCCCGGCCACCATCTACACAGACAGGGTGACCTCAGTATATCCTGCTGAGAGATCACTCTCACCCTGACTGTGCAGTGACCACAGCATGGCTAGGCACCCCCATAGTGCTATATGGTATTTCTCTCATGTGATAGATATGGGTTTCCTTTTGGGGCCCAGTCACTGATTTATCTGCTTGCTGTGTATGCTGACATCCCAGTTCTGGGTGTATGTATCTCCACTGGGCACATGCACTATGGGCTAGCTAGCAGACTATTTGCAGCTGGTATGTGTCTTGATGGAGTGGCTTGCAGGTTGCAGTGGCTGATGGCTTGCCGCAGGACAATATCAGAGAGTGGTGGGGTGCAGTCTTACCATATCTAGGCCTGATGTCTGCTATTGTGTTATGGATGTGCATAGAGCTGCATTAACTGTCCTGTGGGGTGTTTGTTCTTCAGCAGGACTGGGGTTGATGGTCCCCTCTACTGCCACCTTTGCAGGGAGGTAGAATGTGGATCTATTGATAGGAGACCCTGTTTGCTGCTCTCAGCTGTGGGGGTGGGGGTACATGGGGCCTACACCTGACTGAAACAGACAGAGATATCCAAGGTGTTTGTGCAGAAACTACCTATCTCACACATTAACACTGTTTTGGACCTCTGGCATGGCCTCCTTCAGCCATGGAAGGTGTTGTGGACCTGGTCCTGGGCGCCTCATCGCACCTTCAGGGTGAGCACATTACCCACACAATGTGACGGTGTGTAGCTACTCTGTGCCAGTAAAACACACGGTCAGTACCCCCTACCAGGCCGAGGTGCTGTGGGGGTGCACATGGTCACTTCCCCCTACCAGGCCGAGGTGCTGTGGGGGTGCATTCCCCATCTTGTTTTTATCTGTGGACAGCTGATTTGCATGTGCAGTGCATCATGGGTACGGGTGGGCTAACCCTATCCTGGTGACCGCAGCAGACTGTCTGTGTGGTGACGTGCAGGCTCTCTGCAGCCAACCAGGGGCTTGCTAGTAGCTATAGAGCTGTGGCCCAATGGTTACGTCACTGCTTGTGAAGTCAGAGATCATGGGTTCAAACCCACAGTGGGGTTATTTGCTAGGGTTGTCCAAAGCATTATCTGTTGTTTAATGTACATGTTTTGATGCCAGCAAAAACACCCTCAGCGTACTGTACCCATAAGGTGCCTATGAGGGTGCCCTATAGGGCACCTTATGGTTTCCATCCATATAAGGGGCACTATACATTTTCCTGTGACGCAACTTATAGGGTGCCCTATAGGGTACATTTTAGGGTGCCGTGGCGGACAGTGCACTTTATCATGTGCCCTATGGAGTGCCTTATAGGGTGCCTTATATGGCACCCTCAATTACGGCACGTGAGGGCGTGTTTGCTGGCAGCAATTAATAAAATAAACATAAGGTGCTGGAGGAGAAAATATGTACATTGCAAAGCTGATGCCACAGCCAGCCTTACTTATTAGGCACCCTGGGGAGCAAACTCATGACCCCTGTATCAGCAGTCAGCGCCTTAACCATTGTGCTCCACTGCTGCTCCTCCTTGCATGTCAGCACACCTACTTATGCTTTTCATTCCTTAAACTGCACAGTGCTGCCATCAAAAACAGTATTCTGACCTTGCGGTACCTCATACGGCACCCTCTAAAGCGCCCTATAAGCAACATTCTAGGGTGCCTTAGCGGACAGTGCGCTTTAAAATGTGCCTTATAGGGCGCCTTATGTTAACACGATTTGAGAGTGCGTTTGCTATTAATGATAATTAACATAGAAATAAAATGCCTCCTAAAGCAATCTTCCCCATAATATGCAATGCCTCAGCCAGCCTTGTTCATTGGGCACTGTGGGGGATCAATCCCCTGATCACTGCACCATTGGTCAGTGTATTAACCATTGTGCTGTGGCTCTGTTCCTGTGCTTGCACATCAGCGTGCCGCCTTATGCCGCCCAATATTAAAAAGCCTCCTAAATCAATAGTGCGCCACCTTATGCCGCCCCATATTAGACTGGCTCCTAAAGTAACACCTCAGCCAGCCTTGTTCATTGTGGGGGATTGAACCCCTGATCCCTGCACCATTGGTTAGTGCCTTAAACATTGTGCTGTGGCTCTGCTCTTTTGTGTGCACATCAGTGCGCCACTTATACCGCCCAGTATTATAATGCCTCCATAAACATCAGCCTTATGCCGCCCAGTATTAATATGCCGCCGAAAACATTAGCATGCCTCCCAGTATTTATGTGCCCCATAAATTAATGCTTCAGTCAGCTGTCTTACATTGGGCACTGTGGGGGATTGAACTCCTGATCCTTGTACCATTGGTAAGTGCCTTGACCATGGTGCTGTGGCTCTGCTCTTTTGTGTACACATCAGCGCGCCACTTATGCCTCCCACGCAGCTATCTGATGCGCTAATGTGTGGGGTGCACAAGGGCGCCGCTCACCTTAGCGCATATGTAAATTCCGGATTTTCTTCTTCAGCAGGAAAACGCCCACTCCTTATATGGCACCCGCACACTACCGCGGCCCGCACTTTAACGGGGTTTTAGTAAACATACCCCTTAGTCAGTTTTTAATCCAGTCACTTTAGGGTCCATCTCTAGGGTTCTCAATTTATTTATAAGTCACCTGTGAAGAATGGTGTCAAAGGCTTTACTGAAATCTAAATACACCACATCTAAGATTATCCCTCGGTTCAACTTTCTGGTCACCCAATCAAAGAAATCAATCAGATTTGTCTGACAAGACCTACCTGTGGTAAACCCATGCTGCCACAGATACTGCAATCCATTAGACACCAGAAACCTCACTATCCTTTGTTTTACTACTACTACAATTATGATTATTTCTTTTAGCAGTATTTCCATTAATTTACTCACTACAGAGGTCATATTAACCAGTCTGTAGTTCTCAACCTCCTCCTTATTTCCACTTTTGTATAAAGGGACCACATGTGCCTTTCTTCAGTTCTCTGGGACCACTCTTGACCCTCACGAAGCACTGATCAGTTTCCTTCAGATCATTCAGAATGCAGCTGCCTGGGTTATACAGTATATGGCATAAGAAAATCTGAGGACATTAAATCAGCATTGCAAAGGTTACATTGGTTACCAATAAAATATCTAACAGAGTTTAAATGCTTATGTTTAATATTTAAAGCTGTAATATCTGATTTGGTATCAATGATTCATTGTTACCTTACATTGTGCTTTGGTCAAAAAAAATTCTTAATGCTTCCATCAATTTTCTATTCCTCGACAGGTTTCAACTTGTTTCTGTGCACTACATGTTGGAGGACCACAGATGTGGAATACATTACCTGAAGATATATGTCAGGACAGAGATTTCATTGTTTTCAATAAGAAATTGAAAACTCTTATTTGCAATAGCATATTCTTAAAGTATGAAATGTTATGTTTTATGTTAGTTTTTAATATTTTATGAATGTGGATTTTGTAACTCACTTAGTAAGGAACTGATAGGCAAGACATAAATATATCTGAATGAATGAATGAATCATTCTGACAAGACTGAGAGTATAAATCTCTGCATTCACTCTCTCCTAAGAAATCCTCTTTCCTTGGCTTCAGTCACCCTTTCTATCTTCCAACAGATTGGATTCAGTAACTAAATCTCCTCTCAGAAAGCCTCACTCTTGGCATCAATAACTCCTAAGGACTCACCCGTGCCCTAAAACACTTCTTACTCTGCCTACCAACTCTTCTTCTGGTCTCAGTCATTCCTTTCCCATCAGCCATTACCCGCATCTGATTTTTTAGCAGGGCCAGAGGAACTCCATTGTCCCACTGTTCTGGTCCACCAAGATGATAGAGCGAGGGCATGAGAGGGCATGATATCACCTCTAAACATATGTTCCATGCTCATTACATATGATTTTGCATTTCTATTTGTCATACTGACTGACTACTTTAAGGTTACCACAAAGGATGCTATCCCCAGATCACTTTCCTGTTTCATGAGAACTCGTTCTTCCCATCCAAAACAGCTGACCCAAATATTCAATGCCTGTGACTGGATATGACCCCGGCATTGAATATTTGGATCTGAAGTTTAGTGGCGGTGGCTAGCCGCCACCACTGAATATCGGGTCCTTTCTTTTTTAGAACAGTCTTTTCATTTGGAAGAATGGTAAAGGGTTTGAGTTTAACGCAGTCTTTTATTTTCTGTTCTTGGAATGTCTGTTTCATTATGTATTTTCATATTTCAGTATACAGGTAGCTCTGTACCTAGCCCTGTACAAGTGGTGCAGCCATACAGGGTGCAAAAAAATAGGGGTACATTTGGAGATGCCGCCACGGCTCCCCTCCCCCCCCCCCCCCACACACACTGTCTGCCCTTGCCCTGCCACCACTTTTAGGGTTCCCTTGGTGGCAGCAAGACCTCCAATTGGAAAAAAAAAACACGTGGGTCTCTCCGACTCCACACTTGCATGCTGACCTGATTCCCCTCCTCTGACATATGCTTGCATCAGAGGAGGGAGGGGCCAGACCAGCTATTCAAATGAGGGTCTTTGCAACTACGCATTTGAATGACTGGTCTGGTCCCTTCATTCTCTCGTGCGAGCATATGTCAGAGGAGGGGGCTCAGGCCAGCATGCAAGCGCAGAGTCAGAGAGACCCGTGTGTGTTTTTTTTCAATTGGAGGTCCTGCTGCTGTCGCCATGGGAACCCTAAAAGCAGTGGGACAAAGGCAGGCCAGGTAGGGATCCAGCTGAGGACATGGAGGTGACACCTCCATCTGAGCTTTAGAGACCGGAGGAATAACCAATTGATTGGAATTTTTCAAACATAATGTACGTGTTGGGTTATAGGGAGCCAGAAGGATAGAAAGATTAAATGGCATACCCGTGTAATAAGTTCTGGGGATAGTATCAACAATTCAGAATGAAAGCAATAGGGCAGTGGCAATCAATGACTGCAAAAGAAAAGTGGGGTGACATGCTCGTACCAAGATGTGTTTGTTAAGAAACGGACCGCTGTATTCTGGACCATCTGAAGTTTCTTTAGGTTGGTGAGGCAGAGTCCACAGTAAATAGATTACAGG
Organism: Ichthyophis bannanicus; assembly: GCA_033557465.1. Classification (NCBI taxonomy): domain Eukaryota; kingdom Metazoa; phylum Chordata; class Amphibia; order Gymnophiona; family Ichthyophiidae; genus Ichthyophis; species Ichthyophis bannanicus. The sequence continues at coordinate 1,141,155,256 of CM066032.1, forward strand.
AATTGAGGCACAATGTGATAAAAACAAACGAACATGTGTAAGAATTGAGAATAAATAAATTGTTTTATTGAGCATGGGTGACGGAGGGAATAAAAGAAATACCAGGCTGTAGAAGAAACTTGGGCACCAAATGAAGGGTTAAGATGGAGATAGTGAAAAGCTAGACAATCAGCAACTTTTAATTTTGTTTCCCATTCCCAGATTGATTATCTTGTTCACCAGTCTTGCGTGTGAAATTGAAAAGGCCTTATTAAGAGAGACCAACCACATTGATTGCCACTCTCCACCAATACTCTCCAACCTCCTTGATCTATTACTTGGCTCATCCTATCAAATAACATTGGTTTACAACAAAATATTGTTTTTCTTCATTAGAAGTAAAATGAGGTTTCCCTAAAGCAGCTTTTCATGCTGATTCTAAATCTGTAATTAGTATTTCTCTAGCACATAGAGTTTTAGAGATATCATCCACAGACATTTCTATAAAATCTAACATATCGTAAATATTGAAAAAGTCAGATGTCACATGTGCTAATTACTATATTTGGCATGTTTGCATGTAAGAAATGCACTAAAGGTGTTTTAAAGAAGACTTTCTGCTATGAAGTTTGTCAGGATTGTCACGATACAACATCCAGCAGTAATCTGCCATCATGCTCTCATGCCAGAATCCTTGGTAATGTTTTTCCATGGCCTGAATGTCTTGGAGAAACCTCTCATCCTGTTTGTCGCTCACTTCACCCAATATTGATGGAACAAAAGTGAAGATGTGTGTGCATGAAGTGCATTTTCAATGACATGAGGCGACCGAGTTTATGATATGCGTCAAGTAACCTCTGTACTACATCAACATAATCTGGTGATTTGTGATTACTCAGAAAGTTTTCACAGATCCACTTAAAGGCTTGCCATGCTTCAGGTTCCAAAGCATCCAGGCATTTTTCAAAATTTTCATCCTCCATTGTCTATCTTATTTGTTGCCTCACAAAAATACCTTCTTTCAGTTTTGCAGCAGTGATCTTTGGAAGTTTAAAAACAAAATATTGAAATCTTTTTGAATTTGTTTGTGCCATTCTTTTCACTAAATTTTTCATTAAACCCAGTTTTATATCCAAAGGAGGAAGCAAAATGTTTGCTATATTGACTAATGGAGCATGACTAACACTGCTGCTTCCTGGATTATAGGCAGTTCTTAAAGGCCAGTTGAACAGCACGACTGTCCCAGAGGCAGAGAAATATTTGGTAGATTCACCTTGCATACCCTCAGAATGCCAATAAAGATCTCCACAAATCTTCCACTGGTAATTGTCAGAGTATAGATTGGAGCAATATCTGCAGGTTATCATATGTCTCATTGAGGTGGACAGAGTGTGCAATTGGAATAGATGGCTTTACGTTGCCATTATGATTAAGAACAGTCTTGAGGCTTTTTGTTGAAGAATCAATGAATAAGTGTCATTCAGATGGTCTGTGTAGCTGTGAGAGGACTCGAAAAAGTCCGTCGATATTGTTGCAGTAACACAATGGACCGTCTACTTTAAAGAACATTGCTAAATTACGATTACTCGTGTGGCAGTGGCAAATGAGAACCACCTTTTGAAGTACGTTCTTTTCCCTCAGCCTTGAAGCAAGGAGTTAAGCTTTATCTTTTGAGAGTGCCAAGTCTCATATATGATTACTAAGCTCTTCTTGGCTGAATTTGTCTGGGTTGCTGTTGCTTTCATCTGGCATCTTCTGATTCTTTAGGTTGGCCGCCACTTGCACCTTCATCTAACTCCATTTCGTCTGGTACAGAAGACAGCCCGTCTTATGGAGAAACTGGAACAGGAAGTGTTTTGTCATGTGGGACCAGTCACAATGTAGACATAATATTTGTCTGCATAATATTGTGCTTGTTCTTTGCAGAAAAACCGTTGATATTAATTAGACAAAAATAGCAGTCGTCATGATTGTTTCTCGGCTTGCTCCATATCATCGGTACAGCAAAAAGCATCGCTGTTTTCCTTCTATTTAACCAATCATGTAGTCCATTAGCACAGGGAGTGCAAATGATGTGAGGCACCCATGGCTTATCTTAGTCGCCCAGTAGCATCCAAAATATAACTTGCACATTTTGCATAATCTGACGTTATGGTACGACATTGAGATATAGGGGTATGTTTACTAAAGTGCGGTAATCGTGAATAACGTGCGTAAGGTACGTTTACCGATCGTTCGAACGTCCGAACGCGCGTACTGACGTGCGAACACGCATACTGACGTGCGAACGATCGGTAAACGTGCCTTACGCGCGTTAACCGCAGTTAACGATCGTAAACCTCCGCGGCGCGTTAAAACAGCGCGGAAAGTGGAGAGTGGGCAGAGAGAAGGGGTCAATGGGCGGAGAGTGGGCGGGGAGAGGCTCCCCTCATACTAACGCGCTGTATTTCAGAGCTCAATTCCAACGCGAATGAAAACCTGTCGTTAAAGGCATTTAAAGGGAAGAGAAACCATTTCCGTCAGCAATGTACAGAAAAACCGGGGAAACCCACAAAACGTGAGCAGTGTGATACATGTGCACAGAACAAAATTTCACATAAAACGTTAGAAATGACCACAAGAAACATTTTAAAAAGCAGAAGTCAGCTGGGAAACAGTGATAGCAATGGCCAACAAGGAACAACACTCCCTGGAAAGCACCAAAATAAAAGGAAATGATGTGTGGAAGGGTCTACACTCCGCAGACCCTTTCAAAGAGCATTACATTGTAATGGAGCTGTCCTGGGCATGTGGTGTAATGTTTCCCAATGATATCATTGTTGCCCAGCTTGGTTATGGGTGTGTGCCCCTTTTGTGAGGTCTTTTCTGAGGTTTATGTGCACCTTTGTCTGCATACAAGGTAAATGAGGCCACAGTAAACCTGTTGCAGAGCAGGGTTTCTGACTCGTCAGGCCGGTTTAACTAACTCCAGGGACTACACTGTCTCTGTGGCTACAGTGTGGTGCAACAAACACAGCCAGTGCCTGTATGACCAGAGGGTCACAGGTTCAAATCCCAGCTGGGGCTCCTGCTAACCCAGTCCCCATAGTTTTACCCACCACTAAACAGTGATAGTAAAGACACTCCTTTAGTGCAGAGAACATACGCAAGGCCTATATTTTACCACACCAAACACAGACACCATAAACAGGCACATTACCTAAAGCAGAGTCCCGCAAATGCAGTCCTGGAGGGCCCCACACCATTCCGGTGTCATGCTGCCTCTAATAAAGATGCCTGTGCTGCATAGCTATGCACCACCACCATGGTATGCAGATGTAGCTCATGCATATTTATGAGGGACAGCATGAAAACCCGAACAGTGTTTGGCACACCAGGACTGGAGTTGGGGAACTCTGCCATAAAAGCAGCAGCCAACAGGGCCACACCCACACCCACAGGCCCCATTGGCCAATGCCAGCTGGAGAGGCAAGACATTGGGCCCTGCCTGTATCTGCCAATACTAGCAGTTGCATACCTTATCAATGCCACCCTACACCTGGGTATATGGTACACAACTATCAAACATCTCCTCTGATAGCTGGCAGATATCAATTCCTACGTTAAGCACATTTTGCTCATTGAGCTCCACCATAACAATCATTCTGATGTCTGCGGTGTGTGCTGCAGGTCTGGTCTCTGACAGTGTTCACCACCCTGGGGAGTGACCCCCCAACAGTCTTGTGTACCATATCCATGCCTGTACTATGCCCAGGACTGGTGTGGTGGGTATGGCTGCTGACCACCTCTATAGTAGCACAATGCTGGCATAGGTGTGGGGGTGTCTGTCTGTCTATCCAGTGTGTGGTGGCTGCAAACACCTTCAACAGCCCACACTGCCAGCACTGTTGCCAGTATTGGGCTGCCAATGTGCATAATGAGGAGCAAGGTACCATGGGTATAGGCCGGACAGGGTGGCCTGGCCAGGGTGCATCTGCACAGGGCATAGGGCAGTGACAGGCACATTGTAGTGCCCGGCCACCACCTACACAGACAGGGTGACCTCAGTATATCCTGCTGAGAGATCACTCTCACCCTGACTGTGCAGTGACCACAGCATGGCTAGGCACTCCCATATTGCTGTCTGTTATTTCTCTCATGTGATAAATATGGGTTTCCTTTTGGGGCCCAGTCACTGATGCATCTGCTTGCTGTGTATGCTGACATCCCAGTTCTGGGTGCAGGCATCTCCACTGGGCACTAGCAGACTGTTTGCAGTTGGTAGGTGTTGTGATGGAGTGGCTTGCAGGGTGCAGTGGCTGATGGCTTGCACCAGGGGAATATCAGATAGTGGTGGGGTGCAGTATACCATTTCCAGGCCTAATGTCTGTCTGCTATTGTGTTATGGCTGTGTGCAGAGCTGCATTGACTGCGCTGTGGGGTGTCTGTTCCCCAGCAGGACTAGGGTTCATGGGAGGTAGAGTGGATCTTTTGATAGGAGACCCTGTTTGCCATCCTCAGCTCTGGGGGAGGGGTGTGGTGGTGCATTGGGGCTATACCTGACTGAAACAGACAGAGATGTCCAAGGTGTTCCTGCAGAAACTACCAATCTCACACAGTAACACTGCTTTGGACCTGCACCATGGTCTCTTTCAGCCATGGACGGTGCTGTGGACCTAGTGCTGGGCGCCTCACTGCACCCTCAGGGTGAGCACAGTACCCGCACAATGTGACAGTGTGTAGCTACTCTGTGCCAGTACAACACACGGTTGGTACCCCCTACCAGGCCAAGGTGCTGTGGGGGTGCATTCCCCATGGTGTGTATCTGTGGACAGCTGATTTGCATGTGCAGTGCATCATGGGTGTGACTGGCCCAATCCAACCCTGTGAAACACCAGCACCTGCTCACAGGCTCTGCTAAACCATAGGCCATCACACGTACATCTGTTAGCATAATGCATAGATGCAGGACACCCTACACAGTCTGTAATATAAGATGCCCACACTGGTAAAAACACACGTACCCATGCATGTAAACAAACACGTACCCACGCACGTACCAACGTACGTGGCTAGGCACACCAGTACTCAGCGTAACGAAAAACATGCCTCCTCTTTCCTTCTGTAATGTAGAGGATGATGCCTGAGACAGCCTTTTGCGTTAGGCACACTGGGGGCTCGAACCCATGCTGCCTGTAACAGCAGTCAGTACCGTAACCATTGTGCTACAGCTCTGTTTCAGAGCTTTGTGTCTGTACGTCTTCTTACGATTAACGCGCAGTAACGCGGCACGGTGCCCGGTAACGCTCGTTAATTTTTCTAACGCGCGGTAGTGGTAACGATGTACTGCCCATGTCCTTATTTGGGGTTTCTTTCACTACCGCGGCTCCTAACGCGAATTGCACTAACGCAGTTTAGTAAACATACCCCATAGTAGCAAATGAGCCACAAATGTAACAAAAAACATCGGAATGATTTCTACACTGTCTTGGCATGATTATTTTATTTCTGATGAATTTCTTCAGTGTTATTACCAAATACATAATCAAAATAATTAACCTGAAAAGCAAAATAAATGCCAATCAATATTGACACAATTTATCTCAATTCAGCCAGTATAACAAACTTTCCAACACTATCATCTTTCAAACCTGCTGTGATACAGCAAAAACAAAATTGCTTTTGAACATTGTTCATCATAGGTTATCTAATACACATGAAATTATTTATGATGATTTTTTTCATGTTGACCAGTGTAATTTATTCAAATTTGTTTGGCAAGTATTTTCTCTATGAAACTGCAATCTAATACTCCCATAACCAACTGGATTCCATGGACTGTAGTATTCTATTCTTCAGTGCTGTTCTCATAACTTAGCCTACCTCTGATTTCAAACTAACTGACCTGTAGTTGTCTACTTTTTTTTCTTTTGCTTCCTGTAACCTTCTATTTTTCATTCTCTTAGAACTTCTTATTTCAAATTATATATTGACAAGAGATGTGAGGTCAAAGTCAGTTCCTCCTTGAACTTTCAAAATTATGAGGTTTTCACTGAACCTGGCCTCCTCTTTAGTTCTTACTGTTATCCTTTAAGTCTTTCTCTCTATACCTACATAGCCAACAATTTTTACCCTCTGTTTTCACTGATTAGGAAATATGCTTCTCTGTTTTAGCCTTTCCCTGTGTGTGTTCTCCAATGGAGGAAAATAAAATAAAAATAAAACCTAAAACTATTATTCTAGGTGAACAATACAGTCATAATTAGAAGGAAGTAGAAAAAGCACATGGTAGCCAGAAAAGACCTTATGGCCTATCCAGTCTGCCCATGCACATCAACTGCTAAGCTCTATAGTCCCTTCATCTTCCTTAGAGATCTAGAGTTTTCCCATTTTTTTCTTAAACTCAGATATTGTCCTTCTCTCTATCAATTCCACTATCAGACAGTTCCATGAATCTGCCACCATTTCTGTAAAGAAATATTTCCTCAGTTTACACCCAAGTTCATCCTTTTTTCGCTCTCATGCTATGGCTTCTTGTTTTAGAGTCTCCTTTCTACTAGAGGATGTTCACCTCCTCTGCACTTAAGTCTTGAAGGTATTTAAATACCTTTATCATATTTTCACTATCCTGTTTTATAGCCAAGACCATTTCAGTAGCCACCAGCTGGACTGAGTTCATCCTGTCTATATCCTTTTGAAGGTGCAGTCTTTAGAAATGCATATAGTATTCCAAATGGGGTTCTACTAATATAGAGGCACTATTGCTTCCTTTTCCTGATAGTCATTCCTCTCTCTATGCACTCAAGCATTCTTCTGGATTTGATGTTACTTTATGTACCTGTTTGACAACCTTAAGATCATTTAATATGATCGCTCCCAGATGCCATTCTTGAAGAACTTAATTCCTTATTATATTGTTTTTTGGAGTTTCATCTATATGCATGACCCTGCACGTTTTAGCCTTGAGTAATAGTTGTCAAATCTGTCCTGCGGGGACTCTTTGCCATTTGGGTTCTCAGGATATGTGCAATGAATATTTACGGGATAGATTTGCATGCTGTTGTTGTTGTTGTTAAGTGCCGTCGAGTCGGTGTCTACTCATGGCAACCATCTGGATAGTTGTCCTAAATTGTGTTCGGTCTTCAGTCAGGCAGTTCATTGTTGACAGACTGGTACTCATAGCTGCTGTTTTTGTGTTGATTCGTCTCATTGCTGGCCTTCCTCATTTGCATTGACCTTCTATCTTACCAAGCATAATGTCTTTCTCTAATAATCTTTCTCTTTGCATGATGTGTCCAAAGTATGAAAGTCAAAGTTTTGTCATCTGAGCTTCTAAAGAAAGCTTAGGTTTGATCTACTCTAGTACTGAGTGGTTTGTTCTTCAGGCAGTCCATGATATATGCAGTATTTGCCGCCAGTACCATAATTCAAAGGCATCCATTTTTTTCCTGTCTATCTTTTTCACTATCCAGCTTTTGCATCCATATGGCATTATTGAAAATGCAATGGATTGAGTGAGTCAAATCTTTGTATGGAGAGAAACATCTCTGCTCTTGAGAATCTTGTCTAGGTCTTTCATAGCCATTCTGCCAAGAGCAATGCATTGTCAGATTTCTTGACTGCTTGTTGCTTCTTTATTGATAGCTGATCCAAGTAGGTTAAAGTTGTCCACTATTTCAATTTCTTCTCTTCATTGATGAACTTATTGATTTTGCCAGTTGTCATGATCTTTGTCTTCTTTACATTAAGATGCAGACCAGTTTTAAGAGTATGTTCCTTGATCATGAGAAGCAAATGTTTCAGATCATCTTCACTTTCAGCTAGTAATGTGATATCATCAGCATAACAAAGTTTGTTGATGAGTCTCCCACCAATCTTCACACCTCTGTTGTCTTCATACAATCCTGCTTCTCTGATGATTTGTTCTGCATATAAATTAAACAGGTAGGGGGAAAGTATGCAGCCTTGTCATACACCTTTGCTTATTTTAAACCATTCTGTTCCTCCTTGTTCCGTTGGAACTGTTGCTTCTTGATCAATGTAGAGATTGTACAAGAGAACGATCAGGTGTTCTGGTATACCCATGCTTCTTAATGTGGCCCAGAGTTTCTCATAGTTTACACAATCAAAAGCGTTGCTGTAGTCGATAAAGCATAAATAGATATCCTTTTTGTATTCTTTAGTCTTTTCAAGGATCCATCTCACATCCACGATGATGTCTCTCGTTCCTCACCCTTTCCTGAACCCTGCTTGCACTTCAGGTAGTTCTTGTTCCAGGTATGGTTGTAGTCTCTGTTGAATAATCTTCAGTAGAATTTTGCTGGCATATGGGATCAGAACAATTGTGCGATAATTTCCACAGTCAGTTGGATCACCTTTCTTTAGTATTGGTATAAACACAGATCTTTTCCAGTCAGTTGGCCATGATGTTTATTTTATTTATTTATTTATTTAACTGCATTTATATACTGCTTTTCACCGGGTCAAAGCGGTGTAACATATAACATAAGGGGGGGGGGGGGCAATTTTTCAGGGTGGGGCCTTCACCAAGGGCAACAATTATTGATTTGGGTAGACATAGACATGTATATTTCTGCTGAATCTAAGTATTAGATCATGCAGAAAGGATGGTATTTCTTTTCAGAGGTGTTCACGGAATAGGATTGTTTTCAGCTGTTTCTTGAATGATGTGATGTCAGCGTTGTTCCTGATGTGGTTTGGTAGAGAGTTCCAGAGGGATGGAGCATAAAGTTCGAAGGCTCTGTTGCAGGTCCGTTGTGTGGATTTGGTTCTTTTGTGGGGGACGGCGATGGAGTTATTGGAGGATTGTCTGGTTGATCTGTTGTGAGATGGGCGAGGCAGTAGGGGGTGGAGTGAGGTGTTCCGTGTTTGGTGGATAGTCTTGTGGATGAGTAGGATAGCTTTGTACTTGATCCTTGCTTGAATTGGAAGGAAGTGGAGGTCTCTTAGGATTGGGGTGATGTGATCCCGTTTTTTTGCATTCTGAATAATCCTTGCTGTAGTATTTAAGGCAGTTCGGAGGGGGTTGGTGTGTGAGGCGGGAAGTCCATGGTAGATTATGTTGCAGAAATCCAGATGAGGGAGTGTCACAGCTTGCATTACTGTCCTGAAGTCGTGAGGTTCTAGGAGGGGTCGGAGGCGTTGAACAGTTTTAGCTTTGTGGAATATTGTCCCGGCAGTTTTGTTGATTTGTTGTTTAAAGGTGAGAGCTTGGTCGATGATGACGCCTAGATATCTTATTTGGGGCTGGATTTGGATTTGCGTGGTTCCCATGTTGAGGTGGGTAGGTGGTTTGAAGTCAGGTTCTTTTGTCACTATAAGGGCTTCGGTTTTCTTTATATTGATGGATAGATTGTTCTCCTGTAGCCATTTGGTCACGTCGGTGAAGCAGGCTGATAGCTGGTCATTTTTTGGGTTGGTGGTTGTAATCGGTGTGTAGAGCATTATGTCATCTGCGTATATGTGGAAGTTGATGTTGTGGGTGCGTATGATTGAGCATAGCGGACTGAGATATATATTGAACAACATGGCTGATAGGGTGGATCCTTGGGGTACTCCTTGATGTTGTTGTTAGGGGGGCGAGGTCGTGGAGAAGGTGCGTATCCATTGCTGTCTGTTGGTTAAATAGGATCTGAACCATTGGAGTACAGTGTCTTTGATTCCAATTGATTGGAGTCTGCGTATGAGGATTTTGTGGGAGATTGTGTCAAATGCCGCTGATATATCTAGGAAGATCAGGATGTATCCTGATTGTTTCTCTTGGGTTCCAATGATGAGGGTGTTCATTAGAATGGTCATGAGGGTCTCGACTCCATGTAGTGGCCGGAATCTGTGTTGCTGTGGGTCAAGTATGTCGTTGGTGTCAAGATGATCTTGAAGCTGGCGTTGAACTATCTTTTCCATTAGACCACCCGCAGACCACCCGCATTTAAGCAGACCACCCGCATTTAAGCGGCATCCCTTACCGCCGAAGGGAGCTGCTGCCGGGGAACATTCACCCGCCCCCCCGGAGCTCCTGCCCAATCGGGGCAGTGGGAGCCAGCAGACCACCCGCATTTAAGCGGCGTCCCTTACGGGCGTGCCCGCGCCTGGCGGGCCCACGCCTGAGGGCCTCACCAGAGGGCCCTTTGGCGTGGCCCTTAGGCGCGGCACTAAGGCGCACAACAACCACCAGACAAAGAGCAAACTCCAGAAATCCACCGCGGCAAGCAATTCAACAAGACAAACACCGCCAAACCGGAAGACCCAAGACTCCAACAAATCCACAGAAAAGAAACCACGCCGCTCCAAAACATCCAGGTACTCTGGTACAACATGCCGCTCTTCTTAACCCCCATCTACTTTCTCACTCCTATCCTAACACTATACCCCCATCCAAACACAATCAGCAATCCCCTCTGCGCAGACACACTACCCTGCACAACCTCATCTACACAGACGCCATACCCTCACCCAACCGCACACATTGACCTTCCATACACAGGCACCACAGCACCTCAACCCGCAAACATCTGCGGCACCACACACAACCACACTCCACCCCATACTACCAATCACACCAGCCACCTGCACCTCTCCATCTCACTCATAAACGCACGCTCCACCAGGAACAAATACCACATGCTCCAAGACCTGATCATATCGGAGAAGATTGACATCCTATGTATAACAGAAACCTGGCTGACAGAAATCGACACGGTAATAATGAACCAACTGACACCAACCGGATACAGCCTTCATCACTGCTCCCGAACACACGCAAAAGGCGGAGGTGTAGCCATCATTGCAAAGGACAACCTCCACCTACGGACCCACGCCTCTGAAACCTCCGAAGAAGCAGACATCCTCACACTCACTAACAAACACCTCACAATATGCCTGATCTACAGAACACCCGCAAATTTCTTGGCAGAGCCTCATAAGAATTCTGCAAGGCTGACAATCTTCGCACACCTTCTTCCAGCAACACAAGCAGTGACTGTACACACGGATTTCACCCAATACATTGCACAAAAATCAAATTGACTACATCTGTGGAAGTCAATGATGGAAAAGCTCTATAACATCAACAAAGACAAAACCTGGAGCTGATTGTAGAACAGATCATCAACGACTAGTATGCAAACTCAAGCTAAAGTTGAAAAACAGCAAGCCATTCATGAATGCAGCAAAATATGACCTTGAAAATATACTGCTGGAATTTAAAGATTTGCATGTACTGTCCCCATTTTATAGAAATGTATCTCGTGTATACTGTCAATTTTCTCCTCTTTTCCAGATAATAATCTGAGCGCTCTGCCATTTTACTTTGCTGTCTCAACTTCCTCTGGAAGATCAACTCAACTGAAGGCAGCCTCAAGCAAAAATAATTAAAATTCCTTCCTTCATAACTGCATATAATCTTTAAGAAGACTTCTATTTGTCTAAAAAAAACTCAGTAAATGTATCATTTAGTTTCAAACATAGCAGAATAAATGCAGCTTTTATTTCCCATAATGTTCAAATGCAAAAATGTTGTTCTTGTCAGTCCTTGGACTGGAACGGTTTCAGAAAAACTCTGCTAAAGTTTATCACCTCCCTCAACAGCAATTACAGATACTACTTCTAACAACCACCCAATGTAGGCATTTCAGCAGAGTGATTATTTTTTGTTATAGACCGGGATGTCTAATGCTTAAAGAAGAGCCATCGCAACCTGCTGTGCAAGTGGTGCACTTGCACAGGGCGGAGGCTCCAAGGGAGTGGTGAGGGCTTACCATGCAGGACCGAATGTGCTATGGCTGCTGCTACTGATGCTGCTGCCACAGCCACACCACTTCTTTCGGGTCTGCAGTGGTATCACCCCACTTCCCACCACTAGTGTTGCTACCACCGCTATCCCAGACCAGTGAGAAGCAGTAGCAACAGGGCTTTGAGAAAAAAAACAACAACCCACAGCTGAAAATATAGGGTTTTTGTAACTCCAGTGCCCTTGCAAGGCTTTGCTGGTTCTTCCCCCTTCTGATGCATGCTCTCACATTAGAGGGAGTGGGACCAGCAGGATCTTTTGAGTGAGCTAGAGTCATGAAGACCTGTGCTTTTATTTATTTTTTTTTTCAAGCTGCTGCAGACATTTGAGAGGCTATGGTGGTGGTGGCAGGCAGCAGGCAGGTAGGGAGGAAGGCACTGCTGGATAATGGACAAGGAGGGGCACAAAGGCGGGCAACAGATACTGGACACTAGGACAGGGGCATAAAAGGGTTAGTTGATAAATAGTCATGGGATGGGCTCAGGGATGGATACTGGTCATGGATAGAGAGGGCAGAGGAACAGATGATGGCCACATGAAGGTGGAGGACAGATGCAGGCCATGGAAAGAGAAGGGCAGGGGGACAGATGGTGCCCAAAGGAAGGTGGAGGACAGATTATGACCATGGGGTGAGGGGTCAGAAGTCAGATAATGGTAACAGGAGGCAGAAAGCAGATGCTAGCCATGGGGAGCGATAGAAGAGACAGCAGATGTGGAGGGCCTCTGACCATGGGGTGAGGAGGGAGAGGGCAGATGGTGGCTATGGGGGGGGGGGAGGAGGGAAGATTCCGGGCATGTGGGAAAGATGGAGGAGAAAGGGCAGATGCTGGATATGGCGGCCTAGAGGGAAGATGCTGGGCATGAGGCAGTGATGGGGAGAAAGGGCAATTGTTGGACATGGGGGAAGATGGAAAGAAGGCAGATGCTGGGCATAAGAGATGGTAGAATTATGTGGGAGAGGTCATAGGAGGTTGGCAAGGAGATGAGTGAGAGGACAATGGTGAGTACAAAGGGTGAGAATGTGGTAATGGAATGAAAGACAGAAGGGAGAAAGAGGATAAGGAAGAGTGAGAGAAAGAAATGGGACAGCTGGGAGATGGATTGGGCTGGAGGTAAGAGGAGGAGATGGAAAGTTGATTGGTAAAAAGTCAAAAAGTAATTGAGGATAGGAGGGTGAAATTTGAGTGGATGGAGAGGGAGTAAAAGAAACAGAGAAAAGAGCAACATGGAAAAGATCAATATGTCAGAGACATGTAGCAAGAGAATGGAAAAAGACTGGGAAAAGAGAGAAGAAAGAACAAATGGACAGAAGACACTGAAAAATGTAGCAGAAAACAAACAAAGAAAGCAGAAGAAAGACTGGGCCAACTGCAATTGAAAAATAAAATGTATAAACAAAAAATGGTACAAAAAATATTTTATTTATTTATTTATTTATTTATTTAACAATCATTTATATACCGCATCTTCCATGGATCAGGTGCGGTTCACAATAAACAACGATTAACAAAGCAGAGTTTGTTTTACATATAACATCATATAACCAAAAACCATAAAGTAGATAAACAACAATGTTAGGGTTGAACAGCATGGAACAGTGAACAGTGCAAAACTATATACATTATTTACAGATACAGATTATGTGGGGTTTTAGCATTGGGCAAGTACGGTTTCAGCTATAAGATTGTATATTTAGGTCATTAGGATATTAGTCAAAGCTGGTTATTATTATTTATTAAGTGGAATATGTTAGCTTTGGGAAGTGTGCATCACTGATGTCTTCATGTTTTGTTCACTACAAGAGGAAATGAATTTTTAGATTTATTTCTCTAGTGTTGTGATATTGTACATTCCAAGTTTGGCTTGTTGGGCTTCCCGTTTTAATTAATTGTCTTCATATTTCTAAACTGTAGTCCTTTTCGTCTGTATCGGTGACAATCTCTCTGTATTTTGAGGTATTCTGTTCATGTAGTTTCTATGTAGCCAATCCACTTCTTCTATAGGAGAAGTATTGGTTTAATAGTTGCAGTGCTGCCTTTTGATAGGTAGGGTTTGGTGCTGTGTGAGACATGGTAGCATTGTTAAGGTATAAGGGGTTTGCTATGGGTTCTAAATGAACATAGTTTTGTTGTACTTTCTAGGCTTGTGAAGGGCTCCTTAGGAATCAATGGGGGGGGGGGGGGAGGAGAGGGGACAGCACAATAATTGCTTGCACAGGGCAGCCAAAAAAGGTAGCACCAGCCCTGGCTTAAAGTACTTCCAAATCTATCAACAGCTCAGCTTTCCATAAACTCCTTCCTTTTCTCATAGAATAGGGATGCTCAGTTTCTAAACTTTTTTTCATATTCCCCTCTAACTCAGTTTGCTGCTTGGCCTTTTCTCATGGCCATTTCTATTTTTTCTCGGTGTGATCCTTAGTTTTATCATATATACCTGAGAACCTCTTAACCCTCAGCCTCAATCCCTTTAGCTCCCTGCTCACTTTCTGTCCTGCTAGTACTTCTGGGAAATGTAGTCTAAGTAACCAGTAATCTTTTTCTCTGTTTCTTTTCAGCAGCAATACTTAGGCCCCTATTTTCAGCTGAATGTACAACCAAAGGGCCGGACATTCAGCCTGTCCAACCAGTGTGTGCTAACTGTCAGGGGGACATGTGGAAACACCCCCAAAAGTTGGTATCGGCATCTGTGCTAATCTTTGAAGTTGAATGTGTGCTAACATTGCCCATTTTAATAAACATGGCTCAATTATTCAGAGGTAATTTTCTAGTGGCACAGTTGCAGTTTAACTTATAAACATATAACAGGTTATTTAAAGTTATACCTGTTTTCAGCAGCAGATATACATAAAAGTCCTACTTTTAAAATACACATATAACCTGAAGGGTGTAATTTTACAAAAAATATTTTGTGAGTAAAGGCTTCTTTAAGGCTATAAAAAGGCGTTTATAAAATTACCCCAGGGGTTATGGACATAAAAATACACTGGTGCTAAGAAGACGCCTGTTTTTATCTGACTCTCATGTAGATGTGTTCCAGGGCAAAGTTTGGGCAGAGTTGTGATATATGTATGTTGTTTATGAAATATGTTGAACACACATTTTTTTAAAATTTATTGTTTATAATATTTTAACATTTAAATCAAGAAAGTTCACAGAACCATCTTGAAAGAAAAAGAGCAGATACAATCAGAAACAGAGCATGCAGAAATATTGTAACAAAGCAAATCAAAAGAAACAATGTATCTGTTCACCCTAGCCCACAATATAAAGGAGGGAGAATTTCCAAATAAATTGTTACTAACAAAGTGAAAAGAAAGGAGAACAGCTAACAACTCCAGTGCTTATTTTATGAGAGCTCAGGTGAATCTCCAGTAGAAGTCTCCAAGCGCCTGGCATTAATGAAAGCCATTAACTGGGAAGGCTCATAAAAAAATATAAGAAATAGCTCTATATTTCACCAAACATTTACAAGGGTGTTTAAGAAAAAAGAGCCCTCCCAGTTGAAGAATAGCAGGGCGTAACAGGAGAAACTCCTTGTGACACCTCTGTGTTTCTTTGGCTAAATCCGTAAATATAAGTACCGTCAGTGGCGTAGCGTGAGTTGTCAGCACCCGGGGCAAGGCAAGTAATTTGCGCCCCCCTGGTCTGGTGTGGTTCTCTCCCGCGATCAGCGCTGCACTGTCCCTCCCCCAGATAGTCCCTCACTCTCTCTTCGCACCCACCGCACCGCACGCCTGGCACCCCCCCCCCCTCCACAGTGGGCGGCGACCCGGCGGCTCGGATCGGATTCGCACAGCCAGCACTGCAGAGAGCTGCGAGTGCGAGCGCGCCCCGCAGGGCCGGATTTACCTTGAGTGAGGCCCTATGCCAGAGCTACTCAATTCCAGTCCTGGTGGCCCGCAACCCTGCAGGTTTTTGGGATATCCCTAATGATATGCATGAGATATATATGCATTAGAGATAGCCTGCCAACCTGACTGGTGTTTGGCCCTCCAGGGCTGGATTTGGAGACCTCTGCCTTACACCTCTGTCATTTAAGATTGTAAGTGGGCAAGGTGCAGATGTCCAAGACATCAAAGAGGTTAGAATTTGTCACATTCCTCCTTGCTTCTCACCACCACCAAAATATTGTCTATTAGACAACTTTTTGGTGGTGTTGAGAATCTAGGAGGAATGTGACACATTCTATCTACCCTTTTGATGTCTAGAACATCTGTACCTTGCCCACTCACAATCTTAAATGACAGAGGTGTAAGGCAGGAGTCTCCAAATCCAGCCCTGGAGGGCCACAAACCCATAGCAAACCCGCCGTATCCTAACAGCACTACCAGGACTCACAAAGCACCATACTCTACCAATCAAAAGGCAACACTGCAAATATTAAACCAATACATTTCAGAGAACAACAATACATGACCTACTGGGGAAAGAGAACAAGTGGCAATGTCAAATAGGAATTATATAAACAGAACACCTCAGCTCAGTTACAGCTCAGCTGAGGCACGGAGGCACGGAGGGAGGGATCGAGCTTGCAGAGGGGGCCCCCGCGGGTCAGTCCATGCTGCCGCAGCAGCAGAGGGGGCCCCGCGGCGGCAGCCAGCAGGTTTTTTTTTAATTTTATTTTTTTAAAAAAGCCTAACTTGTTCCATTTTTGTGGGCCCTTTGCAGCTGTGGGCCCTACGCCATGGCGTACATGGCATATAGAAACATAGAAACATAGAAACATAGAAACATGATGACAGAAAAAGACCACAAGGCCCATCTAGTCTGTCCTTCCATAACAACAACTACAACAGTCCACTTTTTACCTTTAGAGATCCTCTGTGTTGGTCCCATGCTTTTTTGAATTCAGTTACTGTCCTCATCTCTACCACCTCCACTGGGAGACTATTCCACGGATCCACTACTCTTTCCATAAAGAAATATTTCCGCATATCACTCCTGAATCTATCTCCCTTCACCCTCATCCCATGTCCCCTCGTCGCAGAACTTGCTTTCAATTGAAAGAGGCTCTCTCCCTGAACATTTATGCCACGGAGGTATTTAAACATCTCAATCATATCACCTCTATCCCGCCTTTCCTCTAAGGTGTACATATTAAGATCCTTAAGTCTGTCCTCATATGCTTTATAATGAAGACTACTAATCATCTTAGTAGCAACCCTCTGCACTGACTCCATCCTGTTCACATCCTTTTGAAGGTGCGGTCTCCAGAATTGCACACCATACTCCAAATGAGGTCGCACCAAAGACTTATACAGAGGCATTATCACCTCCTTTTTTCTGCTAGCCATTCCTCTCCGTATGCACCCAAGCATCCTTCTAGCTTTTGCCGTCGCCTTTTCTACCTGTTTAGCTACTTTAAGATCATCGGACACAACTACGCCTAGGTCCCGCTCTTCTTTAGTGGACAAAAGTACTTCACCTCCTATGCTGTATTGCTCCCTTGGATTGCTGCAGCCAAAATGCATGACCTTACATTTTTTAACATTAAATCCCAGCTGCCAAATTCTAGACCATTCTTCAAGCTTAGCTAGATCCCTCCTCATGTTATCTACACCTTCCTGGGTGTCTACTTTATTGCAGATTTTGGTATCATCCGCAAAGAGGCAAACCTTACCCGACAGCCCTTCCGCTATATCACTAACAAAGATGTTAAAAAGAATCGGACCAAAGACAGATCCCTGGGGCACACCACTGGTAACATCCTTCTCCTCAGAGTGAGCTCCATTTACTTGTACTCTTTGTCGCCTCCCACCCAACCAATTTCTAACCCAAGTAGTAACTTTAGGGTCCATCCCTAGGGTGCTCAGTTTGTTTATAAGTCGCCTGTGAGGAACAGTGTCAAAGGCTTTACTGAAATCTAAATACACCACATCTAGAGCTCTCCCTCGGTCCAACTCCCTGGTCACCCAGTCAAAGAAATCAATCAGATTTGTCTGACAAGACCTGCCTCTGGTGAATCCATGCTGCCTCGGATCCTGTAATCCGCTGGACTCCAGAAACCTCACTATTTTCTCTTTCAACAGTGTTTCCATTAATTTACTCACCACTGAAGTTAAACTAACCGGCCTGTAGTTTTCAACCACATCCTTACTTCCGCTTTTGTGTAAAGGCACCACATGAGCCTCTCTCCAGTCCTTTGGCACCACTCCCGACTCCAACGAGGCATTGAAAAGGTCAGTCAGTGGAGTTGCTAGAACGTCCCCAAGTTCCCTCAGTATTCTAGGGTGTATCCCATCCGGTCCCATCGCTTTGTCTACTTTAAGTTGAGCTAGTTTCTCACGAACACAGTCTTCTGAAAATTGTTCAAGATGTCCCTCGCTTCTGTTCTTATTTGTGGGTGTTTTCTGAGGTCCTGCTCCTGGTTCTTCATCTGTGAACACAGAACAAAAATATTTGTTAAGCAATTCCGCTTTATCCTTATCAGCTTCTACATATTCCCCCCCTGTACCCTTGAGTCTGACAATACCACTTTTGCCCTTCCTCTTCTCACTAATATATCTGAAAAATGTCTTATCTCCCCATTTTATTGCATTGGCTATTTCCTCCTCCTTTTGAATCTTTGCCTTCTTGACTACTTTGCTAGCTTCTCTAAGTTTTTCCAAATACAGATGCCTGTCTTCCTTTCTCTGTGATCTCTTGTATTTCATGAAGGCCTCCCTCTTTTTCTTCACTTTTTCAGCTACTTCCTTCGAAAACCATAGCGGTCTCCTGTTCCTTTTGCCTTTATTTACCATTTTAACAAAAAGGTTGGTTGCCTTTAAAATACCCCCTTTCAGTTTTGCCCACTGTTGTTCTACATCCCCCAGCTGTTCCCATCCCACTAATGACTCCCTGAGGTATTGGCCCATCTTCGCAAAGTTAGTCTTCCTAAAGTCTAAGATCTTTACCTTGGAATGGATTCTAACAGCCCTAGTCCTAATACTGAACCACACCATCTGGTGATCACTGGATGCAAAATGATCTCCCACTACAACATCAGAAACACTTTCACCATTGGTAAGAACCAAGTCCAGTATGGCCCCTTCACGTGTGGGGTCTGTTACCAATTGCCTGAATAGTTCTCCCTGTAGAGAATCCAGGATCTCCTTACTCCTAGATGATACTGCAGCAGGAATGTGCCAATCAACATCTGGCATATTGAAATCTCCTAGCAGTAGCACTTCCCCTTTCCTAGCAATGCTGCGTATGTCTTCAATTAACTCTCTGTCCACCTCTTCCTCTTGTGAGGGAGGTCTGTATATCACACCAATGCAAATAGATTTCTCTTTCCCTCTTTCTAGTTTAACCCACAATGCCTCCTCTCTCCCTTTTAAGCTCTGTAATTCCAAAGCTTTAATAGTAGTTTTTACATATAGTGCTACTCCTCCTCCCCTTCTTCCTACCCTGTCCTTTCTGAATAAAGTATAGCCAGGTATAGTTACATCCCAGTCATGGTTTTCTGTGAACCATGTTTCTGTAACTGCCACTAAATCTAAGTCAGCCACTCCCACCAAAGCTTCAACTTCAGAGATCTTATTTCCCATGCTACGGGCATTAATACACACTGCTTTCCATATGTTACCCCTGTTACCCATTTCCATAAAGGTATTTAATGTATCACTTACCTGGGGGCTTTCACTTACCTGGGGGCTTTCTTCACCCATCCCCAACGAATCTAGTTTAAAGCCCTCTTCAGTAGATTAGCCAGTCTACTACCAAAGATGTGTTGACCTTTCTTGGACAGATGGATGCCATCTCTGCTCTGCAACCCTTGGAACAGCATCCCATGGTCTAGGAAACCAAAACGCTCTCGAAGACACCATCCACGCAGCCATGCATTAATCTCCAGGATGCGAGCCTCTCTGCCTTGGCCCTGGCGCCCCCCCCATGTTGCGCCCGGTGCGGCCGGCCCCCCCTGCACCCCCCACGCTACGCCTCTGCGTACCGTTAAACCCTTAAACAACAAATTTCTTTTCCTAAAGAATAGCCTAAGAAGCCACTCTCTATCTGATAATAATGCAAAAGTAGCAAGCAACGTAGATGGGACCGGAGTCTCACTTTCAGAAGTTTCTAATAGAACACACATATTTTACATGCAATTACATCTGCTCCCAAGATACCTAGGTGTCTTTATAAAATAGCCTCGAAATAGGTGCTTGCTCTTCATAGATAAGTGGCCTGTTCTCTTCAATCCTCCTTGTTGAGGGTAATGGCCAAGGCAGGGAAGCTCGCATCCTGGAGATGAATGCATGGCTGCATGGATGGTGTCATTGAGAGTGTTTTGGTTTCCTGGACCATGGGATACTGTTCCAAGGGTTGCAGAGCAGTGATGGTATCCATCTGTCCAAGAAAGGTCAACGTGCCATAAGTAGCAGACTGGCTATTCTACTGAAAAGGGCTTTAAAATAGATTTGTTGGGGATGAGTAAAGAAAGCCCTCAGGTAAGTGAAACATTAAATACCTGTATGGAAATGGGTAAAAAGTGGCAACATATGGAAAATGGTATGTATAAATGCCCATAGCATGGGAAACAAGAAACCAGATGTTGAAGCTTTAATGGGAGTGGCTGACTTGGATTTAGTGACAGTTACAGAAACATGGTTCACAGAAAACCATGATTGGGATGTAACTATACCAGGTTAAACTTTATTCAGAAAGGACAGGGTAGGAAGAAGGTGAGGAGGAGTGGCACTATATGTAAAAAATAATATTAAAGCTTTGGAATTACAAAGCTTAAAAGGGAGAGAGGAGGCACTGTGGGTTAAACTAGAAAGAGGGAAAGAGAAATCTATTTGCATTGGTGTGATATACAGACCTCCCTCACAAGAGGAAGCGGTGGATGGAGAGTTAATTGAAGACATATGCAGCATTGCTAGGAATAGGGAAGTGCTACTGATAGGGGATTTCAAAATGCTAGATGTTGATTGTCACATTCCTGCTCCAGTATCATCTAGAAGTAAGGAGATCCTGGACTCTCTACAGGGAAAACTATTCAGGCAATTGGTAACAGACCCCACACATGAAGGGGCCATACTGGACTTGGTGCTTGCCAATGGTGAAAGTGTTTCTGATGCTATAGTGGGAAATCATTTTGCATCCAGTGATCACCAGATGGTGTGGTTCAGTATTAGGACTAGGGCTGATAGAATATATTCAAAAGCAAGGGCCTTAGACTTTAGGAAAACTAAGTTTGCCAAGATGGGCCAATACCTGAGGGAGTCATTAGCGGGATGGGAACAGCTGGGGGATGTAGAAAAACAGTAGGAAAAACTGAAAGGGGATATTTTAAGGGCAACCAACCTTTTTGTTCAAATGGTAAATAAAGATAAAAGGAAAAGGAGACTACTATTGTTTTGAAAGAAGTAGTTGAAAAGGTGAAGAAAAAGAGGGATGCCTTCATGAAATACAAGAGATCAAAAAAGAGAGGAAAGCATCTACATAGGCATTTATATTTGGAAAAACTTAGAGAAGCTAACAAAGTAGTCAAGAAAGCAAAGATGCAAAAAGAGGCGGATATAGCCAATGCAATAAAATGGGGGGATAAGACATTTTTCATATATGATAGTGAAAAGAGGAAGGGCAAAAGTGGTATTGTCAGACTCAAGGGTGAAGAGGAGGAATATGTAGAAGCTGATGAGGATAAAGCAGAATTGCTTAACAAATATTTCTGTTCTATGTTCACAGATGAAGAACCAGGATTGGGACCTAAGAAAACACCCACAAACAGGAACAGAAGCAAGGGGCATCTTGAAGAATTTTTAGAAGACTGTATTCGTGAGAATCTAGCTCAGCTTAAAGTAGATAAAGCGATGGGACCAGATGGGATAAACCCTAGAATACTGAGGGAACGTGGGGACGTTCTAGCAGCTCCACAGACTGACCTTTTCAATGCCTCGTTGGAGTCGGGAGTGGTGCCAAAGGACTGGAGAGAGGCTCATGTGTTCCCTTTACACAAAAGCAGAAGTAAAGATGTGGTTGAAATCTACAGGCCGGTTAGTTTAATTTGGTGGTGAGTAAATTATTGGAAACACTGCTGAAAGAGAAAATAGTGAGATTTCTGGAGTCCAGCAGATTACAGGATCTGAGGCAGCATGGATTCACCAGAGGCAGGTCTTGTCAGACAAATCTGATTGATTTCTTTGACTGGGTGGCCAGGGAGTTGGACCGACAGAGAGCCCTAGATGTGGTGTATTTAGATTTCAGTAAAGCCTTTGACACTGTTCCTCACTGGCGGCTTATAAACAAATTGAACACCCTAGGGATTGGACCCTAAAGTTGCTGCTTGGGTTAGAAATTGGTTGAGTCTGAGGCGACAAAGGGTACAGGTAAATGGAGTTCTTTCTGAGGAGAAGGAAGTTACCAGTGGTGTGCCCCAGGGATCTGTCCTTGGTCCGATTCTTTTTAACATCTTTGTTAGTGATATAGCGGAAGGGCTGTTGGGTAAGGTTTGCCTCTTTGCAGATGATACCAAAATCTGCAATAGAGTAGACACCCAGGAAGGTGTAGATAACATAAGGAGGGATCTAGCTAAGCTTGAAGAATGGTCTAGAATTTGGCAGCTGGGATTTAATGTTAAAAAATGCAAGATCATGCATTTGGGCTGCAGCAATCTAAGGGAGCAATATAGTATTGGGGTGAAGTACTTTTGTTCACTAAAGAAGAGCAGGACCTCGGTGTGATTGTGTCTGATGTTCTTAAAGTAGCTAAACAGGTAGAAAAGGCAACAGCAAAAGCTAGAAGGATGCTTGGGTGCATAGGGAGAGGAATGGCTAGCAGAAAAAAGGAGGTGATAGTGCCTCTGTATAAGTCTTTGGTGCGACCTCATTTGGAGTATTGTGTGCAATTCTGGAGACTGCACCTTCAAAAGTATATAAACAGGATGGAGTCAGTACAGAGGGTGGCTACTAAAATGGTTAGCGGTCTTCATTATAAAGCATATGAGAATAGACTTAAGAATCTTAATATGTACACCTTAGAGGAAAGGCAGAATAGGGGTTATATGATTGAGACGTTTAAATACCTCCATGGCATAAATGCACAGGGGGAAAGCCTCTTTCGATTGAAAGCAAGTTCTGCTGTGAGAGGACATGGGATGAGGGTGAAAGGGGATAGATTCAGGAGTGATATGTGGGAATATTTCTTTACAGAAAGAGTGGTGGATCTGTGGAATAGTCTCCCAGTGGGGGTGATAGAGATGAGGACAGTATCTGAATTCAAAAAAGCAAGGGACAAACAGTGTATTTCTAAAGGAAAAAGGGGGACTGTTGTAGTTGTTGATATGGAGGGACAGGCTAGATAGACCATGTGGTCTTTTACTGTCATCATTTTTCTATGTTTCTAAAATCACCCTCCATATGGCCAGTTATAGAGTACATTTAAAAGTTATACCTGCTGTTCACCTGTTCAGTACCTGATGCAGCCAAAGTTACATGGAGGTCTGCCAGCAATTTTTTTAAAAATATGCACTGATGTGGCTAGCACTGCATAAGTGTTTTTGAAGAGCAACAGCCTTATAGATGAAAGACTTTTTTGCATCATGGTAAGCCTTCTTCTGAGTGTTAAGATACTTGTTTTATTCTTTAAATATCTTATACATGTGGCATAAGATAACGTAATGTGAGCAGAATTGGGGAAGCGATAAATGACAAATGAATACACAGTATTTTGAAAAATATTAAAATTCAGAAAGATTGATGTCTTTGCCATTTGTTCTTTACAACATGCTTTAAAGTAGGGATAATTGATGGTCGGGGAATTAGGCAATTGAAAATTCAAGATGGTAGTTATCGGTTCTTGGATTGCTCATGACCCCAGTGCATGAATATTCATAAACATGTAATTAAATTCCAGCTTTGTCTTCTTCTTCTTTCCAAAGCCTATTTAATATACAGATTATATTATCATATAAAGTCAAAAACAAGGTGTTTTTTTTTACCAGCCTTAAATTGGCTTAAAAGTATAATTAAAAGATTATTCTTTTATTTGATCATGGAAAGGTGTTGATTTTGATATACATAAACATTGACTCACGCATCCTCAAGATCATTTTCAAAAGCACTTTAACTGAGAAACTAAGGGGTATGTTTACTAAAGGGCATTAAGGTAGCAGACGTTAACAAACGTTAATGGCAGCGATAAGGGGTGTTAAATGCGAAAAAGGCGCTGGGCGTGTAGGAGGTGTTCCAGCGTAAAGAGCGCTATAGGCCATTTAATGTGCCTTAACAGGACATCGAGCGTTAAGGTGTCAAGCATGCTGCTTGACATCCAAAAATGGCTGTTACCCTAACACTGGATAAAGGAGCACCAAGGAAAATCAATGTGAAGGTGATTTATGAAAGGACAGGTGGGAGCTGATAGACCTGCCAGATCCGTGGATGCCCTATATGGCATTCAGTAAATTGGACAAATATGTGGGAGGCAGCTGTACCAATGCACAGGGGGTGCCAATGTAAAATGGTGCAATGTCAGTGTGTGGCATAGGATGCAGAAGACGTGTCCTCCAACAGAGTCAAGCAGTGGCAGGATGTGTGCAGCGACAGGAGGACAGAGTAGGAGTGGTGACGTGAAGATTTGGCACAGGAGAGGCATGCATGAAGAGCCGAAATGTGGAAAAGAGTACCAGTGTAGGCCATAGTGTAACAACCTGCACAAGAAGACATGACTAAACACAGCTGACAGAGGCAGATGGATGGGTTGATGGAAGGATGGTGGCTGAGGGGAGGGGTGGTATGGGCTGGCAGTATCAATGTTCCATAGGTGCCATCCCCACAGTATTTGTACTGTGTGTGAAAATGTGCACCACTGTCACGTGGAAGGCCTGATACCAGGCATGTGGGTCTCACATCTGTCCAGCCACAGAGCCACCATACAACACCCCAGACAAAATGTGCAGATAACAACTGGACAGGTGTCATCCAAACTGGGCAAATGGGGCATGTACAGACATGAGGTAATACCTGCAGGTGGCTATCCAAGAGGTAGGATATGGGTGCATGTATTGTACAGATGTGATGGAGCCAAAGCTACACAGTTACAGTCATTATGGCATACATGACTCATATTGCACAAGCAGGTTACAGCTGTATGCATGTAATTGTCTGTTAGTATACCACTGCATCAGTGCAGTCACATTGGGATACCTTGTACAGAAATAGTTGTAATGTCTATTAAAATCAGGGACTGTAAGAACCTGCAGTCAGCTGAGGCAATGGAGGGTTAGGTGACATACCCAAGGTCAGAAGGAGGTGCAGGTGCTGTACCATAGGATAACGTTTACCAACAGTGACATGCAATACACAATCTGCACCCAGATCTTGAACCTCTGGCCATCTACTCATATATGTGCTGGCTTTGTGTGTTGAGCCACAGAGCTCCCATGTGGAGTCAACACTCCCTGTGTGAAACTGTGGTCATTGATAGGGTGAATGTAGGCTTGTATAGGGGTCTTCCTATATCTGATCCATGGGACGAACAGTTCACACGGTTCCCTAGACCAGTGGCATGGGCCAGTGGTCAGAGTGGGTGACATGCCGCCTGCTCCATACCTCCCTCCTATTGTCATCCACCCATCGGTTCTGTGCTGCAGATGTCCTCACTGATGTTGCACCCATGCAGCTGTGCATACTTTGGTGCTCATACCCTCCTCTACTGGGAATATGGGCACCCGTCATGCTTTGTACGGCCCCAGCAGAGTAGGATCCGCATGTGCTCTGCTGCCCCTGGCACTAAAATGTTACACATTAGGCAGATCTTGGCAAATATTGTGATCTGCAGGACACACAGGGTCAGGATATGGGGGCTGCTGCACCCGCTGCCAACACACCCACACAATGCTGATATGCAAGCATGCTGTTAGTGGGGGTGGTGCGCAGTCCCGGCACATCCACCATGC
This sequence comes from Ichthyophis bannanicus, assembly GCA_033557465.1. NCBI lineage: Eukaryota > Metazoa > Chordata > Amphibia > Gymnophiona > Ichthyophiidae > Ichthyophis > Ichthyophis bannanicus. The sequence goes on from CM066032.1 coordinate 1,141,180,898, forward strand.
GGCTTTGGTGAATGCCTAGGGCACCAGGTCCAGATGGGGGAGGGCAGAGGCATGCAGTGATAGCCACAATGCCCCCCCCCCCATCAGCCACTGCTGCTGGGACCCCATCCCTGCCTGCCAGCTGCAGCTGTGGTATTTACCCATGCGCCTGCATCTTGCAGCTCCCTGTGGTGCTACAGTTGCTTGCGCTATTATCCTCTTCCTCCAGAACTGGCTTCAGCAGCAGGGGGGGGGGGGCATCTGGGATTTTTGCCTAGGGTGCCAGGAACCCTTGGACTGCTCCAAGTGGCATGTTACCTGTCCGCAGCAGCATCATGTCTGTGTGCTGCCACTGTCACTGTGGGATCAGGACAGACATCACAGACGTGCCACCTGGGCAGCTGCCTGGTCTGCCTTGTGCACCCACAACCCCCACCGCATGACCCAAATGCCACCGCCTTTGCCCCATTTGCAGCATCAACATAGTGCCCTTTCATACTTGGGCACTATGCTGTTGCTGCTAATGGAGCACTACTATCACTGTCTAGGGTTCCTCTGTGTGTAGATCACATTACAGACAGTTAAATAGGCTCTCTTCCCTCTAAATACATCCTTACCATGAGGTTTTACATAGCATCAGGGTTCCCAGCATTAAAGGACTTTAACACACATTGCGCAACAGTCATTAAGGGAGCACCCACAGTTAACGCCCATTCTCCAACCCGTTAACGCCCATTCTCCGCCTACCGTGCCCTTAACACTGCAGGAGCATTTAACACCCATTAATGAAGCTTTTTAGAAGCATTAAGGGTGTAGGGGTGCCGATAACAGGTGCCGATAACAGGCATAAGAAGTTATGCTTCAAGGAGAAAATTATCACCTGACATTAACTTATGGTCACTTGGACATTAAGAGGCACATTCTAATTTGTGCGCCCAGGCCCCTGTGTGCCCGTTCAGAATCGGGACGCACAGAGGTAGACCCGATTCCAGTCCCGCGAGGGCTAGACATACCCCATGGGATCAGAATCAAGTCTAGGGTCTGTATGTGCAGGCCGGGACCCAATTCCAATCAGCCGATCGGCCTGCACATATAGACCCATGCTCAGCTAACTCAATCAGGCTCCTGAATGGAGCCATCGTGCCATGGCATCCTATTGCCATGGCACCATGGCTCCATTCAGGAGCCGCAATCCCCGGCCGTCGACCACACTTTCCTTTCCCTGCAGCCTGACCCCTGATCTAGCCTTCCATGGCCAGGATTGGGCTGTGGGGAATCCCCTTCACCCCTCACCTCAATGGCGCTGCCTGGGCCTGCTGTCCCTCAACATCCAGGGGGACTTATTCCATCTTCGAGGTGGAATAAGTCCCCTGTCTGCGACCTTGGATGTACAGGACCATCTTCAAAATCAGCCCTGTACATCCGGGGTCGTGGACCTCCCATGCTCTGCCCTCGCTCCACCTCCAGAATGCCCCCTCCAACCCCCGACAAAGCCTCCCCATTCAAACACCTTGTTTTATATGGGAGGCTTCTGCCGGGGATAGAAGGGGAGTGAATAGCAGGGATGGATTTCTCTTTGCATTACAGAATAGACCCCTAATAGCATGGTTGAATTTGTTTGAAATCTTTTACAGAAAAAAAAATAAAAAATTCCATTCCCATGTATACATTATTTCTGACCTACCTGAGTTAGAATAGTCTCCTGCCCTGAGGCCTGGTTCCATCTTAAGACCTATGGCACCATTTATGAGTACCAGGCAACTATCTGAATCATTCGTAGACCAGACTGCCCATAAAGAGACAGAAATTTACAGAAAAGAATAGCCTTTTGTCCTAAGGTCTGATACTGAATGATCTAGACTGAATTAGACACTGACCATCTTGGTCTTCCAATTTTAACTAATTTTTGATTTGTTACTTAACTAATTTTACACATATACTATTTGCTTTCATCCCTCTCCTTTCTCCTTGATAGATCCTCACCCTCCAACACAGCCACTTCTTAAAGGTGGATTTTTTTACCACATTTTCTCCCAGCTGCCCCCTATCCCTTGATCTTACTCCCAGTAATCCCTCAATCATTTCCTCTGTCTTCTGATTTCCTCTCTATCTCTTCTTATGGCTCCACATTGTTTTTTCTTATTGACAATCCTTAACCTTCATCCCTTATACCAACATCTTCAACCCCCCCTCCTTTTTACCCTCTCTCTACCTTCTCCATTTCTTCTCCCCTCTTGTATTCCTCCCTTTCTTCAGCTCTTGAACTTCACCTTTTTTCTTCCTCTCATTCTTCCCTTTCCTTTCTCTCTGAAAGAACCTCATCCTCGTTTCCTCCGTGCTGTCACCACTCTGCCTCATACTCTTCCGCTCCTTCTCCTTCTATCATCCAGAGACATTAATCCCAACCCTGGCTCCCCTAGACTTTTCTCTCACTCCCATTACAGTTCGTCACTCAACCATTCCAATCTCCTTCATATTCATCTCCTCTCTCCCTTTCTCATATGCCTTACGGAATGCTCAATCCAAAACTAATAAACTCTCCTTTACTCGCAATCTCTTCATCTCTAATGCTTTCCATCTTCTAGCTCTGACTGAGACCTGGCTCCTCCCTGATGACACTGCTTCAATTGCTGTCCTCTGTCATGGTGGCTACCAATTCTCCCACAATCCTTGTGCCACTGGCCATGGTGGTGGTGTTGAGTTTCTGCTTTCTCCTTCCTGCCAATTTAAACCCCTCCTGCTATCTCAATCTCACTTCTTTTCATCTTTTGAAGGCCATTCCATCCACCTTTTTAATCCCTTACCTCTCCAGGTAGCTGCTATTTATAGCCCACCTGACAAGTCCACCTCTACCATTCTCACTGACTGACTCAAAGCTTTGCTTATTTCTGGATTTTTCTCCCCCCCCCCCAACACCCATGCTTCTAATCTCATTTCTCTTACCTCCTCATTTCAACCTCCAGCTTTGCTCTTCTGCCCTTACTCATCAGCACGGTCACTGCCTTGATCTTGTTTTCATCTCTCATTGTTTATCCCCTAATTTCCATACCTCGGTTCTTCCCTTATCTGACCATCACCTGCTAAGCTTCACTCTTCATCACTTTCCACCTCAATCTCGCCCAGTCTCCTCCTACCTATTTAGGAGTCTTCATGCTATCAATCCATTGACTCTATCCACTATTGCCTCATCATCTCTTTTCTCCACCTTAGAAGCATAGAAACATGACGGCAGAAAAACACCACATGGCCTATCTAGTCTTTCCTTCCATATCGACTGCTACAATAGTCCCCTCTTTTCCTTTAGAGATCCTCTGTGTTTGTCCCATACGTTTTTGAATTCAGATACTGTACTGATCTCTACCATCTCTACTGGAAGACTATTCCATGCATCTACCACTCTTTCCATAAAGAAATGTTTCTGCATATTACTCCTGAGTCTATCCCCTTTCATCCTCATCCTATGTCACCTCATAGCAGAGCTTGCTTTCAATCTAAAGAGGCTCTCTTCCTCTACATTTATGCCATAGCGATATTTAAACATCTCTATCATAACTCCTCTATCCTGCCTTTCCTCTAAAGTATACATATTAAGATCCTTAAGTCTGTCCTCATGTGCTTTTTAATGAAGACCACTAACCATTTCAGTAGCACCAACTCCAACCTGTTTATATCCTTTTGAAGGTGTGGTCTCCAGAACTGCACACAATGCTCCAAATGAGGTTGCACCAAAGACCTATACAGAGGCACTATCACATCCTTTTTTCTGCTGGCCATTCTTCTCCCTAGGCATCCAAGCATCCTTCTAGCTTTTGCCATCACCTTTTCTACTTGTTTAGCTACTTTAAGATTGTCAGACACAATCAGCCCGTGTCCCGCTCTTCTTTTGTGGACAGAAGTACTTCTCCCCACCCACCCACCCCCCCTACACTGTACCGCTCCCTTGGATTTTTGTAGCCCAAATGCATGACTCTGCATTTTTTAGCATTAAATCTCAGCTGCCAAATTCTAGATCATTCTTCAAGCTTAGCTAGATCTCTCCTCATGTTATCTACTCCTTCCTGGGTGTCTACTCTATTGCAGATTTTGGTATCATCCGCAAAGAGGCAAACCTTACCCACAGCCTCTCTTCAATATCACTAACAAAGATGTTAAAAAGATGTCTTCTCAGTCTGTTGATGAGGCTATAGTTTCTATAATACTGTTCTCTCCTCTGTTCTGGCTGTTCATGCTCCACCTATGCCAGGTCCTGTAAGGTGCACTATACCTCAGCCCTGGCTGTTTTCAACTATCTGCTTTCTACACTCATGTGCCTGCTCTGCTGAGTGCATTTGGCTCAAATCCAGCTCTCTTTCTGACTGTCTTCACTTCAAATTCATGTTTGCCTTCTTCCAGTCAGCCATAGCACTAGCCAAGCAAAGCTACTATGTTCATCTGACTAACTTTCTTACCTCTGACCCCTGTCATCTCTTCTGTACTCTCAACTTTCTCAAGGCACCTCTGCCTCCAATCCCTTCTTCTTTTTCTGTCCAAACCCTAGCCGACTATTTCCATGACAAAGTCCACAGGATTACACTCCATTTCCCCACTAGATCAGCTTCATCCTCTCTTCCCCCTCTTCAGTACCAACCTTTCCCCTCAATATCTGTCACCATGTCATCCTTTTCTAAGATCTCCGAAGAGGAAACCTCTCATCTTCTGTCCTCCTCTAAACTTACTACCTGCTCTTCTGATCCTATCCCCACATGTCTCCTTAACTCCATCTCCCCCTCTGTCATCACTTCCATCTCACATATTCTCAACCTATTGCTCTCCACTGCAACTTTCCCTGCAGCCTTCAAGCATGCTGTGGTCACACCTCTCCTCAAGAAATCTTCACTTGTCTAGTCCTTCTAAATATCATCCCATCTCCCTTCTTCCCTTCATTTCCAAACTTCTTGAATGTGCAGTTCTCCGCTGCTGCCTCGAATTTCTCTCCTCTCAAGCCCTGCTAGATCCATTTCAATCTGGCTTTCATCCCTTACACTCTACTGAGACTGCTCTTGCCAAAATCTCCAGCAACTTGTTCCTGGCTAAATGCAAAGGCCATTAATCTGTCCTCATTCTTCTTGACCTTTCTGATGCTTTTGACAATGTTGACCACCACCATCTTGTCCTCGACACATTGTCCTTACTTGATTTTAGGGGTTCTGTCTTGTCTTGGTTCTCTTCTTATCTCTCCCATCGCTCTTTCAGTGTTTGTTCTGGTGTTCTCTCCTCTACTGCTATCTTACTCTCAGTTTGTGTACCTCAAGGGTTTGTTCTGGGACCTTTTCTTTTCTCTCTCTATACTCAGTCCCTTGGTGCTCTGATCTCCTCCAAAGACTTTCAGTATCACTTTTATGCTGATGACTATCATATCTATCTACACCTGAAATTTCTCTGATACTCCAGACCCACTCTCTGCCTGCTTATCTAACATTGCTGCCTGGAAGTCTCACCGCCAGGGCTGGCCCAGGTGGCTGCCTAGGGTAGTTGGCCCAGGTGGGGGCGACAGCAGCACAAATGACTGGCCACGCCATCCCCCTCCCCCAGCTTCTGCCAATTCTGTCTCGGGAGAGGAAGGTGGGCAATGTCAGCGTCAGTATTTCCAAAAATGGCTGCATTCTGCACAATGATTAGCAGGGATGTATGTCTGGTTTGGATGTTCATCCCCTGCTAATCGTTTTGGGCCAATTCTGTCCCCAGAGCTCCCCACGTGTACAGAGGCGATGTGCGGGGAGCTCTGGATGGGGGCAGGAGGGCTGGGGTTGAGCTGCAGGGAAATTCAGACTAAAGCTGGTGCGGGGCAGTGGGGCTCCTGCTTGGCATTCAACTGGGGCTCTGTGCAGGAGCATTGGCTGGGTTAGATGGAGTGGTTGCCAGATGCACAGTGCTTCTGAATCAGGGACCATCTGGCCCATCCATTTTCCCCAGTTCTGCTCCCACAGGAATATATAGCTCCCACGAGTGCAGAATCGGGTATGAATTTGGCCCATCCAGATTTTGGATGTCCAGACGGGCCGGACGTGTCCTGATTGGAACTGGCTTCTAAGGGAGTTATTTTGGAAGCCCTAGTCATGCTTTGGATGTCTGAAAATGAGCACAGAGACATCCTCAGAGTCATTTTAGATGCTGGGTCTATGGACATCCTCAGTGTGAGGATGCCAAGGTCTGAATGGGGGCATGGCTGAAGCATTCCCAGGAACCTGGATGCCACTGCCTGATCACAGAAACATCTTGGATATCCACAATCATGTCTAAGTTTAGACCTGCACCAGTACAATTAAGCATAGGGAAAGTATTCATTTTGTCCATAAAACATCCAGAGGGTATAGAGAAGATAGCAGTCCATCATCCCTAGTGCTCAGCAGACTTATGATAGCAGCAGTGGGATTTAAAGACTTGCTTCCCTCATCCTAACACACTACTCCAACCATTAGTCTAGTCCTAGTTATCCAAGTTCTGAAATACTATTCTGGGGACATCTATGTAGATGCCCCCACTGATGTCCATATCCGGCAAGTCTACGTTTGTGAAATTTTCTCTGTACCTGGACGTGCCTGCTTTTTTTTCAGATGTTCTGGCTTAGACGTTCCAGATTGCACTTAGACGCCCTTTCTAAAATGCCCCTCTAAATTTCTGGCACAGAGTTTATGCACTGTAATTTTCAAATGTTGTTACTGATTGTATATTTAGTTTATTTTACAGGTATTTATTTATTTATTTAAATGTATTTCTATACCATCTTTCCACAATTCAAAGCAGTTTACATCAAATGAAAGCTATATAGGCTATGCTTGCACACACTGTTTTACATTGAAACGCAACATAACACAAGTAATATGTAATTGAACTTGAACTTTAGCACAGATGCTAAGCTAAATTAGGTTACATTGAATTGCGGGGTACCGACAATTGAACTGGGGAATTTATTTGATAGAACTATCTACAATCTTATTTGCTGAATCTGGGATATCCTGTTTAGGTAATTAGGTGATGGACTGTTCCAAGACAAAGCTGGGCTGAGCTCTCGGAAGTGTACATTTGTATTTTATTTTATTTTGATATGACTTTATAATGTATAATTTTTAAGTTTTATAATCCACCTTGAGCTTCTGTCTAAGCAGAATAAAAATGCTCGATTCAACTAAACTAAACTACAAAGAATTTTATTCTGAGTTTGAGATAACTTTAAGCCCATAGTTGAAGCTGGTAATTGTGTATGGTGGTGGCTTTCCAGAATGGGTGTTGGCTGATACTAACAGGGCCAGCGCAAGGCAGGCTCCCCGGTGCCACCCCAGCATCCATCTTCTCACCTGAGGGAGGGCGAGGGTGAGGGAGGTATGCTAATCCCTCCCTTCCTAAAAGTGGTGGCACAGGCACCATTTCAGCATCACGGTGGGTCTTAAGGCACCTGTATGCATGCACAAACACGTGGCCTGCCACTTCTGCCCCACTTTGATGCAACTTCCTGTCAGAGGGGGGCAGGAGCAGCAGGCTATGAGTGCACACACATGTGCAGGTCGTTTAAAGCATGCTGCGACGTTTCCAGAAAGAGAGGAATCGCCATACCACCCACCCAGCTTATCTACGATTTTCAACTGCATTTTTCAACTGCATCATATTTTCAGATAAGTGGAGTGTTTAATATATTAGTGTTGGTGGTGAACCTTGTTGTTGTTGTTGTTAAGTGCCGTCGAGTCGGAGTCGACTCATGGCGACCCTCTGGATAGCTATCCTAAATTGTGTTCGGTCTTCAGTCAGGCGGCTCATTGTTGACAGACTGGTACCCGTAGCTGCTGTTATTGTAGCAATCCATCTCATTGCTGGCCTTCCTCTTTTGCGTTGACCTTCTATCTTGCCAAGCATGATGTCTTTCTCTAATGATCTCTCTCTTCGCATGATGTGTCCGAAGTATGAAAGTCGAAGTCTTGTCATCTGAGCTTCTAAAGAAAGCTTAGGTTTGATCTCTTCTAGTACCGACTGGTTTGTTCTTCGGGCAGTCCATGGTATACACAGTATTCGCCGCCAGCAACCATAATTCAAAGGCATCAATTTTCTTCCTGTCTGTCTTTTTCACTGTCCAGCTTTCACATCCATATGATGTTATTGAAAATACCATTATTAAATTCTATGAACCCAAAACGGTGATCAATGTAATGAGATAAGAAAAATTAGATCCCGTGAATCCCCCAGCAACTTTATAATTTTTTTGTCGGACATAAATCGTGTAGGGCAGGCATTGCAAACCCTTGCCCCAATACACAATACATATCCCTTTTATTCAAACCAATAGGTTATTCAATAAAACTTCTCAGAAGACCAAATCCAAATGAAAACGGCACTTATCTGGATAACCATGCGCGACGTGCACGTTTCAGGGGATAAAACCCTGTATCAAGCGCTCTCTGATCCACTTATATGAAACTTTTCCAAGCCACCTTTCAACTGGCAAAAAACGCCGAAATGCTGGCTGATAAAATTGAGGATACTAATCTGAAATTGGCTATTCCAAACGCCTATCAAGAATTTCACCAATCACAGAAAGGGAATCCCCACAGAAAAAAGGGGTTCCCTATCATGAAAGGTAAACGTCACACCGCTCCCAGCCAATCGATGGCACTGTTAAGTCCAGCAGGGGCTACTGTTTGTAACTTGAATATCCAACGCTGCTCAAGCATACGTAATTTAGAAAGACGGTCACCCCGACGAGGGTCCTCAGGCACATGGTCAATCACTGTCCATTTCAGTTGATGAAAATCATGATCTTGTTGTAAACAATGTTGAACCATTGGTGCAGTTAGTGACTTCTGACGAAGACGACAAGCATGCTCAGTCAGTCGAACCTTAACTTTTCGGATAGTGCTGCCCACATATCTCATGGGGCAAGGACACTCTATTAAATATACAACAAACGTAGAATTACATGAGGTGTGCCATCTACGATAAAAAACTTTATCAGAACGTAAATCGGGCCAAAAAGATCCCGTCAATGTGGTATCACAAAACTGACAAGCAGTGCAAGATTGATGTGTGCCAGAATGCCAATGAGGTCGATCTGGACGGTCAGATGGTGTGACAGATGAGACCAATTTATCTCTCAGGTTTGGTCCCCTAGAGTAAGCGATCCAGAGCGGTTTATTAAGGCTGGAGTGTAGAGATAATAAAGGCCAATTTTCTTCAATATGCCCACTACCCGGGAAGAATTAGACATATATGGCAAGACCCCAGTGATCATATCCGTAGCTGTAGAGACAGTAGGTTGACAATCTAAAAACCATTCCCGATGGGAAAAAAGTGCCCTACGGTAGGCTCTAGACACCACAGCTTTTGGGTAACCTCTGTTTAAAAGACGAGCTTGTAAATCCAATGCATGTAGCTTAAAATTGGCCACAGAAGTACACAATCTACGTAGCCTTAAAAATTGGCCATGGAAGAGACCTGGGTTCGGGGGAGTGGCTAGGTTTCCAAGATGGCGACAGGGATTGTTTGAGCTGGGATGCCTAAGAGAAAGGGTAAGCGTCGGGCTCTTCCCGCAGAGCCCTCTGCAAACCCCTCTCCTGTTGTGACGACTGGTCCGATGGATCGCTACGTTCAGCTCACCGAGCAGCAGATTGGGGAGATTAGAGGGGGCTTGGAGGCTCCGGCTCAGGAACTTTTGGTTTCTTCCGCCCCGGATGTGACTCTCTCCCCGGATGGTAGGTCCCCGCCTCTACCGCCGAGGCAGCCGGGACCTTTGCCTGTGAGCGCAGCCATTCCCCCTTCAGCAGGTGTCGGAGGAACGGTGGGTGAGCGGGGCTCTGAGGCAGCGGTTCCCGGAGTGCAGTTGAGTTCATCTGCAGCCTTGAGCATACCGGCGGTTGGGTCAGCTATGCGAGGTGTTCCTGTTGGTGTGGGAGATGGCGAGTCGGCGGCAGAAGGTATTCCTCGGTCTGTGCTGTCTGATCCTGAGACGCCGCGGATGCTGGTTCTTACCCGTCCTGCAGTAGTATCTCTGGAGAGCATCTGGGAGGCTATTTCTGGTCTGGCGACAATGGTGAGTCAACAATTAATATTGACTGGAACGCGGGTCTCTAACCTGGAAATTTCGTCTGAGAAATTTCTTGCCGAAGTGACTGAGTTAAAAACTCAAGTCTCTACCAATACTCAATCGATTATGCAATCATCTGAAGTGACTGAGTCTTTAATTAAAGATAATAAAGCAATGAAGTTAAAGCTTGAAGCGTTGGAGAATGCTGCTAGGTCTTCGAACCTTCGTCTTCTCAATTTTCCTATTTTACCTTTGGTTTCTCCGGTTTACCTTTTTAAAAGGTATCTGCAAGATTCCCTGAAGGTTACACCAGAGTTAATTCCTCCTATTACGAAAGTGTATTTTTTACCGTCTGGTCGGAAAACCGAAGAAAAAGCAGCTGGACTTCCAGAGATGAGTTTACTAGATGTTTCAGCTTTACTTCAAACACCTAAAGAAGAAGAACTTGAGGTTTCTACGCTTATTGTCTCATTGGCTTTATTACCTGATAGAGACTGGCTATTACGGTTGTACTTTAAATTTCGTAATAATCAGTTTTTGGGGAAGAAAATAGGAATGTTTCCTGATGTTTCTAGAGAGACACAGCGCAGGCGTAAATCTTTCCTAATTTTGCGTCCTGGGGTCACTCGTTTGGGTGCTTCATTTGTTCTTCGTTATCCTTGCAAATGTGTAGTGGTTTTTCAGTCCCATAAATATGTTTTCTTCCAGCCTGAGGACCTATCTGCCTTTATTAGCTCTCGTATTGTAACATCTTCTCCTATCCAATTGACCCCCATTATTTAGAGTTCTGTTTGGTTCCCTGTGTACCCTCATGGATTTCTTCATATATTTTCCTTATTGTTATTGAGGGATTTCCTGGCCCCTTTAATAACTGGTAAGCTTCTCCCCCCATTTGGGGACTGCCAAATAGCATTGATTGCCTTCTTTCTTGGATGTTAAGTTCTTATTAATTTGCTTCTTTCAATGTTATTACTGTACAAGTGTATGCTTGATTCATTGTTAAAATGTATAAATATAAAAAAAAAAAAAAAAAAAAAAAAAAAAAATTGGCCATAAGGTAAACCTTTACGCAACGGTTCCGGATGGAAGCTGCGATAATTTAAAAGATTGTTTCGTTGTACTGATTTGCGAAAGAGGGTGGTAGCTAGAGCATTGCCATCACGAAATACAACCATATCCAAAAATTCCACCTGATCAGGAGCCATGTGAGCAGTGTACTTGATGTGGGGCTTAAGATCATTCAGCCAAATGAGAAATACTTGTAAAGCAGCTGAATCCGCAGTCCAAATGAAAAAAAAATATCATCAAGGAATCTCTTCCACAGCAGCACATGTTGAAAATACATAGAACCATAAATGAACTGTTCCTCCACCTCTGCCATATATAGGGTAGCCACCGAAGGAGCCACGGTGGCTCCCATCGCAATTCCAAATATTTGTTGGAAAAAAACTCCTTCAAACAAAAAATAATTCCGAGTCAATACCAAAGTAATCAAAGACAACAGAAAGGTTTTTGGAAGACGAGATGGAGCATGCATAAATAAAGACCGTAATAGTTGGAGAGATTCCTGTTGATCTATATTTGTATATAATGCGGCTACATCTAGAGTAACCAGTAGAATGGGGGTCGAGGGAAGTATCACTTCTTGTAAAGATTGCAAAAAATGTGTTGAATCTCTAACAAAAGATCGCACTGCTGCCGCTTCTTTACTTAGGAAGACATCGCAAAACTTAGAGAGAGGTTCTAGTACAGACCCCGCAGCAAGAGACAATTGGTCGACCCGGAGGATCACTGAGAGATTTATGTACCTTAGGTACTAAATAAATAACCGGTATCTTAGGAGTGGCAATTGAAAGAAACCGTAACTCTCGAGAAGTAATCCACCCATTAGAATAGGCTAACATAGTCAAAGCCCGAATCTCCTCCTGTAAAGATGACGTGGGATCAGCTTCCAACCTCTTGTAGACCAATGGATCCAGCACATGAGCTCTCAATTTTGTCAAATAAATATTGAAATATTGAAAATACCATGGCTTGAACAAGTCGAATCTTTGTATGGAGAGAGACATCTCTGCTCTTGAGAATCTATCTAGGTCTTTCATAGCCATTCTGCCAAGAGCAATGCATCGTCTGATTTCTTGACTGCTTGTTGCTTCTTTATTGATAGTTGATCCAAGTAGGTTAAAGTTGTTCACGATTTCAATTTCTTCTCCTTCAACGATGAACCTGTTGATTATGCCAGTTGTCATGATCTTTGTCTTCTTTACATTAAGGTGCAGGCCCATTTTGAGACTATGTTCTTTGATTGTGAGAAGCAAATGTTTCAGATCATCTTCACTTTCAGCCAGTAATGTGGTATCATCAGCATAGCGAAGGTTGTTGATGAGTCTTCCACCAATCTTCACACCTCTGTTGTCTTCATACAGTCCTGCTTCTCTGATGATTTGTTCTGCATATAAATTAAACAGGTAGGGGGAAAGTATGCATCCTTGTCTTACACCTTTGCTTATTTTAAACAATTCTGTTTCTCCTTGTTCAGTTCGAACTGTTTATTATTGATCACTGTACAGATTATGCGCAAGAGAACGATCAGGTGTTCTGTTCTACCCATGCTTCGTAATGTGGCCCAGAGTTTCTCATGGTTTACACAGTCAAAAGCCTTGCTATAGTCGATAAAGCACAAATAGGTATCCTTTTGGTATTCTTTAGTCTTTTCAAGGATCCATCTCACATCCGCAATGATGTCTCTCGTTCCTCGCCCTTTCCTGAACCCTGCTTGCACTTCAGGTAGGTCTTGTTCTAGGTATGGCTGTAGTCTCTTTTGAATAATCTTCAGTAGAATCTTGCTGGCATGTGGGATCAGAGCGATTGTGCGATAATTTCCACAGTCAGTTGGATCACCTTTCTTTAGTATTGGTATAAACACAGATCTTTTCCAGTCAGTTGGCCATGATGTTGTCTTCCATATTTCTTGGCAGAGCCTTGTAAGTACGGTAACAGCTGCATCAGATTGCTGCAATACTTCTATGGGAATGCTATCAATGCCTGGTGCTTTGTTCTTTGATAAGGCTTTCAATGCTGCTTCAACTTCTTCTTTCATCACCAATGGTTCCTGAACCTTATATGAATAAAAAAAGTGCACCGTCTGGTGTGGATGATATATAGTTCATTCCTCCTTCGGTATGCTCCGACAAAAATTTAAAAATTACTTTGGGGACTACATTGGTGAATGGTTTTGAGTATAAAAGTAAAGTAGCTTATAGTCTGTTCTGCCCTTCTCTCAATGGAAGAGCAATAATTCTGTTATGAATATTGAATGTCCAGCGGTTGCCTTTTTTTCTTTTTTTAAAATTTCCTCAATTTTCTGCATTGGAGATCCCCACTTCCGAGGTCTGAGAGGCCTATTATTTTAGGCTCGATATTCATTTGCAATGGCTATGTGCCTCTAAAGCACATAGGCATCGCCGCCAAACTTTAACCCCAAATATTCAATCTGGGGCCATATCCGGCCACTGGCATTGAATATCAGGGGTCTCTGCACAGCCACACACAGCGCAGAGGCTAACTGTTGCAGCGGCGATATTCAGCTGCTGCCTGGTGAGCTCCAGCAATGAAAGCAAGGACAGCTTTTGCTGGACCTAACGTTCGCCACTGAGGGATAACCAGGCAGCGGCTGCATATCGCCGCTGCATGTTTATCCCTGGGTACTACCCCTGGAACGCACCTGACAGTTAGCATCGGGCTGCATAGTGGCATTACTCAGGGGTATTCAGCGACACTAACCATGTTAGTAGCCCTGAAAATCCTGCCTAGGGGCATTTACACAGCTCTGTAAGCCGTGTAAATGCTTTATGAATATTGGGCCTGTAGTTTTTTTGTGGGGTTGTTGGGTATCTCCAATTTCATAGTTAACATGAGAATGCAATTTGTCACAATTTGATTAAAAAAAATACTTTGTTCTACCTTAGCAAGCAGAATATTTTTAATTGAACTTTACAACCTGCCCCTCTGGATTCCCATTCCCACCCATCTACTAAACTCCGCCACTGTTG